>JARGYO010005626.1:135023591-136422341 GCA_029206835.1 Rana muscosa
ACAATATAAAGCGTATTTAATAACTTATGGTATGCATAAGTGGCATGACAGAGAGAGGCCACCTATCTGCTCTCTGTTTAATTAAAGGGGATTTCCACTCTGCTGACAATTTTTCTAGTTCCAGTAATGTCATCTTAAACCAGGTGCAAGAAATAAAAAAAAACTGCCATAATTTCTTATCTCTAAGTTTCAGAATGACAAAAAAAAATTACAAATTAATTTGCACCAATTACAAGTTTATTTTCCAGAAAAAAATGCTAATGGCTGAGAAAGCAATCAAGCTTTGATATGCAACTTTCTCAATTCTATTAGGAAAAGTACATTCAAACAGGTCCAGAACAGCAAGAATGACAAAACATACCAACTTTTGCTGCAACCAAACTCCAGCCATAAGAAATTAAAAATAAAAATGACCAATTTAGATGGAAAACTCCTTTTTGTTTTACAGCGTGGAGTACCTACCTTCTTCAGCACTACTTTGAACTATGATAAGACCATTATCCCTATTTTGTTTACCAGGATCAGTTTTCTTAGACTATTCTTATACAATGGAGTTTATATGCTAAATAAGTAAAGATTATTCACTAATGCCGGCCATACGCGGGTCGAATTTCGAAATAATTTTCTTTCGAAAATCGTATCTAAGAATTTCCGTTCGAATTTCGCACCATTAGTGGGCTGCAGCAACAGCCGATTTTCGTGCGGCAATAAAATTTGAGTAATCGGACAATTTTTTGAAAAAAAAACGATTTTCTAATCAATCGTGCGAGAAATGTAATAGAAAAAGGAATGTACATGTGCAAGAAAAGAAAACTCCCAGAAAGAAAAGAAGATTCCCGGCCAAGAAAATTCTTTTCTGTAGCAACATGAGGTGAAATTGAAGGCTTGGTTGACCGAATTTCGAAAATCAATGGTGGCGTCATCGGATCACAAAAAAAAACGACATTTCTGATTTTGAAAAGAAAATTTGTTCAAAATTTGACCATGTATGGCCTGCTTTAGATAACCTTGCTAATTAATTTAGCTAGTAAAAAGGGTGAAGCTGTGTTGACTTCATAGTCCTCAATCATGTGCAAGGATAAAAAAGGAAAAAAAAAAAACATTTCTCTTACACACATGATTGAATGATTGAAGTATACACAACTTTATCTTATGTACTATGCTTGATGAACATTTACATTAGCTAAGTGAACCATTTCTACTGCTTTAGCAAATCCAATGAATTCTCAGAAAAAGCCACACATTTTGATAGGAGATTTGATGTTGCAAAATTTTAACCAGCAGGCAAAACTAGGAATTATTGCTAAAAACCTAAAACCGTGGATGGTGGCAGTTTCAGTTTAATGAAAACATTGTAATTAATTTAACTTTTTACAATTTTATTGTAGCTTACACAGCAAATTAAAGTTCAATCAGTTTTACACCATCACCTATTTTTTCCTGATAAAACCTAACTATAAAAAAGAAAGAAATACGTTTCTGCTTGATTAAATTACTTATTTAGTATCGCCTTTGTCACTTTCAGGTCAGAATAGATTAATTGATTAACTGATTAAAACAACCCTGTGTGTGTTTCTTTTTGATCTGTGTTTCAAATAAGAAAATTTCATGCTGCAAAAAAAAACTAAAAGCGATAAAAGGTAACATGTCCAAAGTTCTAAGATGTGCAAGATACATGGTCTTCTTTTATTTTTAGTATTTTGGAAATTTATTTGCAGCAAAATGTTTTAGTTAAACTGCAGACGCATGTTGTCAGAATGTAAAAACAAAAAAAAAATCCTAACCACCTAAAATAAAACCCACCTAACTCAAATAAAATAAAACAAAAGCAAAAAAATAAAAAAACACTCACATAAAACAAAGTCTCAAAAGTTATTTTTTTGTTGTTGTTGTTTTACTAACCACAATATATAAGCAAATAGAAATATTATTTTTTTTTAAATGCAAGAAACTGCTTGTACTTCATAATTGTAACTTTAAAATGGAAATGAATCATAAAATGATAAGTAATGCATTGTGAAATTATGATTTTTGAAAAATAATGATTTTAAACATCACCTAGCTAAACTTTTGTGTGTATTATGTAGAAACTTGTCATGTCTGTTAGTAAATATATATTTTTGTCATCCTGGCATCACCAACAAGTGTATGTTATATACTGCATTATATGTTTGTGTGTATAACTATATATATTTGTATAATGTGAATATAACAGTTGGAAAATGTTGCCTAATCTCATTGTAAACATTCAGGAACCATTTTTGTATAGAACTGTTTATATTAAGCTTTTGTAATAATTTAATTTGGGAAAATATATATTCATATATTATATGTAATAAAATACGCACAGTTATGGATGATCTCAGAGCTGCCGAGCTACCAAATTTGGTAACATTGAAGGTCCTGTACTCTTCAAAACTCTTTCCTCTACAATGCAGTCTGAGAGTGCTATGTTATTTATTTTCGTGTTATACATGCAAAAACTTTATTTCAGGAAAGTGCTTGAGGAATCAAGAAAGAAAAAATCATATATATTTTTTTTGTCAAAATAGCTTATTTTTATAAAAATCTGTGCAGGTGAAAGATCCCATAATTATTTTTATATACATTTTCCCTTTAGATATTTGGGGGGGGGGGGTTATCAGTTTAAGTTTTTCTTAATATTATTTTCTGTGTAAACATAGCAGCTGCAGAAATCCTATAAAATGTAAAGCCTTATTGGCAATGTTTTAGCAAAGAGTGTAAACATTTTATGTTAGTTCAGTAAACCAACCAGGTTAGATATAAAACAGTAGATAAATAGATAAAACAAAAGATGTAAATTGGTGCTTGAAGCAAATACACATTCTGCAAGATATTGTAAAATGTATTCCATATTGTAAATCAAACCCTGAATTAATAAGTAAAGTAAGTCACTGTAAAAAAAAATTAAAAAAATAATAATAAAGCAATAGGGAGAACCTTTGATTCCATTATTTATTTTTAACTTTGTATCTGGAACACTGGCTGCTGGGTTTGAAATTGAAGGTTAAGGTTTTTAATCCTAGTTTGGAATTAAACACATGACAGTATTTGAACAAGTTTACAAGCTCCTGAAAAGCTTTTCCATTTGGTGCAGATGTAACCCATCAGACAAAAAACCCATGCATGCTCAGAATCAAGTCAACGCATGCTCAGAAGCATTGAAGTTAATTTTTCTCGGCTTGTCGGAGTGTTTTACGTCACAGCATTTGGGACGGTCGAATTTTTGACTGATGGTGTGTAGGCAAGACTGATGGAAGTCAGCTTCATTGGATTTCCGATGGAAAAATCCATCGGTTTAGAATCCATAGGAAATCCGATCGTGTGTACACGGCTTTACACTCGTTAGACTTACTTACTATTGTGAGACAAGTCTGGTACACATGGTAAAACAACTGAGGAGCTTTTGAAGAGGTTGCTGTGCTAACAATGCAATTTTAATACAATGATCTCCCTGCTGAGCTGTCATGTTCTGACCAGTGGGGCCGCACCCCTCCGCCAGAATACACCAGTCAGCACTAGCGGTCATTGGCTGAGAGAGCTGATCGGATGCCAATCGGCTGCTGCTTTTCCAGCAAGTTCTTTGGACAGAAGCTATTGGCTTCTGTCAAACAAGGACCCATACACACGGGCCAAATGTCAGCCAGTATCTATTGGATATTCGTCCTGTGTGTACGGAGTTTAACCTAGTTCAGCAATACAGCACAGCCAGCTTTGAGACCTATTAATTTTGCGCAGCTGCTACTTACAGGTTTTGCCCTTCCCCCAGCCTTTGACTGTATGGTGAAGTAGAAGCAGTTGACCAATGAACTCATCTCTGAGTGAGCACTCAGTGAGCACATGAGCACTGCAGCACAGCTGACTGGCTCATTGTGTTGCTTCTCCCTCACTTGGTATGACCTCTACTGCACAGGGGATTTATAACAAGTGCATTCAGGTTAAGTACTAGTTTCTCTATCCACTTGCCGACTGCCATATAGCCTATTTACTGCTTCAGGGCAGCCTCGCTGCACAGGATCATGTGTATATATATATATATATATATATATATATATATATATATATATATATATATATATATATGTGATCCTGCACTTTCGGGTATCCGGGTGAGCGCACCACCAGCAGCTCATTCCCACTGTGAATTTTCAGAGTGGGAGCTGATCAGCGGGTCCCGCGGATCCGATGTCCACCTGCTGATCGTTCATTACAGAGGAAAAATGGTAGTCTACCTATGTAAACATGGCAGATTTCAATTTTGTCACTGGTCCCCAAAAAAGTGTCAAAAAAGTCAGTTAGGTGTCAGACTTGTCCGCCGCAATATCACAGTCCCACTATAAGTTATTGATCGCCGCCATTACTAAAAATAAAAAGTAAAAAATAAATAAATAAATATATCCCGTAGTTTGTAGACGGCATAACTTTTGCACAAACCAATCAATATACACCTATTGGGATTTTTTTTACCAAAAATATGTAGCAGATAACATATTTGCCTAAATTAATGAAGACATTTGTTTTGTTTTTTTTGTTTTTTTTTATTGTGGAAATGTTTTATAGCAAAAAATTAAAAAATACATTATTTTTTTCAAAATTGTCTGTATTTTTTTTGTTTATAGCGCAAAAAAATAAGACCCACAGAGGTGATTAAATACCACCAAATGAAAGCTCTATTTGTGGGGAAAAGAACATACATTTTATTTGGGTACAGTGTAATGTCAGTTAAAGTAACGCAGTGCCGTATTGCAAAAAATAGCCTGGTCAGGAAGTGGGGTAAAACTTTCGGAGGTCAAGTGGCTATAAAAATACAATTAATCTTTTTAATGAATACATGATGAAATTATGTTTTTTTTTCTGCTTGGAGTTCAGCTTTTATAACACATGGATGATATAGAATAAATCCCCCTCTCTCTCTCTCTCACTCTCTCTTCTATTATTGATGCCCCCTAGATCATGTATTACAGTAAGTATTAATATAAAATCAGATTTATTAAATACTATTGGGAACTGCACTGGTTTATCATGATAAGAAACCAGCATGTTAATATTCCAAAAAAGCACATTCCTAAAAATAAAAAAAATAAAAATTTGAGCACCATTATCCTGCTTTAGATGGTAAAAAATGTACACATTGACTGGTTGTAATGCGATATTGCACTTTATATTATCAGCATTACTATTTGCAGTGCCTTATAAAATAAAATAATACAGTGTAACATCTGCAGACTTACTGAAATAAAGTAAAAGGTTAAGATTTTAAATTGTATACCCATTAGGTCTGTATTCCAGATACAAAGGTCACTTTCTCATGTGTTTTAACATACATATTTTTAACAAGGTTTTAGAACATTGGTTGTGTATTGCAGTGCTTTCTGGTGCATTTTTGGGGCATTTAAGTGTTTTTTAGCATTTACCAGTATTCAATCAATAATACAATCAAAATGCATAAAACAATATCAAAATCATTTGAGCAATGCTCTAAAAAGACTTATGTTAAAACCACTTTTTATCACAGATGTTATTTAATATTACATTTAAAGCTGAACTCAATGCAAACAGCTACATACACAGATGAAATACATACAAGGGGCCAGATTTCCCTGCAAGAATATTTATATTTTTTCTATTAATTTCTGAGTTTTGGCGCACCTGTGTGGTGACCTATCTGATGCAGTTCAATAACACTTCTAGGTTATCTGTCCACCCCCAACATGCAACTGGTTTGTGAAAGTAAAAGCAACAGATTAAGCAAATTTTCCCAGTTATCCCGCTTGCTCCTGCTCTCTCAGAACTGGCTGGCTACTTGTGCTGCTTCCCATTCACCCAGTCTGAGCTCTGCTATGCAAGAACTGCAAAAGCCTAATACCAGTCAAATTGTGGTAAAAAAAAGGATGTATTATTAAATACAGAACTGCATTCATTTGTGCCTTTTATATTTGCCTGAAGTTCAGCTTCAAGGTTCTCGATAATAATAGTGTTGACTTTTTAGAATATCTCTATAAACAACCTAGGTATCAGAATACATTACTTTGTGTTCTCGTGTTTGGCAAGACTTGATTGCTCCAGACCTGAGACTGACCGATTGTGCAATGCTGCAGCTAAGGTATATCTGAAAGCTTTCAAAATTCAGGAAAATTCACACGTATAAACATTTCTGATGCATACGCAACTTTAACTTCCAGCCAGACAGTAAAAGAATACTTGCTAAGAGAAATAGTATATTGTTTGCAGAAAATGGGGGTAAATCAAAGGTGTATACATTTAAGTAAATGTGTAGTTCTCCTTAAAGCAGAGTTTCACCCAAATGTGGAAGCTATCCCCCCCCCAGGTTCTTGACAGGTACCCGTCACCCACTCTAACTGGCTCCCTTCTCCTTCCTCCACCGCCGGGCCAGTTAGAAAGCGCAGCACGCTCTGCACATGTGCAGTAGGGAACCGGCTGTAAAGCCGAAAGGTTTCACTGCCGGTTTCCCTTACCACGAATGGCGGTGGCAGCACCCAAGAGCCGATTGGAAAATTGTCTGGGGTGCCGACATTGCAGGATCGAAGGACAGGCAAGTGTCCTAATATTAAAAGTCAGCAGCTACAGTATTTTGTAGCTGCTGACTTTTAATTTTTTGGTGGGGGGCGGAACTCCTCTTTACAGTGAACCCGTGGCCATCCCTCACCTCTACAGCTGCAGGTACTGTGCAGTAATTCACCCTCAAAGATCAGGTCTCCGAAGTCAGGTTTCAGTCAGATTTTGCAGTTTTTTACATTGCAAGGCTAACTGCTGTCAAGTCCCTGCTGTCAGAACAAGCAAGGGGAGAGGACCTGCAATTTTACACTATTTTGAATTTCAAGAATGGATTTCTCCATACAGTCTGAAGCTACAAAGGTCAGCAAGAGCTTTAAAACTCATTTACCACTTAATAATAAGTGCATATTTGTATGTCTATAGCCTGACTACAGGTTTACTTAAAGAGATATCTAAACTCAAGAATATGTAATATACTGCAGCGATTTTGTCGAAAACACAGTGCCTTTATCTCTTCTTGTATGCTGAACTGAAAACGACGTATTTTTCCTTCCCCATGTAATATTGTTGTACAGATCACATGAGGAGAACAGCTTGGGTGACAACTATTGCTCCCTCCAAAGATACAGTGGATTGAGTAAACATAGCCTCTCAAGGACAGAAAGTGTTCTATTCACAGGAATTCTAGGTAAAAATAAAGGAAAAATGCCAGAAAAAAATAAAACTAATGCAACCAGCACATCCTAAGTAAGGATTGGTAAGCTGCAATATATTACATTTTGTGTTTTTATGTTTTCATATGTTTTTTATGTTTATTTATGTGCTCTAAGCAGTAAAATTGCCACATACAGTTTATTTGGGGTCTGCACATTATTTTAAAGCAACCCAGAAAATATGGCAACTCAGATTTGCAAATAGTCATCAGGTTCCCAGGTTGCTGATAATGACCCTGCCTGTTTTGCCTCCTGTTCAATCACTGTGAGCCAGCAACCACAGGAACTTGTTACTCCTTGCTTATTCGAGGACTCTGGCTTTCAAACTCCACAGAACTCTACAAAAAAATAAAATCTATGTACTGTTTAGTCTGAATAGCAATTTGTACTCAACTGATTTGATGATATGCATGCCTGACACTCATTTTGTAAAGGAACTTGTGTTACTATAAAGCCCCGTTTGATTAAGGAGACATTAAAAAAAGTTTCTTCTTACTTTGACAAACACTGATTCGTCAAAGTATTCCACCAATGATGCTCAATAATATTTACCAATTAACCTCTTGCTGGCCATGTAATGCTTATGTGCAGTAACAGAGAGGGTGGTCGTTAATGCCAACACACCCCATATATGTGTCCATGGATGGCCAAGGTTTCCATGCTGAGAGTGAGCTCACTGCACATTCCAGCACAGTGACCAAGCATACATAAACAGCTCTTGGTCTCTAGTCATGAGTGGGAGCTTTTAGGATAAGCTCCTGATCGTATGACTCCTTTGACAGCCCTGGGGGTGTAAAGACCCACTTAAAGGGATGCCAGGGTATGAGAGGAAAGTAAGAAGGAAAAGTCCAGCTGTTCTGGGCCAAACGTTACAAAACATTGCTTTTAAACATTGGTCTTTCTTGGTGTTTAGTACCTTCATTCTAATTATATGCAAAGAATGAACGTATTTGTTATTTGAACTTTCATCTGTTGGAAATGGTTCTGTTATATTATTATATTTGTTAGATAAGTGCAAAAAAATAAAATGTGGACCATGTCAGAAATTCAGAGCTGTCATGAGCACATTTCCTGGGTTTTCTCAAATAATCTAATTAGTCCTAGTTGTTTACCTGTGACTGCAAAATGCTGGTCTCTATGTTATGGAGAATAGCATGGGGGCAGATTTGAGTAGCAGTTCAAAGAAATGTTGTGTGTTGTCAGCCCAAAAGAGTGCATTGTGTGCATTTCTGGCCGATCATCGGGTATTTTCTTCCTTATTTTCAGGGGTTTTAAAGGGATAATATGGCAAAATGTGCATGTATTGATTTTTTTTTAAAACTTGTCCCTGACATACATGTTAAGACCCTCTTATATGAAACTGCCCTGTCTTCCAAGCTGGACTCCATACACAGAGGACACCTTAACACATAAATAAGATAATTCCTTCATGTCTTTCCCACTACATGGCTGCTTCGCTGTAGCCCCCGGCTACCATAATGGAGCTACATTTTTCAGCACAGATCAAATATTAATGAGATTCCATGGAAGTGCTGTCATCTCCCTCCCACTCCCAGTAGAATCCTACCTGTTCCTTTGATTTGTTGTGGCAGGTGCATTAAACTGTATATGAAAGCATAGCTTTGCCAACAGAAGATAGCAATGACAGTTCCTTTGTAAGCCAGTATATAAATTATCATCTCATGGTCTTAGTGCTACTCTGCCTATATTTTAAAAGTAAACCCCATCAGTTTCAATGTTATTGGTAAAAGGTGGTTTTACATGCTTTCATAACTAGCAGAAAGGGGTCTACAACTTTCTTAAGGTCAGTTGATGATCATAGAAATCTGTTGGTACTATACTGTATAAATCCTGAATAATATTGAAAAGAATTGTATACAAAAGGATATTGGACTAATGTTTTGTCACATAATGGGAAATCACATATTTTTTTCAAATGACTAGTGGTGCTAGCTGAAACTTCCAGGAGGTCAACAAGAACATATACTATGAGAATTTCAATTTGAGTTAAATTATATGGGTAAAGTTTTATTCTCTAAGAATAATCATATTATCCCATTTTTGCCAGTCACCTAATTTTTATCATCTGATTTTTGCAAACAGAGACAATTATCATCATGGCGTGTGATGCCTGCCAAGGGGACTCCACAGAGTTTAACCCAGCACTGTCCATGGGGCCGATTTAATGCTGCTGACAGAATAACCAAAGGTCTGTTTAGCTTATTCCTTCTAAAATAGGCTCCAACTGAACAGTTTTGTACATTTCAAAATGAAAAAACAGTGGTAGTTAGGACAGCCCAAGGAAAAGAGCTCTAGTAATAACAACAATGTTTCAATAGTTTCTTGTGAAATGGAAGTCAGACAGGGTAAATATAAAATGATTTTTTCTCCAATTCCAAGTTTATTACAGTGCCTGCTCTTACCATTTTATCACTCCGACTGTCGCTCAAAGCAATAGAAGAACCTGTTTTGTTTGTCCTAAAAGTTATTTATTTTTTTATTTTTTTAATTTGTTGGATCTAAATCTTAAGTGGGCACATTTTGAGTAAGCTGGGAGCCTCTAGCCAGGATAATCTCAACTGAGGATGTTATTAGTTAAAGATGGTTCTGCATGTTTCCAAAGCTAGCAGGAAGTGGTCTTCAACTTTCTTAAGGCCAGTTGATTATCATGGCAAACTGTTGGTACTATACTTTATAAATCCTGTATATTAATCATTCATAACAATTGTATACAAAAGAATATTGGACTGAGGTTTTTTGACTTATTGGGAAATCATTTTGTATTTTTATTTTTTATACATGACTAGTAGTGCCAGCTGAAACTTTCAGGAGGTCAATAAGAACATGTACTTTGTGAATTTCAATTTTAGTTAAATTTATATGGGTAATGTTTTAATCTCTTGGCATTTTCATATTATCCTCTTCTTGCCAGTCATCTAATTTCTATCATCTGATTTTTGCAAACAGAGGCAATTATCATCATGGCCCATGATGTCTGCCAAGAGGACTCCACAGAGTTTAATCCAGCACTGATCATTGGGCTGATTTAATGCTGCTGACAGAATAACAAAAGGTCTATTTAGCTTATTCATTCCAAAATAGGCTCCACCTAAACAGTTTTGTACATTTCAGAATGAAAAAACAATGGACGTTAGGATAGCACAATGAAAAGAGATCTAGTAATAACAACAATGTTTCAATAGTTTCTTGTGAAATGGAAGTCAGACAGGTTAAATATAATATGATTTTTTCTCCAATTCCAAGTTTATTACATCTGCATATACTGTATGTAAACTAGCTATTTTTTCTAAATTAGACACTAGGAAGAATTTGCTTTAGGTGCCTGCAATGTTCTAAGATGATTGGGAGCCATACTATGGCAGTGCCTGCTCCTACCATTTTATCACCTTGGCTCAAAGCAATAGAAGAACATGTTTTGTTTGTCCTAAAAGTTATTTATTTATTTATTAATTTATTTTGTTAACGTTGTTGGATCTAAAGGGCACATTTTGAGCAAGCTGGAAGCCTCTAGCCAGGGTAATCTCATCTGAGGATGTTATTGGTAAAATATGATTCTACATGCTTTCAGAGCTAGCAGAAAGGGGTCTACAACTTTCTTAAGGTCAGTTGATGATCATAGCAAACTGTTGGTACTATACTTTATAAATCCTGTATAATAATGATAACAATTGTATACAAAAGAAAATTGGACTGACGTTTTGTTACATAATGGGAAATCGCATAATTTTTCAAATGACTAGCAGTGCTATCTGAAATTTCCAGAAGGTCAACCAGAACATGTACTTTGTGAATTTCAATTTGAGTTAAATTATATGGGTGACGTTAATGTTAGGATAGCCAAAAGAAATGTGTGTCTATTGGCAATTGTGATATTAAAGAACTCTAGTAATAACAACAATGTTTCAATAGTTTCTTCTGAAATAGAAGTCAGACAGGTTAAATATAATATGATTTTTTCTCCAATTCCAAAGTTATTACAGCTGCATATATGTACTCTAGATACTTCTTCTAAACTAGACAGAATTTTCTCTTTGGATGTCTGTACTGCTCTTAAATGATTGGGAGCCATACTATGGCAGTTCCTGTTCCTACCATTTTATCACCCTGACTGTTGCTAAAAGCAATAGAAGAATATGTTTTGTTTGTCCTAAAAGTATTTTTTTTTAAGTTGTTGGATCTATAGCTTAAGTGGGCACATTTTGAGCAAGCTGGAAGCCTCTAGCTAGGGTAATCTCAGCTAGATAATAGGAAAATATTTACCCTTTTCCTGTATGGGAATTCTGTTTTGTACTGATGCAATGCATTACCTTTGATTAGGTTTTATTTGCGCATATAAAATAATATGGAGATATTAAAATAATTAGTAGTACTAGATCACATTAATGTTAACAAACCCCCAGATTCAATAGGAATTCCTATACCCTAATTAGAAGATCTAGGTTTTCAAAAGTCAGTGCTTATTGAGTTTTTATTGAATGACAACACTTTTTAGAAAGTGTATTAAGTTTCAGCTGCCACGTTTGCCAAGGTATGATGCACTAAATTGTGCTTAGATGGGCTGTTAGAATTTGCAAATACTAGTAATATAAAGCAAAATATGCAAAGTACAATTGGAGCAAGCAATCAGAAAACTATCACCAATAGTTAAGAAAATCAAGTCCCCAATGGCACCTCCCTTGCTTCACCCTTCCTTTTAGCCCACTGCAAATTTACTATATCCCTAGAAAAGTTTTAAGTGCTTTCAAAATTAATTGGCTTGTTCTGTAATGCTGTAGATATTTGATCATTCATCTAAAGATCTTTTTTTAATTCTAAACTATTTGGACGAGTGACAAAAAATATCTTTAAAATTACGAACAAGTCCAAGTTGAATCTGATTAACTACTAATGGTAACATTAGTGACAAAACTCAATGGAGTCTATTTACTAATGGCAAATAAACTCTGCACTTTCAAGTTCAGTTGATCCAGAGCTTAGTAAATGAGGTAAGGTTTCACTTTACAAAGAGTAGCCAACCACATGCAAGGGAAAAACAGCAGTCTTTCATGTACATGATTGGATTATGGAAGTCAGCAGAGCTTCCCATCATTTACAAGCTCTAAAACAACTGCACCTGCAAAGTGCACAGTCCATTTGTCTTTAGGAAATCAACCCCAATGTATTTTGATGCAAATGGTTTGCCATGCTGTACCTTACCACAAATGAGACTGTACTTAAAATTCAGATCTTTGGTGAGGTTTTTGGGTTTTAATCAGTTTGTAGTTTGTAGTAAAAAAAATCTAAGTTCTGTAAGAAATGATATGCCAATTGTTGAGCACCAGATTTGCAGTCACTTAACTGTGATCCTCTACTTGTATTTCCATTCTTATTCTTATTATTCTTTAAAATGGTGAATTATAGATAACTCTTACTGCATCCTACTGCCAACCTAAACAAGCTTACATTTTCCTATTCATTTTTTATATATATATAAAAAAATACATCCTATTAACTTTGGTGATATGGGAATCTGGACAGTCCCAACAAATCTGCAGAATTTGGATTTCCATTCTTTGTGTTTCATAATCTGTACTATACTATAACATTAAGATACATTACCCACAATGAGACCCATAGCTCTATGATAATCTGGTTTCAAAAATACCCATCTATACAAGTAAGAGAAGGCAAGTCAGTAGTGAAGAGCAAAGTTTTTATCAAAAGGTAAGAAGGCAACAGCTCATAAACTAAACCAGCATCAAAAAGCTATACCTACTTGTAATTTAATATTCAGGTACAAAAAACTAGGATGTAACAGCTGTCCTTCAGCCCAAAGATCAAAGGTCCCAAACAGAACTCCCAATTTACCTTGCCAGCACAGATTACATTTGGTGCAGCACAAAATAATTCTCATAACTTTGTTGACAGGTATCTGTATCAAACTGGTTTTCTCCCCATAATGTCCCCGGTTTTTCAATGGAAATACAGCTTAAAACACTTACTTACAGCTTAAAAGCAGGACCCCTTCAGGTTAAAAGGAGGTAAATTGCAAGTCAAATGTGCCTGTAAAGGAACTCAAATGGAATTCAAAAGAAACTTCAATACAATCTGAACGTATTCGAAAGAAAGCTGTATTTGCCCATCTAAAGGTTCTCTTCTTTCTTTTAGGTGTTCTCTCAGTCCAAATTGACTCTCAGATTCTGTACTCAAGGCTAACAGATTTTAGTTTTTATCTATTTTTATGGGAACAATATTCCCTTGGTGCTAGACTTACATCTGTGGTCCCACAGAAATTCAGGCCAATATTCGGGACCACAACATAGCACAAAAATGTTCATTTACTGGAGAAATTCAGACTTTAATTGCTTGTTACAGGTGACATTTCCTATTATGCTTTTCACTAATTCCTTCTGTCAATAAAACTGTGTTAATTATTTAGGGACAGCTGTACTTCTGTAGTAAAAAAACACAAAAAAGTGTAATAGAATAAACTACATAAATAAAGCATAGATAAATTGATGGGGCCTGTCATTTCCACTCTTGCATCCACCCTATGCATAATGTGGAGGACTGATATTATATTTTATATAAGATAGCTTCAGAGGGCACCATGGTATAGCTTTATCTAGTGTACACTGTTAATTTAAACTTGATGCTGAAGGATGGTGGGTGGTTACTGCCTTTTACCATTTGATTCATGTTGCAACAGTCAGATGCTGAAGGTGAGTTATACATCTGGATTCTTTTTTTTTTGTGAATTTAGTACCAGAATAAGCTGTGCAATAGTCATTGCACTAGCATATAGAAGACACACTCAGGATATTGCTAAGATTTACCATTATACCTAAAAATGTGTGCTTCACTCTTTAGTGCCTGCTCTTAGATACAATAGCTCTGCACGCATATCAATCACTACACTTATATTCTGTTAACCTTGGCAATATAATGTAACATGAATGTAAAGGACAGAAGTGTAAAGCTGCTACAAGACATATTAACTTACAAAGAGAAGTAATTCACTCAATGGGTAATAGTGGAACGGCATTTCATTCAACAAGTGAAGTCGACCAAGAGGTCTGTGCTGACGGGCTTTTTTTGCATCAGAACTGCTTCTCTCCCTATACAAGTCTATGGGGTTGCACAATCAGTTTTCTGAGTACTTCAGAAAGCAGGATAAATGAAGGTTAGAAGGAGGTCAAATGCAGGTCAAATTCACCTGTCAAATTCTGAAATATCTCAGAGCTATCTCAATCTGATGCCAAACGCAAGGTGCATTTGCCTATCGACACAAGTCCAAAGTCCATCAACACAGGATCTTAGCCACTTATTCTGGGTAATTTAGAAAGCGGATTATATCTTGGTTTAAACGTACAGTAAAACATTATTTTCCTGCTTGTCTTAGAGTGTAATCACTAGTCCCTCCTAGTATTATTGTCATGGAAAATTAAAAATTATAAATTCAGCCAGTCACAACTTTGATAACAACCTTGGAATAAATACTAAACCAGGCCACATGACTCTTCAACCTAAAGCAGTAATACTATTTATATATGCAAAGTCTGGACCCACTCTTGGCTGAACACTGTGTTAGCAGGCACAGTGCAGAAAACATCCAAGCTGCAGTGAATTTCATGATTTTATTGAAAATTATCTAGCTGAGGATAATTCTCCCACAAATACTGACCTTAGTCCTTCTGCAAAAATATCACTATTGCTGGTTACTAGTCAAAGCCAAAAGGGACAATATTACCATCTATGAGGTTAGTATGATTAACTGAAGTGCAACCCAAACTCATACTTCTGACCATGCAAATTAGGATACATGTGTTCAGAAATGAATACTGGAACATGCAGAAATTTTGAGCACACTGAATATCACTATGCACTTCTAAACAATTTGACCTCTTTGGTTTAAAACAATGACTTACAACTGACGACAGTTGATGGTAAATTCTGAACCAGAGCACTCTTACCTCCACATACCAAAAAAAAACTGAGAAAAATAAAAACAATAATTCAAATAATTCAAACCTAAAACTAATATAAATTAAAAAAAAAGTAGTGTTGATTTAATAGTATAGATGATATATACAAATTACTGAAATAATTTCTATTTTTAAAATAAAACATAAAAACAATACTGGCTACATCTTAACAAATTTTAGGCCACAGCCTGAACTTCTGTTCTCTCCAGATAAAAAAGGTGGTCAATGGCAAAGGTGGACTGTTGGAATTTATTGTAGGAAGCATTTTATACCTAGAAGTGTATAAGGATATTCAGTCATTATTAACTTGTCTTGTAATTTGCCTTAAAAAAAAAAAAAAAAACCTTTCTGTAAATATATTGTTAACCAGAACATGCATAGCATGGGATACATCAGTTAACATTATTTCATGAACAAAGCTCACTAATGGTGAGTCAGATATTGTAGAAAAATACAAACGAGTCAGGGAGGAAAAATAGGCTATTCTTAGGTGGTAAAGGAACTGGATATTTCATAAATCCTTATTCCTTAGTACAAACCACTGAGATGGAATCCCCTGGACAACTCATACTATTGGAGGCTGTGAGTTTTTGAAAAGTAGGTGGTAAAAGCATAATCCAGTGCTTAACTTTGTAATACCAAAAGAGAAGCTAAGATTGTCCAGGGAATTTATCTGAGACATGTTTGTAAATGTGTCACAAGTATGTGTGCCCAGGACATTATGGGCATCTAGCAATAGAAGATAATTAAACCCAGTCTCAGTTCTCGGTTTTAAAAACATACAATGGAATACCCAAATCAAAAGGGGGATGAGAACTTATTTTGTTAATTCATGTTGCCAAAGCAGGAAAATGTTGTTTACTTAATACTTGTAATTTGTCTTAATGTCTCCAGTAATTATAGCAATTTTCTATCATATAATCATGTTTTGTTTTATTTTTTGTATTTTTTTCTTGTTTATTTAATTTTTTTTTTTATTCCAGACCTTCTAATATAGTTTATAAAGCACAGTAAATACTGATAGTGGATGCTCCTCCAATATATGCAAATAAGTTTCGTGTTTAGATTAATCTCCTTTTCAAAAAAAAGAAAATAAATTGTAATCAAGCACTCATAGAGTGCAGTCGTCTTGCTGGAAAATGTCCCATGTCGCACATGAAGAGTAGATTGAGTTCTTTCCGGTAAGTCTTCTTTGTTCTTTTTTCCTCCTAGGGTGTCCATGACCCCCATTGTGTTCCTAAAAATGTGCTTTAATAGTAGCGGAGAACCGGAGAGTGCACAGCAGTATGTCTCATTTTTTTTCCAGTTTCATAATCAAAAAAATAAGAGTTCTCCAACATTATACCATTGTGCAAACAGTGTTCAAATTTGGATCAAATCGTACTGCTTTCCCCTCCACAGTTTTTGCATTGGTGTCGTACATTGGATTTTCAAAAGCTGCTTGACCATTGTTATTTTCATGTACAGAGCATCCAGTGTACTGGGTTTTGGGTGCAGTCCTGTTGAAAGAGACCAATAATGTTGAATTAAGGAATGACAAATATAATAAAATAATAATATTACTAAAGATATAGTCATAAAGGCAAATGTGAAGAATCAGTAGAACATAGAAGTGATAGCAATGACTACCACAAGGGTAGAAGTGTGGCCAAAGTCTTTATGATGGGGATCTGCCCCTGATGGAAAAACACAGTGATAATTTCTAGCAGCTATAGTCACTGGCAATAACAATCCAACATGCTGGTTGTACCCAAGTCAATCAATGGATCGACTTGGGTGCAATCAGCCTGCCCATAAATGATTAGAATCTCAGCCAGTCCCAGCTGAACCAGTCGACATTCGAAGCATATTTTGTCAGCTTAATCTTGTAATATACTAACCTAAAACACTAAAAACCTTAGTACTGAATCTCTCACTGGGGTTGATTTCCAAAGAAATAGAGACTGATTATTTAGCAAAAGTAATGTTCATTAAGCTTAGTAAATAAAATTAAGTTGGTTTAATTTCATTCAACCAAGCATGTACTAATCTTGTTTGAATATAAAGACTCCGTTCACACCTTAAACATATGCACTTGAACACGCATCAATGCAGGTGAACTGCTCTGCCATTGTTTTTAATGTTGCTAGTTCACTTTTGTGTGGTGAGTCCATTAATCAAAAATGTACAGTTCCATATCTTTAGTGTGTGGAGATATGTTTAAGTGATTTTCCAGCTCATAGTAAGCAGTCCGTCCCATAGCAACCGCAATTTCACTTAACATTTCATTGGCTGGCAGAACCCAACAAAGTAGCACAAAGTGCAAGGAAACTTACATAAAAGTACATGGAATTAGATGATAATTAGTAAAATGACATCAATTCATTAGTTAAAGAGAATGGCTTTTACTCCTTTAGTAAATCTATTGTATTCCATGTTCAGAGGCTAAATAACCTAAAATATAGACACTTTTAAGAAGAAACACTTCCATCCATGGATAAGGACATTTGAAAAACGGATATAAGATACTAATCAATATTGTAATATATGTTTTATTATATGTTAATACAGTTGCACTCTTTTTTGATTTGTCTATATGTACAGTATATTAGTCAAACATTTCTTATAAATGGTTGGTATTGTCAGCAAAGTGATCTGTTAGACTGGAATTTTTAGTTCATTTTCCATTGTATAAACAATCTTTTTGCATCTCTGTTTTACTTTCTTACAATAATGGAATGATTTCACCCAATTTAGGCATTTACATTTCCTCTATCTTGAAGCTATAGTCTTATATTATTTGGTTCTGCTTCATATGTATTTTGTGAACCTACAATCTTCTCTGTAGCGAAAGTCTTTAGTGCTTATGGAAATATTCATTATACAATAGACTGTACAGCCACAATATCATAAGCAATGTCTTATGTCTGTTAGTAAAAAAGAAAAGAAAAGAAAAGAAAAAGGAGGGCACACCAACCTCGTGCATTACCACTTAAAAGTTTTATTAAAATATAAATAAAAAGCAATGGTCCTACTCACAGACGGAGCTTAAGTACAAGCTTATCGGACAATTTAGGCTGGAAATTCTTGGCACATATAAAATGCACACACATATTAAATGGAGGGCTTTGTGGGTGAGACTCTATGGATCATCTTAGCTCTGAGGAAAGGGGTGCGCCCCTGAAACGCGTCAGCTGTATAGATGTTTGAGGTGCTGCCGGACCCTCTCTGTCATCAAGTTCAGTCGGTGGGTGCCAAGAATTTCCAGCCTAAATTGTCCGATAAGCTTGTACTTAAGCTCCGTCTGTGAGTAGGACCATTGCTTTTTATTTATATTTTAATAAAACTTTTAAGTGGTAATGCACGAGGTTGGTGCGCCCTCCTTTTTCTTTTCTTTTTTCTAGCCATGTGAACACCCATTGTTCTGAGGAGGGCTGCAAGACTTCAGACTTTGCTTTTAGACGGAACCACACTACCCGTACCCTGACTGTACACTGAGAGCGCAGGAGATTGTTGTTGTTTTTTTATGTCTGTTAGTAGCATTAAAGGAACCTGTCAGGACTGAAATTATGCAAGAATCTGGATGTTCAACCATATTTTATTAGTCTACGACTATATCGACTTTTACATTTCTTTGCTGCTGAGAGATCTAACATCTTGGCAGTCATCTAATTTGCAACACATCTAAATGAAAGTAAATGCTTTAAACCTAGTCAATAAAATGTCATATATATGGTTTACCATGTTAATTTAATGTTTTTACAGTTTTAAATCTGCAGCTTTCATTAAAATGATAGCTGGTGACCATGTCATTAAGATCCTCATTCGGGCACTTCATGTTATAGGGTGACAACATGCTGTTACTGTCTCCCAATGGTGTTCTTGCATCATCACCCTGTCCTATGAACTCCGTATGGAGACTACAGAACATTAGGTAGGCATTGTCCAATGTGTCTTCAAAGAAGCTTGAAGAGATCAGAAGCACTGAGATGCAACAAATGAAAAAAAAAACTGACATAAAATTTTGTTCAGTTAAGGCTTACATCTACTTTAATATGATGGTAATGAGAAAACTGTCAACAAGCAGTTAAATTGCCCAATTGCCAGCCTAGCCATAGGCTGGCTTGTTGGTGGTTGTCCACTTATTTGCCTTTATTTGTCAAAATTCTGACCCTTCAACTCACTGTTTTACATGGCAGGTTCAGACTTGAATGACAACTTACCTTTGTTTATATAGATAAAATCCAAAACCAGCAAATATAAGAGCGAAGAAAGGCACCAGGATAGCAATAGCGACAGAGCTACTGTTTGTTCCGAGTGACTGGTTTGAAGAATTATCCTCTGATGTGTTAATTCCTGTCAACATAAACAATGAGGTAAAATAAGTGTCTGTCTTCACAGCAACATGACTAGTGAGATATGTAATTAGCATATTGTCAAATTTTATTTCCCCAGTATAATTTCTTCATTGTGACATACTGTTTTATGGTCATCCGCAAACAGTGCGATGTGGGGGGAGGGGAGGGGGATGAGGAACACAGTAGACATTTAAGTAATTCATCCTGTGCTGTCCATACACGGAAATGAATTACTTTCCTACAACCACAGGTTGTAGGAAAGAAATTTGCTAGATTCCCCGTCAAAACAGACAGTGTTGATGCAGGAATCCCTCCTGCCGGGCTATTGTCTTCTCCCAACGGTGGGGTTGGGCTCTGCTAGCGATAATCGCAAGAGAATCCAGCAGGCTTGTTGTACCCAAGTTGATTGATCAATCAACTTGGTACATTCAGCCGGCCCATTAATGGTTTGAATCTCGGCCGGTTCAGCAGGACGATTCGAACCGTGTATGGCCAGCCTAAGTCTCTGTCACTTTCAAGAGTGTGCAAAAACAATCCTCTGGAAGAGGTGATGGTCAGAATTCCATAAGTCAGAGGTTTGGAGGACTCCACTGGACCACAGCCTGCCCATTAACGGTTTGAATCTCATCCGGTTCATCAGAAGGATTCGAACCATGTATGGCTGACTTAAGTCTCTGTCACTTTCAAGAGTGTGTACAAACAATCCTCTGGAAGAGGGGATGGTCAGAATTTAATAAGTCAGTGGTTTTGAGGACTCTATTGTAAAAGGCTTGGAAATATCTTTAAAGAGACACAATATGACACTTTTCTGTAAGTACAGAGTAGAAAATCCTGCAAGGAAATTACATAATTTTATCTGACAAAGAAAAGTGGCAACAAACCCAATTATGAGTTGCGTAGGTTTTGTGGTGACTTTGATGTTGAGAAGTTCACAGCATTAAAAGACAATAATTGTAAAACAAAGGTTTTGTGGTAGTTAGACAGGATCGATGCATTTAATAAGAAGATTCAGTATAGAAATAACTTGCATTATGTCACAAAAAGAATGTTAATGGAGATGCTAGAACCAAGTTACGTATAGTCTGATGTTATCTCCAGTTTTAAGAGGCAGCTCTCTAATGTATGGGGCAACCCTAGGGGGTTGATTTTCTTAAAGCCAATGTTAGTACAGTGATCTCCCCTGCTGAGCCCCCCCCCCCCCCCCCCCAGCCAGAACATTCCTGTCAGCGCTCTCAGTCATTGGCTGAGAGCATCGACCAGGAGCCGATCAGCAGACCTTTTTCGGTCATGACTCTTCAAAAGAAGCCGGCTTCTATAGATGGTAACCCTAAATTCCTATACAGATTGGTAGTATTTTACTTTACCTTTAAAGCCGACCTGTCTTCTATTTAAACTTTTTTTGAATACACATATACAGTCTGGTATGTTAAGAACATAAAGTAATATAAGGCAATATGTGTACAAGCAAATCTATATATATATTTATGACACTCACTCAGCTCATTGAATGCATGCAGTGCGTGTCCCGCGAGGAAAACAGACCAAAGCAATTTATTGTTTAATAATTCCTCTTTTTAATGAAATGACAATTTTGGTAGTTTATTTGCTGGTTAGTTCACTGGGGACAGGGCATTTTCATTGTGGTAGTGAATAATTAGATTGTAAATATGAAACTTCGGTTTACAGTAAATCTATAAAAACCAAACAGGTGCTTTTCTTTACTGTGGGCAAGATTGCTTTTAATAACACTGACACAAATTGACATACAGAGGCAGCAATGAATCATTTATTATATGAAGTGATGCAGTAAAATGGGTTGTATATATTGCAAGCTGCAATCCAAATGTATGGCTGAGATATCTTTTCATTCTGCAAAAAAAATGTGTAATTGACAAGATATCCACTAGGGAGATGGATTTTGCTTATTCAATCCAGTTTCCTAAGGCTAAGTTTAAATGTGCAGCAAGATTTCTGCAACTCTGAAAAACAGTCTCCATTTGGATTGCTTTTATTATAAATCAGGTATTAAGGGATTCCAGAGAAAGTGTACATCAATGAAGAAAACATGTTGTAACGAGCCCCTGCTGGCTCCTTTCCACTCTCCCGACACTCCTCTGCAGCTGAAAGGAAAAACGTACCGCTCAAAAGCTTGAGAATTCACCAAATAGCTGCTTCCGCCCGGTCACTCACACAGGTGCTGGCTCTGCACTGATGCATGGGAGAAAAAGAAACCCTGGACTGCCGCACTCTGTATAGACAGTTATTTATTCCAAAATTTCAGGTAAAAAATCCAAATTCAAAATAAATCCATAAATCCAAAACAACAAATGCAGATGGTGTGCATGCAGGGAAGGGTGGCTAACGCGTTTCACGTCACGAATTGACGCTTACTCATAGCTATGAGTAAGCGTCTATTCGTGACGTGAAACGCGTTAGCCACCCTTCCCTGCATGCACACCATCTGCATTTGTTGTTTTGGATTTATGGATTTATTTTGAATTTGGATTTTTTACCTGAAATTTTGGAATAAATAACTGTCTATACAGAGTGCGGCAGTCCAGGGTTTCTTTTTCTCCCACTCCTCTGCAGCTATTGGATCAGATTGCAGATTGCAACGTCTGTTGGTTCGGTCATCCGATGCTCCAGGTTTCGAACCACAGCTATGTGCCGTTCTGATCCATTTGTGATAGCTCAGAACAAACGCCAGGCAGGCTGTATGTGAGTTCAAACAGGAGTCTCACCTTTATTGGGTGCACACAACACTCTTTTATACATAGCAGTTTGAACACCCTGCCCCCAACAACCACTTTCCTATTGGTCAATTCTATAGTACAGTCTAGTCCTAACTTAGGTCCTCCTTGGCCATGCAAATGAGGATTTGAAACAGGGTCAGCAGGGATTGGTCCGATAGCTTGAATAGGAGGACTGATATGTGTAATGACACAGAAGCCCCAGGGGGTAATTAAAGTACATAACAAACAGTCAAACACAGAACAATGCTCTTCTTTCAGACCACGGAGCCGTCTGGAGGGGGGGTTAGCCTTAAAGGGGTTGTAAAGGTTCGTTTTTTATTTTCTAAATAGGTTCCTTTAAGCTAGTGCATTGTTGGTTCACTCACCTTTTCCTTTGATTTACATTCTAAATGTTTTTTTTCTTTGTCTGAATCTCTCACTTCCTGTTTCTCCTCACTAAACTTCACACCATCATCCGAGTGGTGTTGAGTCAGCCAGAACAGCTTACTGAACAGCTTACTGAGGAGGAACAGGAAGTGAGAAATTCAGACAAAGAAAACAAACAAAAAAAAAATATTTAGAAGGGAAATCTAAGGAAAAGGTAATTGAACCAACAATGCGCTAGCTTAAAGGAACCTATTTAGAAAATAAAAAATGAACCTTTACAACCCCTTTAATACAGGGCAGAAGACCCACCACTGTGTAATAGAATCAAAGGAGAAATACTTTAGTATTCCAAGGTTCATGACAATACCCCCCCTGGGAAACAGTCAAACAGCCACAGTGGGACCCTGAGGGGTCAACTTGAGGATGTTGGAAAAGTAGTCTTAAGGTTCCAGGTCCGTCTGCCGGGATAACTCATCCGCATTCCCGTTTTGAGGCCCTGCCTGATATTGTATGGTGAAATTGTACAGTTGCAAAGCCAAGCTCCACCTTAGTAATCGGCCGTTCTCTCCCACCACCCGGTTAAGCCATATCAAGGGATTCTGGTCCATCATGATGGTAAAATAGCATCCATACACGTAGGGCTGCAATATCTTTAAAGCCCAGACTAAGGCCAAACACTCTTTTTCCATGGCAGCATATCCAACTTCACGGGGTAACAACTTGCGGCTAAGATACGCCACCGGGTGCTCTTTCCCATCATCACCAACTTGACTTAGTACAGCTTCCAGTCCGGACATGGAGGCGTCTCCCTATAGGAGTGGAGTTGCCTTGAAGTTGGTGATGACGTCGGGTGGTCACGGCCCTGGCGGCCTCTGGGGCATATGAGGAAGTTAAATGCCCCAAATCGTTCCCCAAAAGTACTTCTGCGGGTAACTTACGTAGTAATCCCACTCGCACTTGTCGCTCCCCTGAGCCCCAATCCAAGAGGGCTTGGGCGGGGGATAAACATAGCAACTTGCCCCCTTCTACCCTGACTGCAACAGTCTGGCTGGTCCGGGCCAACTGGGGAATTAGGTGAGGCTGGATGAGGGTAATTGTAGCCCCGGAATCGTGAAGTCTCTGGACCGGCTGCCCATTAACCCATACTGCCTGACGATGGTGCTGCCGATTATCTCCGGCAGCAGCTTGGACAGGATCAGCCTCAAAAAGTTTGCTGTACTCTTCCTGAACATCTCGATGGTTGGGCTCATTCTGTAAGCAATGAGCCGCTGGTCTGGATGGATGAGCAGTCTCTCGGTACCTCGTGGATCGGGTAGGGCAATATCGCTGCAGATGACCGGTTTGGTTACAGGTGTAGCACTTAAGTCTGGCAGGAGGGTTGGGTCAGGCTGAGGGTCTAGAGGCAGACCACTGAGGTACTGAAGTTGGGTTAGAGGCTGGTAAACTGGGCCGAGATAGTGAATAGCGCTCGCTTTCGCCTGACCTTCGAGAGTCCAGATATTCATCGGCCAAAGTAGCCGCTTGCTGTACAGTCTGTGGTCGCTTATCTCGCACCCAATCCCGTACTACCGGAGGGGTGTGGTAAAGAACTGTTCTAAGAGTACAAGCTGGGTGATGTCCTCTATGGTATGAGCGTGGCTTCCCTGGAACCAGCCCTTAAGGTTCCGCTGCAGACGATGTGCCCACTCCACGTATGTTATGTTGGTTTGTTTCCGGGATTCTCTAAACTTAATCCGACTGGCTTCGGGTGTAATGGCAAATCAGGCTAGCAGAGCTTCTTTTACCCAGTCATAGTCTTTAGCGTCTTCGTCCTCCAGGGCCCTATATGCATCCGCCGCTCTGTCAGTTAAATTACTCGCCAGTAAGGCGATCCAATCTTGGGACAGTACTTCATGTATCTGGCATAGTCTCTCAAAGTCCTGCAGGAACGCTTCAATTTCCTCCTCTCCTTCCTTAAATAGTTTGAATGCCTGAAAGGGCAACTAACGGAAAAGCGCTGTATCGTTAGGCGTTGTCTCCGATTGCCGTATTTCTGCCATTCTCCGTTCATGTTGCCGCTCTAGTTCTCTCTCTTGTCGCTCATCCTGCAGCTGGATGTCTCTAATGGCATTCTGTATGGCGGTCTCTGATGGGTTTGCGCCATATAATGCCAACCGCTCTAGAACTCGTTGCTGAAACAAGTCTTCAACTGACCGGGGTCCTGCATTACCATCCATCTCGGCTAGCTCACTGATCAGGGTGGCCTTGTTCTTTGTCCCACCGGGCCCTCCATGGCCCTCCTGTAAGTCTTTTAGCATGGATCTCCTGCAGGCTGCATAGCTTGTCATTCACTGTGGTGGTTTGGAGTGTCCCAGTAACTGGAGAGCTATTCCCACCGCTGCCAACCAATGTAACGAGCCCCTGCTGGCTCCTTTCCACTCTCCCAACACTCCTCTGCAGCTAAACGTCTGTTGGTTCGGTCATCCGATGTTCCGGGATTCGAACTACAGCTATGTGCCGTTCAGATCCATTTGTGATAGCTCAGAACAAACACCAGGCAGGCTGTATGTAAGTTCAAGCAGGAGTCTCACCTTTATTGGATGAACACAACACTCTTCTATACATAGCAGTTTGAACACCCTGCCCCCAACAACCACTTTCCTATTGGTCAATTGTAAAGTACAGTATAGTCCTCACTTAGGTCCTCCTTGGCCATGCAAATGAGGACTTGAAACAGGGTCAGTAGGGATTGGTCCGATAGCTTGAATGGGAGGACTGATATGTGTAATGACACAGAAGCCCCAGGGGGTAATTACAGTACATAACAAACAGTCAAACACAGAACAATGCTCTTCTTCCAGACCACGGAGCCGTCTGGAGGGGGGGGTAGCCTTAAGACAGGGCAGAAGACCCACCACTGTGTAATAGAATCAGTATTCCAAGGTTCATGACACATGTAGTCATCACATTACTACAAAAAGCCTTCATCACAGACTAATATTGGTTTACAAGATAAGTGCAGTGCATAGGTGTGTGCACAGGGTGTGTCAGGTGTACCTGGGCATACCCTAAACACCCTGTGTGGCACAGATTCCACCTGTTTAAACCCATGATTTTTCACGAAAGCCCCCCAATTTTTTTTTTATAAATAAAACATAAAATACAAATAATAACTACTGACACTATCCACTGCTCTACTGACACCAATATCTGCCCTACTGACACCATCCACTGCTCTACTGACACCGTCACGCACATATGTGTTTGTGCATTGTGATACGGCACTGCGTCGCTTTAACTGACAATTGCAATGTTGTCCCCAAACAACATTTATGTCATTTTTTCCCACAAATAGAGCTTTCTTTTTGTGGTATTTGATCACCTCTGCGGTTTTTACTTTTTGCGCTATAAACAAAAGAAGAGCGACAATTATTGCTATAATAAATATCCCAATTTAAAAAAACAAATTTCTTAATCAGTTTAGGCCGATATATATTCTTCTACATATTTTTGGTGGAAAAAATTGCAATAAGCGTATATTGATTTGTTTGCGCAAAAGTTATAGCGTCTACAAAATAGGGGATAAATTTATGGCATTTTTAATATTTTAATTTTTACTAATGGCGGCAATCTGCAATTTTTATTGGGACTGCGACATTGCAGATTGGAAACTTTTGACACATTTTTGGGACCATTGACATTTATACAGTGATCAGTGCTATAACAATTGTGACAGCAGGAAGGTAAAGTCACCTGGTTGCATCCAGGGGGGTAGATATATTTCGCCCAGATTCAGGCTTTACGCCGACTTATACAACTAGGTGGAGAGTTGTATAAGGCTAGTGGGCTCATGGATGACTCATACCTCTAGGGAGAGGGCTGGGCGTCGTGCAGACAGGGAGTTGATGAGACCAGCTGAAGCTTGTCAGCTCATTTAGGCCTCTATAAGAACTCCCAGCTTCATTAGATGTTAGCTCATGCCTGGAACCAGACCTGTGTGGACTGTCTAGGGAGAGTGAACCCCTGTGCGGTGAGACAAAGCCTGTGTGGCTATTTGCTTGGACATTTAAAACCAGGGACTTAGGGACTAGGACAGCACTAGGCTGATCCCAGTTGTTAGTTAGGAAACCTGTATGTTTAGTCAGAGGTCAACTTGACCAGGATTTATTTTGGTTATGTTTCTTTTGCTTTGCTGTGTTTTGTCACTGTAAATAGAAAATAAACCGCACCTTTTTTTGATTTTGAAAACCACAACCTCCGTTTGCTGGGCCTGTTTTGTGTGGGGAGCCCATCCCGGGGGTCACACACACCCGCTGCCGAGCTAACCCCCTCACAGTTGGTGGAGAATGCGGGCAGTTTTTTTTAAGCCAGCATGGAGGAGATACTGAAGCAGCTGGCTCTAGCAAATGCCAATCAACAGCAGACAAATGCAGGTTTGCAAAGGAGCCTTGCAGCCCAGCAGCAGACAAATGCAACTTTGCAACAGAGTCTGGAGGCTCAGCAACGAGCCCAGCAGCAATCTGAGGCCCGCTTCATAGACCTGTTGCAGAAGCAAGAGCAGAGACTACAACAACAGATGGAAGCAGTAATGCAGCAACGTCCGCAGACCAGTGAGGAAAGCCGTCCTACTAATACCGCGTCCTTTGGGGTGAGTCGTTTATTGACAAAAATGACTGGAGAGGATGATCCAGAGGTATTTTTGACCACATTTGAAAGGACCGCTGAAAGAGAAAAGTGGCCTGAGGAGCAGTGGGCTGGACTGGTGGCTCCTCTGTTAACTGGTGAATCGCAGAAAGCTTACTATGACCTAGAGCCTAACCAAGCAAAAGACTATGTGATGCTAAAAGCTGAAATATTGGCAAGGCTGGGTGTCACCCAGGCTGTCCGGGCTCAGCGTGTGCATAACTGGACTTTCCAGCTTGGAAAACCCCCCAGGTCTCAAATGTATGATCTCATTCACCTGAGCAGAAAGTGGCTACAGCCAGAGACTTTGTCCGCACCAAAGATTGTGGAACGTGTTGTAATGGATCGGTTTTTGAGAGCTCTTCCTACTGCCACCCAAAAGTGGGTAAGCCATGGAGACCCAGAGACGGCCGATGGTCTTGTGGATCGTGTGGAGAAATACTTGGCTACAGAGAACCTGACGGCCTCTTCCAGAGACACTCGGACTTTCCACCCTAAGACCAGACCATCCCCAGGGGCGGATAAGAGGATTCCAAGGGGTGAGGGTGGAGAGAGTGAGAGGGTGGGAGCTCTACCCCAAGTTTGGCGAGAACAGCCTGGGAAATCAGCGGCTCAAGAGGCGGCAAGAAGGATCGTTTGCTACCGCTGCCGGCAAGCGGGACATATTGCAGCCAATTGCCCGGTTGTGGAGGAACCCATGCAGTGTGACTTTCTGACGGGCAGACGTCAGTCGCTGTGTGCGACAGTCGCATGCACTGCCATTCGAGGAACTGAGAAACATTTATGCAAAATGTGTGTTAATGGTAGAAATGTTGTGGTATTGCTGGATTCAGGTAGCCTTGTGACCCTGATAAAGGCTGAGTTAGTTAAAACAGAGGTCTCTGGGAATAGCAAGGTAGCTGTTATTTGTGTGCATGGGGACACCCGAGAGTATCCAGTGACTACAGTGTGTTTCGAGACCCCCAAAGGTACCCTCTCTCATCCAGTGGGCTTAGTATCTCAGTTACCGCATGACGCCATTGTGGGAAGGGATTTTCCGAAGTTCTGGGAACTGTGGGATGATCCTGAGCCCCTCACTGGTGCCCCTATGTACCAGGAATGTGATAGCCAGAACTCCCCTGAGAGTGGTGAGGACTCTCCGGAATTTCCCTTATCAGTATTGGCAGGGGAGACTCAAGAAACTGGAGAGGAGCCCACCTCCTCAGACGAAAACCTACCGTCTGTGGAGTTTTCTGATCTTGAGGTTCACAGGGAAAACTTTGCCACAGAACAGTTGAAAGACCCCGCCCTAATAAAGGCACGGGAAAACGTAGTGAAAATAGATGGCGAGTTAGTGAACCCAGATAATACCTGCACTTACCCATACTTCAGCGTAGAGAAGGACCTACTGTATCGGGTGGCAAAAAGGGCAGAAGAAACCGTTGAGCAGCTTGTGGTGCCCAAACCTTACAGGAAGTTGGTGTTGGAGTTGGCCCATGGGCACATTCTTGGAGGTCATCTGGGGACAGAGAAAACCCGAGAGAGGGTATTACAGAGATTCTATTGGCCGGGGGTGATGAAGGACGTAGAAAATTATTGTTCCTCCTGCCCTGTGTGTCAGAGGTTGGCCCCGATGCCACATTTCCGTAGCCCGCTGGTCCCTCTACCCATCATTGAGGTCCCGTTTGAGAGGATCGCCATGGATTTGGTAGGTCCTATAATCAAGTCCGCTAGGGGGCACCAGTACATATTAGTTATAATGGACTATGCCACCCGTTATCCAGAAGCGATCCCTCTCCGAAATACCTCGGCCAAAACCATAGCCAAAGAGCTATCTCTTGTTTTTAGCCGGGTGGGTATTTGTAAAGAACTGCTTACGGACCAAGGTACACCCTTTATGTCCCGGGTTATGAAAGAGCTGTGTAAATTGTTCAAAGTGACGCAATTGCGTACGTCTGTGTATCACCCCCAAACCGATGGGCTGGTTGAAAGATTCAACAAAACCCTAAAACAAATGTTGAAGAAAGTGGTGGATAGAGATGGAAAGGATTGGGACTGTTTACTTCCTTATTTGATGTTTGCTATTAGGGAGGTGCCCCAATCCTCTACGGGATTCTCCCCCTTTGAGTTACTGTATGGGAGACACCCAAGAGGGCTGTTGGATATTGCCAAGGAAACTTGGGAAAGTGAGAGTTCTCCCCACAGGAGTGTGATTGAGCATGTCGCCCTGATGCAAGATCGAATTGCACAGGTAATGCCCATCGTGAAGGAACATTTGGCCCAAGCGCAGTTGGCACAGCAGAGAGTGTACAACCGTGGAGCCAAGACCCGTACCTTTTCCCCGGGGGATAGGATATTGGTACTTGTCCCTACGGTTGAAAGTAAATTCCTTGCCAAATGGCAAGGCCCCTACGAGATAATGGAAAAAGTGAGCGAAGTGAATTACAAGGTCAGACAACCAGGAAGGCGAAAGCCCGAACAGATCTATCACGTTAATCTGTTGAAAGCCTGGAGGGATAGAGAGTCCCTAGTCGCAGACACTTGGTCACCAGCTCAAACTGGTTGCGTGATTCCTGAGGTTGGAATAGCAGCCACCTTGTCACAACCCCAACAACAGGAGGTTAAGGAGTTTGTGCTTCGCAACAAGGAGGTATTCTCTGAGCTGCCGGGACAAACATCTGGGGTAGAGCATGACATCATTACCCCGCCCGGTGAAAGGGTGAAGTTAAAACCCTATCGGATCCCAGAGGCTCGACGGGAGGCAATACGGGAGGAAGTACAGAAAATGCTGAACTTAGGGGTGATAGAGGAGTCCCAAAGTGATTGGTCTAGTCCCATCGTGTTGGTGCCTAAACCGGATGGGAGCTGGCGATTTTGTAACGATTTTCGTCAGTTGAACAAAGTTACAAAATTTGACACCTACCCCATGCCACGTATAGATGAGTTGATCGACCGGCTGGGAACAGCCCGATACATGACGACTCTTGACCTCACAAAAGGGTATTGGCAAATCCCCCTGGCCAAGTCGGCCAAAGAGAAAACCGCATTTGTAACCCCAGACGGGGCGTTCCAATATAAAAGAATGCCGTTCGGGTTACAGAATGCGCCGGCCACATTCCAGCGGAAAATGGACCAGATGCTGAGGCCCCATCGGAAGTATGCTGCGGCTTACCTGGATGACGTAATTGTCCATAGCACAGATTGGGCCTCACATCTGCCAAAAGTGCAAGCAGTCCTGGACTCTGTTCGGGAAGCGGGGTTTACGGCTAACCCCAAGAAGTGTACCATTGGGCAGGAGGAGGCCAAATATCTTGGGTACACCATTGGGAGGGGAGTAATAAAACCCCAACTCAACAAAGTCGAGGCCATCCAGAGTTGGCCACGTCCCAACAGCAAGAAGCAGGTACGAGCCTTTCTGGGAATCGCTGGGTATTATCGGCGATTCATTCCCCACTTTGCTTCTAAGGCTGTGCCCCTAACCAACCTGACGAAGGGGAAAGGGTCGGTCATGATTAAATGGACCCCCGAGGCTGAGGCAGCATTCCAATTCTTGAAACAAGCCTTATGTAGCCAGCCAGTGTTGTACTCACTCGACTTCTCTAAAGACTTTGTCGTACAAAGTGATGCGTCAGATGTGGGGTTAGGAGCAGTATTGTCCCAGGTCTGGAACGGGGAAGAGCACCCAGTCATTTACCTCAGCAGGAAGTTGAAGTCCCATGAGGTAAATTACGCCACCGTTGAAAAGGAGTGTTTAGCGGTGAAGTGGGCTCTAGATTCCCTTCGGTACTACCTGCTAGGTAGGCACTTTGACATGGTTACGGATCACGCTCCGTTAAAGTGGATGGCTCAAAACAAGGAAACAAATAGAAGAGTGAATAGGTGGTTCCTGGCCCTCCAGGAATTCAACTTCACAGTAAAGCATCGCCCTGGCGTTCAAATGGGGAATGTGGATGCTTTGTCTCGAGTACATGAATGCCTGATTGCTGGTGTTCCAACCCCGAGGTTAAAACAAGAGGGGGGGGGTATGTGACAGCAGGAAGGTAAAGTCACCTGGTTGCATCCAGGGGGGTAGATATATTTCGCCCAGATTCAGGCTTTACGCCGACTTATACAACTAGGTGGAGAGTTGTATAAGGCTAGTGGGCTCATGGATGACTCATACCTCTAGGGAGAGGGCTGGGCGTCGTGCAGACAGGGAGTTGATGAGACCAGCTGAAGCTTGTCAGCTCATTTAGGCCTCTATAAGAACTCCCAGCTTCATTAGATGTTAGCTCATGCCTGGAACCAGACCTGTGTGGACTGTCTAGGGAGAGTGAACCCCTGTGCGGTGAGACAAAGCCTGTGTGGCTATTTGCTTGGACATTTAAAACCAGGGACTTAGGGACTAGGACAGCACTAGGCTGATCCCAGTTGTTAGTTAGGAAACCTGTATGTTTAGTCAGAGGTCAACTTGACCAGGATTTATTTTGGTTATGTTTCTTTTGCTTTGCTGTGTTTTGTCACTGTAAATAGAAAATAAACCACACCTTTTTTTGATTTTGAAAACCACAACCTCCGTTTGCTGGGCCTGTTTTGTGTGGGGAGCCCATCCCGGGGGTCACACACACCCGCTGCCGAGCTAACCCCCTCACACAATGCACTGATTACAGTGTAAATGTCACTGGCAGGGAAGGGGTTAACACTAGGGGGATCAAGGGGTTAAATGTTTTTCCTCAGTATGTTCTAACTGTGGGGGGATGGGACTGACTTGGGGAGGAGACCGATCAGTCTTCCTATATACTAGCAGCACACGATCTGTCTCCTCACCCCTGACAGAAAGTGTATTTGTGTGTTTACACACACAAATCCCCATTCTCGCCCTGTCAGAAACGAGTGAGGGTGCCCGACGGCCATCGCCACCGCCGGGCACATGCATCGGCTCCTTAGGGACACAGCAGTGTGCGCGCACCCATATACTCCTTTAAGCGCCCGCTGTACAGCTATGGCGATTTGCGCAGGAGTGCCATTCTGATGCCGTCTGTCGACGGCGGGCAGTCGGCAAGCGGTTAAAGGCCAACTGAATTCTGTATTTTTGCAGTAATTTTTTTTCACTAAAGTCACTTTATTATCCTTAGTTAGAGCCTGGGAATGAAAGGCTGACAATAATGGCACACACAAACGGACATGTCATGTTGCTGACCGGCTACTTACAACTAGAACCACACTGGTAGCAGAATCTGGTGACCCTAAGGTTCTAGATGTATTGATAAAGACTGAGCAAATTCATCTTGTCATTCTAAGATTGAAAAATAAACTGGGCTAGGAGGAAGATGGAAGACCCAGGGGAGGAAGGAAATATACATGATTCACTCTATCTAATGCCATAGCACTAAGGTGAGACTTTTCAAATACTTGCCTATACTTCTCAGTCCAAATTGCCCATAATCTTTCCCATGAATGGAACCTTGAAAAACATAGGTAGCTCCATCAGGCTCAGCTGATACCTGAAGAAAAAAAAAAGATCATATGGATTTTGCATTTATATTTTGCATTGCATTTGGATTTACAGTATTTATGTAACAGAAGCAGATTACAGAAAATACAACACTGGCTACCAAGAAGTATATTTAATCATGCTAAACCAGGGATCCACAAACTTTCCAAACAAAGGGCCAATTTACTGTCCTTAAGACCTTATGTGGGCTATAGTGTGGCATGTGGGAATAGAACGTGCCCCTGCATCAGTGGGAGTAAACACTGTCCTAAGTTTAGGGGTAAGTATCGGTAAATGATGACTTATCATCTGTGGTTGGTAGGTGGATAAGAACAATGTCTTGAAATTTAATTTTCTTCTCCTTCCTCATGCCTCCTTTTCTTATAAGTAACTGTGAACAGAACTACCCTGTGATTTCTGTTTCCTATGTTGTCTCTTACTTCGATGTCTGCATTCAGCTCTGTGTTATTTTGTAATTACTAGGTCAAGCAGAGCCTAATTTCTAGTTGGAGCTTCCACCAATTTACACATGAAATTGTCCTGCAAGACATCCAGGATATGACAAGCCTTAGATGACTGAGCAGTTCCATCTGCCTTGTCAATATCTGGATAATTGAAGTCCCCCATGATAATAACTTTTCCTTGCCTCGCCACCATTTCTATCTGTGAGAGGAGATCAGTCTCCTCTTCATCCTTCAGGTTGGGGGCCTGTAGCATACACCCATTACTAATTTCCCATATGTTTTTCCCCTTAAAGTTCCAGCCACAAGGATTCCACCTCCCTTGCCCTGTTAGCATTCCACCTCCCTTGCCCCATTAGTAAGGCCATCCCTCATTTTCTCTGTCATAGCTACGTAGTTATCTATTTGAAAAAAGACACAAGTCCATTCAGTTCAACCAACACAGAAAAAAAACAACACACTCAAATAGAAAACCTCCATATACACTATCTAATACCCACAGTTGATCCAGAGGAAGGCAAAAAAAACAATAAAACATGATCCAAAATTACTTTCTGATCCCCCAACAGACAATTGGATATTCCCTGGATGATATTTACCTATAAATATTAGTATCCAATTATATTATGTGCATTTAGGGAAGAATCCAGGCCTTTCTTAAAACAAGCTACTAAGTTGGCCTGTCAAATCACTCTTGATGTACATGCACACCCCTTTCTCTCTTCTACTTACTCTCTCCCTCCGACATAGGGAATATCCCTGGATAGGGATGAGCTTCAAGTTCGAGTCGAACATTGCCTGTTCGCATGTTCGCCGAACAGCGAACAATTTGGGGTGTTTGCGGCAAATTCGAAAAGCCGCGGAACACCCTGTAAAAGTCTATGGGAGAAATCTAAAGTGCTAATTTTAAAGGCTTATATGCAAGTTATTGTCATAAAAGGTGTTTGGGGACCCGGGTCCTGCCCCAGGGGACATGTATCAATGCAAAAAAAAGTTTTAAAAACTGCAGTTTTTTTCGGGAGCAGTGATTTTAATAATGCTTAAAGTGAAACAATAAAAGTGAAATATTCCTTTCAATTTCGTACCTAGGGTGTGTGTATAGTATGCCTGTAAAGTCGCGCTTGTTTCCCGTGCTTAGAACTGTCCCTGCACGAAGTGTCATTTCTGAAGGAAAAAAAGTAATTTAAAACTCACTCGCGGCTATAATTAATTGTCGGCATAGAAAAGTCATTGATAAAAAAAAAAATTGTGGGGGTCCCCCCCAAACTCAATTACCAGGCACTTCAGGTCTGGTATGGATATTAAGGGTAACCCTGCCGCAAATTTAAAAAAAAATGCGTGGGCCCCCCCCCAAATATCCATACCAGGCCCCCCCTCTTTTCCTGCTGCCTGCAAGGTTGCGTGCTCGGATAAAGGGTGTGGTATGTATTTTTGGGGGAACTCCACACCATTTTTTTTATTTGGGTGGAGTTCCCCTTAAAATCCATACCAGACCTGAAGGGTCTAGTATGGATATTTGGGGGGAACCCCACGTCATTTTTTTTTAAATTTGATGCAGGGTTCCTCTTAATATCCATACCAGACCAGAAGGGCCTGGTAATTGAATTTGAGGGGACCCCCACGCATTTTTTTTTATTTTTATCAATGACTTTTCCCTGTATTGCCGGGAGCTGACAATTCATTATAGCCGCAAGTGTTTTTTTTCTTTCAGAAATGACATTTTGTGCAGGGACAGTTCTAAGCAAGGGAAACAAGTGCTGCTTTACAGGCATACTATACCCCCCCCCCCCCCCCCAGATAGGAAATTGAAAGGAATATTTCACTGTTTATTGTTTCACTTTATGCATTATTAAAATCACAGCTCCTGAAAAAACGTTTGCATTGATACATGTCCCCTGCGGCAGGAACCAGGTCCCCAAACCCTTTTTAGGACAATAACTTGCATATTAGCCTTTTTAATTAGCACTTTCGATTTTGAAAGTTTGATTCCATTGTATTTAATAGGGTTCTAAAGTTCACGCAAACTTTAGGTCTGTTCGCAGGTTCTGGTGCGAACCGAACAGGGGGGTGTTCGGCTCATCCCTACCCCTGGACAGTCTCAAGCCAGTAAGGTGAACTATCAAACCAGATTTCTGATACTCCAACAAAGTCAAAATCCTCTTCATGTATCAGTAGTTCCAGTTCTGTCATTTTTTTCACCAAACTTCTAGCATTTGTGAACATGCCTGTTAATTTTGCCCCAGCAGATATTATTTTTTCCTTGTATTTTCCGAGACTGCAATAAGATTCTGTCTGCCTACATGCATTGGCCCTAGACACTGAGCTATATTACCAACACTGTCCACAGTAGCACCCTCTGATCCTCCCTCCCTGCCTGGAATCGCTTCTTCTGATCCCTCCCCCTACAGCCTAGTTTAAATGTTCCTCTAACTTTTTGGCCATCTTCTTTTGCAACAGAGCAGCACCCTATCTATTTACAGTAAGTGCATTCTGTCTCTGCTATATGTCAGTAACTGACCGAAAAGTCAGCCCAGTTCTCCAGGAACATAAAACCCTGCTCCCTGCACCAATTCCTCAGCCACTTGTTAAGTTCCCTAATCTCCTGCTGCCTCTCCGGTGTGGCTCAAGGTACACAGTATTTCTGAGAATAAGAATAAATCAGGTGACATTGCTATGATGGAGACTTGTATCAATTTTTTTTTTCTGTCTTTAAATTGTGTAGACTTAAAGAGTTTCTTCCACATTCTCTTCTCCATCCTAGTATTATGAATATGTTATACACAGCATTATACTCACAAATCCATCCATTGCCCATTTCTCATCTTTCATTTTGCTCAGGGAGGTGTGAGATGATGTTTTTACGGAATTGATATGCAGTATCAATCGTGCTTCTTGGCTTTTGTAAACCCCTGAAATAAACAGATGATAAAATTAGACACTTACGTTCAGTAATTATAAATGTATATGCATGTAATAGCACTCCAGGTTATCAAAACACCCTTATAACTCATTATTGACTACATGCTAGTCGCTCTAATGCCCTGTACACACGATCGGAATTCCGATGGGCTAAAATCCGATGGAATTTTTCAGTGGAATTGCGTTCAAAGCCGTCTTGCATACACACCATCAGACCAAATTCCGACCGTCCAAAACGCAGTGATGTACAACACGTACAACGGCACTATAAAGGGGAAGTTCAAATCCAACAGCGCCACCTTTTGGGCTGCTTTTGCTGATTTCGTGTTACCGCGTGTTAGTAAAAGTTTGGTGTTAGCCGATTTGCACTTAAAATAAATATTAAGATATTTTGGAGACCTGGCTTTAAAATAAAATACGAAGATTCATGAGATCACAAGAAACAAAGAAATAAGTTTGTCAGAACTCGGTGTGAATATCCGCAACGAAAAATAAAATTTGTTCTTGCATTAGAAAGAAGAAAAGAATGCGCTACATTTAACGATGCAATAATTTGCAGCATGACGAATGTGCTAACTCCATTATGAACGCTAGTTTTACCAGATTGAGCGCTCCTGTCTCCTAATTTAGTCTGAGCATGCGTGGATTTTTCTCCGATGGAGTTCCACACAGACAATCGGAATTTCCTTTCGTTTTTTTCCATCGAAATTTTTTTAAACATGTTCTATTCTTTACACCGATGGAAAAAAGTCCGATGGGTCCCTGTACACACGATCGGAATTTCTGATGAAACAAGTCCATTGGACTTGTTTCATCGGAAATTCTGATCGTTTGTGCAGGGCATTAGAGTCCTTTTACTAAGACGATCATTTCTATGTAATATTTATAGTTACTTCCTTCTGCCTTTAGTGTAAGGCAATTAAAGTACGACTCCAGGCAAAATTAAAAACCCTTTAGTGCAATTACATATCTATTAAAATTCATTAAATATGTTTTTTAAATACTAATAGAATAATATTTGCAGTCTGTCCTAATGTCAAGTTTTCATTTGCATTGTGAAGCTCCAATGCATTGTGAAAAAATGTCATCTTACTCCAAACACTTGGTCTGGACTGGAGAGATGTTTAGAAGCACTAAGATGAAGAAAAGCACACAGAAAGATCATCTCCAATGTGATGTTTATTCTTAGTCCAACGATAATGTTGGAGGTGAAGGATGCTTAATGAGTTGTGTGCTCTGTACATTTTGCCAAAGGTGTATGAATCAAGAGCAAGGGTAAATACAGTTATACAAACTTTGGCAGACTTTGAAGCTGATAACTAGGGATGAGCCGAACACCCCCGGGTTCGGTTTGCACCAGAACCTGCGAACGGACCGAAAGTTTGCACGAACGTTAGAACCCTATTAAATACAATGGATGTGAACGTTCAAAATCTAAAGTGCTAATTATAACGACTAATAAGCATGTTATTGTCCTAAAAAGGGTTTGGGAACCCGGGTTCTGCCCCAGGGGACATGTATCAATGCAAAACGAAGTTTTAAAAAAGGCAGTTTTTCGGCAGCAGTCATTTTAATGATGCATAAAGTGAAAAAAAAAAGTCAAATATTCCTTTAAATATCGTACCTGGGGGTGTCTAAAGTATGCCTGTGAAGTGCCACGTGTTTCCCGTGTTTAGAACTGTCCCTGCATAAAATGACATTTCTAAAGGAAAAAATGCCATTTAAAACTGCTTGCGGCTTTAATGTCATGTCTGGTCCCGGTAATATGGATGAAAATCTTTGAGAAAAATGTCATGGGTACCCCCCACCCCACTACCAGCCCCTTTGGGTCTTGTATGGATATTAAGGGGAACCCCGCACCCAAAATTAAAAAAAGGCCCTTTATACTCTGAACAGCAGTATACAGGCGGTGCAAACAAGACAGGGACTGTAGGTTTGTTCTTAAGTAGAATCTGTTTGTAATTTTGAACACCTACATTGTTAAAGTGTAGCTCCAACCCAAAAATCTATTTTTAAAGTGGTTGTAAACCCTTTATCTTTTTTTTTTTTTTTTTTTTACTAACCTGCAAGACAAAGCTATAATGAGCTAGTATGACTAGCATACTAGCTCATTATGTACCACTTACCTTCGATCGGGGCCCCCGAAGTCGTCCGTGTCCCTCCTCTAGCCGCATCCATCACTGCGGCGATAGCCGGAATGTTACTTCCGGGTATCGCCGCTGCAGCCAATCACAGCGCCGCTCCGGCGCTGTGATTGGCCGGAGCGGCGAAGACGTGACTCCGCGCATGCGTGCGTGAGCTGTCGAATTCGGCTACGTCGTCGAATGTTGCGACCTAGCCGAATTTGTGAATGGGGTGACGTCAGCGTCGCCGCATTTACATACAAATATCTCCTTAACTGTGTAGGTTAAGGAGATATTTCATGCACCTACAGGTAAGCCTTAATCTAGGCTTACCTGTAGGTCTTTGTTTAAAAAGTGGGTTTACAACCACTTTAAGCTTTTTGGAAAACATAGAGAAGGGTTATCACCCCTGTAACATTTGTTTTGCTATCTGTGCCCCTGTTCAGAACATTTCACCTCACTTTCCGTCCCAATGACAACTGTTTTTGAAAAGTGGGTTTTTTATTGAAACAAGGATTGGTGATAAAGCATCAGTAGAGAGGAGACACCTTTTTCCCATATTAACCCTTACAGGAGAGAATTTCCCTTCCTAGGGGTAGATTTCCTCTCACTTCCTGTTGTCTCCTTCCGTTTGCAAGTAGGAGTCGTTTGTAAGTTGGATGTTTGAAAGTAGGGGCCTGCCGTATATACTCTGCAGAAATTGGCCCCTTAGGTGTTGGTGTTGGCACAACACTGTAAGCACTCACAGTTACTCTTGGTGGGCGCTGGAACGCCCTGCTGTCAACTATTATATCAAGAATTGTAATTACATGCCCCTGTAGAACAGGGGCTGAAAAATTGGGCCTTAGCCACTGGTGCCACAACATTGCAACCCCTCACAGATACTGTATTTGGAGCACAGCAATGAGCCCTGTTGCAAAGTATTGCATCAAAAATTGTAATTACACGCCCCTGTTAAACAGGGGCTGAAAAATTGGGCCTTAGGCACTGGTGCTGGTGCCACGACACTGCAACCTCTCCCAGATACTCTAGTTGGAGAGCAGGAATGGGCCCTGCTGCAAAGCATTGCATCAAAAATTGTAATTACACGCCCCTGTTAAACAGGGGCTGAAAAATTGGGCCTTAGGCACTGGTGCTGGTGCCACGACACTGCAACCTCTCCCAGATACTCTAGTTGGAGTGCAGAAATGAGCCCTGCTGCAAAGCATTGCATCAAAAATTGTAATTACATGCCCCTGTTAAACAGGGGCTGAAAAATTGGGTCTTAGCCACTGGTGGCGGCACCCAGAAACAAAAATGTTTTTCCAAGATATCATCATGAATTGGGTCATTGAGGAGGAGGAGGAGGATAGTCAGTCAACATAACAGGACAGTCACTCAGCATCAGCATCAGTCTTGAAGGGATGTGACTTTTGAAAATAAATTATTCTGTTATATCAGCTTCAGGTGCTTGGCAGCTGGTGGTGATCCAAGACTGGTTCATCTTTATGAAGGTCAGTCGATCAACCGAGTCGGTGGAGAGGTGCACCCTGTGATCCGTGACAAATCCTCCAGCAGCACTGAATGTGCGTTCCGAAAGAACGCTGGATGCAGGACAGGCCAGTAGCTCAATTGCATACTGTGCAAGCTCTGGCCAGTGATCCATCCTCAAGACCCAGTAAGCCAGAGGATTTTCGGTGGGAAAGGTGTCCAAATCTGACCTTACCCCTAGGTATTCCTGCACCATGTATATCAGACGCTGGCGATGGTTGCTGGAACCGATCATACCTTGGGGCTGCGGACTAAAGAATTGTCTGAACGCATCAGTCAGACGGCCACCTTCCCCACCGCTCCTTCTTTGACTGACCAAAGCCTCAGCAACTCGTTGTCCCGGACCAGGAGTTTGTAACCTCCCAGTCTCTGGGAACACGTTGCACAGACCTTTCTACAAGGCCTCCCGGAGTTGTCTCATCCTCTGCTCCCTCTGCAATGGTAAGATAAGGTCCGCAACCTTAGCCTTGTACCGTGGATCAAGGAGAGTGGCCAGCCAGTAATGGTCCCTCTCCTTGATCCGAAGAATACGAGGATCCTTCTGCAGACTTTGCAGGATCAGGGAGGCCATGCAGCGTAGGTTAGCTGAGGCATTCGATCCAGAGTCCTCTGGGTCACTAAGGACGACATGATCCGCAGCCACCTCCTCCCAGCCACGTACAAGTCCACGTGTTTCTTGGGACTGTAAATCATCCCTAAAAGACTGCTGCTGTTGATGCTGAGTGCCACTCTCCACCTCCATGCTGACACAATCCTCCTCCTCCTCCTCGTCCTCTTCCTGTGGGATGGGTGGGACAGAAGGAACACTGTCTGGGTAAAGGGGGCCTTGAGAGGCAAGGAAGTCCTCCTCTTCCTCCCTCTGTTCTGCCTCAAGTGCCCTGTCCATTATTCCACGCAGCATATGCTCCAACAGGTGGACAAGAGGTACAGTGTCACTGATGCATGCACTGTCACTGCTCACCATCCTCGTGGCCTCCTCAAATGGTGCCAGGACAGTGCATGCATCCCTGATCATGACCCACTGACGTGGTGAAAAAAATCCGAGCTCCCCTGACCCTGTCCTGGTGCCGTAGTCGCACAGGTACTCATTGATGGCCCTCTGCTGCGTGTGCAGCCGCTGCAGCATGGCCAACGTTGAGTTCCACCTGGTGGGCATGTCACATATAAGGCGGTTCTTGGGCAGGTTCAACTCCTTTTGCAGCTCAGCCAGCCAAGCACTGGCATTATATGATCTGCGGAAATGCACACAGACTTTCCTGGCCTGCCTCAGGACATCCTGTAAGCCCGGGTACCTGCCCAAGAACTGCTGCACCACCAGGTTAAGGATGTGAGCCACACAGGGCACATGGGTCAGTTGTCCCTGTCGGAGGGCAGAAAGGAGGTTGGTGTCATTGTTGCAAACCACCATTCCTGCCTTAAGCTGGCGTGGCGTCAACCACCTCTCGGCCTGCCCCTGCAGAGCTGACAGAACCTCTGCCCCAGTGTGGCTCCTGTCCCCCAAACACACCAGCGCAAGCACGGCATGACATCTTTTTGCCTGCGTACTTGCATAGCCCCTTGAACGCCTACGGAGCACCGCTGGTTCCGAGGACAAAGCACAGGAAGAGGCCATGGAGGAAGAAGAAGAGGAGGGGGTGGAGGAGAGAGGTGTGTCACAACAACCAGTAGTAGCATTTTGGAGGCGTGGCGGCGGAACAACCTCCAACACTACTGCACCTTGTCCTGCATCCTTCCCAGCTGCCAAAAGAGTGACCCAATGGGCCGTGAAAGAAAGGTAACGTCCCTGTCCATGCCTGCTGGACCATGAGTCAGCGGTAATATGCACCTTACCGCTGACCGCCCTGTCCAGCGAGGCATGGACATTGCCTTCCACATGCCGGTAGAGAGCCGGAATCGTCTTCCGTGAGAAAAAGTGGCGTTTGGGAACCTGCCACTGAGGAACCGCACATTGCATAAACTCACGGAAGGGGGCAGAGTCTACCAACTGAAAAGGCAGCAGTTGAAGTGCTAGCAATTTACCCAAGCTAGCATTCAACCGCTGGTAATGTGGATGGCTGGGAGTGAACTTCTTTCGACGGTCCAGCAGCTGGGGCAGGGAAATTTGCCTGCTAGAATCGGACGTCGGTGTACTGCTAGCAGAGTGCCCGCAAGTACTTGGCTGTGACACACCTAATTCTACACCTTCATTCCTCTCAGTGCAGGTTTCAGAGAGGACTGAAGGTATAGTGGGGTTGGAGATCCCAGCTGATGCGGTGCAAGGAGAGGTCCGCTTTGTTCTTTGGTGTGGGTCTTTAAGGTAGGCTTGCCAACGAGCTGCATGGCAGGTCAACATATGTCTGGTCAAGCATGTGGTGCCCAAGCGGCTGATGTTTTGGCCACGCGAGATATGCTTGAGACATATGTTGCAAACAGCAGCAGTGCGATCTGATGCACTCAACTCAAAAAAGGCCCACACCAAAGAGCTTTTGGAATAACAGGCAGAGGCAGCGCCCAGCACAGGCAGAGCTGTGCGGTGTGATTCAGTCGGTGTGCTGCCCTTACGCTGGCCCCCGGAGGGCATCCTGCCTCGTTGGAGATGTGCCTCCTCCTCATCCTCCTCATCCTCCTCCTCTCTCCTATCAGGCACCCATGTGGAGTCAGTGACCTCATCATCCCCTCCCTCCTCATCACTGGAACCAATCTGGCAGTATGCTGCAGCTGCTGGAACATTACTGCCAGATTGGTGTCCTTCTTGAGCATCCCCTCTCTCTGCTCTCACGCTACTGCCTTCCTCTAGCTGGGTATCATCTTCAGACCCTTCGAAACGCTGGGCATCCTCCTGGAGCATGTACCCAACACTGTGCTCAAACAGTTTGGGGAACTCCTCAGGAGGACACGGTGGGTCTAGGGAAGGAGTGACTGATGACATTGAGGACGCTTTGGCAGCTGCTTTGCCAGTACCCTGAGCCTGGGTGAGAGAGAATGAGGAGGGCTTGGTCATCCACTCTACCAAGTCTTCGGTATGATGCAGCTCAACATGTCCAGCTGCCGAAAATAAGGACAAGCGTGTCCCATGGCCACGTGCTGATGACGATGCACCGCGTCCACGACCAGCACTGTTGTCTCTAGACACAGAGCCTGCTTGCCCTCTTTTATTGGCTCCTGACTGTCTGCCTCTCCTTGTTTGCCTTCCAGACATTCTAAAGGCCTGCAGGGAGATGGGAAAACCAGCAATAAGGGGTAGCTTCAGGTGTATATTTTGCATGAAGCACACTACGCCCGCTGTAAGTGCTGCAGATGCCTGTCTGTGTTACACGACAGGAAAACACAGCAATAAGGCCTAGCTTCTGGTGTATATTTTTCATGAATCACAATACGCCTGTTTTAAGTGCTGCAGATGCCTGCCTGTGTTACACAACAGGAAAATACAGCAAAAAGGGCTAGCTTCAGGTGTATATTTTGCAGGAATCACACTACGCCTGCTTTAAGTGCTGCAGATGCCTGCCTGTGTTACACAACAGGAAAATACAGCAATAAGGGCTAGCTTCAGGTGTATATTTTGCAGGAATCACACTATGCCTGCTTTAAGTGCTGCAGATGCCTGCCTGTGTTACACAACAGGAAAACACAGCAATAAGGCCTAGCTTCAGGTGTATATTTTTTCAGGAATCACACTACGCCTGCTTTAAGTGCTGCAGATGCCTGCCTGTGTTACACAACAGGAAAACACGGCAATAAGGGCTAGCTTCAGCTGTATATTTTGCGGGAATCACACTACGCCTGCTTTAAGTGCTGCAGATGCCTGCCTGTGTTACACAACAGGAAAACACAGCAATAAGGGCTAGCTTCAGGTGTATACTGTGCAGGAGACTTAGCAAAAATATCACTGACACTGTCCCCTGCCTATCCTTCTCTCTCCCTGCGCACAAGGTTTAGCAGAATATCACTGACACTGTCCCTGCCTATCCTTCTCTCTCCCTACACACAAGGTAAATGAACAAATATCACTAAAACTGTCCCTGCCTATCCTTCTCTCTCCCTGAACCGGAACACACTACACAAGGCCGCCGCGCTGGCGGCCTTTTATAGTGTGGGGCGTGTACTAAACCCTTCTGAGTTATTTAGGCTATTTAGGCTGGGTTCACACTATAGCGATTTCAGACATCGCATGTGATTCGCAACATATTGCTGTGCAGATCACATGCAATGTCTGTGCATTCGGACCAAAATGGTGCCGGACACTTTTCTTGGTCCACACTGGAATCGGATCGCATGGGTGTTCACACCCATGCAATCCAATTCCTGCACCATTTCACAGTTCACACTGCGATCTGCGAACTGATCTGGGGTTGTCATTAACTTTGTATTGACACCCGCAGCAGTTCGCAGAGGGTAGTGTGAACTGTCGGAGATTGAGGTGCGATGCGGGAACTCGTATAGGATTCGCAGGGTTTACTGCATCACACAAGTATGAACCCAGCCTTACTCACACCAATAAAGAAAAAAAAAAATACACTTACAAGGCAAAAAAAATACATAACTTTAGTATTTGGGTTTACAAATGCTTCAATTAAATGTAAAATTATCTCTGGCATCCAAAGGAAATTCTCATATTATATGGCCTGTTTAAAGAACAACTTCACAATAACTGATTCAGTAGGAACTGTAGGACAGGATCAAGCTGAGTGCATAAAGTACACTCATATTTGAGTTCCAAGTTTTCTTAGCTGATGTAAACTGTCTAACTATGTGTGCACCCCAATCCAACTCTTTTTTCTGTCTATAGATTTGTATGTACATATTGTATCTGTCAGTTCTCCCCAATGTCTCCTGTTCAAGCTTGCCTGGGGGAGGATTAATAGGTCAGAATAGATTTTCCTGGTTGATTGCTATTGTTTTTCCTGGAGACAAGCTGTGACTGCAATAGGGATTCTATTTCTTCTTCCAAACTGCTAAATAAAATAGCAGGGTAGTAAAGGACAGGTGGAGATATGCTCCCTAGCAGGGATGAGCCGAACACCCCCCTGTTCGGTTCGCACCAGAACCTGCGAACAGACAAAATGTTTGTGTAAACTTTAGAACCCTATTAAATACAATGGACTCGAACGTTCGAAATCTAAAGTGCTAATTATAAAGGCTAATATGCAAGTTATTGTCCTAAAAAGTGTTTGGGGACCCGGGTCCTGCCCCAGGGGACATGTATAAATGCAAAAAGAAGTTTTAAAAACGGCCGTTTTTTCGGGAGCAGTGATTTTAATAATGCTTAAAATGAAAAAATAAAAGTGAAATATTCCTTTAAATTTCGTACCTGGGGTGTGTGTATGGTATGCATGTAAAGTGGCGCATGTTTCCCGTGCTTAGAACTGTCCCTGCAAAAAATGTCATTTTTGAAAGAAAAAAAGTCTTTTAAAACTGACTCGCGGCTATTAATGAATTGTCGGCTCCCGGCAATACATACAAAAGTCATTGATAAAAAAAAAAAAAAAGCGTGGGGGTTCCCCAGAATTCAATTACCAGGCCCTTCAGGTCTGGAATGGATATTAAGGGGAACCCCGCTGCAAATTAAAAAAAAATTGACGTGGGGTTCCCCCAAATATCCATTCCAGGCCCTTCAGATCTGGCATGGATTTTAAGGGGAACTCCACCCCAAATTTTAAAAAAATGGCGTGGAGTCCCCCTAAAAATCCATACCAGACCCCTTATCCGAGCACGCAACCTGGCCGGCCGCAGGGGAAAAGGGGGGGACGAGAGAGCGGCCCCCCCTCCCTCCTGAACCGTACCAAGCCACATGCCCTCAACATGGGGAGGATGTCCCCATGTTGATGGGGACAAGGGCCTCATCCCCACAACCCTTGCCCGGTGGTTGTGGGGGTCTGCGGGCGGGGGGCTTATCGGAATCTGGAAGACCCCTTTAACAAAGGGGACCCCCAGATCCCGGCCCCCCCCCTATGTGAATTGGTAAGGGGTACATTGTACCCCTACCATTTCACGAAGAAAGCGTAAAAAAATGTTTAAAAAAACACACAAACACCTTGAAAAAGTCCTTTATTTAAAAAAAAACAAAACAAAACATTCCAGCGGTGAAATCCAGTGTCCCGCGGCGATCCCGATGTCCAGCGCTGTCCTTTATTGGTTGTGCCTGAGCGGACCTGATGGGGAACTCCCTCTCAGTATTTTAAATGTATAGACCCGCCCCTTCTAAAGTTCCCCATCAGGTCCGCTCAGCGGACCAGATGCGGAACATGAGAAGGGGCGGGTCTATACATGTATTGCCAAAGTGAGATCAGTTCCCCATCAGGTCCGCCCCCTCGGTATGTCGGACCCGCCTACGTCATTGGCTTGAGCGGGGAACTTCCTTCACTATGTAAATTTAAATTACACAGCGAAGGAAGTTCCCCGCTCAAGCCAATGACGTAGGCGGGTCCGACATACCGAGGGAGCGGACCTGATGGGGAACTTTAGAAGGGGCGGGTCTATACATTTAAAATACTGAGAGGGAGTTCCCCATCAGGTCCGCTCAGGCACAACCAATGAAGGACAGCGCTGGACATCGGGATCGCCCGGGACACTGGATTTCACCGCTGGAATGTTTTTTTTATTATTATTATTTTAAATAAAGGACTTTTTCAAGGTGTTTGTGTGTTTTTTTTTTTTTTAAATTTACGCTTTCTTCGTGAAATGGTAGGGGTACAATGTACCCCTTACCAATTCACATAGGGGGGGCGGGATCTGGAGGTCCCCTTTGTTAAAGGGGTCTTCCAGATTCCGATAAGCCCCCCGCCCGCAGACCCCCACAACCACCGGGCAAGGGTTGTGGGGATGAGGCCCTTGTCCCCATCAACATGGGGACATCCTCCCCATGTTGAGGGCATGTGGCTTGGTACGGTTCAGGAGGGAGGGGGGCCGCTCTCTCGTCCCCCCCTTTTCCCCTGCGGCCGGCCAGGTTGCGTGCTCGGATAAGGGGTCTGGTATGGATTTTTAGGGGGACTCCACGCCATTTTCTTAAAATTTGGGGTGGAGTTCCCCTTAAAATCCATGCCAGATCTGAAGGGCCTGGAATGGATATTTGGGGGAACCCCACGTCAATTTTTTTTTAAATTTGCGGCGGGGTTCCCCTTAATATCCATTCCAGACCTGAAGGGCCTGGTAATTGAATTCTGGGGAACCCCCACGCTTTTTTTTTTTTTTATCAATGACTTTTGTATGTATTGCCGGGAGCCGACAATTCATTAATAGCCGCGAGTCAGTTTTAAATGCATTTTTTTCTTTCAAAAATGACATTTTTTGCAGGGACAGTTCTAAGCACGGGAAACATGCGCCACTTCACATGCATATCATACACACCCCCCAGGTACGAAATTTAAAGGAATATTTCACTTTTATTTTTTCATTTTAAGCATTATTAAAATCACTGCTCCCGAAAAAACGGCCGTTTTTAAAACTTCTTTTTGCATTGATACATGTCCCCTGGGGCAGGACCCCGGTCCCCAAACACTTTTTAGGACAATAACTTGCATATAAGCCTTTATAATTAGCACTTTAGATTTCTCCCATAGATTTTTCGAATTTGCCGCGAACACCCCAATTTGTTCGCTGTTCGGCGAACGGGCGAACAGGCAATGTTCGAGTCGAACATGAGTTCGACTCGAACTCGAAGCTCATCCCTACTCCCTAGGAAGGGGGAATGGGCAAACCACAGATTTGCTTCAAGGAAACACAAATTAATAAGAACATTTATATACATTTGCCTAGTTGAATTCATCCAGTTTTGGCATATAGCCGTGGCCAAAAGTTTTGAGAATGAAACATATATTAATTTTCACAAAGTCTGCTGCCTCAGTTTTTATGAAGGGAATTTTCATATACTCCAGAATGTTATGAAGAGTGATCAGATGAATTGCAATTAATTGCAAAGTCCCTCTTTGCCATGAAAATGAACTTAAAGTTAAGCCACTTATTCAACTTTATACCATCCTGTTTGTTTAATAATCCTATGTGCCCCTGTGTCTGTGTTTTATTAAAATAAGCCATTCTTTACCAGTTTTCAGAGCGCCGATCGCTGCTCATGTGACCCGCCGGCTCTCTCCTCTCCCCGCCTGACATCTGCAGCGGGCGAGGCTGGGGATTCCTCGGTGACGTCAGTGGGGAGGGGAGGAGGAGAGAAGGAGAGAGGAAGCGGATTACGCGCTCTGAAATCTGGTAAAGAATGGCTTTTTTTTTTTTTAAACACAGACACAGGGGCACATAGGATTATTAAACAGACAGGATGTTAAAAAATGTAAATGAAATTTCAGCAGCAAGAGGGGAGGGGGCAGGCACTGACACAGCAGAAGACAGGCAGGGATGGAGGGGGGAGAGAGTACAGAGGAGGACAGGAGAGCTGCGGATGACGGAAGAATTTAAACTAAGCATGGTGTCAGGGCTCAGCAGCCATGATATACCGTGGTCAATTTACAGAGGGGAGGACATAGCCAGGCAGGATCAGCAAGGTTTTTTAGGTGTTACAGAGGGCCAAATTGCACAGCACAAGCAATGTGCTGTATAATATGCTTTAAGGAAACAGGATCAATATATATATTTTTTAGGTTAACAAATGCTTTAATCTCATAAAAAACATTTGCACTGCATTTGTGAGGAAGGCTTAAGGGCACCCAAGAAAGTCCAGCAAGTGCCAGGACAGTCTCCTACAGTTGATTCAGCTGTGGGATCAGGGCACTACCAGTACACAGCTTGCTCAGGAATGGAAGCAGTCAGGTGTGAGTACATCTGTATGCACAATGAGGCAAAGATTTTTGGAGGATGGCATAATGCCAAGAAGGGCAGCAAAGAAGCCACTTCTCTGAAGGAAAATCATTAGGGACAGACTAATATTTTGCAAAAGGTACAGGGATTGAACTGCTGAGGACTGGGGTAAAGTCATTTTCAATGATGAATCCCCTTTCTGATTGTTTGGTGCATACAGAAAAAACCTTGTCCTTGATAAGAAAAGGTGAGCACTACCATCAGTCCTGTGTCATACCAACAGGAGGCGCTTGGCAGCATAGTACAGGAGCTCCGGCATCCTCGTGGACACAGCAGCTAAAAATGGCTAAAATCAGACTCCTTTTGACCATCCTAGCTGGCGATCCACCCTGGGCACCTCTGGAAAGCATGACCAACAAGATAAAAGGCGCATCTAAGCCACAACGGCTGATGGACTTCTTCACGCTGCTGCGGGATGAAGGTAGGCAAAATGGAGCCGGATCCTCATCCACCCCCGTCCCTAACTATGAAGTGAAAAATCGCACCATGGCCACTTCACCTCAACATAATCAGTCCCCCAGCAGCCATCAATCCCTTCCTCCCTCCTCACCATCAGGGAGCCCGGCCAAAACTTAAATGAAGCTGGATGGCGCTGGATGCAGCCCAGCAATGAGTCATGTGTCAGACTCAGGGGATGACACCAGAGAACTGCCCGAATCCATCACCTCATTTCCCACTATGAACCAACCTGTGATGGACACTGTTCTCAAGGACATGCTTGTGTCGCTGAGAAGTACATTACAAACAGACATGATGAACTGTATGCATAGATTCCGCGGGGAATTACAAGCAATGGAATCCAGGGTAGATCACATTTAAGGCAAGATTGGGGAGTTTGCTTCCACCATTAATGACCTGGTGGACGCTAATGCGGAACAAGAGGAAGAATCAGCATGGATTAAAAACAAATTAGCGAATATTGAAGACAGGTCAAGAAGGAATAATTTAAAAATAAGAGGGATCCCTGAATCTGTACAGCCATCAGACCTGCGATCTTATGTGATCGATTTATTCACATCCCTATTACCTGAGCTTTCTGACATGGAAGTCACCATTGATAGAATACACTGCTTACCAAACCTTCGTATCTCCCTAATAAAGTCCCCAGAGATGTGATTCTGCACCTACATTTTTTTCACGTAAAAGAGAAACTTATGCAAGTGATGCGCAAGCAAGATCTAATCCCATCCCAATATCAAAACCTGCAATTTTATGCAGATCTCTTTCAGCATACTCTGTAAAAGAGAAGAAATCTCAACACCATCACTAAAGTTCTCAGGAACAATAACATACCCTACAGATGGGGCTACCCCACCAAAATCACCATCACTAAACAAAATCAGTCATACGTTGTGGATTCCCTGGAAAAAGGTATCTCCTTACTGAAGGATTGGAAGAATGGTACGAAAACATCCTCCGAGAGCAACTTCTCCCAATCATCCAAGAACAGTTTGGTGATGATCAATGTCTTTTCCAGTATGATGGAGCACCTTGTCAAAAGGCAAAAGTGATAACTAAGTGGCTTGGGTAACAAAACATCAACATTTTGGGTCCATGGCCAGGAAACTCCCCTGAACTTAATCCCATTGAGAACTTGTGGTCAATTTTAAAGAGAAGGGGGAACAAAAAAACCTCCTTAAATTCTGACGAACTCCAAGCATTGACTATGAAAAAATGGGCTGCCATCAGTTAGGATGTGGCCCAGAAGTTGATTGACAGGGTGTCAGGGAAAATTGCAGAGGTCTTAAAAAAGAAGGGTCAACACTGCAAATGTTGACTCTTTTCATAAACCTAATGTAATTGTCAATAAAAGTCTTTGACACTTGTGAAATGCTTGTAAATATACTTCAGTATACCATAGTAACATCTGACAAAAAGATCTAAAAACACTGAAGTAGCAGACTTTGTGAAAATTAATATTTGTGTCATTCTCCAAGCTTTTGGCCATGGTTGTAAATTCATAGACTACATTTCTGGTATTTATACCCTGCCAAACTTAAATGTGCCCCCATTTTCAGCAAATGTTAAACAGCAACTGATCTGCGAATAATACAAAGAATACAAAGTATCTTCTGATCTTGGCAAAATACTGACTGTTTCCAGGGAGCCTACATCAGAGTGGAAAATGAAAACTGCTAAATTATGAAGAATATGAGTGGCGGGAAAGATTTATCAATAGCACAAGCTAGATTATACACATTAAAAAAGCGGCTAAAAAAGGGATGCTTTGCCATATTCTCTTCTTTATAAATAATCCCTCTAGAGTTAAAAATTGTGAAATAACTTAACTAGCCTTTAGGAACTTTTTTTTATTTCTGAGGGTTCAACCCCGCTTGCAAATTCAGGGCTGATAATAAAAAGTATTTCATAAATGTCACTGAACAGCTAGCTATTTTGTCCTTAATATTTAAAAATGAAACAATTTCAGTGAAGTAAATGATTTTAGATCAGATATGGAAAAAAATCACTCGCAAAGTTTCATTAACTCTTTTTATAAGTTATAAAACTTTGCCGGAAAATGTCACCAGCGCTTAGAGAATGAATATGCAGAGATAGCAGTTTGAATCCAAAGCAGCAACACTTTTTTTTCTTTCATATGGCACGGACTATATAATTAGGAAGCAATTCAGACAGCAAAAGCATAGAGACTGGAGAACAAAGTGACAAGGTATTACGCATTACTTTTTTGTTAAGCATTACTAGAACGGCAGTAATTACCTGAAAGAAGAAACTCGGTGTTGCTGTTGATAAGTGTTGCGTTTACCCTTCCTGTTGATACATTGTAGTTGTTTACGGTCAAATTCATTGGCTGATTCTTTCCCTTCAAGTTGTAAAAGCCTTTCCATACATAATTACGAGAAAATACATCATCTGGAACTGGAAATTGAGAATGTTAGAGCTCAATGTGAGAGCCAGCAAGTCTGTCATTTTTCTGTATCTCCTATTAAACAATCCAAGTCAAACAATACTGCTCTAAAGACTAAGGTCTCAACGGTACCTCAGACATACCAGGGGCCTGCAAGAGTAAATCTCGCCCACACTCCCAATCCCAAAGAAGTCTGGGAGATTAGCTTAGTGTTCTGGAGTCCATAGACTGACTGTCACATCCCTAAATACAAATGTAAAACATGGAAAAATGGCCCCATCGAGACTTTTCAGACAGTTTTTAAACTAAAGTGATACTAAAGTCTCCGTTTTTTTTAAATTAAAGTGGAGTTCCACCCAAAAATGGAACTTCCGCTTTTCGGAACCCTCCCCCTCCGGTGTCACATTTGGCACCTTTCAGGGGGTAGGGGGTGCAGATACCTGTATAAAACAGGTATTTGCACCACTTCCGGGTATTGACTACTGTCGGAGTCACGCCCCTTTGCGTCACCCCCCGCTGTCTTCTGGAAACACACTGTTCTCAACAGAGAGCGAGACCAGTAACAGCGCGCCACGCTACTCTCGCATGCGCAGTAGGGAACCGGGCAGTGAACCCGCAAGGCTTCAATTCCTGATCCCCTCACCGAACATGGAGGCGGCAGCGATTGATCAGCCTCGTCTGCCAACATCGCGCGCGCGCTAAACAGGTAAATGTCCATTTTTTAAAAGTCAGCAGCTGCAGTATTTGTAGCTGCTGGCTTTTAAAAAAAAAAATTTGGATGAACCTCCACTTTAAAAATAACAAACATGTTATACTTACCTGCTCTGTGCAAATCCACTGCCCAAATTCTCCTCTTCTCAGGTGCCTCTTCAGTGCTCCTGGCCCCTCCCTCTTATTGAGTGCCTCCACAGAAAACAGCTTGCTATGGGGGCACCCGAGCCGAGCCACAGCTCCCTGTGTCCATTCAGACACAAAGCCATGGGCTGGACCCATCCCTTTTCTCTCTTCATTGACTGACTGACTTTGATTGACAGCAGTGGGAGCCAATGGCACCACACTGCTGTCTCAGCCAATGATGAGGGGAGTCCTGGGCAGACGAGACACTCCTACAACATCGCTGGGTCTAGATGGGGCTCAGGTAAGTAATAGGTTATGATGCACTTTAACATGTAGATCAATGCTCCTCAATGTCCAGAATATTATATCAGCCTTTTTATATTTTTAAAACACAATTAAAATGTACATTCACAGGCGCAACATAACAAAACTCTGGAAAACAACCAAACCCACAGCTGTTCAAGATGTAGTTATAATGGTTCAGACCCACCACAATTACGAGACACTTCTATTCAACATCAACCAATCTTACACCAAGCTGAGACAAAGGTGGAACTCTTGGTCTAATTGGTATAAGGGAATTACTAAGACATACTGTAAAGCTGCATAAATACTCATGCATGTTCCCCTTCTTGCCCCCCCCCCCCGTACCCCCCCCCTGCTCTCTTCTGACCTCCCCAAACCTGAAAAATGTTTGTTGCATTTCCTCTAGAACTTAATTATACTACTGAAAAGTAAGGTTGCAACCCAGGAATAATTTACAGTATAAGGATACTGAAATTAATTGACCAATTATTTAATCAAAAGATTAATCTACGTACTCTTGATCATATTACATGTATGCTTATGGTTACCTGTTTCTTAAACTGTAATTCGACTAAGTAACAATGTTTGTAACTTGGAAACGCACAACAATAAAAAAAAACATTATGAAAAAAATAAATGTACATCCACAGAAGCATTTTACCAAGCCCTTAATCCTAAAAGCTAAAACCACTTGTAGCTAATATTATACTATCTGCCAAATAGATCATAACCAGACATTGGAAACAAAACCTGGCCCCTAATCCATCAGAGGTTGCGATTGTTACCCAACAACAATATTTATGTGAAAAATCACTGGTTGTGCAATCTAAATCCGTCCACGCCTTTGAACTTACTTGGTCGCCATAGAAAAACTGGTATATCTGTTAGGTCATAGGAACACCTTTCCACTTCCTTAAAGCTTGTGCCTTGTCTACAGTACTGTTGATGTCTTAATCTGCTCAATGCCTTGCATTAAATCTCCACATGTGGTATTTGATTTAACTATTACACTACTAGTATAGTATTAGTACCCATTTGTTCTTACTAACTGCTTCGTTCTGTTAGCTGTAATTAGATGTCGACTCCAGTTACTTCTATGTTTGGCGGCTGTGTCTGCACTAACAATATTCCTGTTTATTTTTCAAAACCCAATAAACATATTGAATAAATAAATAAATAAATAAATAAATAAATAAATAAAAGCTAAAACCACTATGAGGAGTTCTTATCTACTAGTTACTGGTTAAGGCAGATAATGGAAAAGTGAGACAATTCTGCCAATATGTGATTTGCCCTGGGTTGCCTTAGTTCACACATGGAGTGTTGCATTTATATTATTATTATTATTATACAGGATTTATATAGCGCCAACAGTTTGTGCAGTGCTTTACAACATCAGGGAAGACAGTACAATCACAATACAATTCAATACAGAGGGATCAGGGGGCCCTGCTTGTTAGAGCTTACAGTCTAGAAGGGAGGGTCACGTGAAAAAAAGGGTAGTAGCTGTGGGGGATGATCAGGTGGACAAAATGAAAATACAGTTCTGAGGTGTGGGTAGGATAGGCTTCTCTGAAGAGGAGGGTTTTTAGGGATCCTCTAAAAGCTAATAGAGAAGGAGATAGACAGACAGATTGGGGTAAGGAGTTCCATAGGCTTGGAGAGGCTCTGGAAAAGTCCTGGAGACAAGCATGGGAGGAGGTGATGAGAGAGCTAGAGAGCAGGAGGTCTTGAGAGGAAAGAAGAGAATGATTAGGTTGGTATTTAGAGACTAGGTCAGTGATGTAGCTGGGGGCAGAGTTGTGGATGGCTTTGTAGGTAGTTGTTAGTATTTTGAATTTAATTAGTTGGGTGGGCGGAAGCCAGTGGAGGGATTGACAGAGAGGAGAAGCAGAGACAGAGCGGTTGGTAAGGTGGATGAGCCTGGCAGGAGCATTCATGATGGACTGAAGGGGGGTTAAAATTTTCAGAGGTGAGCCAATGAGGAGGGAGTTGCAGTAATCGAGGCGAGAAATGACCAGGGAGTGAATTAGGAGCTTTGCTGTGTCATTGGTTAGAAAGGGGCGTATTTTGGAGATGTTGCGGAGGTTGAGGCAGCAAGATTTGGACAGTGATTGGATGTGAGGCTTAAAAGAGAGTTTGGATTCCAGAACTACTCCTAGGACCTTGGCTTGTGTTGATGGGCTGATAGTTGTGCCATCAATTTTGACAGAGAGATCGGGGGAGGGGGCACGTGGAGGATGAAAAATGATCAGTTCAGTTTTGGGTAGATTAAGTTTGAGGAAGTGGTGTGACATCCAAACTGATATATCTGATAGTAAATTAGAGATACGTGAGGAGAATGAAGGAGTGAGTAGAGGGGCAGAGAAATAGATTTGAGTGTCGTCAGCGTAGAGGTGGTATTGGAAGCCGTGGGAGGCTTTCAGCTGACCCAGGGAGGAGGTGTAGATTGAAAATAGAAGAGGTCCAAGAAAGGAACCTTGGGGGATACCAACTGAGAAAGGAAGAGGAGAGGAGGAAGTAGAATTGTAAGTAACGCTAAAGGTGCGGTTGGATGAGTAGGTTGAGAACCAACGAATAGTACAGTCGCAGAGACCAAAGGCATGGAGTTTTTTGAGGAGGAGGGGGTGGTCAACCGTATCAAGAATAGTACAGAATAGTGTCGCTTAGTTTTGGCCGTTAATATATAATTTGTTAGTTTTAGGAGAGCAGTTTCTGTGGAATGTTGAGGACGAAATCCAGACTGAAGGGGATCAAGAAGGTTATTATCAGCAAGGTGGACGCTCAGTCGGTTGTAGACTAGACGTTCAAGGAGTTTGTTGATATATGTTTGTTTTAGCATGTGCCAATACATAAAACAAGAGCACTTCAAAATTAGGTTTCTAGAATCCATTCTAGCATTCACTAACACCAAGGGGAGAAAGACTAATAAGCTGAGTGGTGAAATACACAATAATGCTCAGCAAAGTGGCCACTTGGCTCTGTGCTACCTCAATCTGGTATAGACATAGTCTGCTGCACCTATCCCAGACAAGGTAGAAATACATTGTTAACTTACAGCTGCATCCTGCTTTTACAGATTTATTGTTGTAACCTTCTTTTAATGGCTTTAATAGAACACACATGTAATCCATATATGCCTGAAATGTGCCGATTGCAATAACTTTTTTATGTTACACACTGTACATGTTACATGTGCTTGGGGCACACAGATTGTGTACTGCCACTGGAGGAGGTTTGACATGCAAAGCTGAAACAGTGAGCTGCATCAAGATGATATTGAACCTATCAATGATGACTCAACAACTTATCTGAAATTACTGCATGGCACAAACTCTTTCTTGGTAGACTAGAAATAATAATTCAAACATGTCCATATGCATATATGTAGCAGCCTCCTAGATGGGTGATAGATTTAGCTGCTGCAGATTTGATTGCTTCCTCTGCTTTCCAGAGAAATGTGGATCTCTCTGAAACATAGGTGTGAAGCAATGCACATGGCTGCATGAATGTTTATACAGCCCTGGCCAATCACAGCAAGGGTAGCCCTTAAGGCTACTGGGAGTCTGTATAAATATGAAAACAAAAATGGTGAGGACAGCCGCACTCCAATCCAATGTATGTTTATTGAAGAAAGACAGGCACTACAAAAACCAGCATAAACCAGGACAGAGTTTTGTCCTGGAGAGGAGAAGTCCAGCCTGGAGGGCTTGCTGCCCTCTGGGCAGCCCTGCCATGTGCTTGCTGTTCCCAAGGCTCCTGAGGGGCTAGCTCAAGGGTCTGGATGCTGAAGCTACAGAGATCTGACTGAGGAGCTGTTTTCTGAAGATCTAGTCTGGTATCACAGGAAAAAGGTGTTGCATGGATGTTGGAAGGAGGCAACCACCTTTCCAAGGACATTTGTGAATACAGACAGTGAGAGAGATTTTAAAGACTTTGGGGCTGCTGCCACCCCTCTGGTTCTAGAGAGTCAGCTGTGTGTTTATGCAAGGAGGACATTGGTTGGTGTCCTGAGGAGCTCAGTCTATCTAGTTCCTTGTGTTCTGATTGCTCAAAGAAAGAAAGCATTTGTGCTTTAACTGCTTCTACTACAAAGCCAAGTCCACAGTTTGCTTTTGCAAGGACTTTCGCTTCAGCTCTACAGAAGGAAGTTTGCTGTCCTCATCTTGTACATAGTTCTTTTTGGAGTATCCTACTTAAGTTCCCAACCCTATCCAAGTTACCCCAATAATAAAAACACCAAAAAGAACACTCATGGACTTGTTATTGAGCCAAAGAGTGAATGTGAATGTGTGTCTGGCTGCGGAGGTAATCATTGGGAAAAAATAACTTGGGAAATTTCCAGCATATCCTACGGGGGTAGCGCTACATATAAATCAGACCTCCCTTTATAACCCCTGTATAACCCAATAGTCATATTAATAGTTAGAAAGCATTAGGGAGCTTGGGCATTCAGATACCTTTTTGGTTCTATACCTACAATGAAGGAAAAAAGTATTTGATCCCTCGCTGATTTTGAAGTTTTCCCACTGACAAAGAAATGATCTGTCTATAATTTTAATGGTAGGTTTATTTTTACAGTGAGAGACAGAATAACAACAAAAAACAAAGCAAGAAACGTTTATTTAAAAAAAGTTATAAATTGATTTGCATTTTAATGAGTGAAATAAGTATTTGCTCCCCTATCAGTTAGCAAGATTTCTGGCTCCCAGGTGTCTTCCATACAGGTAACAAGCTGAGATTAGGAGCACTCTCTTAAAGGGAGTGGTCCAAATCTCAGCTTGTTACCTGTATAAAAGACACCTGTCAACAGAAGCAATCAATCAGATTCCAATCTCTCCACCATGGCTAAGACCAAAGAGCAGTCCAAGGATGTCAGGGACAAGATTGTAGACCTACACAAGGCTGGAATGGGCTATAAGACCATCACCAAGCAGCTTGGTGAGAGGGAGACAACAGTTGGTGCGATTATTTGCAAATGGAAGAAACACAAAATTACTGTCCATCTCCCTCAGTCTGGGGTGCTATGCAAGATCTCTCCTTGTGGAGTTTCAACGATTATGAGAACAGTGAGGATTCAGCACAGAACTACACGGGAGAATCTTGCCAATTATCTCAAGGCAGCTGGGAACATAGTCACCAAGATAACAATTGGTAACACACAACGTCCTGTAGCGGCCACAAGCTCCCCCTGCTCAAGAAAGCACATGTACAGGCCCATCTGAAGCTTGCTAATGAACATCTGACTGATTCAGAGGAGAACTGGGTGAAAGTGTTGTGGTCAGATGAGACCAAAAATGACCTCTGTGGCATCAACTCAACTCGCCGTGTTTGGAGGAGGAGGAATGCTGCCTATGACCCCAAGAACACCATCCCCACCGTCAAACATGGAGGTGGAAACATTATGCTTTGGGGGTGTTATTCTGCTAAGGGGACAAGACAACTTCACTGCATCAAGGGGACAATGGACAGGGCCGTGTACCGGCAAATCTTGAGTGAGAACCTTCCTCCCTAAGCCAGGGCATTGAAAATGGGTCACCGATGGGTATTCCAGCATGACAATGACCCAAAACACACGGTCATGGCAACAAAGGAGTGGCTCAAGAAGAAGGACATTAAGGTCCTGGTCTAGCCAGTCTCCAGACTTTAATCCCATAGAAAATATGTGTTTTGCCACCAGGTACTAAGTCATGTTTTGCAAAGGGGTCAAATACTTATTTCACTCATTAAAATGCAAATCAATATATAACTTTTTTGAAATGTGTTTTTCTGGATATTTATTTTAATTTTTTTGGTTATTCTGTCTCTCACTGTTAAAGTAAACCTACATATTAAAAATATTAACTGATCATTTATTTGTCATTGGGAAATGCACAAAATCAGCAGGAGATCAAATACTTTTTTCCCTCACTGTATCTACCCTAACTTCCAGATCAGAAACAACAGAAGTGGCAAATGCTTCACAACAACACCATATGAATGTTAATGTTAATTGCTGTACCACGAGTATTGCAACCATTTGTATTAATACAACACACTTGTATATTTATACACCAGCCACTTACTAACATATACACATATTTTTTTTTTACATATCTGAGATGTATGTGTAATAAAACAGAATGTTAATTGTGTTTCAGTCTTTTAAACATAACGGGTTTCATTATTTTTACATTTCCGACAATGGGAAGTTGAATGATGAGCTAATCAATTAGGCCTTTTTGTGAGTAATTAACCTGATCTCTTGTGGAAAAATCTTTTTTCACATTTCATGGTGTGTTAGACTTACAGCTTTGCACATGATTTAGTGAATCGTTAGAGAGAGGGAATGGAATTACCTTCCTAAGCTTCCAGAAAGGGTTATGGTTAATGAAATTTCAAATCTCATATTAAAGGGGTTTACCAATTTCAAAAAGAAGCAGGGAAATGTCTGATTATCTCTATGTGGCATCTCAGAAAAGCAGCTCTGAGGATGTTGCTGTGTTTGGTCCTGATTATCGCTGTTTGTGGCAACATTGTGGCAAGTATAATTTTGCCAAAAAAGCAGCTTTTGGGCCTTTGACTATGTGCTTTTGTTTGGTTAAGGTGGGTTTTGCAGGGGAATGAAAAACCCACTTGAAGCAGATGAAATGTAGTTTAGAAAGAGGTTGACTGCAGGTCAAATACTCCTGTCAATAAATTCTGAATGATCTCAGATGCATCTCTAATGTCAAATTGATGCCATAGACACAAGCCCAAAGCCCATCTACAAAGGCCCTAAAGTAGAAACTAAAGAATAGCTTGGACAGCCGCACACCAATTTTTTTTTTTTGTTGTTGGTTCTTTATTTAAAAAAACAAGGTTTCCACTGCAAATCAGTGCTTAATCATAGCTATGATTAAGCACTGATTTGCAGTGTGAAACATGTCAGCTCCTCTTGCTGTTTTTTGCTGTCACATGTGTTGATGTGACCTTGTTTTTTTAAATAAAGAACCAACAAAATTTTTGGGAGTGCGGCTGTCCAAGCTTTTCTTTAGTTTCTGCATTGTTATATGCAATCGCCTGCACCCACGGCTTCGGATGCAGTGAGCAGATCAACAGCCACGTCTGAGCGGTAACTTCTTTCTTCAAAGGCCCTAAAGTGTTGCACCTTTAGGGCTCGCTCACACCATCTGCAGAGACCTGTGTTTTTCTGCACAAGAAATCCGCAGGTTTCTGCAAGTTACACAGGAAATGGTTTCCTATGTATCTCGTTCACACCAAAATGCAGGTGCGATGTCCAGTGCGGAGCTGTTCAGGATTATGCAACATGGCTGCAGTTTTCCTCACAGCTCTGCATGGGAACACAGGTAAAATGGACAGCACTGCTCTGCATTACCACTGCATTGACAGGAAGTGGGGGGGAAACCAGAGTGGTGCTCTGTGTCTGTACTGCCCATCTACTTTCCCTTCTGTTGGATGCCAGCTGGGATCATGCTGCAGCTGCTGCTCGGGTCTGTGATGGTGGAAGAGGGGATGTTGCTGAAACGTAGGCCGTGACAAAGGGAACTGACAGGTGACAGATGAAAGGGTACTGATGGTGATGGTAGCAAGAGACTGGTGAGAGGACACTGATGGTGGGGGACAGATGAGAGGTCACTGATAGTGGGAGAAAGATGAAGGGTCATTGATGATGGGGGACAGATAAGGGGGAGCTAATGGTAGGTGACAGATGAGTGGTCACTAAGGGTGGGGGACAGGTGAGGGGGACACTGATGGTGGTGGGCAGATGAAGGGGATACTAATGCCAGGAGACAGATGAAGGGGGCACTTATGATAGGAGACAGATGAGGGGGAGACTGGTGGTGTGGACAGAATAAGGGGGTCCCTGATGAGAATTTTCTGATGAGGGGGAAACTGATGTGGGGGCTCTGATGAGGAGTCTTTGGGGTGAGGGGGTCACTGATGAGGGAGTCTATGATGAGGGAGAGCTGATGAGGAGAACCTGATGAGTCTATGATGTGGGCATCACTAACGAGGGGGGCAATTGTGAGGGGGTAAGGACACAGGATGTGATGTCAGTCTGTGCATAAAAAAAGACGTGCATGAAAACTGATGTCAATGTGCGTGGAAACGAATGTCAATGTGCATAATAATTGACTGAATCGCGCGTGAAGACTGATGTAAACTAATTTCTCTGCAAGTGAAATCTGCTTGGATTTTATCCTCAGTTTTTATGCACGTATGGTATGACTGAGCCCTAATAGTGAACAGTGAAGTTTGCAATAAAAGGCAACAAATACTCTTAATAACATATAAAAACAAACCTCTTTCTTGAAATTTGAGTTTTCAAGGTGCCACAGATATAATTGAAGTATATAAAACACATACTTTCTTTTATATATATATATATATATATATATATATATATATATATATATATATATAGAGATAAATTTGTAAGCACAGATTATGTTTAAAACAAATAACAAGTAAATGGACTTAAAGCGGAGCTCCACCAAAAAAAAAATATTAAAAGCCAGCAGCTACAGCTACAGCAGCTGCTGACTTTTAATATTTGGACACTTACCTGTCCTGGAGTCCAGCGACATCCGCAGCAGAGGACGAGCGATCGCTCGTCACTCTGCTGCCCCCTCCGCCATCCTCGCTGAGGGAACCAGGAAGTGAAGCCTTGCGGCTTCACTGCCCGGTTCCCTACAGCGCAAGCGCGAGTCGCGCTGCGCCGTTCTGATTCGTCCTCCTGTGTTCTGGGAGCCGAGTGTCTCCCAGAACACTACGGGAAGTCTGGGAGAAGTGACATCACTCCCGCAGATTCCCAAAGAGAGGACTCCCGGATGTGGGTGAAAATACCTGTCTTAGACAGGTATCTTCACCCCCCTCCCCCCTGAAAGGTGTCAATTGTGACACCGGAGGGGGGGAGGGTTCTAATTAGCACAAGTGCAAATTTAGGGTGGAGCTCCACTTTAAAGTGTTTGTTACCCTAAAAAAAAATAGATCCTGTTCCCTTAAAGCATGTTATATAGCACAGTGCTTGTGCTGTGTCATTTGTCCCCCTGTATAACCTAAAATACCTGGCTTATTATGCCTGGTTCTGCTCCCCCCCCTGGTCAGTTTATGTGCCTATGTCATCTGCAGCCCTGCTCTGTCCTTCTCTGTCCTGCCCCCCCCCCCCGCCTGTAAGCTTGAGACAGTGTCCATCCCTCCCCTCCTGCTGCTATAAAACATATAATCTATTCATCCCATTCCCTCTGTTATATAACAATATGTGTCCCAGTGCCTGATCTATATAAAAAAGATGCCGATTTGTACCTTATAACAGAGCGTCTCCCGGAGCTCACGTTACTGCTCGGCTCTCTCTCCTCCCCTACTCCCCTTTTTCCCCCGGCTGTCAGTGGGAGTTCTAGGCCCCTCCCGCTACAGCTGTCACCCGGGTAGAGGAGAGAGCTGAGGAGTCATGTGAGCGTCGGGAGATGCTCTGCTATGAGGTACAAATCTGCATCTTTTTTATATAGCACAGACACTGGGACATATATTGTTACATAACAGAGGAGATGGCATGAATAGATTATTGTGGCTTAACAACCACTGTAAAGTGGTTGTAAACCTCAGACATGAAATACGAACAAAGTGTACCCCTCTACCATGTGTACTTGTCTCAGTTAAGAACACTAAGTGTCATTTATGTCTGCTGCTTTGTTCCTCTGCTATTAGCATGAGTCACTTCTGACAGGTTTTCCTGACACCAAGAGAAAAAAGGTGACAGGGGAGGGACCTCCAGCACACAGTCTATGTTTGACAGCCTCAGCTCTGTTCCGTGTGCTGAGCTCTGCTATGTGTAACATTAGCTCTCTGTCCCCTGTTCTCTGAAAGCTCAGACAAACTTTATAAATTCTGGACTTTGAATGGTTGAAGAGAATACTGCAGATAAACAGGTACAACTTATTTAGGAGGATTTGTTTCATCTTTGTGTATCACCTGAGGCCAGTCACTTCACTTGTATATGTAAGGGTTAACAACCAGTTTAACCAAAATACTTCTTAGCAACCACCTCTAATCATCATTAAGTGATGTACTGTACATGAATGGTGTAACAATAAACATTATTGATGTTACAAATGTTTGCAATCCATTGTATTTCTTTACTCTGTCCATTTGACTTCGCTCATCAGTTTTCCCCACAAAAACTATCAACATCCATTGTCATCTAATATGTGAGCTAGCCCACAATAGGAAAAAAAGGACCAAGGGGTTCTAGGAATGATGTAGACCCTCTAAATAGGTTTGACCTATGTGTATAGTAAGGGGACACTCATAGGTTAGTGTAGGACCACAGATTCCAGGGTGCCTTGGCGTGGCTCTGTGGCTCACGCATGCGTTTGCAAATGCGTGCGGACAAAACCCCTGTTTTTAACGCATACTGTTAGACAGGTTAATTGGTTGTCTGCGAGCTGGTCAGTAAGTAGGCTTGGTTTTTCCTGGTCATTCCCCAGGCTTTGTTGTTACCTATGTGTATAGTACTGTAGCGGACCCCCAAAATTGGGGTCGCTATGCTCTAAATTTAAGGGTAGCCTGAGCAATAGTTTGGCTCAGGTTCTCCAATTCTGTTAGTTTGGACTCTGCTCTGCTGTTATGTTGCCTGAAGTATAGTTCCCTTTGATCTGTAGGTGGCGCTGTTGCCCAGGTCTTGGGTTGAACCACAGGTGGCATTGTTGTGTGTTTGGGTGTCCTCTCTCGGCTGCCATGCGGTGGGCGGGTTTTGCCTGCTGTGCATGCCGGGCGAGGGTATGTAAGGGGCAGACGCCATGATCTGGTGTGGTGGGCCGGGGGGATTCCAAGGAGGACCCCTGGTGGCGAAGTCGCACCCTTTGGCCCTGCTGGCCGGGGGGTGCATGAACTGGTCGAGGAGTCTCGGGCACCTTTAGCCCAAGGCTATAGTGTTCCTGGTAGGCCCAGTACCTTCAACTGGGTCTACAACCAACCCATTGGAGTCCCAGGGAGCCCGAGGGAGGGTAGCCCGCTCTGAAGGAGAGGAAACCAGGGGAGGACCTGTCCGATGGATCGGTGAAGGAAGTCTCGGGGAGGCCTGGTTGCCTATCAGAGGGAAGGATTTGTGAGTTGCAATATAGCTCCTGTAGTGTGCCCCATTGGCACCTATGGTCTCTAATAATCTACAGGCATTAGGAAGTTCTAAATTCAGGAACTAAAGAATTCTGTGGCAGAGGATCTCCTGAACTTGTCTTTGAAGGGGACTAAATCTGAAGTGACTGTTCGTGCTTCACTCCGGCAGCTAGAACTGTGAGAGGGATCTATCCGGGTGAGCAATACCCACTCAGGCTTGAGTGGAGAATAGGGTGGGTGGGTGCCGCGTGCCTGAACCTATCTCCCTACCTAATCCTATTGCTGTCTTCAACCTTTTTCCCAATTTGTTTCAAGCAAGGAAAATAAACTCATCTGTTGGAGTTTAACTACTGTCTGGACATTGGCCTTCTTTCGGGAGAGAATAGACTTTACCCTACATTCTTGGGACGAGAACCAATGGAGGGAGGTAACTCGCTGCAGGAGCCAAAATTGTAAGAACGGGCATGTGGCATAGTGTGCCTTTACCCCTGAAAGTGAAGGTAGGCAGGAAAAAGGGTCTGTGTGCTACAGTACCATTCTTGCAACTATCTTGAAAACAATAGAGGAAACCAGCAGGTATACTAATCCTAAACTATGCAACCGTACACAATTCTATGGAGCAGTGACAAAGGGATTAATAAATAAGACAATTTGGTGCTTACCATTTAACTTTGGACTTGGCGTTCCCATAACCGGTTTGGTTTTATTTTCAAATGGTTTAGAACCAGCTGCAAATAAACATGTGATTCATGGTTAAATATGTTATTAACATTTTAGGTTTTAACATTATTATTATTATTATTATTATTATTTAAGAAGGGGTGGTTTAAGAATGTTGCTCTGTATTGGGACAGGTCAAATAACTATTCAAAATGGGTGCACTAAAGTGGATATAAAATGTAGGTGTAATATTATTCTGGATGCTGACAGACTATGCAAAATAGGCCTTCTTTGAAGCAAATCTGTTGCAGCAAGGATCTCACAACTACCAGTACTGTAAAGATAAAGGTCATAAGTACTTACTGATGTTTTATACCATGTTCAAAAGATTCTCTTGAAGTGCCTTCCTTGTTATCAGACAAGAATTTGGATAGCGCAAGGATTGGCTATTCAAATTCTCAGTGCTCTTTTACAAAATATACCCCATTTAGTTCCAGTCCACAAGCAGTTGGCTACATACATACAGGCATTAATCCATAGTTCTCTGATTGATTTTCATTTATTGCAATTTGTAAACATATACACATCCACGTTCTCTATTTTTTGTGTATTAGTCTGCAACAAATGTATAATAATCATGAATTAATCTTCAAGGGGGCACCCAATGTCTACTGAGGGCCACACTCACTTAATTACTCAAAAAAGATTATAGCACTCAGGTGTTTAAAGTGTAAGGTCACTTGCAGCAATGTTTTCCCAAAATCCCCCCATGCAATACCATATGCTGTCAATGGTACATACCAGTAATCAGCCTATTTTAAATGGTGTACGCCCACCATTATACATCTAACACCCTCCTCTACTTAGGCTGCTAGGGTAAATTTAGTTTTTGGCTCCACTGTAGAGAGTGGATCAGTAATTGATTATTTTGGTCTGAGGGCTTGATTCCTCCCACCTGCCTCTGAAAGAAGCTTTCAGAATATAAGGCAGGGAGATTCAAATGATCAGTTGAATATTTATCATGCCCCTACCAAATCCCTGGAAGGAGGCATCCAGAATGTGGCTGGGGTGGTGATAAATGTTTAGGAAGCCTGGCCAGAGTGTTTTTTAATTGTCAGAGAGGGTTCCAGTCCTCTTGGGACTGTTTCTCCTAGGAGAAGAAACACTAAGGCAAGAGACCACAGTCTGGGGCCCAGCAGCTGATGGGTTGAGGGCCTGGAGAAGATTGCTAAATGATTATGCTTGCTGGAGGGAACTGTCTTTAAGTTCTGGCCTGGAGAATCAGCCTCAGTATGCTGGATGGGAGACAGCTCCAGGAAAACTGTAAGTAAAGACATAGCTGGGGGACTATTAGTTGTGAAGTTTTTCAGCAATAAATACTAAAAACATATCCCCTAGACTGAGCCTGAATTGTAGGTTTGTTTAGGACTGAGCTTGTGTGACTGGCATGGTAGCCTTTGTACTATTTTAGGAGACCAGAGCACATTCTCAGTGGCACCTTCAAGGGCAGTGCAGATGTTGGGGGGTCTTTTAACATTTTGAAACAAGACCAAAAATGTAATATATTGCAGCTTACCAGTCCTTAGATGGGGGACTGCATTTGTTTTCATGCTTTTTCCCCTTATTTTCATATGTTATTCCAGAAAATAAATCTTACTTCCTGTCCCGCAAACATGACTTTGTTTATCACCACTAAATGGTAGATGACGGGATTAGTAGTTTAACCCCTTCCTTACTGGGCACATATACCCCCTTCCTGCCCAGGCGAAATTTCAGCTTTCAGCACTGTCACGCTTTGAATGACAATTGCGCGGTCGTGTGACGTGGCTCCCAAACAAAATTGACGTCCTTTTTTTTGCACAAATAGAGCTTTCTTTTGGTGGTATTTGATCACCTCGGCGGTTTTTATTTTTTGCGCTATAAACAAAAATAGAGCGACAATTTTGAAAAAAAAGCAATATTTTTTGATTTTTGCTATAATAAATATCCCAATTTTATTTTTATTTTTTATATTTTTTCCCTCAGTTTAGGCCGATACGTATTCTTCTACATATTTTTGGTAAAAAAAAATCGCAATCAGCGTTTATTGATTGGTTTGCGCAAAAGTTATAGCGTTTACAAAATAGGGGGATAGTTTTATGGCATTTTTATATATATATTTTTTTATTAGTAATGGCGGCGATCAGTGATTTTTTTTGTGACTGCGACATTATGGCGGACACATCGGACACTTTTGACACTAATTTGGGACCATTCACATTTATACAGCGAACAGTGCTATAAATATGCACTGATTACTGTATAAATTTGACTGGCAGGGAAGGGGTTAACACTAGGGGGCGAGGAAGGGGTTAAATGTGTTCCCTGGGAGTGATTGTTACTGTGGGGGGAGGGGACTGACTGGGGGAGGTGACCGATCTGTGTCCCTATGTACAAGGGACACAACATCGGTCTCCTCTCCCTGACAGGACATGGATCTGTGTGTTTACACACACAGATCCATGTCCTTGTCTCTGTAACCACCGATCGGGGGTGCCTGGCGGACATCGCGGCCGCCAGGCACGCGCATCGGCATTGCAGTGAAGCGCCGGGCACGTGCGCGCGCCGCCGCCGGCGCTCGCGCGCCCCCCAGTGGCCAAATAGCGGAGGCCGTATAATAACGGCCTCCCGGCATTTGACAACCACCTTGCGGCCGTATATTCTCGTACGGCGGGCGCGAGGTGGTTAAACTAGAATGACTTATGCCGTGTACACACGATCAGTTTTACCGATGAAAACAGTCCAATGGACTTTTTTCCATCGGTGATTAAAAATAGAACATGTTTTAAATTTATCCGATGGAAAAAAAACAATAGCAAATTCCGATCGTCTGTGTGGAACTCCATCGGAGAAAAAACCCACGCATGCTCAGAATCAAGTCAACTCATGCTCAGAAGCATTGAACTTAATTTTTCTCGGCTCGTCTGAGTGTTTTACGTCACGGCGTTAGGGACGGTCGATTTTTTGACTGATGGTGTGTAGGCAAGACTGATGGAAGTCAGCTTTATTGGATTTCCGATGGAAAAATCCATCGGATTAGAATCCATAGGAAATTCGATCATGTGTACAGGGCTTAAGATGTTTTTGCTTTCTTTTCAGCTCACAAGAAGTGACAAGGACGCTACATTTCTGGCATGATCAACAAGTATTTTTTGACTTGTTGAAAGGGTTCTTACCGTGAAAAGAACTAAGGCTGTCCCCTCCCCAAAGGACTGGTGAGCTGCAATATATTTGTTTTTGAGTTTAGATACATTTTAAAGAAGATCTCCTTTAAATACATATGACAGGGAAATTGAGAGGCCCCCAAACACTTACACTGCAGTGACTAATTCAATAATAAAAAAAAGAAAAGAAAGGACAGGAAGCACAGACCACACGGTCTGAAACCACTGAGCTAAAGCTACTGTTGTCATCCAGGAACAGATTTAAAACATCCCTATCTTGTAAAGAACAACCCGGAGGTTAAAGCAATTACCAGTAACACATTCCATTGACCTCTTTTTATCTTTTTTCCAATAAGAAAAGTCCGATGTGAGCTTTTGGTCAGAAATTCCGACCGTTTGTGTATGCTCCATCGGACTTTTCCTGTCGGAATTTCCGCCAACAAAAATTTTCTGACGGAAAAAATTCAAATCGGAAATTCCGATCATCTGTGGCAATTCCGACGCGCAAAATTCCGACGCATGCTGGGAAACAATTTGACCCATGCTCGGAAGCACTGAACTTAATTTTCTCGGCTCGTTGTAGTGTTGTACGTCACCGCGTTCTTGACGCTTGAAAGTTCAGAGAACTTTTGTGTGACTGTGTGTATGCAAGCCAAGCTTGAGTGGAATTCCGTCGGAAAAACCATCCAAGATTTTTCTGACGGAAAATCCGATCGTGTGTACGCGGCATTAGACTTGTCCTGGAGTTCTTTACCATTATAATAGCAATTGCAACTTAAATATGTATACGGAAAAAAGGCGCCTTAAATTCATTATGTACTAAGCTGCAAAGTTACATAAGGAAGTGACACTTTTACATTCTGATTTATGTGTTTGTAATAATTATAGATGAGCCGAACACCCCCCGTTCGGTTTGCACCAGAACCTGCGAACAGACCTAAAGTTTGCGCAAACTTTAGAACCCTAATAAATACAATGGACTCGAACGTTTGAAATCAAACGTGCTAATTATCAAGGCTAATATGCAAGTTATTGTCCTAAAAAGGGTTTGGGGACCCGGGTCCTGCCCCAGGGGACATGTATCAATGCAAAAAAAAGTTTTAAAAATGGCAGTTTTTTCGGGAGCAGTGATTTTAATAATGCTTAAAGTGAAACAATAAAAGTGAAATATTCCTTTAAATTTCGTACCTGGGGAGGGGGGGGGGGTGTGTGTATAGTATGCCTGTAAAGCAGTGCTTGTTTCCCGTGCTTAGAACTGTCCCTGCACAAAGTGTCATTTCTGAAGGAAAACAAGTAATTTAAAAGCACTTGCGGCTATAATGAATAGTCAGCTCCTGGCAATACAGAGAAAAGTAATTGATAAAAAAAAAAAAAAATGCGTGGGGGTCCCCCCAAATTCCATTACCAGGCCCTTCAGTTCTGGTATGGATATTAAGTGGAACCCTGCGTCAAATTAAAAAAAAATTACGTGGGGTTCCCCCCAAATACCTCAGCCCTCGCCTACGTTATTGGCTGAGCGGGCCTGATGGGGAACTTCCTCCGCAGTGTAATAAATGAATAGACCCGCCCCTTCTTACGTTCCCCATCAGGTCCGCTCAGCCTTACACCCAGTGAAGGTGACCCCGCCCCCTACATCATTGGCTGAGTGGACCTGATTGGGAATGTGAGAAGGGGCGGGGTCTATTGATTTATTACACTGTGGAGGAAGTTCTCCATCAGGTCCGCTCAGCCAATAACGTTTTGTGTGGAGTAGAGACTGCAGCGCTGGACATTGGATCACCGCGGGACACTGGATTACATCGCTGGAATGGGTTTTTTATTTATTTTTTATTTTTAATAAAGGACTTTCCCAACTGTGTCTGTGTGTTTTTAAAAAAATGTTTACACTTTCTTTGTGGAATGGTAGGGGTACAATGTACCCCTTACCAATTCACATAGGGGGGGCCGGATCTGGGTGTCCCCTTTGTTAAAGGGGTCTTCCAGATTCTGATAAGCCCCCGGCACGCAGACCCCCACAACCACTGGGCAAGGGTTGTGGGGATGAGGCCCTTGTCCCCATCAACATGGGGACATGGTGCTTTGAGGGGTCACAGACCCCCAAAGCATCCTCCCCATGTTGAGGGCATGTGCCCTTATACGGTTCAGGAGGGGGGGGCGCTCTCTCGTCCTCCCTCTTTTCTTGTGGCCTGCCAGATTGCGTACTCGGATAAAGGGTCTGGTATGGATTTTTGGGGGGAACTCCACGCCATTTTTTTTTTTAAATTTGGCGTGGAGTTCCCCTAAAATCCATACCAGACCTGAAGGGTCTGGTATGGATATTTGGGGGAACCCTACGTCATTTTTTTTTATTTGACGCAGGGTTCCCCTTAATATCCATACCAGACCTGAAGGACCTGGTAATTGCATTTGGGGGGACCCCACGCATTTTTTATTTTTTTTATCAATGACCTTTCTCTGTATTGCCGGGAGCCGACAATTCATTATAGCCGCAAGTGATTTTAAATGACTTTTTTCTTTCAGAAATGACACTTTGTGCAGGGACAGTTCTAAGCACGGGAAACAAGCATGGGGGTGTATAGTATGCGCTGCTTTACAGGCATACTATACACCCCCCCCCCCAGGAACTAAATTTAAAGGAATATTTCACTTTTATTGTTTCATTTTAAGCATTATTAAAATCACTTCTCCCGAAAAAACTGCAGTTTTTAAAACTTTTTTTGCATTGATACATGTCCCCTGGGGCAGGACCCGGGTCCCCAAACACTTTTTTTGACAATAACTTGCATATAAGCCTTTAAAATTAGCACTTTAGATTTCTCCCATAGACTTTTACAGGGTGTTCCGCAGCTTTTCGAATTTGTCGCAAACACCCCAAATTGTTCGCTGTTCGGCGAACGTGCGAACAGGCAATGTTCGAGTCGAACGTGAGTTTGACTCGAACTCGAAGCTCATCCCTAGTAATAATTACATTTAATGTAAAATAAAAAAAAAAGATCCAAATATAATAAAATAACATTACATAGAGCATTCTTCAGTATTCCTCTCTAAAGGAAAAATGTAGAAATATATATAAAAAAAAATGTTTCCTTGTAGTTCTTTTTTTTTTACCAAGCAGGAATAATTCAAATTTCCAGAGACACGCAATATTACATTACCTGTGCAAACGGGAACTTTTCCGCTCCATGTGTTATCTGGCTGGCATATTCTGTGCTCGGTGCCTCCTGAGAGAAGATATCCTGGCTGGCAAGTGTAAATTAATGTATAACCCAGTGACGGAAGATCTATTCCAACCACATTTGAATGTAATGGAGACTCTGGCTGTTTGCAGCTGTGGGCTGTAAGACAAAAAATATAGCAACTGATAGAGCATGAAAACTCATTACTATCATTTATGAATGATGCGCCAATAGGGCTGTACCAGCTGGAAAATAATTATATTATTGACATACAACATGTAATTCAACTACGAGATGATACATTATATTATTATGTGTAGGTGCCTTTTTTATTAGAAGTGTATTTCCACCCTGCATAGGTTTTCAGAAATACATTTTGCATAAACAAATATTTTAAGTGGTTGTAAGCATATGCCTCTCTTAGCTAAGAGCACTAAGTGTCATTTCTGTCTGCTGCTTTGTTCCTCTGCTATCAGCATGAGTCACTTCTGAAAAATTTCCTGACACCAAGAGAAGAATGGTGAGACAGAGGAGGGACAGCCAACACGCAGCCTGTGACTGACAGCCTCAACTCTGTTTCCATGTGAAGGGGGGAGGGGCGAGTGTCCCTTCCCTTCCCTCCAATCAGCTCTAATTTCAGCTATCCACCCCCTGCTTTCTGAAAGCTCAGACAAGCTTTACAAATTCTGGACCTGGAAGAGAAGTCTGCAGATTAAAAGGTATAACTTATGTAGGAAGATGTGTGTCATCACCTGAGGCCAGTCACTTCACTTTTATATGTACGGGTTTACAACCACTTTAACCACTTGTCCCCCGCCCACTGTCAAGTGACGGCGGGCGGAGGATACTCTTGTTCTGGGAGGACGTCATATGACGTCCTCCCTTTAAAACGAGCTAGGAGGCGCGCGCTCGCCGTGTTCACAAGGCCCTGGTGCGCGTGCCCGGCAGCCGCGATTGCCGCCGGGCACCCGCGATTGCCCGTGAAATGAGCAGGAAAGTGGATCTCTGTGTGTAAACACAGAGATCCACGTCCTGTGAGGGAGAGGGGACCGATGGTGTGTCCCTTGTACATAGGGACAACCATCGGTCACCTCCCCCAGTCAGTCCCCTCCCCCCACAGTAAGAACACATTGAGGGAACATATTTAACCCCTTCCCGCCCCCTAGTGGTTAACCCCTTCCCTGCCAATCACATTTATACAGTAATCAATGCATTTTTATAGCAGGGATCGCTGTATAAACGTGAATGGTCCCAAAAATGTGTCAAAAGTGTCCGATGTGTCCGCCGCAATATCGCAGTCACAATAAAAAATCGCAGATCGCCGCCATTACTAATAAAAAAATAAAAATGCTATAAATCTATCCCCTATTTTGTACACGCTATAACTTTTGCGCAAACCAATCAATACGCGCTTATTGCGATTTTTTTCACCAAAAATATGTAGAAGAATACGTATCGGCCTAAACTGAGGAAAATTTTATTTAAAAAAAAATGGGTATTTATTATAGCAAAAAGTAAAAAATAGTGTTTTTTTTTCCAAACTGGACGCTCTTCTTTTGTTTATAGCGCAAAAAATAAAAACCGCAGAGGTGATCAAATACCACCAAAAGAAAGCTCTATTTGTGGGAAAAAAAGGACACAAATTTCGTTTGGGAGCCACGTCGCACGATCGCGCAATTGTCATTCAAAGTGTGACAGCGCTGAAAGCTGAAAAATGGCTTGGGCAGGAAGGGGGTTTTCGTGCACAGTAGAGAAGTGGTTAATATATATCTCACCGATTATTTAAATTTTTTTATTTTTTATGGAGGGGGAGAATTGTTCTTCCTTACAAGCATGATATCACAGGTGCATTTTAAAGGTTATGGAATGCCAAACAAATTAATAATGAATAGTGCAGGTAAATTAATAGGTTTATCAGTAAATCTTAGTATTTCCTGTAATATAGGTACACTATATGGTCAATACTGTAGTTTGTGGACATTAGACAATCACACCTATATGAGCTTTTTGGATATTCTATTCCAAAACCAAGGGAATTGAAATAAAACTATAGCCTCCTATTAAATATACAGTATAAGTATAGCAGCTTTTAATGCATGTGCAACTGCATTTATCAGGTTTTTTTAGTCCCCCTGCAGTCTTACGTCCCACAAATACTTGATCCTGCCAGTGAAGCTCACCTAATGCAGCTCCTTCTAATTTGGTATCAACAATGCTGCACTACTCCTGAATTCAGGGCAGAGATGTCACTCTCATGTGGTCTTTGCATGCTTGCACTACATTGGGATGAGAAGATGTTGCAAGAACGTGGCTATATTGTCACCGCTGATTCACAAGCCTGTAGCTTGCAAATCAGCACCTGGCCACACTTAGTCCTGTCCACTGATTTATAGATTGACAGCACTGCCTATGTTGCCCCACTGTTAGCTGAAGTATCTGGGAGGGGGATCATGTAAGATTAGTCTCCGTTGGTGAAGATAAAATAAGTTTTTTTGTTTATTTTATGAAGATTGTGCATCACGTAGTAACTTGGTTTGGGACATGTTAGAACTGTAATATACTTTGTACTTTAATATGGAGCTCTTCTTTACAGCTACAGCAGCCTCCACTCTTTTGGAAAGGTACCTACAAGATTTTGGAGTGCGTGTTTGGGAATATGTACCCATCTTCCAAAACTGTTAGATCAGTTACTAATGTCAGATGAGAAGATCTGAGAAGATCCGAAGTGCAGTTGGTGTTCCAATTAATTTGAAAGATATTAAGTAGGGTTGAGCTCCATCCCAAACACCATCCTCCAACTCCAATCAAAGCATACTTTTATAGATCCGGCTTTGTGCACAAGGACCCTGTTATCCTAAAACACAAGGATCTTCAACAAACTGTTACAAAAAATAAAAATGGAAGCGCCACACCACTGCTAAGAGGTCCAGCTACAACTGTGTTCCAATAAAAATCAGAAGGACAATCCAAAAAGTAGCCAACGTGTTTGGGGGTCCAAAGGTGACTCCTTCTCCGGGCCTTGATTAAACACAATGTGAACTGCAGATGCCAAACCAGCTGCTGGCAACTCCAGTGCTTGTAATCACTCTGGAAGAAATACTATTAAAAGTCCAGTTCACTTCTAGTCTATTCACATTGTTTTTCAAGCCCTGATGAAAAGGGGGCCATTGAACCCCCCAAAACACATGGATACTTTTTCCCTGACTTTTATTGAAATAAAGTTGTATCTGGACCATTTAGCAGTGGTGTGGTACTTCAATTTCCATTTTTGTTGCAATACACTACAAGCCTGTGGAAATCCTTTGGGGTGTAGAAGCTGCATGCCCCAGAAACAGATTTACATAAACATCAATACTTTAAAATAGCAATAACAGTAAGACAAGCGTATGGGGCCAGCACTATTTTTCTACTTTTCTAAACTTTTGACAGGGTTGGAAGCTCAATTGCCTAAATGTCATTGTATGTTGTAGCTTTAGCAGTACACTTCACTGGAAATATCTGAACTCAATGACACAATAACTTGGAGGGGTATCCACATTTGACCATAGAGTGTTTAATTTTAGTATCACTTACATTGCTTATTAATTTTACTAAATTTAATACAGACATTGACCTAGACTATCATGCATGATAGGATTGATGGTCACAAACTGTAATGTTGCGTAAACACGATCGGACATTCCGACAACAAAACCGTTTTTTGTTTTTTTTCGGTCGGATGTTGGCTCCAACTTGTCTTGCACATACACGGTCGCACAAATGTTGCTCAGAAATTCCGATGGTCAAGAACGCAGAGACGTACAACACTATGATGAGCAGAGAAAAATGAAGTACAATGATTCCGAGCATGTATCAAATTGATTCCGAGCATGCGTAGCACTTTTGTGCATCGGAAATGGCTACACACGGACAGAATTTCCAATAAGAAATTTTGCCGTCGGAAAAATAGAGAACCTGCTCTCAATCATTTGTTGGCAGAAATTCCGACAGCAAATGTCCGATGGAGCCTACACATGGTCGGAATTTCCGATGAAAAGCTCATATCGAACATTTGTTGACGGAAATTCCGACCATGTGTATGCGGCATTAGAGATGATTAGATAATGACAGGTAGGGATTGTAAACAAATCATCAATGCTTGTCCACTCTAGAGAGAAAAAAAAACGTTTATATTTGAACAATCTCTTGTCTTCAAATGGACATGGTTTTGAATAGTGCTAATGAGGTTTACCATACCAAAAGTTGCTGTAAGTCCTAAACAGTTTTAACCCTAATGCATTCCCTGTATTGAGGTAAAAAAAAAATCAGTATGTGTATTGTCCTGTCACCCCCAGTATACTTACCTGAGCCCAATCTCGATTCAGCCCTGTACCCACTTCCAGCGCCTCTTTCCTTTTCTCCCTACTCTCACAGGCCTTGCTAAGAACAGCGGGAGTCATTGGCTGACATTGCTGTCGGTCAAATTCTGTGATAAGGGGGAGGGGGCGGAGCTAAGCATTGCTGTCAGTATCTATAGATGCAGTCAGTGTGGATCAAAATTGAGCTTGCAGATGTGCCACTATAGGAAGCAGATTCCTATGGTGGCACACCAAAAAGAGGAAGAACTAGGAGCACCTGCGGAGGACCTGAGAAGAGAATGATCAGGGCCGCTCGGTGCAATATTATTGTACAGAGCAGGTAAATACAACATGTTTGTTATGTTAAGAGTAAAAAAAATACTTTACAAGCACTTTAAAAAGTTAAGTTCACCTTTTATGAAAATTATTCAATACTCATTGTGAATTTATTACTTTTATTCACTAGAGCCTGTAAAGCATTGTACCCAAGATCAGCAAATCAGGGGGTGCAATGCCAGGCTCCTGCAGATACTCAGTACACTGTCTGCCCATACCTCCCGTACAGGCAGGCAGTTACTAAATTGCAGAAAGAATCAATTAATTATGAGAGTGTTCACCAGCGCCCTCACTGTTCATTGAGAACTACAATCCATTGGCCGTGGTGGCCAACGGCACTTTTAGTTTATTAACCAACAGAATCATGTGAATAAATAATGGGGGTGTGTGGGTGGAGTACTGCACTACCACACTGTTTTTAAATTGTGAAAGGGTGCAGGAAGAAGATGCTCTGATCACTCGCAGAGAGGGGGGATCAGGGGGGAGGGGGCAGGAGCTGGAACATGTTACATGTTCCAGCCTAAACATATTCCAAATGTGAACTTATCCTTTAATTTATCTTTGTAAACCAGGGTCTGAGATTTGAGAATGTACAAACATAACAGGCTTTTGTGTATGTAAAGAGGAAATGCATATGTGACCATACAACACAATTACAAATATTATGAAACTTACGAATGCACTCAGTGGGCATGCCGCTCCAGGTGAGATCAGGAAGACATGTACGGCTGGTGGATCCATGCAGTAGATAGCCTTTCTTGCAAGAGAACTGAACAACTCTTCCCACCTTATTAATAATGAAAAACAAGAGCGCACAAATAAAGAGATTTTTTATTGATTTTATATTTTTTGTACTATGTTCACTACTAAAAAAATAAAAATAAATATATATTTTTGTGGTCAAGTGAATAAAAAATATTACATAAAAATATTTTACATACAGCACCTGCAGTCTTTTTACAATATGTACCCTGTAAAAAGTTTCTTCCCGTTAGGTAATTACTGTGCTAAAAATAGGCCTGATTGACTTCAAAGATGGAAAATAGGCCTGATTGACCTCTCTGCTAGAAAAGACAGAAACCTCTTAATAATTGCATGAAGACAAAATAACAGAGGGTATAGGGGTAGTTCTGGGCTTTTTCATGCCGCGTACAAACGACCGTTTTTAATGTCATTGAAAAAAACTACGTTTTTCTCGACGTGATTCTTCTCAAGCCTGCCTTGCCTACACACGATCATGAAAAAAAATGCTCGAGCAAAGCGCGGTGACGTACAAAATGTACGACAGCACTATAAAGGGGAAGTTCCATTTGGATGGCGCCACCCTTTGGGCTGCTTTTGCTGATCCTCGTGTTAGTAAAGTTTGGTGAGAGACGATTCGTGCTTTTCAGCCTCGTGGTCTTCAGTCCGTTACAGCCTGACAAATGTGCTATCTCCATTCTGAACGCTAGTTTTACCAGAACGAGCGCTCCCGTCTCAAAACTTGCCTCTGAGCATGCCCGTTTTTTTACGTCATCAAAGCCTACACATGGCGGATTTCACAACGAGAAAAACGACGATGTGAAAAATGATGAAAAAAAATAGAGCATGTTCCAAATTTTTAATGGCCATTTTTCACGTCGCGAAAAATGCTCTGGAGCCTACACACGATCGTTTTTAATGACCAAATTAAAAATTTGCATTTTTCTCGCCATGAAAAATGGTCGTGTGTACGCAGCATAAGAATGTCCAGAATGTTTTTTTAGCAATGTCATCAATGCATCTTGCTATAAATGTTTATTTGTAATAATAATAATACTTTTAAACATTACAACTTAATTATAGTTTATCTTTAAAGTGTATCTAACACAGGCTTTTTTTTCTTTACTTTTACCTGGTGATCCGGCTACCCAGGATAGCAAGCAATTGAGCTGCAAGTTTGAAAATGACATGCTAAGCTATTGCTAGACTTGTCAGTCTTCACAAGTTTGTTGCACAATTGCACCACATTGCATGACTCCAGTTCAACTTTTTTGCAAACATTCTGCAAGTCTGCTGCAAGTCTTGGTAAAATTGTGCAATAGTCATCCCACCAGAGGGGTCACTGTGGCTTGCAGAGCTCTTGTTGTAGACTCACCACTGCAACTTTGCTCTTGCTAGAGACTTGCCACACAAATCTGCTAAAAATTGGAAAAGTGTCAACTAGAACTTGTGCTTCAAGTGCTATGTAAGTGTACAACTTGCCAGTGAAAATGAGCAGCAAGTTAACATGACTTGCAATTCAACACTGCCACAAATTTGTGACCAGTTCTCCTTGCTATCTGGGCAGTAACACACATTCTATCCTGGGTGACAATGCTGACACACTGTACTGTATCTCTGGAGGAGCATTAATGGCATGCTTCTACAGAACTACAGAATGCCTCTCCCTCTCTTCATCTCCATAACATGGTGGAAGGTGTTCTGTGGTCTGCCTACTTAAGTGGTTAAGTAGGCAGGGTTAATATATTGCTTGAGCTTTCGGTACAGCATACACAGAGAGTGCATGTTGTTATGAGTTCACTGGATTATGCTCCAATCAACAAACAATTTTCTGTACTTTTAGCAGGGGCGCCACACCCCTAATCCATGCTCCTGGCCCCTAGTCTACATGCATTGATTGCAATGGGGGTTTTTCTTTTTTTGAAGCAGGTGATTAGAGCAAGAGGCTCTAATTGGCTTCAAAAAAGGGTGGGCTTGGGGCACAGAGCACTGCGCCCTGAGCCCATCCTGTTGTGTCAGATTAACAAATTAATACTCGCTAATGTGTTCCTGTTTCTCCTCCCGGCCAATCAGAGTCTGAAGACCAGATTGGCCGGGAGGAGAAGAAACGGCCGGGACACAGAGGAGATGAAGGGGGGAAGCTGTCACCGCAGCCATGACCTGCATGGGGAGAGATGGCGGACGGGGGGCCTGGCGGGCCAGATGGCCAGTTAGCTGGCGACCGGGGGGTGGGGGATGTGGGTATGGTGTACGGTGGCAACGGGGGGAGGATTAGTGTGGGTGGTGGGCTGGTGGGCTAGACCGATGGAGCACCAGCAGCCACTGACTTGCAGCATTTATAAAGAGATAAAACATGGGGATGTTCATATATTACAGGGATGTACTAAGTATTTTTTTTTCTTTTTTTTTTTTAAATATACACCTACTGTAAATGTATTATATTACAAAAGTTGGTAATTGCTTTACTCTCATACAAAGTTTTAATGTAATAGAGCAGTGTATAGTAAACTTTTCCAAGTAATGAACATGAATCTTACTTACTGATTTGAACTAATGAAAGGTGAAATCTCACTGTGCTCTATGGGTTTGACTTCATTGCTATTTTCTCAGTTTTATAATAATTATAACAAGAGAAATAAAAGAGCAAATCAAGGAACAGAATATAGAAAAATGGTTTTGGTTAAAAGTAGAGTTGAGCGGACACCTGGATGTTCGGGTTTGACGGGTTTGACCGAACTTCGCAAAAAAGTTTGAGTTCGGGACCCGAACTTGACCCTAACTTGACCCCGAACCCGAACCCCATTGAAGTCAATGGGGACCCGAACTTTTGAGGACTAAAATGGCTCTAAAAAGTAATGGAAAGAGCTAGAGGGCTGCAAATGGCAATTGTTGGTAAGAGCATGGCAAGTGCTCTGCAAACAATTGTGGATAGGGAAATAACTTAACATAACATAAAATACATAAAAATAAAAAATAATAATCTTGACCTAGGAGGATGTGGTCCATATGGAGTAGAAGGTTGGGGTGGTGGTGGATGTGGTGGTGTAGGTGGAAGCGGCGGTGGAGGAGGATGAGGTAGCCAACACTGGTTTTTGTTTTAAATTTTTTTTTTTTTAATTAGGGTACACCCCAAAAGAGTGAGAAAGATCAAAAATACAACAATGGCTGGGTAAGGCCGGTATACATGTCTATTCTGCACAAGGTACGGACAAGTCCTGTGGGATCCATTACTGGTTAATTTTAATTTAATGAACGTGAGCTTGTCCACATTGGCTCTGGACAGGCGGCTGCGCTTGTCTGTGATAACGCCCCCTGCCATGCTAAATACACATTTAGATATTACACTGGCTGCAGGGCAGGCCAGCACCTCCAAGGCGTAAAGGGCAAGCTCAGGCCATGTGCCCAATTTGGAGACCCAGAAGTTGAAGGGGGCAGACCCGTAATTCAGTACGTGTAGGTGTGTGCACACTAGGGATGAGCTTCGAGTTCGAGTCAAACTCATGTTCGACTCGAACATTGCCTGTTCGCCTGTTCGCCGAACAGCGAACAAATTGGGGTGTTCGCGGCAAATTCGAAAAGTCTATGGGAGAAATCTAAAGTGCTAATTATAAAGCCTAATATGCAAGTTATTGTCCTAAAAAGTGTTTGGGGACCCGGGTCCTGCCCCAGGGGACATGTATCAATGCATTTTTTTTTTTAAAACGGACGTTTTTTCGAGAGCAGTGATTTTAAAAATGCTTAAAGTGAAACAATAAAAGTGAAATATTCCTTTAAATTTCTTACCTGGGGGGTGTGTATATGCATGTAAAGTGGCGCATGTTTCCCGTGCTTAGAACTGTCCCTGCACAAAGTGTCATTTTTGAAGGAAAAAAAGTCATTTAAAACTCACTCGTGGCTATTAATGAATTGTCGGCTCCCGGCAATACATAGAAAAGTCATTGATAAAAAAAAAGCGTGGGGGTTCCCCCAAATTCAATCACCAGGCCCTTCAGGTCTGGAATGGATATTAAGGGGAACCCTGCCGCAAATTTTAAAAAAATGGCGTGGGGTTCCCCCAAATATCCATACCAGGCCCTTGAGATCTGGCATGGATTTTAAGGAGAACTCCACCCAAATTTTAAAAAAAATGGCGTGGAGTCCCCCCAAAAATCCATACCAGACCCTTATCCGAGCACGTAACCTGGCCGGCCGCAGGGGAAGAGGGGGGGACTAGAGAGCGGCCCCCTCCCTCCTGAACCGTACCAGGCCACATGCCCTTAACATGGGGAGGATGTCCCCATGTAGATGGGGACAAGGGCCTCATCCCCACAACCCTTGCCCAGTGGTTGTGGGGTTCTGCGGGCGGGGGGCTTATCGGAATCTGGAAGACCCCTTTAACAAAGGGGACCCCCAGATCCCGCCCCCCCCCCATGTGAATTGGTAAGGGGTACATTGTACCCCTATCATTTCACGAAGAAAGCGTAAAAAAATGTAAAAAAAACACACAAACACCTTGAAAAAGTCCTTTATTAAAAAAAAAAACATTCCAGCGATGAAATCCAGTGTCCCGCGGCGATCCCGATGTCCAGCGCCGTCCGTCATTGGTTTTGCCTGAGCGGACCTGATGGGGAACTTCCTCCTCAGTGTTTTAAATGTATAGACCCGCCCCTTCTAAAGTTCCCCATCAGGTCCGCTCAGCGGACCAGATGCGGAACATGAGAAGGGGCGGGTCTATACATGTATTACCAAAGTGAGAGAAGTTCCCCATCAGGTCCGCCCCCTCGGTATGTTGGACCCCGCCTACGTCATTGGCCTGAGCGGGGAACTTCCTTCACTGTGTAAATTTAAATTACACAGTGAAGGAAGTTCCCCGCTCAAGTCAATGACGTAGGCGGGTCCGACATACCGAGGGGGCGGACCTGATGGGGAACTTCTCTCACTTTGGTAATACATGTATAGACCCGCCCCTTCTCATGTTCCGCATCTGGTCCGCTGAGCGGACCTGATGGGGAACTTTAGAAGGGGCGGGTCTATACATTTAAAACACTGAGGAGGAAGTTCCCCATCAGGTCCGCTCAGGCAAAACCAATGACGGACAGCGCTGGACATCGGATCGCCGCGGGACACTGGATTTCATCGCTTGAATTTTTTTTATTAATATTTTTTTTTATTTTTTAATAAAGGACTTTTTCAAGGTGTTTGTGTGTTTTTATTTACATTTTTTGACACTTTCTTCGTGAAATGGTAGGGGTACAATGTACCCCTTACCAATTCACATAGGGGGGGCGGGATCTGGGGGTCCCCTTTGTTAAAGGGGTCTTCCAGATTCCGATAAGCCCCCCGCCCGCAGAACCCCACAACCACTGGGCAAGGGTTGTGGGGATTAGGCCCTTGTCCTCATCAACATGGGGACATCCTCCCCATGTTGAGGGCATGTGGCCTGGTACGGTTCAGGAGGGAGGGGGGGCGCTCTCTCGTCCCCCCCTCTTCCCCTGCGACCGGCCAGGTTACGTGCTCGGATAAGGGTCTGGTATGAATTTTTGGGGGGACTCCACGCCATTTTTTTTAAATTTGGGGTGGAGTTCCCCTTAAAATCCATGCCAGATCTGAAGGGCCTGGTATGGATATTTGGGGGAACCCCACGCCATTTTTTTTTAATTTTCAGCAGGGTTCCCCTTAATATCCATTCCAGACCTGAAGGGCCTGGTAATTGAATTCTGGGGGACCCCCACGCTTTTTTTTTTTTTTTTTTTTATCAATGACTTTTGTATGTATTGCCGGGAGCCGACAATTCATTATAGCCGCGAGTGAGTTTTAAATTACTTTTTTTCCTTCAAAAATTAAATTTTTTGCAGGGACAGTTCTAAGCACGGGAAACATGCGCCACTTTACATGCATATCATACACATCCCCCCAGGTACGAAATTTAAAGGAATATTTCACTTTTATTTTTTCATTTTAAGCAGTATTAAAATCACTGCTCCCGAAAAAACTGCCGTTTTTAAAACTTCTTTTTGCATTGATACATGTCCCCTGGGGCAGGACCCGGGTCCCCAAACACTTTTTAGGACAATAACTTGCATATAAGCCTTTATAATTAGCACTTTAGATTTCGAACGTTCGAGTCCATTGTATTTAATAGGGTTCTAAATTTCACACAAACATTTTGTCTGTTCGCAGGTTCTGGTGCGAACCGAACAGGGGGGTGTTCGCTTATCCCTGGTGCACACATACTGCTCCACCATGTTGGTGAAATGCTGCCTCCTGTTAAGACATTCTATATCAGCAGGTGGTACTGGTTGTTGTAGCGTGCTGACAAAGCTTTTACACATTTCGGCCATGCTAACCCTGCCTTCTGAGGTGCTGGCGGTGCCCCGGCTGCATTAGCGACCTCTTCCTCCTCCTCCATCTCACATGTACAGATATGCAGCAAACGCTGGAAATTATTATCTTTTGCCCTAAATGTATTTTTTTTTAATACCAGAATAGAGCAACAGTATCTAAAGGGTGTATCTCACACGTACAGATATGCAGGAAACGCACCAAAAAAAAAATATTTGCCCTAAATATTTTTTTTTTGAATAGCAGAATAGAAGAACAGTATCTAAAGTGTGTATCTCACACGTACAGATATGCAGGAAACACACCAATAAAAATGTATTTGCCCTAAATAATTTTTTTTGGAATAGCAGAATAGAAGAACAGTATCTAAAGTGTGTATCTCACACGTACAGATATGCAGGAAACACACCAAAAAAAATATTTGCCCTAAATAAAAAAAATTTGAATAGCAGAATAGAAGAACAGTATCTAAAGTGTGTATCTCACAGGTACAGATATGCAGAAAACGCACCAAAAATTATTTTTTTTGCCCTAAATTATTTTTTTGAATAGCAGAATAGGAAAACAGTATCAAAAGTGTGTATCTCACAGTAACATATGCAGTGCTGGTGCACTGAGCTTGCAAAAAATGCCCGCCGACGCCAACCTAACTAACAGATGGATAGAAGTTATCTTTTCTCTGGCACTGGGCTCAGGGCAGGATAAAAAGATTGTGCACTGCACCCACACAACAAAAGCAAGGTGGATCGCTGAGTAATTTGATTTCTGAATCAGGACTCCTATCTGATTCTCTCCCTCAAAGCAGCAGCAGCAGCAACCTTTCCCTACACTAAAGCAGAGTGACGTGCTGTGCTATGTGCCTCTAGCTTATATAGAGGCTGGGTCACATGCTGCACTGGCCAATCACAGCCATGCCATTAGTAGGCATGGCTGTGATGGCTTCTAAGGGCACACGAGTTAAACAAATCTTGATTGGCTGCCCTGCAGCTTTTTAAAATGCGCCATTACATTGCCGAACACCGAACCCAAACCCGAACATACAGTAAATTGTTCGGGTCCGGGTACCAAAAACCCAAAAGTCCGGTACGATCCCGAACTTTACAGTTCGGGTTCGCTCAACCCTAGTTAAAAGACATATTAAAGTGACCCTGTCACCAACTTAAAAAAAAATGCAGTCAAAAGCACAGAAAGTGTTTAAAAGAGAAGTATGGGTTTTTTTTTTTTGATATTCATACTTACCTCAGTGAATGGAGCTTCAGGCTGATGCTGCGGCTGTCCCCCGGCGTCTCTGCACTGAGAACCGAGCCACCGAACACCGCCGCTGGCTCGGTTCTCACTCCTCCCCGAGCAGAGCCATGCTGACTGTCAGTCAGCATGGCTTCTGCTCCACTTCTCAGCGCTCATTGGAGCGCCGAGCAGTGGAGGGGCAGGGAGAGGCTGTCTCAGCGGCTCGCTGAGACGCTGAGACTGCCATCAATCAGGGCAGCTGGCGGATCCCGACTTGGAAGTCGTGATGACGTGCTGCCCGGACTGATGGCAGTGACGTCAGCGGAGAGCGGACTTCAGACGGGTCACAGGAGTACAAAACTAATTTTACTCCTGTGACCCAGAGGAGAAGCCCAGCCTAAAAAGCTCAGGCTGGACTTCTCCTTTAAAAAAGCGTAAATGCAGCACTTTTTCTTTCCATAAACAATTTTTATTGACTTGCCCTTGCATGACTTAGCCCTCTCCTCTTTCGACAGTGCCTGATTACTATCTCTGCTGACCCAGCTCCTCTGCCCTGACATCACCTCCTTATATAACCTTTTATGTAGCAGCTGGGGATGAGTAAAAGGGAGTGAGAGTCTACTGGGGTTGCTCACATCCAAGATGGTGGCACCCAACAGCAGTCTCAGGGCTTTTAGATATCTACACATAATAGGCTTTTACAGGTAAATGGCATGCCTAAAATACAATAAATGCATATATAATCTTAGGGGAAGATTGTTGTTGAAATAAATGGTCTGGTGACAGAATCTCTTTAATATATGTTTTATAATTATAGAAAAAAGCAACACGTACCTGATAGCCATATGTGTTATTTTGGAATCCATGACGAGGCGTGCCTGGGTTGTCACAAGATGTCCATGTGGGCTCTTAGAAACAGAAAGACTTGTAAGAAAAAACACAATATCAAATCTTTCTTTTTTTTTTTTTTTATTGAAGATCCATAATCTAAAGTAAAAGTCATAGATTATTTTTACCTAGCATCAGGAAACAGAGAGTCATCTTCTATCCTGAGGTTAAAAAGAACAATTTGCTCAAATTCGTTTTCTGTACATCTTAGACACTGAAAAGCCCTCGTAGATTTTTGTTCCCACTAGTCACTTCTTACCTCTTTTATGTTATGTAGCTCTTGATTTCATCACATGCTGGAAGAGAAGCCCCTGGTATATATAATTTTTATCTAAAGTACCCCCAGAAGACTCTCTATATTACCTAGTATGTTTGAACATATTTCTAAGAGACCCTCTAATGAAATAAACCTACAAAGCCTGCTTCAAATAAAATATATTATTTTAAAAAATATGAAACTTTCACTCTAAATTTAATTTTGCACAAAGAAGTACTGAACTTGTCATATGTACTCCAAAGGGTACAAATCTATACTAAAAAATGTATATTTTTTACCTTCTTCCTATTTAGCTCAGGTAGCCACAGTAAGCTTGCCAACAAGTGAGCACATAGGGAGTTTTTTCCACATGTTGGTCTACAAGCCTAGCTGCTTTAATCACTTCAGCTCTGGGCCTATTCTGACACTCACATATATGTAAAAATCAGCAAATTTGTTGGAAAATTACTTGGAACCTACAGTAGGTGCCGCCGATATTGTGTTTCTATCGCGCTCCCATCGCCGAGATTCTCGGCGACAGGAGTGCCGAGATGTCGGCAGCAGGGTGGCGACACGTGTCGCGCTCGCTGCAATAGCGAGGAGACGCGACACTGTATTGAGCGGGGATCCGACGCGGATTCCCGCCAATACCAGGCACTGCGTTTGGTATGAATCCTGAGCGGGAACTCCACGCCAATTTTTAAATAAAAAACCGGCGTGGGTTCCCCCTCCAGGAGCATACCAGGCCCTTGGGTCTGGTCTGGATTTCAAGGGGAACCCTACGCCGAAAAAACGGCGTGGGGGTCCCCCTCCAGATCCAAACCAGACCCTTATCCGAACATGCAACCTGGCAGGCCACAGGGGAAGAGGGGGGGACGAGAGCGGCCCCCCCTCCCTCCTGAACCGTACCCGGCCACATGCCCTCAACATGGGGGGTTTGGTGCTCTGGGGCAGGGGGGCGACCTGCGACCCCCCCACCCCAGAGCACCCTGCCCCCATGTTGATGAGGACAGGGCCTCTTTCCGACAACCCTGGCCGTTGGTTGTCGGGGTCTGCGGGCGGGGGGCTTATCGGAATCCGGGAGCCCCCTTTAACAAGGGGGCCCCTGGATCCCAGCCCCCCCACCCTATGTGAATGAGTATGGGGTACATCGTACCCCTACCCATTCACCTGGTGGAAAAAATGGTAATAAAAACACAACACAGTTTTTAAAAGTATTTTATTGCACCGCTCCGGAGGTCTTCTTCCGACTTCGGGGGTCTCCGGTGTCATCGCCGCGCTCTCCGGTTCTTTCTTCTGCCGGGCCTCCGCTAACTTCTTTTTAGCTCTTTTGCTAGCGGAGGACCGGTCTTCTCCGTCGCCTTCTTCTTCTCCCGCTCTCCGGTTCTTCTCCCGCTCTCCGGGTTCTTTCTTCCGCCGGCCCCTCCACTAACTTCTTGTAGCTCTTTTGCTAGTGGAGGAGCCGGTCTTCTCCGTCGTCGTCGTCGGCGTCTTCTTCCCTCTTCTCCTCCTCGATGTTGACTCGACGCTTCCTCTCACAGTAATGAGAAATCTTCGGTCCGCAGAGATTAATATAGGCTTCACATGACATCACAGTCACATGCTCCGGGGCACATGTGCACATGACGTCACAGTCACATGCTCCAGGGCACATGTGCACATGTGCCCCGGAGCATGTGACTATGACGTCATGGGACCATGTGACTGTGACGTCATGTGAATCCTATATTAATCTCTGCGGACCGAAGATTTCTCATTACTGCGAGAGGAAGCGTTGAGTCAACATCGAGGAGGAGAAGAGGGAAGAAGACGCCGACGGCGACGACGGAGAAGACCGGCTCCTCCACTAGCAAAAGAGCTACAAGAAGTTAGTGGAGGGGCCGGCGGAAGAAAGAACCGGAGAGCGGGAGAAGAACCGGAGAGCGGGAGAAGAAGAAGAAGGCGATGGAGAAGACCGGCTCCTCCACTAGCAAAAGAGCTACAAGAAGTTAGTGGAGGGGCCGGCAGAAGAAAGAACCGGAGAGCGGGAGAAGAACCGGAGAGCGGGAGAAGAAGAAGGCGACGGAGAAGACCGGTCCTCCGCTAGAAAAAGAGCTAAAAAGAAGTTAGCGGAGGCCCAGCAGAAGAAAGAACCGGAGAGCGCGGCGACGACACCGGAGACCCCCGAAGTCGGAAGAAGACCTCCGGAGCGGTGCAATAAAATACTTTTAAAAACTGTGTTGTGTTTTTATTACCATTTTTTCCACCAGGTGAATGGGTAGGGGTACGATGTACCCCATACTCATTCACATAGGGTGGGGGGGCCGGGATCCGGGGGCCCCCTTATTAAAGGGGGCTCCCGGATTCCGATAAGCCCCCCGCCCGCAGACCCCGACAACCAACGGCCAGGGTTGTCGGGAAGAGGCCCTGTCCTCATCAACATGGGGGCAGGGTGCTCTGGGGTGGGGGGGCCGCAGGTCGCCCCCTGCCCCAGAGCACCAAACCCCCCATGTTGAGGGCATGTGGCCTGGTACGGTTCAGGAGGGAGGGGGGGCGCTCTCGTCCCCCCCCCTCTTCCCCTGCGGCCTGCCAGGTTGCGTGCTTAGATAAGGGTCTGGTTTGGATCTTGAGGGGGACCCCCACGCTTTTTTTCGGCGTAGGGTTCCCCTTGAAATCCAGACCAGACCCAAGGGCCTGGTATGCTCCTGGAGGGGGAACCCACGCCGTTTTTTTCTTTAAAAATTGGCGTGGAGTTCCCGCTCAGGATTCATACCAAACGCAGTGCCTGGTATTGGCGGGAATCCGCGTCGGATCCCCGCCTATCGGCAATGCGTGTCGGGTGAAAGGAACATTTTTTCCTTTCCCGATGACGAGACAGCTCGGCGCTGGCTCTCGCGACGGAGCTCATAGGGTGTCAATATTGCCGCTAGAAGCGGCGAGATTGACACAATATCGGCGGCACCTACTGTATATTAACATTATATATAGAATTTTTGAGCAGAGGCCATAGAGAATAAAATGGTCAGTTTTTCAATTTTTTATGTCACGTGGTGTATGCGCGGCAGTTTTTCAAATGCATTTTTTTTGGGGAAAAAAAATTTGGTGAATTATAGTGCGCACAAACACAATATAATGTTTAATTTTAGGGTAAAATATAAAAGATGATGGTGGACTGAGAGCCCGCGAAGGCGCTGAAAGGTGGCTTTGGACCCCCTTCTGCCAGCCGTAAAAGTGATCCAGCACCTAATTAGCCGCTAGGATCACTTTTACAACAAAGAGCATCATTGGCTGAAATAAAAGCATTCCAGGCACCATCCCAGTATAACCACTTCAACCCCAGTGTCGTACCCATAATGGTTAACATATACAGTATTCTGTATAGGCTCAATTTGCAGAGATAATAATGGTAAGGAACTTTATTTCCAGCTGTGTGACTTTAAATTCCAGATCTTCCAATTTGGCTCCCAGCAAAAAATGACTTTCACTTTTTAAAAATAAAGATCATTATCCTGATATATAAGGCCTCATGCACACTGGATTTATCAAAACTGGCGCAGAGAGAATCTAGAAAAGCTTCACATGGCAACCAATCGCCTTCTATCTTCTGTCTTGTTCAGTAAAGCTTCAAACATGAAAGATGGAAGCTGATTGTTTGCCATGCACAGCGACTCCAGAAGCTGACTGCTCCAGTTTTGATAAATGCCTCTCTAGGTGTTTAGCCTCAGTGCACAAGGCTCCAATGTTTAGTTGTGGGCAGAGGGGACAAGTACACCTTCCTTCTTCAAACACTATGAAAAGCTGAAGCTGCTGCAACTGGCTGGGACTGAATGGCACACCTAGCACTAATTATGTTTAGGGCAGTGTGCTTCCAGAGATGAATGCTTGGAAAGCAAAGTCTACATTCTGGGCATTCATCCCTGGTTGCATACTGCTATAAACATACATATATCTAGGTGTACAATCCAGCTACAGCAGCTGTCAGACTCCCATAGTTTGTTAGGCTGCTGGCAATGGGGCTGGATCATGCAATTGTGCCCTTCACCCACAGCTAAATGCCAGAGCCTCATGCTCCAGGCTAAAGGCTCATTGTCCATGAAGCCATAACTATGTGAATAAAGTCTATTATGGTATACTATCTTGCGCACACACACCATTTTGGTCTCAATATGCTATTTCACTTCCCAATATACACTTCCTATTCCCTCTGAGAATTGCAATAACAGATTGGTGACAGAGGCTCTGATTGGATGTTCAAGCAGGGGCAATCAAGCAGAGGAAGCCAATCAGGGCCCTCCTTTCACACAGATCCTGATTACACTTTGCAACAGCCAGCTAACAGAAGAGGGATTGAAGCAACATCCACTGGAGTCCACCCAATGATGGAGGTAAGTGTTTTGTGGTCCTTTTTGTAATTACATCCTCAAAGGGGCCAGTGGACCTAAAGTCTGTTTTACACTTCATGTCAATTTTAAGTTATCATGATACACCCATTTTCTCAATAGCACATACTGTATAATAGTGTTAATCATGAGATATGGAGTGATTTATTTATTTTTTGACCAGAAAGTGAGGTCAAAACATGTCACTGTGGAGTTGATTTACGAAAACGGAAGAGTGCAATTGTGCATGGTAGCCAATTAGCTTCTAGCCTCTAACCTCAGCTTGTTCAATTAAGCTTTGACAAAAAAAGGTGGAAGCTGATTGGTTTCTATGCAAAGTTGCACCAGATTTTGCACTCTCCAGTTTTAGTAAATCATTCCCTGTATGCCTTGTTAATGCTGAGCATACTTTACCTATACAGCGTGGGGGAGAGCCACTCCAAGTTCCATCTGCTTGGCATATCCTAGTGCCAGTACCAACCAAGACGTAGGGTGGACTGCATACAAAAGACACTTCTGATTGGTAAATGAAGCTTTTGCCCTCTCGTTTGCTGTTTGATGGTATCCCAGGATCACCACAAAATTTTGCTGCAGGAGGGAAAAAAAACGACAGTTAAATGCTGCTAAATGTTATCTTTGTTCATACAATACCTGCTCAATCTTAGTACAGAAACAGAAATTAGACATGTGCAATTCATTATTGCACATGTCTAATTTCTGTTTCTGTACTAAGATTGAGCAGGTATTGTATGAACAAAGATAACATTTAGCAGCATTTAAACTGTCGTTTTTTTCCCTCCTGCAGCAAAATTTTGTGGTGATCCTGGGATACCATCAAACAGCAAACGAGAGGGCAAAAGCTTCATTTACCAATCAGAAGTGTCTTTTGTATGCAGTCCACCCTACGTCTTGGTTGGTACTGGCACTAGGATATGCCAAGCAGATGGAACTTGGAGTGGCTCTCCCCCACGCTGTATAGGTAAAGTATGCTCAGCATTAACAAGGCATACAGGGAATGATTTACTAAAACTTGAGAGTGCAATATCTGGTGCAGGACTTTGCAAAGAAACCAATCAGCTTCCAGGTTTTATTGTCAAAGCTTAATTGACCAAGCTGAAGTTATAAGCTGATTGGCTACCATGCACAGCTGCACCAGATTCTGTGCTCTCCAGTTTTGGTAAATCAACCTCAATGTGTGTGTGTGTACTAATGGATTCAAGCTCTAAACATCAGGTTCCTCCTGGTCAGGGCCGCTGTTAGGTATCATGGGGCCCCGTACAGCCTACCTGATGGGGCCCCCCCACACACACCCCTGACGGTATTTTATACAATATTTTCACACAAAAAAATACATGAAAATCATTATTAATGGACACAAATGCCACCCCAATTCCCCCTCCTAGTACAAATATCCCTCACCCCAAAAATTCACCAGCCTAGCACACATCAAACTTTCTATCCTAGCACAAATCTTCTTCCGCCAAATCTCCCCTGCTTGCACAATCCCCCCCCCAATCCCTCCTATTACCCCCAAATTCTCCCACCGGCTCCTAGTACACAATCACCCCCACCTCCCCCCCCAGCACAAATTTTTTTTCTTCAATCCCTCTCCTAGGACAAATTCCCACAAATCCATCCTCCTAGCACAACTCCCTCTAAATTACTCTTCCCAGCACAAATTATTCCTCCCTACTGAAATCCCCCCCAGCACAAGCATCCCCTCTCTTGGTTCAACCCTCCCCCCACCCCAAATCCTCCTCCTAACACATATTCCCCATCCTTAAATCCCCATTACTTTTCCCAGCAAAGATACCCACCCATCCACCTCCTCCAACTTACTGGGAGAAGCCACTACAAAGCCAGCAGGAGGTGTGCTGTGTTCTGTTCTGTCCTGTCAGAAGATCGTTCATCTACAGTATACAGCACATGAGACCGGATCTGACTGTACATCACATTGCGCTGTATACACACACCACCCCGCTATCTCCTCCAAGGGTTGCTAGTGGCAGCAGGAAATGTGGATAGGGGGCGCTGTGTGTATACAGTGCAATGCGATATACAGTACTAACGATCCGGTCTCATGTGCTGTATGTGTAACGCTCTTCTGACAGGAAGGAAAGCACAACACAGCGCACCTCCTCCTGGATGTCTCCTCTCTGCTCTAGCCCCTGGTCTCCTTGTCCCAGCTGTGAGGACAAGCGGGGCAAGGGAAGGAGCTCAGCGGTGGCAGGCCAGGTTCATTATCCCTCCATGTCTCTCACCCAGCAGCTAAAAGCCGGCGGGAGGGAGAGGGGGAGAAACCTGGGTGAGAGACATGGAGGGCATTGTTCTCCACCGATCCTCCTGCTGTCCGGGCCCCTCTGTGTGCCGGGGCTCCCTACAGGAGGGCTGGTGGTCCCTCCCTATCAGTGGCCCTGCTCCTGGTACCAGCAGCAGTGGCACAGCACAACCACTGGCAAAGTGCATTCCTGAGAAGGTTCTGTATTGCATTTGGCCAGAGGAGATGAGTTTGAGAAGCAGCAGAAGAGACATTGTCATTGTGTGTGTGTGTGTGCGTTAATGGATTCAATAAACAAATGACTTTCAGAATTACAATTTGTTATCACAAATATATATACATAAATAACGAATTATCCGAAAACGAAACAATTAAACAATAAAACAATATCCATACTGTACTCTACAGAAATAACAAATATCTGAAAACAAAATAACTTAACATAATGAATATAACAGAATGAAATGATGCATTTTGCAAATGAAAATGAAACAAAACAAAATTTTCCGCTGTGCACAAGTGTAACAGAAATACCACTGGAAACGCTAAGATATGTTTACACCTCTGCTTTGTGGGTGCAGTGTGCAGTTTAAGTGGGTTTTACATGCAATACCACTCATCCCTATAGAACCTGCATTATGTTGGGAACAGAAACACAGATACAACAAGCAGGATTTTAATACAATGCACTTATTAGGCGGGAATACAGTCTAAAAGCATCCTACTATTTCTTCAGTTTTCCATTCCCTAATTTCTCAGCCAGTTGCACAGTCCTGGGTACCGCAAGCTCAATGGGTATTTCTCCTTTTTTAAATAAATTCCTAATAGCCTTTTAAAGTGTAAAAAATGTGTATATAAATAATTTAAATACATATTTTAGTTATTTAAAATCATAATAGATTGTTTCAAAAATGTTTATACACAATTAAGAGGTCTATTTATAATTGTACAAATAACTACCGTATTTATCGGCGTATAACACGCACAGGCGTATAACACGCACCCTAACTTTAAGAGGGAAGGTTCAGGAAAAAAACTTTCCACAGCCCCCTGCGTATAACACGCAGGTACAGTTTACCCTCTATTTTCAGGGTAAAAAAGTGAGTGTTATACGCCAATAAATACAGTATACGTTTTTTTCAGATAAACAAACCCAAACAAGGCAACACTTGGTAAAAATCAGCATTGTAAAGGGAAAAACTATTATAGTGTATTGAGAAACAAAACTTTTTTTTTTTTAGTTTCGGACTTTATGAGAGATGATTATAAACCCTGTTAAGATGTTTTGCCTTCTTTGTCCTGTAGGGGAGACTTCCCTTAATGTTCTATAGACAAAACAAGTAGGAGTATGTCTCCTCTTAAACAGTGATCACTGAAACAAGTGTCCCCAATTGAATATTCCCTCTCTAATGCCAACAAAGGTTTTAACCCTTCCTTATTTAATTCAAATTAATTAAAACATGTGCCTTTAAAAATGTCTCTAGTAAAACACATTAAACACATTAACTGACTTACAGTTGCATGCTACTTTTTTTTTTCCTAACTCTACAGGTCTGTCCTCCCTCTTCCTAAAAAAACTGTGCCGACCTTTAAAAAAATTAAATAATTAAGGGTAGTAAACTTTTTCTTCCTTGTTCTCTGTGACAGCCCTAAGGCGGACCCCTTCCCCATCCCCTTAATAAATCACCAACACTAATTAAAAGTCTGTAGTAAAACAAATAAATGTACTTATAGTTTATAGTGGTTTTTCATATATATAGATATATATATATATATATATATATATATATATATATATATATATATATATATATACAGGGCTTTTTTCAGGGGGAACTCAGTTCCACCACCTCTGGCTCAGACCCTTTGGTGCCTGCTCACCACAATAACTTGTAAACACAGAAGTCTGGTTTCTGTGTTTACAAGTGACAACTCTGCACTCTGTGTGTAACCCCCATGAACTCTGCACTCTGTAATGCAATCCTGGTATTTAATGCCCCTTTAAGACCCTCCTACTGTTTGTGAAATCTAACCACACCCACTATTTGATGTGATTTGGAGGGTGTGTGTGAGGGGAGGGGTTTTGGTGGATTGTGGTTGAGTTCCAGCACCTATTGTTTGAGAAAAAAATCCCTGTATATATACATAGCTATAACTGCAAAAGGGACCAACCTGAAGGAATTTAGCAGGACTTAAATTTATGACTAAAGTTCCACTTTAAGCTAGCCATAGATGGGTAGAATTTTAAATAAATTCTTGGGAAAATAATGTTCTAAGTTAATTATTTGTTTTAATCATTACTGCGTCAAATTGCCTTTTGTTTTCTAACACAATGATGAAAAAACTTAAAGGAACAGATTGGATAGACAATTTTTCTTGAACAAACAAATTACTAAATCCCAAAACACACAACCCAGTGCAGCGCAGTGGTGTAGTGGGTAACACTCTCGCCTAGCAGTAAAAAGGGTCACTGGTTCGATACACAACCATGGTACCACCTGCCTGGAGTTTGCATGTTCTCCCTGTGCCTGCGTGGGTTTCCTCTGGGTACTCCGGTTTCCTCCCACACGCCAAAGACATGCTTGTAGGTTAATTGGCTTCTGTCTAAATTGGTCTTAGTATATGAATGTGAGTTAGGGACCTTAGATTGTAAGCTCCTTGAGGGCAGGGACTGCTGTGAATGTATATGTAAAGCGCTGCATAAATTGACAGCGCTATATAAGTACCTGAAATAATAATAATAAAAGGCAGCCAGTTCCTGCTAAACTGTATGACTTTTGGACAGTGTATACCCAGCTTAAAGCGGAGTTCCACCCTAAAAAAAAAATTAGCCAGATAGGCTTGAAAAAAAATAATATTTTTTTTATACTTACCAGAAATGGCTGTTACTAGGCAGGTCTTCCTAATCTGCCCCTTCCTTGTCCACGGTGCTCCTCGGTCTCGTCCTCATCTGCGTTGCCTTCTGGGGAATGGGGTGCGCTGACTTCTGGGAACTGTGTGTCTCCCAGAAGTCAGCTGCCCATTCACAAAGCGCCGCGCGCTTGCGCATGCGCAGTAGGAAACAGGCAGTGAAGCCTTAGTGAATCCTTAGTGAGGATGGCGGCACCGGGACCTGCCACGATCGAGGGATCGGCCTCGGGCGGCCGACACTGCAGGCTACCTGGACAGGTAAGTGTGCTTATTAAAAGTCAGCAGCTACAGTGTTTGTAGCTGCTGACTTTAATTTAATTTTATTTTAAAGCTGGACCTCCTCTTTAACAGTATATGTGGTTTTTGGTTTATTAAAGTGGTTGTAAACCCACTTTGACAACTTACACCTACAGGTAAGCCTAGATTAAGGCTTACCTGTAGGGGCATGAAATATCTCCTAAACCTACACGGTTAAGGAGATTTTTGCAGAACACGCTGCACCGATGTCTACGGTGCATGCGCGCCGTAGTCAACGGCGCAGGCGCACTGAGCGTCCCTGCATAATGAATGGGACATGCCGGTTTTCTCAATGGGCGCATGCGTGTGACGTCATCGCAGCTCCGGCCAATCACAGCGCCGGAGTGGCGATACCAGGAAGAAGCTCCAAGGGGACATGGCGGCGGAGGGGAACGAGGAGGACTTTAGGGGCTTTGATTTTAGCTAAGTGCCACATAATGAGCTAGTATGCAAAGCATACTAGCTCATTATGCCTTTTTCTTGCAGGGTTTTTTTTTCCGGGAAAAGTGTCAGAGGGTTTACTTCCTCTTTAAAGTCCATTCTTTCCAAAAGCAAATATTATTTATTTATTTTTTAATTCAAAAGACAAATGAATTTCCTTTTGAAATTCTATCCATCCTTGGCCAGCTTTAAACTGGATAAAAACAACTGATTTCCTATAGGGCATATCCGATCATCTCAGAAGTTGTTCATAAGGCATGATAATTATAGCAACATGCAGAAAGTTATCAGAAGAAGAAACTAAAAACCTGCACATAAATACATGAAAACAACAAGCGTGTAAACTGTTTAGGATCCTAATGCATATGAAATCACTTGCCAGTTTCACATTACCAACTGGCAGCATTTCTAGCAGTATTTTTAGACCATAAATCCCACAGTAGTTACAACAACCACAAATGAGGATTAAATAATTAACAATTTACTATCCCAGGATGCTTGAGATTGCAGTCTATGTTAAGTGTAATGTTACCTCAACAAATATAAACATTTATGTGTATTAAAGGAAATCTATAGTATCTTTAAAGTTTTTTTCAATAGTAAAACTGTATATTTAAATGTCATCAGCTTAAAGGGAAACAGTCATATTTGAACATATGCAAGAATCTGAACATTTACTGATAAATTATTTAAATTCTCCAGAATTACTTTTGAAAGATTAAGAGGGGTAGGCACGGGGTATGGGTGTGTACTCACTAGAGGTTCTGCTGCCACTTGACTTTTCTTTTTTGTGTTAGGCCCCTTTCACACCTGCGGACCGTATGTCCGTTTTTCATCCATCCGTTTTCGGATGAAAAACGGACATACACGTAGCCCCATGGGAAAGCGGGTGTCAGCGGATGAAAATCCGCTGACACCCGATCTCATCAGTGTCCGCTATGCTCCGTTTCTGCAGACGGAGGAAAATCCTATTTTTCCATCCGTCTGTGGATTGATCGGATGAACACGGACAGACGGTCCGTGTTTATCTGATCCCCCCATAGAGGAAAGCGGAGATCTGACAGGGCGGTCCGCAGTGTGCAGGGAACGCCCTGTCATCTGCCGGCTCAGCGGGGATCAATGGAGCGATCCCCGCTGAGCAAGCGGATGATAAAGGTACGGATCCATGAAAGGGCCCTCACATGATGGTGCACCGCTACCCGCTATATATTTTGTGTTGCATGGTGGTGCACCACTACCTGCTATATATTTTGCGTTGCATGGTGCTGCACCGCTACCTGCTATATATATATATTTTTTTTTCCCATGCATTTCTTTTTTATTATAGAAAGCAAATTACAGATATAATAGAGAAGTTCACAATAATATCCAAAGATACAGATCAGAAGAAAGGAGTTCTTGCTCCACATACGAAACAATTCAAAAGATAAATAACACAGAACGTGGCAAGATCTGAACAGCGTACCCAAAACACATCATAACAACAATTGTTCTTCCCTCGACCCCTGCAAGAGAGAAATGCATCAGTACTTCTGTGAGGGGGCTCACCCCGATTATCATAGTATATGTTTTGGTAATTGTCCTCAGACAAAGAAAAGCAAAAGGGGGGGAAACAAAGCGACACTTCAGGTCCCTTGCCGCCTTATATTGGAGCCAGCTTGTTTAAGCTAAATGCAACCTAATCTGATCTGAGGATTCGCAAATTTCGAAGAGCCTGGACACCAGGGTCATCCATCGTGGCCCCAGCCCCAACGCCCCTCGCCCAGCAGAATCATACGGACAGAGAAGGGGGAAAGAGGGAGAAAGAGAGAGAGAGGAAAAGGAAATAGAAGAGAAGGATAGAAAGGGGAGAAGCTTAGAGCGGGCTCAGGAGGAAAGAGTAAGAGAGGTGGGGCGTGGACTTGGTGGGGAGCACACCAAAATTAAAAAAAAAGGGGGGGGGGAGGGGGGCAGAGGAATGTGTAGGGATCACTCCACTAAGAGGCAAAATCCTAAAGAGGGGGTGGGGGTACCACCATCAACCCTCTCCGTACATGTCGCTCTAAGGCAGGTTCCCATACCCGAACCTGCGAACCTGCCCTAGTCACAGGAGAGCATCTTCGCTCAGACCAGGTCAATCCGTATTCAGCATTAGAGTCTGGTACTCTGCAGAGTTTCGAAATTTAAACCAATCATCCCATGTAGCAGTAAAAGTAGTAATGCTATCTTGCGCGGTGTGAATTAGTTCCTCTATCGCTGCAATACGGTTAAGACGTGTCAGCCATTCTTTCATCGATGGAGGCGTCGTATCCCTCCAGTGCACAGGAATACACATTCTGGCTGCGTTGATCATATGGATCGCAACCGAGGTGCGGTACGTCTTTTTTGATATTTCAGAGAGATGAAGGAGGTACTGTGCTGATGAAAACTCCAGGGGTAGTGAGGAAGTCTTAGTCGTCACATCATGGACCCCTCGCCAGTAGGGTTGAATCAGAGGGCACTCCCACCACACATGTAGGAAGGTACCCAGCTCTCTGCCACATCTCCAGCATTGGTCCGATACGGTCGGGCAAAATTTATGAACGAGGTCCGGTGTCCTATACCACCGTGTTCTGATCTTGTACCCGTTCTCCTGGATGTTTACGTTTAGTGAACCTTTATGTATATACCAATGAACCCATTCCCAGTTCCTTGGCTCTATAGATCTGTCCAGACGGGCTTCCCACAAGGCCCGTTCCGCTTCCATAGCTGTGAACGGTCGCTTAAACATCGAGGCGTATAGCATCGAGATTACATGCCTCTGGGGGGACGGACCGGAGCATAAAGATTCTAATACCGTAGCTGGCCTTGAAAAGCGGCCTCTTGTTTTCAGGTCGTCTAGAAAGTGCTTTAGCTGAAGGTAAGCAAAGAGAGGGAAAGCTCTGGTCAGGGACATTGCCTGTAGTTCCCTCAGCGTGAGGAATCTATCCCCAGAGAAAAAGTGTTTAGCTAACATATCTGCACGCTGCCATTCTAGCTCTAGGAAGGTCCCCTCCAGTCCTGGTGCGAAATCAGGGTTCCCCTTGATGGGGGTCAAACCACATTCCGTGGCTGAAACCTCATGTGCCCTGCAAGCCCGTGCAAAGGCCGACAGGGTTGCCCCCACTAGGGGATGAGACATAACGGGGGGCGTCCAGTATTTCTTGGAAAGCCAGGGCAATTTCTCCAGCTCAAGTCCTAGGCTCAAGTTTTCCAGGTGCACCCAACCCTTACGATGTGAGTGCACCTTCCAGTCGACCACTTGTGCCAGGTGTGTGGCCCAATAGTACCTCTGCAGGTCTGGGAGTCCAATACCCCCTTCTAATTTAGGGAGTACTAGCTTCGCCCAACCAATTCTTGGGGCCTTGGAGCCCCACAGGAATTTTCTACAAAGTCTCTTATAGGAGGCGAAAAAGGAGGACGGCAAGGCGATCGGGATGGTCTGAAGTTTATATAGTAGTCGGGGGAGCACTGTCATTTTAATGATGGAGGCACGCCCAAACCAAGAAATCGTGGGAGAGTCCCAGCGGAGCAAATCCTGTTGTATGGCGTTTAGTTCATTCAAGAAATTCTTCTCGTAAAGTTTTGAGAGGTTCTGCGGTAGCCGAATACCTAGATAGGTAATATCGTCTGACTTCCAAGAGAAGGGGAAGTTTTCTTGGCATTGGGCGACCAAGGTCGAGGGCAGGGTGATATTCAACGCAAAGGACTTGGAGTAATTAATTTTCAAATGTGAGATACGTCTAAAATTGTCAAGGAAAAACATCAAGTTGGGCAGGGAGATCAAGGGGGAGGAGAGGAAGAGCAGTATGTCGTCGGCAAATACCGCAAGCTTGTATTCCTTGCTGCGAACGACAACACCCCGAATATCAGGGCTTTCCCGTATGCAACGAAGGAGTGGCTCCAGTGTGAGGATATAAAGAATAGGGGATAGGGGGCAACCTTGCCTAGTGCCGTTGTGTATGGAGAAGGCCTCCGACAAGTGACCATTGACCCTAACTCGGGCTCGTGGATTCGTGTACAATGCTCCAATATAAGTCCGCATTCTGGACCCCAGACCTAGAGCCTCCATAACAGAGTCCATGTAGTCCCAGGCCACTCGGTCGAAGGCCTTCTCCGCATCCATCGACAGAAAGAAACCCTCTTGTTTAGAAGAAGTGAGCCACTGATGTATGTTGAGGGCCTTGATGGTATTATCCCTGGTTTCTCTTCCAGGGACAAACCCGACCTGATCAAGTCCTACCCATGACGGAACGTGATGTGCGAGTCGGTTAGCAAGTATCTTAGCAAAGAGTTTTACATCCACGTTAAGAAGCAAAATTGGTCTGTAGTTCGCTACATCCGAGGGATCTTTAGTGTCCTTAGAAATTACTGAAATATAGGCTTCTAGCAAAGTGCTAGACTGGCAAGGGGGATTGGCGAGAGAGTTAAAGGCTTTTATAAAATTTGGCGCCAGGAGGTCTGGGAAGCATTTGTAATATTGTGCTGTGTAGCCATCAGGCCCTGGGCTCTTACCAGGTTTCATGGTTTTCAAGGCCGCAGTCCATTCCTCCGATGACAGCGGCGCATCTAGGAGTTGCTGATCTTCCTCAGACAATGCCTGAGGCGCATATTGACGTAGAAAGTCCTTGATCATGGACGCCCGAGCCTCTGCCGAAACCGCACCTTCCTCTTTCTCCTTAATGTTATATAAATTGCTGTAGAAATCCTTAAACTGTCGCGCAATGTCCTCATTTTTCGTATGAATCTTACCCTGTCTATCCCTCACCTGATGGACGGTTGAGGCGAGAACACGTTTTTGCGTAAATCTCGCAAGCAGTTTGCCAGGCTTGTTCCCCTGTTCATAGAACAGTTTTTGGGATAGCATGAAGCCTTTCCGAGCTCCTTTAAACAGCTCCTCGCGCAAGAGAGTTCTAGCATCCGCCAGTTCGGATGCTGCCCTAATTGCCAGCGAGCACTTGTGTTGAGCTTCCAGTTTGGAGATTTTCTCAACCAAAGACTGAATCAGCTCTCTGCGTTCCCTCTTTTTCCTGGCCGCCAGAGACAGAAGGTGCCCCCTGATCACACATTTATGTGCCTCCCATAGGGTCATGGGCGAGACTTCCGAGGTATCGTTCTGGCAAAAATATTCACTAATGGCTTGTTTGAGGGCGGCAACATTAGCAAGATCCGCAAGAAGTGAGGCGTCAAGCCTCCAGATCTTAGTGGATGCCTCCCTCTGCGGGAATCTTAAGGTCAGGGTGACTGGGTGGTGGTCTGATAGGACCATGTTTTCAATTGTCGCCTCGTATACAAACTGTAGATCCCGCTGGGAGATAAAGATGTAGTCCAACCTGGAGTAGCGTTGGTGTGGAGAGGAAAAAAATGTATAGTCTCTACCCCTAGGATTCAGAGTGCGCCACGTGTCATGGAGGGCCAACGAGGCCAACCCCAATTTAGCCTGTCGTAAGGCTGAGAAAGGGATGGACGAAGTGCCCGTGGAGGTGTCAAGGGTCGGGTCAAGAGCTAGATTGAAGTCACCCCCCAGAATTAAGAGGCCTGACCTGAATGATGTGAGTTTCAGTAGTATTTCCTTCAGAAAAGGGACCTGTTTAGAGTTTGGGCAGTATATGTTAGCGAGCGTAATCGGCTTGTCTTTCCACAGCCCTTTAAGGAAGAGGAATCTGCCTTCCGGATCCACTAACTGATCCGTGAGCTGGAATGTAAATGATTTAGCGAGAAGGATCGTTACCCCCTTCGTTTTGGAGTCAGCACATGTTGCGTGAAACGCAACTGGGTATCTCTTGTTGGCAAGGTGTTGAACGGAGTTGGACTTAAAATGAGTTTCCTGGAAAAAGACAACTTGGGCCCTTTGTCTATGGGCTTCTGCTATGAAGCTGGAGCGCTTTTCAGGGACATTAAGGCCTTTGGCATTGACAGATAGAACCTTGAGCGATAGAGGAATCACGGAGTGCCTTACGGACGCCATGTTTGCGTATCAGCGGAGCTTCACGTACTTCCAGATGTCACAAACGGGGAGGGGGAGGTAAGGGATAGTGGGAAAAAAAGGGGGAGGGGGGCAGGTGAAATGGAAAGAAAAGGGTGACGGAGTGAGATGGGGGGGAACAGCAAGAGAGGAGAAAAGGGAAAAGGAAAGAGAAAGCAGATAAAGAACAAGAAGGGGAGCAGAGATATGTCTATCTACCCCCCAATTCAGAGAGGAGTACCCTCCCTCTCCAAGAAGAGACCCCAACTATGGGGCCCACCAAGGTAATACCGGAGGTAATCCCAGTCCTGCTAGGTTACCTATAGAGTCAGAGGGTATCCTGAAAGCAGGATACACTCCTCTTAGCCGGGAAGATCAAGAGAGAAACCCGCCTCTCCTGAGGTGGGTACCAGGACTAGCAACCGAGTTTCCTACACACAAACCCCCCGCCCAGAAACTCCAAACCCCAAGAATAACTCACTGAGAGGGAAAACTTCGAGCTCGAGACAGGGCAGGGAGGCTCACCGCCAGAGATCGTCCACACAGGGTCGGCCGGCCCTTGGCGATCCCCTCCCCCACTCTTACCACAAAAAGACCACTCCCCAGACACAAATCTAGGGGATATCACTACTTCCATAGAATCCTAACCTCCACCGCTTTAGTGCCTCTATCCCATAATGGGGAGGGTCACCCAATCCCCATTCTCCGGGCATCCAGTTCAGGCGTGCGCGGTGCGCGAGAAACCCCCATGAACTATTACCTGTCAACCTAGAAACGAAAACCCCTGGAGATTATCTAGTCATTCCAAGCATTCTAGACCCAGGGGCTCCCAGGGACCCGTAACCAAGCCCTGTGACCCAGAAATTAGACAACAGGCATATAACTCATGTGTATACGAAGGACAAACAGAAAAATAACATGAGTAACTTAATAACAGAATTAAATGACAGTGAGTACCTTCACACTTTGTGCTTATGTTGCGTCATTGACCTGGAAGGGACCCCCTCGTAAGCCACAAGGGGGTCCCCCAGTCAATCCACTACCCGGTAATCACAGGTGAAAGCTGTACCCCAAATTCCACCAGAAAGGCCCGAGAGCCAGGGAGGTATGCTTCAACGTAGTTACACAGAGGGGTCCCCCCTCCGCACTCCCCCAGGCACCACCCAGAAACCGGGTTAGCGTCCTAAAGGGCACAGGGGGGGTCACCCCATTTTGCAAAAAAAAAAAAAAGGGCAATGCAGAAGGCAGGCGCTGACTCCCAAATCTCCATCACAACCCCCACATAGCTAGACAGCAGTAAACTCAGTGGCTCAGATATTGCATGTTCATGGCCGGGGAGGGGGGTAGGGAGGGATGGGCAGAGGATACAAAGGGCAGGGAGGGGGGGAGGGGAAAGCCAGGGACAAATACAGGGAAGGGTGAGGGGGGATGTAAGAAGTGGGGAAGCAAAATGCAATCACAGTACCCAATAATGCTAAAGATTGCTCAAGTCAATAAGGCAAACGATATTCTATCATAACTGGTACAGGTACCTGTGTGGCAAGATCATAATGACCAACAAGTCTCTTGTTATCCGGTCAGCATCATGGAGCTAGGAAACAAATGGGTTAAACAGCACGTGTTGGCATTAGTAATAACAATGATCCCCCCATGCAGTGTGCTACCAGTATTAGAGGGAAGTCAGATGTTCTGGCATGGGGAGGCGCGCAGTTTTGGGAGGGTAAAGCCCCCTCCGAGTCCTCGTGCTGCATTGTTGGAGGCTGAGTTAGTTTGTTCATATACCGTAGCCCCAAATAATCCAGATCAGTAGTCTCATGCCCCAAAGCCTGGGGGCAGCTACAAGGCAGCCATCATAGGGGAAGTCTGTTCACTTCCGCTATATATTTTGTGTTGAATGGTGCTGCACCGCTACCTGCTATATATTTTGTGTTGCATGTTGCTGCACCGCTATCTGCTATATATTTTGTGTTGCATGGTGCTGCACCGGTATCTGCTATATATTTTGTGTTGTATGGTGCTGCACTGCTATCTGCTATATATTTTGTGTTGCATGGTGCTGCACTGCTATCTGCTATATATTTTATGCTGCATGGTGCTGCACTGCTATCTGCTATATATTTTGTGTTGTATGGTGCTGCACTGCTATCTGCTATATATTTTGTGTTGCATGGTGCTGCACTGCTATCTGCTATATATTTTGTGTTGCATGGGGCTGCACTGCTCTCTTTTCCACTGCAGCGCTACAACACACATGGGTCTGCAGCTGCTGCTTCAGTGAAAGCGGAGCTCAGAGCAAGTGGAAGTCTCCCTCCATCTCTGCTTATATGACAAAGCTGAGAGGTATTTCTCTCACTCTGAGGGAATGGGGGTGTCTATACTCTTGAGGAGGGGGGTATCTGTACTGGGGTATCTGTACTGGGGGAAATGAGGGTGTTTCTACTATTGAGGGGACTGTACTGCAAGGGAATGGGGGGTCTATACTGTTGAGGAGGGGGGTTTCTGTACTGGGGATCTGTACTGGGGGAAGGGGGTGTTTCTACTATTAGGGGGCTTATACTCTGGGAGGATGGGGGATGTCCGTACTGGACATAGGGGGAGGTGTCTATACTGAGGGGTCTGTACTGAGGGGGTTCTACTACTCAGGGGTTTACACTGGAGTGGCTAGGAGTGTCTCTGCTGAGAGATCTGTAGTGCGGAGTGGGGGGTTGTAAGGGGTCAGTACTGGGAGGAAGAATTGGGGGGTTCTGCTACTCAGGGGGTTTGTATTGGGGGTGATATGTCTGTGCTGAAAGGTCTGTACTATGGAGTGAGGGTCTGTGAGGGGTATATACTGAGGGGGAAGGGGGTTTCTATTCCTTAGGGTCCATTCACACGACTAATGTGACTCTTACATGTGAAATGAAGCTGCAAGGAATCACAGCCAGCTTCCCACAGTAAACAGGTCAGCACTGGGGATCCAATCGGCAAAGAACCGTCCCGGTTGGGGATAGCGCTGAATCATCCATGGACAGGTAAGTGTTTTTTTATTAAAAGTCAGCAGCTACAGTATTATATATATATATATATATATATATATATATATATATATATATATATATATATATATATATACCGTATTTATCGGCGTATAACACGCGCCGGCGTATAACACGCACCCCAAGTGTAGGAGGGAATTTTAAGGAAAAAAACTTTTAGGAGGGAAATTCAAGGAAAAAAAGTTACATTTAAATGCAGCCTTGTCCATCATTGCAGCCTTGCCCAGTGTCCATCTGCAGCCTTGCAGCCTTGCCCAGTGTCCATCTGCAGCCTTGCAGCCTTGGCCAGTGTCCATCTGCAGCCTTGCAGCCTTGCCCAGTGTCCATCTGCAGCCTTGCCCAGTGTCCATCTGCAGCCTTGCCCAGTGTCCATCTGCAGCCTTGCCCAGTGTCCATCATTGCAGCCTTGCCCAGTGTCCATCTGCAGCCTTGCCCAGTGCCTTTGCAGCCTTGCCCAGTGCATTTGCAGCCTTGCCCGTCTCAGCAATTTTTAAAATTGGCGCTGATTTCTGTGTGGAGAAGAGCGAGCGGGGCCGAGTGTACTTCGGCTAGACTCGGCTTCTCTCGCAGTCCCGTCCATCTCCACTGATTGCGCCGGCTGACATACAGAAAGCCAAGTGTACTTTGGCTAGACTCGGCTCTGCTCACAGTCAGGGGCGGGACTGCGAGAGGAGCCGAGACTAGCCGAAGTACACTCGGCTTTTTGTATGTCAGCGGCGCAGTCAGAGATGGGCGGGACTGCGAGAGGAGCTGAGTAAAGCCGAGTGTACTTCGGCTTCATGAATCTCGGCTCCTCTCGCTCGTTTCAGCGAGGGGGATCGGCCGAGGATCGGCGTATAACACGCACCCACGATTTTCCTCTAATTTTAGGGGGAAAAGTGCGTGTTATACGCCGATAAATACGGTATATATATTTACACGCACGTGAACTTTAACAGCTTCCCAGTCTTAGTCCGTAGGGTTCAATATTGAGTTGGCCCACCCTTTGCAGCTATAACAGCTTCAACTCTTCTGGGAAGTCTGTCCACAAGATTTAGGAGTGTGTCTATGGGAATGTTTCACCATTCTTTCAGAAGCGCATTTGTGAGATCGGGCACTGATGTTGCACGAGAAGGCCTGGCTCATTGACTCCATTCTAATTCATCCCAAAGGTGTTCTATCGGGTTCAGGTCAGGTCTCTGTGCAGGCCAGTCAAGTTCCTCCACCCCAAACTTGCTCATCCATGTCTTTATGGACCTTGTTTGTGCACTGGTGCACAGTCATGTTGGAACAGGATGGGGCCATCCCCAAACTGTTCCCACAAAGTTGGGAGCATGAAATTGTCCAAAATGTTGACGCATTAAGAGTTCCCTTCACTGGAACTAAGGGGCCAAGCCCAACCCCTGAAAAACAACCCTAAACCATAACCTCGGCTCCACCAAATTATTTGGACCAGTGCACAAAGCAAGGTCCATAAAAACATGGATGAGCGAGTTTGGGGTGGAGGAATTTGACTGGCCTGCACAGTCCTGCCCTCAACCCTTCCTTTGGGTTGAATTATAGCAGAGACTGCGAGCCAGGCCTTCTCATCCACATCAGTGCTTGACCTCACAAATGCAATTCTGGAAGAATGGTCCAACATTCCCATAGACACACTCCTAAACATTGTGGACAGCCTTCCCAGAAAAGCTGAAGCTGTTATAGCTGCAAAGGGTGGGCCAACTCAATATTGAACCCTATGGACTAAGACTGGGATGCCATTAAAGTTCATGTGCATGTAAAGGCAGGCATCCCGATACTTTTGGCAATATAGTATAAATCTTTTTTTTTTATATATATAATTCACACATGAGGATTTTTTTTTCATTACATTGCTGTTTATTAATGCCATGCACAACATTTGTAAAAAAATAAAAAGGGGGGGGCAGCTCCTGGCTCCCACAGCCCTATAGCTTATGTAATGTATATCCCTGCTATAGCTTATGTAATGTATATCCCTGCTATACCAGAATAACACACACGACCCCATCGTCATTCACATATAATCACATTATCTTTATTAACATAGAAAATAGTGTTTGCTCAGCTATTCATGAATGCACATATATATTTTTTTATTATTTACAAATCTACTGTATTGTATAAAAGCTATTTAATACAGATACAATATCTTTGTACTCTCTAAAAAGTGATTTACTTTTGTATGCCTTCTTGAAATGTATACTCTAATTTTTCTATTGAAATTTAATAAAAACAGATTAAACATAAAAAAAAAAAAAAGGTGGCTATCTTAATGTAATGCACGTCAGCTTGTGCTGGTGAATGCACCATGCAGATATGAAGCTGGCCTTGCAATAAAACATTTTGTAAGATATGCTTTAGTGATTATTTATTGAGCAATTATTTACTAAAACTGTAGTGTTGTAAATTTCCTTTAACAAGCAGCAGTACACCCAGAGGATGCCACAAGTATCCCTTGGAGTACAAGTACCACTGCCCAGTACGCAGCATGATTTGGAAAAGTCTCTGCCCATTTGAGAATAGAACTGATAAAGCAATCATGCTGAGACTAATATATTTTAGACAAATTTTAATTAGACAGTGAAGACTAGATCGGTCATTTGGCTTTTGTTTGTTGTCAAACTCGACTTGTATTTAATAGTGTCCTGTGGAGACCATCCAAAAAATGTCACCAAATAAGACTGCAAATTTGAGTCATTTAATTCACTCTGGTTTTATGTCTTTTACGAAGCAGTGGGAAACATGTTAAAATGTATATTGGAAAATGTAACTGCCACAGAATTAGTTTAATATAAAAAAGCTTAGAGAATGAAAATTCTGCCAGTGTTTCCAAAAGTATGAGAAGGCTACCTAAAGGTGTTACTCTGTGAGATTCAGGATGTATGTTGAGAAAAACTTGGTGGAAGCATCTGCTCACTCTAGTAACCACAAAAAATAAGCTGAGAAATTTTAACAACAAGGATTTTACAGTAAAATTACTGATTTAAGCACCTAATGGCAGGATCATCAAGTATTTAAATAAAAAATTCAAATTCTAAAATGTAAAAAAGCTCTGGAAGCTGAGCCCTTAAAAAGGCAACAGAGGGCAAAGACTAGTACTTAGACACACTCACATACTAGGGATGAGCTCCCAGTTTGGGCATTTGTCTGCATGCCAGACTTTTAGCCCATTCAGCAGGAACCGAACATATTATTTTGGTTGTGCTAATGAATTGTGCTTCGCTGCTAAAAATAAACTGCACAATATACATAAAATGATAAAAATTCAAACATGCAATAGAAATTCAACTCTAAAGCCTCGTACACACGGCCGAAAATCTCGTCAAGAAAAAACACGTTGTTTTTCTTGACGAGATTCTTGGACAAAAAACTTGTCCCGGCCGAGTGTACACACGCTCGATTCAAAGAACCCGCGGTTCTTTGAATGGAGCGAACGCGGTGACGTCATCGACTACGACGAGCGTGTGCTCGTCACATTCTATGGCGTCGCCGCCATCTTGCTACACCCTATCTATGCCTAGGAAGCTACCGCGCATGCGTCAAAGTCATTTCGAGCATGCGCGGGCTTCCCGGAGGACATGTAAGTGTACACACACACAATTTTCTCGTCGAGAAACAGGCTGACGATAATCTCGACGAGAAAATAGAGAGCAGGTTCTCTCTATTTTTCGTCGAGATTCTTGTCGGTTTTCTTGACGAAAAACCATACACACAAACAATTTTCTCGGCAAGAAAGCTATCTCTGCAGTTTTCTTGTCGTTTCTTGCCGAGAAACTCGTTTGTGTGTACGAGGCTTAAGGCCCCTTTCACACTGGGGTGGTGGGTGCGTCGGGAAAGATATGTGCAATGCACTAGATACTGAAAATCATTAATGAGTTCAATAGAAGTGCAATACAATTTAGATAAAAAATAAAAGTAAATAAAAATAAAAATAACTAACACTAGGAGACGGTGTGCTTCATAATATGACAAACAAATCTCACTGGAAGAGACTCTTCCGTTTGATGCACACAATCTCCCAATGTATTATCAGTATGATAAATTACACACCATATGAGCACACATACTGGTATACTAGACTATCTAACAACCGTACCTTAGTGTATGTGACCTGTATACAATAGCAAATTATGCGAACACATGATGGTGTGCATATAAAGAGTTCTTAGACCAGGATATAAAGATAAAGCAGTGGTATAGGTTATGTGAAAATGGAAAGTGATTATCACACCTCTCCAGTTGTTGACATAAGCCTATCAGTAATTATTAATAAAGAAGTTGAGGTCTACTTCAATATTCAACCCTCTGGGCAATAAACATTTCAACAAGAAAATCCAGCGGGTTTCCCTCTGGGATAGATCTCTCACCCTATTATTGCCTCTCCAGGCCGGGTAGATGGTATCTATTCCACAGAACTGTAGAACAGAGGGGTCTTGATTATGTTTTTCCCTAAAATGGAGTGATACGCTATGGTAGCGAAAGCCTTTCCTAATATTAGCCAGGTGTTCGACAATGCGCACTTTTAATAATCTTTTAGTTCTACCCACATATAATAACCCACACGGGCACCACATAAGATAGACAACATGGGAGGAGTTACAGGTGATGAACTCCTTGATCTCAAAAGATTCACCATCCCTGTTGCAAACTGTAGTCTTGCCTCTATTACTGGTTTTAACAGTTCTACAACATATGCATTTTCTGCAACAGAAAAATCCTTTTAAATCAAATTGTTGTCGAACCGGGGGTCCAGAATTTTCTTCACTATTTGATCTCCAAAGTTTGGGGCTCGTCTGTAAATAAACTTAGGGTAATTGGGTATAATTACCCCCAAATGTCTATCCCTACACAGTATGTGCCAATGTTTCTTATAGATATCTTATATATCTTTATACTGACAGTGGTAATTAGATATAAAGCCCAGTTGGTGTTGATTGTTAGGACCCTGGACTTCAGATTTCTTCTTAAGGCATGACTCTCTTGGGATTTCAGATACTTCCTGAATGACTATATCCAGAGATTTCTCGGTGCAGCCTTTCTACACAAATTGATTCTTTAACATCTGTGCTTGATGTTGATAATCTGAAACATTTGTGCAGTTCCTTCGGACCCGTAGCATTTGACCCCTTGGTATATTTTTAATCCATGCTGGGTGATGGCCACTTCTGATTGACAGGTAGCTGTTGCGGTCCGTCGGTTTAAAGTACACTTTGGTAATTAATCTATTATTCTCTTTTTCAATTGTCACATCCAGGAAGTTAGTGCTCTTGTCGCTTATCAGATAATCTAATTTGATGTTATTATTATTCTGATTTAAATCTCTTAAAAACCCCTCGGCATATTCCAATGATCCCTCCCAAATGAATTAGCACTGTATAATTTTTGGTTCCGGAGTCACCTTATCGGTGCTTGCAGCAGATACACTTCTAGCTATATATATCCACCTTCACCTATAGTGATAGCACGGGAGTACCCCCCTTTTTTCTTTTTTATAATATTTAGGTTATTCTCCCGCTACTACACATGAAAGCTTTTATCGTGTGGTTGTTAAGAAAAGAGCAGGTATCCCCATGATGTCATTGACAAAATATAGACACGACCATCAATAATAACACCTAGGAGACCTCATCCCTTTATTTATATTAAGCTTTTATACACCTGAGCTTTCATGTGCGGATGAGCGATCGTTGGAATTGAATGTGCCGGTGGTTGATGGTATATTTTCTTTCAGAGGGTAGGTAGGTGTTGTTCATCATGATTTTTGTGAATCTGTATCATTGGATGGCATGATTGATGATGGATGTACATCATGAAATATTGTTTCTGTGTTATTTTTTTAATACATTATTTGTCAAAAACAGTTTGAGTACTTACTTATTTACTGTTTACTTTTTTGTGAATGAGTAAGATTACTAGTATGTACCTTTTCACTCGATCACATATAGGGGGGGATTTAATTGCTCCCCTTATTGTTAAATAGAGCTTCCAGATTCCAGTAGGCCTCTCACCTGCAGACCCCCACAACCACTGGGTCAGGGTTGTCAGCAGTGGCAGCCCATCTATAGAGGGTGCGCGGTCGCTGCCTCCCCTATCCATGCGTCCGGCCCCCTGATCTACATATCAGGGCACTACACCATGTATTCCAATGTGGGTTGGGTGTTTTTTGAAGCACCTGATTAGAGCAAGAGGCTCTAATAGGCTTCAAAAAAGGGTGGCCTCGGAGTGAAGAGCATTGCGCTCTGTGCCCACCCTGTTGTGTGATGATAATCAATACATTTTCACTATTTTCACACTGTTTCCTGATTGGCCAAAGCATCAGCGATCCTATTGGATGCCTAGCGCTTTGGTGGAAGAGGAGACACATGGCAGAGGAAGCTTGAGAATCAGACACCGGAGCGGAGGAGAGGACACCACAGCCCCGCCACACAAGCAGATAAGTGCCAGACTGCTCGTGGGGGGGTTGCTGTCAGTGCCGCGCTGCTGGGCGGTGTTGTTTTCCACCCCCACCAAAAGAAGAACCCACCAGCCACCACTGGTTGTCAGGAAGGGGCCCTTGTCCTCATCAAAATGGGGATAATGTGTTCTTTGCTTTGCCTCTAGAAAGCCCCCCCCCCCATGTTGAGCGCAAGTGGCCTTGTATAGTTCAGGAGGGGGAAGCACATGAACCTCTCTCCCCTTTACAGACCTGTCAGGCTAAATGCTCAGGAAAGAGTCTGGTATCAATTTTTGGGGGGACTCCACACTTTTTTTCTTGATTTTACACAGGGAACCCACTTAAAATGAATAGCAGCCCCAAAGAGTTGGATATGGAATTTAGGGTAGGGTCTGTGCCTTTTTTGTGTGTTTGGTCCTGCTTGACGTCCATACCAGGCCCTCATCAAGGTTTTAGGGGAACCCCTATGCCATTTTTTTATTTATTTTTGCATGGTGTTCCTCATTTACATCTATACCAGACTCTTATCCTAGAAGAAGGGAGTCCCCAGTCACTTTTTTTTTTACAAACAGAAGTAAGCAGCTGAATATGTTAGCACTTTTTTTTTACAGATACTGTATGCCACTTCACAGGGATACGCCACTTCACAGGCAGGTTTAAGGGCATTCTTCAGGCATGTTATTTTAAGGAAATCAGCATTTTTTATGTTTCACTTTCATTATTACATTTTCTGCTCTCTGCCAAATTAACCACTTTGCACCCGCGCTATAGACAAAAGACCACTACAGCGCATTGCTCAATTGTCGGGAGGGCGTCCCTGGACATCCTCCTGTTTACTAGTTCGCTGCGCGCTGCCGCGGGCGCGCATCAGGGAAAATCTGTGCCCGCCGCGTCACGCGGGTGCCGATGCGCGTGCTTGTCGGCTGAGATGTCCACCAGGTACCAGCGATCGGCATTTACAGAGCCAGGGATGTGGATCTCTGTGTGTAAACACAGAGATCCACGTCCTGTCAGGGAGAGGAGACCGATGGTGTGTCCCTTGTACATAGGGACACCGATCGGGCCCTTCCCCCTACAGTAAGAATAACTCCCAGGGAACACATTTAACCCCCTCTGGGCTTTCACACTGGAGAGACAGCAGCAGCTGTTTCAGGGCGCTTTGCAGGCGCTATTTCTAGCGTTATAGTGCCTGCAAAGTGCCCCAGTGTGAAAGGGGTCTTATTGTAAACTGAATGTGACTTCTAAAGTGCAACAGTGAAGTACTCAAAATGAACACAAGATGGCAGTCAAAACTCCAAAGTCCATTGCATATCCCGGCGCGTGTCGTCACGTGACTTCATCAGATCCCTAATAAAGTCACGTGACTCATGACGATACACATCAGGATTGGCTGACAGGAACAATCAGGAAGTGATGCAGGTGACGAGCTCAGAGCTCGTGGAGATTTACTTGCTCTACCATTGCTTAATGTGAGTGTTACCTTTTACAGTTTTTATGGAATAAAATGTTAAAAACATACTACAGTATTTGGGCTTTTTTCTCCCTCCTCCCTGCTGACTTAGTTGGGGTGTATGTGGAAGCGGAGTATAGCAGAGCCATCAGGTACTATTATTAATGGTTGTATCTATACAAGGAGGAAACATTTTAGACAAATTTTAATTAGACAGTGAAGACTAGATCGGTCATTTGGCTTTTGTCTGTTGTCAAACTCGACTTGTATTTAATAGTGTCCTGTAGAGACCATCCAAAAAATGTCACCAAATAAGACTGCAAATTTGAGTCATTTAATTCACTCTGGTTTTATGTCTTTTACGAAGCAGTGGGAAACATGTTAAAATGTATATTGGAAAATGTAACTGCCACAGAATTAGTTTAATATAAAAAAGCTTAGAGAATGAAAATTCTGCCAGTGTTTCCAAAAGTATGAGAAGGCTACCTAAAGGTGTTACTCTGTGAGATTCAGGATGTATGTTGAGAAAAACTTGGTGGAAGCATCTGCTCACTCTAGTAACCACAAAAAATAAGCTGAGAAATTTTAACAACATGGATTTTACAGTAAAATTACTGATTTAAGCACCTAATGGCAGGATCATCAAGTATTTAAATAAAAAATTCAAATTCTAAAATGTAAAAAAGCTCTGGAAGCTGAGCCCTTAAAAAGGCAACAGAGGGCAAAGACTAGTACTTAGACACACTCACATACTAGGGATGAGCTCCCAGTTTGGGCATTTGTCTGAATGCCAGACTTTTAGCCCATTCAGCAGGAACCGAACATATTATTTTGGTTGTGCTAATGAATTGTGCTTCGCTGCTAAAAATAAACTGCACAATATACATAAAATGATAAAAATTCAAACATGCAATAGAAATTCAACTCTAAAGCCTCGTACACACGGCCGAAAATCTCGTCAAGAAAAAACACGTTGTTTTTCTTGACGAGATTCTTGGACAAAAAACTTGTCCCGGCCGAGTGTACACACGCTCGATTCAAAGAACCCGAGGTTCTTTGAATGGAGCGAACGCGGCGACGTCATCGACTACGACGAGCGTGCGCTCGTCACATTCTATGGCGTCGCCGCCATCTTGCTACACCCTATCTATGCCTAGGAAGCTACCGCGCATGCGTCGAAGTCATTTCGAGCATGCGCGGGCTTCCCGGAGGACAGGTAAGTGTACACACACACAATTTTCTCGTCGAGAAACAGGCTGACGATAATCTCGACGAGAAAATAGAGAGCAGGTTCTCTCTATTTTTCGTCGAGATTCTTGTCGGTTTTCTTGACGAGAAACCATACACACGAACAATTTTCTCGGCAAGAAAGCTATCTCTGCAGTTTTCTTGTCGTTTCTTGCCGAGAAACTCGTTTGTGTGTACGAGGCTTAAGGTCTCTTTCACACTGGGGTGGTGGGTGCGTCGGGAAAGATATGTGCAATGCACTAGATACTGAAAATCATTAATGAGTTCAATAGAAGTGCAATAAAATTTAGATAAAAAATAAAAGTAAATAAAAATAAAAATAACTAACACTAGGAGACGGTGTGCTTCATAATATGACAAACAAATCTCACTGGAAGAGACTCTTCCGTTTGATGCACACAATCTCCCAATGTATTATCAGTATGATAAATTACACACCATATGAGCACACATACTGGTATACTAGACTATCTAACAACCGTACCTTAGTGTATGTGACCTGTATACAATAGCAAATTATGCGAACACATGATGGTGTGCATATAAAGAGTTCTTAGACCAGGATATAAAGATAAAGCAGTGGTATAGGTTATGTGAAAATGGAAAGTGATTATCACACCTCTCCAGTTGTTGACATAAGCCTATCAGTAATTATTAATAAAGAAGTTGAGGTCTACTTCAATATTCAACCCTCTGGGCAATAAACATTTCAACAAGAAAATCCAGCGGGTTTCCCTCTGGGATAGATCTCTCACCCTATTATTGCCTCTCCAGGCCGGGTAGATGGTATCTATTCCACAGAACTGTAGAACAGAGGGGTCTTGATTATGTTTTTCCCTAAAATGGAGTGATATGCTATGGTAGCGAAAGCCTTTCCTAATATTAGCCAGGTGTTCGACAATGCGCACTTTTAATAATCTTTTAGTTCTACCCACATATAATAACCCACACGGGCACCACATAAGATAGACAACATGGGAGGAGTTACAGGTGATGAACTCCTTGATCTCAAAAGATTCACCATCCCTGTTGCAAACTGTAGTCTTGCCTCTATTACTGGTTTTAACAGTTCTACAACATATGCATTTTCTGCAACAGAAAAATCCTTTTAAATCAAATTGTTGTCGAACCGGGGGGTCCAGAATTTTCTTCACTATTTGATCTCCAAAGTTTGGGGCTCGTCTGTAAATAAACTTAGGGTAATTGGGTATAATTACCCCCAAATGTCTATCCCTACACAGTATGTGCCAATGTTTATTATAGATATCTTATATATCTTTATACTGACAGTGGTAATTAGATATAAAGCCCAGTTGGTGTTGATTGTTAGGACCCTGGACTTCAGATTTCTTCTTAAGGCATGACTCTCTTGGGATTTCAGATACTTCCTGAATGACTATATCCAGAGATTTCTCGGTGTAGCCTTTCTACACAAATTGATTCTTTAACATCTGTGCTTGATGTTGATAATCTGAAACATTTGTGCAGTTCCTTCGGACCCGTAGCATTTGACCCCTTGGTATATTTTTAATCCATGCTGGGTGATGGCCACTTCTGATTGACAGGTAGCTGTTGCGGTCCGTCGGTTTAAAGTACACTTTGGTAATTAATCTATTATTCTCTTTTTCAATTGTCACATCCAGGAAGTTAGTGCTCTTGTCGCTTATCAGATAATCTAATTTGATGTTATTATTATTCTGATTTAAATCTCTTAAAAACCCCTCGGCATATTCCAATGATCCCTCCCAAATGAATTAGCACTGTATAATCTTTGGTTCCGGAGTCACCTTATCGGTGCTTGCAGCAGTTACACTTCTAGCTATATATATCCACCTTCACCTATAGTGATAGCACGGGAGTACCCCCCTTTTTTCTTTTTTATAATATTTAGGTTATTCTCCCGCTACTACACATGAAAGCTTTTATCGTGTGGTTGTTAAGAAAAGAGCAGGTATCCCCATGATGTCATTGACAAAATATAGACACGACCATCAATAATAACACCTAGGAGACCTCATCCCTTTATTTATATTAAGCTTTTATACACCTGAGCTTTCATGTGTGGATGAGCGATCGTTGGAATTGAATGTGCCGGTGGTTGATGGTATATTTTCTTTCAGAGGGTAGGTAGGTGTTGTTCATCATGATTTTTGTGAATCTGTATCATTGGATGGCATGATTGATGATGGATGTACATCATGAAATATTGTTTCTGTGTTATTTTTTTAATACATTATTTGTCAAAAACAGTTTGAGTACTTACTTATTTACTGTTTACTTTTTTGTGAATGAGTAAGATTACTAGTATGTACCTTTTCACTCGATCACATATAGGGGGGGGGGATTTAAGTGCTCCCCTTATTGTTAAATAGAGCTTCCAGATTCCAGTAGGCCTCTCACCTGCAGACCCCCACAACCACTGGGTCAGGGTTGTCAGCAGTGGCAGCCCATCTATAGAGGGTGCGCGGTCGCTGCCTCCCCTATCCATGCGTCCGGCCCCCTGATCTACATATCAGGGCACCACACCATGTATTCCAATGTGGGTTGGGTGTTTTTTGAAGCACCTGATTAGAGCAAGAGGCTCTAATAGGCTTCAAAAAAGGGTGGCCTCGGAGTGAAGAGCATTGCGCTCTGTGCCCACCCTGTTGTGTGATGATAATCAATAAATTTTCACTATTTTCACACTGTTTCCTGATTGGCCAAAGCATCAGCGATCCTATTGGATGCCTAGCACTTTGGTGGAAGAGGAGACACATGGCAGAGGAAGCTTGAGAATCAGACACCGGAGCGGAGGAGAGGACACCACAGCCCCGCCACACAAGCAGATAAGTGCCAGACTGCTGGTGGGGGGGTTGCTGTCAGTGCCGCGCTGCTGGGGGGTGTTGTTTTCCACCCCCACCAAAAGAAGAACCCACCAGCCACCACTGGTTGTCAGGAAGGGGCCCTTGTCCTCATCAAAATGGGGATAATGTGTTCTTTGCTTTGCCTCTAGAAAGCCCCCCCCCCCATGTTGAGCGCAAGTGGCCTTGTATAGTTCAGGAGGGGGAAGCACATGAACCTCTCTCCCCTTTACAGACCTGTCAGGCTAAATGCTCAGGAAAGAGTCTGGTATCAATTTTTGGGGGGACTCCACACTTTTTTTCTTGATTTTACACAGGGAACCCACTTAAAATGAATAGCAGCCCCAAAGAGTTGGATATGGAATTTAGGGTAGGGTCTGTGCCTTTTTTGTGTGTTTGGTCCTGCTTGACGTCCATACCAGGCCCTCATCAAGGTTTTAGGGGAACCCCTATGCCATTTTTTTATTTCTTTTTGCATGGTGTTCCTCATTTACATCTATACCAGACTCTTATCCTAGAAGAAGGGAGTCCCCAGTCACTTTTTTTTTTACAAACAGAAGTAAGCAGCTGAATATGTTAGCACTTTTTTTTTACAGATACTGTATGCCACTTCACAGGGATACGCCACTTCACAGGCAGGTTTAAGGGCATTCTTCAGGCATGTTATTTTAAGGAAATCAGCATTTTTTATGTTTCACTTTCATTATTACATTTTCTGCTCTCTGCCAAATTAACCACTTTGCACCCGCGCTATAGACAAAAGACCACTACAGCGCATTGCTCAATTGTCGGGAGGGCGTCCCTGGACATCCTCCTGTTTACTAGTTCACTGCGCGCTGCCGCGGGCGCGCATCAGGGAAAATCTGTGCCCGCCGCATCACGCGGGTGCCGATGCGCGTGCTTGTCGGCCAAGATGTCCACCAGGTACCAGCGATCGGCATTTACATAGCCAGGGATGTGGATCTCTGTGTGTAAACACAGAGATCCACGTCCTGTCAGAGAGAGGAGACCAAAGGTGTGTCCCTTGTACATAGGGACACCGATCGGGCCCTTCCCCCTACAGTAAGAATAACTCCCAGGGAACACATTTAACCCCCTCTGGGCTTTCACACTGGAGAGACAGCAGCAGCTGTTTCAGGGCGCTTTGCAGGCGCTATTTCTAGCGTTATAGTGCCTGCAAAGCGCCCCAGTGTGAAAGGGGTCTTATTGTAAACTGAATGTGACTTCTAAAGTGCAACAGTGAAGTACTCAAAATGAACACAAGATGGCAGTCAAAACTCCAAAGTCCATTGCATATCCCGGCGCGTGTCGTCACGTGACTTCATCAGATCCCCTGATAAAGTCACGTGACTCATGACGATACACATCAGGATTGGCTGACAGGAACAATCAGGAAGTGATGCAGGTGACGAGCTCAGAGCTCGTGGAGATTTACTTGCTCTACCATTGCTTAATGTGAGTGTTACCTTTTACAGTTTTTATGGAATAAAATGTTAAAAACATACTACAGTATTTGGGCTTTTTTCTCCCTCCTCCCTGCTGACTTAGTTGGGGTGTATGTGGAAGCGGAGTATAGCAGAGCCATCAGGTACTATTATTAATGGTTGTATCTATACAAGGAGGAAACATTTTAGACAAATTTTAATTAGACAGTGAAGACTAGATCGGTCATTTGGCTTTTGTCTGTTGTCAAACTCGACTTGTATTTAATAGTGTCCTGTGGAGACCATCCAAAAAATATCACCAAATAAGACTGCAAATTTGAGTCATTTAATTCACTCTGGTTTTATGTCTTTTACGAAGCAGTGGGAAACATGTTAAAATGTATATTGGAAAATGTAACTGCCACTAAATTAGTTTAATATAAAAAAGCTTAGAGAATGAAAATTCTGCCAGTGTTTCCAAAAGTATGAGAAGGCTACCTAAAGGTGTTACTCTGTGAGATTCAGGATGTATGTTGAGAAAAACTTGGTGGAAGCATCTGCTCACTCTAGTAACCACAAAAAATAAGCTGAGAAATTTTAACAACATGGATTTTACAGTAAAATTACTGATTTAAGCACCTAATGGCAGGATCATCAAGTATTTAAATAAAAAAATCAAATTCTAAAATGTAAAAAAGCTCTGGAAGCTGAGCCCTTAAAAAGGCAACAGAGGGCAAAGACTAGTACTTAGACACACTCACATACTAGGGATGAGCTCCCAGTTTGGGCATTTGTCTGAATGCCAGACTTTTAGCCCATTCAGCAGGAACCGAACATATTATTTTGGTTGTGCTAATGAATTGTGCTTCGCTGCTAAAAATAAACTGCACAATATACATAAAATGATAAAAATTCAAACATGCAATAGAAATTCAACTCTAAAGCCTCGTACACACGGCCGAAAATCTCGTCAAGAAAAAACACGTTGTTTTTCTTGACGAGATTCTTGGACAAAAAACTTGTCCCGGCCGAGTGTACACACGCTCGATTCAAAGACCCCGCGGTTTTTTGAATTGAGCGAACGCGGTGACGTCATCGACTACGACGAGCGTGCGCTCGTCACATTCTATGGCGTCGCCGCCATCTTGCTACACCCTATCTATGCCTAGGAAGCTACCGCGCATGCGTCAAAGTCATTTCGAGCATGCGCGGGCTTCCCGGAGGACAGGTAAGTGTACACACACACAATTTTCTCGTCGAGAAACAGGCTGACGATAATCTCGACGAGAAAATAGAGAGCAGGTTCTCTCTATTTTTCGTCGAGATTCTTGTCGGTTTTCTTGACAAGAAACCATACACACAAACAATTTTCTCGGCAAGAAAGCTATCTCGCCAGTTTTCTTGTCGTTTCTTGCCGAGAAACTTGTTTGTGTGTACGAGGCTTAAGGCCTCTTTCACACTGGGGTGGTGGGTGCGTCGGGAAAGATATGTGCGATGCACTAGATACTGAAAATCATTAATGAGTTCAATAGAAGTGCAATAAAATTTAGATAAAAAATAAAAGTAAATAAAAATAAAAATAACTAACACTAGGAGACGGTGTGCTTCATAATATGACAAACAAATCTCACTGGAAGAGACTCTTCCGTTTGATGCACACAATCTCCCAATGTATTATCAGTATGATAAATTACACACCATATGAGCACACATACTGGTATACTAGACTATCTAACAACCGTACCTTAGTGTATGTGACCTGTATACAATAGCAAATTATGCGAACACATGATGGTGTGCATATAAAGAGTTCTTAGACCAGGATATAAAGATAAAGCAGTGGTATAGGTTATGTGAAAATGGAAAGTGATTATCACACCTCTCCAGTTGTTGACATAAGCCTATCAGTAATTATTAATAAAGAAGTTGAGGTCTACTTCAATATTCAACCCTCTGGGCAATAAACATTTCAACAAGAAAATCCAGCGGGTTTCCCTCTGGGATAGATCTCTCACCCTATTATTGCCTCTCCAGGCCGGGTAGATGGTATCTATTCCACAGAACTGTAGAACAGAGGGGTCTTGATTATGTTTTTCCCTAAAATGGAGTGATATGCTATGGTAGCGAAAGCCTTTCCTAATATTAGCCAGGTGTTCGACAATGCGCACTTTTAATAATCTTTTAGTTCTACCCACATATAATAACCCACACGGGCACCACATAAGATAGACAACATGGGAGGAGTTACAGGTGATGAACTCCTTGATCTCAAAAGATTCACCATCCCTGTTGCAAACTGTAGTCTTGCCTCTATTACTGGTTTTAACAGTTCTACAACATATGCATTTTCTGCAACAGAAAAATCCTTTTAAATCAAATTGTTGTCGAACCGGGGGTCCAGAATTTTCTTCACTATTTGATCTCCAAAGTTTGGGGCTCGTCTGTACATAAACTTAGGGTAATTGGGTATAATTACCCCCAAATGTCTATCCCTACACAGTATGTGCCAATGTTTCTTATAGATATCTTATATATCTTTATACTGACAGTGGTAATTAGATATAAAGCCCAGTTGGTGTTGATTGTTAGGACCCTGGACTTCAGATTTCTTCTTAAGGCATGACTCTCTTGGGATTTCAGATACTTCCTGAATGACTATATCCAGAGATTTCTCGGTGTAGCCTTTCTACACAAATTGATTCTTTAACATCTGTGCTTGATGTTGATAATCTGAAACATTTGTGCAGTTCCTTCGGACCCGTAGCATTTGACCCCTTGGTATATTTTTAATCCATGCTGGGTGATGGCCACTTCTGATTGACAGGTAGCTGTTGCGGTCCGTCGGTTTAAAGTACACTTTGGTAATTAATCTATTATTCTCTTTTTCAATTGTCACATCCAGGAAGTTAGTGCTCTTGTCGCTTATCAGATAATCTAATTTGATGTTATTATTATTCTGATTTAAATCTCTTAAAAAACCCTCGGCATATTCCAATGATCCCTCCCAAATGAATTAGCACTGTATAATCTTTGGTTCCGGAGTCACCTTATCGGTGCTTGCAGCAGTTACACTTCTAGCTATATATATCCACCTTCACCTATAGTGATAGCACGGGAGTACCCCCCTTTTTTCTTTTTTATAATATTTAGGTTATTCTCCCGCTACTACACATGAAAGCTTTTATCGTGTGGTTGTTAAGAAAAGAGCAGGTATCCCCATGATGTCATTGACAAAATATAGACACGACCATCAATAATAACACCTAGGAGACCTCATCCCTTTATTTATATTAAGCTTTTATACACCTGAGCTTTCATGTGTGGATGAGCGATCGTTGGAATTGAATGTGCCGGTGGTTGATGGTATATTTTCTTTCAGAGGGTAGGTAGGTGTTGTTCATCATGATTTTTGTGAATCTGTATCATTGGATGGCATGATTGATGATGGATGTACATCATGAAATATTGTTTCTGTGTTATTTTTTTAATACATTATTTGTCAAAAACAGTTTGAGTACTTACTTATTTACTGTTTACTTTTTTGTGAATGAGTAAGATTACTAGTATGTACCTTTTCACTCGATCACATATAGGGGGGGGATTTAAGTGCTCCCCTTATTGTTAAATAGAGCTTCCAGATTCCAGTAGGCCTCTCACCTGCAGACCCCCACAACCACTGGGTCAGGGTTGTCAGCAGTGGCAGCCCATCTATAGAGGGTGCGCGGTCGCTGCCTCCCCTATCCATGCGTCCGGCCCCCTGATCTACATATCAGGGCACCCCACCATGTATTCCAATGTGGGTTGGGTGTTTTTTGAAGCACCTGATTAGAGCAAGAGGCTCTAATAGGCTTCCAAAAAGGGTGGCCTCGGAGTGAAGAGCATTGCGCTCTGTGCCCACCCTGTTGTGTGATGATAATCAATACATTTTCACTATTTTCACACTGTTTCCTGATTGGCCAAAGCATCAGCGATCCTATTGGATGCCTAGCGCTTTGGTGGAAGAGGAGACACATGGCAGAGGAAGCTTGAGAATCAGACACCGGAGCGGAGGAGAGGACACCACAGCCCCGCCACACAAGCAGATAAGTGCCAGACTGCTCGTGGGGGGGTTGCTGTCAGTGCCGCGCTGCTGGGGGGTGTTGTTTTCCACCCCCACCAAAAGAAGAACCCACCAGCCACCACTGGTTGTCAGGAAGGGGCCCTTGTCCTCATCAAAATGGGGATAATGTGTTCTTTGCTTTGCCTCTAGAAAGCCCCCCCCCATGTTGAGCGCAAGTGGCCTTGTATAGTTCAGGAGGGGGAAGCACATGAACCTCTCTCCCCTTTACAGACCTGTCAGGCTAAATGCTCAGGAAAGAGTCTGGTATCAATTTTTGGGGGGACTCCACACTTTTTTTCTTGATTTTACACAGGGAACCCACTTAAAATGAATAGCGGCCCCAAAGAGTTGGATATGGAATTTAGGGTAGGGTCTGTGCCTTTTTTGTGTGTTCGGTCCTGCTTGACGTCCATACCAGGCCCTCATCAAGGTTTTAGGGGAACCCCTATGCCATTTTTTTATTTTTTTTTTGCATGGTGTTCCTCATTTACATCTATACCAGACTCTTATCCTAGAAGAAGGGAGTCCCCAGTCACTTTTTTTTTTACAAACAGAAGTAAGCAGCTGAATATGTTAGCACTTTTTTTTTACAGATACTGTATGCCACTTCACAGGGATACGCCACTTCACAGGCAGGTTTAAGGGCATTCTTCAGGCATGTTATTTTAAGGAAATCAGCATTTTTTATGTTTCACTTTCATTATTACATTTTCTGCTCTCTGCCAAATTAACCACTTTGCGCCCGCGCTATAGACAAAAGACCACTACAGCGCATTGCTCAATTGTCGGGAGGGCGTCCCTGGACATCCTCCTGTTTACTAGTTCGCTGCGCGCTGCCGCGGGCGCGCATCAGGGAAAATCTGTGCCCGCCGCGTCACGCGGGTGCCGATGCGCGTGCTTGTCGGCCGAGATGTCCACCAGGTACCAGCGATCGGCATTTACAGAGCCAGGGATGTGGATCTCTGTGTGTAAACACAGAGATCCACGTCCTGTCAGGGAGAGGAGACCGATGGTGTGTCCCTTGTACATAGGGACACCGATCGGTCCCTTCCCCCTACAGTAAGAATAACTCCCAGGGAACACATTTAACCCCCTCTGAGCTTTCACACTGGAGAGACAGCAGCAGCTGTTTCAGGGTGCTTTGCAGGCGCTATTTCTAGCGTTATAGTGCCTGCAAAGCGCCCCAGTGTGAAAGGGGTCTTATTGTAAACTGAATGTGACTTCTAAAGTGCAACAGTGAAGTACTCAAAATGAACACAAGATGGCAGTCAAAACTCCAAAGTCCATTGCATATCCCGACGCGTGTCGTCACGTGACTTCATCAGATCCCCTGATAATGTCACGTGACTCATGACGATACACATCAGGATTGGCTGACAGGAACAATCAGGAAGTGATGCAGGTGACGAGCTCGGAGCTCGTGGAGATTTACTTGCTCTACCATTGCTTAATGTGAGTGTTACCTTTTACAGTTTTTTGGAATAAAATGTTAAAAACATACTACAGTATTTGGGCTTTTTTCTCCCTCCTCCCTGCTGACTTAGTTGGGGTGTATGTGGAAGCGGAGTATAGCAGAGCCATCAGGTACTATTATTAATGGTTGTATCTATACAAGGAGGAAACATTTTAGACAAATTTTAATTAGACAGTGAAGACTAGATCGGTCATTTGGCTTTTGTCTGTTGTCAAACTCGACTTGTATTTAATAGTGTCCTGTGGAGACCATCCAAAAAATGTCACCAAATAAGACTGCAAATTTGAGTCATTTAATTCACTCTGGTTTTATGTCTTTTACGAAGCAGTGGGAAACATGTTAAAATGTATATTGGAAAATGTAACTGCCACAGAATTAGTTTAATATAAAAAAGCTTAGAGAATGAAAATTTTGCCAGTGTTTCCAAAAATATGAGAAGGCTACCTAAAGGTGTTACTCTGTGAGATTCAGGATGTATGTTGAGAAAAACTTGGTGGAAGCATCTGCTCACTCTAGTAACCACAAAAAATAAGCTGAGAAATTTTAACAACATGGATTTTACAGTAAAATTACTGATTTAAGCACCTAATGGCAGGATCATCAAGTATTTAAATAAAAAATTCAAATTCTAAAATGTAAAAAAGCTCTGGAAGCTGAGCCCTTAAAAAGGCAACAGAGGGCAAAGACTAGTACTTAGACACACTCACATACTAGGGATGAGCTCCCAGTTTGGGCATTTGTCTGAATGCCAGACTTTTAGCCCATTCAGCAGGAACCGAACATATTATTTTGGTTGTGCTAATGAATTGTGCTTCGCTGCTAAAAATAAACTGCACAATATACATAAAATGATAAAAATTCAAACATGCAATAGAAATTCAACTCTAAAGCCTCGTACACACGGCCGAAAATCTCGTCAAGAAAAAACACGTTGTTTTTCTTGACGAGATTCTTGGACAAAAAACTTGTCCCGGCCGAGTGTACACACGCTCGATTCAAAGAACCCGCGGTTCTTTGAATGGAGTGAACGCGGTGACGTCATCGATTACGACGAGCGTGCGCTCGTCACATTCTATGGCGTCGCCGCCATCTTGCTACACCCTATCTATGCCTAGGAAGCTACCGCGCATGCGTCTAAGTCATTTCGAGCATGCGCGGGCTTCCCGGAGGACAGGTAAGTGTACACACACACAATTTTCTCTCCGAGAAACAGGCTGACGATAATCTCGACGAGAAAATAGAGAGCAGGTTCTCTCTATTTTTCGTCGAGATTCTTGTCGGTTTTCTTGACGAGAAACCATACACACGAACAATTTTCTCGGCAAGAAAGCTATCTCGGCAGTTTTCTTGTCGTTTCTTGCTGAGAAACTCGTTTGTGTGTACGAGGCTTAAGGCCCCTTTCACACTGGGGTGGTGGGTGCGTCGGAAAAGATATGTGCAATGCACTAGATACTGAAAATCATTAATGAGTTCAATAGAAGTGCAATAAAATTTAGATAAAAAATAAAAGTAAATAAAAATAAAAATAACTAACACTAGGAGACGGTGTGCTTCATAATATGACAAACAAATCTCACTGGAAGAGACTCTTCCGTTTGATGCACACAATCTCCCAATGTATTATCAGTATGATAAATTACACACCATATGAGCACACATACTGGTATACTAGACTATCTAACAACCGTACCTTAGTGTATGTGACCTGTATACAATAGCAAATTATGCGAACACATGATGGTGTGCATATAAAGAGTTCTTAGACCAGGATATAAAGATAAAGCAGTGGTATAGGTTATGTGAAAATGGAAAGTGATTATCACACCTCTCCAGTTGTTGACATAAGCCTATCAGTAATTATTAATAAAGAAGTTGAGGTCTACTTCAATATTCAACCCTCTGGGCAATAAACATTTCAACAAGAAAATCCAGCGGGTTTCCCTCTGGGATAGATCTCTCACCCTATTATTGCCTCTCCGGGCCGGGTAGATGGTATCTATTCCACAGAACTGTAGAACAGAGGGGTCTTGATTATGTTTTTCCCTAAAATGGAGTGATACGCTATGGTAGCGAAAGCCTTTCCTAATATTAGCCAGGTGTTCGACAATGCGCACTTTTAATAATCTTTTAGTTCTACCCACATATAATAACCCACACGGGCACCACATAAGATAGACAACATGGGAGGAGTTACAGGTGATGAACTCCTTGATCTCAAAAGATTCACCATCCCTGTTGCAAACTGTAGTCTTGCCTCTATTACTGGTTTTAACAGTTCTACAACATATGCATTTTCTGCAACAGAAAAATCCTTTTAAATCAAATTGTTGTCGAACCGGGGGGTCCAGAATTTTCTTCACTATTTGATCTCCAAAGTTTGGGGCTCGTCTGTAAATAAACTTAGGGTAATTGGGTATAATTACCCCCAAATGTCTATCCCTACACAGTATGTGCCAATGTTTCTTATAGATATCTTATATATCTTTATACTGACAGTGGTAATTAGATATAAAGCCCAGTTGGTGTTGATTGTTAGGACCCTGGACTTCAGATTTCTTCTTAAGGCATGACTCTCTTGGGATTTCAGATACTTCCTGAATGACTATATCCAGAGATTTCTCGGTGTAGCCTTTCTACACAAATTGATTCTTTAACATCTGTGCTTGATGTTGATAATCTGAAACATTTGTGCAGTTCCTTCGGACCCGTAGCATTTGACCCCTTGGTATATTTTTAATCCATGCTGGGTGATGGCCACTTCTGATTGACAGGTAGCTGTTGCGGTCCGTCGGTTTAAAGTACACTTTGGTAATTAATCTATTATTCTCTTTTTCAATTGTCACATCCAGGAAGTTAGTGCTCTTGTCGCTTATCAGATAATCTAATTTGATGTTATTATTATTCTGATTTAAATCTCTTAAAAACCCCTCGGCATATTCCAATGATCCCTCCCAAATGAATTAGCACTGTATAATCTTTGGTTCCGGAGTCACCTTATCGGTGCTTGCAGCAGTTACACTTCTAGCTATATATATCCACCTTCACCTATAGTGATAGCACGGGAGTACCCCCCTTTTTTCTTTTTTATAATATTTAGGTTATTCTCCCGCTACTACACATGAAAGCTTTTATCGTGTGGTTGTTAAGAAAAGAGCAGGTATCCCCATGATGTCATTGACAAAATATAGACACGACCATCAATAATAACACCTAGGAGACCTCATCCCTTTATTTATATTAAGCTTTTATACACCTGAGCTTTCATGTGTGGATGAGCGATCGTTGGAATTGAATGTGCCGGTGGTTGATGGTATATTTTCTTTCAGAGGGTAGGTAGGTGTTGTTCATCATGATTTTTGTGAATCTGTATCATTGGATGGCATGATTGATGATGGATGTACATCATGAAATATTGTTTCTGTGTTATTTTTTTAATACATTATTTGTCAAAAACAGTTTGAGTACTTACTTATTTACTGTTTACTTTTTTGTGAATGAGTAAGATTACTAGTATGTACCTTTTCACTCGATCACATATAGGGGGGGGATTTAAGTGCTCCCCTTATTGTTAAATAGAGCTTCCAGATTCCAGTAGGCCTCTCACCTGCAGACCCCCACAATCACTGGGTCAGGGTTGTCAGCAGTGGCAGCCCATCTATAGAGGGTGCGCGGTCGCTGCCTCCCCTATCCATGCGTCCGCCCCCCTGATCTACATATCAGGGCACCACACCATGTATTCCAATGTGGGTTGGGTGTTTTTTGAAGCACCTGATTAGAGCAAGAGGCTCTAATAGGCTTCAAAAAAGGGTGGCCTCGGAGTGAAGAGCATTGCGCTCTGTGCCCACCCTGTTGTGTGATGATAATCAATAAATTTTCACTATTTTCACACTGTTTCCTGATTGGCCAAAGCATCAGCGATCCTATTGGATGCCTAGCGCTTTGGTGGAAGAGGAGACACATGGCAGAGGAAGCTTGAGAATCAGACACCGGAGCGGAGGAGAGGACACCACAGCCCCGCCACACAAGCAGATAAGTGCCAAACTGCTCGTGGGGGGGTTGCTGTCAGTGCCGCGCTGCTGGGGGGTGTTGTTTTCCACCCCCACCAAAAGAAGAACCCACCAGCCACCACTGGTTGTCAGGAAGGGGCCCTTGTCCTCATCAAAATGGGGATAATGTGTTCTTTGCTTTGCCTCTAGAAACCCCCCCCCATGTTGAGCGCAAGTGGCCTTGTATAGTTCAGGAGGGGGAAGCACATGAACCTCTCTCCCCTTTACAGACCTGTCAGGCTAAATGCTCAGGAAAGAGTCTGGTATCAATTTTTGGGGGGACTCCACACTTTTTTTCTTGATTTTACACAGGGAACCTACTTAAAATGAATAGCAGCCCCAAAGAGTTGGATATGGAATTTAGGGTAGGGTCTGTGCCTTTTTTGTGTGTTCGGTCCTGCTTGACGTCCATACCAGGCCCTCATCAAGGTTTTAGGGGAACCCCTATGCCATTTTTTTATTTATTTTTGCATGGTGTTCCTCATTTACATCTATACCAGACTCTTATCCTAGAAGAAGGGAGTCCCCAGTCACTTTTTTTTTTACAAACAGAAGTAAGCAGCTGAATATGTTAGCACTTTTTTTTTACAGATACTGTATGCCACTTCACAGGGATACGCCACTTCACAGGCAGGTTTAAGGGCATTCTTCAGGCATGTTATTTTAAGGAAATCAGCATTTTTTATGTTTCACTTTCATTATTACATTTTCTGCTCTCTGCCAAATTAACCACTTTGCGCCCGCGCTATAGACAAAAGACCACTACAGCGCATTGCTCAATTGTCGGGAGGGCGTCCCTGGACATCCTCCTGTTTACTAGTTCGCTGCGCGCTGCCGCGGGCGCGCATCAGGGAAAATCTGTGCCCGCCGCGTCACGCGGGTGCCGATGCGCGTGCTTGTCGGCCGAGATGTCCACCAGGTACCAGTGATCGGCATTTACAGAGCCAGGGATGTGGATCTCTGTGTGTAAACACAGAGATCCACGTCCTGTCAGGGAGAGGAGACCGATGGTGTGTCCCTTGTACATAGGGACACCGATCGGTCCCTTCCCCCTACAGTAAGAATAACTCCCAGGGAACACATTTAACCCCTTGATCGCCCCCTAGTGTTAACCCCTTCCCTGCCAGTCACATTTATACAGTAATCAGTGCATAGTTATAGCACTGTTCGCTGCATAAATGTGAATGGTCCCAAAATAGTATCAAAAGTGTCCGATCTGTCCGCCGCAATATCGCAGTCCTGACAAAAATCGCAGATAATCGTAATTACTAGTACAAAAAAAATAAATCATAAAACTATCCCATTTTTTGTAGGCGCTATAACTTTTGCGCAAACCAATCACTATACGCTTATTGCGATTTTTTTACCAAAAATATGTAGAAGAATACATATCGGCCTAAACTGAGAAAAAAAAAATAATTAAAAATTGGGATATTTATTATAGCAAAAAGTAAAAAATATTGTGTTTTTTTCAAAATTGTCAGTCTTTTTTTTTATAGCGCAAAAAATAAAAACCGCAGAGATGATCAAATACCACCAAAAGACAGCTCTATTTCTGGGAAAAAAAGGATGTCAATTTTGTTAGGGAGCCACGTCGCACAATCGCGCAATTGTCATTCAAAGCGCGACAGTGCTGAAAGCTGAAAATTGGCCTGGACAGGAAGGGGGTGAAAATGCCCGGTATTGAAGTGGTTAAATATTTATTTATTTATTTATTTATTTTTGCTTTGGTACATATTCCCTAGGGCAGTGCACAGCCTCCCTATGTCAATGATAGCCTAGAAAATGGCCAGAACTGATTTGTTTTAAATTCAGCTCCCATTGGCTTAAATAAGGATTTCACATTCAGCAACCAAACTTTAATAATAAATACACAAACTGTTGTTATTTTCTCTGAGCCTACCTCAAACTGCACCCGGGTATGTTTTGCAGACCAAGAAGTGCACTGCTATTTTCTGGAGGTAGTCAAGATAAAATGTACATTTTTTCAGGTAACTGCTAAAATTATTATTTCTTATGCCGCGTACACACGGTCGGAATTTCCGACAGAAAAAGTCAGATGGGAGCTTTTCGTCGGATATTCCGACCGTGTGTATGCCCCATCGGACTTTTTCTGTCGGAATTTCCGACGGACTTAGATAGAGAACAGGTTCTCTATTTTTCCGTCGGAAATTCCGATGGAGGTTTGCACGTTGGAAAGTCCGACCGTGCACAAATGTTCACTCAACATAGCAATTTTTTCAGTTTAGATGCACTTTAAAATATTGAATATCCTTTTGAAAGTACATCAACATATTAAAGCAATTTTAGATATTGGGTTTACCTCTACTTCAGACTATATTGTGCTGCAGTAATGAATGGGCTTTACTTTGCAATGTGACTCACTGAGTGACCACAGCCAATTTTTTTTAAATAGCTGCTAACACACTGCAATGTGTATTGTGTGGTGTGGTACAATGTGGTAAACAGGTGCTTTGTGTATGTGCATTTAGATGTTATTCAAAATAAATAGCAATGCACATGAACAACACATTGCAGTACACTGCTGTAAAGTACATTGAATGGCACCTATTTTGTATGAATGGACTCTTAGTCATTACCATAAGTATATTTTGCAACATTACCAAACTACCAGAAAGCATCAACTTTCCATTTGGGTAGACTGGAGGGTCTAAAGAGTCACGAAACTCAAGATATTTATATTTACTGTATGTAAAGCACACACAATGACTATAATAGGACCCTGCAGAAATGTTGATACTCATTTCCCATATAAATGTATTTTTGCAAATTTGCTGTTCATTATCAGTTAATTTTAAAGATAAACAATTCAACAAGCAAAACTCATCATTTATTATTAATAATTAAATCTACCTATTGGCATGATGTAAAAAATATCCTGCATCAATACACCTTAAAAAGATCATCTTAATGGATACACGGAAAACCAATAGTTGTATAAAGTGTAGGGAGGAAAAAAAAATAAAAGGTGGAAATTGAAACAAATTACAACCAGAAAGGAAAAGTATAGAGACCTAACATTAGCCCATACATTTATGCTTTCCTCTTGATGAACAGAGCTCAATTAAGCCTAAATGCCCAGACCAATTTCAGTATGTGCTCATTAACCTGGCTATAACTCTATGACTAATTTCCCTACTTAAAATACTTTTCCTTGTTTTTAAGAATATGTAAAGCTTTTATCAAGTACTCTGTTGTACTGAATACCCTCATTAGGTTTGTTATTATTAAAAGCAGATGATGTTTAAAAAGCATTTCAGTTAATTTTACACATACATTTTTTAGCCTCTCAAACTAGGACTTTCGGAAACTATAACTAGAAAGGACAGGGGAGTTTAAGTGATTGTAAACCCATATTTTTTTTAAATAACAAACATGTCCTATTTACTCGCTCTGTGCAATGGTTTTGCACAGAGCAGCCCCAATCCTCCTATTCTCATGACCCCCACCGGTGCCCTTGTCTCATCCTCCCTGCCGAGAGCCCATGATAGCAAGTTGTTTTCTATGGAGGCATTCATGCATGCTCGTTTCCAAGCTGAGCTCTGTGCATCCATTGGTCACCCAGAGCGCAATGTAGCTCGGCCCTTCCCCCACTCTCTCCTCATTGGCTGTAATTGACAGCAGCAGGAGCCAATGACTCCCACTGCTGTCTCTGACCCTATGAGGAGGGACAGAGCCAAGACAGCTGCTTCTCTCATGCACAGCACTGGATCCAGATTGGGCTCAGGTAAGTATAAGGGGGGTCTAGGGGAGAACGAAGGTAAAGGTAAAAAACCTTCAGCCTTTAGAACCACTTTACATGTAAATTGTTAATTACACTTACCTCTGTGCTGCCCTTTATTATGGCTCTTTGAAAACTGTGCAGAAAGTGTAGCAGTATTGCTAGTCTAATGCTTCTAGTCGATGTGCTCTCTACTTCCAGTTCCTGCTATTTTGTGAATGGAATTATTCACACAAAAATTCCATGGGCTGGAATTTGCAGTGGCTAATCTGATTCATTAAATAGAAGGGGCAGGAAAAATATAGCCCACAGACCTCAAACATGGAGACAACAGTTCGATATAGATAGAAGATTCGACATGACGGTGACAATAGCGATCTGTGTCTATTGAACCTGCGGTTGAATGTGCCTAACCTAACTCTATTAGTCCGAGATTATTCGCCATAGAGAGAAAAGATTTGACATTATAGAGACATGAAGATTCGACGAAGCAGCTAAAAACATACGATAGCGGCGAGCGGACATTTATGGTCAAATGCTCCGCCCGTAGGCTATAGAAGAATTATAATGTTGGTTGACTAGTAATAATAATAAATAAATATAATTATTACTAGTCATACAACATTAGAATTCTACTATAGCTTGTGGGCAGAGCATTCGACTGGAAATGTACGATTGCAGCGTCGTACAGTTTAGCTGCTTCGTCTAATCTTCTTAGAACATTCGACAAACACCATAAGCCTTCAATTGACAGATTCGACCTTAATTAATTTGGATTTTCAGACAAATAAATTTTTTAACAAAACAAAATAAATAAAAACAAATTTCGGGAGTGACTAAATAAATACATTTTTCGGAAAACTGAAAAATATTTCAATGTGCACATGTCTAAGCTCTTTCCTGGAGAGCTATACATTGGAAAAGGATGTGGCCTTTCTAAGTTAGATTTCCTGGAGTGGCCCTTTAACACATTTTTTGTTACTTTGAAATGGTTTCATATGACCGCAAGTAAAAAAAAAACATGAATAAAAAAACACATGCTTCTGTTTAGACCAGTGGCCTAGAAACTGTGGCCTTATAACCAGATACAGCCCTCAGCATGCAGATGGACACCCCAGGCTTATACTCGAGTCAATAAGTTTTCCCAGTTTTTTGTGGTAAAATTAGGTGCCTCGGCTTATATTCGAGTCGGCTTATGCTCGAGTATATACGGTATTGTCTTTTATTAGAAAATTGATTAAAAATAAATTAAAGCCATTAGATAGTATTAACCCAAACTAGTGTGTGAGCAAACACACCCCCTGCATACAGGTAGGGAGCCTCCAAAGTATTGACAGTGGCACATATGTAATGAAACAAATACAATCACCAAGGACAAACAATATAGCGGGGGGGGGCTATCTCTGTGGAGGGGTGCGTCGCCTCACACTAGACGGACAGTGCTGTGCTCAACATGTTTTGTGTTGACAAATAACACTTCTTCTGGAGCGTAAAGGGTTAATTACAGTGTTAAAGCCGCCGACCATTCTTTTTTATTTTTTTCAGCCATTCTGACACTTTGCTAAACACTATACAACACTCACTTGTTTGGTGTATTAATTCCCCCGATGTCCGTTTTCGATTATAAAATGAACTTATAAAATCTTTTGATGGCCGGTTCTATCTTGCTTGTGGGCATGTGAAGCCCACAAGCATTGATTTCTGGGATGCGGTTAATGCTGCTCGTTTCCGCGCATGTTCACTGTCTTGTCGATATGGGTCCCTGTCGGATAATGCCCGGGCTGGACTGCGCAGGCGTGCATGCGCAAACTGAACCGCCGAAAATCTCAGAGGATGAACAGCTGTTCCTCACCAGTACACGGCACATGCGCAATCAACACGCCGCTCGCTCTCGATGCTCGGGGCGGGTTATTCATTGAATACAACAAGGGGCGGAATACAACAAGGGGCAGATGCTTTTCTCAAAGGGGCTGATGTATTATTGAGCAGTGCTTCGCAGGCGCCGTGTACAGCTGATAAACAGCGGTTCATCCTCTGCAATTTTCAGCTGCTCTGTTTGCGCATGCGCAGTCCAGCCCAGGCATTATCCGACGGGGGACCCATATCGTCAGAACAACTGGATTTCGTGGCAGCATTCCGCACTGACTCATGGGAAGCATGACACTTATCTCACAGGAGACAGTGCGCCTCAGGGGAAAACAAATATACACGCCGACTCCCGCGGGGGTGACGAACAGGAAGTGCCACAATACAGACAGATTCTGCGGTAAATACAGCACCAATTTTTTTTTCTTTTCATTTAAGCATCTGTTCATGCAGCGCTGATGGGGATAAGGTGAAGTTAAAAAATTGTGTGGACCTCCGCTTTAAACCAAGCAAAATGTGTGGACCAAAAAAGAGCGAGGAACAGAGCCAGTTGCAGGCATAACCCCCCATATGATTACAAGTAGAAATGGGGATACACAACAAAGGGTTATTATATATGGACATCCAACGTTTATTGGGGGTAGCAACTTCATCACCCCATAGAACAAAGTGTAACAATGGAATGGAAGTAAAAAGCATCAGCTCTATATATCCCTGATCATGTGCAGCCTCAATCTCCCATGCAGTATCCTGGCTTCTTCCTAATATAATTAGGGCAGATCCACCAAGGTAGCCTTACCCTAGGGCCTCATTTACCTCTGTATGGACAGCTCTTCTCCTCACTGACTGGCTACTAGACCTCCACTGGAAATGACCAGTGGGTCTGAACCTATTACTACCATTGACACTAACGATGAGACACCATTCCTTCAACTGATACCAACAGTGGGGCATCATTTCTCCAACTGACACCAACGATTGGGCTCTATTTCTCCCAGTGACACCAGGGAAGTGGCACTATTCCTCCCACTGACTCCAATGATGTGGCACTATTTCTCCCACTGACACCAATGATGGAGCACTCTTCCTCCCACTAACACTAAGGATGGAGTACTATTCCTCCCACTGACACCAAGGATGGGGCACTATTCCTACTCCTACTAACCACAGGCAATCCGTGTTTTGATTTACTCCCTCTGACTACCAAGCCTGAGGAATTGTTACTTCCACTGGCCACAGTCTAATGGACAGTAAACTAGCCCGTTGTTTAGAGTCTGGAGACCCCTGGTCTAAACCTTACAAATGACAAAATGGTACAAGGGAGACAGGACATTACAAAAAGACAACTTTCAAGATAACTTCCCACATAGATATATCACCAATGGTTATATGTCTTCTCAAGGTCTGAAATAATAAATAATAAATACAAACTAGCGTTTTACATCCTTAATTTGGTAATATTTCCAATGGCCTGGCAGGTAGTAATAAATCCTCTTTGTTCAGGACAAATTAAACTGATAAATACCTCAGCCAACTTAACTGCAATGATAAAATTGAGTTATATGTCCATTATTCATTACAAATATGAGTTTATAATATTTGCGCAATCTACAGCCAATGATGGATTTGGGGACCAAACCATTGTTAGCAAAAACTGTTCACTGACTAATTTAGGCATAACTGGGCTATTTTATACAGTTAAAATATAGGTTTTTAATTGGCTTAAATCATTAAAGTAATGCAGAATTCATTAAAGCCAAAATCCAAAATCCAACTAAAACTTTTTTTTAGTTTGTTTTGGGAATGGTGGGGGAAGGGTTAGACATTCTGTCAGGTATTTAATGTTGTCTGTAAAGGGAGATTTTCCCTCTACTTCTATTCTGATGACTATATATACATTGTATATGAAATTAAAACCAATGACATTGCCCAAAGAGAAACAACAATTATTTGACTTTGGATTGCCTATCTAACTGAAAGGCTGTATGGGGCTTTCAGAACACATGAGACAGGGAGGAGAAGGAGCCACTACTCTGACCTATTTAGTTGTAAACTTAAAATTGAGGTATTGAACAGCCGCCTTTGCTTGTAAACTATATATATATATATATATATATATATATATATACATATATATAGATATATGTATATACACAGGTGATACTCGAAAAATTTGAATATCATGCAAAAATTTATTTATTTCACTAATGCAACTTAAAAGGTAAAACTGATAAGCCGTGTACACACGATCGGTTTTCCTATGGATTGTAATCCGATGGATTTTTCCATCGGAAATCCGATGAAGCTGACTTCCATCAGTCTTGCCTACACACCATCAGTCAAAAATCCGACCGTCCCAAACGGCGTGACGTAAAACACTCCAACAAGCCGAGAAAAATGAAGTTCAATGCTTCTGAGCATGCGTCGACTTGATTCTGAGCATGCGTGGGTTTTTTGTCCAATGGAGTTCCACACAGACGATCGGAATTTGCGATCAGTTTTTTTCCCATCGGATAAATTTAAAACATGTTCTATTTTTTCTCACTGATGGAAAAAAGACCCATGGGGCCCATACACGATCGGTTTGTCCGATGAGAAAAGTCCATTGGACTGTTTTCATTGGTAAAACCGATCGTGTGTACACGGCATTATATGAGATAGACTCATTACATGCAAAGCAAGATAGTTCAAGCCATGATTTGTCATAATTGTGATGATTATGGCTTTCAGCTCATGAAAACCCCAAATCCACAATCTCAGAAAATTTGAATATTACATGTAATCAATAAAAAAAGGATTGAACAATATCGGACCTGTGAAAAGTATAAGCATGCATATGTACCCAGTACTTGGTTTGGGCCCCTTTTTCAGCAATTACTGCCTCAATGCGGCGTGGCATGGAAGCTATCAGCCTGTGGCACTGCTGAGGTGTTATGGAAGACCAGGATGCTTCAATAGCGGCCTTCAGTTCTTCTGCATTGTTCGGTCTCATGTCTCTCATCTTTCTCTTGGAAATGTCCCATAGATTCTCTATGGGGTTCAGGTCAGGCGAGTTTGCTGGCCAATCAAGCACAGTAATCCCACGGTCATTGAACCAGGTTTTGGTGCTCTTGGCAGTGTGGGCACGTGCCAAGTCCTGCTGGAAAATAAAGTCAGCACCCCCATAGAGCTCGTCTGTGGAAGGAAGCATGAAGTGCTCCAAAATCTCCTGGTAGACGGCTGCGTTGACCCTGGACCTAATGAAGAATAGTGGACCAACACCAGTAGATGACATGGCTCCCCAAATCAACACAGACTGTGGAAACTTCACACTGGACTTCAAGCATCTTGCAGTGTGTGCCTCTCCATTCTTCCTCCATACTCTGGGTCCTTGGTTTCCAAATGAGATGTAAAATTTGCTCTCATCAGAAAAGAGGACTTTGGACCACTGAGCAACAGACCAGGTCTGTTTTTCTTTAGCCCAGGTAAGACACTTCTGACTTTGTTTGTTGTTATGACATTTAAAGTGTGGTGGCTCTTGATGCACTGACTCCAGCCTCAGTCCACTCCTTGTGAAAGTCCCCAACACTTTTGAATGGCCTTTTCCTGACAATCCTCTCCAGGCTGCGGTCATCCCTGCTGCATGTGCACCTTTTTCTTCCACATAACTTTCTATTAATGTGCTTTGATACAGCACTTTGGGAACATCCAACTTCTTTTGCAATTACCTTTTGAGGCTTTCACTCCTTATGGAGAGTGTCAATGATGGTTTTCTGCACAACTGTCAGGTCAGCAGTCTTTCTTATGATTGTGATTCCTACTGAACCAGACAGAGACAATTTAAAGTGGTTGTAAACCCTTACAGACCACTTATACCAACAGGTAAGCCTAGATTAAGGCTTACCTGTAGGTGCAACACATATCTGCTAAACCTACATGGTTTAGGAGATATTTTCAAAAAAGACAGCACCAATGTCTACGGCGCATTCGTGAATGGGGTCATGCGGTTAGTGGCGGCTCCCGTGCACATGCGCGGGAGTGACGTCATCGCAGCTCTGGCCAGTCACAGCACTGGAGCCGCGATACACGGAAGTCACTCCGGGAGACATGGCGCGACGGAGGAGGCAAACAAGGGGGGCTGCGGGGGCTTAAATCTCAGGTAAGTACTTCATAATGAGCTAATATGCTATGCATACTAGCTCATTATGCCTTTGTCTTGCAGGGTGTATTTTTTTTTTTTTTTAAGGAGGCTTTACTTCCTCTTTAAAAGCTCAGGAACCCTTTGCAGGTTTTATGGCTTAGTTCACTGATTAGAGTGGGACACTTTGAGCCTAGAATATTGCACCTTTTCATAATATTCAAATTTTCTGAGATTGTGGATTTGGGGTTTTCATGAGCTATAAGCCATAATCATCACAATTATGACAAATCACGGCTTAAACTATCTTGCTTTGCATGTAATGAGTCTATCTCATATATTAGTTTCACCTTTTAAGTTGCATTAGTGAAATAAATGAACTTTTGCACGATATTCTAATTTTTTGAGTATCACCTGTATATATATACTGTATATATATATAAAATATATATATATATACACACTAATCAGCAATAACATTATGACCACTGACAGATAAAGAGAATAACATTGATTATCTCATGGCAGCGGCACCTGAAAGTTAGTGGTGTATATTAGGCAGCAAGTGAACATGTTGTGTTGTATTGAAAGCAGAAACAATGGGCAAGCATAAGGATTTGAGTGGCTTTGACAAGGGCCAAATTGTAATAGCTCGACAACTGGATCAGAGTGTCTCCAAAACTGTAGCTCTTGTGGGATGTTCCCAGTCTTCAATGCTCAGGAACTTTAATAAGTGGTCCAAGGAAAGAAAACTGTTGAACTGGCAACAGGGTCATGGGCAGCCAAGGCTCATTGAGACACATGGGGAGAGAAGGCTGGCCTGTGTAGTCCGATCCAGTAGAAGAGCTGCTGTAGCTCACTTTGCTGAGATATGTAATGCTGGTTCCAGAAAGGTGTCAGAACACACACAGAAGGTGGCCTGGTCTGATGAATTCAAGAATGGTTTGAGGAACACAGCAACGAGTTTGAGGAGTTGACTTGCACTCCAAATTTAGTCCAATTGAGCATCTATGGGATATGCTGGGAAAACAAGTCCAGTTCATGGATGCTCGACCCTGCAACTTACAGAACTTAAAGAATCTGCACTGATGATTTGGTGTCATATACCACAGCATACCTTCAAAGGTCTAGTGGAGTCCATGCCTCAACGGGTTATGGTGGGTGGTCATAATGTTATGGCTGATTAGTGTATATCTATGAACCTGACATTGCAATGAAAGTGTAAGAAGCGGTATAAAAAAATTGCATCCCCAACATTTTCTTGTCACAAGCAGTCTAGGCAACCCACTGCCCTCTTGCCCTCCATGTGTATATTGGGAAACCTTCCCCATCTATCTATCTATTTTTAGATTTTTTTTACAATCTTCCACATTAGTGTACCCTTTCCACTTTATTTTTTGGTTATGGAACAAAGTTATGAACACATCGGTCCAAATCATTCTAGGTCTGGCTCTAGATCTGTTTTCTCCATTGTACCAGAAGCTTTACTTAGTGAGTCCTAAGACACAAAAAATATATATGGTCTAATTTTGATTGGGAGAAAGTGGGAGGAAGTCTTCCGAGTGAGACACAACAGTAAAAACAATGTTTTACTAAAGTTGGAAATTATTAAAACGTCCTTCAAGCTTTACTAGCTTTTTGTCTGACTAATGGAAAATTTGTCCTCACTTCTGGTCCAGGTGACTGGTATCAGATAGAACATCAAGTGAGAAAGTATGTCCAAAATAGTCACATAGAACACATAATAAATTTCACAGAAGTTTCAAAGCGGCTGTAAAGGCTTCATTTTTTTTACCTAAAATAATAAACATGGTATACATACCTGTATTGTGCAATGGAATTACACAGAGTGACCTCAAACCTCCTCTTCAGGAGTCCCCCGTCGGCGCTGTCTGCTTCTCCTCCTCTGTGTGTGCCCCCATAGCAAGCTGTGTGCTATGGAGGCACAGGTACAAGCGTGCTCCCGAGCCGGGTTGTGTGCCTCCATAGACGCACACAGCTCGTCTCTGCCCTGTCCTGCCATCCGTTCCCTCTTCAAAGGTTTCGAATGAGAGTAGCAGGAGTCAATAACTCCCGTTGTTGCCTCCAGGAGAGTACAGCTTCGGACAGTCACAGCTCTGGATTGAGGCAGGACTCAGGTAATATAGGGAAGTGTGTGGGTGTTGGGGGGGTGATATAACCACTAGGACATTTTTACCTTAATGCAGGGAAATATTAAGGAAAAAAATGGCTTGCCTTTGGAACCACTTTAATTCACAACCCCCCCAAAAAAGGTTGCTGTTTGCCTCTTGACTTCTACTAATTGACTCCTTACTAATTGACTGAAGTGCACTTTTAAGGCAATGTGCTGCTACAATGATGTCTTTTGCAGAAAAAAATTAAACCACATATAAACATTAACATAACATTATGAAAACAAGGGTTATAGAGGTTGAAGGCCCTTGGTACTGTTGTCATCATGCAATTGAACACTTGAAATATCTTTCTTTAGATAGATTCTGCCAGCTTTAATTAATTTCCCCTCTCAATAACTGTAACTAGGAGACCAAGGACTACATGGGTAAAAATGTTCTTCACTTTGATAAACAAGGCACAATCTAAATATTAACTGAAAAACAAATGTGATTTCTACCATTTTTTGCTTAGTAAGGTTGAAGTTAAAATTGAAAGCAAAGCTATCAAAACAGACCCCTGCCATAGTCATTTTTGTATTGCCAGTAGCGTAGGTTGGGAATGCAACACTATTTAACACTTAGGTATGTCCTTTTTCCTTTTATGAAGTGAAACCATTTGGTGATATAGTGTTATCTATCAACAAATGAGATTATGAGGATAAGACTCATAAGTCTGCTCATTTTAGGAACTTTATACAAAGGAAACAGTAGACTTTTGTTGCGTTCTTCCACCATAAAGGAGCAATGAGCTACCTCATAGTATGTCTGTTCTCAATGTATTCATTGCTATACTGTATATGTTAATAAGTTAGGCGCTCTGTTAGACTAGAGTTAGGCTGCCCATATACAGTTTGAATCTCTGCCGGTTTCCTGGTTCAGCAGGAACCGGCCGAGATTCAAACCGTTTGGGGCAAGCTGAATGTAACAAGTTGATCGTTTAATCAACTTGGGTACAACCAGACTGCCAGATTCACTTGCGATTATCACTAGCAATAGTCACTAGCAACTGTCTTCTCCCGGAGGGGGCAGCTTTCCCCGCCCCCTCCATCGGGAGAAGACAATGGCCCAACAGGAGGGATTCCCGCATCAACACTGTCTGTGTTTGCAGAAAATAAATTCTCTCCGTGTTTGACTGGCCCTAGGCAGACCATAGATGTTGCAATTTTCTTTTCTACAACCAGGAAACCGCAGAGCCGTCCCTGTTCGGATAACACAGTGATTATTGCCAAAGGCAATAACCCCTGGCAATCATTGCATTAAAAATCCGACATGCTGGTTATGGATCGACTTGGGTACAATCAGCCTCCCATACATGGCTCGAATCTCGGCTGAACCAGACAAAATACGAACCATCTTTGGACAGTTTAAAGGATCGCATATCACAGATTTTTTTTTTTTAGCTGGCTAACTGATAAGTGGGCCGAGAAACATACTGTTATGTGTTGTTCTGTGAGCTCCCCTCTCCATGTGTACCTTACTTTAAAGCCTAAGTCCAGCTTTCCTATTACTTTAGATAGTTTGATTGGGCCAAACTGGCACAAATGAACTATTTCCTTTACTTAGTGATGCAGCGACTGTGAGCATTGCATCATACTGTAGTAGCATCAGATACAGTGGATATAAAAAGTCTACACACCTCTGTTAAAATGTCAGGTTTCTGTGATGTAAAAAAATGAGGCAAAGGTAAATATGTTCAGATTTTTTTCCACCTTTAATATGACATATAAAAAATGTTTGCAGGTAAAAAAAGTTGCATTTATTATTTTTTGGGCCTCTAAAGCATGGCACCAGTGATCTGCAGACCGCTGGTGCCATGTAGGACTCCTGTGGAGCTGTCAGTGTATCTGTGTGCCTGCACAAATGCCTAACCCTTCTATACTCTATATACAACATAAAAAACATTGTTTTCCCTTCACATGCTAATGGTAAAAAAACAAAAAAAAAAAGATTTTTTTTTTCAACTTTCCAGAATCATTTATACCTTTTAGATACCATACAAGCCCAACACTCCTAGATTTTTGTCATCCATTAAGTATAACTCTCTAGCGAATGGCAGCTGAGAAGTATAAAAGAATTAAATACCTGGAACAAAATGGCAAACACTTTTTGGTGATTATATGTTTCTTTTAGGCTGGAATCCGTTTGCATCATAACAAAATGTTGCTGCATTCATATGAAGCAGCAGGACTTGTTTCCAACTTTATTTATTTACTCGCTACATTTATTTACATAGAGATTATATGTGAATAGCGAAATGGCCATTGCTATTCACTTCACGTCTTAGAAGCCATTTCACTTTGAAAGTAAATCACATAAACTGCTTGTACTGAATAATAGATCAAAGACCAGCTGGCAAGGATTCCTAGCACAAAGCATAATGCTTTGGTTAACTGACCATTCCATATTGAGTCAAACAATGTAATCACATTCACAATTCGAGTATGAACCACACAGATGGGGATGTATGACTACTATCGGCTCAGAGTCTTGTCTCTTCTGGGTATCTATAAATCTACACTGAAATGGTTTATGCATTCTATAGGCCCTAAAAGGAAAGCATCATTCACAGCTAGAACATTCAATTCTGAGTTGAAATAAACCCCCAAAAAAAGATCATTGTAAGAGTGTTATTTTTTAACCACTTAAGCCCCTGGCCAATTGGCTGGTCAAAGACCAGGCCACTTTTTGCGATTTGGCACTGCGTCGCTTTAACCAACAATTGCGCGGCCGTGCGACGTGGCTCCGAAACAAAATTGGCGTCCCTTTTTTCCCACAAATAGAGCTTTCTTTTGGTGGTATTTGATCACCTCTGCGGTTTTTATTTTTTGCGCTATAAACAAAAATAGAGTGACAATTTTGAAAAAATTCAATATTTTTTACTTTTTGCTATAATAAATATCCCCCAAAAATATATATATATAAAAAAACATTTTCCTCAGTTTAGGCCGATACGTATTCTTCTACATATTTTTGGTAAAAAAAAATCGTAATAAGCGTTTATTGATTGGTTTGCGCAAAAGTTATTGTGTCTACAAAATAGGGGATAGTTTTATGGCATTTTTATTAATATTTTTTTTTTTACTAGTAATGGCGGCTATCATCGTCATTTTTATCATGACTGTGACATTGTGGCGGACACATCAGACACTTTTGACACCATTTTGAGACCATTGTCATTTTTACAGCGATCAGTGCTATAAAAATGCACTGATTACTGTAAAAATTACACTGGCAGTGAAGGGGTTAACCTGTAGGGGGCACTGAAGGGGTTAAGTGTGTCCTAGGGAGTGATTCTACCTGTTAGGGGGCGTGGCTACAAGTGACACGTCACGGATCACTGCTCCCGATTAGATATATAGAATAATAGAATAGTATTATTTTTGATAAAAGTCTATTTTAAAAATGGGTTCTGGAAGTCACTTTCTTAGAACTTGTAGTATGCCAAAATATTATATAAATCAAGTCAAATTGGCTTCAAATAATAATTGATGATTGTCTTATGCGGGATCAGTGGTCTCCTCACAAGCGGTCTGATGTGGTCTCTGCTGAGGTAGATCTACAGCAATGGAAAAAGTATAAAAGTTGGTGCTCCCTCGCAATCAATGTATATAAGTGAGGAACTAACAGCCACAAACAACAAAAAGCTATATTCCATAGCCAATGGAAAGTAAGATTAAATGTGTGGTGCTGCTCAGATCTACAGCACTGCAATCATCAATGCTCACACTCGCCACTGACTGCAGCATTGTAGGTCCATTGAGTTCCACCATCTAATCATGAGCAAGCAAAAATACATTTCCATGTATGTGATTGGTTATTCTTTGCAATGTGAATTTTCATCACGTTTGCTAAATTAAGTGAATATTCTCTTGCAAAGTGAACATACTCTACTCCTTTACTGCACTTAAAATGTTACTAAAGGCTCTTTTATTTTAACAAATAACAAACAAGTTATACTTACCTGCGCTTACCTGTGGCCCCCAACCTCTTCTTCTCCGCTGCCCCCATAGCAAGTTCTTGATATGGGGGCAAAGGTGTGGGCCTACTTCTGAGCTGGGCTTTGTGTGTCTATAGACCCCCACTTCCTCCACACAAAATGTGGCTGACAGCAGCAGGAGCCAATGGCTCCTGCTGATGCATTTATGTCCAGTGGGGAGAGAGAGAGCAACAGAGAGCTACTGTCGGACACAGTGCTGGTTCGAGATCAGGCTAAATTATTTAGGGAGGGCTGGGGGAGCTATTCTATGAGGGTTTTTTATCTTAATGAGGAAAATGTATTAAGATAAAAAAACTTTAGCCTTTACAACCACATTAATGGCACTTAAACACCATTTGGTAAGTGATATTCAGTGTGGGGGTAAGGACCATCTATCGCCGCCACTCAATGAGAATGGGACCCATGACATCATTGGACTAGTCAGAAGACTATTGGTGGAGGTGGATTATTGGGGGAGATGGATTATTAGGGGAGGTGGATTATTGGAGTAGGTGGATTATTAGTGGTGATAGATTATTGGAGGTGGTGGATTATTGGTGGTGTTGGATTATTGGAGGAGATGGAATATTAGGGGAGGTGGATTATTGGAGTAGGTGGATTATTCGTGGTGGTGGAATAATGGTGGAGGTGGAATATAACTGGAGGTGGATTATTGGTGGTGGTGGATTATTGGTGGTGGTGGATTATTGGGGAGATGCAATATTAGGGGAGGTGTATTATTGGAGTAGGTGTATTATTGGTGGTGGTGGAGAATATTGTCAGAGGTAGATTATTGGAGGAGGTGGATTATTGGTGGTGGTGGATTTTTGGGGGAGATGGAATATTAGGGGAGGTGGATTATTGGACTAGGTGGATAATTGGTGGTGGATTATTGGTGGTGGTGGATTATTGGTGGAGGTGGAATATTGGCAGAGGTAGATTATTGGAGGAGGTGGATTATTGGTGGTGGTGGATTTTTGGGGGAGATGGAATATTAAGGGAGGTGGTATATTGGACTAGGTGGATTATTGGTGGTGGATTATTGGTGGTGGTGGATTATTGGTGGAGGTGGAATATTGGAAGAGGTAGATTTTTGGAGGAGGTGGATTATTGGTGGTGGTGGATTATTGGTCGTGGTGGACTATTGGGGGAGATGAAATATTAGGGGAGGTGGATAATTTGAGAAGGTGGATTATTGATGGAGATGGAATATTGGCATAGGTAGATTATTGGAGGAGGTAGATTATTGGTGGTGGTGGATTATTGGTGGTGGTGGACTATTGAGGGAGATGGAATATTAGGGGAGGTGGATTATTGGAGTAGGTGGAATATTGGCAGAGGTAGCTTATTGGCAGAGGTATATTATTGTAGGAGGTGGATTAATGGGTGAGATTAATTATTAGCGGAGGTAGATTATCGGGGGGGGGGTAATTGATGGAGGTGGACTATTGGAGAAGGTGGATTATTGGACAAGTTGCCAACATAGCATCTCAACAAAGTAACAGGTCTAATGCCGCGTACACACGATAATTTTTCTCGTCGGGAAAAATGAAATTTTTTCTTTTTGACGAGAAAAACGACCATGTGTGGGCTTTTGGTCATTTTTCCCGACGAGAAAAACGGCATTAATCACGACGAGAAAAATTAGAACATGCTCTAATTTTTCTCGTCGTGATTCACAGCATTTTTTTCCGTTGCAGTTTTCCCATAGGGAAACAATGCTGGGGAGCCTACACACGGTCGTTTTTCTCGACTAAGAGAAAAAATGATGGGAAAAACGGCCGTGTGTAGGGGAACAAGCTGTTCCTTGTTTTTCCCGTCGATTTTCTCGACGGTGTTTTCACCGTCGAGAAAATCGATTGTGTGTACGCGGCATTAGAATTGCTGCATGTTTGCTGCACAATAACATTTTGAATGCTATCTAGATTCTCTTTTCTCAGACCTCTGTCTAATTACTTTGGAACAAATTTAAAGCGGAGGTTCACCCTCATTTGAAAGTTTGCTGTCAACAGTCCCTGTTACCATGAAGATAAATAAAAGACTAACCTTTTTTTTTTGTTATGTGCAGTTTTCATTTATTCTTATTTCTTCGTTCCTACTTCCGGGATTTCCTTCCGCGGGAGTAGGCGTGTCCTTTGCTGCAATGTCTCCTGGGAGCAAACTGGCCTGCTTCCCAGGAGTAATATAGTAACGCCTTCCTTGCAAATTTAATCGTCACGTGACTCGTCTACCCGGTCACGTGACGAGGGCGGATCGAATTCCGCCATTTTAAATAAGGGCATGCAGTTGTATTTTGCCCGTTGTGATGGCAACCAGGAAGTGTTGACGGCGCTGCTCGCCGTCAACACTGCGCATGCGCGAGATACAGCGATGAATGCCGGAAGACAAGCATTCATCGCTACCCGGAAGAATATGCTTGTGGGCTTCAAGATGCCCACAAGCAAAATGGGAATAACAGGAAGAGTTTTATAAACTCTTTTTTTATCACAAAACGGACGGGGGATGTTTTAAAGCGCCGGAGACGTGAGTTATTAACATGCATACGTTTTTGCATAGAATGCCTATATAAAAAAAAAAATGTATGGACCACAGAACCTCCGCTTTAAGAAACTAATATTTTTTGACTAAATATATAAAATTATTCTATATGCCACGTTGGCTTGGTGTATTCAGATTTTACTAAAACATAAAGAGACCTGATAACCTTCAGTCAGCATTATTAGTAAAAAAATTGCAATTAATATTTCTGCTAGCCTGATAACAATGAAATGAATCTCTTGAAAATAACCTTTTATGAAATAGCTTTTGCTACTTTGCAACTTAGCAACCATTCAGTTTTCCCACAAAGCTGCTTATAAGACCTGTTCTTTAATCATGGCACAGTCTAGCAATCAGCAATTCCTATATAAAATATTCAGACGTCATACTAACTTCCTGAATGTCTTAGGGCAATTCCTGTACCTGGATTTGTTTTAATAATAATAATGTGCACTTGTGCTTTCACCGAATACTACTTGTTAAACTTTACAGGTCCTGAAATGTCAGTTTTTAAAAAAGAGATGCAGTTTCCTGAGCATGTATCATTTTGCGTATGTAGACAACCTAATTTATTAATGGTTGGGAACATTTGTATCTCTTATTAGGCTGCTTGTGACTGCTAATAATAGGGTCATTTTTACATTGCATGAATCTAAATTTATAGCATCTACAAACTATGGGATATTTTTATTTTTTTTACTAGTAATGGCAGCGACTTATAGCGGAACTGCGATATTGCGGCGGAAATTCTGACACTAACTGACGCTTTTTGGGACCAGTGACACTAATACAGTGATCAGTGCTAAAAAATATGCACTGTCGCTGTACTAATGCCAATGGCACTGACACAATGATGCAGAGGCGATCAAAGGTTAACTGTGTGCCTAAGCAGGGTTTTACTGTGTGTGTGTGGGGGGGGGGGGTGCTTTTACCAGGGGACAAGATGGGATTAATTCCCTGCTTTGCAGTTACAAAATTTCCATCCTTTCCCTCTGGTCAGAATGTCAATCTGCCTTGTTTACATAGGCAGATTGCTATTCTGTATCTCTGCCTGATGATCAGTGGGTCACAGTGGACATTGAGTCTTCTGTACTGCATGTGCGCGCCCTACCCAAAAGAGTCAAATCACGTTATATATATATGTGATCGTGCGCAGAGGTGCTGCCCTGTAGCAGTAAAACTGCTATAGGGCAGACCTTAAGTGGTTAAGTAAGAGACAAATCAATAGAAGTTCAAATCTAGCTAACATGTTTAACCACTTGCCGACCGCCCCATGTACATGTACTGCGGGGAAGCAGTTCCTACAGGCAAAATCATGTACCTGTATGTGATTGCCTCGTCCAGGTTTGCAGCACACACGTGCGCCGCAGGCGACCAGCTCCCGTGTATCGTCGGCGACCAGTTTCCGCGCAACCCCGGTGACCAGCTCCCGCTATGATTGGACACAGCAGGAGCCAATCAGCGGGTCTGGAAAGCCGCCGATCATTTCTGAGAGAGACAGAATGGTGGCCTGCCTATGTAAACAAGGCAGATCACCGTTTTGTGACAAGGGAAGACAGAGATACTGTGTTTCTGCTAAGCAGAATCACAGATCTCTATCTTCTCACAGTACAAGCACCCCCCCCCCCCCCACACACACACAGTTAGGAAGCACTCCCTAAGGACACATTTAACCCTTTGATCACCCCTGATGTTAACCCCTTCCCTGCCAGTGTAATTAGCACAGTGACAGTGCATATTTTTTAGCACTGATCACTAAATTTGTGTCACTGGACCCCAGAAAGTGTCACTTATTGTCCGATATGTCCACCGCAATATTGCATTCCCGCGTTATGCCTGTATGCACGTGATGACGTTTATGACCTCATGCACTTTATCTCGCAGGTGCATAGTTTCACAGACATTTTCAAAATGGCAGCTTGGGAATGTGGACCCAGATAGCACAGAGGCAGGGAAAAATAGATAAGTATGAAGAAAAAGTTACAAGGAAATAGGTAAGTATGATTGTTTATTTCCCTCCTACTGATTATTGACAGGTTTATAAATTAGAAATGGGGGGGTCCCTTTTTAACATAATGTCCTGTTTTCATAATAACATAGGACTACCTAATTTGTATTAGTAAAGGGATAAATGGTATCAAATCCAAAAGATATGTTGAAAACCTCTCCTACCTTCTAAGCATCGTATGTATGAAAAGTGTGTTCACCATACGAACCAACTAAGCAGCTGATAATGTTTTCAGTACTGCATTTACATAAACCACTTGCCGACCAGCCGCCATCATCATATTGCGGCAGGGCGGCTTGTTCCCCCAAATTGCCGTAGGTGTACGTCAGCTTCTTTAAGAGCCATAGCAGCCGTACACGTGCCCACTGCATGGCGGGGGGCCCATTGCGCATTGTTGGCACCTGCAATTGTGGGAAAGAGAGCCAGAATGGGGATTTATCAATTTAAATAGACAGATCCTCATTCTGACAGAGGAGGAGAGAGATCTGCTGTTCCTAGTGATTAGGAACAGCGATCTCTCTCCTCCTCCAGTCAGTCCTATCCCCCCACATTTAAGAAACACCTCCCAGGGAACACATTTAACCCCTTGATCGCCCCCTATTGTTAACCCTTTTACTGCCAGTGACATTTACACAGTAATCAGTGCATTTTTATAGCTCTGACCGCTTTATAATTGTCAATAGTCCCAAAAAAGTGTCCAATCTGTCCGCCGTAATGTCACAGTCCTGCTAAAAATCGCAGATCTCCGCCATTACTAGTAAAAAAAAATAATAATAATAAAAATGCCATAAATCGATCCCTGATTTTGTAGACACTATAACTTTTGCGCAAACCAAGCAATATACACTTTTTGAGATTTTTTTAATCAAAAATATGTAGAAGAATACATATTTGCCTAAACTGGTGAAGAAAATAGTTATTTTTTTTAATTTGGGATATTTATTATATATTATTATAAGTCAAAAATATTGTTTGTTTTTTCAAAATTGTCGCTCTTTTTTTGTTTATAGCGCAAAAATAAATAAATGCAGAAGTGATCAAATTCCACCAAAAGAAAGCTCTATTTGTGGGAAAAAAGGACGTCAATTTTGTTTGGGTAAAACGTTCCCACGCAATTGTCAGTTAAAGCGATGCAGTGCCGTATCGTAAAAAATGGCCTGGTCATTAAGGGGGAAAATCTTCCGGTCTATAAGTGGTTAAATAAGGATTCTAATTGATTGCTGTGGGAAGCAAGAAATGTTCTTGTCAGTATACATTTGTTACATAAGCCCCTATAGTACTGTACTGGTCCCTTCCTTATCTTGACTTGACGGATTTATTCATTTTGGGTGTAATGACCCTTATAGCAGTCTTGTTTGTACTTCTATAACAATGCCATTTCCCCCTCTATGGGAGGAAGAGTAAGTGTTCAGAGGACAAGGCGAAATGTATCTATAACAATATTAATGGTGACCCATTCACTTCTACTCACAAATAAAGAATATTATTGAACTGGGATCTCCAGCCCCAGATATTGTATTTTTATTATATTTTACAATTTGAATTTTACAGCTGAAAAACACACTGTGCAAATTATTGCTACTGGATACAAAGCAACAAATGACAATTTCATTCCTATTGATTTTTATATTTTCTTGTAGATACAAATTGCACTTTTATTTTCTGTATGTATCAGAAATAGTAATGGTCCACTGGAAAAAAAAAGCCACAGTGATAAGCACAAAATATTCTTCTGGCAAAATGGCAGAAAATGATAGACAACTGATTATCCAAATAATGATGTAAAAATTGTACATAATCTAAAAAATGTTTCTGATTGTTATCTCAGATCAAAATTTCACTTTGGAGCTGCTGTAAACAAATTAAAATAAGTTAAAGCAGAACTTCACGCAAAAGGGGAAGTTCTGCTTGTTTTTGAATCCTCACCCCCTTTACTGCCACATTTGGCACTTCTTTTTGGGGGGTGGGGGGTGCGGGTACCTGGTTTTGACAGGTAACCACTCCCATTTCCCGTCAGATGCACCTCGACGAGCTGAGCTGGAAGTCCGCCCCCCCCTCCTTTCCCCGCAGTGTTCTAGGAAATATCACAGGTCCCAGAAGACTACAGGGGCATTCACAAGGCATAGCACAGCTTGCACATGCACAATGGTTACCCAGCTGTAAAGCTGCCTGTTTCCCTTTCTTGAGATGGCGGCTCCTGCACCCAAAGCCGATTGAGCCCTGGTTCACACTGGTGCTATTTGACATGCAATTTGACATGTCAAATCGCATGTCAAATCGGCGGCATTTGCCGGCAATGGCACCGTCCTAATCGGTGCAACGCCGCATCTGCGGCGCTGCACCGATTTCAAAAAGTAGTTTCTGAACTACTTTTTGCGATTTCGGCCCGCGATTTACATTGACATCTGTGCAGAAACCTGCACAGATGTCTCTGTAATCGCGGCCGAAATCGGGACTGACAGGCGGGAGTGAAATTGCATGAGTTCAGCTGAAATCGCACAACTTCACTCCCGCAGCCCAGTGTGAACCTGGGCTGAAGAATTGGCTCGAGGGAGGACATCACTGGATCCCTGGCCAGGTAGGTGTCCTTATATTAAAAATCAGCAGCTACAGTATTTGTAACTGCTGACTTTAACTTATTTTGGGGTGAGCATGGAGCTTCTCTTTAAAGATGAATTCCAAGTCTAAATATTTTATACATAGTTACATCAGTCCAGCTTGGACCAATATGACTCTGCATATACTATACCTGACTGATGGCTGATGGCCTTGGAAGCTGGAAAGTGCTGCAGTAGACACTACTCCAGTGATCTCCATTTGCTTCTGGGTCCCATGGCCTGCTCCATTCTGAACACAGAAGGTCTATGAACACCACTCATAGAATGCTTTGCATTTTCTGAATGAATGCAAAGCATTCTCTGATTGGACAAGGCGGAGAGTGTGACATCACTGCCCTACCTTTCCACCTCGTTCATTCAGAGAACGGTTTGCATTAATTCAGAAGATGAAAAAAATTCTCTGACTGGTGCCCATGTTTCGTCACATTCGGCGACCGATCACATTTGGCTACGGAAGTGACGTTCAGCTGAGGATTTGTAGCGCAGTGGCGTAGCGTGGGTTGTCAGCACCCGGGGCAAGGCAAGTAATTTGCGCCCCCCTAACCTGCGGACTTTTCGCACTCTCCAAGTCCCTTCCCTTCCTTCAATAGTACTGACCTACCTGATTCCTATACTAACCTACCTGATTCCTACATCGCCCACTACACATTGACCTACCTGATTCCTATACTGACCACTACACTACACACCACACCAACCTACATTGACCACTACACTACACACTGACCTACCTGATTCCTATACTGACCACTACATAATACACTATACACTACCCACAGACCACTACACTACATACACTACATACTGACTGCTACACAATACACTATTCAATACACTACATACTGACTGCTACACAATACACTATTCAATACACTACATACTGACCACTACACAATACACTATAATACACTACATACTGACCGCTACACAATACTCTACCCACATACCAATACACTACATACTGACCGCTACACAATACACTACATACTGACCGCTACACAATACACTACATACTGACCGCTACACAATACACTACATACTGACCGCTACACAATACACTACATACTGACCGCTACACAATACACTATAATACACTACATACTGACCGCTACACAATACTCTACCCACAAACCAATACACTACATACTGACCGCTACACAATACACTACATACTGACCGGTACACTATACACTATTCAATACACTACATACTGACCGCTACACAATACACTATTCAATACACTACATACTGACCGCTACACAATACACTACATACTGACCTCTACACAATACACTATAATACACTACATACTGACCGCTACACAATACTCTACCCACAGACCAATACACTACATACTGACTGTTACACAATACACTACATACTGACCACTACACAATACACTACATACTGACCGCTACACAATACACTATTCAATACACTACATACTGACCGCTACACAATACACTACCCACAGACCAATACACTACATACTGACCGCTACACAATACACTACATACTGACCGCTACACAATACACAATTCAATACACTACATACTGACCACTACACAATACTCTACCCACAGACCGCTACACTATACACTACATACTGACCGCTACACAATACATTATAACTATACACAATACATTATACACAATACACAATACATTATACACAATACACTATACATTATACACAAACTTTCTGGCTGCTCCCTCTCCCCAGACCATATCTACTCCCCCCAGGCCGAGTGAGTCTCTTACCTTTTTTTTCTTCTATCTGCTCTGCCGCCTGTCACACTGCTCGCTGGACTGCCTGTCCTGACGGGGACATGATCGGGAGACCCGGCCGGAGAGGAGGAGGAGCCGGAGGAGATGATGGCAGACACATGGCCCTGCCACTGCGCCGGGGACATGATCGGAGAGGGAGGAGGAGGAGATGATGATGATGATGGCGGCGGCGGCTGGCCACAAACTGCCTTGCCTGCCTGCCACCGCGCCGTGGACCTGGTGACCTGGGCCGGAGAGGAGGAGGAGGAGGAGAAGACAGCCCCGCTCCCCCGCGATTAAGGACAGGCCACATGACCCCTTTCGCCCAATCACAAAGCGCCAGGGGCCGGCCTGAGAATAAAGATGGCGGCCGGAGCGGCGCGGGGTCACAAAAAAAATTGATTTATAGAGCTAGGGTGACACCGGCGCGGGATTGCGCCCCCCCAAATGTTGCGCCCGGGGCCTAGGCCCCCCTCGCACCCCCCACGCTACGCCACTGTTGTAGCGGAATGATGTTTAGTCACTTTAAGCCACATTGTGTGTTCATTGGGCAGACTTATAATTCACCTCATTATATTTTATTACCCCAAAATTTTATGATATCAGCCCCTTGCTCCGCACCAGGCCATCGGAACGCGCGATATTTCATTCATTCCTCCATTTAAAGGGATGCTCTACTCAGAACAAAAAAAAATGTGTTTGACGTCACTTCCGTAACACTATCTGACGGTTTGAGTGTGCTGTGTGTCGTAAAAGTGTAACGCATATGGCGGCATCGCGCATGCGCACTCCAGCGGGTAGCCAAATGTGATGGGTCGCCATATGTGACGAAACACCCTTGCTAAGCAGCTAGCCTCCTATGTTCAAAAAGCAGCAGAGCACCTGCTCAGCATGGGACCCAGAAGTAAGTGGAGATTACTGGAGTAGTGGTATCTACTTCAGTGCTTTCCAGTTGCCAGGGGCATCAGCCAGCTATTGAATATGCATGGTTACATTAGTCCACGCCGGACCAATGTAACTTTGGATAAAAAATCTGTATTTGGAATTCCTCTTCAAACTTGTGGTTTATATATAATGTGAAAGCACTTACAGTATGTGTGGGAACATTAACTGGAATCAGTAAGCTCGTGTAAATACGCAGAATTGGCTACACATCTTCTTCTTTTTTTTTTTAATTCACAGGAAACCCTTAACTCCATTGTGCCTTAATATGTACCTGGCCCCACCTCTATTTCTGACTTTTATTGATCACATAGGCCACCCCTTACATCTTTACATTTAGGCTGCTTTCACGCCTGAACATCGCAACGCATTGTGTGTTTTTTGCATGTTTTTGGTATGTTTTTCACACGACTTCCTGTCATGTGACAAATGTGCCAAAGAAGCTCAACTACCAATTTTTGGCACAGAGCCATGTGCATTTGGCCACACGCATTTTTGCAAGTTTTTTTGCATGGAAAACACTCCACAAAATGCACGACTGTTACTTGCATTTGCATTGCCATTAAGAAATAAGGTCACTGAAAGCACAAGACAGGAACGTGGGCAGAAAAATACGTCACTGCAAGGGTTTCCGCTAACCTGAGGTGTGAATGCAGCCTTATGGTGAGGCCTAGATGATAGGATAAGTGAAGCCAAGCACAAACTTCCTACTAAGTATATGCATCTATTCTAGGTGTAGGGGCTCCCATTATGCTGTAAAGTATAGGGAAAATACAGGTTCATCTGGGTGTCTGCAGGCAGTGTTGTCAACACCACCCACTGTCCACTCCACATCATTGCAGTTTAGCCACATCTACTTCATATATATCACTACAGCAGGCACTGGATACACTATCAGCTCCCTGATTGGACAATGCAAGAGAAGCAGCACACTGCTAAAATCATCCCTCTGCTCTCTCCTCCTTCCAGTATGTTTTGCAAGCACTTATGTGCTGCATCACAGCATGATTTGCTTCTAGTCCCTCTTCCTGGTGCATCTGTACAGAGGATTATAAAAGGCTGAAATCAAAGCAGCTGCATTAAAAAATATGTGTTTTTAATATATAAATAATTGCACGGATTTGTTTTGTTTTGTTTTTTCTCCCTGGAGTTTTGCTTTTCAATTTAAATATATATATATATTTTGGAGAACAGCGATGTGGAAGAGAGACAGAAGGAATACTATTAGCGGTTTGGTATGACTGTAAGCACATTTCCTAGGATATAATAATAGGCGACTAAATAGACAATACATTGCATTCTACTACTGCTGTTTTCTATGGAAACCTTCATGGAGTGTCTGAAAAAAAAACATAGCCTATCAACAAAGCATAGCATGCTACACCTCAACATTAACATTTATTTTCTATCTTGAAAGAACTAAAGGCTTTTGTTACCATATAATACTGTTATTTTCAAACAGAAACCATAGGGGTAATCTGATAAATTAACGACTGTTGGGTGTGAAGGCAGTAGCCATGAAATACATCACAGCTAACAAAGACTGAATAGTACACAATACATAGTTATTTTTAAATAGTTCATTTGGGCTATTTTATTTATGGATGTGTTTAGTGGCTCATTTATAATTCTACTATCTCACTGATACAATGTTCATTATTTCTAGAGAAAAATATATACTAAAAGGAAAAATAGACTGTTCATGGTCTGTACATATAGTGCAATTATAAATTGGGTGTGTGTACTATATACAATTATATATATATATATATATATATATATATATATATATATACACAGTACAGGCGGTCCCCTACTTACAAACATCCGACTTACTAACGACTCCTACTTACAAACGGAGGGAGACAACAGGAAGTGAGAGGATATCTACGCCTAGGAAGGGAAATTCTCTACTGAAAGAGTTAATATGGGAAAAAGGTGTCTCCTCTCCACTGATGCTTTATCACCAATCCTTGCTTCCCTAATAACCCAAAATATTCAAAATCCAATTGTCATTGGGACAGAAAGTGAGGTGAAATCTTTTGAACAGGGGCACAGACAGCAAAACAAATGTTACAGGGGTGATAACCCTTCCCTAAGTTTTCCAAAATGCTTAAAACTAGATTTTTTGGGCTGGAGCTACACTTAAAAAATGTACCTGTTCCTAATTACAAACAGATTCAACTTACCCACTTAAGGACCGGCCCATGTAGATATACGTCGGCAGAATGGCATGGACAGGCATATCAACGTACCTGTACATCCCCTTTAAATGCCTGTCCGTGGCATCTCCGTGAATCGGACCGCGGGTCCCGCGGACTTGATCGCCGCAGGTATCCCTGCGATCGTCTCACGGAGCTATAGAGCGGGTAGATGCTTGTGTAAACAAGCATCTCCCCGCTCTGACTAGTGACAATGACACTGATCTCGGCTCCGTATACTCGGAGCGGAGATCAGTGTCATGTGACACAGAGCCCATCCCCCCTATAGTAAGAAACACTATGCAGGGAACACTTAACCCCTACAGCATCACCTAGTGGTTAACCCCTTCACTGCCAGTGTTATTTCCACAGTAATCAGTGCATTTTTATAGCACTGATCGCTGTGAAAATGACAATGGTCCCAAAAATGTGTCAAAAGTGTCCGATGTGTCCGCCATAATGTCGCAGTCATGAAAAAAATCACTGATCGCCGCCATTACTAGTAAAAAAAAAAAAAAATTAATAAAAATGACATAAAACTATCCCCTATTTTGTAAACACTATAACTTTTGCACAAACCTATCAATAAACGCTTATTGCGATTTTTTTTACCAAAAATATGTAGAAGAATACGTATCGGCCTAAACTGAGGAAAAAAATATGTTTTTTTATATATTTTTTGGGGATATTTATTATAGCAAAAAGTAAAAAATATTGCATTTTTTTAAAAATTGTCGCTCTATTTTTGTTTATAGCGCAAAAAATAAAAAACGCAGAGGTGATCAAATACCACAAAAGAAAGCTCTATTTGTGGGAAAAAAAGGACGTCAATTTTGTTTGGGAACCACGTCGCCTGATGCAAAATGGTCCGGGGCTTACGTGGTTAAAAACAAACCTACAGTCCCTGTCTTGTTTGTAACCCGGGGACCTCCTGTATATATAGAATTAACAACAGGGTTACAGCACAAAGTGAACAATGTATTGCTCGTATGAGGGCTCATGTGGACTTTCTATCCTGTACAGCATAAAAACACAGGGTTTTCTGGATGCAAGGGAGGCACAGTAGTAGCATACAACCTGTATCTAACAGCCTATCAAAACAATGACAGGCTGAACTATGCTGTTACGAGTGCTATTTGAGTTTAGGGTTGTATACATTTAGGGAAATATGCCCTGATCCCAGGGATTTCACATCCTGGGCATTCATCCCTGAATGCATACAGCCCCACTGCTTGGCATAACATCCATCTTTGTACAACCACTACATATTTCAGCTTGTGATTGATTCTTACAGTCTGCTGATTGTAAGCTGTATGGTGCACCTAGTGCCGGGACAAGGTCATCTAGAGCCCAGGGCGAACATGCCAAATCTGTGCTCCCCCCAAGATATATGAACATTACGTGTCAGCATGCTTACCCCCTAAGTATATATTCCCCCTGTTCCCAGGACAAATCCACTCCCCTGCTGAAATGCCCCCTCCTAGCACAAATCTTTGCTTCCCCCCATCCCCCTCCCAGCTCAAATCCTCTCTATCTTCAAATCTCCCCGAGCACAAATCCCCCCTCAAAAGAATCACTCCACCTTGCACAATTCCTCTAGCCCTCAATTTCCCTTTCTAGCAGGGCCATCTTTAATGCAGGGCAAAAAGGGCAGCTGCCCTGGGTCCAGTCATTGTTGTGAGAACCAAAAAAGCTGCCCCTTGAGCCCATGCTGCCTGAAAATAGTTGATGCGTAAAGTCGGGGTGGGCCCAAGAAAATGTTTGCCCAGGATCCAATCAATAATAAAGACAGCCACTCCAAATCCCCCTCCCAGCACTAATCCTCCCCTTTCCCTCACATTTCCCCTTCTAGCACAAATACACCCCATTCATCCCTACAAGCACAAATCCCCCCTCCCAAAAAAAAAGTCCCCTCCACTCTTTACCGTACCACCTCTTCTAGCAAAAACACCTCAAATCCCATCTCCTATACCAAATCCTCTTCCCTCCCCTTCCCAACACAAATCCTCCCAAATCACTATTCCTAGCACACCCCCCCTGCTGCCCCTAAACCTCCCCCTCTAAATACAAATACCCTACCCCCAATCTGCTTAAGGTGCCCCCCCACCTACCATGATACCACAGTGCCCAGGGTAGCCGCCCCTCCTGCCCACCACTTGTCCTAGTCCTGTAGGGAGCCATTCCGGCAGGCTCTAGATCTTTTTTCTTATATTTTGTGTTGCCGACACTGGGGAGCTACAGTTCATTGCGGGAACTATGAATTTCAACATGTTCTGTGACAAACTGAAGCAGCATGATCCCCCCCTTCAGAGACTGGGCCGCAGGGCAGTATTCCAACATGATAATGACCCCCATCACACCTCCAAGATGACCACTGCCTTGCTAAAGAAGCTGAGGGTAAAAGTGATGGACTGGCCAAGCATGTCTCCAGACCTAAACCCTATTAAGCATCTTTGGGGCATCCTCAAACGAAAGGTGGAGGAGCGCGAGGTCTCTAACATCTACCAGCACCGTGATATCGTCATGGAGGATTGGAAGAGGACTCCAGTGGTAACCTGTGAAGCTCTGGTGAACTCCATGCCTAAGAGGGTTAAGGCAGGGTTAAGGCAGTGCTGAAAAATAATGGTGGCCACATGAAATCTTGACACTGGACATTTTCACTTAGGGGTGTACTCACTTTTGTTGCCAGCGGTTTAGACATTAATGGCTGTGTGTTGCGTTATTTTGAGGGGACAGCAAATTTACACTGTTATACAAGCTGTACACTCACTACTTTACATTGTAGCAAAGTGTCATTTCTTCAGTGTCGTCACATGAAAATATATAATAAAATATTTTCAAAAATGTGTGGGGTGTACTCACTTTTGGTGAGATACTGTATATTTTATATATATATATATATATATATATATATATATATATATATATATATATATAGATACACATATATGTATCTATATATATATATATATATATATATATATATACACACACAATATATTGATAATAAACACACTTTTTCTTCCTCAAAGTACAAATTTTCATGATGTGTCTATACAAGATAAGCTTAAATATGCAGCATCCTGTAAATAATCCTATCATTGTACATCGGAGTGCCCTTACAATACTGAGAATTTTATAGCTGTGCTCCCGCTCCTTTGACAGCTGTCAGTGGCACCTCTGTGATGAACGGAGGACACTGTGGGGCACATCACATATCAGCACAGCTCTACATATCAGAGGACCAAAAATGCATCCAGCTGACATTCTGAGTGCCCCCAGTAACCTCTTTTCATGTAGTGGAGAATGGAGGTCAGCAGACAGCCTCTGACAGCTGTCAAATGTCAGCACAGGAAAAAGTGTATAAGGGCAGCCCTCATGTTATGTGTCTATGTTTAGTTTTAAACATTAATGTAAATTTTGGCAGCCATATTTGGCTTATGGAATACAGAGCTATGCTTCTGGTTTGGTTATGTAGTATTGATGACATTGGGAAATCATGCAACTCATATGTTTTTTTGGGGGGTCTGATATTAGTTTCTCAGTGTTCAGCCTATGTCACACTTGTGATCCTGTCACTGATGACAACTCATCAAACTCATCAGAGACAGGATTGCTGGAGAAAGCAGAGAACTGTGCACCTTTGTAATGCTGTCACTTCTTTGCTGCCTAGAAAAAAAGAGATGTTGAGGTTGATTTACTAAAGGCAAATAGACTGTGCACTTTTCAAAGTGAAGTTGCACTCTACAAGTTGCTCCAGAGCTTAATAAGTGAGGTAAAGCTTCACTTTCCAAAGAATACCCGACCACATGCAAGGAAAATAAAAAAAACAGCACTTTTGGTTGGATGATACATAGTTACATAGTTAGTCAGGTTGAAAAAAGACACTCCAGTTGAACCATAAAAAAATAAAAATAAACAAAAAGATATAATATCATGCAATCCCATATACCCGCAGTTGATCCAGAGGAAGGCGAAAAACCCCAGCAGAGCACGATCCACTTTGCTACAGCAGGGGAAAATTATTCCTTCCTGATCCCCCGAGAGGCAATCGGATTTTCCCCGAATCAACTTTACCTATAAATGTCAGTACCCAGTTATATTATGTACATTTAGGAAAGAATCCAGGACTTTTTTAAAGCAATCTACTGAGCTGGCCAGAACCACCACTGCAGGGAGTCCATTCCACTAATGATAGAAGTCAGCAAAGCTTCTGCTCATTTACTAAGCTGTGGAGCAACTGCTCTTGCAGAGTGCAACTGCACTTTGCAAAGTACACAGTCTGTTTGCCTTTAATAAATAAACCCCTTCCTTGCAGAATCTCTATTGCCAGCAAAGCAGCGATGAGTATTTTTCTTCCCTCTATAGTGATATGCCACCAATGACAGGATCATACATGTGACACAGTATTGGCCGGCCGGTGGCACAACACAACCCCCCCTCCCTGCTTCCCCATGTCAGTCAGTCGGGTCACCTGCAATACACAACTCCCCCATGGGAGGTGTCAGACGGTCATCCAGTCTCGCACTTACTCCATCTAGGTAACGGGCGATGGGTGGAGGCTGGCGGCTTCCATCGGGTCTTCTCCTCCACTGCATCACGGTGGGTTCTGCCATGCGTCTTCTCCCTCCTCCTACTAGGCGTCCTTTCAGCCAATCCGGTGACGGGTCTCATGACCTGCTTCCTGATTGGCCAGGAGGAGGATCAGTGTTTCAATAGCGAATTTTAATTCACTATTGTAACACACCTATTGCAGTAAATTGGAATCACGTCATGCTCTTAAACATTCTATGGATAACAGTTCTCAAACACAATCTACAAAGACTGATTTTCTAGAAAGGTTGAAAATCACACCAACCAGCATCTGCTATCAGTGTTCAGCAATTTTTAGTGTTTGGTATATTGGTTCAATACATTTTCATTTAAAGCCAAACTCTAGGCAAACAGTTAAATACACAGATGTAATACATACAGTATAAAGGAGCTTGTCCTTACTTGTCCTTTTCCCCTGAAATTCATACAGTCCTACCATACACGTGCTATTCCTTAAGAGTCCTGTGCCATAAATGGCGGCTCCTGTGCACATGTGCCGGAGTGATGTCATTGCGGCTCCGGCCACTCACACAGCCGAAGTCTGCGAACCCGGAAGGAAGAGCGCCCTAACCAGTGACAGCGCGCCATTGGAGGGATTCCTTCTAAGGTACATTTCACATAATGTGCTAGTATGTGATGCATACTAGCACATTATGACATTGCCTTGCAGGTTAAAAAATAAAAAAAACAGCAATTTACTCCTGCTTTAATCTGTGCTAGCAGCATGAGGGAGAGTTGGACCTTTGCTCATACACAGAATGCAGCATCTCGGGTGTCGCTAACATGCTCCACACTCTGCTCCAATCAGCAATGCTTGCACTCCCTAAACAGCGCAGTTGATTAGAGCAGTGTCCAGAGGGTAGTGTGGGACCATTGGAGACCCAGGCCACTGCATTGTATCTGAGAGCAAAAGTCTGACTCTCCATCAAGCTGCTAGCATTGGGTATTTGAGCCCTTGCTACGGTAGTGTAAAATGTATGTAAAAATGCATAGAAAGAAGGCTATATTTTATACTGTATATGCAGTCTGATTATAATAGTGTCATAATTAACAGAGACTTCAATTGGGCTTTAATAGATGATCAATCACATGATTTGTTATGACAGTGTGTTGTTGTATTTCTCTTATAATGTGAGCAGTGGTGAAGGGAGATGGTCATTGCATGTCACAACAACTTGTATTCTGGTGAATGGAAACTTGCGTTCTTGAAAATGTTTTGATGTCTTTGACTGAATTTATAAATTTTGCTGTGGGCGATAAAATGTGCTAGGAAAATGTTTCTGGGAAGTCATCTAATAATATATTCAATATATATTCTTTCCCAAACAAATGATTAAAACTAGCATATATGGGTTTAGATTGAAGTTTTTGAATCCCACTTAGGAAAAAAGAAAATAAAAAAGAATAGAAAGAAAAGAAAAGAAGAACAGCTCAGGAAACAACTCACGTAAGCACTGCGGAACCTCTCCGCTCCATGTTCCGTTGCCAACACAGGTTAACACTGCAGGGAAGGACAATTCATAACCCGGAAAGCAGGCGTAACTGATGCTAAATCCCCAATCAAAGTTTGTTCCTTCCAGCCTCCCGTTGGAAACTTGAGGGGGATTCAGGCACGTAACAGCTGAAAACAGAATAAATTTTATGTAGCAGTGAGCACTATTAATAGAATGACTACACGGGATCTATCACCTGCATACAAAAGCACATTAACAGCTTTACTCAACAAGGCAGTACAAGGATGCTGTGCAGAGTGTAGTTATCCACAGCAAACAAATGGATTTCAATTTACTGCAGTCAGAGACAGTGTCTAACTTTTTTTACTACGGGTTACAACACTTTGCAATACAATAATACGCTATACGCCGAGTATCTACATCCAACAAAACACAGAATGTAAATGTTACCTATGTGGCTACTTCCTGCTGTGTCCAAATTTATACATGTGGGCATGAAGATGTCATTATCTAGACAGATACACTATATTACCAAAAGTATTGGGACGACTGCCTTTACACACACAGGAACTTTAATGGCATCCCAGTCTTAGTCCGTAGAGTTCAATAATGAGTTGGTCCACACTTTGCAGCTATAACAGCTTCAACTCTTATGGGAAGGCTGTCCATAAGGTTTAGGAGTGTGTATGGGAATGTTTGACCATTCCTCCAGAAGCGCATTTGTGAGGTCAGGCTCTGATGTTGGATGGGAAGGCCTGGCTCTCGGTCTCCGCTTTAATTTATCCCAAAGGTATTCTATCGGGTTGAAGTCAGGTCTGTTCAGCCCAGTCAAGTTCCTCCACCCCAAACTCACCCATCCTTTATGGACCTTGCTTTTTGCACTGGTCCAATTCATTTGGTGGAGGGGGGATTTTGGTTTGTTTTTGTTTTTTTGCAGGGGTTGGGCTTGGCCCCTTAGTTCCAGTGAAGGAAACTCTTAAGACATCAGCATACCAAGATATTTTGGACAATTTCATGCTCCCAACTTTGTGGGAACAGTTTGGGGTGGCCCCTTCCTGGCCCAACATGACTGCCCACCAGTGCACAAAACAAGGTCCATAAGGACATGGCTAAGCGAGTTTGGGGTGGAGGAACTTGACTGGCTTGCACAGAGTCCTGACCTCAATCTGATAGATCACCTTTGGGATGAATTACTGCAAAGACTGCGAGCCAGGCCTTCTCCTCCACATCATTGCCTAACCTCACAAATGCTTCTGGAAGAAACATTCCCATAGACACACTTTAAACATTGTGGACAGCCTTCCCAGAAGTGTTGAATCTGTTATAGCTGCAAAGGGTGGGCCAACTCAATATTGAATCCTACGGATTAAGACTGGAATGTCATTAAAGTTCATGTGCGTGTAAAAGCAGGTGTCCCAATACTTTTGGTAATATAGTGTATGTTAAGGGATCTGTCTACTAAAAACTGATACAATGTTTTGGTAGATGCTGCAGAGTTAAAGTGTACTGTATGTCACCCAACTATTTTTTTTTCTAGTTTTGGATAGCGTGAAGAATTAGAACCCTTGTCAGGTGTTTGCTGTAATCTGGGGCTCCATAAGAGAGATTTTCCCTGACTTGCTTTACTGCTGACACTGAAGTCACAATTTATATTTGTGTTGGGAGAGTTTCCCCCATTACCTGTTTGGTAAAATGTTGTCAGTATGACAGGAAGTAAATTGAATTTGTTTTTAATGGAACCCTGGATAGCAGTAAAAACCTGACAGAACTTTGAACCATCTCCCATTCTTACTATAAAAATGGTTACACATACATCCTAAATCCCCTGACGATTGCTAAACACTTTTGGGGACTTTACTGAGAAAAGAACATTTGAGTACCGTCTGTGATACATTTTTTATTTGCACTAACAGCCAAACTTTTAAAATTTTTGGATAACGATTTAGATGGAGAAAGATGGAGGTCAACTTTTAGTCAATTATTTTTGGCCACGTACGAGATGGGCGGGGACCCACTGCTGATGGCTTAGCCACATGCAGCTGGGAATGCCCTCCCTGCCTCCCTTGTGTAGAATCGCCTATCAGGCATGATGTTGAAGGGGCCCCGCCTGGGAATGGGAGTATATAGCAGCCTTGGAGCAACTGATGGTTCATTTGCTTGACTCAACCATAAGGAAGCACACACTGATCCCTCACACAGGTCACCCTCTTCGCTGGGAGCTCAGCCACTATCACTGGTATGTTGCTTCCTCCGTCTATTTGGTTTCATTTCACACACACACCCCTTCATATAGTCCCCTTGTGGGAACACATAGATATTTTTCTACACTTTTTTTATTTATTTATTTTTTATATTCAAAATCTTTTAATTAATCCACTTTGACACATTTTTTTCCAGGAACTCTATGCACTCCTTGTGTACACATAGTATAGTGGATCATGCTGTGACCACGTTTTGTGCTCTGGGCGCTGTTCTCCATCCTTGGAGGGTTCCCCCGTCTCAACCCCAGGGGAGACATTATGCCCGTCACCCCCGCTTTCCTTGGCGGATACCGGACTTGGCTTTGAGGCTGTGCAGTAAGTTTCCCAATTTGTCTCCACCTTGTTGGGACATAGTTTCCTTGTCCTCCCTTATTCTAAGGGCATTATCATTAACCCCTGACCATTTTCCTTTCCAGTTTATTACTTGGATGAAAATATCCCTGGAGCTGATCTCCATCCATGGGCTACTATGTAAGTAATAAAGTAACCATCCTTATTTTCCATCCTCAGGGTTAAATACCTAGTTAACCATTAAAAATTACTTCATATCTCATTATTTCATAGTAATACATACGCATTCAACTCCTGACGATTGGCAAAAGGCCATGAAACGCATAGAGTGTCCATCCAGCGATGCCAAGCCACGCTTGCTACAATAACCTCAATCTATTATGTTCTTTGTTTGTATTTATTATGTGAATTATGTATACATCATATATGTTTAAATTATATATACTTTTTATCTGCTATGAATTTTACTGTTTGTCACATATCATGTTTTAGTGATCAATTCCCTTATCAATAAATGTATTATGATTATATCAACTTTTGTTGAATTTTATGACTGTATTTTTACATCATAAATGACTGATTATATTGCTCAATTATGTCTACTTATATCACTACCATGAATCACCCCTAGGGGTTTGTGACACTCAGGTTATTTTCATGCTACAAACCTACTATTACGAACACCCACAGGCCTCACTCAAAGTCCCAACCCAACCCCTTTTGGTTTTCCATATACATATATATTTAGGGATGGAGGCTTGTCGGTGTACAGTTTCAGGATGGGACAGGTCACCCCCCTTATCCAATGAGAGATATGGATGGTGTGGTGTGAGTGTAGTGATCGGGTGAGGATTAAGATTAAATAGTAGACCAGAAAGGACTCCCCGCATGATGCCAATCCCCACTCAGGTCACACCCAAGTCATGAACAACCTGGCAATCAATTATTTTATTGTTAATTGCTAAGGGGGTGGGAAGAACGAGGGGGGGGGGGTTGGTCTTGGTGGGGATGTCTGACTTGACAAAGAAATACCTTAATAAAGAAATAAAGTAAAAAAAAAAAGTCCCACAAACTCTCTCTTCCTACTAACCCATTCTCTTTTGTGTCAAATAGAATTATCATTCAAAAGTTTCCTGAGTAGTTTCGAAGTTCCCTCTATTGATTGGGGACTGTATTTATTAGATATTAACATTTGAGTTCCTGGATCTGCACAGTTGTTTTGACCTTTAGGATGGGTTCTCTCTTTCTCTGCTGGATTTTGTATTTAGTTAAAAAAATAAAAAATGTAACAGAAGATGCTGGAAGAAGTGGGTGGAAACAATAGAAAATTCTAGGCTGATAGGATCACATGTAGGGTTTAAAGTGGCACTAAACAATATTCTTACTCTGTAAAAATAATCCATACAGATCACTACTTAGTGGCCCTGTAATCTATTTTTCATGATATTGCTTCTTACTGTGTTTTTTTGGTTCCTTAGAATTGTCTCCATGAGCCCCAGAACCTCTTCTCTTCCCCTCTTACTTCTGTTCACGTTAGTTGCAATCATGTGCACTGTCTAGGCACACTGCAAATCCCCAAATCTATAGTCTATCTCAGGAGAGAGCAAGAGAGGGTGGCTACATTCTACATACAATGGGACCAAAGGGTTTGAACTTAGTCACCCTCTAACAGGAAGTTGGACCACAGCAGCAATAAAAAATAAAATAAAATAAATGGAGATTTGGAGAAGGCGGAGAAAAGTTTTTTTATTTTAAATTTTTTTATTTAGTATACATACTTGAATAGATTTTTTTTTTTAAACTAGCACTTAGTGTCACTTTAAGACAGGGAGATCTCTTTATTGGACTATTCAATGAATTGAAGAAATCAGCAGCTATGTCACATACATCACTTTTGGGTGGTGTGACTCTATTATTCATAAGTGTTTGGAAAAATCTGTTCAGTCTTTTTTCTAGTAAAGATCATGCCCACTGTGGTTTTAAAAACCCTAAATTAGGACCTAAAAATGATTTCCAAATCATGCTGTTCAGATTCAGAAATGTGTATTGCATGGTCACAAAGGGTTCATTTTATTTCAAATACATGCAAAAGTATTCAAGAAAATCTTCACACGTCAAAGCATTAGTCTCTGGTTTGCACATTGCCATATTCTGCATGGATTTGCAAAGTCCTTCCAGACTACCAACTTAACTTGAAAAACACACTTAAAAAATCACTAAGTGCTACCTGACAGCACAAAACCGTTGGCAACCAGGCCCGCTGGTGAGTGATTGTCACTTAGACAGTTGTAGCCGGCTGACACAGCGGGACTACTCACTTTGTGCTTACTTAGCAGCTGAAAAGTACTAGAAGTCTGTTGAAACTGCTTTAACACTCCATAAAATCTTTTTGAATACCCGGGGACGGAATTACAGATTTTTTTCCATGCTGCTTCTTATAAAACATCTTTGTTATAATTCCAACAAATACAACAATGTATTTTATCCCTAATTCTGCATAATGGGGCTCCCTTTTAACCACTTAAGGACCAGCCACTGTACATTTCTGTTGGCAGAATGGCACGGACAGGCATAATCACGTACCTGTACGTGGCCCTTTAAATGTCTGCTGTGTGGTCGCAAGCGCGCAGCCGGCGGCACGCTCGCGATCCTGCCGCCGTCCCCGTGAGTCGGACTGCGGGTCCCGCGGACTCGATCAATGTGGGGATCCCCGCGATCGTCTCACGGAGGTATAGAGCGGGGAGATGCTGGTGTAAACCAGCATCTCCCCGCTCTGACTAGTGACAATGACACTGATCTCGGCTCCGTGTACTCGGAGCGGAGATCGGTGTCATGTGACACAGAGCCCATCCCCCCTACAGTAAGAAACACTATGCAGGGAACACTTAACCCCTACAGTGCCACCTAGTGGTTAACCCCTTCACTGCCAGTTTCATTTTCACAGTAATCAGTGCATTTTTACAGCGCTGATCGCTGTGAAAATGACAATGGTCCCAAAAATATGTCAAAAGTGTCAGATGTGTCCACCATAATGTCGCAGTCACAAAAGAAAACACTGATCGTCGCCATTACTAGTAAAAAAAAAAATGAATAAAAATGCCATAAAACTATCCCCTATTTTGTATAACTTTTGCACAAACCAATCAATAAACCCTTATTGCAATTTTTTTTACCAAAAATATGTAGAAGAATACGTATCGGCCTAAACTGAGGAAAAAAATGTTTTTTTATATATATTTTTTGGTGATATTTATTATAGCAAAAAGGAAAAAATATTGAACTTTTTTTCAGAATTGTCAATCTATTTTTGTTTAAAGCGCAAAAAATAAAAACCGCAGAGGTGATCAAATACCACCAAAAGAAAGCTCTATTTGTGGGAAAAAAAGGACATCAATTTTGTTGGGGAGCCACGTTGCACGACAGTGCCGAATCGCAAAAAGTGGCCTGGTCCTTTAGCTGCAAAATGGTCCGGGGCTTTAGTGGTTTAAGAAGATTTTCAGTCAAGTCAGCCTTCCGTGCCTGAAGGTGTTTCTGGTTGTTAGTTTGTGGTGAGGGGAACAGGACACAGGAGCTGCTTGTTGTGTTGTTCAACATGTATTTTGTTTTCTAAGCACACAGGGCATTTTCTTTATTTTCTACTATAGGTCAAAGATATATGCAATTATTACATGTTCTAATGAGGGCATCCAAAATTCAGACAATTGGGCAAATAATAATTTTGTAACAATTTTGGTTCGATTTGAAGTTTATACATTTTTAAATGGGTGTGTTCTGTTTTTACTATGTGTATTTATATTTTGCTAAAAAAAATATAGTAATAATAATACACAATAAAGGAGTTCCAAAGCACCCAATTTGGCTGCAAAATTAAATATACACTACCCCATACATTTTTAAATTTACATTCCCAAGCTTCTGACATGCTTTGAATGCCCTCTTATATCTCGATAAACTTTATTTTTATTTTTTGAAAGGACTATGAAAGTAAAGCTCAGTTGCTATGCTTTTTGGCTGATACCCTCTTAACATATTAATGTTTCTTCTTCCTCATCTTTGAAAGCGGACAAAGCTTTATTAAAAAAAAAAAGGTTCAGAATAAATCGTTTGCATTGGTTCTCAAATGCTTTAAAGTCTATTGAAAATGCATTATTCTAGTAGGTTAAGGCCATTGGATTATTTTATTCAGTAAGGGTCTAGAGATGCAGGAAAGGGAATAATTGTGTGTGTGTGTGTATATATATATATATATATATATATATATATATATATACTGTATATATATAAATAAATATAGCGTATACCCACTTTAGATTTGTACACCCCTCCAAAATTGAGTCTATACTATGCAACCAAAAGTATGTGGACACCCTTCTAGATTACTAGTTTCGGTGTTTCCAGTAAAGAAGGGGTGTCAAACTCAATTTCATCATGGGGCTGCATCAGCATTATGGTTTCCCTCAAAGGGCCGGTTGTATCTGTTAAGCCCTGTACACACGATCGGATAACCTATGGATTTTCGTCCGATGGATTTGTCCATCGGAAATCCAATGAAACTGATTTTCATCAGTCTTGCCCACACACCATCAGTCAAAAAACCGACCGTTCCAAACGCGGTGACGTAAAACACTCCGATGAGCCGAGAAAAATGAAGTTTAATGCTTCTGAGCATGCGTCGACTTGATTCTGAGCATGCGTGGGTTTTTGATCCGATGGACTTGCCCATAGACGATCTGAGTTTTCGATCGGTTTTTTATCCATCGGAAAAATGTAAAACATGTTCTATTTTTTAAAACCGATGGAAAAAAGACCGATGGGTCCCATACACGATCGGTTGGTCTGATGAAAACCATCCATCGGACGGTTTTCATCAGTCAAACCGATCGTGTGTACAGGGCTTAAGTCTATATCAATTTATCCAGGGATTTTTATCTCAGAGAATAGGTGCAGGAATTTAAAACACTAAACCGCCAAACATTGGGTATGGCCACATAACATTGGGAGGATCTTAAAAGGACCATACATACCAGGAGTGCATTATGTGCAGAGTTCAGGGTGTGCTACATACTTAGTGCAAAGTTCAGAGGTGTCTTGCGTACAGAGTGCAGGGTTGAGGAGTGTGCTACATACAGTGTGCAGGGTTCAGCTCTCTTTCACAGGCTGCCCAAATCTTACTTCCACCCCTCCTCAGTTCTGACCTCTGCACCACTCTCCCACATCCCCCAAATCTACACATACCTCCCTCCGCAGCCCTCATCTCTCTGGCTGAAAAAAGTCCTCAGTGCAAGGACCACGTGAAATGGCCTGGCGGGCCAGATTCAGTCTGCGGGCCTTGTGTTTGACACATGTGCAGTAAAGGGTGTGGTTAAAGTGTAAGAAAAGCCTAACACTATCTATTTATACAAATGTTGCCTAACCTATATAAAAAAGATCTGTGTTCTTACATAGATCTATTTTTCCATACAGGTTAGACAGGATAGGTAGGAGGAGGTGAGAGAAAATATTTTAAAAATAGTTAGACTTAGGCTTTTCTTCCACTTTAATGCTAGACATTTTAGACAATTGCGTCCAACCTTATAATGATAGTTTAGGGAAGGTTGCTTTTCTGCTTTTTATTTTTTGGTGTAGAGTAACTCAAGTGTCCTGCACAACCCACAAACCTACTGGACAACCTTGGGATGAATTGGAATCCCAATTGCAAACCCCCCTCCCCCAAAAAAAAAAAAATAATTCACATCCACACACTACAAAACCCTGAAAAAAGAGGGCAACTCTATATTAAGCAGGCCATACACGGTCGAATTTTGAACAAATTATCTTTTCAAAATCAGAAAGTTTTTTTTTTTTTGGTGATCCGATGATGCCACCATTGATTTTCGAAATTCGGCCGGGAATATTCTTTTCTCTCCGTTAATATTCTTTTCTCTCTGGGAATATTCTTTTCTTGCACATGCGCATTTTTTTTTCGATTACATTTCTCACACGATTCTCCCATCATTGATTAGAGAATCGTTTGTTTTTCCCAACATTTCCAACATGTCCGATTCCTCAAATTTGATTGCCGCACAAAAATCGTCTGTTGCTGCAGCCCACTAACGGTGCGAAATTCGTACGAAAATTCTTTGATACGATTTTCGAAAGAAAATTCTTTTGAAATTCGAACCGTGTATGGCCGGCCTTAGTTCCAAGGGTTTTGGAGTAAGATGTCCACCAGTTGTTAGTCAGATTGCAATAGAGTAAATATCAGCATGTAATACATTTTCTTCAGACATGCTTAGAGGATGTTTGAATTTAAAGTATTGATTATTGATTTTTAACAACAAAGGTAAGCAGCTGTACTTTATAGCTGTACTTTACAGTATTTTTAAAAAGAAAATAATAAAACATACCTTTACAAACTGGGATAACGCCACTCCAAGTTCCATTACTTGTACAGGTGCGTGTAATTGAGCTCTTGGGATCCATTGTGTATCCAGGCTGACAAATGTAGGTAACATTCTGCCCAACAATATAGTCTTCTCCATATCGCAGACCATTCGCTGGAACACCCGGATCTCCACAGCTGGTAACTGTGAACATTCAAACATGAAATTAAGATAAAAAGAGCTGCATTGCATTGTCATTTTGTTGTACTAAAGGCCAACTACAGCCAAAACATATTTTTTACATTTTGTCAAGTTTTTATTTATGCTAGAGAAAATAAAATTTAAAAGCAACTGAACTCTGAATGTAGTGGACAAAAAACAAGGCTGCACTGCCTAAGGTCTCCTGGCTATTGATATTTTCCACCTCACTGAGTTATCATGCCTTGTTTTGTACTGTAGCTCTGTGTGGAGGAGGTCATTTGGGTAGAGGCAGAGCTTCATCAAGTTAGAGCCTCCAGCAAGAGCAATGAGCAGCACAGTGGTGACATCACCAAGCTTCTCTCTGTATCTTACGAGACTAGCATGTAGGCAGGTGCAGTTTATCCTGCTCTCTGTAGGTGGTGTTGTGTGCTGACCACTGTGTAGAGGGAATGGGGGGGTGAGAGAAACATTGTTCCTCTGCAGCCTCCATAGGTGTCACCAGAAGAACAGTGGTCTGCAACACTGGATGACCTAGTAGCCTTCTTGGGTGAGGGCAATGCTATTAAATAGCAGTGTCATGCCACAATTGGCACACTGTGGATAGAGTAGGGACAGGATCCACGCTGGATAGTGACAGCTTCCCTGATGGGGTACATAATTTTTTTAATTATCTTTTTATTGACAGATGCACACGAGATGACAATTTACATGTAGATAGTTAAGCGGCCATGCTATATCACAAAAAGGGTAATAACATTCAGCGTAAATACCACAAACTGACAATATATGCTTAATATCTGAAACAAGGCAGTTTTGTGCCAACAATAAAGAGTTAAATACCTTTGAGAAAATAGCAACTAGTGATAATGGCCTATATTGCAAATGGAATTTGGCCATGACAGAGTGCATCAATTTTTGAGTAAAAAAAAAAGAAAAGAGAAATGGAGCAGAGAAGGGAAGGGAAGAAGGAAAGAGTGGAATGGGGAAGAGGGTAAGAGATAGAGAAGAAAAAAAACAGGGGGGGTGCGAACAGTGTCCTGCCAGCCACACACCATACCGTCCTTCATAAGTATTGAGAATATTCATCAGAGAAACGAAAGTGATCCCAATAGAACCATCTGGTTTTGTGTTCTTCTGATTTGTCCCAAAGAGCAGAGGTCAGATGTCCAATGCTTCTATATCTTTCACTCTGGTGACCCATTGGGCGAGAGTAGGAGGAGACTGTTGTTTCCACATGTCTCGAATGCATGCTCTCGCTGCATTGAGTAAATGTTTAAGTAATGATTTGTTGTATTTTTTCCAGGGGAAAGAGGAGTCAGGTTAAGAAGAACTACTGCGGGGTCTCCGGACACTTAGATATCTATAAATTTGTGGATCAGTTGGAGGACTTGCCGCCAGAATGGCTGGATGCCGGGGCATTCCAAGAAGATGTGTAAAAGTGTTCCCCTGTGGGAATCACTGCCCGCACTTTTAATCCCAGGACTGCTATGCTGTGACTTAGAACCCAAATCAGTCTTCTATTTGCCGATACACCACCACTTTGCCTACAGCCATCCCTCTACTCAGATGCTGCTCCGATAATGTAAGCCTGCCAAAGTGACAGTCTGTTAACTACTGGAATCTAGCCAGTGTGCTGCCAACCTTGCTAAGATCTTCTGCAGCTGTATTCTTGTGATATTGTGCTCCAGGTATTATATTTTGTGGAACTGTTCAGTCAAGTACTTTGGTGCTGTACTCCATTTGTTGTTTGCCTGCCTACAATGTAACCAAATAATAAATGTGCCACGTTCTTTGGGTCTCTGTGTACAATTCTTCTTTATTTGGTAGCAACTCATTGGCCCCACTCACAAGCAAACACAGACAGCAGTGCCTTAGATTAGCTCACTCTGTAGACATACAGCTATGAAGCTAGAGACAAAGGAGTGCCTAGACATACTCACATAATAACTAAGTGAACTGCTATTTTTCAGGATGAATCTCAAACAACAGTTATTTTTTTTCAGGGTACTGCTTTATACACAATTAACATGTATAGGTGTTCCCTATAACATAGCAGAGCTTCACTTCTTGAGTTTAACTTAGATTTTAACAGGAACAGGACAACCTTGGTAGATCACTTTCAACTGGCAGGTGAACCCAACATCGGTATTGGGTATTAGTACTATTCTCAAAGCTAAATACCATGCCACCAATACATTTAAATGTTAGAAAACCTTTTACGCCTCTTGTAAGATATTTGGTCTCTTTTCTAATTTTGCTAATAAATGAGATGATAAAAGAGAGGGTGAGGGAGACAATCACTGCATAAGGGGTTCTGGAATTGTTTTTCACTAACTTACTTGTGCAGTTGGGTAGGCTCCCTGACCACGTGCTATTAGCTGTACATTGCCTGATGCTTGTGCCAGAGAGAATGTAGCCATCCACGCAGGAATACATTACTGAGCTAGAGAATGTTGTCCCATCGATTCGAAACACCCTTCCATTTGCTGTTGTTCCTGGATTCCCGCATTGTACAGCTAAGAAGAAAAACAAAAATGACATCACCATATGTCAAGCAACAAGGTTCTAATCTTTACTCCATCTATCCAAATGTTTTAGACTACATCTTCCTAGGTAGGGATGAGCTTGACCATTGGCTGTTCGCCCTTTCGTCGAATAGCGAACAATTTGGGGTGTTCGCTGCAAATTCGAAAGCCGCAGATTACCCTTTAAAGTGGTTGTAAACCCCCTTTTGCAACTTGCACCTACAGGGAAGCCTAGATTAAGGCTTACCTGTAGGTGCAAGAAATATCTCCTAAACCTACACGGTTTAGGAGATATTTGCTAGAAATGACATTGCTTGGTGTCTACGGTGCATGCGCACCATAGACAACGGCACATTCATGGGGTTAATCCCATTCACAAATCCAGCGAAGTCCCAGCATTCTCCGACTTAGCCGGATTTCGATGGCTCCCGCACGCATGCGCGGAGTCACGTCTTCGCCGCTCAGGCCAATCACAGCGCCGGAGCGGCGCTGTGATTGGCTGGAGCGGCGATACCCGGAAGTAACCTTCCGGCTATCACCGCAGCGATGGCTGCGGCTGGAGAGGGAGACGAGGACGGCTTCGGGGGCCCTGATCTAAGGTAAGTGAGGCATAATGAGCTATTATGCTAGTCATATTAGCTCATTATGGGTTTCTCTTACAGGTAGTTTAAAAAAAATAAAAAATTCAGGGGTTTACAATCCCTTTAAAAGTCTATGGGAGAAATCAAAAGTGCTAATTTTAAAGGCTTATATGCAAGTTATTGTCATAAAAAGTGTTTGGGGACCCGGGTCCTGCCCCAAGGGACATGTATCAATGAAATTTTTTTTTTAAAAACTGCATTTTTTTCAGGGGCAGTGATTTTAATAATGCTTAAAGTGAAACAATAAAAGTGAAATATTGCTTTAAATTTCGTACCTGGGGGGTGTCTATAGTATGCCTGTAAAGTGGCGCATGTTTCCCGTGATTAGAACTGTCCCTGCACAAAATTACATTTCTAAAGGAAAAAAAGTCATTTAAAACTACTCGCGGCTATAATGAATTGTCGGGTCCCGGCAATACAGATAAAAGTCATTGAAAAAAATGGCCAGAACAAACATTAAGAAAAAAATGCGTGGGGTCCCCCAAATTTCATACCAGGCCCTTCAGGTCTGGTATGGATATTAAGCGGAACCCTGCGCAATTTTTTTTAAATCCTCTCAAAATCCATACCAGACCACGGGGGTTTCCTCCCAGATTCCGATAAGCCCCCTGCCCACAGATCCCCACAACCACCATGCAAGGGTTGTGGGGATGAGGCCCTTGTCCCCATCAACATGGGGACATCCTCCCCATGTTGAGGGCATGTGGCCTGGTACGGTTCAGTTGGGGGGTGCTCTCTCGTCCCCCCCTCTTTTCCTGCGGCCTGCCAGGTTGCGTGCTCGGATAAGGGTCTGGTATGGATTTTTGGGGGGAACCCCACGCCATTTTTTTATTTTGGCATGGGGCTCCCCTTAAAATCTATACCAGACCTGAAAGGTCTGGTATGGATTTTGAGCGGGGCCCCAACGTCATTTAAAAAAAAAATTGGTGCAGGGTTCCCCTTAATATCCATACCAGACCTGAAGGGCCTGGTATGAAATTTGGGGGGACCCCCACGCATTTTTTTTTATTTTGGTTTGGGGTTCCCCTTAATATTCATACCAGACCCAAAGGGCCTGGTAATGGACTGGGGGGAACCCATGCCATTTTTTTTCAATTACTTTTATCTGTATTGCCGGGACCTGACAATTCATTATAGCCGCGAGTAGTTTTAAATGACTTTTTTTCCTTTAGAAATGTAATTTTGTGCAGGGACAGTTCTAAGCATGGGAAACAAGCACCACTTTACAGGCATACTATAGGCATCCCCCAGGCACAAAATTTAAAGGAATATTCCACTTTTATTGTTTCACTTTAAGCATTCATAAAATCACTGCTCCCGAAAAAACCTCAGTTTTTAAAACTTTTTTTGCATTGATACATGTCCCCTGGGGCAGGACCCAGGTCCCCAAACACTTTTTATGACAATAACTTGCATATTAACCTTTAAATTTAGCACTTTTGATTTTTTACGTTTGTGTCCCATAGACTTTAATGGTGTTTGCATGTTCAAACAAATTTTTTGCCTGTTCGCATGTTCTGCTGTGAACCGAACAGGGGGATGTTCGGCTCATCCATATTCCTAGGAGATATAAGAAACCACTGGGTGACTCAATGCAAGGTGTTCTGCATGACCCAAAGAAAAACAGAACAAATCTACTATGCTTATACATCCAAAGTAGGAATCAATAAAAAACTGTTTTAAAGCTATAGGCCAGGTCAGCTGATATCATTAAAGGAGTCATACACCAAATTTTACTTGTCTTCAAATTATGATGACTGTTTTTATGCATTGTGTTTTTGAATAGGTGTTTTCCATCTTAATCTGGACTTGTATGTTATCTGCATTATCTGAACAATAAGCAGCTGATTATTTTTTTATTTTTTTATTAGAAAATGTGTAATATATTTATTTGTGTTGTATACATTGTATATACTCTGTCAGGGGAAAAGTGTCCTTTAAAACAGATAATGGAAGTCTCCAACACCACTAGAGTTTGAAAAGTAAGGGAAAACTGTAACACCAGTCAGATTTTTATTTCTGTCTGTGTCCTTTTTGCAGATTATGCCTCATGTCCTATCTGTTAAAACTGTTGTCAGCGGGACAAGAAATGTTTCTAGGGAGCCCTGGATACCAGTATAAAAAGTTTTGCCTTGACATACACTTGAATAAATTAAATGTTATTTTTTTTATTTTTTTTATTCTTTATGTATAGCTTTATAGTTATATAGTTATACACCAATACAAAACACAGTTTAAGGCTGGGTTCACATATAATCCACATACGCTCACAGCAGGGGTCCGGTGCATCCTGGTTCATTGCTTCAGGTCCGATTTCAGCCCAAATTTTGGGCTGAATTTGGACCTGAAACGGACCAAAAGACGCACCGAACTCGCTGCGATAATACGTAAACTGGCTCCATAGAGAGCCGGTCAAAATCTCCTGCTATTGCAAATTGGATGCGGGGAATCCGCATCCAATTCACAATGGTGTAAACCCAGCCTCAAGGAAAGCATAGGAAAAAGATCAGTTTTTAGATGTGTAAAGCATGTAAGAACATGTAATACTAGTCTTCTTCTCATGAAAGTCTGTCCTCAGCAAATATCTCATTTGGTTTTATAATAATTATTCTAATTCCAATAATTATTAATAGTAGGCAAATTTCCAATATCATTTTATGAGCTTCTTTTCTCCAATATTTATTTTTTTGGTACATTTTACCCCCCAAAAAATAGTTTTCAGGGAATTAGAATTTCAAAGCTGGCCAATTTGGAGCTCCATTATTTATTGCTGGTATAATGACACATTTGTTACAATGGTTGCATGTAGTGTGTTTACAGTCTGTAGCTGTACTTAATTATTGAGTTTGTTATGACAAGGTTGCCCTGAATCCCCATTATTGATGCCATGTCACTCATTGTGTACCACCATTATTATTGAATTATCTAACTGCCGCTCTCGTTATTGACAACTTATTCCTGCAGCAAGTAAATAAGCATCCATAATACATTTCACTGCCTTCAGGACTGTTGTTTCTTGGCTCAATTACACAGGGAAAAGCTGGAAAAGCATTAGGCTGTTGATTATGTGAAATATATTACGGTAGATGCCTTAATGACACCTCAGAACATTATGTCTAAACCGTTTCACTGAAAGATGTGGAGCTTAACCGAGAAAATAAAACTGGCTTGTTGACTTATAATCCAGGACAAATTTTAAAGCAAGAATGAGCTTATATAGGTCTCTGGTTATCTACAATAAAATTGTGCAAGGCAAGATACTGTCCGAATGGAAAACACCAGGAGATTTTTCAACATGCCAATAAAAGTGTTTGCTCATGTCAGGAAAAGGGTAGGTCAAACTGGAGTCTGATCTTTGTTCATTCATGTAATGTATTGCCATTGGGGAGCTGTATTGTGCCTATTGCCTTGTACACACGAGCGGAATTTCCGTCGGAATAAACTCAGACGGGTTTTTCCGACGGAGTTCCGACGGAATTCCGCTCAAGCTGTCTTGCATACACGATCACACTAAAATCTGACCGTCAAGAACGCGGTGACGTAAAAGACTATGATGAGCCGAGCATGCGTTGAATTGTTTCAGAGCATGCATGGTTTTAGTCCGTCGGAATTGCATCCAGACGAACGGAAATTTCCGATAGAAATTTCTTTCAGAGGAAAAATTGAGAACATGTTCTCTATCTAATTCTGTCTGAATTTCCAACAGAAAAAGTCAGATGGGGCATACACACGGTCAGAATATCCGATGAAAAAATTCCGTCTGACTTTTTCCATCGGAAATTCCGAGCGTGTGTACGCAGCATAAGTCATTACATTTGTAAGTAGCTGTTAAGGCTAACTTTTGGGAAGCATGATGGCAAAGTGGATAGTACTCCAATCTTTCAGCGCTAGGATACCATGTTGGATTCTACTTGGGCATTATTAGCATGTTTGTATATTTTTCTCTGTACCTCCATTCTGTAATTACCATCCAAATATACCATTGGACTAATCCCTTTTTGAACTGATGATCCTGTCAGTAACATGCATCCTGTTCTAGGGTGACAACACTCACTCACTGTACTACAGTCAGGTCCATAAATATTGGGACATCGACACAATTCTAATCTTTTTGGCTCTATAAACCACCACAATGTATTTGAAATGAAACAAACAAGATGTGCTTTAACTGCAGACTTTCAGCTTTAATTTGAGGGTATTTACATCCAAATCAGGTGAACAGTGTAGGAATTACAACAGTTTGTATATGTGCCTCCCACTTTTTAAGGGACCAAAAGTAATGGGACAATTGGCTGCTCAGCTGTTCCATGGCCAGGTATGTGTTATTCCCCCATTTACAAGGAGCAGATAAAAGGTCCAGAGTCCATTTCAAGTGTGCTATTTGCATTTGGAATCTGTTGCTGTCAACTCTCAATATGAGATCCAAAGAGCTGTCACTATCAGTGAAGCAAGCCATCATTAGGCTGAAAAAACATAACAAACCAATCAGAGAGATAGCAAAAATATTAGGTGTGGCCAAATCAACTGTTTGGAACATCCTTAAAAAGAAAGAACGCACCGGTGAGCTCAGCAACACCAAAAGACCCGGAAGAACACGGAAAATAACTGTGGTGGATGACCGAAGAATTCTTTCCCTGGTGAAGAAAACACCCTTTACAACAGTTGGCCAGATCAAGAACACTCTCCAGTAGGTAGGTGTATGTGTGTCAAATTCAACAATCAAGAGAGAACTTCACCAGCGTGAATACAGAGGGTTCACCACAAGATGTAAACCATTGGTGAGCCTCAAAAACAGGAAGATCAGATCAAAGTTTGCCAAAAAACATCTAAAAAAGCCGTCACAGTTCTGGTACAACATCCTACGGACAGATGAGACCAAGATAAACTTGTACCAGAGTGATGGGAAGAAAAGAGTATGGAGAAGGAAAGGAACTGCTCATGATCCAAAGCATACCACCTCATCAATGAAGCATGCTGGTGGTTGTGTCATGGCGTGGGCATGTATGGCTGCCAATGGAACTGGTTCTCTTGTATTTATTGATGATGTGACTGCTGACAAAAGCAGCAGGATGAATTCTGAAGTGTTTCGGGCAATATTATCTGCTCATATGCAGCTAAATGCTTCAGAACTCATTGGACGGCGCTTCACAGTGCAGATGGACAATGACCCGAAGCATACTGCGAAAGCAACCAAAGAGTTTTTTAAGGGAAAGAAGTGGAATGTTATGAAATGGCCAAGTCAATCTCCTGACCTGAATCCGATTGAGCATGCTGAAGACAAAACTGAAGGGAAAATGCCCCAAAAACAAGCAGGAACTGAAGACAGTTGCAGTAGAGGCCTGGCAGAGCATCACCAGGGATGAAACCCAGCGTCTGGTGATGTCATTGCGTTCCAGACTTCAGGGTGTAATTGACTGCAAAGGATTTGAAACCACCAAGTATTAAAAAGTGAAAGTTTGATTTATGATTGTTAATCTCTCCCATTACTTTTGGTCCCTTAAAAAGTGGAAGGCACATATACAAACTGTTGTAATTCCTACACCTGATTTGGATGTAAATACCCTCAAATTAAAGCTTAAAGCACATCCTGTTCATTTCATTTCAAATCCATTGTGGTGGTGTATAGAGCCAAAAAGATTACAATTTTGTTGATGTCCTAATATTTATGGACCTGACTGTATATCTACGGAAGAGCAGCATGGACACCCAAAGACAGTACTACAGAATACCTCCCCTTATTCTCTTCCCATAGCATGAGGGGGGGGGGTGGGCATTCTTTAATCCACAGAAGATAGTTAGGAAAACAAATAACTTTAATTAAGATTACAGCTCAGTGCACAAGAAGTTACAAGGACACTCACTATCTAATAGGGTCAGCAGAATATTTTTCATACTTGCAGAAAATGAATCTTGGCCTAAGAAAGGAAAGTAATGCAGCCATCACTTCTAAAGATAGCTATATTTTATTTTTTTGTTATTGGGCTTAAGTATCCTTTAAGTAGTACCAAATCCTTACATAAATAAACATTATTTTGGACTACATGAACCTTATACAGTAGTTGTATTAATTTTTTTTTTCCCTCAAAATCCAGTTTTTCATTGTTTTAAATGAGTTCTCTGTGTGCGTCCTGACCACCCATTCCTGTTATGCTATAAATTCAGGTACATGCATTATACCTGTGCTGTGCCAGGTATTTTTTGACTACACATCTGATAATGCCTAGCGCTTCCTTGAAACAGTGCAGGCATAAATCTGGGCCTTGACACATGGGATCGATGGCTACTCAGATTCTGTGTATGCTGTGTGTTGGCACGCATGCCTGTAGTTCACCACAGGAGTGTACACCCTGGAGTGACACTGTTACATCTTTTTATGGAGCAGTAGAAGGAGTGTTGTCACCCTGGGACAGGAAGCAAAGCAAGGCCATATACTGGCAGGATCAACAGGTACAACTGACTAAAAGGGAGGAAATAATATAATTTTCAAGGGATACTCATCACATGTCATCTCATGTCACGTATTTATAAGGATATATATATATATATATATATATATATATATATATATTGTGGCAGAGATATGCCCCACTGAGGTGATGTTAGCCCAATATTTTCAACCAGGCAGGTTGAGGGGCTTCAGAGGGTTTGCTTCAGGGGTTGTAAAGGTAAATGTTTTTTCTCATTAATGCATCCTATGCATTAAGGTGAAAAAACATCCGACAATATCGCCCCCCCCGAGCCCCCGTTTTACTTACCTGACCCCTCGAAAGTCCCGCGCTCGCCCCCATCATCCTCCTCGTTCCTGAGCCTGGCCGTTGATTTGCTACAGTGGATGGATTGAAAGCAGCGCAGCCATTTGCTGGCGCTGCTGTCAATCACATCCAATGATGCGGCGCACCGCGGGGCGGGGCCGAGTGATACAGTCGGCGGCTATGGCCGCCGCTGTATCACGGGAGCGCTCCCGCAATAACTCCACACCATGCGAGCTCGCTCGCATGAAGGTGTGGAGTCCTTGCGGGGAGGAGTCGAGACAGCCGCCGAGGGACCCCAGAAGACCAGGATCGAGGCCACTGTGTGCAAAACGAGCTGCACAGTGGTGGTAAGTATAATATGTTTGTTATTTTTTTTCAAAAAATAGGGAACCTTTAGTGTCCCTTTAATTAGGAGGAAACTGGCTTTTCAGTTTCCTTTTGGCTTAGAGAAATCAGTTTTGAGACCTGAAGCCTGGAGATTTCTTAGCAAGCCGGCTGGGATGAAATCTCCAGTCCTGGGTCCTGATTTTGTGAACCAACAACACAATGATTGGTCAGATGTGTGCTGGGCTATTAGTATTGACCTGACCATGGCTCTGGGCTCCACCCTCCTGAGGAGTCCAGGCGTACAAGGGAGAAACCAGAGTATATATATCGTATATATACCGTATTTATCGCACAGGCGTATAACACGCACCCTAACTTTAAGAGGGAAGTTTCAGGAAAAAAACTTTCCACAATAAATACAGTATATATATATATATATATATATATATATATATATATATATATATATATATATAAAAAATTCCCAGTACAGCAGTATATGAAAAAAATAAATAGAGACATTTTGTGAATGAATGAGCACATTCTTCAAGTATGAGCTAGCATTATTTGACCAACAAGACCACAGGCAGTAGGTAACGAAAACTTTTTTGCTAATGCATAGCAAAATGTGTCATGCCCAGTTTGTCACTCCCAATTTCTACAAATGACAGGAGAACAAAATGTATATGGAGCTTTTAGCAATTAGCTGCTTAAAAGCACAAACAGTTGCCAAAATTTTAGATTCTGGGGGCAAGTCTGAACTGGCATATTCATTGAATGTACAAGGTTATAAGCCAGGCATAAAAGTTTAGAAAAGATCCCCAGAGCCAATAGCCACAAATGACAGGAAAACACATTTTGCTGCTAGCTCTTGTTATTGGAGAAAGGCACTAATGGCAGCCTAAAGTAACGCCGGGTTCACACATGTTGCAGCTGCAGCTCACAGCAGGGGGTACGGTGCGACCTTGTTCGCTGATTCAGGTGTGAGTCAGGTCTAAATTTCTGCCTGAATTTCTCACCTGATTCAGAGCCAAAGACGCACAGGACCCTTTCCAAATGCAGACCGCGGGCGCTCCGGGGGTGTGTAAACCGGCTTCATTAAGAGCCGGTGACACTCTCCTGTCATGTGAAATGGATGCAGGGAAATCCGCATCCAATTCGCTTAAGTGTGAACCCAGCCTAAACTTCTCACAATTCAAATTGATAAGATAATGAAAAATGTATGAGTATGTCAAAAGAGTCAGCAGATCCAGACATACAGGAAACTGAAGATCTGTGCAAATTTCTACTTCTCATTTGAAAAATGACTGTGACCTATCTGTTTCTGTAGCTTTCTATTGGTCAGTGAGGCCACCATTTACATAACAAGAGCCATTGTAAGGAGTCTTGATAAGTTGAGCCAAACCAATTTTTGTTATAAAATTCTAGATTTACATGGAACTTCAGGTGCCTATCAGATGATGGATTTTTGCAACTGCTCAAGGATCTTCCGATCATATGTTCAAAGGAAACAAATTAAAGTTTTCAGCAATGCTTATGTACAGCCAAAGCTGTTTAGATTTGGACAGAGTAAGAAAAAAAGGGGAAATGAAGGATTGAATCTCCTGTGTCAGAGGAGTACCTGTGGATTGATGGTACTTGAAAATAGTGTAATAAAGAGGCAAAAGCTCGGTGGTATCCACCAGAGAAAAAGAAATAAGAGACGAGGCCATAGAGCCCTTATGGTGCAGTAATTCAACAGTGCTGATAGGTTGTGTAAAAAAAAAAAAATACAAATACAAAATTGTAACTTACATTTGGATATATTGCGAATAAACAGTACTTCTGGTAACACAACATTCTGAGTTTGCATACAGTATATAGAATACCCATGTCTCTCTCATTGCCTAAAGGTACCCGAACCTAGGTTCTCGCAGAGAACATCAGGATAGTTACCTTTTAGATGGTCCAACTAAAAAACAGTCAACCTTATTGGTTTCCAGTTGCATCATCCAAAACTAAATGACAGGAAATCTATACAAAGTGGAGGGAATTCCTGTTTTACACAGTTTTCACCAGAACCGAAAGATTTACCCTCACTTCACCTTGTTTCTTCAATAGCGCAGCATCCCCCACAGCTACTACCCTTTGTTCCACTTGATCCTCCCTTCTAGATTGTAAGCTCTAATGAGCATTGCCCTCTGATTCCTCCTGTATTGTATTGTAATTGTACTTCCCCGATGTTGTAAATTGCTGCGCAAACTGTTGGCGCTATATAAATCATGTATAATAATAATAATAATAACAGTGTTTACTATGCTTTAGTTTGTGAATGAGCAGGAAGCCTCTGAGCACTTATTAATTATTCATCTGTGCAACTGAGGCTACATAGAAAGGAACTGATAAATCAATGATCTCAGTCACTTTCGGATGGGGAAGAGGGCCTTGTCAGATAGGTTGTATGGGGCACTGTGGTTTCTAACAGCAGCCCTAATTGGGGATAAGCTGCAAAATTATGTAAAGCTACATTAATAAATCTTACAGAAAAACTGAAAATTGAATATCAAATACTTACCACAATTTTTCTTTCCTGACGAGCTCCATGTCAGCACAGTGGTAGGCTGACATGGAGCTGTCAGGAAAACGGAAAATTGAATATCAAATACTGTACTTACCACAATTTTCCTTTCCTGACAAGCTCCATGTCTGCCTACCACTGTGCTGACATGAAGCTGTCAGGAAAATTATTTTTTTTCTAAATTTCCCATTTAACAAAGAAAAAAATATCTATGTATCCAAATCAGCTATAAAATTAAAGCCATGTCTGCCCAATAAAATCAATGTATAAAATGTAACTAACAAATGTTAAAAGGTATCTGGTGTGAAACTGATAAATCACCGAAATGTAAAAAACCCTCGGGGGGGGGGGGGGGGGGCTCATGGGAGTTATAAGGTGGAACAGACTCAGGGACACAAGTGATTCATAGACATGTTTCCAGATTTAAATGGGATTCTAATCAATTTTCTTGTCAACTGAACTAAACAACCTGAAGAACTTGTGCGCTGGTAAAGATAAAAGCAGAGAGCACAAGGCTATATTTGCCTTTGTGTTGGTTACAACTGAGATGAAACAAAGCCGTGTAGTATAGCCAGGCAAGTCTGTTTCTCTCAGGATTTAGGACAGATTTTTATCCTTTTCAAGGTGTGCTTAAAAGCAGCAGTGGAAGCTGTGCGGCAGGCAGCATGTTAAATGAAGATTTAAGAAATAAGCCACCTTGTTTAAAAAGAGATGAAAATCTTGAAGAGCAGATAGAGTCATAAAGATAAAGTGAATACAAGCTCCTAGAAGACATCAGAAAATGATGTGTAGTACAAAGCTGGAGATTCAATTCCCTTCAAAAATCATTCAGGTAATTGTAGTAACTCTACAGAATCTTTGTAACAAACTTACAGATGTCACTAGCAATTCGATCTTTGGCTGCGTTTAATGGCTTTCTTAATCACCGCTCAGCATGTCTGCCCAATTATGACCCCGTGAAAGTTGCTCATTCCATGAAAGGAAGTGTTTTTATTTTATTTATTTGTATGGTGACACCAAACTTCTCAACCCCGTACCATCCAGTCTCTGCCCCCACACAAGTGTACAGTTCAATACATAGGTGTGTGCAGCTTATTGCATTAGGGTGTGCACCCCAAATGTATTAAAACATGGACAGTGTTAGTAGGGCAGAGGTTGGTGTCAGTAGGGGACGGTGTCAGTAGTTTTTTATTTTTATTATTTCATTTTTTTATTATTTTTTTACAAATTTTTTTAGGAGCCCAATTGGGGGGACTTTGGTGAAATATCAGCAGGGGGAACCTGCACCGCTTTGGGTGACTAGGGTGTGCCCAGTCACACCCAACACACCCCCTGCACATGCCTATTGTTCAATAGCTATATACAATATTTCACAGACAAACACAAATTACACTCTATAGCCAGAAGTTTCTGAACATCTGACTATCACGCCTATCTGAGTTTGTAGGATATACATTTCAAAATCATTCAAAATTATTGAGATCATTTGCAGCTATAATAGACTACCCTGTTCTGGGAAGGCTATCCACAATATCCTTAAAGGGGTTGTAAAGGTTCGTTTTTTATTTTCTAAATAGGTTCCTTTAAGCTAGTGCATTGTTGGTTCACTGACCTTTTCCTTAAATTTCCCTTCTAAATATTTGTTTTCTTTGTTTTCTTTGTCTGAATTTCTCACTTCCTGTTCCTCCTCAGTAAGCTGTTCAGTAAGCTGTTCTGGCTCACTCCACACCACTCGGATGATGGTGTGAAGTTTAGTGAGGAGAAACAGGAAGTGAGAAATTCAGACAAAGAAAACAAACATTTAGAAGGTAAATCGAAGGAAAAGGTAAGTGAAGCAACAATGCACTAGCTTAAAGGAACCTATTTAGAAAATAAAAAAACAAACCTTTACAACCCCTTTAAGGGTGTTGTTAGGTAGCTGGTCATTCATCCAAAAAAACAAACATTTGTGAGGTCAATGACTGATTACGGACAAGAACGGACAAGAAGACCTGACTTGCAATTGGCATTTAACTTTATCCCAAAGGTGCTCAATAGGATTCAGGTCAGGGCTCTGTGCAGGCCACATAAGTTCCTCCAAACCAAGACGTGGCCCTGTGAACTAGACATGTGCATGACAAAAACAATTGTTTTGTTTCATTTCATTTAGATTCATTAGTCTAGTTATTTTGTTTCATTTAATTCAGGTGATTCGTTGAATTCGTATTTGGAATTCATATTCGGAATTCGTATTCGAAATTAGTTTTATATTTTTTCAAATTTTCTTTGAATTTACAGATTTTTTTTCGATTTGAAACGTTCGATAAATTTCAAATCGTTCAGAACTAAAATGTTATATTTTTTTCTGTTTGAATGCTGCAAAGTGAACAAATAAAAGAAAAATCTTCATCAAATGATTACGACTCTTTAAATCTCCTTTGGCTTAACAAAAACAGCATTATTTTGAAATGGTACTCTTAGGCCCCATGCACACGAGACGCTGTTAAACACGTGTTCAGAGGCAGTTGGACGCTTTTTTCAACTGCTCCTGAACACATTTAATGTTATCCTATGTGTCCATGCACACAGTCTCGTTTATTGCCGTTTTTAGGCAGTGGCGTTTAACCTCGTTTTTCCAGAAGCAAAAAAATGGGTTCAGACGCAAAAGTTTTCCAAGTTTTAGACGCAAAACGTGGCTAAACACGGCAAAACACAGTACTGCGTTTTGCCGCGTTTTCGTTTATAAGCGTTTTTAAAGGTGACCTATTTTTTTACATTAGAAATCTCAAAAATTATGGCAAATGATGAAAAACCATAAAAAAATATAAAAAAACTGTAATTGCCTACATTGCACTGTAGACAATCCACAACTTTTGGCAGGTGACGTGGCAAGTGGACAATCCACAACTTGTGGCAGGTGATGTTGCCAGGTGACGTGGCAGGTGGAAATCCACAAATTGTGGCAGGTGACGTGGCCAGGTGACGTGGCCAGGTGACGTGGCAGGTGGACAATTCACAAATTGTGGCAGGTGACGTGGCCAGGTGACGTGGCAGGTGACATGGCAGGTGACGTGGCAGGTGACGTGGCAAGTGGACAATCCACAACTTGAGGCAGGTGACGTGGCAGGTGACGTGGCCAGGTGACGTGGCAGGTGGACAATCCACAAATTGTGGCAGGTGACGTGGCCAGGTGATGTGGCCAGGTGACGTGGCCAGGTGACATGGCAGGTGACGTGGCAGGTGGACAATCCACAAATTGTGGCAGGTGACGTGGCCAGGTGATGTGGCAGGTGACGTGGCAAGTGGACAATCCACAACTTGTGGCAGGTGACGTGGCCAGGTGATGTGGCAAGTGGACAATCCACAAATTGTGGCAGGTGACGTGGCCAGGTGATGTGGCAGGTGACGTGGCAAGTGAACAATCCACAACTTGTGGCAGGTGACGTGGCAGGTGACAAGGCAAGTGGACAATCCACAACTTGTGGCAGGTGACGTGGCAGGTGACGTGGCCAGGTGACGTGGCAGGTGGACAATCCACAAATTGTGGCAGGTGACGTGGCCAGGTGATGTGGCAAGTGGACAATCCACAACTTGTGGCAGGTGACATGGTCAGGTGATGTGGCCAGGTGATGTGGCAGGTGACGTGGCAGGTGGACAATCCACAAATTGTGGCAGGTGACGTGGCCAGGTGACATTGCCGGTGATGTGGCAGGTGACGTGGCAGGTGACGTGGCAAGTGGACAATCCACAACTTGTGGCAGGTGACGTGGCCAGGTGACGTGGCAGGTGATGTGGCAGGTGGACAATCCACAAATTGTGGCAGGTGACGTGGCCAGGTGATATGGCCAGGTGACGTGGCAGGTGGACAATCCACAACTTGTGGCAGGTAACGTGGCCAGGTGATGTGGCCAGGTGACATGGCAGGTGATGTGGCAGTTGGACAATCCACAAATTGTGGCAGGTGACGTGGCCAAGTGACGTGGCAGGTGACGTGGCCAGGTGACGTGGCAGGTGGACAATGCACAACTTGTGGCAGGTGACGTGGCCAGGTGACGTGGCAGGTGGACAATCCACAACTTGTGGCAGGTAACGTGGCCAGGTGACATGGCCAGGTGATGTGGCAGGTGACATGGCAGGTGGACAATCCACAAATTGTGGCAGGTGACGTGGCCAGGTGACGTGGCAAGTGGACAATCCACAACTTGTGGCAGGTGATGTGGCCAGGTGACGTGGCAGGTGGACAATCCACAAATTGTGGCAGGTGACGTGGCCAGGTGACGCGGCCAGGTGACATGGCAGGTGACGTGGCAAGTGGACAATTCACAACTTGTGGCAGGTGACATGGCCAGGTGATGTGGCCAGGTGACGTGGCAGGTGACGTGGTAGGTGGACAATCCACAAATTGTGGCATGTGACGTGGCCAGGTGATGTGGCCAGGTGACGTGGCAGGTGACAAGGCAAGTGGACAATCCACAACTTGTGGCAGGTGACGTGGCAGGTGACGTGGCCAGGTGACGTGGCAGGTGGACAATCCACAAATTGTGGCAGGTGACGTGACCAGGTGATGTGGCAAGTGGACAATCCACAACTTGTGGCAGGTGACGTGGCCAGGTGATGTGGCCAGGTGACGTGGCAGGTGACGTGGCAGGTGGACAATCCACAAATTGTGGCAGGTGATGTGGCCAGGTGACGTGGCCGGTGATGTGGCAGGTGACGTGGCAGGTGATGTGGCAAGTGGACAATCCACAACTTGTGGCAGGTGATGTGGCCAGGTGACGTGGCAGGTGATGTGGCATGTGGACAATCCACAAATTGTGGCAGGTGATGTGGCCAGGTGATATGGCCAGGTGACGTGGCAGGTGGACAATCCACAACTTGTGGCAGGTAACGTGGCCAGGTGATGTGGCCAGGTGACATGGCAGGTGACGTGGCAGTTGGACAATCCACAAATTGTGGCAGGTGACGTGACCAAGTGACGTGGCAGGTGACGTGGCCAGGTGATGTGGCAAGTGGACAATGCACAACTTGTGACAGGTGACGTGTCCAGGTGACGTGGCAGGTGGACAATCCACAACTTGTGGCAGGTAACGTGGCCAGGTGACATGGCCAGGTGATGTGGCAGGTGACATGGCAGGTGGACAATCCACAAATTGTGGCAGGTGACGTGGCCAGGTGACGTGGCAGGTGACGTGGCAAGTGGACAATCCACAACTTGTGGCAGGTGATGTGGCCAGGTGACGTGGCAGGTGACGTGGCAGGTGGACAATCCACAAATTGTGGCAGGTGACGTGGCCAGGTGATGTGGCCAGGTGACATGGCAGGTGATGTGGCAAGTGGACAATTCACAACTTGTGGCAGGTGACGTGGCCAGGTGATGTGGCCAGGTGACGTGGCAGGTGACGTGGCAGGTGGACAATCCACAAATTGTGGCAGGTGACGTGGCCAGGTGATGTGGCCAGGTGACGTGGCAGGTGACAAGGCAAGTGGACAATCCACAACTTGTGGCAGGTGACGTGGCAGGTGACGTGGCCAGGTGACGTGGCAGGTGGACAATCCACAAATTGTGGCAGGTGACGTGGCCAGGTGATGTGGCAAGTGGACAATCCACAACTTGTGGCAGGTGACGTGGCCAGGTGATGTGGCCAGGTGACGTGGCAGGTGACGTGGCAGGTGGACAATCCACAAATTGTGGCAGGTGACGTGGCCAGGTGACGTGGCCGGTGATGTGGCAGGTGACGTGGCAGGTGACGTGGCAAGTGGACAATCCACAACTTGTGGCAGGTGATGTGGCCAGGTGACGTGGCAGGTGATGTGGCAGGTGGACAATCCACAAATTGTGGCAGGTGATGTGGCCAGGTGATATGGCCAGGTGACGTGGCAGGTGGACAATCCACAACTTGTGGCAGGTAACGTGGCCAGGTGATGTGGCCAGGTGACATGGCAGGTGACGTGGCAGTTGGACAATCCACAAATTGTGGCAGGTAATGTGGCCAAGTGACGTGGCAGGTGACGTGGCCAGGTGACGTGGCAAGTGGACAATGCACAACTTGTGGCAGGTGACGTGGCCAGGTGACGTGGCAGGTGGACAATCCACAACTTGTGGCAGGTAACGTGGCCAGGTGACATGGCCAGGTGATGTGGCAGGTGACATGGCAGGTGGACAATCCACAAATTGTGGCAGGTGACGTGGCCAGGTGACGTGGCAGGTGACGTGGCAAGTGGACAATCCACAACTTGTGGCAGGTGATGTGGCCAGGTGACGTGGCAGGTGACGGGGCAGGTGGACAATCCACAAATTGTGGCAGGTGACGTGGCCAGGTGACGTGACCAGGTGACATGGCAGGTGACGTGGCAGGTGGACAATCCACAAATTGTGGCAGGTGACGTGGCCAGTGATGTGGCAGGTGACGTGGCAGGTGACGTGGCAAGTGGACAATCCACAACTTGTGGCAGGTGACGTGGCCAGGTGACGTGGCAGGTGATGTGGCAGGTGGACAATCCACAAATTGTGGCAGGTGACGCGGCCAGGTGATATGGCCAGGTGACGTGGCAGGTGGACAATCCACAACTTGTGGCAGGTAACGTGGCCAGTTGATGTGGCCAGGTGACATGGCAGGTGACGTGGCAGTTGGACAATCCACAAATTGTGGCAGGTGACGTGGCCAGGTGACGTGGCAAGTGGACAATGCACAACTTGTGGCAGGTGACGTTGCCAGGTGACGTGGCAGGTGGACAATCCACAACTTGTGGCAGGTAACTTGGCCAGGTGATGTGGCAGGTGACGTGGCAGGTGGACAATCCACAAATTGTGGCAGGTGACGTGGCCAGGTGACGTGGCAGGTGACGTGGCAAGTGGACAATTCACAACTTGTGGCAGGTGACGTGGCCAGGTGACGTATCAGGTGACGTGGCAAGTGGACAATCCACAGCTTGTGGCAGATGATGTGGCAAGTGATACGCTAAATACAAGTACACTGCTGCTCTCTCAGCTGCTGGTCTCCCAAAATGGCTGAAATGGTTAAATAATACTGTTTCTTGAGCTTAGGGAGGGTCTTATGATGTTTCTTAACTAAACGCCTATAGACGCAAATGCGGTAAAATGCGGTAAAACGCCGCTAAAATCGCGGCAAAAATGACGTTTTTAAACGCCGGTTTTAGCCTTTAAAAACGTGTGTTCAGCACAGTTTGCACCGGCGTCTTGTGTGCATGGGGCCTAATAACACACACAGTCTTTGATTTCAGAAATATGTTTACAGTTCAAATTCAAATTAAATTTGATGTAAAATTCGATTGGAATTTCAATTTGAATATCTGACAAATTTTGTTTCGTTATTCGGAGCATTCGGTAAACCTTGTTTATACCGTAATTAGGGTATTCGGATATATCCGAATCTCTGAATAACAAAAAATTTGTCTGAATATAAATTCGTAACTAAACGAACCGCACATGTCTACTGTGAACAGGGGCAAAGTCATGCTGTCCGTGGCTTCCCTAAACTGTTATTCATGTACTGTAGCATTAAAGAAGGGAGTGGTATCCAATTAATTTTGAAGTCATGTAGTAATGTATGTAGGTATGAGGGTAAGGTGGCCATAACGTGTAAATGGTTTATGTTTTAAGGACCCTTATAGACCTACCATATATCACTGATAGCCATAGGTGTGCGCACAGGGTGTGCCGGAAGTGCCCAGGCACACCCTAATCACCCCATGTGCATTAGTGTTATTGCTCTGTGTAGCAGCAGGAACATGGGAAAGATTTCCCTCTTACCGGCTCTGCCATAAGAGAAGTGTTTATGCTCTTCCCTTTCACTGAGCCAGCAGGGAGAACAATGTGCCGGGGTCATATATATGTAAACACATACACATGCATGTGTGTTTGAGCTTAAGGGTGCACACCCTAATGCAATAGGCTGCGCACACCTATGCTGATAGCTTAAAGTTGAATTTTGGCCAAAACTACTATTAAATCTGTTGTCTCTACCATCCCAATACCTATTCTGACTAACCTGTGTAAGAAAGATCTGTATACTTAACTATTTTAAGCTCATTCCAGTTCAGTGACATGATTGGGCTGCAGGGGAGAGTAGAGAGCACTCTGACAATAGCTGGTAATGCCTGGAAGAGTGGCATCACCCATAGGCTTCAATGGCCCATCTGTTGTGAGAGCTCCCTTCTCTCCCCTGCAGTTGCGCTGGCTGACACAGGGAAGTGGGATGAAGTGACTGGACTGGAGCAATCTGTAAGTAGGTATACATCTTTCTTATGCAGGTTAGTTAGCATAAGTGTTAGGAGAGGGAGGGGACAATTTTAAAGCTAGCTAAGGTTTGCCTGTAATTCTACTTTAAATCCAATAACCATATCCTATAATGTTACTCTGAGTTATTTCTATCTATCGATCTAATGAATTAATTACAGATGAAGGAAACATTACTCCAAGTATTAAAGTGGTAGTAAAGTCTTACCTAAACCTCCCCTGCAAATTAAGGGCATAATGTGCTAGTATGCAAACATATACAGGCGGTCCCCTAGTTGCAAACATCTGACTTACAAACAACTCCTACTTACAAACGGAAGGAGACAACAGGAAGTGAGAGGAAATCTACCCCTAGGAAGGTAAATTCACTCCTGTAAGAGTTATTATGGGAAAAAGGTGTCTCCTCTCCACTGATGCTTTATCACCAATCCTTGTTTCCACAACAACCCAAAATTTTCAAAATCCAATTGTCATTGGGACGGAAAGTGAGGTGAAATGTTCTGAACAGGGCACAGACAGCAAAACAAATGTTACAGGGGTGATAACCCTTCCCTATGTTTTCCAAAAAGCTTAAAAATAGATTTTTTGGCTGGAGCTACACTTAAACAATGTACCTTTTCAAAATTACAAACAGATTTGACTTAAGAACAAACCTACAGTCCCTGTCTTGTTTGTAACCCGGGGACTGCCTGTATACAGTTCCTATCAGCGCTACAAACTGTCAGTCATATACATGGGCATGTGCGACCTGGAACAAATAAAAATGCTGATTCCCAGTGCAGCTACCAACCACTGGAAAAATGGATAACAGGATACAAACAACAAAAAGCAGCGCTCAATGGGAATAGCATAAAAAACGTTATAGTCTTTAAATAAGTAACAAGATAAATTTATTGCACTGGAAGTAAAATCAGTCAAAGCTGCAGCAACTGTCAATAATAGTACGGATACTTTCAGATGGTAGCTACATGCTTTTATGACTGTTTTTGCTACCATCTGAAAGTATCCGTACTATTATTGACAGTTGCTGCAGCTTTGACTGATTTTACTTCCAGTGCAATAAATGTATCTTGTTAATTATTTAAAGACTATAACGTTTTTTATGCTATTCCCATCGAGCGCTGCTTTTTGTTGTTTATGCTAGTATGCATACTAGCACACTATAAAAGACTTCCTTTAAAATGGATCCCTCCAGCGGCATTCTGTCACCGCTGACATATATTCCATCTTCACCTGGTCTTCCTTCAGGGTTTTGATGCTCCAGCTGTTTGAATAGCCAGGCCATGATTATGTCACTCCTGCGAATGCGTACGAAGCCACAGGGTTCTTAATGGATGGCACATTAGAGTATTCTGCCTATTGAGAGCGTAGTGTGCATGCGTCAGTGATATGCGTCAGCTGTATACTGTATATCTCCCAAACGATACACATTTAGGAGATATTCACGGTACCTACAACCTTATTATAGGCTTACCTGTAGGTACAAATTGAAAATAGGTGTCTACTACCACTTTAAAAATAAATGATATCTTATTGGAAGTCTTTGAAGTTAAATACAACATAAAAAGAGAAAGCTGGCGTTTGTCAGCTTTGCTGGCACCTTATACTGTATATGTTGGCTTATCCATATACAAATATCTCCACAAATAACACATCTCAGCAGGAGAATTATCAACACTTTGTTATATATGCCTCAGACGGGCACTTTAACTAGTTGTGTGATAATGTACACTGTGTTTGTGTCTTAAGCCAGCCATACATGGAATGGAAACTCAGCCGGTTGAGCAGTTTCGATCCATGTATGGGCTAGCTTGTTGTACACAAGTCAATCGACTTGTCAAAACCCCTTTGGGTTTTTCCCAAATGAACAGTGCTGCCAGCTATAGTCGGCAAGGCTGATATTTGTATGTATTGTATTGAATAACACAGTTCAGCAGGACTAATTCACTTATCCACATAGTATATGTGGATTGGGAATTTTTTTTTTTTAACCCACTGGTTGATTGAAAAAAAAAACATGAAGGGCCAGCCTTAATTCTATTGATCCACATGGCTTGGAAAAACAACTTTATTGCAAGTAAATAGCCTCATCTGTTTCTTTACTGCATAAAAAAATAAGTAAATTATTTGAAAAATGTAGGCTAATCATGGCTAAAATAATATCTCAAGGGATAAATCTGAGGCAGAGGATATCCCCCCCCCCACCCCTCCTAGATACAGGGCTGTCTTTGATAGGTTTTTGTTGCTGTCTTCATTGGGATTTCCTAACTATTGTTGAGTCATTGGGACAAAAAATGGGATGAAAACTCTTTCACTTGTGACCTGTGTTGTCAGCTTACCTTTACATTCTGGTTGTCTTCCAGTCCATGATCCATTGCTCAAACATGTCCTATCTTCAGAACCATGAAGTATGTATCCAACATCACAGCTGAATCGCATTATGCTCTTTGTTCGAAATTCTACACCTTCTCTAGACCCATGCGCAGGTACACCTGGATCTCCACACCACCCCGAAGCATCACCTAGAAATAAAGATCATACTTGTTTTAACTCGCTTACAAATTGAAAATACATAGGAGCTGGAAAGAATAGAATAGGCGTTCACTCTATTCAATATTTGTACTGTTCTTCATAACTCCAGAATGGAGACAACCCACCTCCCAACTCAGCTCTGTCATCTGAGAGTCAAGCATTCTTTTTCTTTACATATTTCTATGGAAAAACTCGTTAGAGGGCTGGTGGCAGGGACACCCAGAATTTATAAAGAACCTAAAAATGATGGCCCTGAAAGGCATGAGTAATTATCTCCCCTTGACTTCACATCTTGATTTTTTCTTTTTAATAAAAGAGCAAATCTAGCATGATTGTAATAATCAAACTAATAACTAGAGGAGAGGGTAGAATTTTATTAAAAAGTTATTTTAAAGCAATAGTATCGTATTTCTTGCATGGTACAGTAGTTACATGACCCAATGAACTCTCGATTGGTTTACTGCAAGGGGGTACCAACAAACCTTCAGGAAGCACATAAATTACACAAACGCCATTGAACTGCTGGGGTTCAAGTAGTTTAGAAGAATCTGCACTTTCAGTATGGGGCTGGTCTACTGAAAAGGGTGCTACATTTTTAGGATGCCTTTTTTAAGCAGCTGCCTATTACTGAACGGTATATTGACTAATTAGGCACGGTAAAGCTCTCTCACCTGTGGGGATTGAGATTCAAAATATCATCTGGCCTGCGGATATTTAATGTCTCTGCCTTTTGTATTTTTCTTTTAGGGCTCATTTACATGGGTGATCAGCCCCAAACAGCTTGAAGAACCCTTTGTTTATTTTTCCTAGTCCTGAGCTATGTGCAGGCATGTTAGTAAATGGACACATATCTGCTGTACAGACTCATCTGTACAGTCAAGTCTGGTAGGTACACACGGACAGGTGCACAGATCCCAACACAGAATCTCTGTATTAAGGGCCATGTACCCATCCCTGCATTCTTGTCAAACTCAGCAGTACAAGGGTGAATAAACTATTCTTAAAAAACAGCTAAATACACAGATGAAATAAAATAAAGGAATATGTAAAACTAACATTTCCTATTCGTGATATGTGCCTGTTGTACTATGTACTTGTATGAAAAACATACTGTTCTCTCTGTATTGCTTCCTTTGTGTGAAATCCCTTGTGTTCCAGACAGTCCCTTTGGTTTCCTATTCCAGATTTGGGCTGACACCCCCCCCCCCCTGCACAACCATTCACTGGGAAGATCAGTGTCCTGCTGTTTTTCCTCCCCCAGAACCTCACTTTTAACCACATAAGGACCAAGCCTCTTTTTCAGATATGTTGTTTACAAGTTAAAAACAATTTGTTTTGCTCGAAATATGCTTAGAAACCCCAAACATTATACATATTGCAGTCATTGCAATACTTTATGTCACACCGTGTTTGCGCCGAGGTCTTACAAGCACGCTTTTTTTTGGAAAAAATACACTTTTTAAATTAAAAAATAAGACAACAGTAAAGTTAGCCCAATTTTGTTTATATTGTGAAAGATAATGTTACGCCGAGTAAATTGATACCCAACATGTCACACTTCAAAATTGCACCCGCTCGTGGAATGGCGACAAACTTTTACCCTTACAAAATCTCAGACGTTTAAAAAATTCTACAGGTTGCATATTTTGATTTACAGAGGAGGTTTAGGGCTAGAATTATTGCTCACATGTGTGGTTTGAACACCGTTTTCATATGCGGGCGCTGCTCACATATGCGTTCGCTTCCGAGCTCGGCTGGACGGGGCGCGTTTAAATTTTTCTTTTTGTTGTATTATTTATTTTACCTTTTATTTTTATTTTTTACACTGTTCTTTTTTTTTTTTAAATGTGTGACTTTTATCCCTATTACAAGAAATGTAAACATCCCTTGTAATAGAAAAAAGCATGCCAGGTCCTCTTAAATATGAGATTTGAGGTCAAAAAGACCTCAGGTCTCAAATTTACACAAATTTTACAATAATAAAAAAAAAATGTTGTCATTTCAAAAAATGACAAAAAAATCCCTTTAAGAGCTATGGGCGGAAGCAACGTTTTGATGTCGCTTCCGCCCTTCTATGGGATGGAGATGGGTGGGGGCCATCTTCCCCTCACTCATCTCGATACCCAGCCACAGAGAGGACCCGATCGCCTCCGCCGCTACCGAGGACTCCGGTAAACGGCGGAGGGCACGGGAGAGCGGCGGGAGGGGTGGCCCCTCTCCCGCCGCCGATAACGGTGATCTCGCGACAAATCTGCCACAGAGATCACCATTATCGGAAGACGAGGATATCTGGGTTATGGCAGCTAGCTGCTGTCATAACAGAGATATCCCTCTTCAAAGTGCCGATGTATATAGTCGTGCGGCGGGCCGGTAGTGGTTAAAAAAGGCGGGAAAAGGTATTTATAATGTTTTAATATACACACACAAATGTTTTACCTTTCATTTCTATTTTAACCTGAAAGGGTTGTTTTACAAGGCGAGGGTTTACATATACTTTAAGGAAGTTTTTTTTTTTTTTACTTGCCAAAATATTTACATTTCTATCCATCCAGTACTGGGATTTACAAATTTATTTTGCAAAGCCCTGCCCACTCTGGCAGGCAGGAGCCCTAATGTTCACCTTTTTTTTACAGATACTGTAAATAACACTTTCATGATATGTCCCTTCCTCAGCCTGTGACTAGCCAGTGAAAGGAAAATGAGCACACTGATAAGCTCATCTTTCTTCCACTCTGCTCTCTCCCCCTATTAGCATACGCTATGTTAGCACATGGACGCAGCAGCACAATTGATTGTCTTCTTGCATTAATTCTATCTCTTCTGGTCTGAGCTCTGTTGTACGTGGATTGCAAGACCAAATACCAGGTCAAATGAAGGTACTTACACTGTCTGCGTTTAAAAAATAAATGCAACCATTTGTTTAGGAATACAGAGCACTATTAACTTGTGTCTTTTATAAATGCCTGGAATTCAGCTTTAAAAGAAGAACAATAAAACCTAGAGCCATTAAATAGCAGCAGATACAGTGATGTTTGCAAATCTGCATCTTGCTTCAATGAGCCTATTACAGATTGCATTTTGATTTTGGCAGATTGATTTCCTCATCTCTGGCGGTATAAAAATATTTCACAAAGTAAACAAAAAAATCCCAATTTTCTCAACAAGTAGGAAGAAGTACAGTAACTCGTTAGATTTTTGTAACATAAATACGAAACAGAAGGAAGCAATAAGCTGTTTCCATTAAAGCTTTGTTGCTATGACTTAACTGCCTCCCACTTACAGATAAATACTGCTAACCATCTTCAAGTCTACAACATCAAATTCTCCCCTTTACGTGACCCTTTCAGAGTGAATGCCAAATGAACAGGCAAGCTCAATGGTCCGTGATACAACATTTCAATAAATGTCACCATTGCAAATAAAGTTTAGAGAGAGAGATGAGATGGAATAATGCACCACAGTTCTATCTAGAACCCTGAGACGGTTTGCTTTGTAGGGGGGGGGGGGGGAGATCTAATCAAGAAAATTATAATCTGTAATGATTGTCTTTGTAAATTTTAGTCTCCAAACAGTCCTTTCCTGAACTTTAAAGCCCTGTACACACGATCAGATTTCCTATGGATTCTAATCCGATGGATTTTTTCCATCGGAAATCCGATGAAGCCCACTTCCATCAGTCTTGCCTACACACCATCAGTCAAAAATCCGACCGTCCCAAACGCTGTGACGTAAAACATTCCAACAAGCCGAGAAAAATTAAGTGCTACTGAGCATGCGTTGACTTGATTCTGAGCATGCGTGGGTTTTTTGTCCGATGGAGTTCCACACAGACGATCGGAATTTGCTATCGTTTTTTTTCCCATCGGATAAATTTAAAACATGTTCAATTTTTTCTCACCGATGGAAAAAAGTCCGATGGGGCCCATACACGATTGGTTTGTCCGATGAGAAAAGTCCTTCAGACTGTTTTCATTGGTAAAACCGATCGCGTGTACACGGCATTAGTAAAAAAAAATAACTAAAAAAATATTAATTTATAAAAACCTGTTGAATTTATTAGAAGGATGACCAGAAATTTTCTAAAGCGGTCTGACGCCTATGTTTCAAATGGAATGGGTTGAGGCCATGCTTCATAACATTTTTTTTTGAGACATTGGAAAGTTTTAGCACTCAAAATGTTCAAACTAAACAACAGCTACATCGGTGATTTATATTAGCTACTTGGCACTTAGAAAGACTATGTAACAAGGACCCATTAAATCCGTAACCAATATCTTTCTACTCCATCTGTGTTCTTCAAAAAGCATGAGTGTGGAACCAATTAACCACCACCCCATCCACAACCCTCTAGTTGGACACACAGCATCATTAACATTACTGTGAGGAATGTATGATTGTTCTGCAACATTTTCTAAGATTTTAAATGCTGTTTGATTGTTTCCATTATATACACTATAGTGCCAAAAGTATTGGGATGCCTGCCTTTACACTCTCATGAACTTTAATGGCATCCCAGTCTTAGTTTGTAGGGTTCAATATTGAGTTGGCCCATCCTTTGCAGCTATAACAGCTTCAACTCTTCTGGGAAGGCTGTCCACAAGCTTTAGGAGTGTGTCTATGGGAATATTTGACCATTCTTCCAGAAGTGCATTTGTGAGGTCAGGCACTAATGTTGGACGAGAAAGCTTGGCCCCCAGTCTCCGCTCTAATTCATCCCAAAACAAGGTCCATAAATACATGGATGAGTGGATTTGGGTGGAAGAACTTGACTGGCCTGCACAGAGTCCTGCCCTTAACTCCATAGAACACCTTTGGGATGAATTAGAGCAGAGACTGCAAGCCAGGCCTTCTCATTCCAACATCAGTGCCTGACCTCACAAATGCGCTTTCGAAAGAATGGGAAAACATTCCCATCGAAATACTGCTAAACCTTGTGGACAGCCTTCCCAGAAGAGCTGAAGCTGTTAAAACCGCAAAGGGTGGGCGAAACTCATTATTTAACCCTACAGACTATAGCAGAGTACACACTAACACTGTGAGGTTAGTCCAGAAATCTCTCCCCACTGAGCTGTTGTATTCTGACAGGGAGATGGCCCCCCAACCAGAACACTCCGTTTGGCACTGTCTGCCATTGGCTGAGAGCGCTGTTTGGGAGTTGGTCGACTGCTGGTTTGCTTGACTTCTGTCGGACTGACCGATATATACACGGGCAGAATGTCAGGCATTTTTTATTTATTTTTTGGACTGGCAAATGTCTCCGACATTCTGGCCGTGTGTACTTAAGACTGGGATGCCATTAAGGTTCATGTGCGTGTAAAGGCAGGTGTCCCAATACTTTTGACAATATAGTGTATTTAGTAAATTTACTATGTACTTCATACTCTTCCAATCACCAAACTATTTACTGTATACTGCAATGGCTCAACATACCATAATAATGATTATATATAATGATAGTTTTTAATCACCATTTGAACTTTGGACTATTTTACTTGTATTTACTATTTAGCCAAATAAAAAAGTTTTGTGTAAAAGAAAATGTACATCTCTATTCTCAATATTGGTATGCAAAAATTAAAGAGGTTGTATCAAAGTGGTGATCAACTTATTTGATATACTATACCTCAAGTGTGGCCCCCTGATGACATCACTAAAAGGCTACTGAATAAAAGATATGCATTTTTTAGACCTGACAACAATAAAAAAACAAAATACATACACAGACCCTATACATTCTCATTAGCGTTTTCTTTTTATAGCTTAAATATGAAGTTTTATATGTTACATAAATTTTTTAAAGATGATTTATTTTGTTTATTGGAATCTTAACCAATGTGTTTCCGAGTTTACATATTTCCCTTACATTAGGGCTTTACCTGATAGGTGGAATTATTGGTGTAACGTCGTGCACAATGCCATTATTAGTAACATTTTTGTTCATGAAATGGTTGAATATGACTAACCCAGATGAAAGCATTTAAACATATTCAGAAAGCAAAAAGAACTTGCTTTGTCATATTTAACCACTGCAGGGACTAAATAGCCACTAATGATGGCACATTGCACTTTTCACCAATAATTCAACCTATTACATTGATTAGGCTGTATTGTCTAATGTAAAAAAAGGTATAATGTTATAGATCTATCTACTGTATCTATTTATCTATCTATCTGTTTTCTTTTTATTTGCTTTTCAGATGGCCTCTGGTCTCAGGCTTTCATCATTTTAGCTCTCATACCTTTATACCCATTTTTGACTACAGCAGTTTTAAGATTTCTACTATAGGCCTTTTTCTTTAGTGATACATTTGTGATTACTTAAGATAACAAAGTGATACCCACATAGTTTTTTTTTTTTTTGTGGTGGATGTTGGCTTTCTTTTATTTTCAATGGATTTTCAATTCAAAATTATGCTAATATTATGTTGTTGGTACAAATGTATTTGTAAAAGGAACCTTTTTTTTTCTTCTTTGCACTTTTTTTAATGAGATACTGAAATACTGAAACAAAGCTAATTGACGTGTATAAAAATATAATTTAAAAAAATCAGCAGAAAAAAATAAGTAAGGGGAGAGAGGAGGTAATTAGAACTTAATAGGGTTACAAATGATTAATAAGGGGTTAAATAGGAAAACATTTTATTAGAAAAAAAATACAGACTTTTGATTTACATATGAATAAAATAATCAATACAATAAAACAATATATTGATTACTTGAATAGCTGCTGCAGAAGCAGGATGCACAAGATGCGTCTACTACAAAACTTTGTTAAAGTATTTTAGGACGTATCTCTTATGCTCAAAATCTTCAAGTGGTTCAATAAAAGAGCCATTTTCTAGAACAACATGTTCAGGACACATAAAAAGGCTAAACTTTCCACTGAAAGGTAATGGGGTCAAGAGAAGAACTGTGTCCTTCTTCCTACAATCATCAGAAAGTACCATGTATGTATCCATATTCAAATTACATTCCCAATTTCTTCACTGAAATGTCCTCAATGGCATTTACTAGATTTACAGTCATTTCCACAAATGATCTTATTATGATCAGTAAAAGTGGCCACAGCCTCGTAAGCGGTTAGAGAATATAGTTATCAAAAATGAATTTCTAACAACAATGACACAGAGGACAGAGCATGCTGAATCACCAAACCGCAAATGAAGTTTAAATGAAATTCTTGGCACTAAAATCATTAGCTGGTGTCCATTTTCTTTAATGCCCTCTTTGCCATTTAAAGCACTTGAATTGTAATGTGTGTGGAATACATGTCATTGTAAATGGTTTAAACAAGAATAAAATTTCATGTGGCTCTTAAAGTCAAACTCCCACTTTTGTAGACAAAAACACAGTCCTCTTTGGGTCAGTTATATAACTTTCTTAACAACAACAAAAATCACCAGCGCTAGAATTGGTGGATGGGTGTAAAAAATATTCAAAATGTCAAGAGGTGCAGGAAAATCAAAAGAGGGGGGGTGTGAGTCCAGAGCAGCAGGAAAAAGATTCGTACCCTCAAGTACCAAAAATACAACACATAAACACTAAAATCCAGCGCTCATGGAACATACACAATGACACATGTAAGCTCTTTGTTGTGATGAAGAACTTTGTCCATTTATTTATCAGAATTTCAATAAAAAGAATCCAATCCCAGATGGACGAAAAAAAGGGGAGGAAATGAATGTAATATTTACAATAGTCACAACTTACAATGGTATTACCCACGATCCGTAGAGCAAGGAGGGGTTAAAAATTCGAAGCGTGGTTTAGTGATCCTGTAGCATGAATATGGTGTGAACACAGTATCTTGAGATGACTTTCAAGTATGGGACATACAGGCCGACATGTGGAGGGCCCTCCCACACGAGTGACCAGAAACCTGCACTGTGACACGGCTGGGACGGGAGAGCTCACAACCTCCGTCCCTCCAGATGGATGACGTCACATACCATTGTAAGTTGTGACTATTATGAATATTACATTCATTTCCTTCCCTTTTTTTCATCCATCTGGGATTGTGATAAATAAATGGACAACGTTTTTCATCACAACAAAGAGCCTACATGTGTCATTGTGTATGTTCCATGAGCACTGGATTTTAGTGTTTGAATGTTATATAAACTTTCTTGCACACCCTTATCTGCTTCCTCTCTGGTGATACTGAAAAAAGCTATTCCATTAACGTCTTCAAAGTGGAGTGCTAGGTGGGAGGGTCTAACATCCTCAAACTGATGGAAGTGGAAATTGGGAGTGCTAAGAGGAAGGATCTTCTTGCTATCAGTCCCAGCGGTTTTAGAGAAAACTAATGAGAAATGTGGTGTCTAAAGCTTCTTCTGAGTTTTGAATAAACACTGACTCCTTTTTTTAGGAAAGCAAATCAGTTTGGCTTTAAAAACAAAACCCCAAAAAGGCAAAACTAATGCCGCGTACATACGACCATTTTTCATGACGAGAAAAATTAAATTTTTAAAAATGGTCGTGAAAAACGGTCGTGTGTATGCTCCAGAGAATTTTTCTTGGCGAGAAAAATGCCCGAATTTTTTTTAGAACCTGCTATATTTTTTCTCGTCGTTTTTCACGTTGTTCTTTTTAACGTAGTGAAAAACGGTTGTGTGTATGCGGGGGATGAGGGGAAAAAAAACGTGCCTTCTCATAATCAAGTATGAGATGGGAGCGCTCGTTCTAGTAAAACTAGCTTTCGTAATGAAGATAGCACATTCATCACGCTGTAATGGACTGAAAAGCGTGAATCGTCTCTCACCAAACTTTATTAACACGAGGATCAGCAAAAGCGTCCCAAAGGGTGGCGCCATTCGAATGGCACTTCCCCTTTATAGTGCCCTCGTACGTCACTGCGCTTTGCTCGAGCGTATTTTTTCATGAACGTGTGTATGCAAGGCAGGCTTGAGAGGAAACACAAAAAATCACGTCGAGAAAACCATCGTTTTTTTCCATGACATGAATAACGGTCGTGTGTACGCGGCATAAGATTGTTTTTGTTAGCGTTATATTTTTTTTACTTTATTAGCTTGGTTTTTTATTCAATATACAACCTTTGTTTTACAAATAAACGTTTAATACATGACAAAGGATTCCCAGAGTACTAAGTCATCTAAAGAGATAGCACAGCAAAGGAAGCTTGCTTTGCAGCTCCATTTATCTGACTGAAACCTCTGATTAGCAATAAGTCACTTCTCTGATTAATTATTTAAGTTCTGTAAATGATGGACTTCTTTCAGCAAAGCTGAAAACTAAAGTAGCTAAATAAGACAGGACAAGGCTAGAGTGCCATCTACTGGCTACAGAGATGATTGCATAAAATATATATTTATTAATTATTTTTTATGATTTTGAATAAAGAAAATATAATCGGCACCATTCTAAATTCTCTTTAAGTAAAAACAAAGCAAATCTGATGCACAGGCACCAGTAAAATATTAACTTCCAAAGGTCCACTGTAAGAAGCCATCAACTGCATTATTTTTTAGCTACTAGGTTTTATTTACCTTAAAGTGATTGTAAAGTCAGAAAGTTTTTTAACTTAATGCATGCTATGCATTAAGATAAAAATACTTCTGTGTGCAGCAGCCCCCTCAGCCCCCCTAATACTTACCTGAACCCCATCTAGATCCAGCGATCTTGCACAAGACACTCGGTTGGCCGGGACTCCCCACCTCATTGACTGAGACAGCAGCGTGGCGCCATTGGCTCCAGCTGCTGCCAATCAAAATCAGTCAGCCACTGAGGAGAGAAAGGGGCGGGTCAGGGCTCCATGTCTGAATGGACACAGGGAGATGTGGCTCGACTCGGGTGCCCCCATAGCAAACTGCTTGCTGTGGGGGCACTCAACAGGAGGGAGGGGCCAGGAGCATTAAAGAGGGACCTGAGAAGAAGAGGATCTGGGCTGCTCTGTGCAAATCCACTGCACAAAGCAGGTAAGAATAACCTGTTTGTTATTTTTACCTAAAAAGAACGAGACTTTACAAGCACTTTATAAATATAGATACTTTTTTAAATGTAAGTTTTTTTATTACATTAGTATAAGAAGATGATGCTGTATCAAAACATCTTGCTTTTTGGAATGTCAGACAATTCTGGTAATATTAAAAGGAGGCTTTTTAGCTTTCGATATTGTACCAGCTCATGTGGAAACCTGTCTAAAGGTAATTCCTCAAATATATATATATATATATATATATATATATATATATATATATATTACAGTATATATACAGTATTTATTTACAGTAAATATATACCTATCTATAGACATACAACCACACAACTATACATAGATATATAGATATTTATATATTCTCTTAATCATGTTTACCTGAACAGTGAGGTAACGATCCACTCCATTGCCCATTTAACTGACAGGTCCTTGTAGAATGCCCTATTACCGTTCTCCTTCCAGTGCAGGAATAATGGACAGTAGATCCAAATGTAAACTTTTCCCCAGAAATAATTGCGTTTGGTGGAACTCCAGGATGACCACAGTCAATCACTGAGAAGAGAAATGACAAGTTTAATTCTACTCTCTGCCATGTTGAAACACCTCCATGGAACTGACTATTTACTTTATTTAATGGAAGCTTCAGAATTTATCATGGGTACACTTTTGAGAGATGTGAGGTTATTCAACATGTCACGGTGAACATGCTTATGTTGTGTTGATTCTACCGACTCCTAAAGACAAAGCAGTGTGTGTGAAAGAGTTTTATTTCAAAGAATAGTAAGCTGACACTTTCTAATTCATTATATATTAAAGAGATGATATATTATCTATATTATAACAGAATCAATGTCAGAAAAATTTATGATAATTTTACCATAAAAAAATCATAAAACAAAATGCAGATGCACCCCTCTCACAATAAAAAGACTTCACGCGCCTCACATGAAACTTAATGAAACTAACACATACAGTACATTGCATAATAAATACATATTGCACTTTTAATGTAACCCAAAAAAAGCCTCTAGCATTCAAAAACCAAATGGACTGTGGAAAGAAGTTGTTTTGCAGCCTGGTGGTATGAGAGAAAATACTCCTAAATCCTATTGGATGGTAACACTAAAAACAAGGCATTTGCAGGATAGGAGCTATCTTTTAGGATATTAATAGCTCTCCGAAGGTACTTCCTCTCCCCAGTTCTTCTTTTTATTACCCTCTGTAAGTCATTTCTATAATAAACCCTGCACATCCATTGTCACAGAAACATTTAATAGGTCAACTCACCCTCAATGGCAGCCTTATAGAAGCTGAACAGGACACATTCTGAAAAGCCTGCCCCCCACAGCTTCCTCAAGAATTTGATCTCTAATGAGTCTTGCCCACCAGACAGGATATGTTCCCTGTCCACGACAGATCCTCAATAAATATTGTTGCCAAGAAATGGCAACGCCCTCTCAACCCCAGCCCCATTAATCACAAATGTCTCTAAACTGGCTTCTCTATTTCTCCTAAAATCTACAATTATTTCCTTTGTCTTATCCACATTTAGCTCTAAATCATCAGTCTCTTAACAGCTTCCCAGGGGCCGAATGCTGCCTTTTGCTTGCTGTTATCCAGCCATTAGGCCATTATTCCTCCCACTGACACCATCAAAAGGGCACAATTCCTCCCACTGACACCGACAATATAGCACAATTCCTTACATTGACACCAACAATTTTTTTCCATTGATACCAGTGGTTGGCTACTATTCCTCCTACTGAGACCAACAATGGGGCACTATTCCTTCCACTGACACCAACAGCAGTTCAGAATTCCTCCCACTGACATAAACAATGGGGCACTATTCCCTCCATTGACACCAATAATGGGGCACAATTCCTTCCTTTGATACCAACGATGGGCCACTATTCCTCCCACTGACACCAACAATGGAGCACCTTTCCTTCCACTGACACGAAAAAAAGGGCATAATTCCTCCTGCTGACACCAATCATGGGACACTATTCCTCCACTGACACAAACGGCAAGGCATTGTCTACTCCCACTGGATGCCAGGACATTTTTTACTTCCACTGGCCCTAGTCCAGACCCACTAAAGACTGAAGGACAGGAAACTGGCCCTTTGTTTATAAAGTTTTGAGACCCCTACTCTAAAGGATTGTCTTTGCACCAACCCACTAGGTTTCCTATATCCAGCCTCATCACCATTTCTTATTCTCCCAACTAACGTGGTGTCATCTGCAGATTTTAGAACAGAGTACCATTATAGCAATAGACACAATCAGGAGTATATAAATTAACCAAAAGGGGGCTGTGGCACCCCTGTCCTAAGGGACAGTGCCAATGAGTACCAACTACCAACCTATACCCTGCTGCTTATTAGCCAGGAAATCCAAAATTTAGTTACAAAGGCTTGGTTGGGCTTAAAGCAATGTTAAACCCAAAAGGAAACAATTATTATTTTGCAGCTTACCAATTCTTAGATGTGATGGCTGCATTACTTTTATTTTTTAGGCTTTTTAGGCTTTATTTATTTTATTTTCATTTGGCCAGCAAAGTCTGCTGTTTTTCAAAAGAACAAGCTCTCAGTTTACAAGGATAAAGCAAACCATTTAACACTGGCAGGGGTGTCTGCAATAATCAACTTTAATTTATTTATGTAAAACCTTTATCCCAAAAGGAAAAAAAAAAGTTTTTTATACCTAAATATAAAGTGTGAACTGGAGATTGGCTTCAATTTGTTGGTGTATGTATAGCAGCTAGTCTGTCTAACACTTCTCAGATGGACAATGCTGCTGTCCAAAGGTGCCCCACGTGTTTCTTCATGCAGAGGGGGGGGGGGATTTTGTTTGGTTCACCTTAACCGGTTCCCGACCGGCTCCTGTACATTTACGTTGGCAGAATGGCATGGCTGGGCAAAGTAATGTATATTTACGTCACTTTGAAATTCCCGCCGTGCCAGGCGCGTGTGCGCCGTCGCGGGCACGCTCACGCCCCTGCCCCTGAGCTCCGTGACCGTGCCCGTGGGACCCGCGGATTCAATGTACGATGGTGTCTCGCGATCGGGTCACAGAGCTGCAGAACGGGGAGAGGCAAGTGTAAACACATAAGTCCTCATTCTGCCTAGTGACACTGTCATTGATCGTCTGTTCCCTGTGATCGGGAACAGCGATCAGTGACATGTCACTCGTAGCCACACCTCCTAACAGTAAGAAGCACTCCCTAGGTTACACTTAGTGGTTAACCCCTTCACTGTCAGTGTCATTTTCACAGTAATCAGTGCATATTTATAGCACTGATCGCTGTAAAAATGACAATGGTCCCAAAAATGTATCAAAAGTGTCCGATGTGTCCACCATAATGTCGCAGTCATGATAAAAATTTCTGATCACCCCATTACTAGTAAAAAAAAAACATATTAATAAAAATGCCTTAAAACTATCTTTTGCGCAAACCAATCAATAAACGCTTATTGCGATTTTTTTTTACCAAAAATATGTAGAAGAATACGCATCGGCCTAAACTGAGGAAAAAAATCTTTTTTTTATGTATTTTTTGGGGATATTTATTATAGCAAAAAGTAAAAAATATAGCTTTTTTTTAAAATTGTCGCTCTATTTTTGTTTATAGCACAAAAAATAAAAACTGCAGAGGTGATCAAATACCACCAAAAGAAATCTCTATTTGTGGGAAAAAAAAGGACGTCAATTTTGTTTGGGAGCCACGTCGCATGACCGCGCAATTGTCAGTTAAAACGACGCAGTGCCGAATCGCAAAAAAATGCTCTGGTCTTTGGCCAGCGAAATGGTCTGGGGCTGAAGTGGTTAAAGCTTACAGTGCATGTGAGGGTAAACAAAAGAACCCACAAACATACATCTTTGCAATACATTTATATTTCCCCATGCTTTATTCTTTTAAAATGCTGAAAGTACAAATAAAAGCTGTTACTTTTACATATCTCTAGAAAGCCATAACACCCTGACTACGATGCCTCTAATGCACTGATCAACCTAATGCCGCGTACACACGACCGTTTTTCATGACGAGAAAAATGCAATTTTTTAATTTGGTCATTAAAAACAATCGTGTGTGGGCTCCAGAGCATTTTTCGCGACGTGAAAAATGGCCATTAAAAATTTGAAAAAAACGTGCATGCTCAGAAGCAAGTTATGAGACGGGAGCGCTCGTTCTGGTAAAACTAGCGTTCATAATGGAGATATCACATTCGTCACGCTGTAACGGACTGAAGAGCACAAGGCTGAAAAGTGCGAATCGTCTCTCACCAAACTTTACTAACACAAGGATCAGCAAAAGCAGCCCAAAGGATGGCGCCATCCGAATGTAACTTCCCCTTTATAGTGTAGGGGTTGGGGTGCATGCGGAATGTCTTGAGGCTCCTACTGAGGCACCATCCCGGAAAAATATGCGACTGTATGTAAAAAAAATGGTTGATCAAGGGTGGGACTTTGTGTGTGCCTCAGTGGAGTGAATAAATATAGATGTATCACGATATATAGAAAAATAAACAATTTTTATTATCCTGCCGAAGGCAGCAATGTAAAAAAACCTTACATTCTTACAAAAGTATATATAAGAAAATATAAAATCACATTACAGTTCAAATAATGGGTAACGGGATGTGTGATTCCCATTCACAGAGAGAAGTGAAGGCCTACGCTTTTCGCGGATTTCCGCTTCATCAGGGCCATTTAGCGTAGCACAAAGAGTTAATACAAGGGTTCTAGGAGCAAACAAAACATTGATAAAATATACATGCATGTTATATCCTATATATTTCCGGGAGAAAAAAAAAAAACTAACATATATAGATCAACATTATACAGGTATTAGATCCAATTGGAATAAGAAAGACTGTGGGTGTGCACATTGAGGCATATCAAGTATGTTATCCAATGGCACATCCACATACTACATTAGCATTTATTTTCTAAATATCAATATCATTTGAATATTTACAGAGGAAAACATTTCTGATCATATGTATGGTCCTTTTCCTCCCGCTCCCCCCCTTTTTTGCTTTTCTCCTTACTTGTATCCCCGCTATACCTTTTCCACACCATCTATTGTACTTAATATCATTTCCCACTCTCTATCCCCCCTTTCCCCCCCCTCCTCCTTTCTCCTCCCCCTCCCTGTTCCTTTTCCCCTATTTTTTCATTTTTCTTCCCTGTTTTTTCCCTCCCCTCCCCATCATTTCAGTCCCTATATGTTCCACCCCCTCCCCTCTGAATTATAATTATTTTGATATACATAGGGATCCAACCCATACAACCGCGCAGATCTCTCTTTTAGGGGGGGAGAATCCTCACAGGCACCCAGGTCTCTTCCGTCCGCCACATTGCATCTGTGCTTGTACAGTTCTCTGGTAAGTTTCTATCTCTCTTTTTGAGACTAACATATAAAACATGCATACGAAAACTATATCAATACATGTTATTTATGTGTACACTAGAAGCTTTGGGTACATTTCCCCTGTATATATGGGACACTGCTGCGCATGCATAGGACCATACATATGATCAGAAATGTTTTCCTCTGTAAATATTCAAATGATATTGATATTTAGAAAATAAATGCTAATGTAGTATGTGGATTTGCCATTGGATAACATACTTGATATGCCTCAATGTGCACACCCACAGTCTTTCGTATTCCAATTGGATCTAATACCTGTATAATGTTGATCAATATATGTTAGTTTTTTTTTTTTTTTTCTCCCTGAAATATATAGGATATAACATGCATGTATATTTTATCATTTGTTTTGTTTGCTCCTGGAACCCTTGTATTAACTCTTTGTGCTACGCTAAATGGCCCTGATGAAGCGGAAATTCGTGAAACGCGTAGGCCTTCACTTCTCTCTGTGAATGGGAATCGCACATCCCGTTACCCATTATTTGAACTGTAATGTGATTTTATATTTTCTTATATATACTTTTGTAAGAATATAAGTTTTTTTTTACATTGCTGCCTTCGGCAGGATAATAAAAAAGGTTTATTTTTCTATATATCGTGATACGTCTATATTTATTCACTCCACTGAGGCACACACAAAGTCCCACCCTTGATCAACCATTTTTTTTACATACAGTCGCACTTCCCTTTATAGCGCCATTGTACGTTTCGTACGTCACTGCGCTTTGTTCGAGCATTTTTTTTTTCACGATCGTGTGTAGGCAAGGCAGGCTTGAGAAGGATCATGTCGAGAAAAACGTTTTTTCAATGACATTAAAAACGGTCGTGTGTACGCGGCATTAGCGTACTAAGTTTTATCAACCCTGCCTGCTGTCTTAGAACTTCACCTATCCCTTCTTCTCTCCGTTCCACTCTACATTCATAAATAGATTTTATTTTACAGTAAAACAATGCTGCTGTCTTCATTCCCAAAAGTCTACATGCGCACTGTTTGAAAAGTAAGGGCTCTTAGGAGATGTAGCTCTGGGAGCAATGTCTACATCAATAGAAGCTGAGCTCCCAGAAGCTGTCCCTGCAGGAATTGTACAAGCATGGTGATGATGTCACATGGAGTAATAAAAGCTGTTTCTTAATACAAGAGCAAGGTAAAAGAAAAATGAATGCTAGAAGGAGAATGGGAAATTTGTGAGTAAATATAGGTCATGCCTTGACAAAACATTTTAAAACTTAAGCCTCGAGAAACAAATAAAAACAATATTAAAATGCACACATATGAACTGTCCTCTTTGCTAAAAGATCTGTAATTCTCTCTAACCACTTTTATGATTTATACACTTCTATCAATAAATAAGACTTGTCACAATAAAAGGTTAATGGGTTGACTTTAGGTACTCAAGCAGTAAAAGAATGACATACTGTACATGTTTAAGACATGACAACCATATCCCCCATATGTATTACCTTTATCCCCATATCCATATCCACACCCATCCACATATCCACATATCCACACCCATCCACACACATCCATATCCACACCCATATCCCCCATGTGTATCACCTTTATCCCCATATCCATATCCATATCCACACCCATCCACATATCCACATATCCATACCCACCCACACACATCCATATCCACACCCATATCCCCCAGCTATTACCTTTTGTACCACCACCCCTCCCTTTAGAATGTAAGCTCTATGATCAGGGCCCTCCTGTACCTTTTGTATTGAACTGTACTGTAACTGTGTTGTCCCCCCTATACATTGTAAAGCGCTGTGTAAACTGTTGGCACTATATAAATTGTGTATAATAATAATAATATAATAATAATGTGTACTTCTATGCTTGATGTTTCATTAGTAATGTATATTTAAATGATGACCATGCACTAACTAAAGGATAAGTTCACCTTTGGGAACATGTTACAGGTTCCACCCATTTTAGGGTGGAACCTGTAACATGTTCCCACTCCTGCAGTCTCTCTCTGATCCCACCACCAATTGTGACAGCGAGGATCTTTTCCCTGCACCTGCTGTCATACGACCGCATCATTCCTTTACAGAGATCTGTGAATGAATAAACTACAAGTACTGACAGACTTTGCGGCTGAAGGCTTGTAGTTCTTAATGAACTTCCAGGGTGCTAGTGAGTGCTCTAGGTAGTTCATTGAGACTTCCTGATATTTTGTAACTGTCTGTCCATATGAGGTATGAGCAGACAGATACACTGACAGTGCAGGAGCCTGAGATTGCACCCATGATCTGCTACTGATCACGGGTGCAATGCTTTACAGGCAAAAGCATAAACACATAATTTTGTTTTTACATTTATTTATTTTTTTAGTAAGGTGAACTTATCTTTTCATTTTTATAAGTCTGGCAGTAGGGCGGGCACTGATAATTCTTAAGACCTATGTCAGAAGGCTTTGGGCTTAGGTCCATAGCATCAGTTTTATTTCAGTTTTAGACCTTTCTGGTATCATGCAGAACTAATTGAACTCCTGCTTACCTGAAGTTGACCTACTTCAAGAGAGTTTCTTATAAACTTATATGGGAATGGAAATCCCAAACAAAAGCTCAACACAGGCCATTATAAGGTAGGGATGAGCTTCGAGTTCGAGTCAAACTCATGTTCGACTCGAACATTGCCTGTTCACCCGTTCACCGAACAGCGAACAATTCTGTAAAAGTCTATGGGAGAAATCTAAAGTGCTCATTTTAAAATCTTATATGCAAGTTATTGTCATAAAAAGTGGACATGTATCAATGCAAATTCTTTTTTTAAAAACTGAAGTTTTTTCGGGAGCAGTGATTTTAATAATACTTAAAGTGAAACAATAAAAGTGAAATATTCCTTTAAATTTCGTACCTAGGGAGTGTGTATAGTATGCCTGTAAAGCAGCGCTTGTTTCCCATGCTTAGAACTGTCCCTGCACAAAGTGTCATTTCTGAAGGAAAAAAATAATTTAACCACTTCCATACTGGGCACTTATACACCTTCCTTCCCAGACCAATTTTCAGCTTTCTGCGCTGTTGCACTTTAAATGACAATTGCGCGGTCATGCTACACTGTACCCAAACTACATTTTTATCATTTTTTCCCCACAAATAGAGCTTTCTTTTGGTGATATTTGATCACCTCTGCGATTTTTATTTTCTGCTAAAAATTTTAAAAAAAGACCGAAAATTTTGAAAAAAAAACGTTTTTCTTGTTCATACATCACGGGACACAGAGCAGCATAGTCATTACTATGTGGGGTTATATAGAATTACCTTCAGGTGCTGGCACTGGCAACTTCCAAAACAGGAAGTACCCTCCCCTATATAAGCCCCTCCCATCCGGGAGTACCTCAGTTTTTTGCCAGTGTCTAAGGTGTTGGCCAAGGTTAACATGTATTCATCTGGGCTTGTGTACAGGTTCTCTGGGCCTTAGCAAGCTATTCCGGATCCGACCAAAAAAGCTTCATAGCTAAACGGTCGGTACCCGGGCCTTGCAGAGAAGATCAGGGTTTTGCCTGTAATGCCTCTCTTAGGAGGGCTGGACCCTGGGATCCAGAGCTCTGGTCATACCCAAAACCAAGAGGCTATCTGTGCAGGGTGCTATACAGGTCCAGGGGAGTGGAATCCTTGGGAACCCGGTCCCTGAAGGTCTAGTACAATGCCTGCCGTGAGAGGTGAAGTTTGGGCTTCTGTGGACCAAACAAAGTCCTGCGGCGGGGAAAAGGTAAGTGGGGGCCCCTCAGGAACTTGGTTCTATTGAGGGGACCCCCAAGCCTAATATGTCTTTCTGCCTGTTACCTAAAGGGTATTCCCGCTAATAGCTGTATATGCCTAAGAAATCCTAGAAATGTTTTTTCATAGGGGAAGTTTTAAAAAAACTGTAAACCTGGAAATGTTTTTTCATAAAGGAGGTTTTAAAAAAAAAAAAAAGACAAAAGTGCGGTACCTGTGTTTGTCCACTAGAGGCCGCTGTGGAACGTCTTTTTTCTTGGGACTATTCCTTCCATGGTGAAAGTCCAGGCAGATGAGTGAGCTCTCTATCAGGGAAGCTGCATTCCTCTGTCATGCTGCCAAGTAGTTTCCTTCCATCCCCGAGTCCTGGTGAAACAGGGACCCTGGCTCCTCTCCCTACATGGCGCCAAGAGCGCACACGTGCACGTGCGCGCGCACACATGCTTTCCTTTTATAAGGTTTAGCTTCAAAAAAGGGGGTGGAGCCTGGCAGATGACGCGCTCTGTGCGCCCAGCGCTTCTGCGCATGTGCGGGCGTCCCAGCAAGATAAAAGGACTCAGTCCACGCTGCTTGCTATGGACACAGAGCATGAAAAGGAGCTGGTAGCATGGTATAGGGGCTTACAGCGGGCGGTTGATACAGGCATCCCCAGAAAGACGCATTAGTAGACACCCACTGATGTACATAGCAGCAAATTGCATTAGACTATTTCAGTAAGGGGTGTATTGCAGCTGGAATACCTCAGCTTTGAACTAAGGAATATGCCGCCTAAAAAACTCCGAGATATACCTCTCAGGAAGTGTAGGGGGTCTCCATCGGGCTCTGAGGATCTGGAGTAGTCATCTGCACCCTCCTCCCCTGAGAAATCAGAGGTTAATACCCATAAGGAACCCCCGGGATTGCCAGGTACTGCGGCTGTCCTCAGTCCACCTGCTCCTGCATATATAACAGAGGAGGTTTTTTCCTCAACTCTGGAGGGATTGGAGCAGAGATTGGCTGCATTGATCGCTTCTTCTCTACAGGAAAGAAAGCGCGCCAGATCTCCATCACATCCATTAGAGTGCCTGTTGGCAGAGCAACAGTCCCAGGAAGGGACCGACCTACCTGAAGGGGATCAGGAGGAGGTTAGCTCTGTTTTTGAGGAATCGACAGTAGATGAACCATTTTCAGCATCACAGACTGAAAGATTGTGGGTCCAGACCCTAACTGACATGGTTCGATCTGCATTTAAAATGCCTCTTGTTGAACCATCAACTACTGCTGTCTCCTCATTGGGGTCGCTAAAAGCTCCCCAGGTTAATTGCTCCTTTCCAATACATCCATTATTGGAAGGACTTATATACCAGGACTGGGAACATCCTGATAAACTATTTGTTCCGCCTAAAAGGTTTCCGGTGATCTATCCCATGGAGGAAAAGTTCACCCAGAGATGGAATGTTCCTACGGTGGATGCAGCCATCTCTTCTGTGAACAAATCACTGACATGTCCAGTAGATAATGTTCAAATGTTCAAAGATCCAGTGGATAAAAAATTGGAATCTTTATTAAAATCTGCTTTTTCCACAGCAGGGGCTGTTACACAGCCAGCAGTGGCAGCTATTGGGGTCTGCCAAGCTTTAAAGGATCAAATGAAAATGGTCCTGAGGGATTTGCCAGACCAACAGGCCCAGGCTCTGGCTGATCTGCCTAGAGCATTATGCTTTGCGGTTGACGCCATCAAGGATTCTATCCATCAGGCCTCCCGCCTCACGCTGTCTTTGGTACATATGCGTAGGCTTCTGTGGCTCAAAAACTGGTCTGCTGAAGCTCCCTGTAAGAAGCTCTTAGTTAGCTTCCCATTTCATGGGGAACGCCTTTTTGGCGAAGACCTGGATAAGTATATCCAGAAGATTTCCAGTGGTAAAAGTACTCTCTTACCGAGTAAAAAGAGGTCTAGGGGTCCATCTTTTAAGAGGACTACCTCTCCTATCCCTGCGACGTCTGCTACTAAGCAGTTCCGACGGCCTCCTCGGTCAAACTCAGGAGGTAAAAATCAGGGACAGCCACAGGGTAATAAAAAGCCCTGGATCCGAAGAGGTACTAAACCAGCCTCCAAGTCAAGCCTATGAAGGGCTGCCCCCACTCAAACGGGTGGGGGGAAGACTTCAGTTGTTCGCAGAGACCTGGCGGGAGACGATCAAAGACAGATGGGATGCTCTCCGCAGTAACTCTGGGATACAAGTTGGAGTTAAAAGAGTCTCCTCCGTCCCATTTTATGTGGTCAGGCATGCCAAGAGACCCTCTGAAAAGAGGGTCTCTCCTATTGGCGTTAGAACAACTATTGCTCCAAGGAGTAATTATGGAGGTTCCTATGGAAGAGTGGGGGTTGGGTTTCTACTCAAACCTTTTCACAGTCCCGAAGCCAAACGGGGACATAAGACCCATATTGGACCTAAAGAGTCTAAACAAATTTCTAAACGTCCGGTCTTTCCGGATGGAGTCGATCCGATCGGTCACCGCTGCCCTACAAGGGGAGGAATGGTTAGCCTCGATCGACATCAAAGATGCTTACTTGCATGTTCCCATCTTTCCAGGTCATCAAAAATTCCTACGCTTTGCAGTAGAAGGGCGCCATTTTCAGTTCAGAGCCTTACCATTCGGTCTGGCCACAGCACCACGAGTGTTCACAAAAATTCTGGCCCCACTGTTGGCCGATCTAAGAACACGGGGGTGTAACGATAATGGCATACCTAGACGACCTGTTGTTGATGGACCACTCAGTTGCCAAGCTAGAAGTGGTAATTGTCGATACAATCAAGTATCTAGAGTCTCACGGTTGGGTCATCAACCTGGACAAGTCAGCCCTACAGCCAGTGAAAAACCTGGTATATCTAGGGCTACGGCTGGATTCAGACCAGAGGAAGATTTTCTTACCTCTAGACAAGGTATCCTCTTTGAGGGCCTTGGTCCGTCTGCTTTGTGCAAAAAGACAGCCGTCCATACGCCTGTGCATGAGGCTGCTAGGAAAGATGGTAGCATCATTCGAAGCTGTGCCATACGCCCAATTCCACTCAAGGAATTTACAAAGGGCCATATTGTCAGCCTGGAACGGAAAAGTTCAGGCTCTAGACTTCCCGATGGCTTTGTCCCCTTCCGTTCGGAAGAGTCTCTGCTGGTGGTTGATCCCCCAGAATCTCCAGAAGGGAAAACCCTTCAGCCCGATATCTTGGAAGGTGGTCACTACAGATGCCAGCCTTATAGGCTGGGGGGCAGTACTGGAGCAATGGTCTCTCCAGGGCAGATGGTCAAATGTAGTAAAAACCCTGCCCATCAATCTCTTAGAGATACGAGCAGCCCGGTACGCCCTAGTAGCCTGGACATCCAGACTCCAAGGGTCCCCTGTCAGAATTCAATCAGACAATGCCACAGCAGTGGCATATATCAATCATCAGGGAGGCACCAGGAGTCGTGCAGCCCAGAGGGAAGTAAGTCACATCCTGGAATGGGCAGAAAAGCATGTCCCATGTATATCAGCTGTCTTCATTCCAGGGGTGGAGAATTGGAAGGCGGACTTTCTGAGTCGCCAACAGTTATGCCCAAGGGAATGGTCCCTTCATCCCGAGGTCTTCCGAGCAATATGTCAGCGGTGGGGAACACCGGATGTAGATCTGCTAGCATCCAGATTCAACGCAAAGGTGGACAGATTTGTCTCCCGGACAAGGGATCCCCTCGCTTGCGGCTCGGATGCTCTGGTGTTCCCTTGGGATCAGTTCAGACTGATATATGCATTCCCTCCGCTACAATTGTTGCCTCGACTCCTTCGCAGAGTCAGGTTGGAGAAGAAGCCGGTGATCCTGGTGGCTCCAGCGTGGCCCCGAAGGGCCTGGTACGCGGAGATCATCAAAATGTCTGTGGGGAGTCCTTGGACCCTTCCACGTCGTCCGGACCTGCTTTCGCAAGGACCGATATACCACCCTTCCTTACTAACTCTAAGTTTAACGGCCTGGCTATTGAATCCCACATCCTAAAGAAGAGAGGTCTCTCTAACTCTGTGGTATCAACTATAATCAATGCCAGGAAGCCTGTATCCAGGCAGATCTACTATAGAGTTTGGAAGGCGTACATCACTTGGTGCGATTCCAGAAAATGGCTTCCACGTAAGTACGTTATAGGCAGAATTCTGGACTTCCTGCAGTGGGCTGTAGACAGGAAGTTTGCCTTAAGTACTATCAAGGGCCAGGTTTCGGCCTTGTCAATACTATTTCAAAGGCCCCTGGCTATGCATTCACTTGTCAAATCCTTTATGCAAGGTGTGACTCGTATTATTCCACCGATTAAGGCTCCCATATGCCCATGGGATCTAAATTTGGTTCTGTCGGTTCTGCAGAAGCAGCCATTTGAACCTTTGCGGCACATTTCCTTGGTTCTACTCACCAGGAAATTGATATTTTTAGTAGCCATATGCTCGGCTAGAAGAGTGTCGGAATTAGCCGCCATGTCCTGTAAAGAGCCATATCTGGTTATCCATAAGGACAGAGTAGTATTACGTCCTCACCCAGCCTTTCTTCCTAAGGTGGTATCGAGGTTTCACTTGAACCAGGATGTGGTTCTTCCTTCTTTTTTCCCCAAACCAAGCTCGGTAGAGGAAAAGTTATTGCATTCTTTGGATGTGGTAAGAGCAGTTAAAGCTTATCTAAAAGCCACTGCTCAGATTCGTAGAACGGATTCTTTGTTTGTTCTGCCGGAAGGCCCCAGAAAGGGTCAGGCAGCATCAAAATCTACTTTAGCCAAGTGGATTCGACAGGTCATAATACAAGCCTATGGCTTGAGAAGTAGACCCGCCTCCGTTCAAAGTTAGGGCGCACTCCACGAGAGCAGTTGGAACTTCATGGGCAGTGCATCACCAGGCCTCCCTGGCGCAAATTTGTAAGGCCGCAACATGGTCTTCAGTACACACGTTTACTAGGTTCTACCAGGTGGACGTTAGAAGTCAGGAGGATGTCGCCTTTGGGCGCAGTGTGTTGCAGGCCGCAAAAGATCCTCATGCCTGATGGCGCCCAGCTTATGTATGGTGTATCCCCCCCTCTTGTGGCATTGCTTTGGGACATCCCACATAGTAATGACTATGCTGCTCTGTGTCCCGTGATGTATGAACAAGAAAGTAGGATTTTTAAAACAGCTTACCTGTAAAATCCTTTTCTTGGAGTACATCACGGGACACAGAGCTCCCACCCCTCTTTTGGGGACACGTATTGCTTTGCTACAAAACTGAGGTACTCCCGGATGGGAGGGGCTTATATAGGGGAGGGTACTTCCTGTTTTGGAAGTTGCCAGTGCCAGCACCTGAAGGTAATTCTATATAACCCCACATAGTAATGACTATGCTGCTCTGTGTCCCGTGATGTACTCCAAGAAAAGGATTTTACAGGTAAGCTGTTTTAAAAATCCTACTTTTTTGTTTCAGTTACAAAACTTTGTAAATAAGTATGTTTTCTCCTTCACTGATGGGCACTGATGGGGCTGCACTGTCGGGTACTGATAAGGCGGCACTGATGGGCACCGATGAGGTGGCACTGATGAGCACCGATGAGGTGGCACTGATGGGCACCGATATGCGGCACGGATGGGCACCGATAGGTGGCTCAGATTGGCACTGATAGGCGGCACGGAGCGGCACTGGTAGGCGGCACAGATGGGCACTGATAGGCGACATGGATGGGCACAGATAGGCGGCATGGATGGGCACAGATAGGCGGCACGGATGGGCACAGATAGGCGGCATGGATGGGCACGGATAGGCGGCACGGATAGGTGACACAGATAGGCACTGATAGGTGGCACGGATGGGCATGGATGGGCACTTATAGGTGGCATGGATGGGCACTGATAGGTGGCACTGTACTTTAATGTGTTGTACTAATGGATGCCAATCAGTGCCAAACAATAATGCCTGCCAATCAGTGGTGCTCATTATGGGCACTGATTGGCATCCATTGTGGGCACTGATTGGCATCCATTAGGCATTTCTAATTGGCATCCCTGGTGGTCTAGGGTGGCATACCTTATGGTGGGCATCCCTGGTGGTCTGGTGGCATCCCTGGTGGTCCAGTGTGGGCATCCTCGGGGGAGCACAAACCCCCCCTGTCAGAGGAGCAGCCAATGGGCTCTCCTCTACTCTCGTCTGACAGAAGCGAGTGAGGAAAAGCCGATCACCGGCTTTTCCTGTTTACATCGTGATCAGCCATGATTGGACATGGCTGATCACTTGGTAAAGAGTCTCCGTCGGAGACTCTTTACCTAGATCGGTGTTGCGGGGTGTCAGACTAACATCCCGCAACAACGATTGCCGCGATGCGCGCCCCCGGGGGCGCTCAGTGGCTCAATATCCTAAAGACGTCATATGACGTCCAGTCAGGATATTGAAACCACTTTGCCGCTGTCATTTTGCAATAGGGCGGGCCGAAAGTGGTTAAAAGCACTTGCGGCTATAATGAATTGTTGGCTCCCGGCAGTACAGAGAAAAGTCATTGATTGCATTATAGTTTATAATTGATAATAGGTCATTGGGTTGGGGGGGGGGGGAAGGGTAATGGGAAACAGGTAATAAGGGAAAAAAAAAAAAAGGAAATATGAATGTTTGAATGTTTACACCAATGTTGGTGAATTTTGTATTTGAATTTTTTTCCAATAAAAGAGATAAAAAAAAATTGATAATAGGTCATATAATAATAGCCAAACAGCTCTACCAGTTTTATTGTGTTTTGAAAATGATTCTCTACTTAATAAGTAAAAAAAAAAACTTACTAATGCATTCTGGCAGTGACTTGTCCCATTGTCCATTTGGCTGACAAACAAGGACAGAAGATCCAAATAGATAGTATCCTGGACTGCAGTCATAGAACACCACTGTTCCATAGGTGAAGTTACCGTGCTCTATTTTACTTTCCCGGATAGAGTTCTCTGGGATTCCAGGATCGGTACAGTTGACCACTAGGGAATAAAATGTAATTTAGACGTAGAAGACATTCAAAAATGTTAAAATCAATGTTAAATAAATGTTAAAATAAAATAAAAACTTTTTTTTTTTTTTATAATGACTAGTTCTTAAATAAAGATTGCCGTTTGCTTTGTCACATGATATTTCCTTAATTACAGTGTTAACCCTGGGCCAAGCCTGTGAGACCAGGGAGTGAGAGGAGAGTGCCGCTACAGGCAGGCACAGCGCTGGATTGAGTGAGGAGTCAGATAAGTACAAGGGGGGTGAAGGGGGCAATACTACTATCTAAATATTTTTTCCATATAGAAAAATAGCAGATAGCAAACATTTTATTCCACATAGAATATAGCAGATTCCCAACAGGTGTGATCTTGTCATATGATGTAAGCTGTCAGGAGACAGTTCACAACCCTCTCTCTGCCCACGCAGAGAATATACTACATGAGATGGACCTGAAGAGTTAACAGCCCTCCTTTTCCATCCTGCTCTCAACAGAACAGGGGACAGGGGCAGCAGACGTATTGGAGCATGCAGCTCCAGCTTTCATTCTCTCTGCTGAGTTTTGTATACACTATCACTATTATCAAAAGTATTGGGGACATCTGCCTTGAACTTTAATGGCATCTGAGTCTGTAAGTTCAACATTGAGTTGGCCTACCCATTGCCGCTATAACAGCTTCAAATCTTCTGGGAAGGCTGTCCACAAGGTTTAGGAGTGTGTCTATGGGAATGTTTGACCATTCTTCCAGAAGTGCATTTGTGAGGTCAGGCATTGAAGTGGACTAGAAGGCCTGGCTTGCAGTCTCCACTCTAATTCATTCCAAAGGTGTTCTATCGGGTTGAGGTCAGGACAGTCAAGGTGCAGGCCAGTCAAGTTCCTCCACCCCAAACTCACTCATCCATGTATTTATGGACCTTGATTTGCGCACTGGTGCACAGTCATGTTGGAACAGGAAGGGGCCATCCCCAAACGATTCCCACAAAGTTGGAAGCATGAAATTGTCTAAAATGTCTTGGTATGCTGCCCCCTTATAGTTCCCTTCATTGGAACTAAGGGGCCAAGCCCAACCCCTGAAAAACAACCCCACACCATAATACCCCCTCCACCAAATGATTTGGACCAATGCAAAAAGCAGGATCTATAAAGACATGGATGAGCAAGTTTGAGGTGGAGGAAATTGACTGGCATGTACAGAGTCCTGACCTCAACCCGATAGAACACCTTTAGGATGAATTAGAGCGGAAACTGCGAGCCAGGCCTTCTCGTCCAACATAAGTGCCTAATCTCACAAATGCGCTTCTGGAAGAATGGTCAAACATTCCAATAGACACACTCCTGGACAGCCTTCCCAGAAGAGTTGAATCTTTTATAGCTGCAAAGGGTGGGCCAACTCAAAATTGAACCCTACAGGCTAAGACTGGGATGCCAATAAAGTTCATGTGCGTGTTAAGGCAGGTGTCTCAATACTTTTGGTAATATAGTGTATATCACAGCCACAGAGCGGAGGACTGATCACTCCTAAATAACAAAGAGGCTTGTGCCTTCCAATCCATATTTATGTTAAGTGCAAGCACTGTGCTTGTACCACTCTTTGTTAATCCCCCCCCCCCCCCCCAATGTGCCTTAATCTTAAAAATAAATTATTCAAAATGAATTACAGATTTTAATTATATATTTATCTATATCTATGCAGTGGGGAGAACAAGTATTTGATACACTGCCGATTTTGCAGGTTTTCCTACTTAAAAAGCATGTATAGGCCTGTAATTTTTATTATAGGTACTCTTCAACCGTGCGAGACTGAATATAAAACAAAAATCCACAAAATCACATTGTATGATTTTTAAATAATTAATTTGCATTTTATTGCATGACATAAGTATTTGATCACCTACCAACCAGTAAGAATTACGGCTCTCACAGACCTGTTACTTTTTCTTTAAGAAGCCCTCCTGTTCTCCATTCATTACCTGTATTAACTGCACCTGTTTGAACTCGTTACCTATATAAAAGACACCTTTCCACACACTCAGTAAAACAGACTCCAACCTCTCCACAATGGCCAAGACCAGAGAGCTGTGTAAAGGACGTCAGGGATAAAATTGTAGACCTGCACAAGGCTGGGATGGGCTACAGGACAATAGGCAAGCAACTTGGTGAGAAGGCAACAACTGTTGGCGCAATTATTAGAAAATGAAAGAAGTTCAAGATGACAGTCAATCTCTCTCGGTCTGGGGCTCCATGCAAGATCTCACCTCGTGGAGCATCAATGATCATGAGGAAGGTGAGGGATCAGCCCAGAACTACACGGCAGGACCTGGTCAATGATCTGAAGAGAGCTGGGACCACAGTCTCAAATAAAACCATTAGTAACACACTACGCCGTCATGGATTAAAATCCTGCAGCGCACGCAAGGTCCCACTGCTCAAGCCAGCGCATGACCAGGCCCGTCTGAAGTTTGCCAATGACCATCTGGATGATCCAGAGGAGGAATGGGAGAAGGTCATGTGGTCTGATGAGACAAAAATAGAGCTTTTTGGTCTAAACTTCACTCGCCGTGTTTGGAGGAAGATGAAGGACGAGTACAACCCCAAGAACACCATCCCAACCGTGAAGCATGTAGGTGGAAACATCATTCTTTGGGGGTGCTTTTCTGCAAAGGGGACATGACAACTGCACCGTATTGAGGGGAGGGTGGATATGGCCCTGTATCGCGAGATCTTGGGCAACAACCTCCTTCCCTCAGTAAGAGCATTGAAGATGGGTCATGGCTGGGTCTTCCAGCATGACAACAACCTGAAACACACAGAGCAATTAACAAAGAAAAAACTGCGCCAACCCACTTATCCCCCAAAAAACTGTTTTAAATCAAACATTGAAAAAGTTGTTAGATAAACCCAAAAGCTATTTTGGGACAAATGAAAGTCCAGCAAGCAATTCAAAATGAATGATCTGAGAAAGAAAGAGTCCACTCCTCTTTGGATCAAAGAGGCACAGCACCACCGTGACTGTTCGGAACTTAATGTGAGATAACCACCACCAAAGACAAGGGGAGCAGCTTACCAGAAGGCAAGCGGTTTGGGACATTCGACTGTTACCCAGCCGCGGCCTTTAAGTTGCAGCAGTAATCCTCCCTCAATCAGCAGCGGTGTTCCATCCAGTTAATTCCGCTCACATTCGCATCATGGACCCCACACCTGTACAGCAAAAACGAGCCTTGGATGAAGATGCATCCGGTGATAGGACGGGGAGGGGAGTTGCTGCCCCTAAGGCTGCTTGTCGGGAGAGAGGAGGCCTGCCGGAAGATATCTTCTTTCCCCCGTCTCTCGGTGGTCTCTCTCGCTCTCCTCCTCGGGCAGCAACGTGTAAACACACAGTCAGGGCAACTAATGAGTGCCTCCGTAACGAGCATCTCAAGGTCCTGGAGTGGCCTAGCCAGTCTCCAGACTTGAACCCAAAAGAAAATCTTTGGAGGGAGCTGAAAGTCTGTATTGCCCAGGGACAGCCCTGAAACCTGAAGGATCGGGAGAAGCTCTGTATGGAAGATTGGGCCAAAATCCCTGCAGCAGTGTGTGCAAACCTGGTCAAGAACTACAGGAAATGTATGATCTCTGTAATTGCAAACAAAGGTTTCTGTACCAAATATTAAGTACTGCTTTTCTGATGTATCAAATACTTATGTCATGCAATAAAATGAAAATTAATTACTTAAAAATCATACAATGTGATTTTCTGGATTTTGTTTTAGATTCTGTCTCTCACAGTTGAAGAATACCTATGATAAAAATTACAGACCTGTACATGCTTTGTAAGTAGGAAAACCTTAAAAATCGGCAGTGTATGAAATACTTGTTCTCCCCACTGTATATATATCTATATATTACATATATTTATAGAAACCACAGCTTTGAATTTTTTATATACACAGGGTATGCATATTATATTTTAGTTTATCTATAAATGGTGCTTTTTACTCTGCTCCTTCTTGCAATGTAAATCTAGGAGTCAGCAAAATCAATGAAAACAATATCCTCCTATTGTGGCAGATATGTTATCACAACAGTTGTTAAGCAATTAGGCAGCCATTGTAGTATCTAATCTACTCTGCCTCTAGTGTCTCATCTACAAATCTATGGATATAATAGCAAAACAATGAGGAGAGAGTTTATTAAATGTGAAAGTTATGCAAAAATTTACTATTAAAGAGGAGCTCCACTGAATAGCACTGAATATTAAAAGTTAGCAGCTCCAAAAACTGTAGCTGCTGATTTTTAATAAACAGACACTTACCTGTCCCAGGATCCAATGCTGTGCTCACCCGATGGGGCCCGGGGACTGTCTTCAGTCACCAACACCGGCATCCTAACTGTGTGCAACTGGCTGTGACAGCTTGTGGTATCACAAGCCGCACTGCGCTACACATTGTGAATGGCCCCGCAGCTTTCTGGAACCTGTGATGTGTCCCTGAACACTGCGGGGAAGAAGTGGGGAGGGGGTAACTTCCGCTAAGGATTGCCTAGGTGATCCGAGGAGAAGTGGGAGCAGGTACCCCCCACAAAAAAAGTGCCATTTTCTAAGGAGAAGCAGAGGAGGAGGCCTAAAGCTGAACTTCCCCTTTTGGGTCGAGTTCCGCTTTAAGCTAATACTGCACTAATAACACAAAATACAGTATGTGCTCACTGAAAATACACTATCATTGCTCCTCAAACACACAGAAAGAAATATTTCATGGTGATTGTGCAAGTATTACAAACTCAGTAGATATTTTTGTGTTGGTTTTGCTTGACCATCTTACTCTTCTCTCAATGATAAATCAGCCACCCAAAATTCAGGACATGTTAAAAGAAAATATACCCCTTTCTTGTAAATTTTACTTTATAATGTGTCAGTGTAAAGCAACAAACACAACAAGTGCTATCTTTTTCATTATGTCACCAACAAACTGTGAAGGATAAAATAACAAAGCTTGGAATAGCAATTTACTGTTGCTGCAAGCCCGCAGGTATACTATTAAAGCTTATCTGAATCCAAAAACAAAAATTTGAATATATTGCAGCTAACCAGTTCCTAGATGTGGTGGCTTTATTTTAACCCGGTGAATCTGAATATCACACATTTTCTGTCCCTGTGTAGCTATGCTAACTTCTCTAATGTAACAAAAAGAGGGGTTTGGGACTTTAACCACTTCAGCCCTGGAAGATTTGGCTGCTCAATGACCAGGCCATTTTTTGAGATTCGGCACTGCGTTGTTTTAACTGACAACAACAAACAAAAGAAGACTGACAATTTTGAGAAAAACACAATGGGGATTATTTACGAAAGGCAAATCCACCTTGCACTACAAGTGCAAACTACAACTGAAAAGTGCATTTTAACACGATGGTATTATACACCGGTGGCCCTAAATAAATTTTTTCCAGAATTATCTGACAGGTGCTGGAGGGGATGCAAGGAAAGAGGGACAATGATACACCTATTTTGGTCTTGCCCAGTAATTAGACAATTTTGGGAGACAGTACATAGAATCACACAGACATTTACTGAATATTTAATCCCAAGGGAACCAGATTTCTTCTTGTTACATAATGTACAAATTCCACCTAAAAGATATACTAATTCAATTCTGTGCCACCTAATAAATGCAGCAAAAAGTTGTATTGCAACAAATTGGAAGGATACAAAAGCTCCGGCAGTTTCGGAGTGGCTTAACAAAGTTAGGAGGATAGGAATAATGGAGAAATTGTTACCTATAACATTAGATAGAAGGGAACAAGTTAAAGAAATCTGGGCTCCATGGGAGATATATATGCAATCAGAAGAGGGCAAAAGGCTATTAGGAGAGTGAGAGGGGGAGGGAGGGGGGAGAGGAGAGGGGAGAAACTTTGTCTTTCTTCCTTTTTTTTTTTTTTTTGAGAGGGGAGGAATATGGAGATTGAAAGGAATGGGAAATGGGTATGGGAAATGGGTATAGAGATATTGGGGGGAGATTGGGGATAAGGGGAAGACAATAGGGGAAGATGAGAATATGTAGATAAGAGATGAAGGAATTTATACAGATAGAAATTAGAGAGTATGAAGAAAGAAATATGCTCTGGTTGAAGTCTAAATATAAACAATTAATTTATATAATATGAAGATGGAACAGAATTAATCTCTGAAAGATGTGATGTATAAGAAATAGATTATGAGGTGAATGATGTTTTTACTTTTATTTTTATTTTTTTATTTTTTTCCGGAATAACTTACTGTTTAGAAACCCTGTTGTTAAAAATAAATAAATAAAGAATTAAAAAAAAAAAAAAAGAAAAAAAAAAAAAAAAGAAAAGTGCATTTGAAATTGCACTGAAAGTGGACTAGGAAGTGCAGTCGCTGTAGATCCGAGGGGGGACATGCAAGGAAAATAAAAAACAGCATTTTAGCTTGCACATGATTGGATAATAAAATCAGCAGAGCTTTCCCTCATTTCAGATCTACTCCTCAGGTCTACAGCGACTGCACTTCCAAGTGCACTTTCAGTGCAAATTCAAGTGCACTTTGCACTTGTAGTTTGCACTTGTAGTAGAGAAACTCGACTGAGTCTTAAACGCAACCCGATAAAACACCAATGTGATGAATTAGATCGGAGAGTGTGGGCAGTACAAACCTGACAGAGGTTCTAAATCCTTTTCATTTAAAAACAGCTGAGGCCCGCTTTAAGAATGTGAATTCCAGCACAGCCAATATCACCAAACTGACATCAAACTTTAATTTCTCTTTCTTGCAACCATTGCAGTGGTACTCGAAATAAGACTTGAAACAAACTATCATCATACCCTACAATAATTTTTCTTTATTGTGTTAAAGTAGATGTAAACTCTGATTGAATGGCATTTAGTGTAATAAAGTACTGCGTATCATAAACAATTCACATTTTTTAATTGTGATCCTCTGCAGCCTCCTTGCGGCCATTTTATCTATATGAATGGACTCCTTCAACTGTTGTTACTTAAAATGCGTTCATGATGGCGACAACAGTGGAACAAGCGTATGCAATGTACAATAGAATGCAGCTTGTAGTCTGCATTGATAGAGCAGTGAAAGAGTAAAAACACAGAAGAACAACATGGAGATAGGAATAGAACATTGTCACCCCATAACAGGATGTTCCATGGTAGTGTGAGAGACAGACAGTCTGTCACTGTGAAAATATGAAGATAGGGCCTTTTCGGCAGGAAGAGGATCCTTGAAATTTATTGGAAACTGGTTAGTGTTGCTCCCCTCCAGGGGTGTCCAACCTGTGGCCCAAGATGGCTATAAATGCAGCCCAAAACAAGATTGTAAACTTACTTAAATATTTTTTTTTTTTTTGGGGAATTGTTTGTAAAAATCCATTTAGAAAATTTAGAAACAAATGACAGTATCTCTTTATTGGACTTTTTGAAGTTTTAACTTCCCAAAGAAAAAAATCACACTCTTCGCAATCACGCTTTATTTGTGTCATCAGTTTTTGGCAGCACCTATATTTGTGAGAGACTATTTTCAAGGATGAAGCACACACAGGGCAAAATTAGATCCGAAATATCTCATAAGCGTCTTGAAAATTAGTTGAGAATTGCTACTACATTTATCAAACCAGATATTGATGCATTAGTTTATCAAAAACAGTGTCAAATATTGCACTCATTTTATGTGGGTCATTTTTACTTTCATAATAACGCGCGCGACCCACAAACAGGTTCTTAAAGGGGACGTACCTGTGCCTGTCCATGCCATTCTGTCGACGTACATCGTCGTGCGGCGGTCCTTAAGTGGTTAAGATGTACATCTAAAAGTCTTTTAAAGATATCCATACTCCCCGCAGCCACCACCACTTGTGGGAGAGAGTTCCATATCCTTATTGTCCTAACAGTGAAGACTCCCCCCTATGCAATTTAAACCACTTTTTCTGCAGTCTCATTGTGTGGCCATGTGTCCTTTTACACTCCCTGTGACTGAATAGTTTATTTCCTATGCTGGGATCCCCATTGAGATATTTGTAGATCGCTATCATATCTCCTCTCAAGCGTCTTTTCTCCAGCAAGATAAAAATTTGTGTTTGCAGCAGTTCCTCAGAATTGAGGTCCTCCAGTCCCCTTATTAGTTTTGTTGCCCTTCTTTGGACTCTCTCCAGCACATCCCTTCAGAGGACCGGTGACCAGAACTGGACTGAAAACTCCAGACGAGGTCTGACCAGAGTTTTATAAAGTGGCAAAATTATGTTTTTGTCCCTGGAGTATATCCCTTTTTTATGCATGCCAATATTCTGCTGGCTTTGACAGCTGCAGCTTGGCATTGCATGCTGTTGCACAACCTGTCATCTCTTATTACCCCTAGATCCTTCTCCATCCTTGACTCCCCCAGCTTTACTCCACCTAGTGAATATTTTACATTTATGTTTTTTGACATTACTTTACTTTTGACATTACATTACTTTACATTTTTCCACATTAAACCTCATTTGCCATTTTTCTGCCCCCTCCTTTATTTTATTCAGGAAATTCTGCAAAATTTCCATGTCCTGATGAGAGTTTATTACTCTGCTTAACTTTGTATCATCCGCAAAAATTGAGACTTAACTATTTATCCCATCCTCTATGTCGTTAATTAATATGTTGAATAGAATTGGTCCCAAGACAAAACCTTGGGGTACCCCACTCACTACTCCAGACCAATCTGAGTACATGTTATTTATCACTACCCTTTGGACCTGTCCCTGTAATCAGTTTTTTACCCAAGCACAAACCATATGGTCTAAGTCTGCAGACCTTAGCTTGTAAACTAAGCATTTATGGGGGACTGTATCTAATGCTTTTGCAAAGTCCAGATACTCCACATATCTAGATGGCTGCTCACTTCCTCGTAGAATGTTAGCAGATTGGTCTGACAGGGAAGTCCCCTCATAAACCCATCCTGATTACCACTAATGATATTCTTCTCTTCCATAAAACTTTGAATGTAGTCCCTAATCATCCCCTCCAATAATTTACACACTACTGATGTTAGGCTGACCGGCCTATAATTCCCAGGAATATGTCTCTGTCCTTGTTTGAATATTGGTACCACATTGGCTTTTCTCCAATTAGCTATTATCAATCCTGTCATTATGCTGTCCACAAAGATCAGGAACAACGGTCTGGATATAACCTGACTGAGTTCTCTGAGGACTCGCGGGTGTAAGCCATCTGGTCCCGGTGATTTATTTGTGTTGAGCTTACTAAGTCTATCTTTGACTCTGGTCTCTGTTAACTACATGGGTATGTCTTGTGTTGTGCCACTAACACTACAGTCACTGTCGGTAAACCCTTATTTTTCTTCCGTAAAAACTGTGGATAAGAAGGCATTTAGTACAGTTGCCTTCTTTGTGTCATCTGTAACCATCCTCCCCTTCTCATCTTTTAAGTGTGCAATGTGCTCTGTTTTGTCTTTTTACTGTTAATATATCTGAAAAAAGTTTTTGGGTTATTTTTACCTTCTTCCGCTATGTGTCTCTCGTAATCTTTTTTAGCCGCCTTGATTGCAATTTTACATTTCTTGTTGCATTCCTTGTAGTGCAGAAATGCTGGCGTTGACCCAGTCCCTTCTTTTTTTTAAAGGCCATACTTTTTCTCCTTGATGAGGCTACCCACATTACGGTTTAACCACCCAAGTTTAATTTTTGCTCTTCTATATTTATTGCCCATTGGAATGCACTTCTTGATACCTTTATTTAATATGCTCCTAAAGCATTCCCATTTCTTTTATCTTGGATCTTGTAAGTTGCCATTTGTCTGTTTTTAGAATAAAATCTACATACTGCTACGCATAGAACGAGCTGCTCTCTCTCTTCTCCTCAGCAGTGGGGGTTAGGACCAGGGCTGGTGTAAGGATTTATGACACCCTAGGCAAAACCTAATTTTGCCGCCCCATTGGCTCCACCCCTGACTTCACCCCCTTTGCCCTCCCCATGTGACAGGAGGCGGCACTATACAGGAAGCATCGGCGCTGCTTCCTCTAGGGCTGGCTCCAGTGCTGCACCTCTAATTATACTACCGGACAGACGGAGCAACTGCCTGAGAGTTAGTTACATGCTGCAGCCTGCAGAGCATGCAGACGCAGAGGGAAATCAGCGGCCGGGCGCCCCTAGGCAGTAGTGCGCCCTAGGTGGCTGCCTAGTTTGCCTAGTGGTAGCACCGGCCCTGGTTAGGACTGAGGTAGCTCTGTCTTAAGGGGGAAAAGACAGGGCTGTGAGACAAAAAGTCTGGAGGCTGAAAGGCTTTTGTGGGTTTTGCTTTGTTAAATAACCCTGTGTGCAGAAACTTCCTGTAATAAAGACCAGTCACTGCTGCTCTCTCTCCTTGTGCAGGGTGACTGGACTCATCATCACTTAGCTTTCAGCAGGCAGACTTTAGTGGGTGGGCCTGCTGAGTCCCTTCCACAGTTCTTTTATCACAGTGTATTTGTAGCCTTTGTTGCTATTAAGGACTACGGTATATTTAAATAAAAGTTTTTGTCTCCAGAGTTCAGCCTTTTATCTTCACAATTCAAATGATCAACCTAAAGGGGAATTTATTACACATAAAACTAGAGTTTGAATTAAATGCTGGCCATAATTGTCTAAAAAAAAATCAAAATAAATCATCCTCAACCCAGCTGTCATGATTCATATTTAGAAACAGCAATACAAATAGTTAACAAGTGTCCCTTTAATAGGAAGCAATATCACAGCGATTTCATGTCTTTCCTACCTTTACAAATAGGAGGAGGATGACTCCATTGCCGGTTGGCTTGGCACTGTGCCCGAGTTGGACCTTGCATGACATATCCCATGTTGCAGGAGAATGTTACAACGTCATTGTAATTAAAGCCACTGCCACTTGTTCGTCCATAAATTGGACTGCCAGGGTGACCACAGCTAACAGCTGCCAGGGGGACATGAAGATAAAGAAAAAGAACACATTTTTTAGCCATTCATGAAAAGTACAAGTCATTTTGGCATAAAACTAGTAATGTGTGATTGCAAATGAAGCTGAATTGAAGTATAAAACTCAAAAGAGCAGGCAACAAAAGTATTGTAACTGGAAAAGATTAATTCAAATTGAAAGTATTTAAATGAATGCATTAAAGCTCAGTTGAAGTCAAGAGAATAAGGACATCTCTCCAAATTCTTCAGCCTAGGTTTTTTTGTAAAGGGTATTGTTAAAGTGTATGTAAAGCTAAAACCTTTATTTTAGAGTCTGGAATGGTTAAACCCCTAACAAGTAATTTTTTTTAAGACTTTGTCCAGCCAGAGAAAATTCCCTTAATTTTCTGTTCTGTAATAGAAATGAGAGGAAATCTCTCCAAAGTAAAATAGTGGGAGTATAGTATAATAGCTGGGAGTATACTTAAACTAATGAGAGCCACAGAGGGTTAAGCTAGAGGGTTAAATATAGCCTATATAACACCAAGTTGACATGCTTGTTCTAGACTATTGTACTTTCAATCTTGTGACACATCATTTGAAGAAGGTACTTTACTGCTCCAGTATGAATGTACCTCTGTGCACAAAGCTACAGTAGCACCATAAAGACATAGCTTGATGAGGAACTCAAGTGCCCTGCAAAGAAGTCACAACTTGGCTGAATGGACACAAATTCACACAGACACAGTCCAAAATCTTGTGGAAATCCTTCTCCAAATTGTCAGTTCTAATATAATCAGCTGCTAGCACTGATCACATCCCATAAGGCCGTGCATTCAGTATAAAAGTAACAGAAAAAAGTGCTGCCCTAAAAAAATATGTCTTTGTGTTTTTTACACATATATACATACGCTAGACTATGTCTGTAGAAAACCACATAAAAAATAATATAATGACACCGCTAACTCAAATTGGTGTAACTCTGTGCCCAATTATAGTGCAGCATGTGAACTAATAATTATTTTGATATCCCCCTGAGGAAGATACGAGTTATTCCCTGTATCGACACGCATAGGGCAGGGGACAGGGCGGTGCAGGAGGCAGTGGAGCATTCTCAGTTAAAGGAAAGGACACATTACTTCAGCAGTATCCTTGAGCTTGTAAAGAGTGGTGTACTGTAGCACCCACAAAATGTGAGTACCCCACAGTAGGGGCTAAGCTTTATTTACACAATAAATTGTTTAAACAATATCACACTATCAAGTTTTTTTTATCATACACATGTGGAACACGTTACCAGCAACCAGTCCAGGATTCCAACATTCACTGAACCCAGAGGTGGTTCATATGCATGTTCCGACCAGGATTGATTGCAGGGTCACACACTCTAAGGTGAGCACGTATACTGAAGGGGGGAGCACCAGAGTGGACACAAGGACACGTTTTGCTATCACCAGTTGCTTTGGATTTTTTTAAACTGTGAATGGACTGTATATATTATGCATGTCAGTTTGTGAATCAAGCAAAATAGCACTTTGCACATAGCACTTTTGTAGTGCATGGGAACACGTTTGTGAATATTTTGAGCACAAATATATTGGATGTATTTTATGACAGATGTTTTTATTTGAGCATTAATGCATATCATTTATATTTGTCGCACAGAATCACTTTAATTAGCATTACGTTGTGGCACTAATTTGCACTTAATGCATGTGATCTTCTATAGGCAATTAATAGAGTGTGGATATATGGATAAGCAGAGAAACAAAGGGATTAATAGTTCACATGCTGCACTATAATTGAACACAAATTTGAGTATGTGGTGTCATTATATTATTTCTTATGTTGTTTTCTACAGACATAGTCTATCGTGTGTGTATATGTGTAAAAAACACAAAGGCATATTTTTTAGTGCAGCAATTTTTTCTGTTACTTTTAGGCTTCAAATCTTTGTTAATGCCCATGGTTTTTGAATGAGATGGCCAACCATCTCGTTTATGTGCGAAGGTCAGTTGTCCACAAACAGTACAAGAATTTTGTTAATCTGCTATTAGAAGACATAGGGACTGTGCTATGATGCTAAATCAGTCAATGAACTACAAAACACAAGATCATGGGGGAATTTGATAAACAATTATTGTAACTTGGGCATAATGGCGACAATAAAAAATAACTTTATAAAAAGAACTCTGAAGTTTGTAAAGTGGGACAGGAACTGAGTTTTAAAATAATAAAATAAAATAATATCCTTCATTGTAATTGCATCATATTTCCAAGATAACAATTTACAAGATAAAATTAGGTGCACTGTGCATGTGCATAGAAGTCCTGTAGTTTGGGTTATACATTCATATAGCAATTTAAATGTAAAGCTAACTGCAAGTTACTGCTTGCATACTACCTGCCAAAGAGTTTGTCATACTATAATACTACCTGCCAAATAGATTGTCATACTTTGCTATTACCTGCCAAAGAGTTTGTCATTTTTATGCCGCCAGCTTTGTGATCCAAATACCCTTGCTAGATACCACAGCCAAATTTGAGGTCTGCCCTGCATCTTCAATGCATCATCAGTTTGGTTAATCTATCTAGCTAAAAAAACTAAAGAATTGTAGCACACATGGATGAACCAACTCTTTGCTTATTCTGCATTCTCCTGCTGTCACATATGCTTTGCATTGAAGTTCAACTGGCTAAGAGAACTCAATCTCTTTCTCTCTCTCTCTCTCTCTCTCTCTCTCTCTCTCTCTCTCGCAGTCTGATCAGATTGCCAAAGGCTGATATCAAGACAGACACTAGTACTTACATTTAAATATGCATGTAATGATTTTTGATGTACACACAAATTAATTAACTGTAGTTTCTATTTTGACTGGACCTGAACTTTACAAAATGTTGGGGGGAAAAAAATTCCCTGCTGTCTTATAGCTACATTGTTTTCCACAATTCAATGTTCTATTTAAAGCTTCACTTCCAAGAAGCACGGTCTCTTTTTAAAATGTGTAATATGTCACAGTTGCAGATAGCTATTACCTATTTCCCGGCTGTTCAGCATAGCAGTTACTGTGTGGTTTTCTATAATTGGATGTTGAAAAACACTACACTCACCTTAGCTGCTGTTAGCACTGACCCTAGAGCAATTATTTTCCTTGCTCTATTCTTATTCCTATCCAGCAGATTTGGAAAGTCTTGTTTGACAGAGATTCATTCTTGTTTAAAGATTATCGATAGAGTAACATGTTGTTCCCCATGGTCTAATACCCTTTCCTCTCTTTAGTTTAACATGAAAACAAATGGAACCGTTGAGTGATTGAATCTGATTACAAGGGATTTAGAGCATATATTTAGAGGGAACTGACAATTAACGATTACAATGTTCAGACATCACTGTCATAAGACTGGTATTCAGGTGATCATGGAGTAAACATCAAACAGTATACTAATATGCTGTAAATGTCATTGAAAAAAACAAAGCTAATAAAAGATGCATTTGTAAAACTACTTAAGATCTATGGAAAAACGAGGCAAAAAGCGAACAATAAGTGGTGATAATAACAGCTTTTTTCTATGTTAATGTAGCGGACATGCACTTTCTTTCCTGTATTTAAACTGGCAGAGACACCAGTAATGTGCAGTTCCCTGCAGCTCAGCGGGTGGCGCTGTCGCCTTGGGCTGGGGTTGAACCATTGCTGTGTGCCATACCCTTTTTGTCCTCCCTCGGCAGTGGTATGGTGGGCCGGGGAACCCGCCGTGCCTGCTGGGACAGGGTATAAAGGGGGCGGGCATTTTTGGTGGGGGGAGTCGAGTCCCGGGCACCTTCAGCCTGAGGGCGGTGGTTCGTGTCGGTCCTCTAGGCGGCCTAGGCCTGGAGGACGTTCGGAGGTTGTGTCCCATCCCAGGCACCTTTAGCCTGGGGTGAGGTACTTGGATGGCGGTCCGGGACTGAGGGTCCCGGATTAAGGCTCCACGAGGGAGGAACTTCCTAGGGGACCCCGGGAGTGGGTACCCGAATCCAGTGGCGTAACGGACCGAAGGGGGTACTTACCTGAAGACCTGGTGCAGCAAATTGCCAGTGACGGGTGAGCCTCCGGAGACCGCCCAGAGGGATGTCTTCCTCGATTGGGAGCAGAAACCTACTTCTGGGAAGGAAGTAGGAGAGTTCATTGTGCCTGGGCCTACTCGCATCCACACCCCCTGTCTGTTCTGTTCGTTGAGGGAGTCCAACTGATTGTGTTCTATGAGAATAATAAAGGAGTGTTGGACTTTAGTGGTGTGGGGCTCATTTACTGGCAGACACTGTTCGAGAAACCAGGAGGAGGCTCCAGATGCAGAACACCGGCCCGAAGGTAAAAGAGAATTGTTTCCCACTGCGCACACACACCTGCAGTGGGAACTTGGCGTGGTGACCTCGCACTCTCTCCTCAGAGGTGCCCCTAGACAAGAGCCAGAGCCAGAAGAGTTAAGAGGAGAGAGAGGGGGCCGCTACATTAATATTTGGGTATATGTCTTTAAAACATAATATGATATAGGCAAGTTCCTTTAGAACAAAAATATATTAAATCAATTATATATACAATAGATGTAGCACCCTCCTAGTTCAGCATAGGCTGCTAGTTAAATTTAGTCAGCTCCTCTGTAAACAGTGGAGCAGGGGTTGAATACTTGGGGCTGTTCAGTGTCCCACAGGCTGCTGTTACTCTACTCCCCCTCCAACATTCTGGGACTCAGCCTAGCTGCCATTAAATTGCATATTTCAACAGTTATGGAGTATCCCATGCAACCCATCCCTATTTAAGTTCCTATTCCCAATAAAACCCTCAAAAAAGAAATCCTTTGACTGATTCTTGAGCCAAAGGAAGAGTGCTGAATAGCTGTGTGATGGCTATGCATGCTGTGAGTGGGTGAACTAGGCTTGAATATGCAGGGATAGAACTATTATATGATATATATAGATATATATATTTATATCTATATATATATATATATATATATATCTATATATATTTAAATATATACCGCATATACTGTATAGATATACTGTATATAGTGGGATCCACTAAAGCCAGAACTCCCTTATCTTTTCTTTTGTACCACTCCAGTGACTGACAGGGGTGGGCCATTGACAGCCAGACCAAGGAGAAAGGGGCTCAATTATGTTAGGAGTCATCCAGCCCCAAAGAGAGGTGTGAGGTATTTGTGAGAAGGCAGCTTCCACTAAATATTAAGAAACAGTTATAATGTGCAGGGACATTTATTAACCACTTGCCTACTGGGCACCTAAACCCCCTTCCTGCCCAGACAAATTTCCAGCTTTCAGAACTGTCACACTTTGAATAACAATTGCGCGGTCATGCAACACTGTACCTAAATTACATTTTTATCATTTTTTTTTCACACAAATACAGCTTTCTTTTGGTGGTATTTAATCATTACTGGGGTTTTTCATTTTTTTGCTAAACAAATAAAAAAGACAGAATTATTTTTTTTTTTTTTCAAAGACTGACAATTTTGTGCACAAATATTTACACATTGTGTTATGGCTACATAAAAGAGGAGCTGGCAGTGAGTTTTTTTAGAAGGGTTACAAATACTTTAACTGTGTGCCTAGCTTGTGCTCACTGTGTTATTTGACTAGGGGAAGGCAAAGATCCGTGTTCCTGCTTTGCAGAAACCCAGGACCAATGCTTTCCCTTCTAACAGAATGGCAGTCTGCCTGTACTGTGTAATCGGCGGGTGCCAGCGGACATCGAGTCCACAGTACCCGCTCCCACTGTGTGTGTTCACAGTGGGAGTGGGTCGCCCCACACATGGAAGTGTCAGATCACGTACTAGGTGATCTGGCACAGAGCAGCCGCCCTGCTGCAGTATATGTACGGGGGATCCGCAAGTCGTTAAAGTGAACCTGATGATTTGACCTGCAATAAAAGCAACTTTGGTGAATTGGTGCTACTGTACAATGTTATACAACCCACTAAAGCAAAACTGGCATCTACAAAGAAAAATGCCATTTAAATTGTTAGCAAATGACAGCTCCCAGCTGCTTAATTCTGTTTTTAAAGAAAACGACTGAGGATTCCCTTCATCTATAGCATACCCTTATTCTAAATGAATAACCTAAACTTGTATCAATGATGGCCCTATGCAAAAAAGTAAAGGGATCCCTACCATATTTTATAATAGACCCTTTGGGTCTGATGTGAAGTTTAGGGGGAACCCTACACAAAGCACAAGAACAAATAAGCATGACAATCCCCCAAAATCCATATCAGACCCATGCTATGCAGCCTGCCTGGTCTGGAAAGGGGGGACAAGCATGCATCTCCCCCCCCCCTTCCTGACCCCAAGAGAACCTTTTCAGAGGGGAACTCCCTGGTAAACCAACTTGTCCCCATACTGATAAGGATAAGGGCCTATTCCCCACAAGCCTGGCACAGTGGTTGTGGAGACCTGCATGCAGGGGGCTTATCGGAATCTGCAAGCCTCCTTTACCAAAAAAGGGCCCCCCAGATACCAGCTTCCCAGCAGAGGGGCATAGTTCCCCCTGGATATATCATGGGACTTTTTTGTTTTTAAGGATTTTTTTAAATTAAAAGATTAAAGGTCAAAAAACGTCAGTGTGTTTATTTACTATCTACTTTTTGTGAATGAGTCAGGGTACTATGTACCTCCTATACAATAACATGGGGGGTAGTATCTGGGGTCCCTTTTTATAAAGGGGCTTCCAGATTTCAATAAGCCCCCCCCCCGACAGTTTCCCACAGCAACTGGGCCAGGGTTGTGGGAGAAGAAGTCCTTGTCCTTATCAATATGGGGACAGGGTGCTTTGTCAGGGGAGTCCCACTGACAAGGTACAGTACCCCCTATGAAGTGACCTTGTATAGTTCAGGATGGGGGACGTATTTAGGTTCTCTCTTTTTTAGCCAGCCAAGCTATATACTCAATTTAGGGTATGGTGTGGATTTTGAGGGACAACACATTTTTCTTGTTTTTTTTTGTATGGGATCCCCCATAAACTGAATATCAGACCTGAAGGGTCCGGTATGCTTATTGGGAGAGGCCCACACCAATTTTATTTTATTTTTTAACACAATTCTGCCCCTTCAGCTAAATGGGCTGGGCAGGGATGAGTCATGGTTGTAAGCATGCCTGTAGCTCCCAACTTCCTAATCACTACCTGAATGGAAGCTGTCACATTTAGATGCTGTATTAAAACCATTGCTGAATGGTTAATTTCCGCTGATGCGGGAGGGTAGTTCAGCAGCTATATGCCAAACCTCTGAACATGGGCAATTTCCACGTAAACCTGGTTTTGCACTGAACTAGCAGCTCATCAATAGCTAGAGTGTAAAAAAATGGCAACACTTCCTGCCTAGAAAAAAATTGTGAATGTATTTTCGTTTGCAAATAATGATATATCCACACTGACTATCATTATTACAGTTAATTATTATGGTGAAAGAAAAAATATTATAAAATATTTTTATTGGATGTGAGCAGCACAATGTATTACATAATTAAATTGTGTTTTATTTATTATTAATAAATTGTAATAAAATATATTTTGGCAGCCATTCTAATCCCAGTTCCTTATTTGCATTTTTTTATTCCTTCTTGTACATGTATATTTTTATATACTGGAATAAAAAAACAAATAGTGCTGAACAGTTTTTTTGGCTGACAGTGATCAGTGTCAGTGCAGATTTATTGGGTGAATGGCCTTCTTAGAATCTGTCCTCATGAATACTTTCATGAGACAGCTGTTGTAGCGTAGTAGCAGAATATCTCAGGAGAAGTCCAAATAAAATGAAAAACTGATTATCTGCACAACTGATGATTTTATATCCAGATTAAACTTTGGTATCCTAATGAAATCATAAAATATAATAAGATATGCTATAATATAATTCAATATTTCAATGCTATATCATATTATACAAAGTAATGTAATAGATAATATTGTATCATATCATTTTATATCAGATTATATCATATAATCTCATGTAATAATAGTGGGGGGGTGTGCTTTCTATAATTTAGAGTTATATTTTTTACACACTAGATATGGGATGGTTGTATAAAATTAGATTTTTTTACAGGATGTTGCAGGCAGTTCCTCAAGCACCACATGTAACTATAGAGCAACAGAGCTAAGAATTCCCCTAATACAGAGGTCATGGCTGAATTATTATGCAGTTGTCATTTTTTATGATCTGGAAAAGTGAAGATATATACATCAAGGATAAATTAGAATACAAAAATGTGTCCCCGCTGCTTAAAGTAGACTGCAAATATGCTTTATGCAGCATCAATTTTACCATGCAATTTACATTGAATTGTAGTCAGTCTGAGTAATATTGGTATCCTTTTACCATATATACTCGAGTATAAGCCGAGTTTTTCAGCCCTGTTTTTTAGGGCTGAAAATACCCCTCTCGGATTATACTCGAGTCAGTGTACCCTGGGCGTCCATTTTTTAAAATTTGCGGCTTCCTCCTGGTCCCGTGCGATTCCGTGATATGCGATTGACACTGTGTTTAGTGATCCGCCAATCACAGACCTTCTCTTGTTCGAGGATGAAATAACGTCCGTGATTGGCGGATCACTAAACACAGTAACTGCTGGGAAAGTCTGAGGATGAGAAGATGGCCGTGATAGGCAAAACACTGAACACAGTGTCAATCGCCTATCACGGGACCAGGAGGAAGCCGCAAATTTTAAAAAATGGATGCCCGCAGCGTGATGGACATGGGAGGTGATCTTTCCTCCGCTCGTTTTAGAAGCCTGGCTGCCTCTTACAAAAATAGATCTTCGCTGTAGCAAGCAGAAGGTGAGTGTGGAGGGTTGTGAGTTTGGAACTTTGCTGGCTGCTTCACGATGCGTTCCAGCTAGTGCAAGTTTACTTCCCTCCAGGGGCTTATTTTATGAACTGAATGGAGACCACTGCAGAATTTTCTGCCTGGAGTGCATAATAATGTGCTGTTTATCTCCATGGATATGGGCACAGTGAGGTAATGGGCACAGTGAGGTGTGCAAATGGGCACAGTGAGGCATGCAAATGGGCACAGTGAAGCTGCAAATGGGCATTGTTGACCCTCTTTTCCGCTTACAGCTGCTGCATTTTTACCCTAGGCTTATACTCGAGTCAATAAGTTTTCCCAGTTTTTTGTGGTAAAATTAGATGCCTCGGCTTATATTCGAGTATATACGGTACCTTAAAATCTATTAATATGTAAGCAAATAAGGTGACTTTATATACAGTATTTGAGGACATTTATGCCATCTCTTGCACCCATTAAAAAATATAGCATTTGTTTCTTCTTTTTTTTTCCCCCTAAATGTGATTCAGTTGAATGTGTAGTGGTTTTCTTCATTTTTTCTTTTTAATATATCATGGACTACAATTGTTTTTACATTTTAGTCACAGAAGTATAAGTATATACATAGGCGACATAGTGAGGTCGTGGAATTTTGTATTGTGACTAGTAGTCAGCAGATAGAGCTTTATGTTTTTTTTCCATGTTGCTCATGTATTGTAAACATTCTATTGTTTCTAGAACTCAATAGCTCAAGCAGCATATACACAGTTGGGTTAACTTACTTAAACTGGAACGTGCACAATCTGGTGCAGCTCTGCATGGAAACCAATCGGCTTCCACTTTTTTTTTTTTTTTTTTCGTTTAATATCTTTATTTTTCTTTTATACCAACAAGAAAAAGAAAACAAAAGAACAGAAAAAAGAAAAGGGACATTCCAACCAGACATTTTCATAGTTACAATTATATACGTAATACCTCATGTTCGCTTTATCCAAATATACATCTACACTTCTGTTTTGTCCCAAACTTCCTTCATTCTTGAAGTCTACTATATCTGAATCTTTATATCTACCCAGATTAACCTTTATTCCCCTCTTTAATCTTTAACACCCTCTTAATTTATCTAGGATCTTCCTCTTCTCGTTTCCTTCTTCATTACAACCCCATATTCACCTCCCCCTTCCCCCAAAAAAAAATCTCATATTAGACCATCCTCACTCCTCACTTCCCTCCTCTAACATTCTCTTTCCTTCCTCAGAGTACATATATAAGTTCCATACTGTCCAAGTTTTAATATACTGTTCTCGCTTATTTTGGGCGGAGAGAACCAGGTCCTCCATTGCTCCTATTTCCCGCACTCTATTAAGCCATGCTGCTATAGAGGGTGGTCTAGAGTCTCTCCACCGTAGGGTCACTCCCACTTTTGCTGCATTATTTAAGTGACAAATCATTGATTTCCTATACTTCTGCACCGGGATCTGTGAACTATGTAAAAGAAAAAACGCAGGGTCGTCTGGTATCTGAAATTCTGTAAATTTTTGAGATATTCTCTGCACTTCCTGCCAATAATATCGCATTTTTTCACAGGACCAGAATATATGTAGTAATGTTCCTCTTTCCTCACCACATCTCCAACAAGTCTCCGGATACTCCATAGACATCCTATGAAGCCTTACCGGTGTGTAATTACCATTGAGTCAGGAGTTTAAAGTTGAACTCCTGGGTCCGCGTACAGACCGAGGAGTTCAATGCCAAAAAGGTAATCTGTTTTCGCTGAGTTACTGTAAAGGTCCTTCCCAGGTCTCTTTCCCATTTAGTGACCCCTGGCAACACAAAATCCTCCGAGGGAGAAATCAACAGCCTATACATCTTGGAAATCACCTGGAAAAGTGGTTCCTTATCTTCGCAATAGACTTCGAATGTTGTTAATTGCCGTTGAAAATCTAATGGAGATCCCAAGGTTCTCAAAAAATGGTTTATTTGAAATGCCTGCCAGAGGCTTAATCCGAAGTTTCCCTCGGTTTCTATCAACACATTAATAGTCAGCCAGGTTTCCGACTGTAAAAAATGTGAGACCTGGGTAAGGCCCTTCTCTTTAAGCTTTTTAAAAGTTCCCGACTCTGTACCTGGTACAAACCTATAATTTCCCAATATGGGGTACAGGGGCGAATGTCCCTAAGAAAACTTCGGGTTTTGACATGTCTTTGCGGAGATTCGTAATGTCGGTCCAATCGTAGGGTGTTTCTTCAAAAATGTTGGTAATGTTGTATAGCACCATGGTGCTCGACATAGAGAGACCGGACTGATTTGTTGCTCCATGTCCACCCATCTTTTAAAATCTATATGTCTACACCAATCCACCAACCTTGCCAGGTGGACCGCTCGGTAGTATTTTCCAATATCTGGCACTCCCATCCCGCCAAAATTCTTGGGCATCATCAAAATCTCTTTCTTAATTCTTGGCTTCCTCCCAGCCCATATAAATTTCATGAAAAGAGAACTCATTCGACGTAGAAAGTCCGTTGAAATAATAATCGGTAAGGCCTGCAGCAGGTACAAAATTTTTGGTACAACACTCATCTTCACTATATTGCTCCGGCCGAACCAGGAATGAAACCCATGTTGCCATTTATCCAGCAGTGTTCTTATTGAGTTGTATAATGGTGGGAAATTTATCTTGAAAGTGTTTTTTAAATTTGATGGTATATACGTACCCAAATACTTTAACTTGGTTTCCCATTTAAACCTAAAATTGAATTGTATCATTTTACACATTGTGGCAGGTACTGCCACACTCATTGCTTCAGATTTATTATGGTTTATTTTCAGGTTTGAAAGCCTACCATAACTGTCGATCTCCCTCACAAGGTTGGGAAGTGAAATATGTGGATTAGACATGGAAAACAACAGATCATCCGCATATGCTGATACTTTGTGGATTTGATCTCCTATTTGAACACCCTGTATATCCGGATTCTGGCGTATTTTATTCAATAGTGGCTCTAATGAGATTGCAAATAGTAGGGGTGAAAGAGGGCATCCCTGTCGTGTTCCATTCATGATCTTAAAAGGTTTTGAATACACTCCATTTACCCTTACTGCTGCGCGTGGGGTCGTATAGACACCCATAATCCAACTGAGCATACGTTCCCCTAAGCCCACATGTCGCAGCACCTCAAAGAGAAAACACCAATTCACACTGTCGAATGCTTTCTCCGCATCCGTATTTAGGAACACGCAAGGGATGTCTCTCTCCTTGACAAAGTGGACCAAGTTTAGTACTTTTATCGTATTATCCCTTGCTTCCCGTGTAGGGATGAATCCCACCTGGTCTAAATCTACTAGCTGAGGAAGCCATAGTTGGAGTCGTGATGCCAATATTTTCGTAAACAATTTTAAATCCGAGTTCAATAATGAAATCGGCCTATAACTGCCGCATTCCCCCGGATCTTTCCCCTCCTTTGGGATCACCGTAATATGTGCCAGTAGAGCATCCGGTGGGAATGCCGCTGTCTGGCCCAATGCATTAAAGAGCTTCACCATCTGACCACTCAATAGCATAGCAAATTCTTTATAATATCTTATAGTATATCCATCTGGGCCGAGAGCTTTTCCTACTTTATTATTTTTTAGTGCTGCATTCAGTTCCTCCATAGAGATAGGAGTCTCTAAACTACATCGGGCTGGTGATGGGAGCCTTAAAAAATCTACCGCCGAAAGATATTTCTCTATAACTGACTGTGAGACTGGTTCTTTTGCCAGGTTATATAGCGAAGTATAGTATTCTCCAAATTATTCAGCTATCTCTTTTGGTTTCCGTAATAGATGTCCTTCTTTCCCTCTAATTTGTGGGATATATGTTGACCGTTTTTTTTCTTTTAATTTCCCAGCAAGCAATTTGCTACACTTATCTCCCAATTCATAATTTACTTTCCTTCCTCTTTGTATTGTTGCATGAGCTTTATAGCGCAGAACCTCTGCAAGCTGTCTTCTCAACTGACCAAGTTCCCTTCCCACGGAAGGTACTTGTATCTTTTTATGTTGAAGTTCCAATTTCTGAATCTCTTCTAGCAATTCCCTAGTCTGTTTCTCTCTCTTCTTCTTTAGTATTGATCCCTGTTTAATCAGGACTCCCCTGATCACTGTCTTGTGCGCCTCCCACACCATTCCCGGGTCACTTCCAGGCGTGTCATTAATTTGGAAATATGCTGTGATTTCTTTAGCCACATCTTCCCTGACTTCAGGGTTCTGTAGTAAACTCTCATTTAACCGCCATCTTCTTTCTTGAGAATGAACAGTATTAGATAGAGAAAGACACAGGCTGATCGGGGCGTGATCCGACCACGTTATATTTCCAATCGTCACTTCTGATATTAAGGAAATCATATAATGAGGGATCAGAAAGAGGTCTATGCGGGAATATACTTGGTGCGGATTCGAAAAAAAGGTATAATCCCTTTCCTCCGCATGCATTATCCTCCAAATATCCACTAATTGCTCTTCATGTAATTTCCGCAATATACCTCTTCTGACCCCCCCTGATGTTGATGATGTCCCTTGGGAGGTATCTAGTTTAGGGTCCAGAGAGATATTAAAATCTCCCCCCAAGATCAATTTACCCTCTGCAAACTCTGATAGCTCCGAAAGGACCTTCTTCATGAATGAGTCTTGATGTACATTTGGTGCATACAGCGTGGCCAGTGTCACTTTAATTCCTCCAATACTCCCTTTCAAAAAAAGGAATCTACCTTTTGAGTCCAAGCGTTTATCATGTAATGACCAAGGGAGTCGATTAGAAATCAGAATTGATACTCCTTTGGATTTTGCTTCCTGGTTTCCTGCATGATAGACGCATGGATAAAATCTGTTCTGGAGGAGTGGGAGTCCCCCGGTCTTGAAATGCGTTTCCTGCACATAAGCTACATCTGTCTCCATACGCCATAAGTCATTCAACAACATCCTACGTTTCTCTGGGACGTTAAGTCCCTTGGCGTTTAAGGACGTTATTTTTATTCCCTCCATCTCAAAAAAAACAAAAAAAACCCAAAAACTCCCCCCTCCCTCTATCCCTCTATCCCTTCTTAAGCCCCTAAGGGAAAACACCCATATCTGAACCCTTCCCCAATGGTTCCCGTGGATGCAAACCTAAGTTGGGGGGTGTTAGTGTGAGCCGGCTAAGAAGCTCCATCTCGTCCCCCCCCCTCCACCCAGCTATTGTCCTAAGTTCCCCAAATATCAACATCCGCAATTTACCTATCTTTATTTACTTTTACCATCTTCTTATCAGACCTCCTAATATTTTCCTCATATCTCACCTTGCTTGTTACTATTACCACTGCCCTCTTTTACACCTGACTTTTAAGAGGGTATCCCATAAAAAAGCCAGGACCCTTTTCCTCTCCCTTTCTTCCTCCTCTTCTCTCCACCCCCTATCGTCCTCCTTCTTATCTTCACGTTCCCAAGCCCCCCCTTAAACCCCTCTCTTCCACCATGTTTCCCTCTACCCTCCACCCTCCACCCTTCCCTCCCCATCTCCCATTCTCCTGGGTATAGGCTATGTTCCTTCCCTTCCCTACTATATTAATTCCAACAGTTTCCCTGCAATTCCATCTTGTATCTTATATGGTTCTACATATACTCTTCACAACATCTTTATTCTATACCTGAAAAATTATACTGCCATATGTACAGGGATATTCCATATCTAACTTCTCTGTCTAATTCTCTTTATACCGTAACCTATCTCTCTTCACACCAATTCCCTACTCCCCCATCTCCTCCCATAACCTTCCACTTTTGTTTTGTTTTTTGTCAAAGCTTAATTGAACAAGCTGACGTTAGACGCTACATGCACAACCCCTGTGTGTCAGCTACAGTACAGGTGTATTTTTAACAGTATTTTTAGTAACTCACTCATTTAAGTTAAACTACACTAACCTCAAACCCACCCCAGTTGCTTACTCACCTCTTTAGTACTGCAGCCTCTTCTAGATTGTATAGTCTGTCCAACTAAATTCTCTTTATCTCTAAGGCCCTATTGACTTGAATGAGACGTTATATCACGACTGAGGATCTTCCGCATATATTCAAGTCAAAGAGGCTAACGCTGAAGACAATTCAGTCAAACAAGCTGTAAGCACTAGAAGAGGCCATATTAGCCCTACAGATTTAAGTAAGCAGCTGAGGTGAGAGGGAATAGAGAAATGTAACTTTGGGGGTATAAGTGGAGGGCTACCAAAAGTTTATCTAAAAGCACTTGTACCTTGTCTCAGGTTTGAAAAAAACATTGAGTCCTGATTAATATGGATGTTGAAAGTGTTACTAAACCCAGGACCCTGCATTCACTATATCTGGTCTCCCCTAGTACACACAACATGGAAATGCAATTATTTTAGTAAATATAAACTGCTAAATACCTTTTTTCATTAGTAGTTAGAGCAGTCTTGTTACTTCTATCAGTGTCTGGTTAAACCTTGTAGGAGGAGTTTTCATTGTACTCTGACTGTCTTATGAGGCTGCAGGACCCCTGACCCTCTGTCTGGATGGTGCTGATTGCCCCCCCTCCCCCCCCCCCCCCAAAAAAAAACTTCTCTACTAATAGACACCAAACAGAGCATGTGCAGAGTGTCTCCAAACGCTGTGATTCATCCAAAGATGTATTGAGGACAGTGGAAGAATAGGGGGATTAGAGAAGACAGGATCAAACAGCCTTTTTACACAATGCAGAGGGTTAACCCATTAAGTTCCACAGTGAGTATAACAAGCATGCTGTATTGCATATACAAACTGATTTTACTGTTGTGGGTTTAGTAACACTTTAAGTGAAGCTTGTAAACCACCAGGAAACTATAATATGTAATATGTAATATGTAATATGCCATCAGTAGTATTTAACAGTAGTAGCAATGTCCAATTTCCATAATAATGCAATCATATCGCAATAATTAACAATAATGCAGTTAAACTTAAAGTGGTAGTAAACTCTGTTTAGAAAATATAGCCAGGACCCCTGCAGGCTAACACACTATTGTGATAGTATGCACCACATACCAGCACATTATGACCCTTTAAAAGGTGTCCCCCAGCAGCACGCAGTGACTGCTGCAGTTGTTTATATCTTCGGTCTTCCATCTGGGTTTACGCCCCTGGGCATTTGAATGGCCGGAATGTGATGGCTTCACTCCCGCACATGCGCACAGAGTCACAATCGTGGCACGGCACTCTCTGCCATGACAGCATACTCAGTGTGCCCTTAATGCAGAGGCCACTGTACATTCACAGTGATGTAATCGGCTAGAGCCAACGTCAATCTCTCCTAAATGGCGCATGATTAGGAGATATTCACTGTACCTACATTCGTACAAGTTTAAAAGAAGAGTTTACTACTGCTTTAAAGGAAACCTAAAGAAACAGGAATTATGAAATAAAATGCACATGACATTGCTGGCAGCACCTTCAACTACCTTAACTTTCCTGATATGACAGTGCTGAGTAACCTAGAGCCCCTGCCTCAAAAATTAACACCAGAAATTGATGTTATGGGAAATATCAGATTACTTTGGGGGGGATCAGGAAGACATTTTTTCGCCACTGGAACAAACAGGCGGGCGGGGGTTGCTTTCTTTTGGATTAACTGTGGGTATAGGGTACTATATATGGATTTATTTATTTGTGTATGTACTGTATGTTGAACTAGAGGTGTCTTTTTTTAACACAGCTACCTATATAAGAATCTCAACACTCCAGTTGTGGAGAGTAGACTCATCCCCACCCTCATTGCACAATGATAGGCCTGTTTCTCAGCAACCAATCATCAGGCTTTGTAATTGTTGACATAAGGGAGAAGTAGTTCTGTCAATAGAGACCATGAAAATGTTTTATTTCCATAGCTGCTTTAGGATGGGTTGTAGGTGATGCTACACTTTTAAATCTGGAACATAAAGGTATGTAGTGACAGCTCTCATCTCCGCTACACATATTTTAATTAGCACATTTTACCCTGTATTCACTTTAAACCTAAAATAAAGCCAACTATAATAGTAAGATGGCAGTAGTTGTTATGTTCAATGCAAAGTTTTAAATAATCAGCTGTTCAGAAATTAATGAAGGAAGACTTACTATAAGATATTTTTTTGAGTTTTTTTCTGAAATTCCACTGGGTAATGTAACCAGTTTAGAAATATATAGTGGAGTCTTTATTCAACATTTATTATACTGAAGTTGAAATATACTACACATAAATTAATGAGAAGTCTACTTACACACACAAGAAGGCAACTGCCCTGACCAGTTGTGATCCTGTTGGCAAATTCGCACTGATGACCCAATCAAGCGAAAACCAGGGCTGCATTGGTAAACAACAGTGTCTCTGTACCCATAGTTCTCTCCAATGACTTGACCATTCACGATTAATTCTGGTGTTCCACAGTGACCGGCTACAACATGAAGAAACAGGTAAGAGGTTTCATGTACAGAAATGGCAGTTATTTCAGTACAGTACAGTCATTTCAGATTACTGTTGGAGAATCACAATTACCAAAAGTAAAATCAAACAGTTCAAGGTTTTATGATTTAAACTGGCAAGAGAGATTTAAAATAGCTCATGTTTACATAGATAACACATTCTAAACAATGTTTAAGCCTCAGCTAATAAAAATTGGTTGAAACTATGTTATATATACTGTATATCTTCCTAACTCTAAACGATTGGCTTTGATTCTCCGCTTTTTGCAGAAAGAAGGAGAAAGCAGCTGATTTTATTTAAGCCCTGGCACATTTTCTACCTTCTTATCCACCTTCAGGCCATCTTAGCAATGCTCACTGCTACGTTACTGTGAACTCGTACTTAAGTGAACTAAAAAATGAGGACAGTGCAAAAAAAAATGTCATCCCAATTCACCTATTACTATTCTGCAGCTGAAGTGGGAAGTGGGTCATTTATATTCAGCTCAAATTTTATGAATGGATACTTGTTTTATATTGTGAAATTTACTTGGAATGCCTGTTATATCATATACAATATATGCTGTTTGATAAAACAAGGTAAAAAACATCTGCCATTAATATCACTTTTATTTTATATTTTTGTAAGGATCATTTATATATAATAATTGAATAAATATATTGGTGCGCTGAGACCAACCCTATTGTATAGCACAAATCAACAAATAAATAAATAAATATTATCACAATAAAAACCACTAATAAAGTGCTATATAAATAAAGTGATACTGTGCTATTAATGCAAAAATTAGTGCAAACTGAATCTTCAATGGATGTTGCTCCGTGCATAAACAAATAGCAGCAATGGGCTTGTATAAAGTGCAAAGAGTAGCAATATAGGCCGTACTCATTAACATCAATTATGCAATAATGGCATGAATTAGTACAAATCTGAAAGGAAAAAAGTTCATATAGGTCTACTTATGGTGCTGTATGTAATTCCACAGACTTCCACCAGAGGCACTAATCCGTTATGCAGGAATAATGGTGCTTGTTACTTGTTATTCCATATGTGGAGTAAACACATTAAAACATTTTCAGCCGGCGATTCTGTGCACGATAAAAATTATCATAGCGGCAGTTCTGCCACTTGATCGTTCTTATAGGGGGCAGGAGGGGACGTCCCCCCCCCTCCCGCCACCATCTGATGCTTCTCCGGGCTCTCCCGTGCCATCGGGGGCCCGGAGAATGGATGGGAAGCATAGAGAGGACTGGTGACCAGATGGCAACAATTCAAGCACTAGACCTCCTCTGTAATGCGAAAATGGTAACGTGTAAAAATGTTTAAAGCATCGCCTATGGAGATTTTTAAGTACTGAATTTTAGTGTCATTCCATGAGTGTGCGCAATTTTAAAGTGTGACATGTTAGGTATCTATTTACTCAGCATAACAACATCTTTCACATTATACAAAAAAATTGGGCTAACTTTACTGTTTTGTTATTTTTTAATTCAGGAAACCGTTTTTTTCCCCCCAAAAAAAGGCGTTTGAAAATTTATTGTGCAAATACCGTGCGAGATAAAAATTTGCAATGACCGCCATTTTATTTCCTAGGGTATCTGCTAAAAAAAACATATATAATGTTTGGGGTTCTAAGTAATTTTATAGCAAAAAAAATATGAAGGAGAGAAGTGCCAAAATAGGCCCGGTATTGAGGTGGTTAATGATTGATGGGGACCCAAGTCCTGCTTAACCAGTTAGTTTGCAAAATATCTGCAAGCCGAAGCTGTATAATTCTGTCACCTGAATCAGCTACTTTAGTTATCCCGCTATCTGCAGTAAATTGTCTGTGTGTAATGGTCTAGTGTAGGACTGACTACTATGCTATGAATTATATACTCTAACACAATACCATGGGGAACAAAATTTGCCAGCATTCACGCAATTCTACACTTGAGGTTTTCAGACATTTTACAGGCTTGAACATTGTGTTCCCACACCAGAAATTTGGAAGAAATATAACACACAGAAAAGAATGAGCATGGAAAACTCAATGGGGCTGATTTCACTAAAACTGAAAGTGCAAAATCTGGTGCAGCTATGCAGAGGAATCAATAAGCTTGCAGTTTTTTTTTTTTTTTTTGGTCAAAGCTTAATTGAAGAAGCTGAAGTTAGAAGCTGACTGGCTACCATGCACAGCTGCACCAGCTTTTGTACTCTCCAGTTTTAGTAAATCATTACCCATGTCCATGTGTCTTCTACAATGACATTTCAAAAAGCAAGGCCTACATGTTACAATTAGTGATGATTCAAAAAAATACCACAATGTTTACTCTCCTGCACTGTGCTAAAAAGTCCCAATGTGGTGTCAAACTCTTATCCTGACATGTTAACCACCCTGGCAGGATGATTATATCAGATTTTTGCTACTCAAAGCGGTACAATTGTTTTGCATAGAAATTTGGCGTTTTATATTGTAGGCCTGTAATACTTAGTAATAACACACTTAAATGTGTCCAAACAAGAGTCTAGTAGACATCCCGGATATGATAAAGTTTGAAACACAAAATCATAAATTATAATATAATAAATAAGTATAAATAATTATAAAAAATAATAATATAATAATAATAAAATGTATTTCCCTACGATTCACTGTCACTTCTGCAAGTGATTCTAATTTATTATTGCTGTTTTCTAGCTCGTCTAAAACCACTTTTGACATAAAGGGCCACTTTTTGGTTGCTATGAACAATCTCAAATTTCCAGGCAGAAAGAACAGTATATACAATATAAAACTGCAGGCAGGGCACTGGAAAAAGCACTAGGGACAAAATGGATGTGAAATTATTTCATACAGTAATGTATTTTGTAAGATTACAGCGTACTGTATGTGTTATGTTCTGTGTACTTTGTGAATTTGCCACCAGGCTCCACCCCCATGCGTTGCGACACTCACAGGAAACAGAGCCTGGCACACAGAGGCATCGGGCAGAGGACACAGCCCGCAGACACAGCTGGGGGACATCGCAGGATCCTGGGGACAAGGTAAGTATACTGCACCAGGATCCTGCAATGCAATCCCGAGTGTGGCTCGGGGTTACCGCTAATGGTACTGAAATTTAACCCCCGAACCACACTCGGGAAAACTGTCAGGGAGGTACTGTATGTGGATAATGCACTCCTCACTGCCTTCCAATGACTGGGGATGTCCAAGTTGACTGTAAGCATAGGAAAACATAGATGGCGCGTAGGCCTAGCGTATTATCCTCAAAAAAATGTTTTTTATTGAATAATATAAAACAGAGGTAAAAATACTCACAAACCCATGCTTGCTTCATAGCTTTAACATAACATCATCTACTTAAGTCCAAATTATTATATAGCACATAGTATAGGTAAGGAGCTCCTTACCTATTCTAAAAGCCATCCAGATGAGGTATGCCTACTAACACTCTCATCATTACTACTACTGGCAACACTGAGACTAACCTAATCACAAATATGAAGAAGAGGGAAACATTGAAACGCTTTAGCCAATGTGTCTACACGCATTGTGGATTTACGCATATGGACTTAAGCTGATGATTTTATGTTAAAGCTATGATACAATCATGGGTTTGTGAGTATATACCTGTATTGAGGATAATGTGCTAGGCCAATGCGCCATCTGTGTTTTTCTATGCTTACAATTAGTGATGATACTTGGTTTCAATTTGGGGCAGGTTTGCTGAACATCACTGAAGTTTGGGTGTCGAAGCTGAACCTGATTAAAGTCAATAGGGATCAAAAGTAAAAAAAAAACAAAAAAAACAGTAGTGGCTATTTTCTAGGTTAATAGACAAACAAATGGCATGGGGAACTGGGAAGTGCCGTAGGAAACATGAAAAAATTTTTTTTCAGGAAGCTGCAATTTTTATAATAATTAACCACTTAAGCCCCGGACCATTTGGTAGCTAAAGGACCAGAGGTGAATTCAGAATTTTGCACTGCGCTGCTTTAACTGTAAATTGTGCGGACATGCAATGTTGTACCCAAACGAAATTTGCGTCCTTTTCTTCCCACAAATAGAGCTTTCTTTTAATGGTATTTGATTGCCTCTGCGATTTTTCTTTTTTGCGATATAAACGGAAAAAGACCGAAAATTTTGAAAAAAAATGATATTTTCTACTTTTTGTTATAAGAAAAATCGAATAAACTCAATTTTAGTCATACATTTAGGCCAAAATGTATTCAGCCACATGTCTTTAGTAAAAAAAATGTCAATAAGCGTATATTTATCGGTTTGCGCAAAAGTTATAGCGTTTACAAACTAGGGTACATTTTCTGGAATTTACACAGCTTTTAATTTATGACTGCCTATCTCAATTCTTGAGGTGCTAAAATGACAGGGCAGTACAAAACCCCCCCAAATGACCCCATTTTAGAAAGTAGACACCCCAAGGAAATTGCTGAGAGGCATGTTGAGCCCATTGAATATTTTTTTTTTTTTGTCCCAAGTGATTGAATAATGACAAAAAAATAAATAAAAAAAATTACAAAAAGTTGTCACTAAATGATATATTGCTCACACATGCCATGGTTATATGTGGAATTGCACCCCAAAATACATTCTGCTGCTTCTCCTGAGTACGGGGATACCACATGTGTGGGACTTTTTAGGAGCCTAGCCACGTACGGGACCCCGGAAACCAAGCACCGCCTTCAGGATTTCTAAGGGCGCAAATTTTTGATTTCACTCCTCACTACCTATCACAGTTTTGAAGGCCATAAAATGCCAAAATAGCACAAAACCCCCCCAAATGACCCCATTTTAGAAAGTAGACACCCCAAGGAAATTGCTGAGAGGCCTGTTAAGCCCATTGAATATTTTTTTTTTGTCCCAAGTGATTGAATAATGACAAAAAAAAAAAAAAATTACAAAAAGTTGTCACTAAATGATATATTGCTCACACGTGCCATGGTTATATGTGGAATTGCACCCCAAAATACATTCTGCTGCTTCTCCTGAGTACGGGGATACCACATGTGTGGGACTTTTTAGGAGCCTAGCCACGTACGGGACCCCGGAAACCAAGCACCGCCTCCAGGATTTCTAAGGGCGCAAATTTTTGATTTCACTCCTCACTACCTATCACAGTTTTGAAGGCCATAAAATGCCAAAATAGCACAAAACCCCCCCAAATGACCCCATTTTGGAAAGTAGACACCCCAAGCTGTTTGCTGAGAGGCATGGTGAGTATTTTACAGCTCTCATTTGTTTTTGGAAATGAAGAAAGAACATTTTTTTTTTCTTTTTTTTTTCAATTTTCAAAACTTTGTGACAAAAAGCGAGATCTGCAAAATACTCACAATACCTCTCAGCAAATAGCTTGGGGTGTCTACTTTCCAAAATGGGGTCATTTGGGGGGGTTTGTGCCATCTGGGCATTCCATGGCCTCCGAAACTGTGATAGGCAGTGAGAAGTGAAATCAAAAATTGACACCCTTAGAAAGCCTGAAGGCGGTGCTTGGTTTTTGGGGTCCCGTACGCGGCTAGGCTCCCAAAAAGTCTCACACATGTGGTATCCCCGTACTCAGGAGAAGCAACAGAATGTATTTTGGGGTGTAATTCCACATATGCCCATGGCATGTTTGAGCAATATATCATTTAGTGACAACTTTGTGCAAAAAAAAAAAAAAAAAATTGTATTTTTTCCGCAACTTGTGTCAACATATAAAATATTCCATGGACTCGACATGCCTCTCAGTATATAGCTTGGGGTGTCTACTTTCCAAAATGGGGTCATTTGGGGGGTTTTGAACTGTTCTGGCATTTTATACACAACATTAGGAAGCTTACATCCACTCTTCTAACCACTTGAAGACAAAGCCCTTTTTGACACTTTTTGTTTACATGAAAACATATTTTTTTTGCAAGAAAATTATGTTGAACCCCAAACATTATATATATTTTTAAAGCAAAGGCCCTACAGAATAAAATGGTGGGTGTTGCATTTTTTTTTTCTACACAGTATTTGCGCAGCGATTTTTCAAACGCATTTTTTTGGGAAAAAATACACTTTTTTTAATTTTAATGCACTAAAACACACTATATTGCCCAAATGTTTGATGAAATAAAAAAGATGATCTTAGGCCGAGTACATAGATACCAAACACGACATGCTTTAAAATTTCGCACAAACGCGCATTGGCGACAAACTACATACATTTTTAAAAGCCTTTAAAAGCATTTACAGGTTACCCCGTTAGATTTACAGAGGAGGTCTACTGCTAAAATTACTGCCCTCGATCTGACCTTCGTGGTGATACCTCACATGCATGGTGCAATTGCTGTTTACATATGACGCCAGACCGATGCTTGCGTTCGCCATTGGGCAAGAGCAGGGCAGGACAGGGGTGCTTTTTTTTTTTTTTTTTATTATTAATTTTGCTTTTTTATTTTATTTTTAAACTGTTGCTTCCATATTTATTTATTTTTATCACTTTTATTGTTATCTCAGGGAATGTAAATATCCCCTATGATAGCAATAGGTAATGACAGGTACTCTTTTTTGAAAAAACTGGGGTCTGTTGGACCCTAGATCTTTCCTCTGCCCTCAAAGCATCTGACCACACCAAGATCGGTGTGATAAAATGCTTTCCCAATTTCCCAATGGCGCTTTTTATATCCGGGGGGGACATTCCCTCCCACTGCTTGTAAAAGCAGTCCAGAGGCTAATTAGCCACTAGGATTGCTTTTACATGAAAGCCGGCCGCTGGCTGAAAAGAATGATACCAAGATGATAACTAAACCCGCAGGCATCATTCTGGTATAAACATTCAAAGTCCAGCAACATACCAGTACGTTGCTGGTCCTTGTTGGACATGTATTGTAATCTTTTTTTTCATGCAGCCTGTTGACTGAACGAAAAAAAAAGATTGATCGGTGGGTATGCCCACCATTAGAATACCGCCCTTCATCCACCCACTTCTAATGATGGGCATACATGCACCATTTATATATGCCGAAGCATGGGGGCATCTTCTCGCAAAAGTTATGCCGCGTACACATGGTCAGACTTTTCCACGGGCAAGCCTCCGTCGGAATTTCGACCGTATATACGCGGTATTAGGAGCAAAATCGCTCCTCCGCTCCTGCTGCCCCAATGCTTTGGCATATATGCTTTTTTTTTTTTAACTGTGGTGGTGAAATTACCTCCTACAGCACTGGAGTCGCAGGGATCAGGCCTGTCTCTGCGAACGCTGCAGTTATGTGTGTTGTGTTTTGCAAGTGACAGTGATCGATCGATACTGCACTTCGGTGGCCTGGGCTGGACGGAGGGGCAAAACGCAGGTGCCAGCAGGTATCTGGGCTGATCCCACTAACAGTGCGTTTTTGGGAACCCTAAACTGCTGGGGACGCTAGTATAGATTTGATCAGATCAGATATTGAGCTGATCAGATACTATACCACTAAGGGGGGTGTATGCTTCACGTGTGGGTGTTAGCGCTACTGGCACTAACCTGACGCTGCCTGGGGTGTGACGCAGACCCTCTCTGACGCTAAAACCTAACTGATATCACCCGCCGGGCGATCAGGGGGTTAAACCTTTATTGGGTTATATACGGCGGGTGCCCTGACACTATAAAAAGCAAACTAACTAACCAGCGTCATCCGTAACACTTATATGATGATCACTGGTGAAAGGGTTAACTAGGGGCAATTAGGGGGTTAAAACCTTTATTAGGTAATATATGGGGGTACCTGACGCTATATAAAAACCTGACGGCGAACCTAAAAAAAAATTACTGGCTACCTATCGGCATCACCGACACTAAGACAACGATCATAAAAACGATTGCTTAGCGACAGTGGTGATAGGGGGTGAAAGGGTTACCTGGGGGGCGATCAGGGGGTTAAACCTTTATTAGATAATATATGGGGGTACCTGACGCTATAAAAACCTGCGGCGAACCTAAAAAAAATTACTGGCTACCGATCAGCATCACCGACGCTAAGACATCGATCAGAAAAATGATTGCATAGTGACGGCGGTGCTAGGGGGTGAAAGGGTTACCTGGGGGTGATCAAGGGGGTTACACCTTTATTAGGTAATATATGGGGGTACCCGACGCTATAAAAACCTGCGACGAACCTAAAAAAAATTACTGGCTACCGATCAGCATCGCCGACGCTAAGACATCGATCAGAAAAATTATCGCTTAGTGACAGTGGTGATAGGGGGTGAAAGGGTTACCTGGGGGGGCGATCAAGGGGGTTAAACCTTTATTAGGTAATATATGGGGGTACCCGACGCTATAAAAACCTGCGGCGAACCTAAAAAAAATTACTGGCTACCGATCAGCATCACTGACGCTAAGACATCGATCAGAAAAATGATCGCATAGCGATGGCGGTGCTAGGGGGTGAAAGGGTTATCTGGGGGGTGATCAAGGGGGTTAAACCTTTATTAGGTAATATATGGGGGTACCCGACGCTATAAAAACCTGCGGCGAACCTAAAAAAAATTACTGGCTACCGATCAGCATCGCCGACGCTAAGACATCGATCAGAAAAATTATAACTTAGTGACAGTGGTGATAGGGGGTGAAAGGGTTACCTGGGGGGCGATCAAGGGGGTTAAACCTTCATTAGGTAATATATGGGGGTACCCGACGCTATAAAAACCTGCGGCGAACCTAAAAAAAATTACTGGCTACCGATCAGCATCACCGACGCTAAGACATCGATCAGAAAAATTATTGCTTAGTGACAGTGGTGATAGGGGGTGAAAGGGTTATCTGGGGGGTGATCAGGGGGTTAAACCTTTATTAGGGGGGGTTAGGGGGCTACACTGGACCTAAAACTAAATGTAGTGACACTTTTACAGTCACAAATGTCACTGATTGCAGTGATCACTAAATAAATGGTCACTGCAATCAGTGACACTGTGACTGGGGGCTGGGGGTGATCTGGGGGTGTCTGGGGGGGCCTGGGGGGGCGATTTATGTGCCTATGTGTCCTGGTGTCAGTGTGCTGTTTTGTGTACTAACCTGCATCTTCTCCTGTACGGCGCTCGGTATATGTGAGCGCCCCAGGAGAGATGACATCACTTCCTCCTTCCTGGCAGGCAGGGGAAGCTCTCTCATTCGCCGGGAGCGATCGAGAGGGGGTGGCCGGAATCGAACGGCCGTCCCCTCATGCCGGATCGCTCCCGAAGGTAAAACGACCGCTCACTGTAAAGAAGGGGGGTCCGATCGGACCCCCCAACTATACAAAGGCAATCACGTACATATACATGATTCTGCCTGTCGGTGCCATTCTGCAGACGTATATTTACAGTGGGCGGTCGTTAAGTGGTTAAAGGGCAACATTAAAGATGCAAAATGCCTTTAAATCACGTGCCTGTGGGAAACCCTCAACTAGCCTGGGAAGTGGTGCATCTGTACAGTGTATACAACCTACCAGATCAAAACTAACATTTACAAAGAAAAAAAAACATTCTGTTTAAATGACAAGTAAATGACAGCTTCTAGCTGCTTTATTCTAATTCTAAGCAAAGTATCCACATATTCCCTTTATCTATGCCAGACCCTTATCCTAGATGAGAGTCTGGTGTATTGGCATGGGGTCCCTCTGAAAATTCATACTAGACCTCTAACTGAGCATGCAATTTGAATAGGTTACTATTACTTTTTGGCTCTGAAGAAGGGGGCTCGCCCCCGCAACGCGTCAACCGTAGCTGTAAATATTTGTCACCGTGACTCTTTGGTCATCTGCTCATTTGGTTCCAGGAAGAGGCTACCTCCTTGGATGGAATGTTATGTGCCTATTATTTGCCTTTTTTTGTGAGTATCCATGATCTTTTAACTTACTTTTAATAAACCAGCCATTGGTAATGCACTAGGTCGGTGCGCCCTCTCTTTTTTCTTTCATGCAATTTGACTGGCAGGAAAGGTGTGAAAAATGTGAGTCTCCCCCTCCTGACATGTAGAAGGCCTCTTGACATGGATAATATACCCTACTGGGGGGGGGGGCTATTGATAAGGACAAATGCTTCCTTTCCACAACCCTAGTCTGGTAGTTGTTAGGGTCTGCAGGTGGAGGGCTTATCAGAATCTGGAAGCCTCCTTTAGCAATAAAAGACTTCCCCAGATACTGTACCCCCCACCACATGAATAGATAAGAGATACCCCTGCTCATTCCTTTATTTTTACTGACAAACACATAGTGTGATGTTCTGTACAGTATCTATCTAGTGCTGCACCGGGTCTTGGAAAATCAAAAGGATAATCAGATTACAACATGTGTTGCCAGCTTTAGGGGATGTGTTGATTGGCAAATGTAAGTGTGTTTTCCAGTGCTTTCATCCTGCCTTTGAGATCAATTTGAAAGACTTCTGAGATCACTCAGAGTTCATTGGCAGTTGCATGTGACCAACAGTTGACATCCTTCTAAGCTGCAATAACTTCCTTCAAGCAACTTTTGAAATTCTCATTGATTTCAGCATAACTAAATGTGTGCTTTTAACAAAAGATGTTCTTTATCTATAAACAAACAAGTGATAATTCATGCAAAACTGGCAAAGAGAAAAAGAAAAAGTAAGTAAAAAATTATATATTACCTAAGCACCTAGTCTCTGTCCCACTCCAAAGTCCAGAAGATAGGCATTCTCGCACAACTGACCCAACTAACATGTAACCAGTGTCACACGTAAATATTGCTGTGGAGCCAAATGTTGTCTGAGTTCCAATTTTTTTCCCATTTGGTGGTACAGGGAGATCTCCACAGGATGTAACTAAAATAAGAAAAAAAAACTCTTAGTGATCAGTGTGGACTAATACAAAAACATAGGAACAACACGTTCACTCACTCATTCATTCAGTGACCCATCCCTTCAACACATTTGTATTTCAGTTGCACTGCATCGTATTTATGGCTTTAGAGGAATATGCCATTATAGACAGTAAGCTCATAATTCAATTTATTCTTGTTCTTTGCCATGGCAAAGCACCAACAGCACATAACGTTCACTCACACTCTTGCTGCTCCATATTTCTCCATCTGGAGTATGCAACATATCCTTTTTCTTCTCATGTGACAACACTGGTACTAGATGATCGACTCAGTCCTGTCACATCAGGGCCCGAATAGAGAATATCTAGAATGCACAGGCTTTCCTTCTTCAGACTCAGTGGCTTGACAGAGTAGCAGGGCACCTTAAGTATTGGTTGATGGGAGGTAAATATTTTGTGGTGAGTTGGTTCTAACTTAGCCCACATTTGGATCTGGAAGTCCTGGCATTTTGGGATAAATATAAAATACACTTCCTATTTTTTTTTTATTAGTTTCATCTTCAACAATGTTTATCATGTAGGACACCATAGCTGGCCATTTTTTGAATAGCTTGCTCTTTAGCTTACAATTAAGACCAGTTATACACAATGAGAGTGAAAAGCAGTCCCCTACACATAGATCACACATGCCCAATTGTAGACATGGGCTCATTGTTTTCTAAGCTTGGTAAAGCCATGACAACTGACAACTCAGTACCTAACCACGTAAAAGGAGAAAAAAAAATGTGCATGACCCACAGAAGCCAAGCCAAGCATGTACTGGTACTTTCAAAGAGGCCAGGCTTTCTAACAAATGTCAACTGCTTGACTGCCAGTCTGTATCTTGGGGGTCTGTACATTCAGGAACCTGCCCTTTTAGTATAACAGGCAACATAACACTGCCATCAATGTTTAACATACACTGGTAGCATTCTTTTTACAATGTAAATTGTTTTTTCAGTTGTAATTAGTAAATTTAAATGCTAGGTTGCACAGTTTAAATGAATAAAAACAAATAAATAAATACATAAATAAATATGGCTTGTATAAATGATATACTGTGTATAGCTATTTTTACAGTTCTGCTGTGCGTTGGCTTTTTAGATGTTACAGTTGAATGGTCTGAAGCTCTTTCTAGGGGCTTTCCAAGGTCAATAAAGGTTATACATGGAATTCCAAATGAGCTTGACTGCTTTAAAGACAGCATTGTAAAATGCGAAGACACTACATTTAATATTTGGAAAACTCAAAGTCAGCACAATGTCAGCACAATACATTTATCTTTAATTATTCTAATAAAATGTTGTTTATTGGAATTGCTGCTTCTGAATGGCTTTAATACATAAATGTATTCTAAATGACTCAGCACAGCTGTGAATATTTGTCTCATGGCTGCGCTTGATGTTCCTTGTTTGTGTATCTGAATTCATTATTCTTCTATACATACTCTGGCAGTGAGGTCGCTCATTTCTCCAACTCCAAGTCCCATTGGCAAGACACTGAATAGAAGCAGGTCCCAAACGAAAGTAGCCAGGATCACAGCTGAAGACAACTTTTGTCTTGTATTCATAGTGGGATCCATTGACAATACGCCACCTTCCATGTTCCAAGGTGAAAGAATTGATGCTGGGGCAAGTTACAACTTTAAAAGAATAAAAAAAAACATTTTACAGAAACAAAAAAACAAGAATGTTCCTGGTTCAGCCAATTAATCCAGGAATAACAAATTACTGAAAATGACAGTTAAACAATTGCAGAGTACACGAACAAGCAAATATAACTAGAAGTAATTATGTAAATTAAAAAAGCAACCTCCCTTACGAACACCTTGTTGCAACTTTAAAGATTTAATTGAAAATAAAATAAAGTATCAACAAACCCCTTTGTTATTCATTACCGACCCTGTAACATGCTAAGATGCAACCAATCCCATAACTGTAAAAAACAATTACGTTTTGATTGATTGCTCCCTCTGATGTCATGGCACTGTTTTTTGATGCACATACTGTGGTAGACTGTTCAGATTGACACTCATGGAAGTATTGGTCTCCCAGCAGACTTTGGGGGGCCAATTCTAGTTATGGGTGTGGTGTTCAGCATCATGACAGGCATGAGAATTAAAGTGGTATTCCAGTCAAACCCTAACTAAGCCTAAATGTACTCTCTCCCCCATTCTAAGACTATTCTATCTACCCTGTAAAAGGAAAGATTCTGATATTTACCTATTCTGAAGACACTCCTGTCTGGTCACATGACTGGCTTTCAGCACTGATTTTAGTGTAGAGGGCCAGCAGACAAAGTCATAACCCAGGGTCTATGGCTGTTGTTGCTGCCTCCTCTCTACACTAAAGCCCATGTTGGGACACGATCATGTGAGTGGAACGGAGCTGCTCCAGAATAGGTAAGTATAGGCATCTTTTCTTTTACAGGGTAGATAGAATAGTCTTAGAACAGGGGTGGGAGTAGATTTAGGCTTAGTTAGGGTATGAATGGAATTCCACTTTCACAGGTATGGGCTTAGTTTAAATGAATTCTGTATGGATGACAGGGTCACTTAAAAATGGATAATAGTGTATTTCCATTAAATACAGAATGGTTTGACTGTATTCATTAAACTAAGTGAACATTTACTTTAAAGTATAAGCCATCTCTACTCATTTAGTAAATCAATATCGCTGAGTCAAATTAATTACTCTTCCTCTACTTCCTGTTCAGTTCAGATAGGCCATATGTAATGCCAATTAGAGAGAGAAAGCCTGAAAACGTATTTTGTGATCTCTCTTTAGAATACTCATAATACACTGCATCATGAGTGCAGTGTGTATTAAAAGGATAAGCTTACCACTGTCACCAAGGCTAAGTTCCAGCACCCCTCTCACCCCTGGGCCTCTTCCCCCTGTGGCAGCAGGCAGGGTTTCCTCCTCCCTGCAGTTGCCATCACATTTAAAATGCACAGAGGCTTCACCTGCACAGCTGCTTCATTCATTCACAGTCATATGTGAATGAAGAAATTGCAAGTCCTGTCTGCCACCTGATCAACACTTGCAGTCTATTGACACTACAGAAGCCTACATTTGCACTTGCAATTCATTGGTTTCAGGTGCAATGCTTTGCGGACTTCTGTGATAAAAAAAATAAAAAAAAATGTTTTATCCCGCAAAAATATGTGCATTTATAATTTTTTTGCTTAAGTGTGAACTTTAAATGTTTATTGGTAACATAAATATTTTGTGGTTAATCAGTTTTAACCACTTGTCCCCCGCCCACTGTCAATTGACGGCGGGCGGAGGATACTCTCGTTCTGGGAGGACGTCATATGACGTCCTCCCTTTAAAACGAGCTAGGAGGCGCGCGCGCCCGCCGCGTTCACAAGGCCCCGGTGCGCGTGCCCGGCGGCCGCGATTGCCGCCGGGCACCCGCGATTGCCCGGGAAACGAGCAGGAAAGTGGATCTCTGTGTGTAAACACAGAGATCCACGTCCTGTGAGGGAGAGGGGACCGATGGTGTGTGCCTTGTACATAGGGACAACCATCGGTCACCTCCCCCAGTCAGTCCCCTCCCCCCACAGTAAGAACACATTGAGGGAACATATTTAACCCCTTCCCGCCCCCTAGTGGTTAACCCCTTCCCTGCCAATCACATTTATACAGTAATCAATGCATTTTTATAGCAGGGATCGCTGTATAAACGTGAATGGTCCCAAAAATGTGTCAAAAGTGTCCGATGTGTCCGCCGCAATATCGCAGTCACAATAAAATTCGCAGATCTCCGCCATTACTAATAAAAAAATAAAAAAAATAAAATGCTATAAATCTATCCCCTATTTTGTACACGCTATAACTTTTGCGCAAACCAATCAATACGCGCTTATTGCGATTTTTTTTTACCAAAAATATGTAGAAGAATACGTATCGGCCTAAACTGAGGAAAATTTTATTTAAAAAAAAAATGGGTATTTATTATAGCAAAAAGTAAAAAATAGTGTTTTTTTTCCAAACTGGACGCTCTTCTTTTGTTTATAGCGCAAAAAATAAAAACCGCAGAGGTGATCAAATACCACCAAAAGAAAGCTCTATTTGTGGGAAAAAAAGGACGCAAATTTCGTTTGGGAGCCACGTCGCACGACCGCGCAATTGTCATTCAAAGTGTGACAGCGCTGAAAGCTGAAAAATGGCTTGGGCAGGAAGGGGGTTTTCGTGCACAGTAGAGAAGTGGTTAACTAATAAAAATGAGAAATCATAAAAGAAGTTGACATGACCCATTCAATAAGGATATACTTAAAACTACAGAAGGTTTGGTGACTCCACAACCACTAAATAATACAATTATAATTTAAAATAGAAAGTAGTGCTATCAGTAGGTAACAATAAGTCATATAGGGGTTGATTTACTAAAGGCAAATAGACTGTGCACTTTACAAGTGCAGTTGCTCCAGAGCTTAGTAAATGTGGGAGAGCTCTGCTGACTTCCATCATCCAATCATGTTCAAGCTAAAATGCTTATATTCCTTGAATGTGATTACATATACCGTATATACTCAAGTATAAGCCGACTTGAGTATAAGCCGAGGTACCTAATGTTGCCCAAAAAAACTGGAAAACCTTACTGACTCGAGTATAAGCCGATGCCCCACTGTTCCCTAGCTCGCTGTTCCCTGTAAATAGAAATTTTTACATTGTAAATATTACCTGTAAAGAAGTTGCGGCTGCGGCGTCCATCGTTCGAATTCCGCGGCGTCCATCGTTCAAAATTCCGCGGTCTCTTCCTGTTCCTTACTTGATAGGCGAGTCTCAGCAGACACTCTCCGCCTATCACGATCATTCTCTCATCCTTAGTTTTCCCAGCAGACACTGTGTTGGGTGTTCCGCCAATCACAGACGTCTGCTGGAAAACTAAGGATGAGAGAATGATCGTGATAGGCGGAGAGTGTCTGCTGAGACTCACCTATCAAGGAAGGAACAGGAAGAGTCCGCGGAATTTGAACGATGGACGCCGCGGAATTTGAACGATGGACGCCGCAGCCGCAACTTCTTTACAGGTAATATTTACAATGTAAAAATTTCTATGACACGAGTATAAGCCGAGGGGGGGACTTTCAGCCCCCAAAAAAGGGCTGAAAATCTCGGCTTATGCTCGAGTATATACGGTACTTTGCAAAGTAACGCTTTATCTCATCTGCTAATCTCTGGAGCAACTGCACTTGCAAAAGTGCACAGTCTATTCACTTTAGTAAATCAGCCCCACAGCGTAGGGAATGTTGTAAAAGCACATCTGAAATTATGGTAATTTTATTTTTATTTTTATAAAGAGTAAAAATAAGACTAAAATATGAGTTTAATAATTGACTTGAAGCCAGTTTAGTTTTCAAAGCTCAAACCAAAACTATTTTCATAGTGTTCAACAGAGTGTAGTACATTTACATTCTCTATTTGGTTTTTACTTGTATTGTTGACCCCATTTTTGGTGATTTACCCTTATTTCCTGTTACAGTGACACCAAGATAAGAAGTAATTTGCATGGTATCACTGGGAAATAAAGGCAAATGCAGTAAAAAAAAATCCGCTTTTGATGCTGTACCTTTCTGTTTAGAGAGATCACTATCAGTACTCTTCTGTCTGACTCTCTGTGACTGTAAATAGTTTTTGGTAGATATTGAAGAGTTCTTGGGGAGGGGGGCTTCACACAGCCTATATATTAAATGAGGAGTTCCAGTAGTAATATCTCTGCATTTGGGTTTTAAATTCTAAATTACAAGAGGGGCCCTCCTTGTTGATTTTATAGTATAGAAAATGCAACAGGATGCATGAGACTCCAAGGTGGTTGACTTTACCCCCAAACTCCAGCTAGAGCTGAAATATTATTTTCTAAGTGGACTGAGCTTTTAAAATCCAGGAATTGAACACCAGAACACAGTTCAAGCAGCAGTCAACCTGGTTCTCTTTATAGCCTGAATCATAATCTCTTTCTATTTTAATTGCGAAAATGGAAGTATTTTTACCAGTTATACAAAGCATTCCTGGAGGTCATTCTGTAAATTGGTTCCTTTTCCCTCTCCTTCTGAAAGTGAATTCATTATCAAACGGCCAAGTCTTCAGAAAGTGAATGCTGGGATTGATCACATTGTACTGCATGATGCAGCCAACTAGCTGTACAATGTTACTGTCTTGGAGATGAATCAGGCTCGGTGCTTTTAACAATCTACTTGAAGGTATCAAAGGGTCTCAACCCAAGATCAGGCTCCTACAGTAGGTAAATGGTCACATAAAAGTTTGACGAAGCAGAGTAGTAGACAGGGACTAACAATAAAGCAAATAAGGGGTTAAATTGCAGAGAGGTCTTTGTGCTGCCCTTTTCACCCACTTTGCAGATATTGAAGTATGTTTTTCACCAGTTCACTGATATATTTTTTGTAATAGGTTTGTTGGCCAAACCTGGTGGGAATTACGAAATAGTAGCTGTTTAAGTATATGCCAGGATAAAATCCATTCAAAATAACATATTTAGTACATCTCTGGAATACATGCACATTTCTCCATGTTTTACCCTTTAAATACACATGCAGGGGGGGCGTGGCTTGGCGCATGGAGAGGAAAGACGTGTGAGAGCTCAGCTCCCGCTCCAGTGTCCCCAAACTTCACACAGCACGACCGCAAACAGCGCCAGACACCCTCCACATGAGCAGGAGGGGTGGATGCAACACTCCCCGCACAGCGGGATCGCAAAAACCGGCCGAGATCGGTGACTATTTCCCGTTGAAAGGATCGAGCAGTAAGGCCCCGCCGGCTTCCAAGATGGCGGCGACCTGCGCGGCGGCAGCCCAGGTGGCCCAAGCTGCATCTAAGGTACAGGCCTCACAGCCTTCACCGTCCCCCTCCTCACCCCGATCCCCGGGCTCAGACCAAGCAGCTCACAAGGAACCACTCCACTCGAGAAGCCCCTCGCCAGACACACGTAGCCAGAAAGCTCAGTGGGATATGGAAAGTTACATTAAAGCCCTCCCAACTAAAGGGGACATTTAGGCCTACATCAGCAGGCTAGAGAGGTCTTACAAGAGAGAGATCACTGACCTACGCCGTGATATTGGCCAGCGTTTTGAGGATGTTGAAATAGCTGTGGAGGAGAATGTGTCCAGGATCACGGAACATGATGACATATTGCAGCAACACACAATCCAGATACAGCAATTGTTTTATGGCTTAGACGACCAAGAGAACAGAAGTCGCCGCAACAATATCTGCATACGCGGAGTACCAGAGTCAGTAGAAAACAAAGATCTATCTGCAGTGGCCATTACCATGTTCAACAACATACTGAATAAACCCATTGATGATCCCCTGGAAATTGATAGGATCCACAGATCCCTCGGACCCCGCAACCCCAACCCTGCATACCCCAGAGACATAATATGTCGCATACACTTTTTCAACGTCAGAAACGACATAATGCAAGCTGCACGCAATCAGGAATCCATTTTGTTTGATACCTTCCCAGTCATGCTTCTGACTGATTTATCAAAGCAAACACTAACCATGAGGAAAGCCCTGAAGCCAGTTACGGACGCTCTGCATGCACAGCAAATCAAATACAGGTGGGGATTTCCCTTCCACCTGTTCGCTTCCCAAAATGGCAAGTCAGCGACCTTCCGCACTCTCGGAGATTTACCCAATTTTTTAGGCACATTTGAATTACCCCAAATCAAAATCCCAGATTGGCCACTGCATCCAGCAACTCCAGGCCTTCCCAGGAGACCAGGATGGGAAAGACATTTTAAGAAAAAAGGATCCAGATCCAACACCACTTCTTCTCCTCCAGGATGATCACCTTTTACCTTCACCGGCCGGTGGTGGCCCTACCTAAGTTCATTGGAACTGCATAGAAAAAGCTGGTCCGCATCCAGAAGTCTTACTGACTCTTTCTCTAACTTTTTTTTTTTTTTTTTATCTCTCTTTGTTTCCTGACCGATCATTTTTACATTGGCTGTTTCCCACTGTTGTTGAAATGCCTTACCTGATCTACTATTCCCCTGACTTTATGTCTGATGACCATGTCTAACCTATCACATGGGGATGATATGATTATCAGAGATATCTAGGGAAACAGCCAAAGACCCCCCTGTTATCAAGAAAACATGCGGTTGTCATGATAAGGTTTAAGTGCTCTACATTTTATTGCTGTGTGCCTTGATTTTACACACCTAGACAATTTCTATTTTTTAGGTTGGAGCGGAGCTCCTGTTCAAAGACCAAACACGTTCCCCACGTTAGGGTTTACAGAGTCTTAATTGCCTCTGTGGTGAATCCTTTTTTTCTCTAAGTTTACTAGGTAGTGTCCAACGTTTCTTATACACTTTGGACACTAGAGGGAGTAGCTTCCCTATAATTTTGCAGCACTTACCAATTCACTAAGTGAATTGATACACTGACACGGGACACACAACACCAGTAACGGCATAGTTTTTTTTCTGTGCCCGACACCAAGCACAAAAGCCCTACCTCCCTGTGTCAGTACCTGTACTTTTTTTTTCTTTTTTCTCCATCCATCTATCCTCCCCCCTCATCCCTCTTCGTCTTTCCCCCTAATATTTTTCTTATCTTTTTCCCCCTTCCCCCCTCCTCCTCCTCACTCCCACTCGACATCCCACCTTGCTTCCCTCCCCATATCTAGTTGGCGTAGCTCAGCGAAAGTCATACAGTCTAGCCGCAGGTGACCTGGAGCAAAAAGAACACACAATAACACACCTGTAACGCTGATACCATGACAGCTCCTTTAGGCATCAAGATATCCTCTCTCAATTGTAGAGGATTCAATACCCCTGAAAAGCGCAGACAGATTCTCCGCCATTTCCATAAAGCCAAGTCTCACATTCTACTGCTTCAAGAAACCCACTTTAAAACCGACAAGATACCAACACTTCCAGATAAGCACTTTACCACATGGTTCCACAGCACCAACCCCCTAGCTAAAACAAAAGGGGTATCCATAGCGTTTCACAGTTCCTTCACCCCAGAAATATTAGACACTTGCATTGACCTGAACGGTAGATATTTACTCTTGAAATTGCAATATTCGCAAACTGTACTAACTCTTGCTAATATCTATCTCCCTAATCAGAACCAACAACGATTCCTGTCCTCCGTGACCACCCGCCTACAAAATTTCGGGACAACTAACCTGATTCTGGCAGGTGACCTGAACGCTCCACTTCTACCGAGGATGGACTCGTCCACTGGTAAGTCGCACATGCCGCCATCCTCATTAAGCGCCATGCGTATCACCCTAAAGGACATGTCCTTGGTGGATGTCTGGCATTTTACACACCCTACGGAGAGAGATTACACATACTACTCCCCAGCCCATAAGTCATACGGCAGAATTGACTATTTCCTTCTCTCACAAACTCTCTTAGACTATGACCCTAATTGTGAGATTGGCCTGAAACTATGGTTGGACCATGCACCGATACATATGACACTAGGGAAACTACCATACACCAACCGTCGCTCCTCCTGGAGACTCAATGACAACTTACTTAACGACACAGTATGCTGTGCAGATGTGTCTAAAACAATTGCAGACTTCACACAAACCCATGTGCACGATGACACTTCTAACCTAAATAAGTGGGAAACCCTTAAATGCGTTCTACGCGGGATCTTCATAAAACATGGATCCAGACTGAAAAAAGCACGTACCGCCGATATAAAACGCCTCTTCTCTCAAATAGCCACTCTCGAAGCTCAACACAAACGCACGTTAGACACGAAGACCCTGACCGAACTGTCCAATGCCCGTAGAGACCTTCTACAGATCTTCTCAGACAGGGCACTAATCGCCTGTAACAAAGGCCGTCATGTCCATTATGCTCAGGCGAACAAATGCGGGAAACACCTTGCACAGATCTTACACCCAAGACAAAAGAGACAGAACATCAACCATATTATGTCCCCATCACAACAGAAAAAATCGAAAAATTCTGAAATCATCTCGGAGTTCAGGGAATACTATTCCACACTCTACAATCTCCCATCTTCTCATGACTCTCCCTCCTCAACCACACTGGCCTTGCAACGATATGTGCAAGATACAGCCTTACCCACGATATCACAATCTGACATGGAAGCTCTAGAATTACCTATGACTGGATCTGAATTCACAACTGCAATCAAAGGCCTTAAAAATGGCAAGAGTCCAGGTCCAGACGGATACACCCCCCAATTTTACAAAAAATTTGCTCAACAGCTGGCCCCAATCATGATGAAAGCTTTCAATGAGGTAGACGATACAGATCCCCTCTCTCTCCAACTTCTACAAGCCCAAATAGTTGTGATCCCCAAACCGGGAAAAGACCCTTCACTATGCAGTAACTACCGTCCCATCTCCTTATTGAACATTGACCTGAAACTTTACTCCAAAATTTTAGCCACTCGTATAGCCCCCCTGCTACCTGACTTGATTCACAGTGATCAGGTTGGATTTATACCGGGACGCGAAGCCAGGGACAACACAACAAAAACTCTTCATCTTATTGCATACGCGAAATCGCACAACATTCCGACCTGCTTACTGGCTTGTGACGCTGAAAAAGCGTTCGATAGAGTCAGCTGGCCTTTTTTACACGCGTCATTACAACAAATAGGCATAGGACCACAGATGATTTCCAAAATCATGTCCCTATATTCGCGTCCATCAGCAAAGGTATCAGCTAACGGGGAATCATCGGAAACGTTTAGCATTACTAATGGCACGCGACAGGGTTGCCCCCTCTCGCCATTATTATTTGCCATCACTGTGGAACATCTGGCGCAAGCCATTCGCAAAAACAAGAACATACATGGGATCCCTACCCCCTCCGCCACACGCAAATTGTCGCTCTATGCCGACGATTTACTATTGTATGTCACACAACCCGAAACAGCATCCCGGCCATCTTGACTGAACTCGACAGATTTGGGACACATAGTAACTTTAAATTAAACATCACTAAAACGGAAGCCCTGAATATATCTCTAACCTCCCCGGAGCTTCAATTTCTCAAGCTGCGATTTCCCTTTAGATGGCAAGCAAAATCAGTTAAATACCTAGGCACTGAGATCCCTACAGACGCACAAGACATTTACTCCCTGAACTACAGCCCGCTCCTAACTACGATCAGACGCTCTTTAGAATCCTGGCATAACCTCAAACTGACATGGTGGAGGAGAATGAACGTAATAAAAATGGACATCCTACCTAAAACACTCTATTTATTTCAGACGCTGCCGATTCTCCTTCCTAAAGCGTTCTTTCTCTCCCTCCGTACCTTAGTGAGCAAATTCATATGGCAACACCACCCGCCCAGGCTTAAACATAAAGTACTGTGCGCCCCCAAAAACAGGGGAGGTATAGGCCTCCCTGAATTCCAAACATATCACAACTCCACACTCTTCTCTAGACTCCTTGAATGGTTTCCAAGACCCCTGCTTAAACCATCAATTATTGTAGAACAAGACATGGCGCAAATCGACCTAAGAGCCCTACTGTGGGGGTATAATACTAAATTTTGCTCGCTTCCAGGGTTATCCCCACTGACATACGCAGCTCTGACCCTATGGTATGATAAAGCCAGTAAACTTGCACTTACCACAGACCCAGGCCCTCTCTCCCCCTTATTTGATAGTGCAGCCCTTCTCACCTCCCTGTCCAGGGAGAACTTAGGAACATACCACGAGAGCAATGGTCCACAGCCAATCAATTTGTCCACCCCTCTACAGGTCACTTCCGACCCACATCGGATCCCCCGAATAACACAAAAGTGGACTGGTTGTCTACACTCTTACTGAACCACCTCAGCAGATCTCTACACCTCTCAGGTCAGGTTCATAGACAACTCACTAATTTCGAATCAATGTGTAGTCTCTCTCCAACCCCCAGACATACTCTGTCCCTCATATATATAAAGACATACAATCTCATCAATGTGAAACCCTCCCTGCATACACCCACAAATGGGCCCATGACCTGGGAGTAGAAATATCCCCTGCCCAGTGGAACACGTCTTTTATTCATACGCACCAAGCATCCAGATCAGGATTCACAAAGGAGAAGAACTTTAAGTTACTTTCAAGGTGGTACAGAGTCCCGTCCTTGGTGCACAGAATGTTCCCCGCTACCACGGACACCTGCTGGAGATGTCTCGGAGGACAGGGATCGTACATACACGTTTGGTGGGACTGCATCAAGGTACGCCCCTTCTGGGACAACGTATTTAAGACTTACAATGATATGTACCAAACCACTCTAACCCCCTCCCCCATGATTGCTCTCCTATCTATCGTCCCAGGGTCCATCAAATCGCAAAAACAATGCCTCTTAAGGTTTATTCTCTCAGCAGTGAGACATAATATATCTCTATATTGGAAGAAGGACTCCACCCCCCCCTATCGGCGTGGGCGAATATCCTTAATGATACCATGCTAATGGAAGAAATGCAAGCAAAAATGGATGATAGATATGATCAATTCAACACTTTGTGGTCAATATGGCGACACCACTCCACTTCGGTTGGATTCCTAAACAATGTATAGTATTGCAGTGTACACTAGACAATGACTAAAAGTGCAAGATATACCAAAACCTGTCCGTCCAGAACGGTCGTAAACTGAGCTACCCCCCCCTCCTCCCCTCGGGTCACCATTTTGCTTTTGACTAATATCTTTCACCAACGTAGTCAATACTTACCAGGAAGGTTTGAAATATTACAGTAAACAAACCTTGGGCGGTGTCTGCTGAGAGATGACACTGCGCAGGGACAGTCCAGCTCGCTACTCGACAAACCTTGCCCATAGATAACCGGGTGAATTAGCACAGCACTAAGTTGTATATGCACCCTCATGGGAGCGACCTATAATCTGTTCTTAGCTATGATCCTACTACCCCTTACCCTTTCCTACCTCTCCAATGTTTTCCCCCCATCCCCCCAATCATATGCTTTACTGTTTATGTTATGTAAACTTTGTTATAAAGACAAAATTTATTGGATTTATATATGTATATATTGCTAATAAATATATATTCAACCCTAAATACACATGCAGATTCTGCAGGAAAAAAAAACAGCTGATGGTTGGTTGGTGGTGGTTGGTGGTGTTAGAACACTGGTGTAAAATATTTTTTTTTATAATGGTTTATTAAATAAGCTGTGACAGTCCAAACCCAAAATTGGGGGTTGTGTGTCTTATTGTTTGACATTATGTTACTGTAAGAGCTTGCTTGATACCCCCCCCCCCAATAAAGGGAACCGTAGACACTCAACACTTAAAGTGGAAATTTAGTCCAAAAACAAAACATGGGTGAACAGAAAGGATTTAAATGCAAAAGAAAAATGCTTTGTCTTGTCTGCATTAAAACCACTTACTTGCCTATCTGCCCCTGTACAGTGAGCTGTGCATGTGCAGCTCACTGCACAAAACCGCCAATGCCAAAGCTGGCATCATCCCGGTCCGGCCATTGACAGTGGCCAGTGATGGAGACCCGGAAGCCATTCAAAGATGTCAATGGCCATTGGGGAGTTTCGGGATGGATTGAAGGTGAGTATAGTTTTTCTTTAAAGTGGAACTAAACCCTCCTATCCTTTTCAGCTAAGGAAGCTGTCATCGTAGCCTCTGTGTGATCTTCAATTGCCATGATACTGCACATGTGATCAGTTATGACATCAGCCAGTTGATGGTTTGACAGTGTGGTTGACAACACAAGCAAATGTGACATTTAGCCTTCCCAGCATGCCGGCAATATAACAGTTTTTTTTTTTTAAACTGTTAAATTGATGGGTTTAGTTCCACTTTAAAAAAGCACATGCTTTCAGTGAAGAAATAGTTTTACTTGTTAGATCGAAGAAAAAAGTGTGATTGAACAAAAGAACATAAGAAACTTTGTTCTCAGAAGTTTTTTAAGTTTTTTTTTCAATACTCAAAGTTTATCTAAAGTGTGAGAAGCAAATTAGGAAGCAAAGTTGACTTGACGGTTAATGCATTTACTGTGAGCTGCATTTTATGAGCTCCGTATCCCTTATTCACATTGCAAAGCTCCCCTTTCTGATGGTGCTTATACGAAGAAAAATACTTTGGATGAAAGCTACATTAACGACTTGATTCACTAACAGCCAAAATGTGCATCAAGGAAGTAGGTCCATCTAGAGTTTAGTAATGGCTGCTTAATGAAATAGTGTTAGGGATTACTATGAACCTGATTCATCAGGCGGGACCTACTTGAGCATGTTAGTGCTTTTAAGACAACTTACATCTTTTCATTAGGTTAGCAGTTTAGAAGCCCAAGCATCCATTAAATCATGTAATGTGACCAAACCAATTCATGCAATTAATGGCCCACTTAAGCTCTAATTATTTTGCATTTCACAAAGTTGTGTAATAATTTAGGAATACAATTATTTCAATTCTACCTCTTCAATATTTTTTTATTTTTAAGAATACAATTCTTAAATTCTACTTTTAAAACATTTGAAGCACCCTTATTATAAAAATGTAAAATGCCTTTCTTTCACCACTTTTTCACTTTGAGGAGTCTCCTATCCCTCCAATAGTAAAAAAATGCCACTGACTGCCGTGGGTGAACAGAAGTCACAAAGTGCCAGGTGGGAGCTGGGAACACCCTAATCAGATTGTGACAATCAGGCATACACAGTGCAGTTCAAAGCAGCCTCAGATGGGAGAAAGTGATGTGTTTAGCTGTGCATACATAACACTTTTTAATCAGAGGCAATTTATATAAAATACATTTACTGTAGGATTAAAACACTAGGTATATATATGGTTCATATGAAAAGTGTGAGGTCATTGAAAGTGAATATGATTGTTTTTTCTAAGCTGGGGAAATGGGATTTAACTTTAACCACTTGCGTACTGGGCACTTAAACCCCCTTAGTACCCAGACCAATTTTCAGCTTTCAGCGCTGACGCACTTTGATTGACAATTGCGTGGTCATACAACGCTGTACCCAAATGATATTTTTATAATTTTTTTCCCACAAATAGAGCTTTCTCTGGGGGGTATTTGATCACCTCTGCGGTTTTTATTTTTGCGCTATAAACAAAAAAAGACAGAAAATTTTGAAAAAAAAAACCACAAATTTTTTTACTTTTTGTTATAATAATATCCCAGTTTTTTTTAAAAAACGTTTTTTTTCTCAGTTTAGGCCGATACGTATTCTTCTATATATTTTTGGTAAAAAAATTGCAATAAGCGTATAGTGATTGGTTTGCGCAAAAGTTATAGCGCCTACAAAATAGGGGATAGAATTATGACATTTTTATTATATATATATTTTTTTTTTACTAGTAATGGTGGCGATCTGCGATTTTTGTCAGGCCTGCGATATTGCAGCGGACATATCGGACACTTTTGACACTATTTTGGGACTATTCACATTTATAGAGCGAACAGTGCTATAAATATGCATTGATTACTCTATAATATAAATGTGACTGGCAGGGAAGGGGTTAACACTAGGGGGCGATCAAGGGGTTAAATATGTTCCCTATTAGTGATTCTTACTGTGTGGGGGAGGGGACTGACTGGGGGAGGTGACCGATCTATGTACAAGGGACACAGCATCGGTCTCCTCTCTCCCTGACAGGACGTGGCTCTCTGTGTTTACACACAGAGAGCCACATCCTGCCTCTGTAACAGCCAATCGCGTGTAACTGGCGGACATCGTGGCCACCAGGCACGCGCATCAGCATCACCTGACGCGGCGGGCACAGCTGTTCCCCGCAGTGCACCCTCGGCTGGCGCGCGGGGGGATGTAAACATAGCAGGACGTCTATGGACGTCCAGCCGGCACTTGAGAGCCGCGCTGCAGACGTCTTTCGTCTATAGCGCGGGTCTCAAGTGGTTAAAGGATAACTGCGCCTATAGCATTTCAATCTGTTATTTAAAAAATTACATTAGTAAGGCAAGACAGTAAAATTACTGTATATCTTTAGAAACAAAATTATACCATCAGATTTTTAGACAGTTAGGATGGTTAGTGTTTGGTGAGGTGGCCCAAAAGAAATTAAAATACCATATTTGTAAAGGTTTAAAAGTTCAGGATATCTTCTTAATACAAAAATGTCATGTAATTATTTCCAACACAAATTCACACTCCATCATTCCTTATTTTGTGATAATGAGTAGAGCCATGCAAAATGTATCCTTCATGGCTAACTGTGCATCCAGAATCACTAGGGTACAGGGCAAATGCAGCCTATATTTAAATAGTTTATTCCACCTACATACAGCTACTTCAGATTGTTTATACATTATCATTGCAAACAAAACTATATGAAGTGGGGCTAGGAGGGAATTCAAACAGGTGAAACCAATCGAGGTGAGGCCAATATAGGTGACGCCAAAAGGAACCAAAAGGCTCTTTGGCTAAAGCACTGAATTGCAGTATGCTTTCTCAAGACAAAGGAATATTTTAATGTGGGTAAGTGATCAACTATAAATGCACCACATACCTAAATAGTCTAAATGGAGAAATGGTTGTAGTGATATGGGATTTTTTAGGTGCCATGCAGAGAGAATATGAGAACATTTTAAATTACATAGTTTATTGATATACAAGGTTAAAATTCATTAAACAATAAAAATATATACACATCTCGGTTACACTTTCATATATACATTTCATATATTCACAAATATAGCAGTATCACATTTGTATTCAAATACATAACTAACATGCATATAAAACCACTTATTCAGTATGTCAGATCATCATAGGCTTACCCACAGGGAGTGGTCATTGTATGAGACCATGCCCATTGAGGATATACGGGGCAACGAGATATAATGTTACCACCAGACAGAGAAGGACCAAGCTATAAGGAATATTATATCACATGGGCTCGTACAAAGGGACTCAATAAAGAGAGAACACAACGATAAAAGGTGCAAATAAATTTATTAATAAATAATTCTTTGGCATTTTAAATGGCCACGGTGTATCCAAGGGGTAACCTGATAATTACTATAATTAAATTAAATAAGAAAGCCATCTTGGCTAATAATTAAAACGAGATTAACGGGGTCCATCCAGACATGCTGGACAACTACACCCCCACTGAATACACCATGACTTTAACCATAGGGAGGGCGGGTGGGCGTTGAGGTCCGGTTCAAACGGTCTGAGGCGCCCCGCTCACTGGTCCCTTATATAACCTCTCTCCGCGCGGGCTTTTCGCTTCCTGTAGCCGAACAATCCTCTTCTGATACAGGTAACCAATCCCATGGCTGTTGCTGCCCAGGGAAACTGCTAATATATCATACCTAGAAAATAAAGCACAGTATCTGCGGTCCCCTTTGAACTCCCCCATGTTGGTCCAGCATATTGCTAGGACCTTTCATGGGCTTGTACAAAGGGACTCAATAAAGAGAGAACACAACGATAAAAGGTGCAAAAAAATGTATTAATAAATAATTCTTTGGCATTTTAAATGGCCACGGTGTATCCAAGGGGTAACCTGATAATTACTATAATTAAATTAAATAAGAAAGCCATCTTGGCTAATAATTAAAACGAGATTAACGGGGTCCATCCAGACATGCTGGACAACTACACCCCACCGGCTGAGGCCAGTAGGGAAACTACTGGTTGAAGCCCCCCCCACCGTGGCCGACTCGATTAAACTTTGCAAACTCATACAAAAAATGTCCAAACCTATAGGGGATAAATGGATTGAATCCTCCCGGAACAAACCCGGAATGAAACCTTCCAACTCCGAGTGCCGATAAGAGACACCACCTGACGCTCTAAGAAAACTATGGATTGTTCTATTTAGGCGCCTCCTTATCCTGTCCACGTAGAAGAGATTACTGGCAGGAGACCATACTAATCTCGGAATCATTTCTGAGAACGCCAGAATGGAAGAAGGAAACATCACCTTAATAGAACCTAAGTCTCTTTTCATTTCGCATAACAGGTCCCAAGTCCTAACTTTACCTAAGTCGTTCGCCCCTGCGTGAATCACTAAAACCTGAGGAAAAGGCCAAATACTGGACAAATAAATCAAATGTTCCCTTAGGCCCCTCCATCTCAAACCCCGTACACCTGACCATAAGACTAAATAAGACTTAGCGTCCAGACCTAAAGTGGTGGAGTAGTTCCTGTTTCCGGCATGTTGAGCAGCCCAGAAAACGAAGGAATGACCCACTATCCAGATAACTTTTCTGGAAATATCTGAAAGAGAAAATCATACAATTAGTAGATCAGGGCAGACATAAATTCTATATCTATTACTCTCCCAGCGACCAACTCTTTTTAACATTTCTGAAGAGAAACCCAATGCATCGGCCGTAGTGGCTGCTCCAATCCGAAAGGAATGTGACGAAAAGCAAAACCTGACAGATTTAAGCGTTTCAAAGAGGAAGCCAGTACGGACGAGAATTGATATCTGGTAAGGGAAGACAGGTCTTGGTGAACAAAGAAGGAATCCCCAGAGGGAGGTCTGACCGCCAAATACCTCGCAACATGCCGTACAGGACAGATCACATGACTCGAGGATCTAGCTAGAGAGAACCATTGGCCCTTACCACCGGGCTGAGACTTAGATCTAGCCAGAAAAATGTGAAGAAAATCATTGTCTATACGAACGTGGTGAAAAAGCAGAAAGGCCAAAGATCTTTTAATGGCCGCTGTAAATTCACCCAGCCTCATAGCACCAAAGAAAGCCAACGCAAAGGATGCACGGAAAAGGAGAAGCTCAAATTTTGAAAAACAGACTTCCTCTATAACCCTTAATAAATCAATCAGCAAAGGGATTGAAATGGGACGCCGGGAATCCAAAGACGGACAGGACCTCCGAAGGCCTTTTAAGACTTGACTGACCTGAAAGAATGAGGTTAAAGCCGGTAAACCTGCAAACTTCAGAAAGAAAGATACTCCTGCTAGAATCCGGCTTATGGAAGCAGGACTTAAATTTGATTGCATCAGAGCGGACAAAAAGGATAAAGAGGTGTATGATGTCACAACTAAAGAATCCAAACCTGAATCATGACAAAAAGAGCACCATCTGTACCAGGAAAGAAGATAATCCGACCAAGTCTTCTCCGAAACCGAGTTCTTGAAATACGGAAGTATCAGCTCCGGATTAAGCCCCAGAGGAAATCTGGGCAAGGAGTTCCATGCAGGTCTGCCTCCGGCGCCAAGTCCCGAAATCTTTCGAACTGTAGACGAGACAAAGCGTCGGCGATGTTATTCTTTATGCCTGCTATATGTGCAGCTTTTAACCAAATATTATAACGCAAACAATGCAATACTAAAAAACGTAATAGGTTAATCACTGGTTCCGACTTTGAGGACAGGGAATTAACCGCAAAGAAAACACCTTTGTTGTCAGTGTAAACCAAAACTCTACGATTCTCAAAGGTCTCTTTCCAAATTACCACGGAAACCACAACAGGAAATAATTCCAAAAGCACAAGGTTATGGAGAATATCCTGGTGAAGCCACTCCTGATGCCACCGCTCTGCGCACCAGTGGCCATCGAGAAATGCCCCAAAACCAACAGATCCAGCTGCATCTGTGAAGAAATTCAACTGAACACTAGAGACAAACTCCTTTTGCCAAATGGTCGTACCATTGAAATTACACAAGAAGGCATCCCAAACCTTCAGATCTCCTTTAATGGTTTTAGAGATGTAAACGTGGGAGTATGGGTTCTTAAGACCTTTGGTAGATAAAGAAAACCTGCGAGAAAATACCCTGGCCATCGGAATTACCCTGGCTGCGAAGGCAAATAGCCCCAACAGCGACTGAGCCTCTTTGAGAAAAACTTTACGTTTAGATAGAAAGACAGAGATCATAGATCTCATCCTTTCTAACTTTTGAAGAGGAAGCCTGAATTCCATAGCAGAGGAATCAATGACAATCCCCAGAAACTCAAGAGACATAGTTGGAAGAACTGTCTTCTCTACAGCCAGAGGAACCCCGAAATCATCACAAATGGAGAAGAATGTTTGCAGGTAATTTAAACATGAAGGAGAACCCGGAGGGCCAACAAATAAAAAATTGTCTAAATAATGTAAAAAACCGCCTTCAGGACACCTCTGAGTCAATACCCAGTGCAAAAAGGTAGAAAATGATTCAAAATAAAAACACGATAAGGAGAAACCCATCGGCATACATTTGTCAAAGAAAAATTGATCTTGAAAATGAAAACCTAAAGAGTTAAAACCTTGAGGATGAACCGGGAGCAATCGAAAAGCAGACTTGATGTCTGCTTTTGATAATAAAGCACCCCGGCCGTGTTGTTGCAAAATAACCAAAGCATTATCGAAAGAAGAGTAGCAGACTGGAGCCTCTACATCCGACACTTCATCGTTCAAAGAAAAATTTACAGGATAAGAGAGGTGATGAATTAAACGATAACAACCCACCTCTCTCTTGGGGACTATTCCCAAAGGAGAAAGCCTGAAGTTGGAAAATGGAGGGGATGAGAAAGGGCCCGCTACTCTACCTTCCACCAATTCCCTGGAAATTTTTTCCTGCACCACTGCATAATTCAAGGCAACTGATTTCAAATTGTTGACCATAGAACAGCCAGGACCTTTGAAAGTGGGTACCAAAAAACCCTCCCGAAAGCCTTCAATGAGCAGTGTTGCCATCTTGCGATCGGGGTATCGCTCTAACCACTGGAGCATGTTTGGTAAGCTCACTGGTGTCCGAGCTTTTTGGCCCAGCATCCCTGGCATGTGATTGAAAAGAGGTTGCAGAAGACTTGCGAAAACATCTGTTGGCTGCATGGCTACCAGAACAATTAGAACATTCGTGCCGATAACGGCAATTAGTAAGGAATTTACACTGCCCTTCATTAAAGGCGAAACAAAAACCTTTGCGAAAAGGGGACTGTTGATTGGACGCTAACCTAGGAGCAAACTGAGGCTTTGGAGGTAGCATTAAATTCAACCACAATCCGACGTCCTTAGACCCCCAGTTTAGAGAGGGATGAACCGCCAATTTCTGGCGAAAATTTTCATCATAAGAATACCAAGCCGAACCGCCAAAGTGGCGGAAGGCTTCAGCAATAATATCCACATGTTGAAATAAACCCGAGCACTTGCCTGGAAAGCTTTCCCCCAAAACCGCAGCAAAAATACAAAAGGCCTGAAGCCAGTTTTGGAAAGTTTTGGGAATCGCTCTTCTTCTATCCTCCTCAGATCTATCACCTGACAGCTTATCACTTTTAGCCAGAAATTCTTTTGAAGCTGGCAACAATGATAATAGGTCAATGAAGTCACCTCTCCAAATTTTTTCTTTCACTGACTTTGACAAGTGAAAGCCCAGAGGTGATAATATACACGGTAGGGGTTCTTTAAATGAGGATTCACCAACCAAAGTAGCAGAAGGTCTTAGAGGCAAGGCAGGGTTAACAAACTGTGAAGGGTTAAAGCTCCTAATATTCGACAATAAGGTAGCATCATTATTCATAGATTGCTGAGCATTCAAACCCTGCCATACAGAACCAGCGTCCGCATCACCTTCATCCATAGCACCATATAAATGTGCACCTTCATATAAATCTTTAGAATCAGTCATATAACTGCAGCCTGCACCAGATACCTGTGCCCTCTTATTCTCATTAACCTTCATACTAGGATGAAAATGTTCGTTTTCACTGGGGACTTTGCCCATTAATGTACCAACCTCCTCCAATGATTCAGCACCAGAGACCTGTGCTCCCTGACCCAACAAAGCACCATATGAATGTGCCCCTTTCATCTTAAACATGTTAGATAGTGAGATAAAAAGCGCTGACATGTCAGCCATAGATACAGAACACTTCTCACCATCTTCTGGATGTTCACAGTTTGTGACCACTTGAGGCAGCGAAGTAGCGTCTTTTTTCCTCACAGACTGCAGGCTCCCGCCGGCTCTCTCCCTGTCAGGTACCTGAGGAGAAGCAGAAATCTTCCGTTTCTTGGCTCTGCCTGGCTGTTTGCGCGGACCGCTCTTCCCTAATACTGACTCTGGGGATGCGATAGCCGCCTCCACTGGCGGAGCTGAACCGTGACCTTCATCCAGGCAACGAAGCAGCCACTCCTCACCGCCCTGTCCCTCTGCCTTCTCTAACAAGCGGCGTAAGAGGGACTTGCGATCCTGAGAACTGCGCTGCATGCTGCTGCTGTTGAGGTCCGGTTCAAACGGTCTGAGGCGCCCCGCTCACTGGTCCCTTATATAACCTCTCTCCGCGCGGGCTTTTTGCTTCCTGTAGCCGACCAATCCTCTTCTGATACAGGTAACCAATCCCATGGCTGTTGCTGCCCAGGGAAACTGCTAATATATCATACCTAGAAAATAAAGCACAGTATCTGCGGTCCCCTTTGAACTCCCCCATGTTGGTCCAGCATATTGCTAGGACCTTTCATGGGAGTATTGGGTTACACCCAAAAACAGGTATAAAATAAAATAAAATAAAATTAAGGCTAGAACCACATACATTATCTCGTGGCATCGCTACATTGATGATGTCCTGCTTCTTTGGTGCAGCACTCAGGAAGAATTGACTCAATGTATGGCTGCTATTATCAACAATTGTTACAATCCTAAATTTATCACGGCATGTGATCAATCTAGGATCAGTTTTTTGGATGTGAAAATATCCAAAGGCCAATAATCTATATGAAAGCATTCAATAGAGTAAAAAAACAAGAACAGAACTTTCTTATTTTTTCCACAAAATCTAAAGACACTTCACAGTCTGTTAAGGTTATCATGCAATATTCTAAACAACATCAACAAGTAAGTAGCATTACTCTGTATCTAATGTAGAATATACATGCATAGAGTGTATAATGATTAAATAACTTTGAGGAAATAATCAGATAATATGCAACCTAAGGTTTAACATTGACGATAGGTCATGTTTTATTAAAGCTATAATACCAAGTTTATCGATTGCAGTACCAATCTACATCACAGTGATTATTACCTAACAACTACTTTAGTTCTTTTATATACTCATTACTAAACTTATATTGCAAATAAGTATTTGTACAAATGTTATAATCATGGTGCAATTGTACAACTGTTCTTTTCTTTTCTCTTGTAATAAAAACGTAATTGTTAAAAAAATTTAATATAAAAATAAGGGGCACTTTAGGTAAATATTGGCCCCTCCTATCTGCTGACCCTATTATTAGCAAATATATTAATATACACCATGAGATTACGCTTAGGCAAGCACCCACGTTGAGGGACTGCTTAGTAAAGAGTCACCATACCACTACAAATACTAAATATCGCCTACAAACAGGGACTTTTGCATGTGGTAACTGCAGTGATCATCAAAATCCCCTGAAGAAGCCTTGATAGGCAACACATGTTGGGAACATGACTGTGATACGGCTATATTTGTGAAAATACTATGACAGTGTAACCAAGATGTGTATATACTTTCTAGTTTTTAATGAATTACAGCCTTGTATATCAATAAAATTAAATTTAGTTTTTTCTCATATTCTCTGTGTATGGCACCTAAAAAATCCATATTGCTACAACCATTTTTCCATTTCTCAAGACAAAGGGTATTTACAGGTATATCACTTTCAACACAAGTCTAAAAAACATTTTTGTTATTTTTTCATTTTTCCATAGTGGGTAAAGCCATGCAAATCTTCCCTTTATATTGTGGAGGCCAGCTTTGCACTGCAAATGGCAGGTTACAAGGTTTCCATCACTGGATCCTGTACACACACAAATTGTTTTCCCTCAAGTAACACCCTTCCATTTGTGTTACCCTTACTACACAAAACACACCCTGATCCTAACCTGACTTTGAATATTGCAATAATGATTAAAAAAGCTTATACGAGATGTCAATTTTTTAGTGATAATAGGAAATGTGTGGCCAATAAGTGCACATGGAAATTCTGCCTACTTCCCTCTGCCACATTCAGGCTCCCACCTCTTGCATCTTAAGGTAAATCCAGCCCTGTGAATGGCACAGACACAACCTTACTGGGACTTTTATTCCAGCTTGTATACAGCTGTTTTAGACCTTTTGCCCCACATGGGTGCAAAGTGTGGAACTCATGACTCCATTAAAGAGGAAGTAAAACCTGATGGGTTTTACTTCCTCTTTATTTCCCTGCAAAGGTAAAGCATAATGGGCTACTATGCATTGCATAGTAGCCCATTAAGTGTCACTTACCTGAAACAGAAGCCTGCAATATCACCGCTGTCCCCACTAGCAGCGAGCGTCCATCTTCACCCCTCTTCCTTTCGGGGCTGCAAACTCCGGCTCTATGACTGGCCGGAGTCACGTGACGTCACTCCCGCAGTGACAGTCACGGCATGACCCCCTTTAGAAACGGCACGATTGCCATTTCTAAAGTGTGCATGCGCTGTTGTCTACGGCGCATGCGCCATAGACATCGGCGCACGGTTTAGGAGATATATCCAGCACCTACAAGTAAGCCTTAATCTAGGCTTACCTTTGGTAAAAGTGGCTGTACAGGGTGTACAACCACTTTAAGTATATATTTTTAAATCAATTTAGATGTATCTATCTGGTATGTTGCCTATTGACATTATTTCCACAGTTTTCCCACAAACAAAAAAATATTTTAATGTTATACCCACGCAAGAATTAAAAAAATAAATTACCTTTATGCCCTCTTTCCATCACCATCCATATTTAAGTTTGAGGGCCCTATGTAAGTACCTTGCAGGCATTATCTTTACTATAACTTTATAAAGCCAATGAATGAAGTTCTGTTTTTTGCTTACCTACACAGCGAGGTGTTTTGTTATGATTACTCCATGTGCCATCTGGCTGGCATACAGCTGTAGTGAGCTCTTTAGATGATAACTTAAATCCGTCGCTGCAAAAATAAGTGACACTTGTACCCACTAAGTAATCAGTTGCCATTATGCCTCCATTTGCAGGGGCCTTAGGAACCCCACATGATATCGCTGAAACGAATGAACATGTTAAAACATATTTCATTATTTATGTGAAAACAAAATGAATATATATATTTTTTTAAATGTATAGATTTAGCAATTTTATTATAATATTAAAGCCTACTTGTATGTATTACTAGAATTACTTTACAACTGCATATACAGTGATGAATGTTATTAAATATTATTTTCTTTTTTTTTACAATGTGCACTTTTTTTACTTACTAAATGCTGCATCAAGAGATAATATCCTGTGCTGGCAGTCCCATGGACAGCCAACTGCTGCTCTTACACACAACACAACATCCTGATACTTCCTGCACCATGATCCAATCAACAGCTCTTACTCTACCTGAGGATTGCCATTGATTGAAGCATTGTGCAGGAGGTATATCAGACCACTGAAGACTAAACCACTGTGCTGTGTGTGAGGGCAGCAGCCTGGCTCTTCAGTGCACTGCCAGCATGTGAATAACATTCTCAATGTGCATAATATATATTTTTGTATGTATAGATATAGATATATATATAGATATATATATACTGTATATATCTATATCTATATCTATACAGTATAAAGACAATTGGGTTATACTGCTGCCTACAGTAGGATATAGACACTGGCAAACAAAAAACAGTGACCAAGCTGGTATAATCCCCCCACTTCCAGTATGCCTCTGTTTTGTAAAAAAGCCTATTGTCCATCAATGAACTCAAAGAAAATGATTTTTCAGTAAGAACATCATCTTGCTCATTGAGGGACATGAAATTTGAAGTAAATGTTGGAATCGGAAAGCAGTCCAAATGAGGGGATTTCAACAGAACACTAACAGACCCACACAACAGTAAAAGGACTTCATGTTGCCTGCAACTAAAGAGCTGCCTAAAGGACCCAATACCTGGTAAAAGTTAGAGAATGTGCGAATATAAGTGGCAGCCTTGCAAATCTGGGAAACAGATGCCTGATGCTGAAACGCCCAAGTAACACTCATAGACCTAGTAGAGTGCATTTTAACAGAAAAAGGTGAAACTTGATCCTTAAAGTTTTTGTTAATCCATATTATGAAGTCTATGCCAGCCTCTCTATTAGAGCTTGGCATAGCACACTTTTCTAAAAACGAGGCTTGTAAATACTTGTTTAGAGCTTTCTTCAGGCTGGTCACATGACTCGCGGCCGCTGTACAGCTCCAATGGATGGCTTCTGCAGGACTGGTCGAGATCTCCCTCTGACATCAGACAGGAAGATTACATGGCCGCTCAGCCCCTCCTGCAGTAGCCCTGGAAACCGGCCGTGAGTCACGTGACTGACCTAAAGATCGGTATTTAAAAGCCTTGTTTATGTAAAAGATTTATACAGTTTGCTATGCCTGCCTATTATAGAGGGGATGGCAGTGACAATTTATAACTTTTTATCTTTATGAATAGCGGCGGGGGGACATAGACAGAGACACAGAGATGACATGCATGAAGGGGGGGGGGGTGAGGGGGAGAGCTGAGAGCAGAGAGGACAGCTGCGGATGAGGAAGGGACGTACTCTGACCACAGTGGTCAGGGCTCAGCAGCCCTGATTTTCGTGGTCAGCACAGAGAGGTGGATACAGGAAGTGGATGGATCAGTTTTTTTTTACCGTTTAGAGGGGGCAGATTACACAGCACAAGCACTGTGCTGTTTAATCTGCTTTAAGGGAGCAGGATCTGTATTTTCCTTTTCTTTTGGGGGGTTAAAAAACACTTTAAAACTATAAGTATGGATGATGATTTGTCTGGGCCACCTAGAAATGGTGTGTTGAGAATCTGGTTCCCTTTTACAAGTATCAACAGGAATGACAAAAAAATAGTTGTTTTTCTTTCTAATGGAAGCAGTGGCTTTAAAATAGACAGAGAGATCTCCTTCTTCTGATGCAATGGAGTCAGAAAAAGGGATGGAAGAACAATGGCCTGGTTTTGATAGAAAGATGGCTCTAGGCATCAACACCACCACATGCTTATGTAAAAAGGGTGCTTTATAGGACAAGCCCTTATCTTAGACACCCAATTCATAAAGTTGATGGCGACAAGCAGACCTACCTTGTGGGTAAAAATGGATAGAGGAATATCCCTGATAGGTTCAAAAGGTGTTTTTTGAGGTGCCAAGAAAACCAAATTCAGATCCCACTGAGTCACAGGTGAATACACAAGGGAGAGACACCCTAAACAAAGTTCTTAATTAAAGAATGGGAGGCTAGTGGTCAGTGGAAACAAGATGGCGAGTGTCAGAGCACAGTCCTCAGAAGAACTGGCACATCTGCTAACACCCAGCTGAATAGAAATTTGCCAATGCTAATGCACATGTGCATATGGGTATGAACGGCCTCAAAGAATAATTTGGCATTTGGATTGTGTGACAGATTCTGGCACCAGGTAGCCTATTTAAAGCCAGTAGCATCAGCCACTAGTTGCTGGATGATCTTCAGCTCCCATGTGTGTTCATGAGTTCCTGTTCCTACTATTTTTGGATTCCCTGTTAACAACCTGGCTTGCCTTTGATCTGTCTTATCTCCATTCCTGGCTTTGACCATTGGCTTGCTCCAGTGACTCTGCTTCTGCCTGATGATCCATGTATGACCTCTGCCTTGCTCTTTTGACTCCGCTGCTGCCTGATTAACAGTATATGACCCCCGGCTGACTCCTGACTCTGCTTTCTGCCTTACTCCTGGCTGATATTCTGTGCATGACTTCTGGCGTGGCTCCTGACTCTGCTCCTGGATCTCCATTCTGCCAAGTCTCACCTGGTACTCCTAAGGGACTCCTGCCCAGCAGTGCATCCTGCTCATCAGCCGCCATCCAACGGACATCTCCTCGTCACCTCAGCCTGTCACAGCTGGCAACCCCTGCTTCTCTAAACATAGCACTCCCTGTTACCACCATCAGGGATGCTTTACACTTACCTGAAAGGGAAGCCCTCTCAGCACTTCAGCCTCTGACCAGCTGCATGACAGCAAGTGCTGAGATTTAGCGCTTGATGGTACTCAGAGCCAACTGTTGATCCATACCTGATTACAAAAAGGTGAAGATTCATACTATGGAGTATTTCCTGGGATGATTGATTATTTCCTCACACCGAGTTAAGTATGCCTTAAATGTGCAAAGGTAGACAGTAGTAAACTTCCTGGCTTTTACCATTGTGGGAATTACAGATCTAGAGATAAAATTGTTCCTCAAGATTGGACTTCAACAGCCATGCTGTTAAAGCCAGTGCCTGTGAAGCAGGATGGTAAACAGTTCCTTCAGACAGAAGGTCCTAACAATCCTTTAACCACCTCGTGCCCGCCGTATGACTATGTACGGCCGCAAGGTGGCTCTACAATGCCAGGAAGCTGTCTTTTTACGGCCTCCACTCCTCCGGCCACTGGGGGGCACGCGTGCCCGACGCGTCACTGTGATGCCGATGCCCGTGCCTGTCGGCCGCGATGTCCGCCAGGTACCTGCGATCGCCCGTTACACAGACAAGGACGTGGATCTCTGTGTGTAAACACAGAGATCCACGTCCTGTCAGGGAGAGGAGACCGATGCTGTGTCCTTTGTACATAGGGACACAGATCGGTCACCTCCTCCAGTCAGCCCCCTCCCCCCACAGTAGTAATCACTCCCAGGGCACACATTTAACCCCTTCCTCGCCCCTAGTGTTAACCCCTTCCCTGCCAGTCACATTTATACAGTAATCAGTGCATATTTATAGAACTGTTCGCTGTATGAATGTGAATGGTCCCAAAATAGTGTCAAAAGTGTCCGCTGTGTTCGCCATAATGTCACAGTCATGAAAAAAAATTCTAGTAAAAAAATAAAAATTTATAAAAATGCCATAAAACTACCCCCTATATTGTAAACGCTATAAGTTTTGCGCAAACCAATCAATAAACGGCAATTGCGATTTTTTTTACCAAAAATATGTAGAAGAATATGTATCGGCCTAAACTGAGGAAATTATTTATTTATTTATTTAAATTGGGATATTTATTAAAGCAAAAATCAAAAAATATTGTGTTTTTTTCAAAATTTACGCTTTTTCTTTGTTTATAGCGCAAAAAATAAAAACCGCAGAGGTGATCAAATACCACCACAATAAAACTCTATTTGTGGTAAAAAAAGGACGTCAATTTTGTTTGGGAGCCACGTCGCACGACCGCGCAATTGTCTTTGAAAGCCTGACAGTGCCGAAAGCTGAAATTTTGCCTGGGCAGGAAAGGGGGTATATGTGCCCAGTAAGCAAGTGGTTAAAGCCCACTGATCATCAAGTCTTATCAGGTTTGAATACCACATCTACTTAGTTCAATCCTGAGCTATATGGATCACCAGAATTCCCTTCCATCTTGATATCATGGAGCAGATGAGGAACACATTTAAGGTTTACAAAAAGGCATAGCTCAGGCTGCACTGATCCCATGGAGCCATCAAAACATTCACTGCTTCCACTAGAGATTCTCTATACCTGGAGACAATCCTTTCCATTTTTTTGTTGAACCTGGCCACTAAGTGGTTCATATTTGGCACCCCCACCTGTGTCCTTGAACACCCCTGGGTGTAAACAAGGGACAAGGCCAGAAGCTCTGCCCAAGACTGAATAACTTCTACTTTTTTTTCTGTAGCAAGACTTTTTGCTCTTCCTGGATGGATGATGTACGCTACTGCTATGGAGTTGTTTGACTAGATCCTGATCATATGGCCCTCTTAGTCAAAGTGTAAATTGTATGGAACTCCAGATTATTGATTGGTAGATGGGATTTCTCCAGGGTCCCCTTCATAGATAAGGTATCTAGGACTTTTGACCAGCCTGTCAGACTGGCATCTGTTTTGAGAATGAAGAGTTTTCGTCAACTTCAGAATTTGATTCCTGGGCCACCAGAGCAGAGATAACCTGGTCTATGATGTCAGGTAAATTGGATTGTTATGGACCTATTTTTCCCATGATGACCGCATTACTAGTGTTCTGGAGCAGAACTAGGCAAATGGGACCTCCTCAAATGAGGCTACTGTTAGCCCCAGGCCTCTCATACAGAATTGAAGAGTAAAGCAGTTTTAATGGACTGAAACTCTGAGTGTGGGAACAGAGAGTTAGAAGTTTCTCTTGGGAAAGAAAAAAGGTGAGTTACCAAAAATGCTGACTCTAAAAGGTCAGGATCAAACTGAATCTTTCCAAGGTCTGAATTGTCCATGCTACCTTGTCACATAAAACCTGTGCCAACTGCTTCCTCAACAGGAGGTAATCTAAATATCCAACAATGGGGATAAGCTGGGAGCATGGCAAGGCTATTATAGGGGCCAGAACCTTGGTGAACCTTCAAGGTGCAGAGAATAGGCTGCACAGCAGGGTCACAAACTTAAAGTGCAGGGGACCCACAGCAAACTGAAGAAAATGCTGTTGGGCTGGAGAAATGGGGACATGCAAATATGCATCCTTGAAGTCTCCTGAAGCAAGACGTTATCCCTGATGGAGGGGGTTATGACAGACCTTTAGCAAGTTTAGCGACCACTTTTTTTTTTTTACTTTTTTTACATTTGATCTGCAGCTCAACATTTGAGCTAAATAATCATTTGCATGTCCATTGACAGGCAACTCATACAGGCAATAAGATGGGAGACATCCACTAATCCATCTATGAAGTAGTTCAGAGATGCTGGCAGGAGCTCAAAATGCTCCACAAATAGGGAATCAGCTTACAGGGAAATACGTTTTTGGCCTTTGTCCAATTTTACTAGAATTGCAATACAGGGGCCACTAAAAGTAAACAAAGTTCTGGGAAAAAATCTCCAAGCATTTGTCGATGGGATCCTTAAAAACAGGTGCATTCTAGGACCCACTACAGACGGACTGTTACTTGCTTGTCTAGGATCTGACTTGTTGCACTGCAAGGCAGAGACAATGAAACTTAAGATACAAGGCTAGGCTTGGGAAGCTGAACTGACTGTGGGAAGCATGAGAGGTTCTGATTGCTGGAGGTGGTAAGGTAATTGTTGGTGGGTGGCAAACATCTGTGTCCCCTGCAAAAAGGAGCAGTGGTAAGAATGTGTTACCTCATGCCGAATGATGGGAAGAAGAGCACACACACACACCACACTACACCTATGGTATTATGTCAATGCTTAACCCTTTCCATGATAAACCAATTAAAAAAATAGGGGTAATAATAGCTCCCAACAGTTTAATTCACAAGGTGACTCCTAGTACTTGGACTATACAGCCTACCAACAAAGAGTGCCTTTAGACTACTTTCACACTGGGGCGGTGAGAGCGTCAATTTAGCGGTGCTTTTCGGCCGATATCGGGACGCTTTTTATCCCCCGCTAGCGGCCGAAGAAGGGGTTAATACCGTCGGCAGCACTGCCCATTCATTTTAATGGAGTGACAGGAGAGGCGCTTTACAGACGCTTTTCAGGCGCTATTTTAAGCGCTAAAATGCCTGTAAAGCGTCTCAGTGTGAAAGTGCCCTTAGAGACTCAGTCACGCCTGAGGCTGTGCCATGGCTCTGGACCCAGAAAGTACTTATCAGTTAACAGATTAGACCTAGATCTGGAAATCGCCACAATGCAAAGCTCAAAGGTCACAATCCAGGCTAGCCCCACCATTGTTCAAGAACAATGGGGCTGTGTACAACCTCAAAAGCTAGGGGTACACCACTCCAGCTAGCTGTGCACAGAGACTAGCTCCAGCAGCTTGTAGTAGAAGCTTGATTAAAGAAATCTAATCTTAAATATATGAAAAAAATGGCTAGCAAAAAATATTAAAAATACTTAAAACTGTAAAGCTTTTCTCAGAAGGGAAAATACATCCATTCCCCTAAGATGCTAGCAAAAAACTAGGGCATGCTGGGAGTGTGAGAGGCTATATGGAGCTGGTCACTGTTTTTTTTTGTTTGCTAGTGTCCAAGTCCTCCTGCAGATGGCAGTATAACCCAGTTCTCTCTAAATCCTGTGTATATGATTAAAAACAAATAATAATGCTCCCTCTAAAACAAACAGACTTATTGATATGATAATGATTAAATTGTATTACCCACTATACAAATTATAACGGTACACCTTCCAACCAAAGTTGACGGAAGGAGATGATCATAATACACCTCATGTAGCCATGGAATGCCACAATTTTAAATTATTATATTGAAACAATATTAATCTGTTTCAAGCATCACAGCCAAGTCTGCAGGTTGCTCTGCCATTGTGCAATAACTGCCTGGTCTAGGATTTGCTCAAGCTTGTGATTGGTCAATTAAATAGCAGCAGTATACTGATGAGGTCATCACTGTCCCTTTGTCCTTCCATAGTTAGATTGACACAGTATACACACATATATACAGTATATACTGTATATTCAGGCATATATATTATACAGCATGTGGTTTAATGATATGTTTCATATTAGAGAGATTTGATTTTTTTAAAGGATGAACAAAATGATAATGACCCATTTGTAAAATGTTTGTATATCTTTACCTTGACAAGCCGGCACAGGAGCATCCCAGGTGTAATATCCATATGGAGTTTTTTTACAGACAGCAGTGCTTTTTCCAATGAGCCTAAAACCTCGATCACAAGCCCAGCGGACCATGCTGTTCAGCTGCCCACCTGTCTGGCTGACAATGAATCCATGTGGAGGAGATTCGGGAGTGCTGCAGTAATGAGCTAAAAAATCAAATACTACATTAAATGTTACATAGTGTTCTACTGTATACAGTCTCAGTAATAAGAGTATTCATAGCAACAATTTTTCCATTTGATTGGATTTTTAAAGATACATCAAATTATTTATTTCAACAACAACCTTCCCAATAGATTATGTGCATTTAACAAATTTTATGTATGTTATTTCCATGTAAAACCTCCCTTGTGCAATCAGCCAAAAGAAGCCCTAGGATGCTGTTGGGTGCTGCCATCTTGGGTGTGATGTCTTCAGCCCCAGTAGACTTGGAACTGCCACACAAATGACAATCTATACACTCTATAGTATTCTCCTTCACTCCTCCCCCAGCAGTTACGTAAAAGGTTATGTAAGGAGGGGAATGGAGGGATGTATAAGCTGGGCAAGTGGTGATTATTTCTAGAAAATTTAAAGGCACATTGCAAGTAATAAAAATGATTTAAGGAAAGGAAAAACACTGCAAATGTGCATTTAAAATGCTTTATTTTTCTGTGCTTTTACCTGCCATTTTTAAGTTGGCAACATGGTCTCTTTAAACGTTTTTTTTTTTTGCCAAAATACCTGGTTACGCGTAAACTGTGTTTAAAATATGTGTCTTACATATGTTGCAAGGATTCTAGTCTAGTTTATCTCCCACGGGCAATAGTCTGGAGATTATGATTTTCCAGTTGACTGTTGACATTCTCAGAATTAGAAGGTTTGCAGGCAGGATAAGGTCAGTGAAAAAACTGTGAAACAATAGCGTTGATTTCCTAAAACTAGAGAGTGCAAAATCTGGTGAAACTCTGCATAGAAACCAATCAGCTTCCATTTTTTTTTTCGTAAAAGCTTAATTGAGCAAGCTGAATTTGTAAGCTGATTGGCTACCATGGACAGCTGTACCAGATTTTGCACTCACCATGTTTAGTAAATCAACCACAATGTTGCAAACCAACCATGTGTCTGTCCCTTAAAGTGGAACTAGACTCAGTAAATAGATAAGAAAGTATATTTTATTTACTTTTTTTTAAACTTTGCTTTTTTACATTTCTTCAGTTGCTTCCTGGTTTCTGGTCTAGGTCGAAATGGTGTCATATATCCCAGAAGTCTTTATGGATATTTTGTTTTTTCTTTTAACTGGAGGAGGGACTTTCTCGGCTAAGTAGACCCTCCTGTCTGCATGCCTGCCTAAGGGTAGATGGATTTCAGGAAGTAAATGCTACATCAGTCATCTGCCCATACTCAAAATGGCCACAGCCAGAAATGCTAGGGGGTGTTTTTTAAATAAATTTCTTAACAAAATAAAGCATGGAGACATGGATAGATGGGTGAGATTGTTTTGAATATTAAAAATTAATTAAACATAATTTTCATTTTTGTGGTGCTCAGATACAATTATGCTTTAACAGGCAAAAAAGGGTCCCCTGGTTTACAATTAAAACTCAATTTTATAATTTGGCTTTGGTCAGCATGGCTGCAGTGAGTTCCCTGTCCTGGGATATCTGGTCACACACCAATAAGACTTCAATGGATAGATTAGTTATTCATATAGAGCTGAACTGTCAATCAGATATATATGCTAAAATAATGTTTTTTTTTTTTTTTATTTCAACATATGAATGTTAATCTTTACCCAGACAAAGAGTTGACGTGGGCATCTAGATTATACAGTTGTTGCATTAAAGGCTAAGTTCATTTTTTTTCTAAATTCCAGCTCCCCTATGTACCACTATAGCATTAATGTACTTCTTTTACAAAAAGAAAACATATTTTTATTTATTTTACACACACTTACCTCACTCTCTTCATAGCTGTGTAAAACCCTGCTCCATTACTTCTGCCTTACTTCCTGGTCAGACTTTAGGTCATGACACAGGAAAGAGTTGACCAGCTGATCTACTTAGCACACACCCTGCATCATCTACCCTCAGCTGGTCAACTCCTTCCTGTGTCATGACCCAACGTCTGTCCAGGAAGTAAGGAAGAAATAATAGAGCAGTGTTTTTAAACAGCCTTGAAGGCAGTAAGGTAAGCGTGTGCAGAATAATTGGAAAGCTGTTTTATTTTTGCAAAAGAATGATAATGCTATATTGTTACATAGGGGATCTGGAATAAAAAAAAAGTGAACAAAGGTGAACTTAGTCTTTAACATTATTTTAAGCTTGCAAGTAACTCCTGTTCATTTTTTTAATTACCTATTTTCAGTTATTTGCTTTATAGAGTTACAGGAGCACTGTAGTAAAAAATATTGTATTTTTGCAATAGTATGTTGCTGATATTCAGTATATGAATTCTTTTTTTTTATTTTTTTATTTCCTACTTTTTTTTCAGCCACATACAATTGTTTTTAAAGCAAACCAAGTTGTCCAACGATTGACAGTTACATGGGTTGAGACCAGCCATATAGCACTGTGGGGTGCTTATAAAAATCAACTTTTAATCATATGATTTAAACCTTTTAAAAACAAACTGGTGCTGTAACTGCTTAAAACATTTACGTGGATTTTTTTTTTCTGTTACTTACTCTTTTAACCCAAGATTCACACTTTTTGCTAACTGGATTCAGTTGGGAAAATGTGTCGATCTTGGGTAATAGTGTTTTAACAATTTAACCTTTGTACCTTAAACATGATGTAAACCCTTTGTGAAGAATTAGTAAAATTATTCTTCAGAACTGGTAATTCTAAAGAATAAAAGAGAAAAGCTGAATTCACAAAACCCTAGAAAGCAAATTATCATTTGTATTCTAAAAATTGTACAAGGGATACTATATGCATATGGAGACAGTCTGTTTTTTTTGTTTTTTTTACAGAGTGCTTAAACTGTACAATGTTCTATTGATGAATAACTGCAAAATGAATGGTGAGATATAAAAATAGACTGAATGTTTTCCTTAGAGCTAATGGTAGCCACTGTAATAGTTATAGGCTAATACAGCAATTTTGTATCCAGGGAATTCATTTTATTTACAGTGTCAAAAAGGATTTTTCCCCTTGTGAGGTACAATATGTATAAAGGTAACAACTGGTCAACTGAATACCTGCCGCTGCTCAACCTGAAAGTCCATGTAGGTCTGGTGCAAGTGTGCATTGCTCAGGAGGGTCCTGACAGCCACAATATGGATATAAAAATGTGACGGGCACACACTGATCTGCTCCCAATACTCCTTTATTTAACACAGAATTAAGTGTCCTTCCTTGCTTATATGTTTCAGCCCTGTGTTGGTCTCAATCATAGCAAGGTTAAGGACATACACAGGGCTGAAACATGTAAGTAAGGAAGCACACTTTGTATTTTAATCCTGTGTTAAATAAAGAAGTATTAAAGTGGAGTTCCACCCAAAAATGGAACTTCCACTTTTTGGAACCCTCCCCCCCTCTCGTGTCACATTTGGCACCTTTCAGGGGGGAGGGGGAGCAGATACCTGTCTAATAGAGGTTTTTGCTCCCATTTCCTGGCATAGATCACCTCGGTGATCTACGCCACTTCCGGCGCCTACTCTGTACCCCCGCTGTCTTCTGGGAGACACACAGCTCCCAGAACACAGCGGGGACCAGTGAAGAGGCGCAGCGTGACTCGCGCATGTGCAGTAGGGAAAAGGCAAGTGAAGCCGCAATGTTTCACTTCCTGACTCCCTTACCGAGCATGGCGGCGGCAGCAGCCGATCCTCGAGCGACAGATCAGCTTTGGCTGCCTACATCATGGGCGACCTGGACAGGTAAGTGTCCATATATTAAAAGTCAGCAGCTGCTGTATTTGTAACTGCTGGCTTTTAATATATATTTTTTTTTAGTGGGACCTCCGCTTTAAGATCCCATCAGCATGTGCCAGCCGACATTTTTATAGATCTGGCTAGTACATGTTGTAAATATTAAATGCCAGTAAATGCAAAAAATATATCAGGGTTGATTTACTAAAGGAAGTTAGACTGTCCTCTTTGCAAAGGAAGTTGCACTTTGCAGGGGAATTTTTTCCAGACGTTTATACAATGTGGTGAAATTTCTCTTTGCAAAGAATATTCAATCACATATAAGTAAAATAAAAAAATAAACAGCATTTTGCTTGCATGTGATTGGATGATAGAAGTAAGCTGAACTTCACCTCTTTCACTAAACTCTGGACATAATTCCCTTGCAAAATGCAACTTTCCTTGCAGTGTTAACAGTCTATTTGTTTTTAGTAAATCAACTCCATTGAGTAAATATTAACTAGATTTGGATGTCATCTCAGAAAATAATACTCTGAAGCAGTTACAGTACCTTTTATTTCATTGAGGGCCTATTCACACCTATGCATTGCCGCAACACTAACACATTTGTCCTTCTGTGGCACATTACGGTTATTTCTCACCTTCCGTTGATGCCAATGCAATTCATCGAAATCTCCTGACTTTCACCAAAGTTCTAGGGAAATGAGAACTCTTTGCTTTAGTGCTAACTAAAGAACTTTGGCAAAACAGCAGGGTAATTCTCTATAGCAAAATAGATTCTCCATAGGAAAATACATTCTCTATAGGAAAATAAATTCTCCATAGAAAATAAATAAATCCACCATATTTCAAATGAAGATTTTACCAAATGCTAATTTTGGTTTGTCTTTTTTTTATAGCAAAGGTGTTAATCAGAAATCACAGTGAATGTCAATATACCACAGGCTAATAATTAGCTGACAGAAGTGGGGTAAATCTAACATTCATTCAGTTATAAACAAACCCTGCCATGCTTCCTGGTGATTTTAGTCACAAGCGTATTTCAACTTTAAATGGGCTTGCTGACAGGTCATCAAATATGAACAGAAGAATAATCCTCCTCCAGGAATGATATTAGTGGCTTCTCAGTAACTCGGTTTGGCTGTTTAGCTATCCTTTAAGATATTCAAGGTATGATTATGCACTGTAGAAATAAGTTCTTTATGGAGAGGTCTTGAAGTAATTACTTGTTGTGAGCCCAGCAGGAAGGTTATGTACAATGTCAAGTATCCAACTCTAGCAGGAATTCTTGGTCCAGCAAACAGACAGATTTCTCAAAGGCAAATTTTGCTCTAGCGGTATTCAGTGGTTGCAAATTATTTATGTACAGAAATTATTTCTGTACTTAGAACTCTTTTCATTTTCAGATAAAGGTTGTTGGACATACTTTGAATGAACTTCATCATTGTCTGAACAAGTTTAACTGTTGAAGCAATGAACGACTATTTTAAAACATTTTGGAAAATTTTGACCAAACTTAGTTATTTTAGCCATTAATTATTGAAACGTATGGCTTTTCTGTGCATAACATCAGTAAAGAGGGTGGAACAAGATATCTATAATGGCATGGTAGGAACTATATAAGAGATGCCCTGTGACCACAAAGAGCGGCTCATGGACATCTTGCTAAGCTGATTGTTTCAGACAGATAAATGCAATGCAGTGCATATCGGGAGTCTGAGGACTTCTGCTATGTTTGGCCCTGCTAACATAACAACAAAATCAGATTTAGTAACAGCATAATGAAGTGGTTCTAAAGCCAAGACATTTTTTACCTCAATGCATTCCCTGCATTAAGTTAAATAATGTCCCAGTAGCAGTATTGCCCCATCCCCCCAAAAGATCTCACTCAATCCAGTGCTGTGCTCATCTATAGCAGTTCTCTACTCTCTCCCTGCATTCACAGGACAGAGGAGCAGCAGCATGAGGCATTGGCTTCTGCTGCTGTCAATCAAGATCTGTGAGCAGAAAGCTGGGGGCGGTGTCAAGCCGCGCTGTGTGTGTCTATGAACACAGCCTGGCTCAGGAGCAAACCTGCCCTTCTACCCTCTGGCTTGTTATGGTGGCAGACACTGAAGTGGAGGAGACAAGAGTGGTGGCAGGGGAACCCAGAAGAGGACGATAGGTCCCGCTCTGTGTCATTCCATTGCAAAGAGCAGTGAGTATAATATATTTGTTATTTTAAGCAAAAAAAATCCTTTACACATACTTATATTAAAGGAGGTAAAATTCTAAACTGAAGCTTGCTAAAAACACTATCTATCATAAACAATTACCATCCTTTTATTTTTAAAATAAAACTGTTTTTCCCTATAATATATAAAAATGACTTGGGTATGCAGCATAGTCCAAAAGTTATAGACAAGTTAACCAATGCATGCTGACACTTCTACATTTAACCTGGTTTAAATATAGGTATCCACGAGCTCTGGTCATGAAAGAGTAAAAGCAATCTAATGGCAATGCCTTCTTTCAAAGAAACACAAAATATCCTTTGTCATGAAAGGGTTAACGTGTCAAATCCAGTTCCGTCATTATGTGTGTGTGATTTTTCACACAGGCTGGTATAGTATATTGAATATCGGGAATTGCACATCTTGTTATTACAGATGTCTGCCTATTATGCTGGTACAACAGCTGTGCAGTATCTGTGCTGTAATTCACATGAGGTTAACCCAATTATAGGAGGAAAGCACCTCTTCCTAATGTGGAAGTTTGTCACTACAAGTCAACCATAAAATGCAATAGATAAGATTTTGGGGTGTTTTTTTTATTTTGCATAACAAACTCTAGTTTCCTTGGAGACTACAATTTTCTGAAATGTTGTGACAGAGTTAACTTAAAACATAGCATTAGAGAACAAACAGATTTAATCCAGTTGCACATCAGATAGTCTAAATTCCATTTTGGCATGAAACGCATGCTGGAAAAAAAATAGTTATCTTTCTGAAAATTAAATGTAAAGCATATTATATAAATCATTCGATGTATTGAATTTAGGCTACAGTTGAAGAACAACCCACTGAACACTATTCAATTTTAAAGGCTCAGTTCACCTAAACTTGGAATTTAATTATTTTATTGATAGTGAAGAGTAAAACCACCTGATGGTTTACTAACACTGTATTTCTCAGGGATTCTGTTGAAGGGGTTTCTGCACTTGTCTTCATGGGTCTCCATACCAGTTGTGGCAATTAAATAGCCCTACATGCCCTATTGAGTTAAAAAAAAAAAATATTATGGAAAATGCATTGGAAGATCATTATGAAATCCACATCTTCTGAAAACACTCAATACAACCAAATAAAGGCTACATGCATCCAGTTATAAGTGGATAGGATGAATCTCCCATTGGCTTAGTCACTTTGTTAGGCTCAGTTCACATTTAGCCATTCTCTGAAAAACAATCTGAGGTGTATCCCGTTTCAAAGTGCAGCTAAGCAGCCGTTGTCAGCCATTGCATTTTTTTCTTGCCAAACAGAAGTTTACAATGGGACTAAAGTGCATTTGGCTCACAGTTGTGGTGTTGTCCCATTGACATGCCATGGTAAATTTGCTGTGCCTATTGATATGCTTGCAAAGGAATACTCAATTTCAGGCTACACACCTCTGTCTCCATCCTTCTAGCTGCAGGGAGCAGGCTCTCCACTAGGGATGGGCTATCAGTTTGAGTCGAACATGAGTTTGACTCGAACATTGCCTGTTCGTCCGTTTGTCGAACAGCAATCAATTTGGGGTGTTCGTGGCAAATTCGAAAAGCCGCGGAACACCCTTTAAAAGCCTATGGGAGAAATCAAAAGTGCTAATTTTAAAGGTTAATATGCAAGTTATTGTCATAAAAAGTGTTTGGGGACCTGGGTCCTGCCCCAGGGGACATGTATCAATGCAAAAAAAAGTTTTAAAAATAGCCGTTTTTTTGGGAGCTGTGATTTTAATAATGCTTAAAGTGAAACAATAAAAGTGAAATATTTATTGAAATAAAGGAAAAAAAGTCATTTAAAACTGATTGAGGCTATAATAAATTGTCGGGTCTCGGCAATACAGATAAAAGTAATTGAAAAAAAAACAGCATGGGTTCCCCCCTTAGTCCATTACCAGGCCCTTTGGGTCTGGTATGAATATTAAGGGGAACCCCGAACCAAAATTTAAAAAAAAAAGCGCGGGGGTTCCCCAGGTCTGGTATGGATATTAAGGGGAACCCTACGCCATTTTTTTTTTAAATGGCGTGGGGTTCCCCCCAAAAATCCATACCAGACCCTTATCCAAGCACGCAACCTGGCAGGCCGCAGGAAAAGAGGGGAGGACGAGAGAGAGAGAGCCCCCCTCCTGAACTGTACCAGGCCACATGCCCTCAACATGGGTAGGATGTCCCCATGTTGATGGGGACAAGGGCCTCATCCCCACAACCCTTGCCCAGTGGTTGTGGGGGTCTGCGGGCGAGGGGCTTATTGGAATCTGGAAGCCCCCTTTAACAAAGGGGACCCCCAGATTCTGCCCCCCTATGTGAATTGGTAACGGGGTACATTGTACCCCTACGATTTCACAAAAGAAAGTGTCAAAAAATTTAAAAACCACACAGACACAGTTGGGACAAGTCCTTTAATAAAAAATAAAAAATAAAAAAAAACATGGTTATCCATTCTCGATGTCCAGCGATGATCCATTCTCCAGCGATGCTCTCCAGCGAGGAACGAAGCACGATCCTGCCTGCACCGATCTTGCCTGCAGGATCGTGCGTCATTTCTCGCTGGAGTGGAGAGCCGGTACAGGCAAGATCGTGCTTTGTTCCTCCCTGGAGAGCACCGCTGGAGAATGGATCATCGCTGGACATCGAGAAGGGATAGAAACGCTGGACAGACTGGATTACATCGCTGGAATGTTTTATTTTTATTTTTATTTTTTATTAAAGGACTTGTCCCAACTGTGTCTGTGTGGTTTTTAATTTTTTTTACACTTTCTTTTGTGAAATGGTAGGGGTACAATGTACCCCATTACCAATTCACATAGGGGGTGCGGAATCTGGGGTCCCTTTTGTTAAAGGGGGCTTCCAGATTCCGATAAGCCCCCCCGCCCGCAGACCCCCACGACCACCGGGCAAGGGTTGTGGGGATGAGGCCCTTGTCCCCATCAACATGGGGACATCCTTCCCATGTTGAGGGCATGTGGCCTGGTACGGTTCAGGAGGGGGGGCGCTCTCTCGTGCCCCCTCTTTTCCTGATGCCTGCCAGATTGCGTGCTCGGATAAGGGTCTGGTATGGATTTTTGGGGGGAACCCCACACCATTTTTTTTATTTTGGTGCAGGGTTCCCCTTAAAATCCATACTTAAGGGTCTGGTATGGATTTTTGGGGGGAACCCCACGCCATTTTTTTTAAATGGCGCAGGGTTCCCCTTAATATCCATACCAGACCTGAAGGGCCTGATATGGAATTTGGGGGGGACCCCCACACTTTTTTAAAAATAAAATTGGTTCGGGGTTCCCCTTAATATTCATACCAGACCCAAAGAGCCTGGTAATGGACTAAGGGGGAACCCATGCTGGTTTTTTTCAATGACTTTTATCTGCATTGCCGGGACCCGACAATTCATTATAGCCGCGATCAGTTTTAAATAACTTTTTTTCCTTTAGAAATGTCATTTTGTGCAGGGACTTTTCTAAGCACGGGAAACAAGCGCTACTTTACAGGCATACTGTAGACACCCCCCAGGTACGAAATTTAAAGGAATATTTCACTTTTATTGTTTCACTTTAAGCATTATTAAAATCACTGCTTATTTATGGGGGAAGAGTAGGTCAGGAGGATCGCTTGAATGTAAACACAGGTGAAGATATCACAAGGTATAATCATCTATTTTTAACACCATGGCTATTAGTGGCCTCTTATGAGGTCTGGGTAGAGGGGAATCAATAAACACGTGGAAGTAGGAGAGGGGATCCCTCCCCTATTCCCTTTTTTTTAAGCTAGTTTGCTGTCACTTAAGTTGGGGAATTAGGCTATGGGGGCCGCTACACACAATTATTTGTAATTAATACTTAACCACGAGGCACAATATACATACACATATATATATATTTTTATTTATTTTTTTATTATAATTTTTTTTATTTTATTTTTTTTATCCCGTTTTGTTTTCTCCACATTAAAAAAAGAATAGTAACTATGGCCATCGGTGGCCTTTTTGGAAGTAGGAGGGGCGTTGTTTAAGTGACACAGAAGGGCACAGTAGGAGAACACATGGCTCAAGTAGAGGGAATGGAGTGAGTAGGGATAGAGCAGACTTACTCCTCCGCAGCCAGGGATGGCGTGGAGGGAGGGGGGGGAGGGGATTATTTTATTTTTTTATGTTTTTTTTTGTCTTTTTTTTCTTTCCTATTCCTTTTTTCTTTTTTTTGGGGGGATAGCATAATTGATAAACTTTTGATAAGACAATTTTGTACCTGGTTCTTTCCTGAAAGGTTCATTTGTGTCTTATGTAAATTATATAATATAAGAATGTACAATGCTGAATGGAAATGTTGAAGTTTATAATAAAAAAAATAATAATTTTGATTATAAAAAAAATAAAAAATCACTGCTCCCCAAAAAACTTCAGTTTTTAAAACTTTTTTGCATTGATACATGTCCAATGGGGCAGGACCCGGGTCCCCAAACACTTTTTATGACAATAACTTGCATATTAGCCTTTAAAATTAGCACTTTTGATTTTCAATGTTTGTGTCCCATTTAACGGTGTTCGCGTGTCCGAACAAATTTTTTGCCCGTTCGCATGTTCTGCTTCAAACCAAATCGGAGGTGTTCGGCTCATCCCTACTCTCCACACTCTTGAGCTGCTGAACTTGTACCAATCCAATGTTTCATAAAGGAAGGGACAGCCGCTCACTGTTAAGCTACATTTAATTTATTAAAGCAAAGCTTTATCTGGCATTATAGACTTTATAGACTTTAGCTGGGCAGTTGGGGGAGAAGTAAAATGGCGGCTTCAGGCATCTTTGTTCCCTGCTGTTTTTTCACTGCCACATAATCTCACTTACTAAATCAATCCAACTAAAGTGGGAGGCTCTGCCTGCTGTAATTGCATGATCAAATCACATTTGGAAGAACAGCTGGTAGAACCAATGAACTAAGCATAGGAAACAGAAGGCTTGCAGTGCTTCAATGGTTGCAAGAAGAGATTTTTTTTGGCTGAAAAACCAACTGCTAAGCTGTAAGGATAGAATTACAATTGAATACTGGAATCACCCAGCCTAATCCTAATAAAGGGGTTCCTGAAGTATGCCTAAACATTTCTTTTTTAGTTTTGCATAGCATGGTGAGGAAATAGTACCATTGCTGCATTTTTATTGCAGTCTGTTCTCCCATTAGAGGGGGACAGTCCCTCTAAGGGGCTGATTTACTATAGACAAATCAACAAGGGAAGATATAGTTTGCAAAGGAATGTGCCCCAGAGCTTAGTGAATGGGGTGAAGCTTTGCTGACCTTTAACATTAAATCATGTGCAAGAAAAAAATGCAATTTGTTTTTATTTTCCTTTGTACATGATTGGGTATTCTTTGCAAAATGCAAAGTGCCACATTCCCCTGCAAAGTGCAACTTTCTATGCAAAGTGAACAGCCTATTTTCCTTTAGAAAAAAAACTTTAGTATGTGTCCTGATGACCATTGTCACTGAGACTAAATGTCAGGGACAATACAAAATTCTGAGTTGTTACCAGAACAGTAATGGAGGGGAAATCTTCCAATGGGATAATTGTTACAGTGACAACTGTCTAGGAAAGTATGTATCTCACTTTGGACAGATTTACTTTAATTTCCTGTTGTGAAATGAAGGAATACCTCCATGGTGGGACACAGATTATCAAAAAAAAAAACAACCTAACAGGGGTTTTACAAATTTCTACTTAACCACTTCAACACCAGTCACTTTCGCCCCTTCTTGCCCAGGACAATTTTCAGCTTTATCTCCACTAGCACTCTTTACTGACCGTTGACTTGTTCCTTGACTACGCTTCTGCTTGATCCCAACCTGCAACCATTCGTTATTGACCTTTGACTTGTTCCTCGACTTTGCGTTCTCTTGAGTCTAACCTTCAACCACTTGTTACTGACCTTTCACTTGTTCACTGACTACACGTCCCTACCTGCTACTGGATCCCTGCTTGCTCACCTCCTGGTGGGGCAATCTTGAGGACCATGACCAATCTAACCCGTGCCACCAGTTAGTGCTTAGACCCCACACCTCAGATGGGCGTGTTTCATTAGCCAGGGGGACCTGCTTGTGTACTTATCCAGCTGGTTGATGGGAGCTTCTCTACTGCTTTTGCTACTGGTCTGTGAGCCTGACACCTTACCGTGATAGCTATCTAAAGGCTCTTTTGTGCTTGAGACCCAGATTGGAGTTACTAGGCGCTAAAATATACACTTTATGAAGTCTTTACTGTAAAATTCAATCCATCTGGAATCCATTAGAATTTTTTTCTGTTTTAGAGAATCAACTAAAGGTAGAGTACAATAAAAAAAATATTTTTAGGAACAACAAAGTTATTTTCTTGTGTTGCAAAGTTTCTTACCTGGAGATTCTGCCAATAACAATACATCCTGTTGCATACGAACAGCACTAAGCCACTGTTTTGTAATTAACAGCACTGTTGTCAGTCTGCCTCGGATGTTGGGCTGCTTATCAGGGCAAGCCTCCCGCAGACCTGATAGACATCCCAATAGCAAAGTGACAGAGCATGCATGGCAGGCTGAATATGCAGCTGTTAATTACAAGTCTGCAACTTAGGGCTTGTTTAGACTTGTGGTTGGGGAGTTAAAAATCTACAGTTAAGTATAATTTTTCGCATTCCCAACCGTCACCCCCTAAAGCTGCAATGGCAGTGGACAGGGGTATTCATTGTTGCGATACTTCATATCCGCTGAAAAAACTATTCAACATATTGCACACGGAAAGCAGAATACCCACCAAACACAACCTATTCAAACAAATGAGGGAACAGCGCAAATGCCCTACAATTGTGTGCAATGCATGTGGTTGTGGAGCATTTGCATAACAAATATGGGGTTAAAACATATGGATAGAGGGGGTCACATCAGCTTCTCACTGCCATTCATAAGGCCCTGAAAAGTGATCTAAATGTGAATTGACTTTCAGAGGAGTAGTGATCCAAATGCAGGTCTAAACCTAGCCTTAGAATTGTCAACAAGAAGTGCTGTTACCTGCAGGATCTGCAGGTAAGAGATTTTGCAACAGCTTCAGAAAAACATATTTGCCTTACAGAGAGGCTGAATGATTTTGGGTTTACATACATTTAACATATATTGTGCTGCAATGGCCTTTGTTTTATTTGTTTATTTAACAAAAGTGGGCTTTTCCTTTAAGTATAGTAACGGGTCATGTTTATATTGCCAGATTTGTGTTGGCAGTCTGCCCAAACAATTCCGGGTGGAAATACTGTAGGCATTTCACAAGTGGTAATTATAGATAATTGCTAACTTTACATGCTGCATGATTTGGGTATGTTATCTCTGAATAGTGTACATACGTACTGTACGGCTATACTGATTGAATCCATTAGCATACATTTTAGGTAATTCTAGTCTTCAGATGTTTATTTACAGCCATTTGGCTTCAATTTCCATCCTTTTTATCTTTTGGCAGAACATTATATTACAAGAGCGAGACTAGATATCAGTGGTTTCTCCAGGAAAGCGTCCCTGTATTTAGTGGATGGAAAATAAATATAGTCCAAAGAAATTCATACAATTTTACAATCCTAAGCTGGAGATCACTGTTTTGCAAAATTCTTTAAGTCAATTAAGGTAAGCAGTATCAATATGTTTCCTGAACAGTTTTTAGTGTAAGCATTGTCCATTGAGCATAGCATCAGCTGGTTTAATTAGCTAGGTGTAAGCATATTCCTAAACAGAACATAAACAAAATTGGCACATTTTGAAACTGTATAAAAAGGTGTAATGGTTTTTCTAAAAGTGTGTACAAACCCTAATAATGAACTTCCACTTTGTTTTGATGTGTTAACTATACCATAGAAAGTGTTTTGTTATATCTGTTTGATAAGTGTAAAAAATAACTGTTAATCCTGCCAGAAATCCAGTGAGAGCTTAAAGCGGAGTTCCACCCAAAAGTGAAACCTCCACTTATTCGCTTCCTCCCCCCTGCGGTGCCACATTTGGCCCGTTTCAGAGGGAAAGGATGGAACGGGGACCTGTTTTTGAGAGGTCCCGTCCCCACTTCCGGGAGTATTTGAAGCAGCTGACTTTTATTCTTTTTTTCCCCAGGTGGAACTCCTCTTTAAAGTGGTTCTAAAGCTACAAGTTTTTTTTTTTTTTTACCTTAATACATTCTCTGCATGAAAGTGTCACTAAACCCAGGACCCTGCATTCACTATATCTGGTATCCTACAGTACACAGGACATGCAATTATTTTAGTAAATATAAACTGCTAAATACCTTTTTTCATCAGAAGTTAGAGCAGCCTTGTGACTTCTATAAATGTCTACTTAAAGATGGTATGAGGATTTTTCATTCTTAAACGATTGCCCTATGAGAATGCAGGACCCCTGACCCTCTGTTTGGACAATGCTAGTTAGCCCTGTGCTGATCACATGCACTCTCCCAAGAAAAAAAAAAAACTCTCTAGCAATGCACACCAAACTGAGCATGTGCAGTTTGCCCCCCAAGGCTCTGTAAATATCAGGAGATATATTGGAGACAGTGGAAGAAGGGGAGGATCAGAGGAGACAGGATCAAAAAGCCTTTCTACACATTGTAGAGGATTAACTCCTTAGGTTCCACAGTGAGTATAACAAGCATGCTTTACTGCATATACAGACTGATTTTACTGTTGTGGGTTTAGTAACACTTTAAGGTAAACACAAAAAACCTTCTCTGTGCAGCCCCCCCAGCCCCTCTAAATGCTTACCTGAGCCTGATCTCGATCCAGCGATGTGCTCAAGAGAAGAGGCTCTCTTTCTCCCCTCCTTTGACAGAGAGATAATGGCTACCACTGCTGTCAATCACAGGCAGTGAGCAAAGATTGGGGAGCGCAGAGCCAAAGGACACACAGAGCCGGCTCACGCTCACGTGTGAGAACACATGAGTGCCCCCAGAGCAAGCAGGCTGCTATAGGTGCACCCAGCAAGGGGGAGCCAGGAGTACTGGTGGGGGACCCCAGAAGAGGAGGATCAGGATCAAGCATAACATGTTTGTTGTTTTTTAAAAAGATATATGATTTTTGCATTTGGAATCACTTTAATCATAGGGTACACTATGATTAAGCTCCTTGTGGAGTGAAACACATTGTTGTGTCTGCAACTTCGATGGATTAGTCTTCTTGTTGGACTGAAGAATAAATGGAGATGAGACATTTAATGCAGTAAGTGGTTCTCTTTCTTCTTGCGCGGTCACTGTAAAGTCAATTCTAGAAGCCTGCGACTGTAATTTGTGTAAACTGTCATCGGTGAGAGTGGGGAAATCAAAGTCTTGAGTGAAGCCTTTATCCCTGGTTTATTCCTAGCTTCCTATGTTCTCTGTCTGTGCTGCACTGTTATCTGCTAGCATTGTTCCCGGGTGTCTCAGTGGGCTACAGAACCCCCTCCCCCCATTCTATGAAGAAAAGGGGGGGTTGTAGCTCTAACTTCCTGCCCTATAGTAAAAGGGCTACTCCCCCATAGATACATTACAATGAGTAAGTGTTGTCATCCTAGCACAGTGGTGGCAAACCTTGGCACCCCAGATGTTTTGGAACTATGTTTCCCATGATGCTCATTCACTCTGCAGTGTAGTTGAGCATCATGGGAAATGTAGTTCTAAAACATCTGGCTGCTAAGGTTTGCCATCACTGCCCTAGAACAATAAGTGTGTTATTTGCAGGACCTCCAGATTAAAGTAAAAAAAAGTCTGAAAACAGAAAACTAATGCAGCCACAACATCTAAGGCTTTAAGATACAATACATTTTGTTTGTGACTTTAGGTAACACTTTTATAGATGCCCTTACTGCAGGTTAAATTTACTTCCCAGCAACTGTATGAATATTATAGAAGCAAATGGACACTTTTGGATCAAATCACATTGTCTGTAATGTGTTGTTTGTTATAACAGTCATGGAGGAAGCATAGCTTGAATTAAATGAATTATGTTTTTATCCAACCAGTGCAAAACATAGAGCAGATAAAGGCAAATGTTTCATCATACACAATGAGGTTGATTTGCTGAAACTGGAAAGTATGAAATCTTGTGCAGCTGTGCAAGGTAGCCAACCAACTTCTAATTGCAGCTTGTCCAGTTAAGCTTTGACAAAAAAACAACAACCTGGAAGCTGATTGGTTTCTATGTAGACCAGATTTTGCACTCTCCAGTTTTAGTAAATCAACCCCAATTTATATTTATATTACTGTATTTGTGGTTCAATTTTGTGTGCTGTCTTTTTTGGAACATACCTGTAGATTACTAATAAAATTAATGCTGTCAAAGAGAAGGGTACTAGATGTACTGTGGTAGTTTTTTTTTCAGGAATGGAGGTTTTACTGTAATTTTACAGTAACATATTTTATGTTCACCTGTAGTCCAATGTAAAATCCATGCCTAAAATCAGAAACCATTGACTGGTTGCAATTAATGCAAAGTAGAACTAAAGGCAAGACCTAAAGTATTTCTTTAATTTTGGATAAAGTAAGGGAGGGTTATAACGCCTGTTAGGTTTTTTGCCATCTGTCCTATTGGGGAGATTTTCCTTCATGTCCCTGCCCCATAGTTAAACAGTAAGTGAGAAGAAATCCATCCAAAGTGAGGGAATCCAGGGTCACCAGAACTAGTGTCCCCACTGGAAGATGTCCCCTTTATTACTGTTCTGGGGATGGCTGGTCGGAAGATGACATTAGAACGGTACTAGATGTACTTTTAATGCAATGTCGAAATAAAGGCAAAAACCTTTTCTTTAATTTTGGATAGAGTGAGGGAGATTTATAACCCCCGTTAGGTTTTTTGCCATCTGTCCTATTTGGGAGATTTTCCTTCATGTTCCTGCCCCATAGTCAAACAGTAAGTGAGAAGAAATCCCTTCAAAGTGAGGGAATCCAGGGTCACCAGAACTATTGTCCCCATTGGAAGATTTTCCCTCTATTTCTGTTCTGGGGATGGCTGGTCAGAAGATGACAAATAGAGAGGGTGAATATCCCTAAAGGGGGTACAAACAGCGACACCATCCTGAGGGGTGTTCTAATCCCTTTCTACTCTTATCTAAAACAAAACTTATCTAGAACGTCCTACTGTATTTGGCCATAAAACCTCTTCTGTGCCCCTCTTTGTTTTAGTTTAATAATTTATACCATGCACTGGCTTTTTCTGACCTCTTAGCTAAGCCTTGTCAACTGCTATTTCAATGTGTAGTAAAACTGCTTCAGTGGCCAGTAATGGCCCTCTGGGTGGACTGTAGGGTAAGCAAGGCTTAGCTATGAAGTCTGGCTAAGCCAAGACCCATTAACAAAATTAAACTAAATCATAGATAGGCATAAAAAGTTTTTTTGTTTTGTTTTTTTTTTTCAAATAAAAGTAATAGCAAATATCTTGTGATGTCTATTATAAGGCAATACCTTTACTTGTACATTTTTGTATGCCATAAAACTCCATGACTTCAACAACCTCCATGATTAAGAAAAAATAATAATATCTGCTTTATTTGCAGCTTATATATCTACATGTGCTCCCAAATGTCTTTTATTTCTCTAGACTTAAGTTACAGAATAGAAAAGAAAAATATAGATTTTATTTTTTAACAAAACATACCATGGATATTAATACAGCTAAACACATACTACCAAAAAAGAGCAAGAAATAAGAATGATAATGTGCAATGTGGGATATTGAAAAGCAGTCAATTAAAATCTAATTTTCCTTAGCCAGTAAAAAGAACTAAATTGATTGCCATGGATTTTTAAAATTGTTGGAGCCTTGCTGAATTATCCCATTAGAGGTCATAAAAGAAGCATACCTATGTATCGTATTCTGAATCCTTTCTTGTTGGTGCCGTGATCTGCTGACCACCTTAAGAAAACTTCATGTCCACTGCTGGTTATGTTAAAAGTAGACGAATAATCCCCACTTAAGGAAATCAGCAGTGGATAGTGGCTGTTTGGCCCTGTTCCAAATGAAATTTTACAGATTAGTGCAGGAGAAACTTTCAAACTCAAGACAAATGCATTGTATGAAATGTCATTAGCAGAACAAAGGCTTCAAATTAGACTCAACCACATAATGTTCCATTACCGTCGAAAGCTTCCAGCACGTCAAACTCCTTTTCAGTATGGAAAAATTCAAAGATTAAGGTTATATTGTAACCCTTCTCCACGCTAATGCTCCACGCACACATCTGAAGATTGGGGTAGCTGTCAGGATAGCCGGGACTTAGGATGATACCTGTCGAGTCGACGCGTATTTCATTGGCCGGGCATAGCACTGGAAAAGACAAAGAAGATGCAAGCTTCATAAAGAAAAGAGTTTATCTCACACTGCAGCTGTTCTATTAAAAATTTAATTAATGCAAAATTCTGTATATGTGATTCATTTCTAGAGGAAGCACCATTTAAAATGATCATTGAATCGGCATGTAGGAAAATATTAAATTAAAGTTATATTATTTTACTCATAAAGAAGAACCTGAATTATCATATAACATTACATTTATAACACATGCCATTTATTTATACAGCCATGTGAAATAATAAAAAAGAAAAAAATGACCCTGTTGCCTAACCATTTGTTTTAAAAAAAATCTTCTCACATAATTATTTGAACATTTAATGTATATTATGCTTTTTTTTCCGCATCTGGCTCTTTTTTTTTACAGCTCACGCCCACCCTTGGGCAGCTCCTCCCCCCTTCTGTTTTTTTTTTTTTAATCTAGACTCTCTTTCTTTTTTGTTCTTAATTATATATGTATATGGAATTTTTCTTCTTGACGAACAACATGGCCCCTTGGCCAAAATTGCAACAGTCATCAATTTTAGTACTATGTTGTATAATAAGGGGAATCTAGCTATGGGCCATAGCCACCGGGCTGACTCACCATATGTGGTTATTTGTGACTGTCTATGGAATGTAACTCCTCATGTTGTTCAATGTGATATCTGTTAAAATTACAATAAAAACTTTTTCAACCCTAATGTATATTATGCATGTAATTTACCTTTAAAATCTTCCCTTGTGTAGAAATCCAAAAGCCCCGAGACTGCTGCCGGTCACCACTATCTTGGATATGATGTAAGCAACCCCAGTAGACTCAGAGATTTCACTCAAGTGACACTATTGTATTCTTAAGCTGGCCATGTTTTTTCATTCAGCCAACGGGTATTCCAAAATTATTGGATACCCCTATCTACAATGGTGGATGGGCGAATGCTACTTGCTGCGATATTGTAGTCTGACAGGGTAGAGACACCCCCCCTGTAAGAATACACAGATCAGCACTGCAGCTGCTGATTGAGTGGATTTTAGCGACAGGGCAGTTGAACAGTAGTCAGTTGATAGCTTGACTTCTGTTCAGCTGCAGTGGCCACACCTGAATCGAAATTCCGTTGGTCCCTGGTAAACAGGCTGGATTTTGATCCAACTATGGCCACCTTTACTGTGAGGGGTGAGGGGAGGGGTGCAAAAACTTGGTAAGCAAAGAGTAATTAGACACTCTTCTAACTATCTTGGAGTGGTAAAATTTTCGAACAAGTTCAGGAGCACATACCAAGTGAAAAAAAAATATTTATGGAGAGAAACACTGCAAGTAACGATTTTAAATACTTGTTTTTTTTCGGTGCTTTTGCCAGAATTTTTTTAAATGTGGTGATGGGTCTGTGCTCTAGCTCAATTTATCATTTAATATTTGTGCCAAAGTTATACATTCACACTCACAATCTGTCCAAGTGGTTGCAAGTTCAAGTAATACTTCATATTCCCATCACACACATTCCTGGATGAGCTCTGGAATTTGGGTGCTGCAGCAACAACCAGCTGGATACTGGTTCAAGTCACAGTAAAGATATTTGCCAGCACACCATGGAATGACATAAATAGCGTCCAAACTGATAATTTATTGCATGATCACAACACAAGGAGAGTGCAACGTTTCAGAGTCACGCAGGACCCCTTCGTCAGGCATGTGATGGTGGTGATCATCACATGCCTGACGAAGGGGTCCTGCGTGACTCCAAAACATTGCACTCGCCTTGTGTTGGGGGACATCATTCAGATATCCTTTTGACGTGCCGGCAATTCTGTGCAGCATAAGAACAATCATAGCGGTGGTTCCGCCGCTTGATCATTCTTATAGGCGGCGGGAGGGGACATCCCCCCTCCCGCCGCCATCCGGTGCTTCTCCGGGCTCTCCTGTGCGATCGGGAACCCGGAGAGAATCTTCCGGCGCCGGTGGTGGGTCACGTGATGAGCATAGAGATGACTGGTGACCAGATGGTCACCAGTCATCTCTATGATCGTCGGAGGCCCGGGCGCGATGTGATGACGTCACGTCCGGGTCCTCAAATGTAAACAAAGCCGCCATTGCGGCTAGTAAGTATGAGATCAGTGAAAACATTTTCACAATCTCATGCTTTCCAGCCTGGAGGAGAGATGTGGGGTCTTATTGAACCCGCATCTCTCAATAAAGAGGACCTGTCACACACATTCCTATTACAAGGGATGTTTACATTCCTTGTAATAGGAATAAAAGTGATCAAAAAAAAAAAAGTAAAATAAGTGTAAAAAAATAGATAGATAAGTAAAAAAATAATAATAATTAAAAAAAAAAAATAATAAAAAAAAAAAAATTAAAACGCCCCTGTCCCTGGTAGCTCGCGATCAGAAGCGAATGCACACGTAAGTCGCCCACATATGTAAACGCAGTTCAAACCACATATGTGAGGTATCGCCGCATGCGTTAGAGCGCATGCAACAATTCTAGCACTAGACCTCCTCTGTAATTCTAACCTGGTAACCTGTAAAAAAAATTAAAGCGTCGCCTATGGAGATTTTTAAGTACCGAAGTTTGGCGCCATTCCATGAGTGTGCGCAATTTTAAAGCATGACATGTTAGGTATCTATTTACTTGGCGTAACATCATCTTTCATATTTTCCCAAAAAATTGGGCTAACTTTACAGTTTTGTTATTTTTTAATTCATGAAACCATTTTAAAAAAAAAAAGGCGTTTGAAAAATTATTGCGCAAATACCGTGCAAAAAAAAAAGTTGCAATGACCGTCATTTTATTCCCTAGGGTGTCTTCTAAAAAAACATATATAATGTTTTGGGGTTCTGAGTAATTTTCTAGCAAAAGAATGATGATTTGTACATGTAGGAGAGAAGTGCTAGAATAGGCCCGGTATGGAAGTGGTATAAAAAGCCCTGTATTGAAATGGTTAAACAGATTTTTTCAACATTTAAAGATGGATATTTTAAATTATCTAAAGAACCTAAAGTGGATCAAAATCATAACTATATCTATTGTTAAAAGCCCCCCTCCCCCCCATCTTGCCTAGCCTGTAAAAAAAATACATATTTTAAGTCTGCTCTGGTCAGATATTTTAAGAACAGACATGGTTAGGCCTTTCTTCCACTTTAAAAATGTTTAAATTCATGACCATTTTATTGTGGGGTGATATGTAAAAACACAATCTTCTTCATTGATCCATTCAAAGGGCTAATTAACTGTCGCTCACTTCTTTTGCTGAGTAAAGCAACTATCATGTAATGATTACATAAATGTCATCCTATGTAACTATGTAACGTTTGTTAACTAATACAATAGGTTAATAATTTCAAGTATTTATTGATAATAATGAGCAGCAGCCAGTTGATAATGTGTTCATCCACATTTATAAAGTAAGAAACTTTTGGTAGCTTATTCATTTTAGCTATAGTGGTTTTTAACATTGTAACCTACAGTGTATGGATAAACATCGACAACCCTTCAACTGATTGAGTTTAAGTGTTTCCAGTGAATGGCACTGTTAATGAACTGTTAATGCTGCAGTATACAAAAACATTGTAATCAGCTGTGCTCCACCAACCTTGAGGTATTCATGTGACTGTGCTCTGTGCACAAAGCCAGCTCAATATAAATACAGTTTAAACAGTTTGGTGTGAAGGAACTTGACTGGTCTGCACATACCTAACACCTAATGAACACCTTTCGGTTGAACTGAAACCAATTTCAAGCCAAATCTTCTTGTCCAAAATCAGTGCCTGACCTTACAAAGGCTCTTGTGGCTGAAGGAGAAAAATTCCCGCAGCCACACAATAAAATCTTGTGGAAAACCTTCCCAGAAAAAGAAAACATTTGCAAGCTGTGTGTTTGGGGGGCACAATATTTTCCACACTTTTAGAATGGGATGTCTGAAAAGCTTGCACGGTAACTTGAAGCAGATGTTATAACTAGTGGAGTTTTCATATTATATTACTAAAAGGATTTTTTTTACCATAACAACTCAATATTGATTTAGAATCTAGCCCTACAAATGTGCTCCCCTTAGGGTACCGTACAGTATACTCACCTTTTCCTCCCTGGGTTCTCTACACAAAAGACCAACTTTTTCTGTAACCAAAGGTATTAGTGCCACAATCTACTGATTGGTATGAATTTGCCTTGGCTTTTCAATGTCACTAAGCTTGGGTGTAATAATTGATATTAATGTGACAGTTAACTTTTTATAGCATCAGATATTTTACATTAAATTTATGTTATCTGTTTAGCTCTTCGACATTATCAGTCATGGAACTCTGAAGGGAGGCTGGCTAGATGTCCTTCAATGATATGAGCTTTGCATAGCAAAATATCTCTCTAAATCCAATTTCCCCCTTCTTTCACAAACTCCTTGTAAATATCTGAAGTTCATATAAGCTCTTGAAAATGTGTGAAATATAGCTAGAAACTTAAATCTTGTTGTACATGTATACCCATCTCTATGTGTTTATTGGTTCTTAGGTAATGGTAATATATTTTAAATGGTTCTAAAGGCAGAAGGGTTTTTACCTTAAGGCATTCTCTGCATTAAGGTAAGAAAAACCTTCTGTGTACCCGCAGCAGACGGTGGGAGAGGGAAGCCGGCAGCGCTGTGGGGGGATGAGGTGGGTGGGGGGACGGGAGGAATCAGATGTGGGCGGCACACACAGAGGGGGATCAGTGTGGCAGGATGTGAGGACAATTACAGAAAGCTTAAAGCCAGTGGGAGGTAGAGGGGGAAAAACAGCTTTCAGCTGCTGGAGGAAGAGACATACTGTAAACAGAGTGCATCATTCTGTAATTGTCCTCCCTTCCCATCACACTGATTCCCCTGCTGTCTGGGCCCTGTGGTACCCCCCTGTGGCCCTGACCTAGGCTTTCTGAGGAGGGGGAATTATGGAATGTGTGTTGAATGGGCTCAGGCCCACTTTTGAACATTAAAGCGTGAATGAGATTTTAGTGCTTGGATTTACATATATTTTAAAGGGTTATTTCAGCCAAATTGATATTCAAGTTTTAATAGATTTCAGTGAGTTGAATCACTCAGTCAACAATTTTATTTGTAAGAGAAATTGATCTGTCCTAGAGTTCTCAACTCTGCACACCACCTTGGCTTATAAGTTCTATTGTTGGGTTTACCAAATTTATGGGGACGTTAATAAATAAAAGCATCCAAGGTGATTTAAAAAACATATGTTCATGGCTAAAAAATATCAGATGACTAGATCCCAAAGAACTAAAAAAAACAAAATGCACCATGGCACATTTCCTTGGCACATGCTGTAGGATAATTCATGTTCATTGCTACAGCCCTGCTAGCACTGAGAGACTGTGCAGGAGCCTAAAGATAAACCTAACTACTGCAATACAAATCAGGTAGGGGTTTCAGTTTTAGCAGATGAGATATGCAAAGTCTTTTTTTGCCCAAAAAAGTTTTCACAACGCTCTTAACAATTCTTTATTTTATATGTACAATGCATGGCACATGGTAATGCAGTGCACATCTACGCTTATTCTTGTTAACCAGAGCTGGGGTCTAGGAATGATGCAATTCATGCGTGCATGTGCAGGAGTTACATCATCTATAGCCACCCAATAGCAAACATGAGCAAGGCGTGACACCAAAGAAGTAACGAGAAATATGGTGGCTGTGGACGGCAGAGTGGTAACCGTGAGCTTGCAACTGCTATTACTGGAGAACGGCACACTGGGAGTTAAGTGTGCCATAATTTGCAAGCATGTACTGCGTACTTGCATACTATGACAGAATCCCAACACCGCCCATCGGACATTTCTGCTTTATTGCCCTTCTGCACCCAACATCCATATGCACACAACCTTATCATGCCAAGTATAAAGAAAATATGGTTTCCTATCCTCCTACACCTGTCTAAAATACCTTAGACATCTGTGTAAAATCGAATAGCACACAGTGAATGTAATGAAACATCATTACTATATTTAAGCCAAATGTAATATATAATATCAAATGTCAGTGGATAATAATTTTTGTCATTTCTTTTATGTGACAGATCAAAATTTTCTGCTTCTTGCCTGAGGTGGTGTAATTTTCTGGTAACAGACTAATATAAGAAATGGGTAATAAATTATCAAGGTTGACATAATTCCTCGAAGCTACTGAGAAGCATGTATCTACAAGATGCTATAAGCGGTGGAAGTTATGCATGTACTGACAGCTTACATGGAAATGTACATTAAACAAATGTTTACAAATCTCCTTTGAAAAGAAGCTGTCCCATTTAAATCAAGTTAAATTGCAAGTGAGATTTGATCATTGAGATTGTGTTTGATCATTGTGATTCTCAGTATCGTTGGGCTAAAAATAAGAATGAGCATGAAAAACACCGCAGGAAATGTACAAGCAATGAAAATTCTTGAGGCATTATTTTAGATACTTGGATTGTGTAGGGTTACCTATAGAGAAGGAACAAGAGCTGCAATTGTTTGTTGTCGGAAGAAAAGATTTTCTCAGGCATCAGTGTTTCTTCATGATCAGTTAGCGATTGTTTGTTATGTTATTTCCTCCACAGTCATTGGAAATGGTCTGTACACCCATACAGATAACAAGGCCAAATACTGTATCTTTTAAACCACCTATGGGGTTGCACTAACAGTTAATTTTTTCAGGACTAGCTTTTGATGGTCTATCCCAGTAATGATACACAGAGATTTATCACAATCATATCTAATTATTATTAATTTTTTTGTTATTATTATTATTATACACGATTTATATAGCGCCAACAGTTTACGCAGCGCTTTACAATGTAGAGGGGGGACAGCACAATTACAGTACAGTTCAATACAGAAGGGACAGGAGGGCCCTGCTCATAGAGCTTACATTCTAAAGGGAGGGGGTGGTGGTACAAAAGGTAATAGATGCGGGTAATGATTTGATGGGGGTGGCTTGGGGACAGTTGTTAGGTGGGTGTGGAATAGGCTTCCCTGAATAAATTAGTTTTCAGGGATCTCCTAAAGGTGGACAGGTTGGGTCTGATCGGACCTACCGGGGCAGGGAGTTTCAGAGGATATGAGAGGCTCTGGAGAAGTCATGAAGGCTAAAATAGGAGGAGGTAACAAGGGAGCTGGAGAGCAGGAGGTCCTGGGAGGAGCGGAGGGGACGATTTGGATGATATCTGCAGATGAGGTTGGTGATGTAGCTGGGGGCGATGTTATGGATGGCCTTTTATGTTGTGGTTAGCATTTAGAATTTTATACGGTGGGGTAGGGGAAGAAAGTGAAGGGATTGGCAGAGAGGAGCAGCAGTCATGGATCGGTTAGTAAGGTGTATTAGTCTAGCAGCAGCATTCATAATAGACTGAAGGGGGATAGCCTGCATAAGGGTAGGCCATTAAGAAGAGAGTTGCAGTAGTCAAGGCAAAGAAAAAATCAAGGAGTTATTATACTGTATATTATATATATATATATATATATATATATATATATATATATATATATATATTATATTATGATGATGATTATCTTTATACAGGATTTATATAGCGCTAACAGTTAGCACAGCACTTTACAACATGAGGGCAGACAGTACAGTTACAATACAATTCAATACAAGAGAAATCAGAGGGCTCTGCTCGTTAGCGCTCACAATCTAAGAGGTAGGGTCAAGTGATACCAAAGGTAATAACTGTGGAGGGATAAGCTGATAGAGAAAATAAAAGTACTGTTGTTAGGTGGTGTAAAGAAAAATTTCAGTACGGTGACTTGCTCATAGATAAGCGCATGCGCATAGCATCGCCAATAGAAAGGAGCATAGGTGCTTTACTAATAGAAATGCTCGAGGACGCATTGCTCATAGGAATGTGCATACATGCACATGTAGGGAAAGGGAGTAACCGCTCCAGATGAATTCACTTGGCAATTAGTCTCCTCCCAGGAACCAAGGGTGCCGGGCTGCCGGCAATGCACAAAGCAAAAATTTGAAGAAAATGTATGGACAGCCGCACTCCAAAAAAAAACTTACGGTTGCCTTTATTTTAAAATAAGGATAAAAGCACTACAAATCACAGCAAAAGTAAGAACCAACAGCCGACGCGTTTCGCTCTAATGTTTAGTGCTTAGCCATGGCTAAGCACTAAACATTAGTGTGAAACAAGTCGGCTGAAGAAAAAAACTTCCTCCAACACACATACAAGGAGAAAGAAGAAACGGTGCTCCAATGGTCCAGGTCAAAATAACAAGGTAAAAAAGGCAATATGGAGAGTGGTGTACCAAGCATTTTGGGCTTGGTACACCACTCCCCATATTGCCTCTTTTACCTTGTTATTTTGTGATCATTTTTTAATGTTAAATTTGTGGTTTTATTCAAATAAAACCTTTTCATACTTTTTGACCTGCACCATTGGAGCACCGTTTCTTTTTTCTCCTTGTATGTGTGTTGGAGGAAGTTTTTGGAGCTGTTTCATCGTGTCCATTTACCCCTTTGGGGTTCCTTTTCATCTAAATCATTTCAACATCGATTGGAAACAGGGTGGACACTCCATCTATCTGGGATATCTATCCATGGTCTACAGCTGAGGACTGTCGAGTCCCAACGGCTAAGTTTGTGGTCCTAACTTCACAGGAGTCGTCAGACAAGTCGATCTGTTTCGTTGTTGGATTTTCCAAGCTTGCATGATCTGCTGTCGCTGACAGGCAGATCCACGGGTTCCGGTAAGAGTATTCCATCTATTTCATTTAGTCGAAAGAAACTGTTTCCATGATGACCCATATGCCTGCACGTTTATTCATTCCACTGTGTATTTACATGTCACATTGATGGGCATTCATTTTTCACGTTTTTGTTTTTTCCTATGTGGACTTATTAGCCCATTTATCTTTTTGGTTGGTTTGTTTATATTTTTCACTGTTTCACATTCAGTGACTTTATTTAATTAGTGAGACATTCATTTGTTTCCCTAACCACTAGCACTACATTCTCCACATTTATCACGTTTGCAATTTTTGTCACATTGTTGTGTAGCAGCTTTTGTTTTTTGTTTTTATTTAGCGCAATATTCATCTTTTTTTTTCATAATGTGCAATGTTGGTGGTTGTGAGGCGGTTGCAATGCAGCCCCATTTACTTGAATGAGCGGCATTTGGAGGACATGCTCAAATGACAGGGGTTTAATTTGCGCTGTGGCTGCAAAGGCAAGAATGTGTACACCCCGTCCTTTGCCTTTGCATCTTAGTGGGGTGCAGTTTGGGGTGTAAAAAAGTGTCTCAACTGTGTGTTTTACCACCCCCCAACCGCAAATGTAAATGAGTCATTAACCACTTCAGCCCCAGGAGGTTTTTCTCCCTTCATGACCAGGACATTTTTTGTGATACGGCACTCTGTTGCTTTAACTGACAATTGCACGTGCAACGCTGTATCCAAATAAATGTGATGTCCTTTTTTTACAACAAATAGAGCTTTCTTTTGGTGGTATTTGATCACTTCTGCAGTTTTTATTTTTGCGCTACAAAACAAAAAAGGCCGACAATTTTGAAAAAAAAAATATATGTTTCACATTATACTATAAAACACATCCAATAAAAAAATTTAGGAAATCAAATTTATTCATCAATTTAGGTCAATATGTCAAAAAAATACCAATAAGCATATATTGATTGGTTTGCGCAAAAGTTAAAGTTATATAAATTATGGGAATTTTTTTTTATTTTTTATTACTAGTAATGGCGGCGATCAGCGATTTTCAGTGGGACTGCAACATTGAAGAAGTGTGTGCATGTGCCCCAGACCCTGTGCACAAAATCACGTACAGGTATGTGATTTCATGCAGGAGGGCTGCCCTGCCGCAGTATATTTGTGTGGGGCAGTCCAGAAGTGGTGAAAAAAACATTAACGTTTTACAGTTAGCCTAACAAGCTGCACAATCAAAACTCTCACTTCACTATTTACCAATTTTATTACCAGTTAACAAAGTAAAGTGATTTTTAGCTGGAAACAATTAGTAGTGCATGTGGCTTCTCAGCTTTCAAAAAATGCCATTAATGTGACATGTTGTTTAATATTATCCTCAAATAACCCAGCTGGTTTAGTGAGGAGAAAAAAAAGGACATGGAAGGCCGTAAAACAATTGGAACAAAGCATTTAAAAGCTAACAAAGCTTACATGTGCCAAAAACACAGCACCGCGTACATCCACCAGTAATGCAAAATGTTAAAAAGCTGAATCCTGAAGACAATACATAAATGCGTTGACAGTGGCACCATAGGAATAGATTTCTACCTCTTTTTAAAATTATATTATTAGACTTTGGTTGAAATGAGCTGCTGGCACATGTGAATGCTAATTTTGTAGTTTCTTCTAACCTAAATTTTAACAGCTTGCCGATCGGCTCACGCCGATATATGTCGGCAGAATGGCACCGCAGGCAGGAGAGCCAGAACCGGGATTTGTGTGTGTAAAGACACAAATCACAGTTCTGACAGGGGAGGTGAGACAGATCGTCTGTTCCTACTAAGTAGGAACAACAATCTGGCTCCTCCTCTAGTCCGTCCTACCCCCATACAGTTAGAAACACACACGAGGGAACAACCTTCAACCCCTTGATCGCCCCCTGGTGTTAACCCCTTCTCTGCCTGTGACATTTATACAGTAATCAGTGCATTTTTATAGCACTGATTACTGTATAAATGTCAATGGTCCCAAAAAAGTGTCAAAGGTACCCGATTTGTCGCAGTCCCTAGAAAAATCGCTGATCGCTGCCATTAGTAGTAAACAAAATAAAATAATAAAAATGCCATAAATATATTGCCTATTTTGTAGACGCTATAACTTTTGCACAAACCAATCAATATATGCTTATTGCTAATTTTTTTACCAAAAATATGTAGAAGAATACATATCGGCCTAAACTGAGGAAGAAATTATATATTATATATATATATATATATATATATATATATATATATATATATAAATTAAATAAAACAGTGGTAATTAAATACTGCCAAAAGAAAGCTCTGTCTAAAAAAACAAACTATAAAAAAAAATCCATGCGGGTACAGAGTTGCATGACAGTATTCAAAGTATGACAGCGTTAAAATCTGAAAATTGGCCCGGGCAGGATAGGGCTAAAAGTGTCTGTTATTGAAGTGGTTAAAAGAGACAACATTGTCTACACATGCATAATCCCCCAGGTGAATTCAGCTAGGAATATCTGTGATATGGAACTAAATGCCACATTAAAAAGCCAAAGGCATATTATCACTTGTGTGTGCTAATACATTTTGGTTCATTTCCACATGAAAGGTCCTTAACCACTTGAGCCCCAAATTACATCTTAAACATTACTGGATTGCACCTATTTGTCCTAAAAGCCCTAGTCTCATTGGATCTAGCAGATCCTGGGGGAGATTCAGGCTGGAACCACTGGTTAGCTGTGACATCCTGCATCCAGCACTAAGCCAAGCTGCTGAAATAATCAGGCTCTGGGCTTTTGGTGCTTTTACAGATCTCTCCTAAAAAGTGCACCTTAACTTCAAAAGTAAACACTATGCTTCTGCTTTATGTTTACATCAGGAGTGTAATAATGTCAGATAATTCCCATTCAGTACAGAGGCTGGGACAGATACAAATACAAATATATATATATATATATGTATATACAGTATGTAGCAGGGTCTTTTACCTCTTTTGGTCTAATGAGGACCTCCAAGGCCAAAGATAGCTGACATCCTTCAATATGTGGTTAGTTGTGAGGTATAGTGTGTGCAAAGATGGTGAAAGTCATTGGGCGCCAGACACTTCTTGGATGTAAAAGAGGTTTTATTTATTTTGACGGTCCTTTTTATATGCTTTGGGGAAAGAGGGTTAGGGCCAAGTCACCCTTAGATAGTTGCAAACTCAATTGGCAGACTCTGAGACTTCAATAGGAAGACAGCCGTATAGGGAAAGGCCCCAGCATGGCGCCACTTCTGCACATGCAGGATTGCTGTCTCTTATGTTAACAGTCCTTTAACAGTTCCTAACTCAAATGTATCCGTTCTTTCAGCTCCACTACAACTGCTCCTTGTAGTTCTTCAATACTGAGCTCCTGGTCTCTCACTAGACCCCCTAATTCACTGACTATGAATCCCTTGAGCTCCTCCAAGCATTCCCTCAAGCGTCACTCCTGCTTCTCTGCTGGGTCCCTAGCTTGGCACTCCCAATACTTCTCAAGCTTCACCCCTGCTGACCGGCTTGGTCCCTAGCTTGCCACACAAGGCTGCTATGCAAGCGTTACCTCCGCTGGTTGGGTCCCTGACTTGATCACCCCCTGAAGTTTCCTGATTCTCCACCGTGCCCTTCGGTGAGAATATAGTTCTGGTACTTGCTTCAGTTACTCACTGTGGTCCCTGGTAAAGGCGACTGGTCCCTGGTAAAGGCGACTGGTCCCTTTGTGGTGACAACTTCCCTACTACCTCTGACCACTGAAAGGTTCTCTGGCCGGCAGAACCGGAACTTTTGGTTGTACTGCAAGTTGCAGTCCCAACCCTGCGCTGCCCTCTTACTTCTGGATAGACCCTCACACAGCCTGACAGCCAGATGACCCCGGGATAGGACCAATCTCTGACCTAACAGCCCGGGTCAGATGACACACGTCCACCCAGACATCAGTCCGGGTGGCACAGAATCCAGATCACCTGACCCGAATATATAGGCTCTCCCAGCAGGCCAAGGGTTTAAAGAAAACCTTTGCCTATTGGCTGGGACACCCACATACCCATAACCTGACCTTGGGTTGCCCTTCTCGTATCTAGTACCACCAAGTACCCGGCCACCCGGTGGTAGAAGAGAAAATAGCAACAAGGCCAAGCTTAGGGAGAAATCAATGGATCCCTATAAATCGACCAAGATAACTACTCTTGACTAGAGTTGAGTGGACACCTGGATGTTCGGGTTCGACGGGTTCGGCCGAACTTCGCAAAAAAGTTAGAGTTCGGGACCCGAACTTGACCCCGAAGTCAATGGGGACCCGAACTTTTGAGGACTAAAATGGCTCTGAAAAAGTAATGGAAAGGGCTAGAGGGCTGCAAATGGCAGCACAATTTTGTTAAGAGCATGGCAAGTGCTCTGCAAACAAATGTGGATAGGGAAATAACTTAAAATAACATAAAATACATAAAAATAAAGGTTGAGGTGGCGGTGGATGTGGCGGTGTAGGTGGAAGCGGCGGTGCTCCACCAGCAGCACCACGACCGGGCCACGTCCCTTATTTGACGTTCTCCTCATATTTCTCAAATTTAGGATCTTGCCCTAAATGGGTGTTTTTTGAATAGCAGAATAGAACAACAGTATCTAAAGGGTGTATCTCACATGTACAGATATGCAGGAAACGCTGCAAAATATATTTTTTGCCCTAAATGGGTGTTTTTATAATAGCAGAATAGAACAACAGTATCTAAAGGGTGTATCTCACACGTACAGATACAGACTAGGCCGCAATTTAAGATTTTTGACCTAAATGTGTTTTTTTTTATAGCAAAATAGAGCAACAGTTTAGTGTGTATCTCACACATACAGATATGCAGGAAAATCTGCAAATTATTATTTGTTGCCCTAAATGTGTTTTTTTTTTAATACCAGAATAGAGCAACAGTATCTAAAGGGTGTACCTCACACGTACAGATACAGACAAGGCCGTAATTTAAGATTTTTCCCCTAAATGTTTTTTTTTTAAATGCAGAAAACGCACCAATTTTTTTTTTTTTTACCTAAATTTTTTTTTTTGGAATAGCAGAATAGAAGAACAGTATCTAAAGTGTGTATCTCACATGTACAGATATGCAGAAAACATTGCCAAAAAATGTTTTTGTCCTACAATTTTTTTTTGGAATAGCAGAATAAAACAACAGTATCTAAAGTGTGTATCTCACTAAATACAGATATGCAGGAAACGCAGCAAAATATCATTTTTTTGCCCTAAATGGGTGTTTTTAGAATAGCAGAATAGACCAACAGTATCTAAAGGGTGTATCTCACAGTAACATATGCAGTGCTGGCGCACTGAGCTTGCATAAAATGCCCGCCGACGCCAACCTAACTAACAGACGGATAAAAGTTATCTTTTCTCTGGCACTGGGCTCAGGGCAGGGTAAAAAGATTGTGCACTGCACCCACACAACCAAATCAAGGTAGATCGCTGAGTAATTTGATTTCTGAATCAGGACTCCTATCTAATTCTCTCCCTCAAAGCAGCAGCAGCAGAAACCTTTCCCTACACTATCTAAAGCAGAGTGACATGCTGTGCTATGTGCCTCTAGCTTATATAGAGGCTGGGTCACATGCTACACTGGCCAATCACAGCCATGCCATTAGTAGGCATGGCTGTGATGGCTTCTAAGGGCACACGAGTTAAACAAATGTTGATTGGCTGCCCTGCACCTTTTTAAAATGCGCCATTACATTGCCGAACACCGAACTCAAACCCGAACATACAGTAAATTGTTCGGGTTCGGGTCCGGGTACCAAAAACCCAAAAGTCCGGTACGAACCCGAACTTTACAGTTCGGGATCTCTCAACCCTACTCTTGACAAGTACATTTGTGAAGAGCTCCCTGACTAAACTCCAGGGTGCTACATATATCTTTATATATATATGTCTATTTATATAATGAAAAGCTCTGGGTAAAGTGCAACACGGTAGTGTGTTAAAGTGATGAGCAATTAGACTATTCCACCCGCCATATATAGAAAAGTTCAAGAGATGGATTGCTGCACTTAAAATGTATTAGAATTTTTTTTAATCATATGACAAAATAGCTATAGTGTTCCATGACAGTTTTGGGCTGTATAGATATCGCCCTTACTCAGAAAAGAACACATCTAACATTAAATCTCGACAACGTTACATATATATAGTAATTCATGCATCTGGAATCAATTAATTAAGCACATGCAAAGGAAACAATTAAAGGGGTTGTAAAGGCACATGTTTTTTCACCTTAATGCATTCTATGTATTAAGGTGAAAAAACATCCAACGATTAGTGGCCCCCCAGCCCCCCATTTACTTACCTGAGCCCTCAAAAGTCCTGCGTCATGAACGCGCTGGCTCATTGGCTCTTATTAGCTCATTCATTGGATGATTGATAGCAGCGCAGCCATTGGCTCCCGCTGCTGTCAATCAAATCAATGACGCAGCACATCGGGGGTGGGGCCGAGTGATACAGTCGATGGCTATGGCCACCGACTGTAACACGGGAGCGCGCCCGCAAGCTAATCCCCTTGGGAGAACGCTTCCCAGAACGGGGGTTAGCTCTTGCGGGGAGGAGCCAAGACAGCCGTCGAGGGACCCCGGAACGAGGATCGGGGCCACTCTATGCAAAACGAGCTGCACAGTGGAGGTAAGTATGATATGTTTGTTATTTTTTTTTTTTTTAAAAGGAACCTTTACAACCCCTTTAAGTAACATATGTACAACAGGTATGAAAGCATGATGAAAGCAATGGTTTAATAAGTGTGGTCAGTCTCCTTCATTCAAATAGCATGCATTGTGTAAAGCTAGCTCTCTTGAGTAGGGATGGGCCCGGTGCTCGATTCGAACCCATGCTCGAATCGAGCATCGGGCGTTCGCTCGCTCGTCGAGCCCAGAACTATTTGGGCCGTTCGCATCACATTCGTGTGATGCGAGCGGCCCCGCAATGCATTGCGGCCGGCGCGGCCGGCGCAGTGCATTGCTGGCTGATGATTGGCCAAGCATGCACTGTGACCCCGCATGCTTGGCCAATCACAGCGCCCGAAACTCGGAGAGCAATAATTGGCTACAGGCAGGACGCCTGTAGCCAATTACAGCTCAGGGGCTTTAGTACACGCCCCACCATTTAAAAGGCCGCCACGCCATCGGCCCCGGTCACATGAGTTCCGGCTTTAGGAGAGATTAGTCTGCTGATTCTGTCTTTGCTTGATACTGAAAGATTTGCTCTTCTTTGCTAAACCATTGGCTATTTCTTTGCTAAACCATTGCTACCTAAGTCATTGATCGTTCATTGCTGCTGATTGCACAGTTAGTGTGTTATTAGCTGCTGCTGGGGATTAGTCTGGTGCGTGCTTACTGTTAGTACAGTATTGCAGTAGTACCAACCGCAGTGCTGTTAGCACAGCATTGCACCCCAACAGCACCCATAGGACTTCTAGTGTGTTAGTGGCAGCAAACAGAGCTCCTATATTTTCTTCTCAGCAGCACCCATAGGACTTCTAGTGTGTTAGTGGCAGCAAACAGAGCTCCTATATTTTCTTCTCAGCAGCACCCATAGGACTTCTAGTGTGTTAGTGGCATCACACAGAGCTCCTATATTTTCTTCTCAGCAGCACCCATAGGACTTCTAGTGTGTTAGTGGCAGCAAACAGAGCTCCTATATTTTCTTCTCAGCAGCACCCATAGGACTTCTAGTGTGTTAGTGGCAGCAAACAGAGCTCCTATATTTTCTTCTCAGCAGCACCCATAGGACTTCTAGTGTGTTAGTGGCAGCAAACAGAGCTCCTATATTTTCTTCTCAGCAGCACCCATAGGACTTCTAGTGTGTTAGTGGCAGCAAACAGAGCTCCTATATTTTCTTCTCAGCAGCACCCATAGGACTTCTAGTGTGTTAGTGGCATCACACAGAGCTCCTATATTTTCTTCTCAGCAGCACCCATAGGACTTCTAGTGTGTTAGTGGCAGCAAACAGAGCTCCTATATTTTCTTCTCAGCAGCACCCATAGGACTTCTAGTGTGTTAGTGGCAGCAAACAGAGCTCCTATATTTTCTTCTCAGCAGCACCCATAGGACTTCTAGTGTGTTAGTGGCATCACACAGAGCTCCTATATTTTCTTCTCAGCAGCACCCATAGGACTTCTAGTGTGTTAGTGGCAGCAAACAGAGCTCCTATATTTTCTTCTCAGCAGCACCCATAGGACTTCTAGTGTGTTAGTGGCAGCAAACAGAGCTCCTATATTTTCTTCTCAGCAGCACCCATAGGACTTCTAGTGTGTTAGTGGCAGCAAACAGAGCTCCTATATTTTCTTCTCAGCAGCACCCATAGGACTTCTAGTGTGTTAGTGGCAGCAAACAGAGCTCCTATATTTTCTTCTCAGCAGCACCCATAGGACTTCTAGTGTGTTAGTGGCAGCAAACAGAGCTCCTATATTTTCTTCTCAGCAGCACCCATAGGACTTCTAATGTGTTAGTGGCATCACACAGAGTTCCTATATTTTCATCTCAGCAGCACCCATAGGACTTCTAGTGTGTTAGTGGCATCACACAGAGCTCCTATATTTTTTTCTCAGCAGCACCCATAGGACTTCTAGTGTGTTAGTGGCAGCAAACAGAGCTCCTATATTTTCTTCTCAGCAGCACCCATAGGACTTCTAGTGTGTTAGTGGCAGCAAACAGAGCTCCTATATTTTCTTCTCAGCAGCACCCATAGGACTTCTAGTGTGTTAGTGGCATCACACAGAGCTCCTATATTTTCTTCTCAGCAGCACCCATAGGACTTCTAGTGTGTTAGTGGCAGCAAACAGAGCTCCTATATTTTCTTCTCAGCAGCACCCATAGGACTTCTAGTGTGTTAGTGGCATCACACAGAGCTCCTATATTTTCTTCTCAGCAGCACCCATAGGACTTCTAGTGTGTTAGTGGCAGCAAACAGAGCTCCTATATTTTCTTCTCAGCAGCACCCATAGGACTTCCAGTGTGTTAGTGGCAGCAAACAGAGCTCCTATATTTTCTTCTCAGCAGCACCCATAGGACTTCTAGTGTGTTAGTGGCAGCAAACAGAGCTCTTATATTTTCTTCTCAGCAGCACCCATAGGACTTCTAGTGTGTTAGTGGCAGCAAACAGAGCTCCTATATTTTCTTCTCAGCAGCACCCATAGGACTTCTAGTGTGTTAGTGGCAGCAAACAGAGCTCCTATATTTTCTTCTCAGCAGCACCCATAGGACTTCTAGTGTGTTAGTGGCATCACACAGAGCTCCTATATTTTCTTCTCAGCAGCACCCATAGGACTTCTAGTGTGTTAGTGGCAGCAAACAGAGCTCCTATATTTTCTTCTCAGCAGCACCCATAGGACTTCTAGTGTGTTAGTGGCATCACACAGAGCTCCTATATTTTCTTCTCAGCAGCACCCATAGGACTTCTAGTGTGTTAGTGGCAGCAAACAGAGCTCCTATATTTTCTTCTCAGCAGCACCCATAGGACTTCTAGTGTGTTAGTGGCAGCAAACAGAGCTCCTATATTTTCTTCTCAGCAGCACCCATAGGACTTCTAGTGTGTTAGTGGCAGCAAACAGAGCTCCTATATTTTCTTCTCAGCAGCACCCATAGGACTTCTAGTGTGTTAGTGGCAGCAAACAGAGCTCCTATATTTTCTTCTCAGCAGCACCCATAGGACTTCTAGTGTGTTAGTGGCAGCAAACAGAGCTCCTATATTTTCTTCTCAGCAGCACCCATAGGACTTCTAGTGTGTTAGTGGCATCACACAGAGCTCCTATATTTTCTTCTCAGCAGCACCCATAGGACTTCTAGTGTGTTAGTGGCAGCAAACAGAGCTCCTATATTTTCTTCTCAGCAGCACCCATAGGACTTCTAGTGTGTTAGTGGCAGCAAACAGAGCTCCTATATTTTCTTCTCAGCAGCACCCATAGGACTTCTAGTGTGTTAGTGGCATCACACAGAGCTCCTATATTTTCTTCTCAGCAGCACCCATAGGACTTCTAGTGTGTTAGTGGCAGCAAACAGAGCTCCTATATTTTCTTCTCAGCAGCACCCATAGGACTTCTAGTGTGTTAGTGGCAGCAAACAGAGCTCCTATATTTTCTTCTCAGCAGCACCCATAGGACTTCTAGTGTGTTAGTGGCAGCAAACAGAGCTCCTATATTTTCTTCTCAGCAGCACCCATAGGACTTCTAGTGTGTTAGTGGCAGCAAACAGAGCTCCTATATTTTCTTCTCAGCAGCACCCATAGGACTTCTAGTGTGTTAGTGGCAGCAAACAGAGCTCCTATATTTTCTTCTCAGCAGCACCCATAGGACTTCTAATGTGTTAGTGGCATCACACAGAGTTCCTATATTTTCATCTCAGCAGCACCCATAGGACTTCTAGTGTGTTAGTGGCATCACACAGAGCTCCTATATTTTTTTCTCAGCAGCACCCATAGGACTTCTAGTGTGTTAGTGGCAGCAAACAGAGCTCCTATATTTTCTTCTCAGCAGCACCCATAGGACTTCTAGTGTGTTAGTGGCAGCAAACAGAGCTCCTATATTTTCTTCTCAGCAGCACCCATAGGACTTCTAGTGTGTTAGTGGCATCACACAGAGCTCCTATATTTTCTTCTCAGCAGCACCCATAGGACTTCTAGTGTGTTAGTGGCAGCAAACAGAGCTCCTATATTTTCTTCTCAGCAGCACCCATAGGACTTCTAGTGTGTTAGTGGCATCACACAGAGCTCCTATATTTTCTTCTCAGCAGCACCCATAGGACTTCTAGTGTGTTAGTGGCAGCAAACAGAGCTCCTATATTTTCTTCTCAGCAGCACCCATAGGACTTCCAGTGTGTTAGTGGCAGCAAACAGAGCTCCTATATTTTCTTCTCAGCAGCACCCATAGGACTTCTAGTGTGTTAGTGGCAGCAAACAGAGCTCTTATATTTTCTTCTCAGCAGCACCCATAGGACTTCTAGTGTGTTAGTGGCAGCAAACAGAGCTCCTATATTTTCTTCTCAGCAGCACCCATAGGACTTCTAGTGTGTTAGTGGCAGCAAACAGAGCTCCTATATTTTCTTCTCAGCAGCACCCATAGGACTTCTAGTGTGTTAGTGGCATCACACAGAGCTCCTATATTTTCTTCTCAGCAGCACCCATAGGACTTCTAGTGTGTTAGTGGCAGCAAACAGAGCTCCTATATTTTCTTCTCAGCAGCACCCATAGGACTTCTAGTGTGTTAGTGGCATCACACAGAGCTCCTATATTTTCTTCTCAGCAGCACCCATAGGACTTCTAGTGTGTTAGTGGCAGCAAACAGAGCTCCTATATTTTCTTCTCAGCAGCACCCATAGGACTTCTAGTGTGTTAGTGGCAGCAAACAGAGCTCCTATATTTTCTTCTCAGCAGCACCCATAGGACTTCTAGTGTGTTAGTGGCAGCAAACAGAGCTCCTATATTTTCTTCTCAGCAGCACCCATAGGACTTCTAGTGTGTTAGTGGCAGCAAACAGAGCTCCTATATTTTCTTCTCAGCAGCACCCATAGGACTTCTAGTGTGTTAGTGGCAGCAAACAGAGCTCCTATATTTTCTTCTCAGCAGCACCCATAGGACTTCTAGTGTGTTAGTGGCAGCAAACAGAGCTCCTATATTTTCTTCTCAGCAGCACCCATAGGACTTCTAGTCTGTTAGTGGCAGCAAACAGAGCTCCTATATTTTCTTCTCAGCAGCACCCATAGGACTTCTAGTGTGTTAGTGGCATCACACAGAGCTCCTATATTTTCTTCTCAGCAGCACCCATAGGACTTCTAGTGTGTTAGTGGCAGCAAACAGAGCTCCTATATTTTCTTCTCAGCAGCACCCATAGGACTTCTAGTGTGTTAGTGGCAGCAAACAGAGCTCCTATATTTTCTTCTCAGCAGCACCCATAGGACTTCTAGTGTGTTAGTGGCAGCAAACAGAGCTCCTATATTTTCTTCTCAGCAGCACCCATAGGACTTCTAGTGTGTTAGTGGCATCACACAGAGCTCCTATATTTTCTTCTCAGCAGCACCCATAGGACTTCTAGTGTGTTAGTGGCAGCAAACAGAGCTCCTATATTTTCTTCTCAGCAGCACCCATAGGACTTCTAATGTGTTAGTGGCATCACACAGAGTTCCTATATTTTCTTCTCAGCAGCACCCATAGGACTTCTAGTGTGTTAGTGGCAGCAAACAGAGCTCCTATATTTTCTTCTCAGCAGCACCCATAGGACTTCTAGTGTGTTAGTGGCAGCAAACAGAGCTCCTATATTTTCTTCTCAGCAGCACCCATAGGACTTCTAGTGTGTTAGTGGCATCACACAGAGCTCCTATATTTTCTTCTCAGCAGCACCCATAGGACTTCTAGTGTGTTAGTGGCAGCAAACAGAGCTCCTATATTTTCTTCTCAGCAGCACCCATAGGACTTCTAGTGTGTTAGTGGCATCACACAGAGCTCCTATATTTTCTTCTCAGCAGCACCCATAGGACTTCTAGTGTGTTAGTGGCAGCAAACAGAGCTCCTATATTTTCTTCTCAGCAGCACCCATAGGACTTCTAGTGTGTTAGTGGCAGCAAACAGAGCTCCTATATTTTCTTCTCAGCAGCACCCATATGACTTCTAGTGTGTTAGTGGCAGCAAACAGAGCTCCTATATTTTCTTCTCAGCAGCACCCATAGGACTTCTAGTGTGTTAGTGGCATCACACAGAGCTCCTATATTTTCTTCTCAGCAGCACCCATAGGACTTCTAGTGTGTTAGTGGCAGCAAACAGAGCTCCTATATTTTCTTCTCAGCAGCACCCATAGGACTTCTAGTGTGTTAGTGGCAGCAAACAGAGCTCCTATATTTTCTTCTCAGCAGCACCCATAGGACTTCTAGTGTGTTAGTGGCAGCAAACAGAGCTCCTATATTTTCTTCTCAGCAGCACCCATAGGACTTCTAGTGTGTTAGTGGCATCACACAGAGCTCCTATATTTTCTTCTCAGCAGCACCCATAGGACTTCTAGTGTGTTAGTGGCAGCAAACAGAGCTCCTATATTTTCTTCTCAGCAGCACCCATAGTACTTCTAGTGTGTTAGTGGCAGCAAACAGAGCTCCTATATTTTCTTCTCAGCAGCACCCATAGGACTTCTAGTGTGTTAGTGGCAGCAAACAGAGCTCCTATATTTTCTTCTCAGCAGCACCCATAGGACTTCTAGTCTGTTAGTGGCAGCAAACAGAGCTCCTATATTTTCTTCTCAGCAGCACCCATAGGACTTCTAGTGTGTTAGTGGCATCACACAGAGCTCCTATATTTTCTTCTCAGCAGCACCCATAGGACTTCTAGTGTGTTAGTGGCAGCAAACAGAGCTCCTATATTTTCTTCTCAGCAGCAGCCATAGGACTTCTAGTGTGTTAGTGGCAGCAAACAGAGCTCCTATATTTTCTTCTCAGCAGCACCCATAGGACTTCTAGTGTGTTAGTGGCATCACACAGAGCTCCTATATTTTCTTCTCAGCAGCACCCATAGGACTTCTAGTGTGTTAGTGGCAGCAAACAGAGCTCCTATATTTTCTTCTCAGCAGCACCCATAGGACTTCTAGTGTGTTAGTGGCATCACACAGAGCTCCTATATTTTCTTCTCAGCAGCACCCATAGGACTTCTAGTGTGTTAGTGGCAGCAAACAGAGCTCCTATATTTTCTTCTCAGCAGCACCCATAGGACTTCTAGTGTGTTAGTGGCAGCAAACAGAGCTCCTATATTTTCTTCTCAGCAGCACCCATAGGACTTCTAGTGTGTTAGTGGCAGCAAACAGAGCTCCTATATTTTCTTCTCAGCAGCACCCATAGGACTTCTAGTGTGTTAGTGGCAGCAAACAGAGCTCCTATATTTTCTTCTCAGCAGCACCCATAGGACTTCTAGTGTGTTAGTGGCAGCAAACAGAGCTCCTATATTTTCTTCTCAGCAGCACCCATAGGACTTCTAATGTGTTAGTGGCATCACACAGAGTTCCTATATTTTCATCTCAGCAGCACCCATAGGACTTCTAGTGTGTTAGTGGCATCACACAGAGCTCCTATATTTTCTTCTCAGCAGCACCCATAGGACTTCTAGTGTGTTAGTGGCATCACACAGAGCTCCTATATTTTCTTCTCAGCAGCACCCATAGGACTTCTAGTGTGTTAGTGGCAGCAAACAGAGCTCCTATATTTTCTTCTCAGCAGCACCCATAGGACTTCTAGTGTGTTAGTGGCAGCAAACAGAGCTCCTATATTTTCTTCTCAGCAGCACCCATAGGACTTCTAGTGTGTTAGTGGCAGCAAACAGAGCTCCTATATTTTCTTCTCAGCAGCACCCATAGGACTTCTAGTGTGTTAGTGGCATCACACAGAGCTCCTATATTTTCTTCTCAGCAGCACCCATAGGACTTCTAGTGTGTTAGTGGCAGCAAACAGAGCTCCTATATTTTCTTCTCAGCAGCACCCATAGGACTTCTAGTGTGTTAGTGGCAGCAAACAGAGCTCCTATATTTTCTTCTCAGCAGCACCCATAGGACTTCTAGTGTGTTAGTGGCAGCAAACAGAGCTCCTATATTTTCTTCTCAGCAGCACCCATAGGACTTCTAGTGTGTTAGTGGCAGCAAACAGAGCTCCTATATTTTCTTCTCAGCAGCACCCATAGGACTTCTAGTGTGTTAGTGGCATCACACAGAGCTCCTATATTTTCTTCTCAGCAGCACCCATAGGACTTCTAGTGTGTTAGTGGCAGCAAACAGAGCTCCTATATTTTCTTCTCAGCAGCACCCATAGGACTTCTAGTGTGTTAGTGGCAGCAAACAGAGCTCCTATATTTTCTTCTCAGCAGCACCCATAGGACTTCTAGTGTGTTAGTGGCAGCAAACAGAGCTCCTATATTTTCTTCTCAGCAGCACCCATAGGACTTCTAGTGTGTTAGTGGCAGCAAACAGAGCTCCTATATTTTCTTCTCAGCAGCACCCATAGGACTTCTAATGTGTTAGTGGCATCACACAGAGTTCCTATATTTTCATCTCAGCAGCACCCATAGGACTTCTAGTGTGTTAGTGGCATCACACAGAGCTCCTATATTTTCTTCTCAGCAGCACCCATAGGACTTCTAGTGTGTTAGTGGCAGCAAACAGAGCTCCTATATTTTCTTCTCAGCAGCACCCATAGGACTTCTAGTGTGTTAGTGGCAGCAAACAGAGCTCCTATATTTTCTTGTCAGCAGCACACATAGTACCTATAGTGTGTTAGTGTCAGCACCCATAGGACCTACAGTGTGTTGTGAGCACACATAGGAGTTCTATTTTTTATACTATATACACTACCGACTACAATGGCTGGAAGACCGCCAAGGAGAGGCAGAGCGTGCCGAGGCAAGAACACAGGGCAGGCAGGCTCTGTTTCTAGAGACAACAGTGCTGGCCGTGGACGTGGTCGTGCATCGTCATCAGCACGTGGCCATGGGACACGCTTGTCTTTGTTTTCGGCAGCTGGACATGTGGAGCCGCATCATGCCGAAGGCTTGGTAGAATGGATGACCAAGCCCTCCTCATCCTCCTCATCCTCTCTCACCCAGGCTCAGGGTACTGGCAGAGCAGCTGCCAACGCGTACTCAATGGCATCATCAGCCACCCCTTCCCTAGACCCACCATGTCCTCCTGAGGAGTCCCCCGAACTGTTTGGGCACAGTGTTGGGTACATGCTCCAGGAGGATGCCCAACGATTCGAAGGCTCGGATGATGATACCCAGCTTGAGGAAGTCAGTAGTGTGCGCGCAGAGAGAGGGGATGCTGAAGGACAGCAATCTGGCAGTAGTGTTCCACCAGCTGCAGCTTACTGCCAGGTTTGCTCTAGTGGTGAATAGTGATGAGCCGAACACCCCCGGGTTCGGTTCGCACCAGAACCCGCGAACGGACCGAAAGTTCGAACGAACATTAGAACCCTATTAAATACAATGGATGCGAACGTTCGAATTCTAAAGTGCTAATTATAACAACTATTATGCATGTTATTGTCATAAATAGGGTTTGGGAACCCGGGTTGTGCACCAGGGGACATGTATCAATGCAAAAAGAAGTTTTAAAAACGGTCGTTTTTCGGGAGCAGTCATTTTAATGATGCATAAAGTGAAAAAAAAAAGTCAAATATTCCTTTAAATATCGTACCTGGGGGGTGTCTAAAGTATGCCTGTGAAGTGCCACGTGTTTCCCGTGTTTAGAACTGTCCCTGCACAAAATGACACTTCTAAAGGAAAAAAAAGCCATTTAAAACTGCTTGCGGCTTTAATGTAATGTCTGGTCCCGGTAATATGGATGAAATTCTTTAAGAAAAATGGCATAGCTACCCCATGACCCCCCCTACCCCAGCCCATTACCAGCCCCTTTGGGTCTTGTATGGATATTAAGGGGAACCCCGCACATAAAATAAAAAAGGCCCTATATACTCTGAACAGCCGTATACAGGCGGTGCATACAAGACAGGGACTGTAGGTTTGTTCTTATGTAGAATCTGTTTGTAATTTTGAACAGGTACATTGTTGAAGTGTAGCTCCAGCCCAAAAATCTATTTTTAAACTTTTTGGGAAACATAGGTAAGGGTTATCACCCCTGTAACATTTGTTTTGCTGTCTGTGCCCCTGTTCAGAACATTTCACCTCACTTTCCGTCCCAATGACAACTGTTTTTGAAATGTGGTGTTTTTCTTGAAACAAGGATTGCTGATAAAGCATCAGTACAGATGAGACCCCTTTCTCCCATATTTATTCTTACAGGAGAGAATTTTCCTTTCTAGGGGTAGATTTCCTCTCACTTCCTGTTGTCTTCTTTCGTTTGCAAGTAGGAGTCGTTTGTAAGTTGGATGTTTGAAAGTAGGGACCTGCCATATATACTCTGCAGAAATAGGCCCCTTAGTTGTTGGTGTTGGCACAACACTGTAAGCACTCAGTTACTCTTGGTTGGTGCTGGAACGCCCTGCTGTCAACTATTATATCAGGAATTTTAATTACATATAATTGTTGAACAGTGGTAGTAAAAATTGGGGCTTTGATGGTGGTGCTGGTGCCACAACACTGTAAGCCCTGACAGTTACTCTTGGTGGGTGCAGCAATGGGCCCTGCTGTGAATTATTAGATCAAGAATTGTAATTACATGCCCCTTTTGAACAGGGGCTGAAAAATTGGGCCTTTCGTGGTGGTGGTGGTGGTGGCGTTGCCACAAGACTGTAAGCCCTCAGAGTTACTCTTGGTGGGTGCAGCAATGGACCCTGCTGTGAATTATTAGATCAAGAATTGTAATTGCATGCCCCTGTTGAACAGGGGCTGAAAAATTGGGCCTTAGGCACTGGTGGCACAACACTACAACCCCTCACAGATACTGTACTTGGAGCACAGCAATGAGCCCTGTTGCAAAGTATTGCTTCAAAAATTGTAATGACACGCCCCTGTTAAACAGGGGCTGAAAAATTGGGCCTTAGGCACTGGTGCCACAACACTCCAACCCCTCACAGATACTGTACTTGGAGCACAGCAATGAGCCCTATGGCAAATTATTGCTAAAAAAATTGTAATTACACGCCCCTGTAAAACAGGGGCTGAAAAATTGGGCCTTAGCCACTGGTGGCGGCACCCATAAACAAAAATGATCTTCCAAGCTATCATCATCAATCGTATCATTGAGGACTCGGAGGAGGAGGATAGCCAGTCAACATAACAGCACAGGCACTCAGCATCAGCATCAGTCTTGAAGGGATGTGACATGTTAAAATCAATTAGTCTGTTATATCAGCATCAGGTGTGTGGTAGCTGGTGGTGATCCAAGACTGGTTCATCTTGATGAAAGTCAGTCGATCAACCGAGTCGGTGGACAGGCGCACCCTGTGATCCGTGACAAATCCTCCAGCAGCACTGAATGTGCGTTCCGAAAGAACGCTGGATGCAGGACAGGCCAGTAGCTCAATTGCATACTGTGCAAGCTCTGGCCAGTGATCCATCCTCAAGACCCAGTAAGCCAGAGGATTTTCGGTGGGGAAGGTGTCCAAGTCTGACCTTGCCCCTAGATATTCCTGCACCATGTTTATCAGACGCTGGCGATGGTTGCTGGAACCGATCATACTTTGGGGCTGCGGACTAAAGAATTGTCTGAAAGCATCGGTCAGACGGCCACCTTCCCCACCGCTCCTTCTTTGACTGGCCGAAGCCTCAGCAACTCGTTGTCCAGGACCAGGAGTTTGTAACCTCCCAGTCTCTGGGAACGCGTTGCACAGACCTTTCTGCAAGGCCTCCCGGAGTTGTCTCATCCTCTGCTCCCTCTGCGACGGTAACATAAGGTCCGCAACCTTACCCTTGTACCGTGGATCAAGGAGAGTGGCCAGCCAGTAATGGTCCCTCTCCTTGATCCGAAGAATACGAGGATCCTTCCGCAGACTTTGCAGGATCAGGGAGGCCATGCAGCGTAGGTTTGCTGAGGCATTCGCTCCGGAGTCCTCTGGGTCACTAAGGACGACATGATCCGCAGCCACCTCCTCCCAGCCACGTACAAGTCCACTGGTTTCTTGGGACTGTAAATCATCCCTAAAAGACTGCTGCTGATGATGCTGAGTGCCAGCCTCCACCTCCATGCTGACACAATCCTCCTCCTCCTCCTCCTCCTCCTCCTCTTCCTGTGCGATGGGTGGGACAGAAGGAACACTGTCTGGGTAAAGGGGGCCTTGAGAGGCAAGGAAGTCCTCCTCTTCCTGCCTCTGTTCTGCCTCAAGTGCCCTGTCCATTATTCCACGCAGCGTGTGCTCCAACAGGTGGACAAGAGGTACAGTGTCACTGATGCATGCACTGTCACTGCTCACCATCCTCGTGGCCTCCTCAAATGGTGCCAGGACAGTGCATGCATCCCTGATCATGCCCCACTGGCGTGGAGAAAAAAAAACAAGCTCCCCTGACCCTGTCCTGGTGCCGTAGTCGCACAGGTACTCATTGATGGCCCTCTGCTGTGTGTGCAGCCGCTGCAGCATGGCCAACGTTGAGTTCCACCTGGTGGGCATGTCACATATAAGGCGGTTCTTGGGCAGGTTCAACTCCTTTTGCAGCTCAGCCAGGCGAGCACTGGCATTATAAGATCTGCGGAAATGCACACAGACTTTCCTGGCCTGCCTCAGGACATCCTGTAAGCCCGGGTACCTGCCCAAGAACCGCTGCACCACCAGGTTAAGGACGTGAGCCACACAGGGCACATGGGTCAGTTGTCCCTGTCGGAGGGCGGAGAGGAGGTTGGTGCCATTGTCGCAAACCACCATTCCTGGCTTAAGCTGGCGTGGCGTCAACCACCTCTCGGCCTGGCCCTGCAGAGCAGACAGGACCTCTGCCCCAGTGTGGCTTCTGTCCCCCAAACACACCAGCGCAAGCACGGCATGGCATCTTTTTGCCTGCGTACTTGCGTAGCCCCGTGAACGGCTACGGAGCACCGCTGGTTCATAGGACAAACCACAGGAAGAGGCCATGGAGGAAGAAGAAGAGGAGGGGGTGGAGGAGAGAGGTGTGTCACAACCAGTAGTAGCATTTTGGAGGCGTGGCGGTGGGACAACCTCCAACACTACTGCACCTTGTCCTGCATCCTTCCCAGCTGCCAAAAGAGTGACCCAATGGGCCGTGAAAGAAAGGTAACGTCCCTGTCCATGCCTGCTGGACCATGAGTCAGCGGTAATATGCACCTTACCGCTGACCGCCCTGTCCAGCGAGGCCAAGACATTGCCTTCCACATGCCGGTAGAGAGCCGGAATAGCCTTCCGTGAGAAAAAGTGGCGTTTGGGAACCTGCCACTGAGGAACCGCACATTGCACAAACTCACGGAAGGGGGCCGAGTCTACCAACTGAAAAGGCAGCAGTTGAAGCGCTAGCAATTTAGCCAAGCTAGCATTCAACCGCTGGGCATGTGGATGGCTGGGAGTGAACTTCTTTCGACGGTCCAGCAGCTGGGGCAGGGAAATTTGCCTGCTAGAATCGGACGTCGGTGTACTGCTAGCAGAGTGGCCGCAAGTACTTGGCTGTGACACACCTAATTCTACACCTTCATTCCTCTCAGTGCATGTTTCAGAGAGGACTGAAGTTATAGTGGGGTTGGAGATCCCAGCTGATGCGGTGCAAGGAGAGGTCCGCTTTGTTCTTTGGTGTGGGTCTTTGAGGTAGGCTTGCCAACGAGCTGCATGGCAGGTCAACATATGTCTGGTCAGGCATGTGGTACCCAAGCGGCTGATGTTTTGGCCACGCGATATACGCTTGAGACATATGTTGCAAACAGCAGCTGTGCGATCTGATGCACTAGCCTCAAAAAAGGCCCACACCAAAGAACTTTTTGAATGACGGGCAGAGGCAGCGCCCTGCACAGGCGGAGCTCTGCGGTGTGATTCCGTCCGTGTACTGCCCTTACGCTGGCCACCAAAGGGCATCCTGCCTCGTTGGAGATGTGCCTCCTCCTCATCCTCCTCCTCCTCCTCTCTCCTATTAGGCACCCACGTGGAGTCAGTGACCTCATCATCACCTCCCTCCTCATCACTGGAGGCAATCTGGCAGTATGCTGCAGCTGCTGGAACATGACTGCCAGATTGGTGTCCTTCTTGAGCATCCCCTCTGTCTGCTCTCACGCTACTGCCTTCCTCTAGCTGGGTTTCATCATCAGACCCTTCGAAACGCTGGGCATCCTCCTGGAGCATGTACCCAACACTGTGCTGAAACAGTTCGGGGGACTCCTCAGGAGGAGGACATGGTGGGTCTAGGGAAGGAGTGACTGATGATGAGTCTGACATTGATACCAGGGAAGAGGACGCTTTGGCAGCTGCTTTTCCAGTACCCTGAGCCTGGGTGAGAGAGGATGAGGAGGAGGAGGAGGGCTTGGTCATCCACTCTACCAAGTCTTCGGCATGATGTGGCTCAACATGTCCAGCTGCCGAAAAGAAGGACAAGCGTGTCCCATGGCCATGTGCTGATGACAATGCACCGCGTCCACGACCAGCACTGTTGCCCCCAGACACAGAGCCTGCTTGCCCTCTTTTATTGCCTCCTGACTGTCTGCCTCTCCTTGTTTGCCTTCCAGACATTCTAATAGATGGCCTGCAGGGAGATGGGAAAAAAGCAATAAGGGCTACCTTCAGGTGTCCTTCTCTGTCCCTTGAAACAAGGACTTTGACAGTGAAAGAAACTGACACACTCTCCCTACCTACAGTTTTCTGTCCCTAGAAAAAATGTTTTTTTTAAGCACAATTTAGCACAAGGAGAATTACCTCACTGTCCTTCCAGGTCCCTGGAAACAAGGACTTTGACAGTGAAAGAAACTGACACACTCTCCCTACCTACAGTTTTCTGTCCCTAGAAAAAATGTTTTTTTTAAGCACAATTTAGCACAAGGAGAATTACCTCACTGTCCTTCCAGGTCCCTGGAAACAAGGACTTTGACAGTGAAAGAAACTGACACACTCTCCCTACCTACAGTTTTCTGTCCCTAGAAAAAATGTTTTTTTTAAGCACAATTTAGCACAAGGAGAATTACCTCACTGTCCTTCCAGGTCCCTGGAAACAAGGACTTTGACAGTGAAAGAAACTGACACACTCTCCCTACCTACAGTTTTCTGTCCCTAGAAAAAATGTTTTTTTTTAAGCACAATTTAGCACAAGGAGAATTACCTCACTGTCCTTCCAGGTCCCTGGAAACAAGGACTTTGACAGTGAAAGAAACTGACACACTCTCCCTACCTACAGTTTTCTGTCCCTAGAAAAAATGTTTTTTTTAAGCACAATTTAGCACAAGGAGAATTACCTCACTGTCCTTCCAGGTCCCTGGAAACAAGGACTTTGACAGTGAAAGAAACTGACACACTCTCCCTACCTACAGTTTTCTGTCCCTAGAAAAAATGTTTTTTTTAAGCACAATTTAGCACAAGGAGAATTACCTCACTGTCCTTCCAGGTCCCTGGAAACAAGGACTTTGACAGTGAAAGAAACTGACACACTCTCCCTACCTACAGTTTTTTGTCCCTAGAAAAAATGTTTTTTTTAAGCACAATTTAGCACAAGGAGAATTACCTCACTGTCCTTCCAGGTCCCTGGAAACAAGGACTTTGACAGTGAAATAAACTGACACACTCTCCCTACCTACAGTTTTCTGTCCCTAGAAAAAATGTTTTTTTTAAGCACAATTTAGCACAAGGAGAATTACCTCACTGTCCTTCCAGGTCCCTGGAAACAAGGACTTTGACAGTGAAAGAAACTGACACACTCTCCCTACCTACAGTTTTCTGTCCCTAGAAAAAATGTTTTTTTTAAGCACAATTTAGCACAAGGAGAATTACCTCACTGTCCTTCCAGGTCCCTGGAAACAAGGACTTTGACAGTGAAAGAAACTGACACACTCTCCCTACCTACAGTTTTCTGTCCCTAGAAAAAATGTTTTTTTTAAGCACAATTTAGCACAAGGAGAATTACCTCACTGTCCTTCCAGGTCCCTGGAAACAAGGACTTTGACAGTGAAAGAAACTGACACACTCTCCCTACCTACAGTTTTCTGTCCCTAGAAAAAATGTTTTTTTTAAGCACAATTTAGCACAAGGAGAATTACCTCACTGTCCTTCCAGGTCCCTGGAAACAAGGACTTTGACAGTGAAAGAAACTGACACACTCTCCCTACCTACAGTTTTCTGTCCCTAGAAAAAATGTTTTTTTTAAGCACAATTTAGCACAAGGAGAATTACCTCACTGTCCTTCCAGGTCCCTGGAAACAAGGACTTTGACAGTGAAAGAAACTGACACACTCTCCCTACCTACAGTTTTCTGTCCCTAGAAAAAATGTTTTTTTTAAGCACAATTTAGCACAAGGAGAATTACCTCACTGTCCTTCCAGGTCCCTGGAAACAAGGACTTTGACAGTGAAAGAAACTGACACACTCTCCCTACCTACAGTTTTCTGTCCCTAGAAAAAATGTTTTTTTTAAGCACAATTTAGCACAAGGAGAATTACCTCACTGTCCTTCCAGGTCCCTGGAAACAAGGACTTTGACAGTGAAAGAAACTGACACACTCTCCCTACCTACAGTTTTCTGTCCCTAGAAAAAATGTTTTTTTTAAGCACAATTTAGCACAAGGAGAATTACCTCACTGTCCTTCCAGGTCCCTGGAAACAAGGACTTTGACAGTGAAAGAAACTGACACACTCTCCCTACCTACAGTTTTCTGTCCCTAGAAAAAATGTTTTTTTTAAGCACAATTTAGCACAAGGAGAATTACCTCACTGTCCTTCCAGGTCCCTGGAAACAAGGACTTTGACAGTGAAAGAAACTGACACACTCTCCCTACCTACAGTTTTCTGTCCCTAGAAAAAATGTTTTTTTTAAGCACAATTTAGCACAAGGAGAATTACCTCACTGTCCTTCCAGGTCCCTGGAAACAAGGACTTTGACAGTGAAAGAAACTGACACACTCTCCCTACCTACAGTTTTCTGTCCCTAGAAAAAATGTTTTTTTTAAGCACAATTTAGCACAAGGAGAATTACCTCACTGTCCTTCCAGGTCCCTGGAAACAAGGACTTTGACAGTGAAAGAAACTGACACACTCTCCCTACCTACAGTTTTCTGTCCCTAGAAAAAATGTTTTTTTTAAGCACAATTTAGCACAAGGAGAATTACCTCACTGTCCTTCCAGGTCCCTGGAAACAAGGACTTTGACAGTGAAAGAAACTGACACACTCTCCCTACCTACAGTTTTCTGTCCCTAGAAAAAATGTTTTTTTTAAGCACAATTTAGCACAAGGAGAATTACCTCACTGTCCTTCCAGGTCCCTGGAAACAAGGACTTTGACAGTGAAAGAAACTGACACACTCTCCCTACCTACAGTTTTCTGTCCCTAGAAAAAATGTTATTTTTAAGCACAATTTAGCACAAGGAGAATTACCTCACTGTCCTTCCAGGTCCCTGGAAACAAGGACTTTGACAGTGAAAGAAACTGACACACTCTCCCTACCTACAGTTTTCTGTCCCTAGAAAAAATGTTTTTTTTAAGCACAATTTAGCACAAGGAGAATTACCTCACTGTCCTTCCAGGTCCCTGGAAACAAGGACTTTGACAGTGAAAGAAACTGACACACTCTCCCTACCTACAGTTTTCTGTCCCTAGAAAAAATGTTTTTTTTAAGCACAATTTAGCACAAGGAGAATTACCTCACTGTCCTTCCAGGTCCCTGGAAACAAGGACTTTGACAGTGAAAGAAACTGACACACTCTCCCTACCTACAGTTTTCTGTCCCTAGAAAAAATGTTTTTTTTAAGCACAATATAGCACAAGCACAAAACACACTGACACTCTCCCTACCTATCCTTCTCTTTCCCTAAACTAAAGGAATCCAGGTTAAGCAAGAAAGAAATAAAAGTCACTGTCCCTGCCTATGCTGCTCTATCCCTGCTCCGGAACACACTACACTAGGCCGCCGTGCTGGCGGCCTTTTATAGTGTGGGGCGTGTACTAAACCCCCTCAGCAATAATTGGCCACAGGCATCCTGCCTGTGGCCAATCATTGCTCTCCTCGCTGCCGGCGCTGTGATTGGCCAAGCATGCGGGGTCACAGTGCATGCTTGGCCAATCACAGCGCCTGGATGACACTGCGATGGCGTAGTGCATTGTGGGCCGTTCGCGTCACTCGAATTTGGCGCGAACGGCCCAAATCGTTCGATCTTCGTCGAACGATCGAACAGCCGATGTTCGAGTCGAACGTATGTTCGACTCGAACACGAAGCTCATCCCTAGTGGTGAAGAGGGAGGGGATGATGAGGTCACTGACTCCACGTGGGTGCCTGAAGGGAGAGAGGAGGAGGAGGAGGAGGATGCAGCGTCACATGTCCAACGAGGCAGGATGCCCCCTGGAGGCCAGCTAGAGGCCAGCACAGCAACTGTACCACACCGCAGAGCTCCGCCTGTGCAGGGCGCTGCCTCTGCACGTTATCACAAAAGTTCTTTGGTGTGGGCCTTTTTTGAGACGAGTGCATCAGATCGCACCACTGCTATTTGCAATATTTGTCTCAAGCGTATCTCGCGTGGCCAAAACATCAGCCGCTTGGGCACCACAAGCATGAGCAGACATATGTCGACCTGCCATGCAGCTCGTTGGCAAGCACACATAAAAGACCCACACCAAAGAACAAAGCGGACCTCTCCTTGCTCCTCATCAGCTGGGATCTCCATCCCCACTATATCTTCAGTCCTCTCTGAAAGCTGCTCTGAGAGGACTGAAGGTGTAGAATTAGGTGTGTCACAACCAAGTACTTGCAGTACACCGACGTCCGATTGTAGCAGGCAAATTTCCCTGCCCCAGCTGCTGGACCATCGAAAGAAGTATACTCCCAGCCATCCACATGCCCAGCGGTTGAATGCTAGCTTGGCTAAATTGCTAGCACTTCAACTGCTGCCTTTTCAGTTGATAGACTCGGCCCCCTTCCGTGAGTTTGTTCAATGTGCGGTTCCTCAGTGGCAGGTTCCCAAACGCCACTTTTTCTCACGGAAGGCGATTCCGTCTCTCTACTGGCATGTGGAAGGCAATGTCCATGCCTCGCTGGACAGGGCGGTCAGCAGTAAGGTGCATATTACCGCTGACTCATGGTCCAGCAGGCATGGACAGGGACGTTATCTTTCTTTCACGGCCCATTGGGTCACTCTATTGGTAGCTGGGAGGGATGCAGGACAAGGTGCAGTAGTGTTGGAGGTTGTTCCGCCACCACGCCTCCAAAATGCTACTACTGGTTGTGACACACCTCTCTCCTCCACCCCCTCCTCTTCTTCTTCCTCCATGTCCTCTTCGAGTGCTCTGTCCTCGGAACCAGCGGTGCTCCGTAGGCGTACAAGGGGCTACGCGAGTACGCAGGCAAAAAGATGCCATGCCGTGCTTGCGCTGGTGTGTTTGGGGGACAGGAGCCACACTGGGCCAGAGGTTCTGGCAGCTCTGCAGGGGCAGGCCGAGAGGTGGTTGACGCCACGCCAGCTTAAGCCAGGAATGGTCGTTTCTGATAATGGCACCAACCTCCTCTCCGCCCTGCGACAGGGGCAGCTCACCCATGTGCCCTGTATGGCTCACGTCCTCAACCTGGTGGTGCAGCGGTTCTTGGGCAGGTTCCCAGGCTTACAGGATGTCCTGAGGCAGGCCAGGAAAGTCTGTGTGCATTTCCGCCGATCTTATAATGCCAGTGCTCGGCTGACTGAGCTGCAAAAGGAGCTGAACCTGCCCAAGAACCGCCTAATATGTGACATGCCCACCAGGTGGAACTCAACGTTGGCCATGCTGCAGCGACTGCACACGCAGCAGAGGGCCATCAATGAGTACCTTTGCGACTACGGCACCAGGACAGGGTCAGGGGAGCTTGGCTTTTTTTCCCCACGCCAGTGGAGCATGATCAGGGATGCATGCACTGTCCTCTCACCATTTGAGGAGGCCACGAGGATGGTGAGCAGTGACAGTGCATGCATCAGTGACACTGTACCTCTTGTCCACCTGTTGGAGCATACGCTGCGTGGGATAATGGACAGGGCACTTGAGGCAGAACAGAGGCAGGAAGAGGAGGACTTCCTTGTCTCTCAAGGCCCCCTTTATCCAGACAATGTTCCTTCTGTCCCACCCATCACACAGGAAGAGGAGGAGGAGGAGGAGGATTGTGTGAGCATGGAGGTGGAGCCTGGCACTCAGCATCAGCAGCAGCAGTCTTTTAGGGATGATGTACAGTCCCAACAAACCAGTGGACTTGTACGTGGCTGGGAGGAGGTGGCTGGCGATCACGTCATCCTCAGTGACCCAGAAGACTCCGGACCGAATGCCTCAGCTAACCTACGCTGCATGGCCTCCCTGATCCTGCAAAGCCTGCGGAAGGATCCTCGTGTTCTTCGGATCAAGGAGAGTGACCATTACTGGCTGGCCACTCTCCTTGATCCACGGTACAAGGGTAAGGTTGCGGACCTTATCTTGCCGTCGCAGAGGGAGCAGAGGATGAGACATCTCAGGGAGGCCTTGCAGAAAGGTCTGTGCAACGCGTTCCCAGAAACTGGGAGGTTACAAACTCCTGGTCCTGGACGACGAGTTGCTGAGGCTTCGGTCAGTAGCAGAAGGAGCGGTGGGGAAGGTGGACGTCTGACCGATGCGTTCAGACAATTTTTTAGTCCGCAGCCCCAAGGTATGATCGGTTCCAGCAACCATCGCCAGCGTCTGATATACATGGTGCAGGAATACCTAGGGGCAAGGTCAGACTTGGACACCTTTCCCACCGAAAATCCTCTGGCTTACTGGGTCCTGAGAATGGATCACTGGCCAGAGCTTGCACAGTATGCAATTGAGCTACTGGCCTGTCCTGCATCCAGCGTTCTTTCCGAACGCACATTCAGTGCTGCTGGAGGATTTGTCACCGATCATAGGGTGCGCCTGTCCACCGACTCGGTTGATCGACTGACCTTCATAAAAATGAATCAGTCTTGGATCACCACCAGCTACCAGACACCTGAAGCGGATATAACGGAATAATTTATAATGTCACATCCCTTCAAGACTGCCTATGCTGATGCTGAGTGACTGTCCTGTTATGTTCACTGACTATCCTCTTCCTCCTCCTCAATGATCCATGCCACCACACCAGTGCCTAAGGCACAATTTTTCAGCCCCTGTATAACAGGGGCGTGTAATTACAATTTTTTAAAAAGATGCTTCGCAACAGGTGTGACTGCTGTGCTCAGAGTACAGTATCTGTGAGGGGTTGCAGTGTTGTGGCACCAGCACCAGTGCCTAAGGCACAATTTTTCAGCCCCTGTTGGGGCGTGTAATTACAATTTTTAGGCAATGCTTTGCAACAGGTCTCATTGCTGTGCTCAGAGTACAGTATCTGTGAGGGGTTGCAGTGTTGTGGCACCAGCACCAGTGCCTAAGGCACAATTTTTCAGCCCCTGTATAACAGGGGCGTGTAATTACAATTTTTTAAAAAGATGCTTCGCAACAGGTGTGACTGCTGTGCTCAGAGTACAGTATCTGTGAGGGGTTGCAGTGTTGTGGCACCAGCACCAGTGCCTAAGGCACAATTTTTCAGCCCCTGTTGGGGCGTGTAATTACAATTTTTAGGCAATGCTTTGCAACAGGTCTCATTGCTGTGCTCAGAGTACAGTATCTGTGAGGGGTTGCAGTGTTGTGGCACCAGCACCAGTGCCTAAGGCACAATTTTTCAGCCCCTGTATAACAGGGGCGTGTAATTACAATTTTTTAAAAAGATGCTTCGCAACAGGTGTGACTGCTGTGCTCCAAGTACAGTATCTGTGAGGGGTTGCAGTGTTGTGGCACCAGCACCAATGCCTAAGGCACAATTTTTCAGCCCCTGTTTAACAGGGGCGTGTAATTACAAATCTTGATCTAATAGTTCACAGCAGGGCCCATTCCTGCGCCCACCAAGAGTAACTATGAGGGCCTACAGTCTTGTGGCAACACCGTCCACCACCACCACCACCACCAAAGGCCCAATTTTTCTGCCCTGTTCAACAGGTGCATGCAATTACAAATCTTGATCTAATAACTCACAGCAGGGCCCATTCCTGCACCCACCAAGAGTAACTGTGAGGGCTTACAGTCTTGTGGCAACACCGTCCACCACCACCACCACCACCACCAAAGGCCCAATTTTTCTGCCCGGTTCAACAGGTGCATGCAAGTACAAATCTTGATCTATTAACTCACAGCAGGGCCCATTCCTGTGCCCACCAGTCTTGTGGCTACACCAACATCTAATAGGGCAAATTTCTGCAGAGTATATACGGCAGGCCCCTACTTTCAAACATCCAACTTACAAACGACTCCTACTTGCAAACGGCAAGAGAAAACAGGAAGTGAGAGGAAATCTACCCCTAGGAAGGAAAATTCTATCCTGTTAGATTTAATTTGGGAAAAAGGTATCTCCTCTCTACTGATGCTTTATCACCAATCCTTGTTTCAATTAAAACCCCACTTTTCCAAAAACATTTGTCATTGGGACGGAAAGTGAGGTGACATGTTCTGAACAGATGTGCAAAGACAGCAAATGTTACAGGGGTGATAACCCCTCCCTATGTTCTCCAAAAAGCTTAAAAATTGATTTTTTTGGGATGTAGCTACACTTCATAATGTACCTGTTCAGATTCTACTTAAGAACAAACCTACAGTCCATGTCTTGTTTGCACCACCTATATACTGCTGTTCAGAGTATATAGGGTTGTAGGTATAGGGTTTTATTTTGGGTGCGGGGTCCCCCTTAGTATCCATACAAGACCCAAAGGGGCTGGGGTGGGGGGGGGGGGTGATGGGGTAGCCATGCCATTTTTCTCAAGGATTTTCAGCCATATGGCGGCCAGGACAAGACATGACATTAAAGCCGCAAGTGGTTTTAAATGGCTTCTTTTTTTCCTTTACAAATGTCATTTTGTGCAAGGACAGTTCTAAACACGGGAAACACATGCCACTTCACAGGCATACTTTAGACACCCCCCAGGTACCATATTTAAAGGAAAATTTCACTTTTTTTTTTTTCACTTTATGCATCATTAAAATGACTGCTCCCGAAAAAACTTTAGTTTTTAAAATTTCTTTTTGCATTGATATATGTCCCCTGGGGCAGGACCCGGGTCCCCAAACCTGTTTTATAACATTAACATGCATATTGGCCGTTGTAATTAGCAATTTTGATTTCGAACGTTCGCGTCCATTATAACGAATAGGGTTCGAAAATTCGCGCAAACTTTCGGTCCGTTCGAAGGTTCTGGTGCGAACCGAACCCGGGGGTGTTCGGCTCATCCCTACTCTTGAGCATACAAATAAGCTGGAAATCTTCTTAATGAGGGTACCAATGAGCTGGGGATCTGCTCAGTGCGGTACTACTGAGCTGAGGTTCTACTGGGCCCCTTTAAAACAAATCAAAAATCAACACACACAGGGCATCTGCCAAGATTCATTAAATCTTCAAAAAAGCATCACCGAAGCATCACCAAAGCATAACAGAAGCATCAAAAACACCTCAGAAAAGCATGTTGAAGCAGTAGGCACTTTAATGTGTGTTGAAGTCGAAGCAAGTGTAAAAAATCCCTTAGGCCCCTTTCACACTGGGGCGGGCAGGTGCGGTGGCGGTATAGCTGTAAAGATGCGGCTAGCAGGACTTTTGGAGCGGTCCTGCTAGCGCACCGCTTCAGTGTGAAAGCCTTCGGGCTTTCACATTGAAGAATACAGGGCACGATTTTTCAGGCGGTATAACAGCGCTAATATTAGCGCTAAACCGCCTGAAAAACGTGCCAGTGTGAAAGGGGCCTTAGAGTAAGAGAAAGCACAGGGATAATCTCATCATTTTGCCTATAGTTAATGATGCCTTATCAAGGCTGGGGATGGGTTAATGACCAAGTTCTACTGTTTATCCAAAAAGTGAGGGCATCCATGTGGCTATGCAGAGTGGCAGGACAAGACAGCCTTAACATTTTTTTTTTGCTAAGTAAAATTGGACATATGTATACATGTCAACTGTGTTTATGACTGCTTCTCTAAAGTTTCATTTTAAAATTTCTGAAGGGCCAAATTATTAATTTTAAATGGGGTACAGCACTTTGTATTTACGATCTTAATTATAAAACTAACAAGATTCAGAAAAAAAACTAACTATATACATTATATAGTATGTTTGGTTTTCATTCTGCCCCCCATTAGTGAGAAAATTAGCTATCTTGGCCTTTGTTTAAAATTCTATTTTGTACCATTTGTCTAAAAAAAAAAATATATATAAACAACCCCCAAAGATTACGGGATAAACAAAATGCTGTAATTGGTTTACACTGCCAGTTTTATTTATTAATTTAGGGCTAATTGCCTGCAGAAAATAATTGGTCTTGGTATGAGGTCTCTTTCAAGAACAATATGTAATTATACTTTCATGTGAGACACTCAAACAGAACAAATGTAGCCTCAGACATAATAATAGCTGCATCTTGTCCTGAGAAGTTATACTGCAATTATATAATGTGATCACAGCGTGTTTTTCTCTGCTGTTTTATTTATACATGTCTCAGCGATGGGTAATGCAGTTAACACGTCTCTATTTTCAATTAGTAATGTAGCAGCTCTGGAATTATGAAGTATAAAAGACACACACTAACATATATATATATATATATATATATATATATATATTGTGAGGGGGTTAGCTCGGCAGCGGGTGTGTGTGACCCCCGAGATGGGCTCCCCACACAAAAACAGGCCCAGCAAACGGAGGTTGTGGTTTTCAAAATCAAAAAGGTGCGGTTTATTTTCTATTTACAGTGACAAAACACAGCAAAGCAAAAGAAACATAAACAAAATAAATCCTGGTCAACTTGACCTCTGACTAAACATACAGGTTTCCTAACTAACAACTGGGATCAGCCTAGTGCTGTCCTAGTCCCTAAGTCCCTGGTTTTAAATGTCCAAGCAAATAGCCACACAGGCTTTGTCTCACCGCACAGGGGTTCACTCTCCCTAGACAGTCCACACAGGTCTGGGTCCAGGCATGAGCTAACATCTAATGAAGCTGGGAGTTCTTATAGAGGCCTAAATGAGCTGACAAGCTTCAGCTGGTCTCATCAACTCCCTGTCTGCATGACGCCCAGCACTCTCCCTAGAGGTATGAGTCATCCATGAGCCTACTAGCCTCAGCTGGGCTTATACAACTCTCCACCTAGTTGTATAAGTCGGCGTAAAGCCTGAATCTGGGCGAAATATATCTACCCCCCTGGATGCAACCAGGTGACTTTACCTTCCTGCTGTCACATACCCCCCCCTCTTGTTTTAACCTCGGGGTTGGAACACCAGCAATCAGGCATTCATGTACTCGAGACAAAGCATCCACATTCCCCATTTGAACGCCAGGGCGATGCTTTACTGTGAAGTTGAATTCCTGGAGGGCCAGGAACCACCTATTCACTCTTCTATTTGTTTCCTTGTTTTGAGCCATCCACTTTAACGGAGCGTGATCCGTAACCATGTCAAAGTGCCTACCTAGCAGATAGTACCGAAGGGAATCTAGAGCCCACTTCACCGCTAAACACTCCTTTTCAACCGTGGCGTAATTTACCTCATGGGACTTCAACTTCCTGCTGAGGTAAATGACTGGGTGCTCTTCCCCATTCCAGACCTGGGACAATACTGCTCCTAACCCCACATCTGACGCATCACTTTGTACGACAAAGTCTTTAGAGAAGTCGGGTGAGTACAACACTGGCTGGCTACATAAGGCTTGTTTCAAGAATTGGAATGCTGCCTCAGCCTCGGGGGTCCATTTAATCATGACCGACCCTTTCCCCTTCGTCAGGTTGGTTAGGGGCACAGCCTTAGAAGCAAAGTGGGGAATGAATCGCCGATAATACCCAGCGATTCCCAGAAAGGCTCGTACCTGCTTCTTGCTGTTGGGACGTGGCCAACTCTGGATGGCCTCGACTTTGTTGAGTTGGGGTTTTATTACTCCCCTCCCAATGGTGTACCCAAGATATTTGGCCTCCTCCTGCCCAATGGTACACTTCTTGGGGTTAGCCGTAAACCCCGCTTCCCGAACAGAGTCCAGGACTGCTTGCACTTTTGGCAGATGTGAGGCCCAATCTGTGCTATGGACAATTATGTCATCCAGGTAAGCCGCAGCATACTTCCGATGGGGCCTCAGCATCTGGTCCATTTTCCGCTGGAATGTGGCCGGCGCATTCTGTAACCCGAACGGCATTCTTTTATATTGGAACGCCCCGTCTGGGGTTACAAATGCGGTTTTCTCTTTGGCCGACTTGGCCAGGGGGATTTGCCAATACCCTTTTGTGAGGTCAAGAGTCGTCATGTATCGGGCTGTTCCCAGCCGGTCGATCAACTCATCTATACGTGGCATGGGGTAGGTGTCAAATTTTGTAACTTTGTTCAACTGACGAAAATCGTTACAAAATCGCCAGCTCCCATCCGGTTTAGGCACCAACACAATGGGACTAGACCAATCACTTTGGGACTCCTCTATCACCCCTAAGTTCAGCATTTTCTGTACTTCCTCCCGTATTGCCTCCCGTCGGGCCTCTGGGATCCGATAGGGTTTTAACTTCACCCTTTCACCGGGCGGGGTAATGATGTCATGCTCTACCCCAGATGTTTGTCCCGGCAGCTCAGAGAATACCTCCTTGTTGCGAAGCACAAACTCCTTAACCTCCTGTTGTTGGGGTTGTGACAAGGTGGCTGCTATTCCAACCTCAGGAATCACGCAACCAGTTTGAGCTGGTGACCAAGTGTCTGCGACTAGGGACTCTCTATCCCTCCAGGCTTTCAACAGATTAACGTGATAGATCTGTTCGGGCTTTCGCCTTCCTGGTTGTCTGACCTTGTAATTCACTTCGCTCACTTTTTCCATTATCTCGTAGGGGCCTTGCCATTTGGCAAGGAATTTACTTTCAACCGTAGGGACAAGTACCAGTATCCTATCCCCCGGGGAAAAGGTACGGGTCTTGGCTCCACGGTTGTACACTCTCTGCTGTGCTAACTGCGCTTGGGCCAAATGTTCCTTCACGATGGGCATTACCTGTGCAATTCGGTCTTGCATCAGGGCGACATGCTCAATCACACTCCTGTGGGGAGAACTCTCACTTTCCCAAGTTTCCTTGGCAATATCCAACAGCCCTCTTGGGTGTCTCCCATACAGTAACTCAAAGGGGGAGAATCCCGTAGAGGATTGGGGCACCTCCCTAATAGCAAACATCAGATAAGGAAGTAGACAGTCCCAATCCTTTCCATCTCTATCCACCACTTTCTTCAACATTTGTTTTAGGGTTTTGTTGAACCTTTCAACCAGCCCATCGGTTTGGGGGTGATACACAGATGTACGTAATTGCGTCACTTTGAACAATTTACACAGCTCCTTCATAACCCGGGACATAAAGGGTGTACCTTGGTCCGTAAGCAGTTCTTTACAAATACCCACCCGGCTAAACACAAGAGATAGCTCTTTGGCTATGGTTTTGGCCGAGGTATTTCGGAGAGGGATCGCTTCTGGATAACGGGTGGCATAGTCCATTATAACTAATATGTACTGGTGCCCCCTAGCGGACTTGATTATAGGACCTACCAAATCCATGGCGATCCTCTCAAACGGGACCTCAATGATGGGTAGAGGGACCAGCGGGCTACGGAAATGTGGCATCGGGGCCGACCTCTGACACACAGGGCAGGAGGAACAATAATTTTCTATGTCCTTCATCACCCCCGGCCAATAGAATCTCTGTAATACCCTCTCTCGGGTTTTCTCTGTCCCCAGATGACCTCCAAGAATGTGCCCATGGGCCAACTCCAACACCAACTTCCTGTAAGGTTTGGGCACCACAAGCTGCTCAACGGTTTCTTCTGCCCTTTTTGCCACCCGATACAGTAGGTCCTTCTCTACGCTGAAGTATGGGTAAGTGCAGGTATTATCTGGGTTCACTAACTCGCCATCTATTTCCACTACGTTTTCCCGTGCCTTTATTAGGGCGGGGTCTTTTAACTGTTCTGTGGCAAAATTTTCCCTGTGAACCTCCAGATCAGAAAACTCCACAGACGGTAGGTTTTCGTCTGAGGAGGTGGGCTCCTCTCCAGTTTCTTGAGTCTCCCCTGCCAATACTGATAAGGGAAATTCCGGAGAGTCCTCACCACTCTCAGGGGAGTTCTGGCTATCACATTCCTGGTACATAGGGGCACCAGTGGGGGGCTCAGGATCATCCCACAGTTCCCAGAACTTCGGAAAATCCCTTCCCACAATGGCGTCATGCGGTAACTGAGATACTAAGCCCACTGGATGAGAGAGGGTACCTTTGGGGGTCTCAAAACACACTGTAGTCACTGGATACTCTCGGGTGTCCCCATGCACACAAATAACAGCTACCTTGCTATTCCCAGAGACCTCTGTTTTAACTAACTCAGCCTTTATCAGGGTCACAAGGCTACCTGAATCCAGCAATACCACAACATTTCTACCATTAACACACATTTTGCATAAATGTTTCTCAGTTCCTCGAATGGCAGTGCATGCGACTGTCGCACACAGCGACTGACGTCTGCCCGTCAGAAAGTCACACTGCATGGGTTCCTCCACAACCGGGCAATTGGCTGCAATATGTCCCGCTTGCCGGCAGCGGTAGCAAACGATCCTTCTTGCGGCCTCTTGAGCCGCTGATTTCCCAGGCTGTTCTCGCCAAACTTGGGGTAGAGCTCCCACCCTCTCACTCTCTCCACCCTCACCCCTTGGAATCCTCTTATCCGCCCCTGGGGATGGTCTGGTCTTAGGGTGGAAAGTCCGAGTGTCTCTGGAAGAGGCCGTCAGGTTCTCTGTAGCCAAGTATTTCTCCACACGATCCACAAGACCATCGGCCGTCTCTGGGTCTCCATGGCTTACCCACTTTTGGATGGCAGTAGGAAGAGCTCTCAAAAACCGATCCATTACAACACGTTCCACAATCTTTGGTGCGGACAAAGTCTCTGGCTGTAGCCACTTTCTGCTCAGGTGAATGAGATCATACATTTGAGACCTGGGGGGTTTTCCAAGCTGGAAAGTCCAGTTATGCACACGCTGAGCCCGGACAGCCTGGGTGACACCCAGCCTTGTCAATATTTCAGCTTTTAGCATCACATAGTCTTTTGCTTGGTTAGGCTCTAGGTCATAGTAAGCTTTCTGCGATTCACCAGTTAACAGAGGAGCCACCAGTCCAGCCCACTGCTCCTCAGGCCACTTTTCTCTTTCAGCGGTCCTTTCAAATGTGGTCAAAAATACCTCTGGATCATCCTCTCCAGTCATTTTTGTCAATAAACGACTCACCCCAAAGGACGCGGTATTAGTGGGACGGCTTTCCTCACTGGTCTGCGGACGTTGCTGCATTGCTGCTTCCATCTGTTGTTGTAGTCTCTGCTCTTGCTTCTGCAACAGGTCTATGAAGCGGGCCTCAGATTGCTGCTGGGCTTGTTGCTGAGCCTCCAGACTCTGTTGCAAAGTTGCGTTTGTCTGCTGCTGGGCTGCAAGGCTCTGTTGATGAGCTTGCTGCTGGGCTGCGAAGTTCTGTTGTTGAGCTGCAAGGCTCTTTTGCAAACCTGCATTTGTCTGCTGTTGATTGGCATTTGCTAGAGCCAGCTGCTTCAGTATCTCCTCCATGCTGGCTTAAAAAAAAACTGCCCGCATTCTCCACCAACTGTGAGGGGGTTAGCTCGGCAGCGGGTGTGTGTGACCCCCGAGATGGGCTCCCCACACATAAACAGGCCCAGCAAACGGAGGTTGTGGTTTTCAAAATCAAAAAGGTGCGGTTTATTTTCTATTTACAGTGACAAAACACAGCAAAGCAAAAGAAACATAAACAAAATAAATCCTGGTCAACTTGACCTCTGACTAAACATACAGGTTTCCTAACTAACAACTGGGATCAGCCTAGTGCTGTCCTAGTCCCTAAGTCCCTGGTTTTAAATGTCCAAGCAAATAGCCACACAGGCTTTGTCTCACCGCACAGGGGTTCACTCTCCCTAGACAGTCCACACAGGTCTGGGTCCAGGCATGAGCTAACATCTAATGAAGCTGGGAGTTCTTATAGAGGCCTAAATGAGCTGACAAGCTTCAGCTGGTCTCATCAACTCCCTGTCTGCATGACGCCCAGCACTCTCCCTAGAGGTATGAGTCATCCATGAGCCTACTAGCCTCAGCTGGGCTTATACAACTCTCCACCTAGTTGTATAAGTCGGCGTAAAGCCTGAATCTGGGCGAAATATATCTACCCCCCTGGATGCAACCAGGTGACTTTACCTTCCTGCTGTCACAATATATATATATATATATATATAAAATGATATGGCTTTTTTGTTCTGGAACATGCCAGCATTCTGCACCAGCACCTCCCAGCAGAGCCCTGCGAGTGGCTGTAGGGGCTGTCTGATTACATCCACATGCAATGCTGATCTTGTTCTGCCACCAATTCAGCAAGTTTTCAAGTGACTTGTTTTCCTGGTGTTCCTGGAAAGTGATGTGCTTTCATTTCTATGCCATAGGTTCAGAAGAGCCAGGGATATTTCTCTGCATTGCCAGCATAAGGGGAGCAGCACTGTAGACAGCCTCTATATACTTACATGACTGCTGTGTTGCACTGGATGCCCTGCCACTATGGTGAAAAATTATATTCTTGACCATCTTCCTAGACCACCAAAGAATATTACAATTGGGGAGCGGGGAGGGACTAATATTTCATATTGGGGCATTGTGTTAATATGTGAGCACCATCTTATATTATGTTACCTTGTAGTGCTATGACAATAAATTATATTTGTGTGGTATTATATTCTGCTATATTTTACCTGATTTTTATTATATTGTGGCCACCATATAGTATTGCATGATCATGGTATATATTAGATTAGATTACAGTGGCGGCTGGTGCTCAAAATTCTTGGGGAGCGCAAACAAACTGAAAATTTTGAATTCTGAAAAAAAAAACATCAATTGCAGCCTCACTGTGCCCATCAATGTGCCCATCAATTTCAGCCACTGTGCCCATCAATTTCAGCCACTGTGCCCATCAATTGCAACCTCACTGTGTCCATCAATTGCAGCCACTGTGCCCATCAATTGCAGCCACTATGCTAATCAATTGCAGCCACTGTGCCCATCATATGCAGCCACTGTGCCCATCATATGCAGCTTACTGTGCCCAAAGATTGCAGCCACTGTGCCCATCAATTGCAGCCACTGTGTCCATCAATTGCAACCACTGTGCCCATCAATTGCAGCCACTTTGTCCATAAATTGCAGCCACTGTGTCCATCAACTGCAACCTCATTGTGTCCATCAATTGCAGCCACTGTGATCCCTCCTGGTGACACCTAACCGGGACCTAACCAGCACAACCCTCCTGCTCTCTCATGTGCCTCTGATTCTGGGATCTCTTCACTCCTCCTGGGTGCACCCGAGTCCTAGCCCAGGGTCACCCCCCAAGCCCGACAGCCTCCACACTCTCTCACTCCAGATCTTCCACCCGACAACTCCTCCCCAACTGGGCTGACCACAGGTATTTAAGGAAGCCTGCCCCCTGCCTATCCAAGTTGGTGATTGGTCAAGGCTCCCCAGATACCCAAAGCAGCTCAACCTCTTCTCCCCTCCTCTCCTTCCAGGACCTTCTAGAAGGAAGGGGGATGTGATAGTGATGCCACCTGTTAGTCACCCAACTCTCTCTGAGCCTCTCCCAGCCCAGAATGAAAACAAACAGGCACAGCCACCATCTATGCTTCCCCAAATTTTCCTTCCCTGTCAAAAAATCCTCACTTCCAGCACTCACTAACTCACTAACTAGAGGGTGCTATATATATAGATATATCTATAGACATATCGATAGATAGATAGATAGATAGATAGATAGATAGATAGATAGATAGATAGATAGATAGACTGATCCAAAAAATGTAATGTAACGGACACTTTTTAATCAGAGTGTAGCATCAAGTCAATTAAACTCCTGTGATATTGATCTGGTCAGTTAAGTAGCAGAGGGGGTTGTTAATCAGTTTCAGCTGGAATAAACAACAGATGCACTAGATAGGCAACAATGAGACAACCTCCAAAAAAGGAATAGTTTTACAGGTGGAGGCCACTAACATTACTTTCCCTACTCATCTTCTCTGACAGTTTTTCACTGGTTTTGCACTTGGCTAGGGTCTGTGTCACTACTGGCAGCATGAGACGATACCTGGACCCTATAGAGGTTGCACAGGCAGTCCAACTCCTCCAAGATGGCACATCAATACATTCTATTGCCAGAAGATTTGCTGTGGCTCCCAGCTCAGTCTCAGGAGCACAGAGGAGATTCCAGGAGAAAGGCAGTTACTCTAGGAGAGCTGGACAGGGCTGTAGAAGGTCTTTAACCCATCAACAGGACCGGTATCTGCTCCTTTGTTCAAGGAAGAACAGAATGAGCATTGTCAGAGCCCTACAAAATGACCTCCAGCAGGCCACTATCAGAAACAGACTTCATAAGGGTGGCCCCAGGGCCCGATGTCCTGTAGTGGGGCCTGTGCTCACTGCCCAGCACCATGGAGCTCGATTGACATTTGCCATTGAATACCAGAATTGGCAGGTCCATCCCTGGCACCCTGTGCTTTTCACAGGTGAGAGCAGGTTCACCCTGAGCACATGTGACAGACATGAAAGGGTCTGGAGAAGCTGTGGAGAACATTATGCTGCCTGTAACATCATTCAGCATGACCAGTTTGGTGGTGTATCAGTGATGGTCTGGGGGGGCATATCCATGGGGGGACGCACAGACCTCTACAGGCTACACAATGGAACCCTGACTGTTATTATGTCTCGGATGAAATCCTTGGACCCATTGTCAGACCCCACGCTGGTGCAGCTGATCCTGGGTTCTTCCTGGTGCACGACAATGCCCGACCTTATGTGGCGAGAGTATGCAGCCAGTTCCTGGAGGATGAAAGGATTGTTACATTGAATGGCCCCCACGCTTGCCTGACATAAATCCAATAGAACACCTCTGGGACATTATGTTTCGGTCCATCCGACACAGCCAGGTTGCACCTCAGTCTGTTCAGGAGCTCGGTGATGCCCTGGTCCTGATCTCGAGGGAAATACCCCAGTACACCATCTGTCATCTCATTAGGAGCATGCCCGGATGTTTTCAGGCATGCATACAAGCACGTGGGGGCCATACAAACTACTGAGTACCATTTTGAGTAAGTGCAATGAAATTTCAGCAAAATGGACTAGCCTGCTGCATCATTTTTTCACTTTGATTTTCAGGGTGTCTTTGACTTCAGCCCTCTGTAGGTTGATAATTTTTATCTCCATCAAATGATGTGGCATCCTTTAATTCCCAACACGTTACCGAGTCCATATTACTATAAATATCCAGCATGATCTTTTTCCCCATTGACATCTGTTGTATTTTCAAAGTGTTCATTTTGAGCAGTGTGTATATTGTGACAGTGCTCTGCCCTGTGTAAAAAAATGGTATTGTGTCACCCTTGGTTCTCACACAGGCAGGGTTCAGGGGCTTCAGGGTGCTTTTATCATACACAGGAAAATGAATTTTCTATTTCCTCAGAGGTTGGTAAAACCCAGCTTGGGTTCTGGAGCCCAGAGGCTTCATAGAGAAAGAGAGGAAGGGAGAAAGTCTCCAATCTTGGGCCCAAGTTTTGCGAGAACCCACACTGATTGTGCACTGCAGGTGTGTGCAGGGCTATTGTTAGAGTGGTGACTAGTGTTCTGGGCTCTACCCTGACAGGCGGTGGAGGGCTCTTTCCAGGAGTTGGAAGAGCTCCATCTACGAGACAGGTGGGAGCCAGTGCAGGCATAGAGCTCATGTATGTTGATCAGCATCACTTGGGCCTTTCAGTGATTTTGGGTCCTTCCATAGAAACTGGTTAACAGTGAGGATATTGTCAGTGTACAGTATGATTTTAGAATATACTTCCAGTCTAAGTTTACAAGAACACCAAGCTGTAAGCACAGGCAGAGAGAGCTTCCGCACAGGGTCACGGTGCCAGTTCATTATTGCTCTTATGGGATAAACTGCTTTAATTGCATTTGACAGACCTATGTAATGTGAGAGTACAAACTACTTAAGGTATTTTTAATCAGCTAAGTTTAATAAGTAATATACTGAAATGTGCTTAGATATGTTATGGTTTAATTAGGCATGAACAATACTGTTCATTGTGAATGTTTTTGGACATGTCAGAATAATTATTAGGACTTCAAGGTGGTGTTTGCTAAAAAGTAATTCATCCATATGTTTATTTAAAGAGACATCTGCTTTCCTCTATGTTAGGTACCAGATTCCAAAACAAAGTCCACTAAATTTATGAAATCTAATTGGTTGAAACAGAAAATGTCTGAAATTCACGGTTTATAATTGAATTATGTTAAACAACTTTGGAAGATACACTTATCTTTGATGGCCAAGGTCCTCAACCAAGATTATAATGGATTTATAATTGTGCCCATGTTGCGTTCTGACAGGGCCTTAAAGAAGCACCAAATATTGTAAAAAGAAAATTCATAGATCAGTTGATCTTGGTTCCATTAACATGGCACACGTTGATCTTGGTCCACTGGTATAATGTTGGCATGGGACTTTTTTTTTTGCATCTTCAAGGCAAGTAGGGATTGGGGAGGGTTCAGTCAGTTTGAGAGTTATGTATAGGCAAGGTAATTTTTACAGTCAAGGGGTAAAGATGGGATTAGGTAGACAAGTGCAGAGTGGAAACATTTGTATAGTTTTGTTTAAGATAGATTTGTTATGTTACTAGTTATGTTTCATTTATGGAATTTGTTTAGTTTGGTTTCGGAATTTGTTTAGTCTTGTTTAATTTTTATAAAATTTTGATTCGTTTTCATTAACATTAGTTTCATTTAATTTTTTAACGGATTCCAACTTTTCAGAAAGATTAGAATTTGGATCAGTCGAAAAACGAATGACCGATTCTGTGTGAAGAAATAGCTGGTTGTTAAGCAGCGGGCTGGGAAGCCTGCATGGTTTTGGAGATATTCCCTGTATCTGCATGTGCCGGCGTCATCGGCAAATGCGCACTGAAGCAATGGCACGTTGCTTCAGCTAGATACCCGGAAGTAACTCCAGGAGCGATGTCGTCGGTCGGAGTGGTGTAAGAGGACTGCTGGCTTCCACCTAAGGTAAGTAATTCATAATTCACCCCCCACCCAAAGCACCTTGTCCCCCTAATGGTGACAAGGGCCTCTTTCCGACAACCCTGGGCTGTGGTTGTCGGGCTCTGTGGGCGGGGGGCTTATCGCAATCTGGAAGCCCCCTTTGTGAATGGGTATTTGGTACATCATATCCATACTCATTCACCAAAAAAAGTGTCAAAAAGTAAAAGCCGCAGGAAACTGTTTTTCACAAGTCCTTTATTAAAGAAGAAGAAAAAAAAATACTGCGCCTCAATGTCCATCACGACGCCGGATGACCCGAAAAATTGAAAAATTGCAAAATCCACTCTGCCTCCTAAGAGGCTACCCGCCGTATGCCATTTCTTCAACTTTGACAGTAATTATATAGGCAAGGGGTGGGGCCACCCATTAAATCACCCCGTGACACCGCCCTCTTCTGACATCACATGACGTCATGTAACATCAGAAGGAGTGGTGCCACCGGGTGACGTAACTGAGTGTTTTTCAATTTTTTGCAATTGTTTTTTAGATTTTTTTTGCTATTTTTCGGGTTGGCGGGCATTGTGATGGACATCAAGGGACATTTTTTTTTTCTTTTAAAAAAGAACTTGTCACAAACTTTTTCCTGTGTTTGTTACTTTTTCACACTTTTTTTGGTGAATGGGTATGGGTACGATGTACCTGATAATCATTCACCTGGGGGGTTGGGATCTGGGGGGCCCCTTGTTAAAGGGGGCTTCCAGATTCTAATAAGCCCCCTGTTCACAGACCCTGACAACCACAAGCCAGGAAAGTTGAGAAGAGGCCCTTGTCCCCATCAGAATAGGGACAAGGTGCTTTGGGGTGGGGGCACAGCGCCTCCTGCCCCAAAGCACCCACCCCCCATGTTCAGTGCATGTGGCCTGGTATGGTTCAGGAGGGGGGGTGCTCGCTCGTCCCTCCTTTTCCTGACCTGCCAGACTGCATGCTCGGATAAAGGCCTTGCATGGATTTTGGGGGTCCCCACACAGTTTTTTTTTTTTTGGCTAGGGGGTCTCCTAAAAATCCATGCCAGACACAAAGGGCCTGGTATAGACTGAGGGGACCCTACGCAATTTTTTTTAACACTTTTCTATTGCCGGGCAATTGCCGGCATTCTTTATCTTTACATTCATTTGTCAGTGGGGAAGCCCGCTGGCAGATGGTGACTCATGGTTGTTAAGGATGTGGGTGCTTATCAACCAGCAATTTCTTCATACAGAATTTGAATTGTCGGTCGTTTTTCAACCGATCAAAATTCTAATTGTTCTAAAAAGTTGGAATTCATTAGTAAACAAAACAAATAGGTTTCAAGAAAATTCGTTACTATTCGTTACTATTTTATTCAGAGATTCAGATACATCCGAATCTCAGAGTAGCAAAAAATATGTCCACATTTGTATTCGAACTGAAACTAATTGCATATGTCTAGTTTTAAGGTCAGGTCTAAGGCTGGGTTCACACTTGTGCGTTGCGTTTTTGAACTCCGGTTTCTTTGCCAAGTTCTCAATCAATTGTTCAGCGGTTTCTTTGCGTTTTAGCTGCGGATTTTCTGACCTGGGAGAGGAGAAGGAAGTGTACAGTGGCTGACCGCGATCTTGCCGCTGTTATCATGAGGGCGAACTCCACGCCAAATTTTAAATAAAAAAACGGCATGGGTTCCCCTCCAGGAGGTCTGGTATGGATTTTAAGGGGAACCCCCCTACGCCGAAAAAACGGCGTGGGGGTCCCCGCAAAATCCATACCAGACCTTTATCCGAGCACGCAGCCCGGCCGGTCAGGAAAGGGGGTGGGGAAGAGCGAGCACCAGCCCGCATGAACCGTACCAGCCTGCCTGCCCTCAACATGAGGGGGTGTGTGCTTTGGGGCAAGGGGGCGCCCATGTTGATGAGGACAAGGGCCTCTACCTGACAACCCTGGCCGTTGGTTCTTGGGGTCTGTGATCAGGGGGCTTATCGGAATCCGGGAGCCCCCTTTAATAAGGGGGCCCCCAGATCCTGCCCCCCACCCTATGTGAATGAGTATGGGGTACATCGTAGCCCTACCCATTCACCTGGTGGAAGAAAAATGTCAATAAAAAAACAAACTACACAGGTTCCTAAAGTAATTTATTAGGCAGCTCCGGGGGTCTTCTTCTGACTTTGGGGGTCTTCTTCCGACTTCGGGGGTCTCTTCCGACTCTCCGGCCTTTTCTCCTGCTCTCCGATGCCTTCTCCACAATCTCCGGTTCTTCTCCCACTCTCCGGTGCTTTCTTTCTTCTGACGGGCACCTCCACTATCTTCTGCCAGCTCTTTTGCTAGCGGCGGCCCGGTGTTCTTCGTCGCCTTCTTCCCTCTTCTCTTCTCGAGATGTTGACATGACGCTCTCTTCCACTGTAATGCCGGTTGCACGGTGCGCAATGATTTATATAGGTATGGTCACCGGGTGATGCCACCCGGTGACCCCGCCCCCGTATGATGTCACAGTCCCGGGGAATGATGGGACTGTGACGTCATACGGGGGTGGGGTCACCGGGTGGCATCACCCAGTGACCACGCCCCATGCCTATATAAGTTGTTGCGCACCGCACACACGGCATTACAGCGGCTGGCAGCGTCGTGTCAACATTGAAGAAGAGAAGAGGGAAGAAGACGAAGAAGAAGACCGGGCCACCGCTAGCAAAAGAGCTGGAAGAAGATAGCGGAGCGCCCGGCAGAAGAAAGAAGGCACCGGAGAGCGGGAGAAGAACCAGGGAGCGCGGAGATGACACCGGTGAGCAGAAGAAGAGCCCCCCACCCTCAGACCCAGACAACCAACGGCCAGGGTTTCGGGTTGAGGCCCTTTTCCTCATCAGCATGGGGGCCGGGTGCTTTGAAGTGGTGGGGGGTCGCAGGGGGCCCACTGCCCCAAAGCACCCACCCCCCCCCATGTTGAGGGCATGCGGCCTGGTACGGTTCAGGAGGGGGGGGCGCTCGTTCGTCCCCACCCCCTTTCCTGACTGGCTGGGCTGAGTGCTCAGATAAGGGTCTGGTATGGATTCTAGGGGGACCCCCATGCCGTTTTTTTGGCGTAGGGGGTTCCCCTTAAAATCCATACCAGACCTAAGGGCCTGGTATGCTCCTGAAGGGGAACCCATACCGTTTTTTATTTAAAATTTGGCGTGTTAGTTCCCCCTCATGATTCATACGTACTGTGTTCAGAACGCAACACATCTGCGAATCAGATGCATTCCCATAGAACATAATGGGCAGACAATTCGCACCGCAATGCCTAGAAAACGCACACGATTTTTGGGCAATGCGCAGTGTGAATGCATCACACATATATGAACCAGCCTCATTGAAATTAATGTATTTTAAAATGTTATGCAAATTGGATGCAGTGTAAGCCGCAACCAATTCGCATAGGTGTGAACAGGGCCTAAGGGTTTTGAGTTAAAGTGTTACTAAACCCAGGACCCTGCATTCACTATATCTGGTCTCACACAATACACAGAACATGGAAATGCAATTATTTTAGTAAATATAAACCGCTAAATACCTTTTCTCATATAGCAGTATATAGAAGTCTTGTGACTTCTATCAGTGTCTGGCCGAGCACTGGTTAAAGACTGTCCTATGAGGCTGCATGACCCCTGACCCTCTGTCTGGAGAGTGCCGATTGGCCCTGTGCTGATCACATGCTCCCCCCCCCCAAAAAAGCAATACACACAACATTTTATTTTGACAATCCAATAAAAGCTTACTTGAAAAATTTCCTTTCATGTTGTAAGTTATGCCTGTCTGCTGGCCATCTCTTTCAATATCTTCCCTGCATGCTTTGCAGCTTCTCCTCTGCGGTTCACTTTCTAAATACTGCATATCCCATGGTATTGTGCTGCATGTTATCTGTGATTCCTATACATACTGCGCTTCCTGAAACTCCTCCTCTTAGCACCTCTATAGTTTAAAGGCAAACTTTGTGAAATGTGTGCCACAGTAGTGCCTACTCACAGGGCATGTGTTCAGATTAATAGGAGTAGGATAGAAATAATTGAAGTTTAATGTGAAAATTAACATATTATTTTACATTTTTACCTTACACAATATTTAGGTGTGCCCACTGTTTGATTACATTTTTTTTATATAAATATGTCATTTATCTCCACCAGCCATAAAAGAACAGAAATTGATAGTTATCAAACAAATCAGCCACCTAATTAGATGCACATCTATTATAAATCAGGATAGTTCTCATTTAACAAAATATATGCAACCATTTTTTATGTATTTGCAATCTTTACGAACCTGGGCAGCGCAGTGAGACAGTTTTACTAAGTCTGCAAAAGATTTAGCACAGTAGACGAGACAGATCTGCCTTCATAACACATTTAAAATAAAAAAAAACTGGTCTGAGGCAGGTTTTATATTGTTGTAGTGCTACTTTAGAGCAGCACGGGGAAAAATCTGCGAATCGAACAATAGTAAATCTGTCTCAAAATTCATCTCACTGCTCCTGTTTACCATTGTGTGAGGGAATTGAAAAATGTCTTTCATAAGGTTTATGCCTTTAGGATAATCATTGGCCAAAGGCTAATTCGGAAAACATTACCACTAGGCAGATCAGTCAAAAACACAATGAAAGCAAGAGTAGGTACCTATAAGCTTTGTTCTAGGTTATTAATCCTGTGACAGAAGGTCTAGCTAATAATCTAGTTGAATAATCTTGTGTTTTCTCTGAAGAGCTATTTTAAAGCTGAAGTTTTTTGTTTTTTTATATTGGTCCAGCTTGGATGGATATGCCACATCTGAGTGATGCCCGTGGAAGCTGCAAATCACTGTAGTAGTCACCACTCACCACTCTTACAATGATAGCAGCAATCTTTGGGGGCCATTCACAAAACCCCTTGTATTTTTTAATGACTACAAGGCATTCTTTGAATTGACTAGGTAGAGAGGTGGGGTGGTGATGTCATAATCACCACCTTGTCCAATCAGAGAATGCTTTATATTGTTTGGAAAATGCATTCTGTGTTAAATTGAGGCAGTGCTGAGCAAGGGACTCCCTGTAATTTTCTGCAGAAGGGAAGCTGCTTGGCACAAAACCCAGAAGATAGCAGCAGTCACGGTAGTAGTGGTGAATAGTATATGAATTTACAGCTTCCCCCTGTGCTTTCATCTGTGCAGACCTCCGGCTGTCCGTGTTGGTCCCTCTTCCCTTAAGGGTGCGTGGTGTTTCTTTCCTTCCTTGTTGGATTCCACACAGACCACTAGGGAATTTGGTCTGTGAGCATATCATGTTTTCACCATTTCCCCGCCCCTTCACAGCTCCCAGAAGGAAGAGTATTGGACCTTTTTGCACATTCTGCAGAGACAGTTTGTATGCTACCATGTATACTGTTACATTGGAGTCTACCCTTCATTTTGCAGCTTAATTACCAATTGGGTGCGAGCTGGCCAATATTTAGCATTAATTATACTTCCCTGTGCTTCTCCTGAAGAAGCAAGATCTATTTCGCGAAGCGCATCAAGACCAGTCACACAGTTGCTTCAGATTGATGGGGGTATCTATATGGTGCCTCCAAGTCCCACATACTAATTTCTTTCTATGTGATTTTGATGTAGCACTAGTCAGGTTTATAAATACAGTTACTGTGCAATGTTTGTTTTTAAATGTATGTCAATATATTTTTAATATTTTTATAGATATTGTTTGAGGTGTGGCTCTTTAAAAGTCCCGTGGGCAAAATATTTTTCTCTGTGTTGTGCATACTAATTTGGGACTGGGACACTACCTCAGTTCTCTCCACACCAGCTCTACTTCCCCAGAATTCCCCAGAAATTACTTAGGTACGATCTATGCTTATTTACATTAGTCCAAGCTGGATCAATGTAACTGTGCAAAATAAATTTAATGTATACATGTCAGGGTAACTTGGTACATATAAAGTAATAATAACCTTGGCATGAAGGCGGTGATCCATCCATTTGAAGGCGCTCACCCAGTCTGCAAGTCAAAACTTCATTGCCAACTAAGGTGAAGCCCGGAACACACTGATAGCGTATTATGTCCCCTATAAAAGAAAAAAAAAACATATTTTCCTTGGTCAAATGTTTTATTGAAAGAAAATACAAAGCATACATGTAAAAGTGTGACTAGTACAAGTTTTTAATAAGATAGGTACATCACGAATGAAGCATGAAAATTACTCTGTAGGATCAAGTAACAAGTAATATTTAGCATGAGAGGACTATTCCCAACAAAGGCACACAAAAGTAGGGTAACAATCCAAACACATATCATTTGTAGGTAAGGAGAGGGATAAACCTGGGAGAGGTGTCATGGGATTATGAGTATGTTAGGGCATCCCAACAGGTGCCCAGCAGCCTGGCTCATCACTGGGGGGTACCAAAAAGCCCAAGAGTCCTGGGAGACTGTGCTTAGGGGTGAGCGGTAGTAGCGTACATGAGGGGGAGATTACCTAGAGGTCAGAGCATAACAAAAAGCACTGCAGGGGAGCAAAACAAGGAAAAGATAGAGGCAGGAGGGGTGTAGGGGAGCAGTAAGGAAAGAGGGGAGACGAAAAAAGAGAAGAGCAAAGTAGAGCAGGGGAAGTTAGAACAGAGGGGGAGTTAAAAAGAAGGAGTGGATGGGGGTCCCCTAGGGGATGCATGGGATTTGATACTCAAATAAAAGTTAGGATAGAAAGTCTATACATAGGAGATTAGGGGATCATCTAATCCAAGGGGTAGGTAATGGGTAACCCAGGGTCTCCAGAGTTTCTCAAATCTATGCACTTTGTCTAATATGACAGCTTCAAGTTTAGTGTGAATCGCAAAAACAATTTTTTAAACAAAATGCTTTCATACAATTTATTGTAAACATAACAATAATAGTAATAGGGTGCAGAGACAAAAGTTTTGGCTGCTGCTTAGCTGCAATAATTGTGGTATAATTACAAAGTTTTGCTTCCAAAGCCCTTTCATTATAAAGAGTGGAGTAATGCAAAGGAGCAGCTGCAAGGATCAAGCAAATTGATCTGCAATCCATAGAGGATTATTTAATTTAGGTTTGATCACTTGAAAAGTCATTGCGATTCACTGATAAATGTTATCATCTCTAGCAGCCTTTAGAATACAATACTGTTATCTTTTGTTACATGAACAGCATTTCTAAACTGACCACAATTACTGTAGTGTAGACTTAACACAACAAAAAATAAAAAATACTTTGAACAATTTTACACTGCAGTGTTAGCCACCAAGATTTTTTGGACATAACCCTACACAAAGCCTTTATAAACTGACTATATATAATAAGACCACAAGTTTTTTTTTTAAGCAGACACTCTTTAGCACCAAAAACTGAACTGTGCTGTGAAACTTTTTTTGAGTTTTGGAAAGCTCACTGTGATACTATAAGAGTAGGCAGCATTCTGAACCAGATTTTTGTTAATTTTAGTTGCATTGTTCTCATAAGTACTGTAGCCTGTTCATAAATCCTGACTTACTATTCCATTTATTACTATTACACACAAATTCTACTACATGCAGCCGGCTTCATTAATATGGGAATTTAAATATGGAACTTGACAGGCACTGATAGAGAGCACCAAACTGGATGTCTCAGTAGACATGTGGATATGCATGGCTTGTCATTTCTTCCCAAGGTAGAATATCAACTGAACAACATAAGCATTGGATGCACCTCTGCATTGAGCGTCCATGTGCAGCTAAACCCACTATTATTTTACATCTATACTCCACTCTATAAACCACTTCACACAGCCAAAGTTTTTACCTATTTCAAACTCATCATCTTCTGCCAGAGTTTCAGCATTTGTCACAGGAGCAGGTGCCTGGCATATTCTCAACTGGTAAGCTGTAAAAAATGAAAATAATTATTTTTAATATGTATTTAGGTATGCACTGAGTATTTTTTGAAGTCACTTATATGACAGAAAGCTCTGTGTAAAGAAAATGTGTAGTGGAGACATTTATTAATGTATTCTTGGTTCAGTCTGACAACAGAGTACACTGTGGCTTATACAAGGAAAAAAAAAAACAATACATAGAACCCTGTTGTGGAGGCTGTGGTGTACTGCATATGCAAGCTTGTACAAAAACTAGGCAACCAGGCCAAAGGGACAGTACTGTCATTAAGTGGCATATTAAAAGGTAAATCTTTCTATCTAAAAACTCTGCTTAATATGGCATTGTCTCTAAAATCATTAGGGCAGCTGTAAATTTTGCTGGCCAAAATATATACTGTATATTTTTTTATAGCTGCCAGTAGTTCAACTTTAAATTAGCATTAAAGGTTCCTTTTTTTCCTTTAAAACAACAAACATATTATACATGCCTGCTCTGTGCAATGGTTTTGCACAGAGCAGCCCCAATCCTCTTCTCCTGGGGTCCTCCCAGCACTCCTGGCTCCTCCTCTTCAGCGAGTGCCCCCATAGGAAGTAGTGCCCCCATAGGAAGCAAATGACACAGACATGGCAGCTTGGCCCGCCCCTCACGCCTTTGTCACTGGATTTGATTAACAGCAGTGGGAGTCAATGGCTCAATAGCAGTGGGAGTCAATAGAATGCATTAAAGTTAAAAAAAGGCTTTACAACTATTTTAAAGGAAAACTGTGCTTTTAGTAAAAATAAAATAGTTGTCCTCCCTCTGCCCCAGCACCCCCCTTCCTCAGTTTCTAAAAATAAATATCTGTGTTCTTGTATAACCATTCTATCTAGATTGCTGACAGTTTGAGGCAAATTTAGTTTTTGGCAAAGTTTGATTGCTTTTGGTTGTTCTGGGTTCTGCTGTTTGAAAGCTTGGCTCCTTTCCCCTGAATTCTTGTAGCTTCCATAATTTAGACCTTAACTTGCATATTCAAACAGGCTCAGCCAACCCCTGGCTGGAAGAATAAACTGGGGCCTGGAACAACAGGGTCCTTGTCTTGTGGAAAGAGACTGAGCCCGAGGGCTGTGGCCCTTTGGACAAATAGCTGAAGTTTATAAGAGGCTATCTGGGTCCCAGCACTGGTTAGAGCTAGGGGACCCACAACCAGAATTCCTGAAAGCGGTGGAAGGAAGTCCACAGAGGATCTAATCTGGCGGCACACAGTACAGAAACTCGCTGGTACAGCAGGTAAGCACCCAAGTACCCTGGGAAAATTGAGAACAAGCCTGAAAAGATTCTAGAGAGTGTCCTTGCCAACCTTTGGGAAAGCTATTTCAAGTTTGCTGGCTCAGTGCTTACTTTCACAATGAAGTCCCCTTAACTGTGTTTCAAGAGGGTGGCTGCACCTTGAAAATACAGTACAGTTAGAGAGTGTTGCCCATTACATTTTGTAGCGGTCTTGGAGTATTCCAAAGCTCACCCTGCACCATACCCAAGTTTAATAAGCAAAAAATCTTGTGAAGAGAGACTGGGAAGCTACTGTGTGCCTGGCTGCTTGTATTTACTAGGAAATAACTTGGGACAAATCGTGGGACCCAGTTGGTGCCTGAGTGCTACATTCCACAGAGATCTTTACTGTACAGTTGCTGGAAGCTGCACAGCCTTTCCACTGAAAGTCTTTTAGCCAAGTTATGCAATGTTAGTTTGAAGCCAACTGCTGATGGCACTCTCATAGAATTAAATGGAGATATATGCAAATATCATGGGTGTTTTCTGGGGGTAGGGATTTTTAATGAATAGCTGTTCTAACAGTACAGTTATCTTGTATCAATGTGACAACACTTAGTCCTCATAAAAAGGTGGCTGATCGTTGATGTTGCACCAGTGGTTCTGAACTCTATCACCCAATTTTAAAGTGGAATTCCAGACTACATCTAACTAATGGCACCCACCCCCTTCTAACTCATATACTTACTACTCTGTAGAAGGAAGATGAATATGCTTACCTGTTCTCAGGGATGTCTGGCCAAGTCTTGTGTTCTCCCCAGCAGTTGGATTCAGGGGATAGAAGAGAGCACCAACAATTGATGGAATGCTTGGGATGTCAGTCAGTCTCTATAGACTTACTATGGGACATCCGTTAGAGGCTACCATTACTCTCCCCTGAAGTCGGCCCCTGGGAGCCGATCATGTGCCAGGTCCAAGGCACCCTGAGAATACGTAAGTATAAGCATCTTTCTTCTACAGGGTATTTTGAATAAGAGATAAGAGGGGTGTGAGCTGTTTTAAGCTTACAGTAGTTTGATCTAGCCTGGAAATTTACTTTAAAAACACAGTATGTTAACTTATATGATAGAGTTCTCCTCATTCCCTCAGTTCCCATCACTTAAATGGTAGCTCCACTTTGTAGAAACAATTATAGGAAAAAAAATTATAAAAATATAGCATACTGTATACAATTGCCACACAAGCCATACTGTAATGTAATGCTATTAAAATTACCTTTCCTTTTTAACCGGTTAAGGACCAGCCACGGTGTATAGACATCAGCAGAAGGGCACCTGGAGGCACCTGGAGGCACAATCACGTACCTGTACGTGGCCCTTTAACTGCTGACGTTGGGGTCGTGCACGCCGCCGGTGGCGCGCTCGCGACATCCTGCCTTTCCCGTGAGTCAGGTCGCGGGTCCCGCGGACTCCATCGCTGCGGGGATCCCCGCGATCGTCTTACGGAGGCATGGAGCGGAGAGATGTTAGTGTAAACACAACATCTCCCCGCTCCGCTACTGACAATGTCAGCGATCTCCGATGTGTCCGCCATAATGTCGCAGTCACAAAAAAAAATCGCTGATTGCCACCATTACTAGTAAAAAAATATTTTTTTATAAAAATGCCATAAAACTACCCCCTATTTTGTAAACGCTATAACTTTTGCGCAAACCAATCAATAAACGCCGATTGCAATTTTTTTTACCAAAAATATGTAGAAGAATACGTATCGGCCTAAACTGAGGAAAAAAAATGTTTATATATTTTTGGGGGATATTTATTATAGCAAAATGTAAAAGATATTGCATTATTTTCAAAATTGTCGCTCTATTTTTGTTTATAGCGCAAAAAATAAAAACCTCAGAGGTGATCAAATACCACCAAAGGAAAGCTATATTTGTGGGAAAAAAAGGATGTCAATTTTGTTTGGGAGCCACGTCGCACGACCGCACAATTGTCAGTTAAAGCGACGCAGTGCCAAATTGTGAAAACACCTCTGGTCATTATGGTCCGTTTTGGTCCGGTCCTTAAGTGGTTAAACTGCAGTATTGTAATTTTCTGTACAAAACACATGCAATAGGGAACCCTGAAGGCATTCAGTATACCAATGGTGTACTGAATGCCCCTAAAAATGTAATTTCCTGCATGGGTGAACTAAGATACATGTTAGGTTTAAGGCATCCTCTGCAGTAAAAATTCATTTTTTGGTGTGCTGCTCCCTAAGGGTTAATCACTTCTAAAGTCATACAGACACTGCCACCTTTCCCATTAGAACCTTGAAACTACCTCAGCTCAGAATCACTGTGCATAGGACATTGTCTAACAAAGAGTTTCTCCTTCAGGGCAGAAACAGGTAGTAAACTGCAACAAAATGTGTTAACCTCCCTGGTAGGATGATTTTGTCAGATTTTTGACTGTCAAAGCGGTACATTGTTTTGCATGGAAATTTGGCGTTTTATATTGTAGGCCTGTAATTCTTAGGAATAACTCACTTAAATCTGTCAAAACAAGAGTCTAGTAGACATCCCGGGTAAGATAAAGTTTGAAACACAAAATCGTGAATTAAAATATAATAAATAACTATAAATAATTATAAAAAATAATAATATAATAATAATACATTTTATTCAATAATGTAATCAAATCAAAAACACTGAAATTTGCTCAGTCGCAGAATTGTCGTGTCGTCACTTTCAGTGTCTGATGACAAATTTCCCCACAAATCACTATCGCTCAATCCGTCAAGTGATTCAAACTCACTATCGCTGTTTTCTAGCTGGTCTAAAACTGCTTTTGACGTAGAGGGATGCTTTTTTGGATGCCATGGATGTTCTCAAGTTTCCAGGCACAAAGAACAGTATATATAATATAAAACTGCAGGCAGGACACTGGACAAAAGCACTAGGGACAAAACTGATTTGAAATGATTTGGTACAGTAATGTAATCTACAGATTAATGTGTGTTATGTGTTTTGTAATTTTTTTTAATTTGCTGCCGGGCTCCGTTGCGGCGCTTGCAGAGAACGGAGCCCAGAACAGTAATACATTGGGTGGAGGATCCGGTGGAGGACACAGTGGGAGGACATTGCAGGATCCTGGTGACAAGGTAAGTAACCTGTACCAGGATACTGCGATGTAATCCTGAGTGTTGCTCAGGGTTACCGCTAATGGTACTGAAAATTAACCTTGAGCCACCCTCGGGAATACCGCCAGGGAGGTTAATATCCCTGCAATGTACATTGATCAGCCAGAGGGTATAAAATGAAGGAAGCCACTACAACACTAGACTTTTTTTATGCTACCCAGGGAAAATTGCTTTTAACTAAAGTGCTTATACTTTAACACTTTGAATATTGTCACTGAGCCTTGGAGAACCTGTGTCAGATACACCAAAAACTCAGAAGAAACCTTTCACCAGAAGCCTGACTAACTTTTTGCTTAATGTGAAATCTTCATATTGATTATATTCTTGGTGAGCTGAGCAATGTTTTGGCTTTAATAAACTTTGAATATCTAATTTGAAATTTGGACACTGTTCACATTAATTTCACAAAGCATTTTCTCCATTTGAAAAGAATCCAACTCCTATAATTTTTTGGACACCGTGACCCTTTTAAATAGAACATATGTTTTGTGCAGACACACATTTCACATCCAAGGAATGAGAGGTTGCTGAAAATTGTCTACACACTCATTAAAATGTATGAAACATCACGTCGAGCCAGCAAGTGTTTCTGAAAAGTGTCAATAAAATCAAACAAAGAAGCCATACCATAAGAAGAAAAATGTAGAGCTTATGTATGAATTCTGTTAATGCACAAAGAGATACATTTATAAAGCTGTGACATTAACTTTTACCAAACATTCACTAGTGGTGAATTAAATTACATTAATTTGAAACACATGCACCAGAGTGATTCTACTGTAGTGAACATCAAAGTCAACCGCTTTATACATATGCCCCAAGATAAGTTTATTTTCAAAATATCTTTTTACAGTTGTCCATATTTCTGGTGAAGGCAAAGATAACTGGATGCAATTTCAATGCATTCCAGTTCTCAGCCTAACATTACCAATGGGCAGCCCATAATGTTCAGTATATGAAATGCCAGAGAGGACTGTAAGAGACTGCAGCAATACTAGTGGAAATCGTGGTCAGACACTAGAGATGACCAGAGATCACTGCTATTACCATTTCATAAAAACACTTTACTACATGCTGCTGGGGTCCAAGTGCCATAAACCACGTACTAAAGGGCTGCATGTGGCCCTCAGTTTGGACACCAGGGCTCTATGGTGTTGATGTGTTTTATTTTTCTGATGTAGATGATGGATCTCATTTAAAAAAAGCTTTTATATTTACCTGCAATTTCACTTTTATAACACTTTATATACTCGAGTATAAGCCGACCTGAGTATAAGCTGAGGTACCTAATTTTACCACAAAAAAATGGAAAACATATTGACTCGAGTATAAGACGAGGGTGAGAATGCAGCAGCTACTGTAAGCAGAAAAGAGGGTCAACAATGCCCATTTGCACGCCTCACTGTGCCCATTGCAACCTCACTGTGTCAACCTCACTGTGCCAATTGTCACTGTGCCCATCGTCACTGTGCCCATTGTCACTGTGCCAATCCTCACTGTACCCATCCTCACTGTGTCCATTGTCACTGTGCCCATTGTCAGTGTACCTGAAATTGAAAGGCTGTGGGCGTCCATTCATTGTTTAAAACTTGCGGTCTCCTCCTGGTCCCTTCCATGATAGGCATTTCTCAGCAGACACAGTTCCGCCTATCACGAATGTTCTCTCATCCTCTGACTCAGTTTCCCAGCAGACACTGTGTTCAGTGTTCCGCCAATCACGGACGTCCTCTTGTCCGAGGATGAAAAGGCGTCCGTGATTGGCGGAACACTGAACACAGTGTCTGCTGGGATGGGTGAGGATGAGAGAACGTTTGTGATAGGCGTTTCTCAGGAGACACAGTTCCGCCTATCATGGAAGGAACCAGGAGGAGACCGCAAGTTTTAAACTATGGACGCCCGCAGCCTCTAAATATTTTCAGGTACACTGACTCGAGTATAAGCCGAGGGGGGCATTTTCAGCACAAAAAAAGGGCTGAAAATCTCGGCTTATACTCCAGTATATATGGAAAGCATGTTGAGTATATTTTTATCTAAAAGTAATAATAATTTTAATAACTGCCATATTAATCCTCCTATTTAATTAACTGAATGCACTTAACATGGTAGTAAACCCACTTTTTCATCTTTTACTTACAGGTAAGCCTGAAGGTACTGTGAATAGCTGCTAAACTTGCACTGTTTAGGGGATATTCAGAGTGCATGCAGCCGTTGACGTCACCGACGCATTCACCCTGAAGGTCCAGCATACCACATCAGACTTTCAGAGCCCGTGACATCATCGCACCCCCAGCCACTCGTGTAGCCGGAGGCTGTGAACCCAGAAGGAAGACCGGGTGAAGATGGAAGCCCTCTCAGCCAACAATGCAACACTGGAGGGTTTTGTTTTAAGGTAAGTCTCTCATTATGTTCTAGTATGGATTTTTTTTCTTTAACTGCGGTTTACTACTGCTTTAAAACAGGTCTTTGATAAAGTGCTTGCAAATACAAAAAAGGGCCAATAGGGAATGGTGGAACTACAAAAGAAGCCTACACTTATCTGACGTTACATAAAAAAGGGTATTCCCATTACTTTTGCCAGATAACAATGAGGAAGCCTTTGATAGATGTACATTGATTCTTGCTTTCAACACTGTAACAACTTAGGGGACAAGAATCTAAACATGTGCAATTTGTTTCGCACGGAATCAAAATGCGGCCAAATATTGCATCTTTTGAACATTCAGATGCATCCAAATGTCCGAAGAAAAAATAACGACTTTCAACTAATACAAAAGAAATTATAGCGAAAATAACGAATGAATTCAGCATGATTTGTTAATTTATTAAAGGTCTAATGAAACAAAAGGTCAACTCAGAGTAAATCTTACAGTCCAATCAGCTGATAAATTTTGTGCTGGTGGTTGTATTACTGGAAAAGTGTATTTCTGAGAACTGAGTGAGAAGGGTGTTGTATTGTATTTGAGCATAGGAGAAGAGATATTGTCATTGTGTATGCTAATGGTTCAATAAACAAACAACTTTCCAAACTACAAATCGTTATCACAAATATATATAAATACACATACATAAATATTGAATTATTGAATTAAAAAGTGACTCGTTATAATGAATATTGATACTCTACAGAAATAATGAATTATCCGAAAATGAATTAGTGTAACATAACAAATATAACAGAATGGAATTATGTATTTTACGAATGAAAACAAAATTATAATTCTTTCCATTGTGCACAAGTCTACAAGAGTCCCAAGCCCTTGTGATGAACTTGCAAAATAAGAATGCAGTATACTTCCTATTTAGATACTAATTAGGTACTATTCTTATGAAGAAGCAGGATCAACCTCATAGGGGGTAAACTGGATGCATTTGCTGCATGGTCTAGTTCACACAAACCAATTTACTCATTCTTAGATGTGTCTGTAATATCCCAATGATCCAAAGAGAGGTGTCATAGCACCACAAAAGAAAAAGTAAAAGATTATTTGTGCCTTATTTACCTGGATATTTTAGATAAGTTAACGTGTTTTAAAGGTATACTTATTCTACAAATAATAATATTACAGTAGACCTGAGCACACTTAGTGACAGGGTTAGGTGCTACATCTGGTGTCTGCATGATAGTCAGATGGGTAAGAATATAAATTAACCACAACCAGTTAGCGCAGTGGCAGTCCACCTCTTTTCACAGTTCTCATTTTCTCCCCAAAGACCACCATAACACCACACCTGTTTATCTGCCTTGTGTTTTGCATGGGTAAAGCTGGCCATGCAACAGTTGAATCTGATTCAAAAAACATATTTTTTTTAACTTTTGATTTTCTAAAGGTAGTAGCAAATTCATAGTGATGGAAAATTTAAAGAAGCAGGATAGAATATTTTCAATTCTAACTGGGGATATGTTTTTTGTAGGTTTGATATATCTGGGATTCCAATCAAATAGCAGGTCTGGATGAAATTTTAAGGGCGTTAGTATGGATTGAATCGATTTGGTGATGATAAGAAATAATGTTTGGACAAACAATTTTTCCGAACTTTCGTACAAGCATTCAAACATAAATGGATCATGTATGGCAAGCTTTAATCTGTCCTCCAGTAACTTAAAAGGCATGTTTAACCATATTTTGGATAAAGTAGACAAGAACAAGGAATAGTCCCCGCTACATAAATTGGCCTTCCTATTTGTCCTAAAGACCATTATCCGGCAGAAAGTAGCGTGAAATCCAAAATGTTACAGTTGTCGCCAAAACAAGGTAGATCTTCTAACGAGGACACCTGTTCCTGTGACAACTGTCTAAGTAATTTTCCTCAATTTGTAGATTTTCACCTACTTTCTATATTGCCTATGGCAGTGGTCATCAACCCTGTCCTCAGGGCTCACTAACATGCCAGATTTTGTGTATTACCTTGGGGAGAGACTAGAATACTGTAATAACTGAGCAGCAAATGATATCACCTGTGTTGTATTTCAGTTATCTTGCAAACCTGGCCTGCTAGTGGGCCCTAAGGACAGGGTTTATTACCACTGGCCTATGGGAAAGAAAGCAGGAAAAGTTAAAACTCCCCGATGGGACACAGACAGCAAAACAATAAACTGTCTGGGGTTTAAAAACCTTCCCTACACTAGCCAAAGACCTAAAAAGTTATGGGCTACACACTCAGGAGTTTATTTACTAAAGGCAAATAGGCTGTTTTTTTTTTTTATTTGCCTTGCACCTGATTGGGTATTCTTTACAAAGTGAAGCTTTACCACACAAAAAGAGTGCAACTGCACTTGTAAAGCACACAGTCGATTTGCCTTTAGTAAATCAACCATGCAGTTTTTTTTTTCATCCCTTCTCGCCAATTCTCATTTTTAAAATGCAAGATTTCTGCTATGCTACACCATGCAGCCAAAAATGTTGACTTTGCGTATGCTATCCATAGGTATATGCAAATCATGTGAAATGGTAAATATGGCTTTGTCCTGCAATGATCAAACAAAAAAGCCAGAAATGTGCTGCTTTATATAATAATTGTACTTTCAGGGAAAGTACAGCAATCTTTTTGGCCTAACCCTCCTCCACCTCACAGACATACTGTATATATCTGCTTTGGAAGTCCAAGGTCCACAGGAATCTTTAGCGCCTCCAGATGAAACCTTCTTCCCCTATCTGTGCCTGCACAGTCAAACCCCAAAGACTCTTGTGGCCACCTCCTGATACACAAGATGGTTGGGAGAATAGAAATCTGTCGGGTCTATGTATAAAACATTTGCTAGATAAATGTGACAAGCATTGGTCTAGATGAGACACAATTTCACTGGCCACAGTTCCATTAGTGGTAGACATTGATTTCAATGGAGATAAGGAGAAAAGAAGTAGGATACAAAATACTGTCTACAGCATGATTTCCATGTGATTAAAAATTGTAAGGACTTGAGTGGTAAGAAATCTCCACCAGACTTTCTAGTTCCACCCCAACATTGTTGGCTATTACAGATGTACAGTATGTTCCTTAACGTAGAATAATCATCAAAAAGTCCATCTGAGAGTAGCAGCACTTGTTGAGAAAAAGGAAACCACAACATAGAAATCTCATAGTCTTCATGAGTTATAAGTAACCACCAAGTAATTCAACCCACCAGCCCTCACACAACAAATAAATATCAGTTTGCTGATATTTTGCCCTTTAGGTTCTACAGTAATCAAAGTATGATTTCCCTGCAGTTTTGTTCTTTACAAAATTATATGAACTCATGTCTTAACAGTATTTGAAAAACGTGCCAATAAATGTCAGTGGAACTGATTGATTGTTTTTGACTAACTGTCACTCTAAATCTATTCCGTTCCTGTTAGTTAAACTCTATTTGAGTTGTAGGTCAGAGATTGAAATTAATGTTAGATAGAAATGTCAGGGTCACTTTTTTTTATTTTTTATTATTGTTTTGGAGATTGGAATTTTTTACATGCAAGTACCATTTACCTATGCACAGCGGGTGGACCTCATAGTATGACATTGTTCTACAAAATACGGTTGTCATAATAAGCTGAAGGTAGAGAACTTTTCTCCATAAAAAAAAAATATTTAGTACATTGATTATATAGGCTGAGTGGGTAACTTCCAAATAGTGTGTTTATTAACCACGTCAGCTCAGCTCTTGTATAGGAATAAACTCAAGGTTCAGCTTGAGCATCATATATAGTAGCAGTATTTCTAATGCTACTATATATATACCAGCTTCCCATCTGTCAGTGGTTGCTAAGGAAACAGCGGGTGCTGGCTGTAATGTCACCTGGTCCCCTTCATTTACTGTTCAGGAATCCTGGGCCATGTAAACAGAGGGGCAGGAATAGCATAACATCACTAACCAAATATGACCGTTTGTGAATGACATTGACCAGATAACCATGACCAAATATGGCCATGTCCATATTTGGTTGATGATGTTACCCAGGAGACCCCATCCCTTTGTTTGCTTATAGCAGCAGGGCCCTGGGAAATGTCATTCAGTGTAATTCAGCGACAGGATAGGATGTATATTTGCAAAATTATTTTCTTTTGTTGAGCATTGGACTGGCATCTTTCATTGGGATTTATGTGGTTCTGCATAGCAGGAGAATGTCTTTGATGATAGATCAGATATAACTTTTTATTTTATTTTAATAAAGGAATTTTAAGAAACTGTGTAAGTGTCTTTATTTTACTGATTAAGCAAGGATACTATGTACCCCTTTCTTATTCATATGGGGGAACCTAATATCTTCATTGTTAATGGGGTTTTGATAAGTCTCAATCACAAGGCCAGGGTTGTGGATAAAAGCCCCTTCTTCCCATCAACATCTCAATAAATAAATACAAATAAATAAATAAATCATTATAATACAAATTAAAAGTAAACCTTGTTGCACACACCTGCAAATGCAAACACAGTCTAGGGTGCTCACATGTATGTAAACCACGGTAGCACCACACATGGTATCACAAGATATTGCCACAAAACTAAGGAGTGAGAGCAATAATTGTACCACCAAGAGCTCACCGTAAACAGCAAACTGATGAGCTGTAAAGGCTTTTAAAGTGTCACCTATGGAGATTTTTGGGTACCAATTTTTTAGATATCATGAGCTCACACAATTGTATGGTTTGGCATATTTGGTATCTATTTACGTGACAAAACCCTATAATTTATATTTTACAAAAAAATGGGTATTATATTGTGTTTGTTTGCATTAAAATGTAGTTTATTATATTTTTTCCTGAAAAAGTGCATTTGACAAACAGCTGCACAAATAATTTTAATATTTAATATATGAAAAAAATTGTAACAACTATCTTTTTATTCTACATGTCCTCTGCTTTCTGAAAATCTATAATGCTCTGGAGGTTTTACAAAATATTATAGCTAAAAATACAGATATTTACCTGTGAGCAAAAAATTTAAGAAATGTCTAGTGCCGAACTGGATAAAGAGCCACGCTTGTTGAAAAATCCTCTGCATAACAGATTACTATTCTCCCTCAGAGTGTTAGATGCTTGGTCCCCAGTAGGGATGAGCTTCGTGTTCGCGTCGAACATACGTTCGACTCGAACATCGGCCGTTCGATGAAGAACGAACGTTATGGTCAGTTCGTGCTAAATTCGTGTTGGGTGACACGGCCCATAATTCACTGCAGAATCGCAGTGCATTGCTGGCTGATGATTGGCCAAGCATGCACTATGACCCACATGCTTGGCCAATCACAGCGCAGAAAAAACGGAGAGCCGTAATTGGCCAAAGCCAGGGTGGCTTTGGCCAATTATGGCTCAGGGGGTTTAGTACACGCCCCACACTATATAAGGCCGCCTGGAAGGCGGCCTTGTGTAGTGTGTTGGCGTTTGTGAAAGAGGCAGTTTCAGAGAGATAGACGGTGCCATTTATATTGAGTTAGATAGAGCAGGCAGGCGAGTCAGTTAGCTGCTGTTATAGTGTGTAGAGGATATATATGCATCCTAGGTGTTGTATATATATTTATACACTGTATTGAGTTTAGCTAGATCCGTTCCTGTTAGTCTCTATACTGTGACAGGCAGGCAGGTGATTGTGCTAGCTGCAGACAGTCAGTGTTTCACTTAGTGTACTACTGTGTGCTTTGCATAGCGATCACCTAAAGTTCACCTGGATACAGTTATTCTCTATACTGTGACAGGCAGGCCGGTGATTGTGCTAGCTGCAGACAGTCAGTGTTTCACTTAGTGTACTACTGTGTGCTTTGCATAGCGATCACCTAAAGCTCACCTGAATACAGTTATTCTCTATACTGTGACAGGCAGGCCGGTGATTGTGCTAGCTGCAGACAGTTAGTGTTTCACTTAGGGCTCTTTCACACGGATGGACTGTTCAGATCTGCCTGTCAGTTTTTTAGGCGGACCTGAACGGATGCTCCATGTACCCCTATGGAGCCACGGATGTCAGCGGCGACATGTCCGCTGACATCCGACCCGCTCCGATCCGCCAAAGTGTGACGGAGGAAAACCCTACTTTTCCATCTGTCTGCGGATCGGTTCGGATGACAATGGACTCTATGGTCTGTTGTCATCCCATCCCCCATAGGGGAGAGCGGCGCTCTGACAGGTCGGTCCCCGCACAGTGTGCGGAGACAGACCTGTCATCTCTCTGCTCAGCGGGGATCAACGGAGCAAAGCAGAGCCCGCACACGGACACGAATCGCGTGAAAGGGGCCTCAGTGTACTACTGTGTGCTTTGCATAGCATTCACCTAAAGCTCACCTGGATACAGTTATTCTCTATACTGTGACAGGAAGGCCGGTGATTGTGCTAGCTGCAGACAGTCAGTGTTTCACTTAGTGTACTACTGTGTGCTTTGCATAGCATTCACCTAAAGCCTAAATTTTTGATGCAATACTTTGCAACAGGGCTCATTGCTGCGCTCTAAGTACAGTATCTGTGAGGGGTTGCAGTGTTGTGGCACCAGCACCAGTGCCTAAGGCCCAAATTTTCAGCCCCTGTTCAACAGGGGCATGTAATTACAATTCTCGATCTAATAATTCACAGCAGGGCCCATTCCTGCACCCACCAAGAGTAACTGTGAGGGCTTACAGTGTTGTGACACCAGCACCACCACCAAAGGCCCAATTTTTCCTACCACTGTTCAACAGTGGCATGTAAATACAATTCCTGACATAATAGTTGACAGCAGGGCGTTCCAGCGCCCACCAAGAGTAACTGTGAGGGCTTACAGTGTTGTGGCAACACCACCACCTAAGGGGCAAATTTCTACAGAGTATATATGGCAGGCCCCTACTTTCAAACATCCAACTTACAAACGACTCCTACTTACAAACGGAAGGAGACAACAGGAAGTGAGAGGAAATCTACCCCTAGGAAGGCAAATTCTCTCCTGTAAGAGTTAATATGTGAAAAGGGTGTCTCCTCTCCACTGATGCTTTATCACCAATCCTTGTTTCAATAAAAAAAACAAATTTTCCAAAAAACATTTGTCATTGGGATGGAAAGTGAGGTGAAATGTTCTGAACAGGTGCACAGACAGCAAAACAAATGTTACAGGGGTGATAACCCTTCCCTATGTTCTCCAAAAAGCTTAAAAAAAGATTTTTTGGCTAGAGCTACACTTAAAAATGTACCTGTTCCAAATTACAAACAGATTGTACTTAAGAACAAACCTACAGTCCGTGTCTTTTTTGCATCGCCTGTATAGTGCTGTTCAGAGTATATAGGGCCTTTTTTTATTTTGGGTGCGGGGTTCCCCTTAATATCCATACAAGACCCAAAGGGGCTGGTAATGGGCTGGGGTAGGGTGGGTGGGGGGGGTGATGGGGTAGCCATGCCATTTTTCTCAATGATTTTCATCCATATTGCCGGGACATTACATTAAAGCCGCAAGCAGTTTTAAATGGCTTTTTTTCCTTTAGAAATGTCATTTTGTGCAGGGACAGTTCTAAACACGGGAAACACGTGCCACTTCACAGGCATACTTTAGACACCCCCAGGTACGATATTTAAATGAATATTTCACTTTTTTTTTCACTTTATGCATCATTAAAATCACTGCTCCCGAAAAAACTACCGTTTCAAAACTTATTTTTGCATTGATACATGTCCCCTCAGGCAGGACCCGGTCCCCAAACCCTTTTTAGGACAATAACATGCATATTAGGCGTTATAATTAGCACTTTAGATTTCGAACGTTCGCGTCCATTGTATTTAATAGGGTTCTAAAGTTCGTGCGAACGTTCGGTCCGTTCGAAGGTTCTGGTGCGAACCGAATGGGGGGGGGGTGTTCGGCTCATCCCTAGTCCCCAGTGATACCCCTTCAACTGACCCCTATGTCACTACAGAACACAGTAGTGACATAGGAGCTGGTGGATGGAACCACAGCAGGTATTCCAGAACCAGGCATTTAACACAAGTGTTGATTGTAGAAGATGTTTAACATGCTTAGATCTTAATGGGAATAACAGGTAAGTTTACATTTTTTTTTCTTTTCATGATAAACTTTATTTAAAATAGAAAAGCCTAACTCCAACCAAACAAAAAAGCATTTGTTTCTCATCTCTGTTCTTGCTGTCAGAGGGACAGGAATAGAGAGGAACCACCCCCCACCCCATGGTGACACAGAATACAATGAACATTTTGCCAGTATTTAGGCTTTCATTTTACAGTGCTCCTTTAGCCACTATATGTACCAATGTTCTTGTAGCTGCAGCATGATGGAGGAAAGAGGAAAATGAGGAAAAAAATGAAAGATACAAATATTTCCTCTGACCAATATTAGTATCATTCCATATGATGGAATGTACTGTATCATGTGGTTTTAATGTCACCACAATTTCCAAACATTTTATTTTCTGCACATAATTTGAAAAACATTCTCATTAAACCGTGCCCACAAATACATGAGTAATAACTTGTGGCTCAAAGCAACAGATGGTACATAGAACAAAGGTTAGCACACTGCATTTGCAAGAAACAATACTTAGTAAATGATTTTCCATTGCATCCTTGTTTTTTAACAAAGTTATTAACTCAGGTCTCTTGTAAATGTTTCACAATCAAAAAGATAATGTATAAGCTCACATAGTAATGCATACTGGGGAGAAATTATAATAAAGTTACATTAATCCATGTATTGTATTGTATTATACTGAAAAGAAAATAAATAAATAAATAAATAGGTGGTCACTATAAATGTTAGCCCTGTACTGTAGTGATTTCAAGAGAGAAATGTTCTTTAGGGGCTCCAAAAAATCCAAACCTCTGTAATTGATGATATTAATAGGGAAAGATACTGTAATAGTGGTCACCCCCTTGTCTTCGACATCTAAACACCACTTTAATCTCTGAATTATTCTGCACTATCCCAAGGAATTAATAAATATAACTCTTTTTTTAAACACTTTTGCTATTAAAAGAAATTCACAATTTGATGACATTATATAACAGCTTAAAGACTTGTTATTAAATTAGTAAATATCTTTTAGGGAGCCTTTAAAGGAGTATTGTACATCTCTCCAATAATTTCACTTTGTGACCTGCTCCCTCACAATTCTACCTCTTTGCATACACTAAAGTTGATTTACTAACACTGGAGAATGCAAAATCAAGTGCAGCTCTGCATCAAAACCAATCAGCTTCCAGGTTTTTTGATCAAAGCTTAATTGGACAAGTTGAAGTTAGAAGCTGATTGGCTATCATGCTCAGCTGTACCAGATTTTGCGCTCTCCAGTTTTAGTAAATCAACCCCCTGATTTCTTGCAGTTGCATAGGGTAGATCAGGTTGTAAATAATTTCTATGCGACCAGCGATGAACATAATTGTTGAGAGACTTTTAAGGGCAGAAAGTCTGAAGAATCATTGTCTTATATATTTATATATATGACAACAGAGATTTCCAACATGAGATTACAGTTGCCCAATCTCCTGTCTAATATTTATCTACAGACCCCTCCAAGCTGGCCACTGTCACAAGAACATTATTCCAGCAGATTACAAAAACCTGCCCCAATCACCATTGTTCTCCCTGAGAAAATCATCACTTATCCGTTCCCTCCTGTTTTGTATCAGGTAAGATGGTCCTGTTCATTGTTCAGCCAGCTAGTCCTGCTGCCTCGGGGTTGTTGGGTTGAGCATATATGTTTATCTGCATTTATAGGTCTGTGAGTTCACTTATAAAGTAGAATGGTGTAATTAGACAATTCCTAATCAAAAATAAAATTGATTGCCCTATATGTGTGTTTTCATGGTATATTTTCATTGACCTGGAATGCAATGTTAATATTGTATATTCATCACCACCAATCTGAGCTTAGAGAAGTTTTTCTGTAGGTGAGACAATGCTTCCTATTATTCTCTTCTCACAGATGAGAGTGTCATATCACCAGCTTTGAAATATCTTAATCTTTCAGGGTGGCTGCGTTTCATACGGTACATTTTATACTGCATTACCCTTATACTACCATTTACTTGGAGAACTATTTAGGAACAACAGCCATTGCTCTTTTCCATGAAGCTCTGGGACTCAGAATAAGTTTAGTGCTGGCTCAAGAATGCTGACCTGTCACTGAGCAACGACAGCTCGCCTGTCCATTTGTCTTACTAATCACTTTGGATCTCACTGTGACAGAACAAAGGTCCTTGACAATTATGTAACAAATGAGAAGTTGGACTGTGTAAGAAAAAGGTTATCGGCTGTTTAATTGAAACAGCAAAACAATACAATTTGTGTTATAATTCAGTTTAGAGATCAGCATTGCTTGTAACTAATTACTTATGACTTAATTAAGAGTCTCCACTAATGATGCATTTCTATAAAAATTACTGCTTGCTTATCAGCAAAACTCTATGAGCATTAGTACAACCTATATACATGTACAGCAGACCAAGAAAGTCTGTTTTGTATTTTCTAATGGTGGAGATAATGAGTGCTGGACTATTTGGTGCAATGTAATTTGTAATAGGTATATGGAGATTGATAGTTACTCCTTTAGTCCCATGAACCCTTTTGGGCATTCCCAAAAGGTCCCAAAGGTCCCAAAGTTCCCAAAAGATTTTGAAAGACTATTGTAACTTAAAAGCCCCACTCTATTGGTAAAAGTCTAGAATAAATTTTATTTGCTTTCAATGAGGAAAGCTAATGTGTTTTTGGGGGATGCAAGCCCCCCTCCCCCCTTCACCAGGGCTCGTGCTGCAAATTTGTGCTGGACCAGGCAACACAACAGTCTTCAGGAACCTTTTCTTTTCACTAATTTCTCATCCCATTCCAGGCCCTAACTCTCTATTTCTCCTTGATAAAGGGGTACCAATTGAACGTGTTGGCTCATCTAGTTGAATTCAAATAAAATTATTCTGGACTATTACCAGTGGAGTGATGATTTTATCATCAAATCTCCTTTCATGTTTTGCATTTACAACACGATTGAACGCTTCTTTACCAATGATCACAGGTGCCTAAATGACTAGACAGAGTTTAGGCCCTTAAAGCATTTTGAAATAGTCAGGAAAACTGAGCATGAAAAGACAAGAAGAAGAAAAAATAGACCAAGTGAGAGGGAGAATTAGAGAGGGTCAGCCAGGGGCCCACTAAGTAACCAATAGATACCGGATTCCATGTATTATCAAACTTCTTAGTATTATTATGAAGGATACAGGTGAGTCTGTCATTGACCATGATCCAGTTAAGGTTATTTTTTACATAGTCAGGAGGAACCACTGTCTGCTTCCAATATTTAGCAATAGTAATTCTAGCTGCCAGAAACATGTGATTAATTTCACAGATTTTCTGGGGACCTTATCAGGTAGTTTTTGAAAGAGGGCCGACTCCAGGGATCTACAAATACTTACTCCTGTCACTGAAAAAATTAAATTAAACATCCGAATCAAAACTCTAGTCACCACAAGGGAATTGCCACCAGACGTGATGCATAGTTCCCATCTGGTGACAAGGCCGAAAACAAGTGGGCAATACGAACGAGTGCATTTTGCAACCTGGGTAGGGATTAAGTACTATCATAAAAGTGCTTTATAATTAGCTTCTATCAATGGTATGCTAATAGATACTTTAGACAAAGCATAAACAATGTCTTGCCATTTAGACAATTCAAAAGTAAGACTCAGGTCCTTTTTCATATAGGGAATCTAGCCATTTGGATCAGTGAGGGAGACATATACCGCAGGCACTTGTCCCCTCAGGATGCCCCTTGCTTGGCAGGATAATTAAAACATCATGAGCTTGAGAGGCCCATCTAACAAATTAGATTTAGATCTTGTAAAAGATATAATTTGAATATATATAAATATATCACCAGGGGGCATCTGAAATGTGTCTTTAAAATGTTGTAATCAACATGGTTGGTCTCCGTTGAGATAGTCTTCAATCCTTAATAACGTCTTATTAATCCACCATTGAAATGATGCAGGTACAATAGGGGCTAATGGTGTATGTGGAGATGACAAGAGTTTATGATAGCATACCCTATCCTGGATAGACAAAGAGTGGGATGAGGTGGGACAAAAGATCCAATGGCAGAGGAAAGAGCTTCAATAGGAACCCAAATAGGTGTAGGCCCTTTAGCAGTAGTATAAGAAAGTTGAGCTATTTGAGCAGCCTGAAAAAAAGCTTGTAGATTAGGAAGACCAATCCCAGCTCATGTTTTCAAGACATATAATTTCAATCTATTCATCCTGGGCCTCCTGCTACCCTAAATGAAGTGAAGAACCTCAGATTGTAAGCCCTTTAAATCTCCACCCCCCCATTTTAAAAGAGTTGATTCTGCCAAACCAAGATAAGGAATAATCCGCCCAGTGAATCAAATTTTCTTGAAGTCATCTGAATAGTGGAGGATAATTAGTCGAAAATTGGTCTAGAAGATGTTAGTTGGATCCCTAAATATGGGAGAGAGCGTTACACGCATTGGAAATTATAAGTATCTCGGAGGCTCAGTACTGTTGAGGGGGGGTAAGGAAACATTAAGAGCCGTTGTTTTTGTGACTTCAGGGAATGCCCAGAGATTTCAGAGAACTGGCACAATAAAAATAGTAAATTGGGTATAGTGACTTGAGGATCACTGATATAAGAACATCAGAAGCAAACAGAGCACATTTATGCTCCTGTTGTCTGCAACTGATACCATGAATGTTGGGGTGGGAACATATTGCCACAGCTAGAGGTACATTTGCTAATACAAAAGGTTAAGGGGGAAGTGGGCAGCCCTGTCTTGCTCTGTGTCGGATAGGAAACAATGATGATCTGCGTCGGATAGGAAACGACAATGATCTGTAACCTTGTATAAAAACTTTAGCTAAGAGTGTGTTATAATGTATAAAGTTTTTATTAAAGACATGAATGTGGAATCAAACCAAAAAGGCTACAAAGTGGTAAATAGGTATTCCCAAGTTAAACTATCAAAGGCCTTGTGGAGGTCAAGGGAGAGAAGTAAAATCCCAGTTAGTATTTACTGCTGAGATCAATGCTATACTATAAATATAATGTTCCAAAAAGTATTAAGACACAGGGCAAAAGGTTTTGTGAGGATCTTTAAAACACAGTAAACAATGAGATAGGACAATAGTTAAAGACATCAGTAGAGTCTTTTTTTAGGTTTGGGAATTGCGCTAATGTACGCCTTATTCTCGTCCAAAGAGACCACACCCCCATCTCTTAAAGAGTTAAAATAAAGAGCCATATATGGGCCAAGCTGTTTAGAAATGTTTTTGTAATAATTATTAGAGAGGCCGCCAGGGTCTGGGGACTTATGTAAAGATAGCTTCTTTTGGATCTCCTCACAGGTAATGGGTTGTTCCATAAGCTCTTTTTGGGCATCCTTAAGACTGTTTGACCACACTGTTATTTATATTGATATATGATTTTGACCACATAAATTATTAATTAAGTTGATTTTTGTACTAATATTACCCCATTTTTCACACTAGAGTTTTCCACTATACTTTGGCATTGTTTATACATATATTTTATACACTGATTACTTGAACTGTGTTTTAGAATCTTTATACAATCTTCAGCAGATCTTGACAGCCTACCAGCCTTCTATTGTAAACCCACAACAGGTGCTTCCAAACTATCTGAAACCAACTGAGACTTAACTTTAGAGACTTTTTGTGGCCTTTGAGGATCTCCAAGAATGAATTACTTCACAGCGCAAGCAACTATAGAGATCAGCTTGTTTACTGCTTGTTAGTACTATGCAAATGTTTTATTGTCCATTGTCTGGTCACAGGTGCTTTTTAACTACTATGATTAGAGAAACCTTCAGATCATGTATTGCTATGTTTCAAGATCAAACAAAGAGAAACTGTAAATTTACATGACTTGAAATGTATCTTATTGGTTATTACTCTAGGCTTACTTATCATTATGCATAACAGACCCAAAAGTTCTATTGAATAAAACCCAAAAAATTTAGTGTAAACTTTTTTGTAGTTTTGAATGGTGTGCACACTAGTTGGAAACCCTATTCGTCTTTAATTGCTTTCACCCTCTCTATTTGCCGACTGGGATCAAAAGTAGTGGCAATTCATTATGTTGTATATAGTGAACCCTAGGCAATCACTCCCTAAGATCATGGAAGAAATGGGTGAATATGGAGAGGTCTCGAATTTTAAAATCAATATGGAAAAAACTGAGATATTAAATATGTGTGTCCCCCCAAAGGAGAAGAGAGAACTTAGAGCTCTTTTTCCCTTTGTGTGGAAGGAAAAGGGGCTGAAGTATTTAGGAGTATTTTTGTCAGCAACAACAGCAGACCTATATCAGGATAACTATTTACCTCTTTTGAATAAAATTAAACAAGATCTGAAAGGATAGCCAGCACATAGATTGTCATGGCTAGGGAAGATAAATGTAATCAAAATGATGATCCTCCCGAAAGCCCTGTATATCTTTCAAAGCCTCCCGATTCGGATCCCAGGGGCCTATTTTAGAACTATGAGAACCTTAGTGCAGAAGTTCGTATGGAATGGAAGAGGAAGCCATGTCTCCTATAAAATATTGAGTAGACTTAAATATAATGGGGGGGTGTTCCTCCCAAATTTCCAGAAATACCATGAAGCAGTAGTAATAAAGAGAGTTATAGATTGGGTCCAAAATGTACCATACAAGAAATGGGTATCACTGGAAGATAATATGAGTAAAACGGCTTTGGGTCAGATTATTTGGATTCCAAGAGAATACAGAGATCTTCCTAGGGCAATGGCCCCAATTAAAACAGAAATATTAAGAACAGGGATAAGGTAATTAAGGGCACGATAGGGCAATATAATAGTCCCTTGATGTCCCTGACGGGTAATAACTATTTCCCCCCCAGGGAAAGATAATAAACTGTACTTAAAATGGACCCACTCGGATAGATTGAGACTAAAGCCCTGTACACACAGTCGGATTTCCTATGGTTTTTTAACCGATGGATTTTTCCATCGGAAAACCGATGAAGCTGACTTTCATCAGTCTTACCTACACACCATCAGTCAAAAAACCGACCGTTCCAAATGCGGTGACGTAAAACACTCCGATGAGCCGAGAAAAATGAAGTTCAATGCTTCTGAGCATGCGTCGACTTGATTCTGAGCATGCGTGGGTTTTTTATCGGATGGAGTTCCCCACAGACGATAGTAATTTGCTCTTGGTTTTTTAACCATCGGATACATTTAAAACATGTTCTATTTTTAAACACCGATGGAAAAAAGACAGATGGGGCCCATACACGATCAGTTTGTCCGATTAAAAAAGTCCATCGGACTGTTTTCATCGGTAAAACCTATCGTGTGTACAGGGCTTAAGAGATGTCCTAAAAACAAATACTTTATGTTTATTAGCAGAGCTACAAGATAAATACGGAGCAACACCGTGGGACGGCTGGAGATATAGGCAGCTCCAACATTTTATTGATTCCATTCCAAAACCCCTTCGCTCTGTCAAAAGGTTAAATCCATGGGAAAGATTAGTAGACCAAGGGGGGATAAGTAGAAATGGGACTATCTCCAGAATATATAGGTTGTTGGTAACTTCTATGGATGATGGGTCAATGTGTCCCTTGGGAGGATGGAAGATAGAATTGAATCAAGTAGCTCCAGAGATGCTGAAGGGGGAGGTTATGGACTATATCCACTCTACCTCAAGGGACACAAAGATAAAATAAATTACTAACCAAGTGGTACTACATCCCATCCAAAATGCACAAAATGAATCACGATATATCACCTATGTGCTGGAGGGAATGTGGGAAAGAAGGAACCCATGCTCACATATGGTGGCAATGTAGTCTGATTCAATCATATTGGGTGGAAGTACTGGACTTAATTAAGCAGATAGAAGGGAAGGAAGTAGAATTAGATCCCTGGAAATGTCTATTTCATGCGATGGGGGGATCCAGGAAGTAGTACAGAGCAGCACTTACCCCATTTCAGTTGAACACAGCAAAAGCACTAATCCCGAAATATTGGAAACTAAAGGAAGTGCCAAGGATAAGGGATTGGTTTAGGGAAGTAGACAGAACGAGCATAATGGAAGAATTAAAATGTCTCCAAAAGGATGTAGAAATAAGATTTCAGGGCATGTGGGGGAAATGGATGGAATTTAAGCAGTCCCCGGTCTATTTGGGAATTATGGGGAGCGGGGGGAGCACATAGGGGCTGGTTCCCCGGTGACCTCCCTACGCACTACCCCTACTCTGTGGGAGTGATGGGGGTGAAGGGCCTCCTTTGTGGTGCCCTCCCTACTTCCTCGCCCCCATCCTCTCCCCCTTTTTTCTCTTTTTTTTCTTTCTTTCACAATTTGAAAGAGAACAGTAATGGGAACAGGGGGATATAATATCTCCCTTTTTCCCCTCAAAAGCAAGAGATAAATAAACACGGATATAGAAATGGAATAAAGGTATACACATATAGAGGGGTAACCATGTGCGGGTATGCGTAAATATGCATGCTCGGATATGTTTTTTCCCTTCTTCCACTCCCCCCCTTTTTTTTCCCCCCACAATTTGAAGGAGGACAGTAATGGGGATAGGGGGATATAATATCTCCCTTTTTTCCCCCTCAAAAGCAAGAGATAAATAAACACGGATATAGAAATGGGATAAAGGTATACACATAAAGAGGGGTAACCATGTGCGGGTAAATATGCATGCTTGGATATGTTTTTTCCTCTCTTCCATTCCCCCCCTTTTTTTCCCCCCACAATTTGAAGGAGGACAGTAATGGGGATAGGGGGAAATAATATCTCCCCTTTTTCCCCTCGAAAGTAAGAGATAAATAAACACGTGTATAGAAATGGGATAAAGGTATACACATAAAGAGGGGTAACCATGTGCGGGTATGCGTAAATAGGCATGCTCGGATATGTTTTTCCCTCCCCCCACTCCCCCCTTTTTTTTGTGGGGGGGTGGGTGGGTTTCTCGGGACCTCTTCTTTTCTGTTCCCTCTGTTTCCTAGAAGCCCCGGAGAACAAAGAGTATGTGCTGCGGTGTAGATAGATCTAGATTTAGGCGCATGTTTAGAGGTTGGATTCTTTTATGTACCTATACATGTATTATTGTATGTGTTTGTGAATGTATTTATGTGTATCTGAGAATGTTTTGTATTTCTTAAGATATGAATTGCAAATGATTTTGCAAAGTATGTAAAAGTTTTTATGTGAAAAATAATAAAAATAATTTAAATACAAAAGTAGTGGCAATTCAAAATGTTTACCGTTATCACCAGAAGAGAGAGTGAGGAGGTATCATCCAATGAGGCATGCATGTCATTGACAACTGTCTGCAAGGTTATTTCTCCTAATTTTGGAGACAGTTTCACTTACTTCCTGATTTGGCTTGAGGACAGAAAGTAGAGGGAAATCTCCCCAATAGAACACAGACATCAAAAAGAACACAGGACAGATTTCAAATCTCTATCAGATCTATAAAAAAAAATGGAGCCAGATGCACTTTACGTTTTGAATATCCAATGTAGAGCTACCTGTAGCATGAGAATCTTATCTCATTGTGCCCTTTGTGGACAGCTCAAGATATGTTTTGGCCACCTCCTGGATCCCAGCTTCTCACTGCTGCACTGCAAATTGCTACTGTTATCAATTCAACAGCACACATGAGGGACTAAGTTTGAAAAGTTTGCTAAAAGAATGTGACACACATTCCTACAGCTCCAGCAAAACTTGCCATATTCTGTGTTAAATAGCTATCTTGTATGATTGAAGTGTCATTTAGTGGCCATAATACAATATTTGTTTTGAATACCTCAATCAGGAAAAAAATAAATGTTGGTCACTAGATGGTTCTTTGATCATACAAGATAGTTATATAACATAAAATATGGCAAGTTTGTCACATTTGATCAGCAAACTTTTTAAACATAGACCCCTTTGCCCATGGGAGGATTAAGCACAGGTAAGTTGGGAGAGGCACCTAAAGTGACAGTAGAATTTGGGCCTGGGTGGCTCCAGTCTTGTAAGCCAAGAGTATCCAGAAACAGACCTATAGTATATTAAAAATGACACTGCATTTTGAGATTTTAAAACAGTTAGAGATAAGCTATAATATTACGTGTATAATGTTAATTAATTAATCTTAATGTTCCAAAATATATGTTTTGTAATTACTACCTTGAAGAACAACTTAAAACAACAAGAACATCAACCATGTCATGAGTCTACAATAACAATGAAACCACTATACAAGTGCATTGGGCAATATTCTTTTGTATGTTGCCTAGGCATACAACATGAAGAAGTGCCTAAAAGTCTTAGTAGATGCTCTGATTTATTAAAATAAGAGTGTCCACTAACTAAGTGACATTCCACCCTGCCACTCCACCAACATTCCTCTGCCTAAATTATGGTCTCAAAAGGCAAAAGAAGGTAGGCTGTTTTCATTAATGTTGAGGTCAAATAGATATCTACTACTGATTTTTCTAAAATAATAGGAACAAATCTCAATTACTGAATTAAAGCCAACCATACATGGATTGAAATTCGTCTGGTTCAGCAGGGCTCATTCTGCTGGAAAATTTTCATACAATCAGCACCGCTGACTATAGCCAGCGGCTCTGATCAGTGTATTTTGGTGGTGGGGAAGTCTATGCACTGTCAGAACACAATAGCTCAGTGGGAGCAATTTTCCCATCCACCTTGAATGTGTAAATGGGGACTATTGGGTAATTTTTTACTAAGGTATGGACTGCTTAAGTCTTGTGGTTGCCCTCCGACTCTGGGATTGATTTACTAAAGGCATATAGACTGTGCACTTTGGAAGTGCAGTTGCTCCAGTGCTTAGTAAATGGAGTAAAGCTTCACTTTACAAAGAATACCCGATCGCATGCAAGGAAAAAAAAATGCATTTTTGCTTGCATGATTGGATGATGGAAGTCAGCAGAGCTTTCCCTCATTTATTAAGCTCTGGAGCAACTGCACGTGCAAAGTGCACAGACTATTTGCCTTTAATAAATCAAGTCCAATGTGCAGTGGCAATAACTAAGCATTTCATGACCTTTGTGGCATGGGGGTGCTCATGCTCAGGTGTTGAAACATTTTATACAGTATATATATGTAGCGAGTAGGTACTTTTCAGTATGTTGATTCGGGTGGAGACATCAGTGATGTCCAGTTCCCTGCGGCCCAGCAGGTGGCGCTGTCACTTTGGGCCGGGGTTGAACCATCACTGGAGTGCCGTACCCTTTTTGGTCTCTCGCAGCGGTTGTACGGCGGGGCGGGGAACCCGCTGTGCTAGCTGGGAGAGGCTATAAAGGGGGCGGACGTCTTCGCCACAAGGTCCGATTCCCAGGCACCTTTAGCCTGAGGGCTGCTGTCCAGCGGTCGGTGTCCAGGCGGCCTAGGCCTGGACAAATGGAGTTCAGGAGTCACCCTAGACACCCTCAGTCTGGGGTGAGGTGCATCGTTCAGGCCTGGGGCCCAGCTTCTTCCACTGGGATCCGCCCGGGAGGAACCATCCTAAGGTACCCACAGAATCGGGTGTCTGAATCCAGGCGTAAGGGACCGCGCAGGTGACCTTCCCATAGATCTGGTGCAGCAGATTGCCAGTGCCGGGACAGGGCCTCCGGAGACCGTCGGGATGGATGTCCTCGCCAAACAGGGGCCATATTCACACAGAAGGTGGTCCATGTTCTAAGGTCGGTGGCAGAGACCGTTACTCTAAGGTCGTGATAGAGACCGTTACTTAGGCCCGTGACAGGGGCCCCAAACAGTTCACCCGGTAGGTGGCAGCTACCAACTTCACGGTTGGTGGCAGAGACCGTGCGCCAGGCCTATCCGCACGAGAAAGGGATAGGAGAGTTCATTGTGACTGGGCCTACTCGTATCCACACCCCTGTCTGTCTGTTATGAAAGTTCAACTGATTATGTTCATTCTGGCATTGAAGAAATAAAGGAGTGTTGAACTTTTAATGGTGTGGGGCTCTATTACTGGCAGATACACCTCCACGGAAGAAGCGGAGGCTCCATATGCAGGATGCAGACCCGAAGGTAATTTAAAAAAAGACTTTGCTCAAACCTCACATACATGGAGGGTGAGAGCTTGGCGTAGTGACCTGCACTCTCTCCTCCAGAGTACCCATAGACAACAGCCACAAACAACCGATACAAGAGAGAGAGAGTGAGGCCGCTACATAAATATATCTACTGACAAAATAACAATACTAAAACATAGAAAATAGTGAGTGATTTTTTTAAAGACTCTTGCCTCTTCCTTGGTTGGGTCATTTATTTTGTCAAAATTCTACCGGTAGAATAAATAAAGAAGCACTGAGAGGGTGGATTGTGGTTGGAGGGGTCGTGTATTATCATAATCTTTCTACAATTCAACTAAATATTTTTACATTTAATAGTCTAATTCTAGTTTAATAGTATAATATGTTTTTACATCTGATTTAAATTTATTTCTTAAAGCACTTTCAATTTCTCATTTATAGTGGACTATAACATAACCTCAGCTTTGGCAAGTACCATGTCAACCTCCTTTTCACCTTCCCCCCTTCTGTATACAGAGGATGTAGTGTTTGTGCTTTGGGAATTAGTGGGAGCTATTAGCAACTTATCTGTAAACCCGCAAGTAATAGGAAGCAGACATCGCTAAAAATTACAATTCTACCAAGGTCAAGATGGGTTATCGTCATGAAGACGTTTCAGTGAACCTGAGGCTTTGAGCTGCATGGGGAATAGAACTTCAATACAGGACATGAAGATAGCCAAGGTTAAATAAAAGACTCTTAACACAGCTGAAAGAATGGTATACAGCCTAAAATTAAATGCGCATATATAACTGATTCGTACCTTTAATAAATAATAGTTTATAAGGACTGGTAAGATAAAACAGCATTTGTATTATGTGCAATGATGTTAACGTGTTTTGGCATAGAAATGAGTGGGCTGATCTATACATTGGCATATTAAGGATCGGACAAAATATGCCAATTTCTTCTAAATATGCTCATGTTATTTCATCATATACTAAGCATCGTTAATGTAAAGATTCCAACTGCCAGGATTCATGAATTACATCCTTCTGTGCAGGTTGGATAAAGCTCTATATACTGTATATGATCAGAAAATCAAAGAATAAAAATTTGCCTGACTAGATTAAATAGACTATATGGCCAAACTTGTGGAAATCTGAACACTACGGCTGCAGCCAAAAGTATGGATACCCCTATAAATTATTGAGTTCAGGTGTTTGCAGTGATGGGTACTGTTAATGTTTTAGTATATAAAGCCATTATTTTGCCATTGCAACACTCTGGCAACAATATGGGAAAGGCCCTTTTCTGTTCCAGCATGGCTTTACCTCTGTACACAAGGGTGTCTGAAACACTTTAACCACTTAAGGACCGCCCACATCATATATACGTCGGCAGAATGGCACGTACAGGCATAATCACGTACCTGTACGTCCCCTTTAACTGCCTACTGTGTGGTCGCGCAGGCGCCGCCGCCAGCGTGCTTGCGACCCTGCCGCCATCCCCGTGAGTCGGACCACGGGTCCCACGGACTCGATCGCCGTGGGGATCCCTGTGATCGTCTCACGGAGGGATGGAGCGGGGAGATGTTAGTGTAAACACAACATCTCCAACAGCTCGCCTACTGACACTGTCACTGATCTCCCCTCTGTGTAATCAGAGCGGAGATCGGTGACGTGTCACTCGTAGCCATGCCACCCTCAGTTAGAATCACTCCCTTAACCCCTTCAGCGCCCCTAGTGGTTAACCCCTTCATTGCCAGTGTCATTTTTACAGTAACCAGTGCATTTTTATAGAACTAATCGCTGTACAAATGACAATGGTCCCAAAATGGTGTCAAAAGTGTCTGATGTGTCCACCATAATGTCGCAGTCACAATAAAAATCGCTGATCACCGCCATTACTAGTAAAAACAAATATATTATATGCTATAAAACTACCCCCTATTTTGTAGACGCTATAACTTTTGCGCAAACAAATCAATAATCGCTTATTGCAATTTTTTTACCAAAAATATGTAGAAGAATACGTATTGGCCTAAACTGAGAAAAAAAAAAAGTTTTTTTATATATTTTTGGGGGATATTAATTATAGGAAAAAGTAGAAAATATAGCATTTTTTTCAAAATTGTCACTATTTTTGTTTATAGCGCAAAAAATAAAAACCGCTGAGGTGATCAAATACCACGAAAAGAAATCTCTATTTGTTGGGAAAAAAGGACATAAATTTTGTTTGGGAGCCACTTCGCACGACCGCAAAATTGTCAGTTAAAGCGACGCAGTGCCGAATCGCAAAAAGTGGCCTGGTCCTTAACCAGCCAAAATGGTTGAAGACCATGAAGTGGTTAAAAATTTTTTTTTTTAATACCTTTTAGCAGGCAAACAAAATGTTTAAACATGGGTGGAATTACATTACAGGGTGTTAATCCATGTGCATTTGAGGGCAGGTACTGGAAAAGGCAGAATACTCTTTTGATTGACTCATTTTGAAATATGTAAAATGACTTGAATCGCTCACAAACACACTCACCATGATAGCTGAGTACAAAGAATCCACTGGTTGTGAAGTCACTATGAAACTTAATAAGGACCTGATTTGATGTGCTGTAAACTGATTCCAGAGCAGTGTTGCCGCTGAACTGCCCAATCTGAGGAGAACTCTGGTCTGGCCCATCCCTAAAGCAAATGATAAAAATGTGTTAAAAAATATAATAATATACATATTATAGATATATACATTATGTTATACACATGTTTTCTTAGTCGAAGGGGAGCTGCAGTATGTCCAGACAGTCCAATCATTCCCAGATGAAGCCTCCATGTTCCATACAATGCATTGAAACAGTTTATAGTAACCAGCACTTCATGTCTATTAAAGGGTTGAACCATTCCTCTATATCACTCAAGGACTAAGGTAGTGTGAGCTCTGCACCAGCTCTTCCCATCATTCACAAGCATTATAATGGAGCCTTGCTTACCAGGATGAATTTTGCCTATTTAAAACATTGTTGCAGGAGGGCTGAGATATCATGGTGGTGGTGGTGGTGTGTGTGTGTGTGGGGGGGGGGGGGGGTCTAAAGGTGAAATTCTTGGTGTATTGGTGTATTATTCTCATAGTTGTCTGATAAAGCTTTGCTCACAAATTCAGGCACTCCTTGAGCTCTCAATAACCCCCCACCATATTACATATGGAATGCACACACATATGGAATCACACACACATATAACAGTCCCTGCTTTTATCAGGAGTGACAGCACAGTAATGATGTCATCACTACTTTTAGAAGGTAATATACCTCATGGATTTTCAAAGGCATTGAATGCAATATCATTTGTAGTTACTAAGAAACATATTTTACCAGTTATGAACATTGGGCATTCTACACGCGCTCAAGAAAAGCGTCATCCAAATATGCTGGGAGAGTGCAGTCCACACAGCCAGGCACTCCCAAGCTCTTCAAATCGCAATTTCAGGAATTTTTTATTTACACAAAAGCAAATCTTTCTACTCCTGTGTTAAGCAACCCTCAGAACAGCCTCTGCAGCATCAGAAAGAGTTACAATGTAGTAATTTTATTATTTTGTTTCATTCCTCCAATTTTCTCTTTCGCTATTATTGTTAATATTTATTTTTACTTTTTTTCTCCTTAAATATTTTAGTGATGCATTTAAAAAAAATAGAAAAATTGAAAAAAAATACTTTATTTCATTTGCAAATAACTTTGCTATTCTTTATAATTGAAATACAATTTTAGAGTCATTATAGACAGAAGAAATGATCGAATAAATGTGCACTTTTAAAAAAAAAAAGAAAAAATTTACTTTTTTTAACATTTTACCTATAGATTTTTCTGGAAATACAATTGTTTTTTCAATTCAATATTGCCAAGAGGAAGCCTTGTTTTTTCAGACAAAAAAAACACACTCAATGGGGTTGTTTTACTGAAGAGTGGGAAATCGGCTGCAGCTCTGCATATAAACCAAATAATACCAGCTCTGATTTACAGCTTCATTTCAAAAATAAATTGAACAAGCTGAAGTTAGAAGCTAATTGGCTACCATGCAAAGCTGCACCAGATTTTGCACTCGCCAGTTCTAGTAAATTAACCCCAATGTATGCATTACTTTATTATCTTAAATAATGACAACATTATTGTTGAATCAATAGGGCCATAGATGTACTGATTTAAAAAAAAAATAGAAGCTTTTATGGCTAGAAATCAGTTTTAAAGTTGAACTCTAGTCATATAGAAAAAGCCACCATTAAATACAGATATGAATCCTGAAAACTATTTGCATTTCAGCAGTGTTGAATGTCACATTTCCATGCTAGCATACTCCTTTTAAAGAAACATAAATTAAAGCACCATAAAGCCAATAGTCAATTAATAAATAGGAAAACCTTAAAGTATGTAAACCCAAATTTTTTTATTTTTTTTTTGCTGTCACAATGTAGAGTATAAGATTTCCTATCATTTGTGCCAGGTCTTGCCACGCAGAGTTAATCCAGTTCTGAGCAATCTCCTTTTATTGTTCAGTGAGATAAAACGGACAAACAGAGAAACACCTTTGTCTGTTCCGCCCCCTTGCTTTGAGTGACAGGTTATTTACATATCTTGTGCACTAGCTTTAGGCATTATTTTTTAATTCCCACTACCACTCCTTTTCTGAAGTCAGGTGGTTACTTTTCTGGATTTTGACTGGATGTTAGTGATCATAGCAGAAGGAATACTCAGGAGAAAATGCATGTTGACAAGGGGAGTGTAGAGGTGGGCGGGGAGTCTACTGACATCACGACTCCACCCACCGAGCTCCAGACAACAGATCCACCTACAGAATCTGCAGTTTTTCAGTTCTTATAACAGACAGAGGGGAGACATTTGACAGATAAGGATACATGCTGGAGGCCTCTATATCCTTATAGATCAGCACTATGGCAGTAGTTTAGAAAGTATGAAAATGGGTTTACATCCACTTTAAGGTTTGCTTCACATCTATGCATTACAGTCGTTTTCAGTAAAACAAGCATTTCACTGTGTATTACTGCAATGTACAGTAATGCATGTAAATCTGTGTGCCATTGATTTAAAAAATTACCCCAATGCACAAGTACAGTATTTTTTGATGGACCAACAAAGCAGAACACTATATGGCACATGCTGTTCATTGGGGTGCTTTGCTTTAAAAAAAAAAAAGTGCAAGTCAAGTTTTCCTTCCATTGTCGTACACATTAATGTACAGAATAACTGCACTGCAACAAAACATGCAGGTGTGAAGGGGCTTAATGCAAAATTAATGAATTTGCTACAGTAAGGAAAAAGCTTTAACATTTACATAAACTGCATTTTGGGTCTTGTTACTTTTTAAACTTTGTCGCATTCATACGACTCAATGGAAGTTATATAAAATATATCACTTTTATTATTATTGCCAATATTATTGCTCTTGTTGTTGTACTTTTATCCATTCTGCGCTACCTACAATAAGTATTAAACCCATGGAGTAATTATTTATAGAGTAAAACGTTCCAGGGCAGAAGCAAAGAAGAGGGACAGCATGGGACCAAGGAATAAAGTGAAGCCCCGTACACACGATCGGTTTGACTGATGAAAACCGTCCGATGGATGGTTTTCATCAGACCAACTGATCGTGTATGGTACCCATCAGTCTTTTTTCCATCGGTTGTAAAAAATAGAACTTGTTTTAAAATTTTCCGATGGATAAAAAACCGATGGGAATTTCCGATCGTCTATGGGCAAGTCCATCGGTTAAAAAACCCACGCATGCTTAGAATCAAGTCGACGCATGCTCAGAAGCAATAAACTTAATTTTTCTCGGCTCATCGTAGTGTTTTACGTCACCGCGTTTGGAACGGTCGGTTTTTTGACTGATGGTGTGTGGCCAAGACTGATGAAAAATCCATCGGACGAAAATCCATAGATTATCCGATCGTGTGTACGGGGCTTAAGTGTTCCTCTTTATGGCATGCCCCTTGATTAAACAGGCATTAGATCCTGAATTTATGAGAAATGAGGGTCACTCACACAAAATTTGTTTAAAATATGACTAAATTTGTCTTTAACACTCTCCCATGCAGCAGCATTCAGAGGGTGAGAGGGCAGGACAGGGAGCCAATTAGGTGTATTGTATGCTAATGTACTGATAAGGAACAGAATGATAGGATAAGACAGCAGACTTAGAAGATGGGTGACCTTTTCAGTCTAGTGCTGCTATTTACTTGTCTAGTCAGCAGGCTGGGCAGAGAGAGGATACCACTAGATTCCTTCTACAGTCTACAATTGTAATGGTGTCATCTTCTTGGCTGTACTGTGCATGAGTACTGTATAAATCCCAGGACTGTATGGATAGAAATACCCCTAATGCCCTGTACACACTTTTTTCGTCTGAAAAAACGATCGTGAGTGGGCCCCACCGGACTTTTTTCCATCGGTGTAAAAAAATAGAACATGTTTTAAATTTTTCCGATGGAAAAAAAAAACGATAGGAAATTCCGATCGTCTGTGTGGAACTCCAACGGAGAAAAAACCCATGCATGCTCAGAATCAAGTTGACGCATGCTCAGAAGCATTGAACTTAAGTTTTCTCAGCTCGTCGGAGTGTTTTATGTCACAGCGTTTTGGACCGTCGGAATTTTGTCTGATGGTGTGTAGGCAAGACTGATGGAAGTCAGCTTCATCGGAATTCCGACGGAAAATTCCATCGGATTTTAATCCATCGGAAATCCGATCGTGTGTACAGGGCATTAGGCATGTAAAACAGCTCCTCTATATATTTAATTTGTTTGTTTAGTTATCTGTAGTTCATTTTTAAAGGAAACCTGTACTGAGAGAAGCACATTGACTGCCATTGCTCGCCTTCCACTGCAAATGCTAGCTGCAGGGCTGACTCTTGGTTTGAGTCAAAATAAGTCACTGACCCCAAACCAGTTTGAAGCTCAGAAAAGTTGGAGTGAAGTCAGAACATACATACTTAAGCACTAATTTGCATAACAGCTTGCAAACTATTACTTCCACAAGGAAAAGAGGAGTTGATTTACTAAAACTGGAGAGTGCAACATCTGTTATAGCTGAGCATGGTAGCCAAAAATGGAAGATGAATAGTTTCTATGCAGAGCTGCACCAAATTTTGAACTCTCCAGTTTTAGTAAATCAACCACATTCAGTCTATACTTCCCAGGACACTTGGTATTCTAATACTTGGGTGACCAAATAGCACCATTGCTTCTCTGCTTTGTTTAAAGATCTCACAAGAAACAATGACACTTTACATTAGTCGTAAACTTCCAGCTTGCCTGTTCTAAATACATGCAGATGGAATTAGAAGGCCAGTTTTGAGCATTGTGCAATTACATTTCTCCTCATCTGAAATAAGTATGTTTTCTTCAGATTATATACTTATCTGAGCAGTTAAGTTTTAAGAGGGATTTTAAAGATTTGAAGAGTCAGTAAATGGAAAATCGTATGAGCAAAGGAACTGCATAAAGAAAGAATAGCTGCTGGAGAATTTCTTCATTTGAAGACTGAAAGTGATACAATAGGTGGGGTGTGAAAATGAAATTTGAAAAAGAGTGCAAAGCCAACCATAAAGCAGACTGCTTGATAAATGACATAATACATTTTATTCATATAAAAGATACATACTATCATGAAGATATTGCATATAAACTAATTGACAATTCACCATTTACTTTGTGTGAAAAACTGCTCTGCTGTATATATATATATTTTTAGTAGTAGTATTATTTAAAAAAAAATCTAATGAACCTGTGAAGAGTGATATAGGAGTGGTTCACTAACTTCTGTAAGAGCATGTGTCAAGGGGGGCTTTGGTTTCCTTCACTGAATAGTGTCACAATTTATTCATGTTAGCGATAAGCAATACAATTGTCTTCCACCAAAGGTCTAGGTCATCAAGGGGGTGCTTTGGTGTGCTTTAATAAAGAGTGCCACACTTTATTTATGTTTTCGTCCAACAGAACTGTGTTCCATTAAAAGTTCAGGTGGTAGGATCTGCGAGTTTCACCCAGGGGGTGATTTGGTATGCTCTAATGAAGACTGCCACACTGCAGACATATTTGCCACCAATAAATCTGCCTTCCAATAAAATTCCATGTGGAAGGACCTGCCAAACTTCAATTATGTTAGCCTACATTGGAACTGCCCTCTAATAAAGGTCTAGGTGGTAGGATCAATTTCATCCTGGGGATTCTTTGGTTTCCTCTAATGAAGAGTGCCACACTTCATTTTATATTATACTGCAATAGAAAACCCTCTCTACTGAAAGTACAGGTCTTAGGCCCCACTAATTTAATCCTGGGGTGCTTTAATTTCTTTTCAAAACATATTATTTGGTTTTTATGTCTCTACTTAAATATGCCCTTGCATGCACCTGTATTTTGTTGTGAAGGAGTTAGACTAATTATATTGCAGAGCTTGGCCTGATATGAAGATGTCCTATTATTAGGGCAATACATGACTAAAACATTTGACTCTATGATTTATAAATACAGTGGAACCTCAGATTATGAGCATAATCCATTCCAGGAGAATGCTCGTAATCCAAAGTACTTGCATATCAAAGCGAGTTTCCCCATTAAAGTCAATGGAAACAAAAATAATTAGTTCCGCATTGACTTCAATGGCATGCAATACAGCATGCGGCCAGAGGTGGGGGGGCATGGAGAGCCTCGGAAACGGACGAAAAGGCCCGAGGACACCTCGGCTGACCTCTGCAAACCTCAGAATGAATTTGTTCCCGAGATTTGCCGAGGTCAGCAGAGCTGTCCTCGGGCCTTTCCGTGCATTTCCGAACGGCGACGATCGGCGATGTTCAGCTCGGCTCCAGCACCCCCCCACCTCAGGCCAAACGCGGTACTGCACACCACTTTGGCCTAAATCGTGCTTGTTTTGCAAACCGAGTCACGATTTTCAAAAATACAGTGCTCGTATTGCGAAATGCTCGTTAACCGCATTACTCGCAATCCGAGGTTCCACTGTAAATAAAATAAAAACATAAATAACAATAAGCAAACGGCTAATAAATAAACCTGTTTTAAAACCAAAGCAAAATCAAATTTTAAAATGTAATTTCTAAATTATTAAAATATTATATAAAACATAAGTAAATACAGTCTGCATTTGAGCAATGAATTTTCAAACTCTTCAACTGTCGTTGATTAATGCACCTGCAAAATGCATGCAGGCTAATAGTGAACAAAGGGGAAATAAAATACCTGGATTATTAAGCCAGTGGTGCAATAAATTATCAGTGAATAAAGGATCTTACCATACAGTTATAAAGTCGTAAATTGGTTCTGTTTGAAGGACTGTGAAATTGATGTATATTCCATTTGCGGGAGGGACTCTGACCAGCCAGAGGCAGTCTTGGAAGTTTGGGTACTCATCAGGATATCCAGGGGAGTAAATAGTTCCATTCATTGCTGTTATATTTCCTCCGCAGAGAGCTGCAACATAGTTCAACAAACAAGCATGGTAAGAGAACCTGCTGTAAATACTTAAGTCTGTGGGATTGCATAAAAGACAAGCTGAAGAGCCTGTCAAGTGTAGATACTCAAAACTTCAAGGCTGCTAAGCTGCAGGCAAAAACAAGCAATAGAACTATGGATTTTTGTTTCTCTGTGTGTTTTGTACTAGGGAAAAATTTGTGGAACCTAAATGCTGTGGCTTATCCAGGGTAAAAATAACATGATATACAGAGAACTCTACACACATGTTAACTAGATTTTATTTTAGTTATGCTTAAAGACTACATAAGAAGTATGAAAAAATGTATCAGTTTGCAGCAAAACAATTCATTTTTCTTAGGTCACAAGGTATTTTTTGAGGTTGTTTCATCAAGGCCAACGTGAAATACACCAGTGGCATAGCCAACAGCATCCAATTAAGAATTCATGTCTTACTAGTCTAGCTACAGTAATATGAAATCTGATATCTGATTGGGCATCATAAGTGCACACGACTCTTTGTACCATCCTATAAAATAGACCTCTCCATGTACTGAATCAGCTCATTGTTTGTAACTGTCGTTCTGCAGGCTAAATAACAGAAGGTTTGGACAGCCTTAAAATACTTATTTTTTCTGGTACTCTTAAGTATGGAAAAGCTAAAGAAGGAGGTAAGAAGGTAGTGTGTGCAATGTTGCAAATCTCAATTTGCTCAAATTTTTTAAAAGTATATTCTAAAGAATGAAGTTTGATTAGTAATTGGTAAACCCCCCTCCTCCCTTCCCGACCCACATTGATAGATTATGCTGCTTGACATAAGCAACAAGCATTGTTACTATTGCCAGTCAGGATTTGTGGCTTTGTAGCTCATTGCTAAGAACATGTTCTCACTGATAATCAATAACTTGCCTGCTGAGAAGCATTTGTATTAAACATACAATAATATCTGTAGCCATGGCCAACAATAATAAGGAAACATATTCCAACTGGAGAGGGTGAAGCCAGACTTTATTAAAGTATATTTAACCACTTGCCCTCTGAAAGATTTACTCCCCTTCATGGCCAGGCCAATTTTTGTGATACAGCACTGTGTTACTTTAAGTGACAATCGTGTGGTTGTGCAACGCTGTACCCAAATAAAATGTCCTTATTTCCCCACAAATAGAGCTTTCTTTTTTTTCCAAAAAGAGCTTACTTTTGGTGGTATTTATTATTATTATTATTATACAGGATTTATATAGTGCCAACAGTTTACGCAGCTCTTTCCAACTTGAGGGTAGACAGTACAAATATAATATACCGGTAGTTTAATACCGTAGGAATCAGAGGGCCCTGCTCCTTAGAGCTTACAATCCAAGAGAATTTGATCACCTCTGCGGTTTAAATTTTTTGAGCTATAAACAAAAAAATACAGATAATTTTGAAAAAAATAATAATTTTACTTTCTGCTATAAAACATATCCAGTCGGTGCTACAAAATATGCAATGTCACTGTCTTAATGACACTGGCTGGGAAGGGGTTGACATTGGGGCAATCAAAGGGTTAACGGTGTGCCTAGCTGGTGTTTTCTTACTGTGGGGGAGGTGCTTACTTACAGGAACACGGGATCCATGCCTTCTGTACTGACAGAACCACAATCTCCCTTGTTTATATAGGCAGACCGCTGTTCTCCCTCTGTACCCAAGGATCAGCGGGTGCCGGCGGACATGGAGTCCACAGTGGGAGCAGGCCACTGGCGGCACATCCATGTCCAAGACCCAAAAGTGTCGGATCACGTACTAGGTACATGATCCGGCGCAGCTGTATCACTTTGCCACTGTATATTTGAGTATCTTTTTTTCCTTGCATTCTGTAGGATGCTTAAACATCTGTCTGGGTTTTTTCTGTCTGTTTTCCATAAAGGGATTTCCCCTAATTTCCTGCTCCAGAGACACAACAGGAAGTGAAAGGAAATCTCTCTAAAGTATGGTAAATTCCTCTTTATACAGCTGTCAGCAGAACAAGCTTCCCTGTTGGAAGAATACCCCTTTAATCATGTTCCTGCAACAACTCAAAATGTTATACTTTTTTCTTACTCTAAGTCTCATTGACTGAAACCAGTGATACTGGAATAAACTGATGAGTAAATCTCTCCAGGACATTGACAGACATCAGTAAAAAAACAAAAAACAACAGAATTCCTAAACCCTCACCACTCCACTCGAAGCTAAAAAAAAATGCTTTGACCTTAGATATGGTTTAACAACAACTATAAATCTAAAACAAGCTGTAGATTATGCAATTGTCTTTCCTTCAATCAGGGGTGCATATAGATGCTGGCATATGCTGGTGCATATAGATGCTGGTAGTGATCACACAAGAAAAACACGATAGGCTGGTTGTACTGAAGTCGATCTATTGATCGACTTCAGTACAACCAGCCTACCCAAAGATGGATTGAAGTTCAGCTGGTACCTGCTGAACCGGCTGAATTTCGATCTGTCTATGACTGGCCTAAGCCAAGTGATCTTTTACAATAAAAATTTCTGTTCGAGTCGTAGGTATACTACAAGCACCTAAACAATTTCTCAATAGCCTGAATGCCTGTCCTTGTGCCTGACGGGCATTCGACTAATGAAACCATCAACATAAGGGCGTAGACTATAAACAACAATATAAACACTGGCAAGGTTTTTAACCTCCAACAATTGTGACCAAATTGAACTCAGAGCAGGCAGGAGGGTACTTCACTAAACTCAATTGGATCAAAATGTAAACCTAAATATCTCTAAAATGACCCGCCTGCCTGCCAAACCAATGAACACCACTCTTTTCCTGAGAAATCTTCTTCCACAGTCTACTCAGAAACTGACACTTTCAGGAGTGTCAATCTCCTGGGTCCCTCGCAACTCTCACAGGTTCCTCCTTCTGACCTCCAGGTCACTACAGTTTTACTTTTTTCTCTTTCTCAAATTAAATGGAAAGAAAAAAACATATTTTGGGTGTGCAGAATACAAATGATAGTATATATGGCTACCCACTTTGTTGAGGAAAAAATTACTGATATAGGTACCTACCATCACAACGAGGTATTGGATGGTTCCAGTTTCGGCTGATTCCATGTAGACAGGTGAGCGCAGATTCTCCAATTAATGAGTAGCCAGGATAACATTCAAAAGAAACGGTGTGTCCCACTGTAAAATCACTTCCAATTACAAACCCGTTGCGGAATGGACGGGGGTCAGGACAGCTCTGTAATTGGTATGCTAGAAATAATAGACAGAAGAATATGATGAAAAACAGGTACATATACAGTACATTTTCACAATTAAAAGACAATTTGACTAAGCATTCCCATAACCCACCAATCTTAGATTTATATTGTGTCCTCTAGGGTTCTACGTCAGGTCTATGTCAAATCTTGCATACTTGTTTGGGGGAACTGTAGGCCAACAGGTTATAAAAATATTTTGTTTTGTTAATAATGAAAATTAGCAAAACACAAGCACTGAAGTAGGAAGATTTTACATTCTCCATGGTTTCATTCATCATGCTTCTGCAACATCTGACCTTATGCTGGCGATCCCCATTGCAATTCCTGTATAATCTTATTTAGATTTGCAAAAAAATATATAGTGCAAGGGCCCAGGCAATCCATTTAATTTATAACCACTAAGCATTCATACTAAATAGTGGTTGGTAAATCTAAAGAAGAGTGTATAATATAATGTTTACACTCATACACAGAATATCAGTGGCAAACAGGGGTCAGTCAAAGACACCATGTTTTTTTCCAGAGTGTTTCTGATCATGTCTTCTCTGCTCTTTCACAGCTAAATGTCATCTGCTGCCATATCCACATGTACATTCCCCCTGCTATGTATGACTGATAATTGACACTGCTATGCTTATGGTAAATGTCGTTTGCTGCCATATCATTTTAAAATTGTCTATATAATTGGTGATTGATTATTACCTAATTTTGCCTTGTCAAAAGAATCAATTACCTTTTATGACTTTGGCCTGTTTCTGTGGTTGGTCTGGTTTTTATGGCAATCTCTCCTTCCATTCAAATGTCTCATATTAGATCCTAATTTGAGCAATTGACAAATGCTTGCCTGCTCCGTCTCTCTAAAAAATTAGAGCAGCTCATGGGGAAGTCACAGACAGGGGTCAGTCTTTCCTGAGTGCTTCTTTTACGAGTGCCATCGCCGTTTCAACACCACAGTTTAACTAAAGCAGTACAACTAAAGTTGTATGAAGATACAACAAGAAAGACGGCAAGCAAACCAACATTTGCTATTTCATTTATGTGAAGTCTGATTTCTTTCAACTAGCATGGTCCCTCTACTCTTCCTTCTCATATTGGTGTTCTCTGTCCTCAAATTGTCCTTACTCTACCCCTCCTCTCTACCTCACAGCCTACACATATTACCCTCACTCCTACCCTCTTCCTACTACTTCACCCATCACTTCCTGCAAATACTAAAACCACATGCTGACTAAACCGCTTGTCGACCAGCGCGCGACGATATACGTCGGCAGAATGGCACAGACAGGCAGATGGGCGTATATATACGTCCCCTTTAAGAAGCGGCATTGTGGACGCGGGCGCCACCGCAAGCTCTGTGAGTCTGACCGCGGGTCCTGCGGACTCTATGTCCGCGGGGATACCCGCGATCGTCTCACGGAGAGGAAGAACAGGGAAATGCTGATGTAAACAAGCATTTCCCCATTCTTCCTAGTGACAGGACACTGATCACAGCTCCCTGTGATCGGGAGCGGTGATCAGTGTCATGTCACACACAGCCCATCCCCTACAGTTAGAAGCACTCCCTAGGACACACTAAAACACCTTCAGTGCCCCCCCACAGGTTAACCCCTTCACTGCCAGTGTAATTTTTACAGTAATCAGTGCATATTTATAGCACTGATCGCTGTAAAAATGACAATGGTCCCAAAATGGTATCACAAGTGTCCAATGTGTAGTCACAATAAAAATCGCTGATCGCTGATCGCCTCCATTACTAGTAAAAAAAAAATATTAATAAAAATGCCATAAAACTATCCCCTATTTTGTAGATGCTATAACTTTTGCGCAAACCAATCAATAAACGCTTATTGCATTTTGAATAGGTTGAAGCTTCTGCACTAACATATTTGGCAATCCCAGATAAAGAGAGTTGCAGTAGTCTAGGTAGCTACCTATCGTGGCACAGATGACAGTTTTTCTGTCTGAGATATCCAGATATTTAAACATCCCCCTCAGAAGTTTTAGTTGTCAGTGACATGCACTGATGACCTTTTTTATCTGAGGAGCCAGGGTTAAACCTGAATCTAGGACGAATCCAAGATCACGGACCTGGGGGGGCCACCTCCGGAGTAGGACCAAATGAGGGAGGCCAAGGTGGGATATCTGGGGGGTGGCCAGAACGCTGAAGATGATCATATCAGTTTTTCCCCCATTAAGTTTCAGGAAATTGGCAGACATTCATGTGTTGATGGCCTCCAAACAGCTGGCAAGTGTGGCATCAGCCGTCCGGTTTCTAGGAATCTTCAGGTAGACCTGGGTGTCATCCGCATAAACATGGTACTGGACGGCGTGGGACTTTAGCAGGTCGGCAAGGGGCCTCATATAGATATTAAACAACAGGGGTGACAAGGCAGAGCCCTGTGGCACTCCGCAGTCCAGGGCGGTGTACTTAGAGTAAAAGGGGCCAGTCTTGGCTCCCTGAACTCTACCCTCTAAAAAAGAGGCCACCCATGCCAAAGCCGACCCGCTCATACCCAAAACAGATCTCATCCGCTCCAGTAAGATTCCATGATTTATGGTGTCAAACGCGGCCGACAGATCCAAGAGAACCAGAGCTACTGAGTCACCCCTGTCCAAGCTGTGAAGAACATCATCATAAACACAGATGAGGCTCGTCTCTGTTACATGTCCAGGTCGAAATCCGGACTGGAATTCGTCCAAAAGATGGAAAGACTCAAGGTAAGCCTGTAGCTGGATAACCGCCAGGCGCTCCATCACCTTTGCCACAAAAGGCAAGATGGAAATTGGCCTGTAGTTGCCCAATATGTCCGGGTCCAAGGTCAGTTTCTTCAGCAAGGCCAAGACCACGGCCCACTTCAGAGCGCCCGGGAGGGGCCAAAAGGGCAGCAGATTTTTTAACCAGCCGGGAAGGACATACATCTAATGGGGAGGAAGACGGTTTCAATGAGGCAATTACCTCAACCACCTGTATAACCGTAACCGGTTGGAAACCGGGCAATCTAGGGGCCATCACTGTGTGACCAATGTCCTCTTGCACAGTCTCCAGCCTGGGAATGTTGTCTCTAATGGTATTAACCTTAGAGACAAAGAAGTCAGCGAGCTCCTGGCACCAGTCCTGTGACTCCTTGGGAGCAGAGCTGGTAGCTTCGGGATGGGTTAACTCCGAAGAGATCTTGAAAAGTTTGGCCGTGCTGTTGGCTGCCTTCCTGATTCAATCCCAGAAGTAGGTCTTTTTAGCCTCTCTAACAGCCCTCTTATAAAGGTAGAGGGCCACCAGATGCAGCTCTTTGTCGGCTTCCAGAAGAAACTTCCGCCAGCATCTCTCCCTTGACCGAACCTGCTTTTTGAGGAGCCTAAGCTCCTCGGTAAACCATTGCGGGCTCTTGCCAAGGGCACAGGGATTAGATTTCATCCTACGGGGTGCTACCACATCAAAGGTCACTTTAACTGACTCCTGAAAAATACTTAGCTTCTCTACCGGGTCGCCCAGCACAAAAAAGATTGGCTGGTTAATACCCTTAGCCACAAGGTTTCCAAATCTGTCTGGGCAGACTTTTGATAGATTTCATGAGAAAACCTTGGGGCCAGAGCGATCTGGGATATGTGGAGGTTTCCCTTATGGTAGGGTCAGTCTAAATGAGATAAACCTGTGATCCGACCAGGTCAACTCCCTAGGCAGCGCACAGGTTGCCGACAATCCACTGAACAGGAGCCAATCCAGCACATGACCAGCAGTGTGGGTAGCCGCTGTCACATGTTGCCTATACCCCAAAAGCAACAGTTCTTGGATAAGGGATTGGGTAGGGGAATCGCTTAGATCCTCCGCCAAGAAGTTCAGATCACCCAAGATGCAGGAGCCTTTAAACACAATGGACATCTGTGAGGCTAGACTGAGAAATTCAAACACAAAATCAAGTTTTAACGCAGGGGGGCGATAAATCAGAGCAAACCCGTAAGTAAGCTTGCTAGCTACTTGAAAAGAAAATACAAAATTTTCAAGAGATTTGTAAATAGTGTTAAAATTCTCTGAAACTGATACTAAAAAATGTTTTTTAAAAATCATGGCTACCCCACCCCCCCTGTCAGTTGGGCGGTTACATTGAGATATTTTGTATTGGGGAGGGACCAGCTCGTCCAAGATAGGGGCTTTAAAATCTACCTAGGATATCTCCTAAACCTGCACGGTTTAGGAGATATCCCCTGTCCCCTGCATGTGCCGATGTCATTGGCACATGCGCACTAAAGAAAACTGAAGCAATGGCACGTATGTGCCGTTTCCTCAGTCAGTGTGCCTTTACTGCATGCGCGGGAGTGATGTCATCGTGGCTCCAGCCAATCACAGCGCCGAAGCCCGCGATACCCGCAAGTCACTCTGGGAGAGATGTCGACGGCTGGAGGGGGGTACAAGGACCGCTGCGGGGGCTTCAATGTAAGGTAAGTAATTCCTAATAAGCTAGTATGGGTAATAGGGTTTACAGTCACTTTACTACCTTGTCATCCAGTTCTCATTGGCTCTTCTCTGCCTTTAACTCTCTGCTTTGTCCTCTGCCCTCTCTACCCACTAATTCACTCACTGCACATGAGTTTGCCAATCACTACAAAGACAAGATAGATGCAATACATGAGGACACCTCCACTTTACAGATATCTTCCCCACCTAATATACCTTGTCAGTCAACACTTTCCTCTTTTGAAATGGCTACTACTGAAGAGGTTACAAAACTTTTCTCAGATGCTTGCCAAACCAATTGTCCCCTGGATCCTGTTTTCTCGCAACTACTATGGTCTACCTTTAATTCTATCCTATGCTCCCTCAATAACATCTTCAATCTATCCCTCTCTACGGGCACCTTCCCCTCCCCTCTAAAGCATGCACAGATCACTCCCATACCTAAAAAACCCTCACTAGACCCCATCAACCTGAACAACTTAAGCCCCATCTTATTGCTCCCATTCACATCTGAACTTTTAGAGCACTTAGTTTACAACCATCTTAGCTCCTACCTCACTGAAAACAACCTTCTTGACCCCCTATGGTCTGTCTTTCCCTTGCAGCACTCCACAGAAACTGCCATACTAAAACTCACTATTGATTTACGAATTGCTAAAACCAATGGTCGCTACTCCATACTTTTACTACTAGACCTCTCTGCGGCCTTTGATACTGTTGGCCATCTGCTCCTTTTCAAAAAACTCCACTCCCTTGGCCTCCAAGATTCTGCTCTATCCTGGTTCTCTTACTACCTTTCACAGTGCTCCTTCGGTGTTACCTACAGCTTTGTCTCCTCCTCTCCACTTCCTATTTTTGTAGGGGTCCCCCAAGGCTCTGTTTGGACCTCTTCTCTCCTATATCTACAACTCCTCCCTTGGTCCCTTGATAACCTCCCACGGCTTCCAACACCATCTCTATGGCAATGACATCCAAATCTATCTCTCTCTAAACCTCACTTTAGTCTCCTCTCGGACTACTAACTTACTAACTGCCATATTAGCATGGAAGTCACACCTTTTCCTTTAACTAAATCTCTCTAAAACCAGGCTGATAATATTTTCACGTGCCCCCCTCTATGAATTTTTCATCAAGATCAATAATGAAACCATCAATCCCTCCCCTCATGCCAGGGTACTAGGTGTAAACCTGTCCTTTCATCCCCAAATCCAATTGTTGTCAAAAGCTTGTAGACTTCACCTCTATAACAGCTCTAAAATTTGCTTTAAACTTCCCTTTTTAACTAATGAAACCACCAAGTTACTCATTCCCTCCCTTGCTATATCTCACCTTGACTATTGCAACTGCCTTCTCATGGACCTACCTCTCCATAGGCTATCCCCTCTTCAGTCTATCATGAATGCTGCTGCCAGTTCATCTACCTTACCAACCGCTCAGTGTCTGCCACCCCTCTCCGCCAACCGATACACTAGATTCTGATTGCTCAGCAAATTAAATTGAACATACTAGCAACAACATACAAATCCATTCACAAATCTGGCCCAAGCTATATTCACAATCTTTTTTCCAAATATCATCAAAACTGTCCACTCTACTCCTCTCAAGACCTCCTGCTCTTAAGCTCCCTTGTCTCCTCCTCCAATGCTCATCTCCTGGACTTCTCTCGAGCCTCTTCCATCCTCTGGAACTCTCTACCTCAATATGTCCAGCTATCTCCTACTCTGGCTGCCTTTAAGCAGCCACTAAAAACTCATCTATTTAGGGAAGCCTTTCACGCCTCCAACTAATCTATTATCAGTTCCATAAGCTCATCCCCACAATTATAACATTTTGTACCACCTGCCCCAACCTATTAGATTGTAATCTCTTATGAGAAGGGCACTCTTAACCCTCTTGTATGTTATTGTAATGTAACTGTACTGTATGCCTTTTTAAATTGTAAAGTGCTGCGTAAACTGTTGCTATATAAATTCTGTATAATAATAATAGTAAGTGTCACTGGAAAAGCTATTAATATAAAGCAGCTTGATATACAAAGAAAAAGAGCCGCTGCTCTAGGTGTATGATGATAACCTGAGGTGGAATGTCTTGTAGAGTGCCAGCCCTGGCCCACCTCCGATTAAGCACAAGATGTTTGTGTGAAACGCGTCAACGTGACCTCCTGTTGGTGTCTTTGGTGTTATCACTTTGAAAAATAAAAGGCAATCCGAATTCCTGGATGTGCAGCCATTTCTTTTCTTATAAAGCAGCTTGATGCTTTATATTAATTGCCCTCTTTTTCTACAGTGCAAGTAGTTTGGGTAAAATAACCTGTTTAAATCTTTTACATTATTATAGTGAATATTTTTTGAATGACATAAAATTAACTTCTTTTCAGCACAATTAAACTTTTTATGTTGATTTCTTGATATATTAGCAAGATGTCCTCGCAAAAAGAGCTCTCTGAGAAAGGCCGAAAGTTAGCAATTTCTTCCAATTATAGTATTAAATTGTTTTGTCAAGAATTAATGATTTCATTCTGCCAAATAAATTACTTTGTGCAAATACTGAAGCATGTTTCTTTTATGTTAGCTCATTCATTGTCCCCTAATCCCAGACCATCTCTTGGAGAACATTAGATATGCCATTGCTTAAAATTACTTATCATTTTTACAGTAGACATATCATGTTTAAAACTTAGCAAGTGTTGTAAATTACATTATATCAACTGCGTATATTTCTCTTTTCTCTATTTTATTTAAAGCCCATCTAAACTGTCTGTTAAACACATTTCAGATCCATCCAAGCAAAAGATGTTTAAAGTCTAAACCCCCTTTCACATGAGGCAGAATCTGATTTGTTCAGTAGGGGATCCAGCAGAGTAGAGCGAGCAGATGACAGGTCCATGTCAGCTCAGTTTTTACAGAGCGGACACGGACCGAACTCACTCTGCTCTATTTATAAATGGACACCCGACTGCTCTCCAATCTGATCCACCTAGACAGAGGGGGGCGGATCCCCCTTCAAATTTTTTAGCAGGCTGGATTGGATTGGAGGTAGACGGCTGTAACGGAAACAAGTTATTTATACCCTCCGGTCCATTGGGATACATGGGACACCTGATCAGGTCCACCTGAAAAACTGACAGGTGGACCTAATTGGATCGCCCATGTGAAAGGAACCTTATAGTTTGTTTTATTCAGAAAGCAACCTCAGCCCAAGCAGAAAAGTCTTTATTCTGCCAGTATGTGTAGAACCATGCTCTCTTCCGAGTCATCAAAGAGTGACATAAAAGAAGCGCGGTATAAAAAGGACCAAGTGGTCCTTATAGTTTTAATGTCTGCTTTATAGTGAAGAAACTGCCCTCCTGAACCTTATTCACACCCTTAGACCCTGTTCACTTTGCTGCACTTTTGCCGTGCTAAAATGCACTTTTCCTGCATGACAAAAGTCCAAAAAAATTATTCCCCTTTAAATCCTTTGTTACTGTTCACATCACTGCATTGCGTCTGCATTTTTGCTGTGTTTTTTTAAATCACACGTCCATGTTTTACAGGTTCATGTCGGGAGTCAGAAAATAAGAAAGCACACCAAAAATGCATTAAAAGCACATAAAAATTTTGGTCAACATGTGAAATACATTTTTAGGCTCACCAGTGATTAAACAGGCCACTAGGGTATTTAAATATTTCATAATTTCATGTATTTCATTCAGCAGAGAGCATTGGCTTTGCTGATCACAGAGCTATAGGGCCTCAGCTGAGTGCTTCCCGGTTCATAACACGAATGAAAGGTTGCTGGTGTCCAGCTTCTCTCCATTCTAGCACCTGCCAGTCTAGAATTATTGCCAGCCAGGATAAAAAAAAATACTGTATTAATCGGCGTATAACACGCACCCTAACTTTAAGAGGGAAGTTTCAGGAAATGAACTTTCCACAGCCCCCTGCATATAACACGCAGGCACAGTTTACCCTCTATTTTCAGGGTAAAAAAGTGAGTGTTATACGCCAATAAATACAGTAAGTGAACTATTGACTTCAAGTTTACATGGCAGTACCGACACTGCCATGACAGCAAGATATGGTGGGGTAAAAAAAGGTAAAGAGGAATCGTTTTTTTTTCAAAGCACGTTGCACCTACATAGCTCAATGAGAGTAACTGAGAGTTTCTGTTTCATTAAAATATGTGTAGACAGTGAAACAACTGCAAAATTATTTTGCCAAAAGCAAAAATATGAATGATGACATTAACATAGGCATGCCCTATTCAGGATATAATAATCTTGAGAAAGACAGACTGATCTCTGTTTGAAAATTGACAATAAAATGCTGCTACTTTGATTTATCTCTGCTGCATGACCTATGAGTGCCTTTATACCTATTTCAGATTTGCAAGCTATGTTAATGAATAGATTATAAGATGTAATAGTAAGCATTGTACACTTTTATTTTTTCCTCTTTAAATGAGATGAGGAAGGGGAGAAGACAAAGAAGAACATAAAATTGGTAGGGAGATACCTTCTATAATCCAGACTGCACAGAACCATTGGTAAAGGTTGAGGATTTTGAGACAGTTGCAAAGTTTGAATTGCTAATTGGAAGTACCACAAAATTGTCATGATATTTTTGACTATTCTATCCAATAAACTCCTATTTTAAGCATCTTAAATGTTTTGTATGTTGTAGTTTTTACTTTTATTTTTACATAAAATAACATTCACAAATAAAGAAAAAATTTATTTGCATTTTTTTCTCCCTGTTTTGTTTACCATTAAAGCATGTGGCTAACTGTCGATTTGAAAAGACCTTTTTTCCGTGTTTTATTCAAACAGAGTGACTGCGAGCCTAAGCGGCATTCTCCAACTCTCTGTAGTATGTTTGGAGAAGTGTCAAGCTGTCGAAAACAATGTACATCTTCATGTTGCAGCAGAACATCTTCACTAGCATGCCCATAATATATGTGCAAATGCTCAAGAGTGGGTTTCGTACGACAGAACATATTTATGACTTAACGCTTTTCACAGCTCAGTGCTGTTTTCACAGATACAATAAAATACTTGTCACCACAGATACTGGAAGATAGTATGCCTAGTGTCCTATATAGATCAAGATGACCTGACATATGGCACAGAAAATGTGCTATTAATGTTTTAGCTGTAGATAGTTGCACATGATAATGTCAACATTCTATGCAACTAAAATATTTTAGTCTATATAACCCAAGGTATAAGGCTTATCCAGGGCTGTTCTAACACATGGCCACCAAATTTGCTGCATGTGATTTCTAAACAGAGCAAGATCATCCACAAAGCAACGTAGATAGGAACCTAAGGCCTGGTGGATGCTAAGGGGGCCCAGCTACAACCATCATGCATTTGCAGTAAACCAGGGGGATTGCACAACAGTTGTGCACCTGCCTGACACTTTACAATAGATGATGCACTTGTAGGTAGTTGCTGTCTGATAGCCCCATCGGAAGTTTGAATTCAATATACAAGTTCAAACATGGCAAATGGGGTGGTTTCTCTGTGTCTATTGCATTCATTATCAATATCAATTGAAAGCATAAGGGGATCTAAGTTGCTGCTTCGCCTAGGACCCAATTCTGCCTTAATCCATCTCTGTCCCTAAATGTATATATTAGTAGGAAGGTGACAACACCAAACTCTCTGAAAAAGACCCTTTGCAAACTAGGTTTGGATACATACAAATATGGTATAAGCTTGATTATATAAAACTTCCTCCAAAGATACAGTACATTGAGCTATGCCCCTCTAGAACAGGAAGAGCATTGCTAGAAGGATTGCCAGGTGGAAAAATGCTATCTCTGTCCCCTTTGGGAGATTTCCCACCACTATGTAGGTCCCAAATGTGAGATTTCCTTTCCCAGAGACAAAGAGGGAAGTGAAAGGGAAATCCTCTCATAAACAACTTAGGATCTGGTAACCCCAACAGGTTTACTAATTAGGGGATTTTCCCTCGCCTCCTATTCCAGTAACAACCACAAAACATTTTGGATTACTAATCGCTTTTTTCAATGTTTACCAGAATAAAAAAAGAAGGGGTGAACATCCCCAGTGCAGAAATACAGGCAGATACTTATTCATCATGCCATACCATCAGGGAGGTGTGTGATTGGCCCCAAATTTATTCTGCAGCAGGACAACGATACCAAACATACAGCCAATGACATTAAAAGAGAAGTATGAGAATCTAAAAAAAATCACATTCTCCTAGATGGCTGCAGCACAGATCCCAGCTGTAACTGTCCCCCATCACCTCTAAGACTGAGAACATCACTGATCACTCGGTTCTCAGTTCTCAGTCTGCAGAGAGCTGGTGACTGTCAGTCACTGAGTCTCTGGTCTGCCCAGTGTTCCAGTGAGCTCTGGAGGGGGTGAGAGTGGCTGGCTCAGCCTCTCAGCCACCTGTTGCCGGTACAGGCTTCTGGGTGGATGCTAACCAAATGGCTGGGGACTTTTCAGAGCCTGGACCAGGTATGTGACATCAGATAAATGAAAACAGGTCACAGGACTGCAGAACTAACTGCACACTTGTAACACACAGGAGAAGTATAGCCAAAAAAGCCAAAATAGCCAAAAAAGCTTTGGCCATACGTCTCCCTAACTACTTAAAGACCAGCCGCCACAGTTGTACTGTGGCAGGTTGGCTCTCCTGGGTGAATCACCATCATTGTACGTCAGCTGCTTTAGGATCACTAGGGGGTACAGCGTCACACGACCGCGCAATTGTCAGTTAAAGCGACGCAGTGCCATATCGCAAAAAAATGGCCTGGTCATTAAGGGGGCAAATCCTTCCGGTCCTTAAGTGGTTAAAGAACTAACTTTAGTATAAAGAAGAACAAGAAGAAGAACAAGAAGTCCTAGAAGTGATAGTTTGGCCCCCACAGAGCCTTGATCTGTCTGGGATTACATAAACAGAAAGATTTGAGGCAGCCTACATCCACAGAAGATCTATGGTTAGTTCTCTAAGATGTTTGAAAAAACCTTCCTGGCAAGTTCCTTCAAAAACTGTGTACAAGTGTTCCTAGAAGAACTGAAGAACTGATGATGTTTTAAAGGCAAAGCGTGGTCACACCAAATATTTAAATTTTAATTTTGCTAATTTATAAAAATGTACTATTCTATTCTATGTACCACTTATATTTCTGAAAGCATTCTTAATTTACAGCAGTGTTATCACATCTGCTTTTGAACACTAATATGTATATATTATGTATGTATGTATATATGTATATATATATATATATATATATATATATATATATATATATATATATATATATACATAGGCATGCTCACAGGGTGTGGTGCTGGGTGTACCCTAATTACCCCATATGCATTAGCATTGTCTAGAGGCATTACCAGGTGGGTGGTTGGGGGTGCCAATGGCCAGTGTAAATGCCCCCATTGTATTAAAGGCTAGGTTCAACTTTAGGAACATGTCTCAACCATTTTTAGGGTGTAATGTAATATGCTCCTATTCAACTGCCACCAACCACCAGAGCCTCCTCCCTGAGACAGCAGGTGCCATTCATATGTGCTTGAGATTTAGGGTGCACACCCCAATGCAATAGGCTGTGCACACTTATGTATATATATTTATATATATATATATATATATATATATATATATATACATATATATATATATATATACACTATACTGTATATACATACATATAAATATATATATATATATATATATATATATATATATATATATATATATATATATTTACATAGTATATATGAAATTAAGTGGATATTTCATTAGCAAGTAAGGTTAATAAAAAACACAACTTCTTTCTTGTTCTACCTAATCAAATTAGTCTAATTGTTATACTGTTGTGATATTGTTGATCAGAAAGAGTTGGAGAAAGCCTATTGAAGATAAAGTTAATTTATCCTCACAGTAGGGAAAATTACTCTGTTAATGATAGCTAGACTAGTTCTCTGAATCCATCCCCACATTGATGAATCTTACTAATTGCAGATACCACATGTACAGTAGTAAGAAAAACAGCAAATCTACATTTAAATGTGCTTGTAAACTGACCATGATTTTAGAAAGAGAATCTAAAATGATGTCCATCCTTAAGGTTTTATGTTTTTTCAAGACAATTTAAATGAAAAAGTTCCTTTTTCAAATAAGGTATCACTTAACTTGCAGATATGTCATTAGTCAACAATTCATATAGTTATAGGACCTCTGCTATTCTAGGATGCATTATGCATGATGTCGCTAATGCCATCCTAATGTTTCTTTTTTTGACAAAATGACAAAATAGCTAAATTCACTTTTATATTAAAACAGAAGGTAATCACATGTCTTATTCCAGCATTTATCCCTAAAATAAAAAGGATTATTTTTCATTTCAGGATAGACAATGCCGTGCAAATCATTATTTTGCATCTCAATTGCCAAATGCACATCCACAATCACTGGTGTATAGTGCAAATATTGTCTAATATTATAGAGCCATTTTTCCCATACTGCATACACCTGTGTCAGGCTTTTTTGGGGCATCATCTGTGCAATGTATAGAAACCATGGCTATTCTGTAAAAGGGATTTGGAGCTAAAAATACAGTGTAACCATACAGTGTATAGTGAGAAGGGACTTAAGGAATTAAAAAGCCCTTAAACAGAACCAGTGTGTTGCGCAGTAAAGCCTTTTTTGCAGTTTGATATAATTTGCTGTAAAGCATAAAGCTGTTGGGACATAAAGGGATCATTTGGATGACTCCACAAACTGTCCTGAAATTAGGAATTATCATTTTATTTTTGGGATATGTGATGAAAAGGGAGATTTGAATACCTTCTGTCCTAAGAAGGCTTTACTGTGCTAGGCACTGACCGGTTGAAGGGCTTTTTAATTATTTTAGTTCCATCCAACCATAACTATACCATATCCATAAGAAAATTATATGTTTCCTTTTTTCTAACCACAGAAGTACATTTAAAGCAACCAAGTTTCTTAAAGCTAATAGATAGATAGATAGATAGATAGATAGATAGATAGATAGATAGATAGATAGATAGATAGATAGATAGATAATGAACCCATAATTTTATTAGTGAAAAGAAAGGTGCAATTTCAACTTGATCACTTGCCTCCCATGTGTCATTCCATACTGTCATGTTAGCCCCCCTTGTGCAAAATAATATAAAAAAATAAATAGACATAAAATGGTTGTTGTGAAATATATGGGATTGATATATTTTGTAATTATTTCAGCATCAGTATATTTATATATATATATATATATATATATATATATATATATATATATATATATATATATACAATTATTTAAAAGAGAAGTATGGGAATTTGTTTTTACTTTAGAATCATATTTACCTAGGTGAATTAAGAATTGGTCTTATGCTGCAACTGTCCCCCGCTGGCTCTAAGGCTGAGAACCAAGTGATCAAGCATTGCTGAACGCTCAGTTCTCAGAGCTCCCTGAGCAGAGAGCTGGTGTCTGTCAGTCAACGCTGTCTGCTCTCCCCCTCCACCATTTACTGGAACATTGGGCTGTGGAGGGGGCAGGAGTGACCGGTCCAGGCTCTCAGTGGCTCGCTGAGAGGCTGAGCAGGGTTCCGGCCCAGGCATGTGGGTTTATCCCTACCATATAGTCGCTCTGTGACATCAGTCAACAGGTTCAGCCCGCTGTCTGCTGAAAATGGGTCACAGGAGTGCAGAACAAACTGCACTCTTGTGATCCACCAAATGAGCTTTGGCTGTACTTCTCCTTAAGCATCTGTATGTTTATGATGCATCAGCAATTGTAACAGATGACCTTGGCCTATCAACATCATCTGAAAAATTATAAAAGCTGGAAAATTTTGCAATGCTGAATGATTAGCAATTGAAAAGTATACACTGGGATTGACCCTATATCCCTTGGATTATTCTCACTTTTACAATGTCAGTATCTTTGTTAACTACACAATAACCCCCCTATGTAATGTGATTAAACTGGCCAGTTCTCACCATAACCTGTATGTTTATAACACAGTCTAAATGGTTGTCATACAAAAATCAGCAAAATATACCAGTAATTATATAGTACATGTGCCTATATGACGGGTAACCATTTTAAAGTGAAACTTTAATCCAAAGTCACGCTTATGTTAAATGGTTTGTTGAATCAGAATATGGACTTAAATCTGATTCCTTTAAAAAAGCACACCAACATTTTGCATTTGAGTGATCATTTGGTGTCCTTTCTTTATGCATTCTGCTGAGATCAATCCCAACGTCTTTAGGATGCTTCAAAGAACAGATCTGAGTGCCAAGCTAACATAGGCTAGGTTCAACTTTAGGAACATGTCTCAACCATTTTTAGGGTGTAATGTAATATGCTCCATCACTTAAGGCTCGTACACACTAAAAGAATGTCAGGCAAACATTTTCGTCCAAAGAATTTTCATACGATTTTCATACGACTTTCGACAGCCGATTTTACAAAAAGTCCCGAAGGGACAAACTCCATATTTTTTCTCATATGGTAACAGAACGAACGATTTTCATTTAATGAGTACCGTTTTCGTACGAAAAGAAAGACTGTGCATGATCGGAAACAATAAACAACAAAAAAAGCCTTTGTCATATGAGAATATTCGCAAGAATTTTCGTACAAATGTTCTTCCGATTTGCTGTGAAACATAAAGAAAAAAATTGGATGAAAGTTTGCCCGATTTTCTTATAGTGTGTACCCCACTTTAGGCTGGCCACACATGGTTAGATTTTTTTTCATTTAGACACATCCTTCAACAGAAGCCAAACCAGGAGAGGCCAAGCACTGATCCAAATTCGGCCAGCCTTGTTGGTCTTTGATCAATGTAGGGACAGTTTTAGAGACTCATGTGGGCCAACTGAAGAGCTTAAAAAACACTCAGCCTTCCTGAAATCGGATGCACATTGCTGGAATTCAATTATCTCTCATGTGTCATATTCAGGTGGCCACAAGAAAAAATAAATAAAATGAAAATAAAATGACATAAGTGCCGGAGTGGCAGGGAAATTTTTTTGAAAGCACGGTGTTGGCAAAGTTAGTGTGAAGAAGTCAGTTTTGAGGTTGGTATGTTTAATATCACATGTAATTATTTATTGATCAGGTATGCATTTTTTTGCACCATGTTTTAGTTCAGCTTGGATGAATTGTTTAGATTGCCCCTCTCACTGCCAAATAATTGATAAAAGAGCTTACAGCAAATATTGGTGTTCTAGCCTTCTTATAGCATTGTTCTGTCCCGAGCAAAAGATCATTCTGTCTATGATCAATAATGGGAATGTAAAGGGTTTATTGTCTTTTTTTATTTATGATAGTCATGGTCAATGTTTTTAGTCAGATAAATATGAAAAAAACATAGAAATATAAAGTGGTTTATCCAATCAACAGATGGAGATCTAGTTTTTTTTTTTTTACATGATTTCCTCTGTTTCTTTAGCTACTTTGTTGTAAACAGCCTGTTATTTACAAAACTCAGTAGATAAAACTTAAATGTACATACACATGTAGCGGGGTTCTACTGTAAATAGACTATTGTTATATGGAATGTACCCCAAACTCCCTCCGGTGTTCCAGTTACAATCCTATAAACTTTGTTTACTTATGTTCAGTGATGCGTGTGGAACTTATGGTACTGGGAGAAAGGGACTCTGTTGCCATGGATACCTAATAGACTACGGTACCCAGAGTGCAGCTGTACTTCCAGAATGCATTACAACCACCGCACAGCCTGCTGGGGGAGGTTACTTGAGGAAGGGGAGGAGCCGCACTCAGTCTCTCTGGACTTCGCCCTCAACCAAGCAGGAAGTCTGTGTGAGGCCTGCTGCCGGAGCAACTAGGCCCAAAGCCTGGGCCTGTAGTTTCGCGGAGGATCACCAAGCCAGAGAGGGATCTCTTTCCGTGTGACCAGCTCGCGCTTCCCAGAGACCGGAGTCATTCACCAACCGACATCTACGGCGGCTGTGAGAGGGACCAGAGACTGTACGTTGCGGAGAGGTCGCGGATCGAGGTACTGACAGCGGATCGTGTCAGGCAGACTAGGCCTGTTTGGGTGAGCGGGCACCTGCCCAGGATTCATTAAATACTGTTAGGCCTGTGACTTTTAAGGCCCATCACCATTAGAGTAGTGCGCCACGCACCGGAACATATTGCATCGTGTGGTAGTGCGCAGTTTAAATTTGGCATTTGCACTGCCTAAGAGTTTCACACTCCCAAAAGCATTGCAGGAGTTTAGTTACTTCTTTAATACCCTCTGGATTACAAACAGTATGTGCACCAATGTTTGCTAGCGAAGACTCCCTTCACCGAGGAATTTGTACACTAATCTTAGTCAGATCTGACTGGAGCTATTAGTGATGGGACACAGGGGAGGTATTTCCCACTAGGGGGAGCTTGCGAGCATAGGATTGGTTATTAATACAAAGTAGGCATTAACATTGTGTAATATTGTTATTTTATTCATATTATTGACTCTTGCAGGGCCCTGCAGAGCCAACTAAAGTTACAAAACTGTCTTAACCTGTTTACTTAACTCTTACTAAGTAAATTAATTTCTTGGTTAAGAATAAAGCCTGTGTCGTGCATTTTTGTTAGCCTGAAGGACCTAAGTGGAGAAAGGTAACATACATGTGAAATCTACTGTTGTGATATATGCAGAATTGTGTTTCTCAATAGTAAGTGGGTATTACAATTCTTTTCTATACCAGTTGTGTCAAGGGAGGGTTCAAGCCAGTTAAGGGGTTGAGAATCAGAGGGCAGACCCAAACAAAACCAGCAGCTCCTGCGCGGGTAGTGCTACACACAATTTAAAGAACCTCTCATACCACTGGAGGTTTAAAATGGACAAAGCAAACCTGAAAGCAAGGAGCTTCTACTACTGTATGTTCTCCTTTTTGAGAACTCAAGGTAGTCTAGAAATCTTTTTTTTCATATACTAAATGTTATTTGTAAAGCAAAATAATGTATAAAAACGTATAAACTAAAAATATTAAATAAACAAAATAGGCTCCTTTATGATAAAAACTTGAAATAGAATAGCAATTATTATGCTATTGTATCAGCTATTTCTCTCATTTTTTTTATGTCAAAACTTCTTTCATACATCGCTTCAAAATAAAATTGTCACCAAGTAGAGAGGAGCTCGAAACAGTGAGACCACTCAGTGAGTTGCTGAAATATAATGATTTATTGCAGAATTATTACATTCTCCCATACTCCTGCTTCTTTACACAAATGCTCACCCAAGTACTTTGTTTGTCAGCTTCACAGTTATTTATAAATAGACACACTGCTGTGCTCAAAAGTTTGAAAATGCACATTTTAAAAACTTTTTATTGATTGCATTAGAATAGCAAAATGTGTTGCTCACCTTGATAAATGATGTGAAATCCCTGCTTGTTCTGTGAATAATCACTATGGAAATACAGGCTGGTCTCATGGGTTGTGCTGAACAGGGAAGCAGGGACCTGAGGGCCGCTTAACCTGCCAATTACTGAGCCAATGTCTGCAGAGCCGCTCCGTACTTCCAGGTAATCGTGTATTGTTTCCGTAGAGAAATTGACAAACTGCAGATGCACACCTGAAAAGATAAATCACGTACGCTGCATTACTTAACGATACGTTTAATTAAAACAACAGCTGCAAAGTACGCTTCAAACTGTTTATTGGGCTTCTGCTGTTTTGTAAACATGGTGGGCCTTTTGATTTATTTCATGTGTATTCAACTTTAAAGGGAATATATTTTTTATATTTTTGTAGAAAAAATAAATAAATACAAAAATAAATATTTCCTTCAGACAGACATGAAATATTGTATGTGGAATTATGTAATTACCGTTTGCACTCAGCAAATGGCAAAACCCACTACTGTTGTGATGAAAACCTTTATAGATCTGGAAATCTGATTAAACAGATTGCTGAAAAGGAGAGGAGAGACTTGCTTTCTCTCTCTTTGCTAGCACAGATGGGACCATCTGGATCATTCACAAGATTAGTTTTTGCTAGAGTGCATCGGATTTAAATTGAAAAAGGAATTGGGGTGGCAAACATGGCACTGCATGAGGGGGACAGCACAAAATTCAAATTAGATAAACATGCAAAGCTTGATCACAGTTGATGTTTTATTCTCTATTAATACAGTATAGTGCAATAAATCCCAACACATTTCAGGCATTGGAACTCCCTTCATCAGCAATGAGTCTGCTTTGGGAGATTAAAAGCAGGACATCGCGGCCGCCAGGCACGCACACTGGGTCCCAAGCAATGCGGCGACGCTCGCGCGCCCCCTAGACGGCCGGGAAGCCCAGGACGTCATATGACATCCACCCGGAGGGAGAGAAGGTTCCTGCCGACGTCGTTTTACTATGGCTCGGTAAGGAACTGGTTAAACAAGGCAAAGCTGACTCTACACATATTACCAGTATTCATAGTAACAAATACTCACCAAAGCCAATGGGGAGTTTGATTGTCCATGTGCAATCTAAGCTGCTTGGGTAGTTTCCAGGAAATCCAGGACTGAGTATCACTCCACTGAAATCGGACATAGCACCACCACATTGTGCTGGAAAAGATAAATGTATAGTCAACCTTCTAAAGACAATATGGCAGTTTGTAGAGATTGTGTTACCTTTGGCTTTATTTAGTTGTATATATGAACAGTGGGCCATACGGAACTTTCTCAGCCTCTAGAAATGCTTTCCAGAAACAGATAACGGACTCTCAATAGATGAATTATGCTGGTTCTCAGACAAAGCAGTGGGGAGAACAGAACAAGCATTGGGGTGCATGCAAGAGCAGGTGTTCACTTTTTTAGCAGCCATTGTTCACACTTGAGCTCACCCAGACCCTATTTAAATGATATCTCTATTCATCCACAAAGACCTATAGCATATACAGTATGTATTTGTTGTAAGGATTTCCTTATTTATTATGGTTAGGACTGAGAAAAGCCTGCTGTTTACAGAAATCAGAGCGCCATCATAGTTGTAACTCCTCACCTATCAGGTGGTCAGTATCAGTTTCCCTCAGAAAAGGGTAGGCTCAAAGCCTTTGATATTTTTTTTTCCTTATCTAACTCCTGGTTCTTTAGAAATCATATTTCATCTATTAAATGTTTATTTGCAAAACAAAGAACTATAAGTTTGTTTAAAAACTGCTTATAAAGTATAAAATAAAAAAATAATAAAAGTGACCCACAACCTTTAGAGTTTCCCTTAAAAGCTGATATAGCTTCTGACGGAAACCAAAAAAGTGAATCATGTCTAAAAAAAAGCAGCGCACTGCTCATTTTAATGAACCTATAGGCACACACAAATGATGATATCCTTTTGTACAGGATCTAGACTTTTCATTCATTAAGACCGCATTCTGCTATTTCAGCTAAGGGAGAATAGCTTGTAACATCTAAACTTCTGCATAAAGTTAGTTTAAAAAGAATATGCCAATGCAGTATTATATTGGTGATATATATATATATATATACATGTTTTAAAGTAACGAGTATGTCAGCAAGTATGTTCTTACCAATGCAAATAGGAATAGGATAATTCCATCTTCGTACAGGGCCAGGCATACATGTGATGTGAGAATGACCCTAAAATAAGAAAAAAATAGATTTATAATACTTTTACTATTTTAACTGAGCTGTTGAAACTGTACTTCTGTTATTGCTAACCTACAGAGCCATTATATAGCTATGCATTACAATGCCATCTCTATTAGCTGTAGATCGAGTGCTATAAGTGGCTGAAAGATGTCATTACCTGAAGAGAATAGCCTTGATCACAATGGAATGATACTACATCTCCAACCATGTATCTATCACCAACTTTTATTCCATTGCTGGGCATTAGTGGCTCCGGACATGAATCAAGACCTATTGCTGAAATATAAATAAAAAATAAATAAATGGATATGTATATTTATTTACGCAATGTATGTGTGATGTCAAATAACCAATAAAGATACATGTCTGTACTTCTCTGGTTCTCTGATGTTATTGTAATTTTAGTTGTTTGCAATAAACCATAGTTTTCTATGTTTTAGAAGTAAATCAACCGTACTGTAAGCCAATGTCTTAAAAATTCATCAGAGCTTTGCATTGCCCGTGTGTCACTTGTACTCATCTTGATGTTCCTGTAGGCTTAAGCGTTGAATGAAACTTTATATCAGGGTTTCTCAACCAGGGTTCCATGAAACCCTAAGGTTCCTTCAGAGGTTGCTAGGGGTTCCTTGCGCAATGAACAGTTTCTGCCTCTAAGATAAGTTCCCACTGACACCATTGATTTGTTTAGCTATCTGTAAGGGAGTAATTCTTCCCAATGACCACAAGTGTAAGGAACATTCTTCCCACTGACCTTCACACTCTGAGGTGGCAGCAGAGATCATCTCCATATATCTCAAAAGAATTACCAACACATGTCAGTACAACGTTTTTAAAGCGGAGCTCCGCCCAAAAAAATAATATTAAAAGCCAGCAGCTACAGCTACAGCAGCTGCTGACTTTTAATATTTGGACACTTACCTGTCCTGGAGTCCAGCGACGTCCGCAGCAGAGGACGAGCAATCGCTCGTCACTCTGCTGCCCCCTCCGCCATCCTCGCTGAGGGAACCAGGAAGTGAAGCCTTGCGGCTTCACTGCCCGGTTCCCTACGGCGCATGCACGAGTCGCGCTGCGCCGTTCTGATTCGTCCTCCTGTGTTCTGGGAGCCGAGTGTCTCCCAGAACACTACGGGAAGTCTGGGGGAAGTGACGTCACTCCCGCAGATTCCCGAAGAGAGGACTCCCGGATGTGGGTGAAAATACCTGTCTTAGACAGGTATCTTCACCCCCTCCCCCTGAAATGTGTCAATTGTGACACCGGAGGGCGGGAGGGTTCTGATTAGCAGAAGTGCAAATTTAGGGTGGAGCTCCACTTTAACCACTTCAATACCATGCACTTATGCACCTTCCCGCCCAGACCAATTTTCAGCTTTCAGTACTCTCACACTTTGAATGACAATTACTTAGTCATGCTACACTGTATCCAAACAAAATTTTTATCATTTTCTTCTCACAAATAGAGCTTTCTTTTGGTGGTATTTAATCGCCACTGGGTTTTTTATTTTTTGCGATATAAGCAAAAAAACAGCAAATTTAAAAAAAAAAAACACTTTTTTTTAGTTTCTATTGTAAAATTTTGCAAATAAGTAATTTTTCTTCATAAATTTGTGCCAAAATGTATACTGCTACATATCTTTGGTAAAATGAACCCAAATTAGTGTATATTATTTGGTCTTTGTGAAAGTTATAGAGTCTACAAACTATGGTGGCAATCACTGAAAATTTATCACATCTGATCACGCCTGATGTACTGAAGGGATATCTCATTTCTTGAGACACTAACAAGCGAGGAAAGTACAAATACCCCAAAATTACCCCTTTTTGGAAAGTATACAGTCCAAGGTATTTACTAAGAGGCGTGGTGAGTTTTTTTAAGTTGTATTTTTTTCCCACAATTCTTGGGAAAATGTATTTTTTTTTTTTTTTACACAAACTGGTCATATTAACAGTTTTTTTCTCTCACACAGCATATGCATAATTCCAACTACACCCCAAAATAAATTCTGCTACTCCTCCTGAGTGTAGCGATACCACATGTGTGAGACTTTTACACAGCCTGGCCACATACAGAGGCCCAACATTGAAGTAGCACTTTCAGGCGTTCTACAAGCATAAATCACACATATCCTTTCTCAACCACCTATTACACTTTTGAAGGCCCTGGAGCACCAGGACAATGGAATTTTCCACAAAATGACCCCATTTTGGAAAGCACACACCCCAACGTATAATCTATGAAGCATTATGAGTCTTTTGAACGGTTCATTTTTTTCCAGAAGGTTTTGGAAAATGTGGAGAAAAAATGAAAATGCATTTTTTTTACACAAAGTTGTCCATTTATAAGATATTTCTAACGCATAGCATATACATAGCAAAAATGACACCCCAAAATGCATTCTGCTACTCCTCTTGAGTATAGCGATACCACATGTGTGAGACTTTTACACAGCCTGGCCATATACAGAGGCCCAACATTGAAGTAGCACTTTCAGGCATTCTACAAGCATAAATCGCACATATCCTTTCTCAACCACCTATTACAATTTTGAAGGCCCTGGAGTACCAGGACAATAGAATTTTCCACAAAATGACCCCATTTTGGAAAGCACACACCCCAACGTATAATCTATGAAGCATTATGAGTCTTTTGAACGGTTCATTTTTTTCCAGAAGGTTTTGGAAAATGTGGAGAAAAAATGAAAATGCATTTTTTTTACACAAAGTTGTCCATTTATAAGATATTTCTAACGCATAGCATATACATAGCAAAAATACCACCCCAAAATGCATTCTTCTACTCCTCCTGAGTATAGCGATACCACATGTGTGAGACTTTTACACAGCCTGGCCATATACAGAGGCCCAACATTGAAGTAGCACTTTCAGGCGTTCTACAAGCATAAATCGCACATATCCTTTCTCAACCACCTATTACAATTTTGAAGGCCCTGGAGCACCAGGACAATAGAATTTTCCACAAAATGACCCCATTTTGGAAAGCACACACCCCAACATATAATCTATGAAGCATTATGAGTCTTTTGAACGGTTCATTTTTTTCCAGAAGGTTTTGGAAAATGTGGAGAAAAAATGAAAATGCATTTTTTTTACACAAAGTTGTCCATTTATAAGATATTTCTAACGCATAGCATATACATAGCAAAAATAACACCCCAAAATGCATTCTGCTACTCCTCCTGAGTATAGCGATACCACATGTGTGAGACTTTTACACAGCCTGGCCATATACAGAGGCCCAACATTGAAGTAGCACTTTCAGGTGTTCTACAAGCATAAATCGCACATATCCTTTCTCAACCACCTATTACAATTTTGAAGGCCCTGGAGCACCAGGACAATAGAATTTTCCACAAAATGACCCCATTTTGGAAAGCACACACCCCAACGTATAATCTATGAGGCATTATGAGTCTTTTGAATGGTTCATTTTTTTCCAGAAGGTTTTGGAAAATGTAGAGAAAAAATTAAAATGCATTTTTTTTACACAAAGTTGTCAATTTATAAGATATTTCTAACACATAATATGTACATAGCAAAAATTACACCCCAAAATGCATTCCGCTACTCCTCCTGAGTATGGCGATACCACATGTTTGAGACTTTTACACAGCCTGGCCACATACAGAGGCCCAACATCCAAGTAGCACCTCCAGGCATTCTAGCAGCATTAATTGCACATATCATTTTCTGACTACCGATCACATTTTTGAAGGCCCTTCATATATCTAACACATAGCAGGTACATACCAAATAACAAAAGATTACCTGTGGTTTTAGAAGTGCAGTGGTCCACAGAGGAGAGCATCGGTCCAGGCAGCAGGCAGGGATGAGGTCAGCGGCAGCAAAAGCAATCATCCAGGCAGCAGGCAGGAATACTGTCCATAGTTCGCACAGGCAGAGATACTGTCAGCACAGCCAGAGCACAGCCAAAGCACAGGTCCAGGTAGCAGGCAGAGGTGTCCCGGCAGAAATGCTGTCCAAAGTCAGTAGAGGCAGCAGGCAGATATATGGTCAACACAGCCAAAGTATTGGTCCAAGCAGCAGGAAGAAACATGGTCCATAATGTCATGGGTCATTACAGGCAGTAATATGGTCAGCACAGCCAAATTATTGGTCCAGGCAGCAGGAAGGACCATCAAGCTTAGGGCCAGGGGGACAGGGGTAGAGGCTTCTCCCACCCAAATCGCTTTGAAGCCTCCGGGCAACCAAACCCTGTTCTTGGAGCACAGAAAACGAAAAACTGGTTTTCTCTACTCAGAACGCTATTCTGAAGCCCCTCACATATGTGAGACCCCTGTGTACTAAAAGTAGATGGCCAAAAGATCAGTCCAAGTGGCAGGCAAAAACATGGTCGATTAACAGGCCAAGGTCGGTACACGTGGAAGTCAGAAACGTGGTTTAAATCGGCAGGCAGAGGCATCGTCGGTAAACAGGCCAGGGTCAGTTAATTAACATGGAAGGTAGTTAGTAACATGGTAGCAGGCAAATAGGGAAATGGCAGTCTGTTAATAATAAGGGGAACTAATGGATGTATGATAATTTTTGAAGCAATTTCCGATGCACAGGCCAGGTTGGGAGGGACAATCGGGACAATAATAGCTGGTGTCTCTTCTTACTCCTCCTCTGCTGCATACATGGCATTTCTTTTGGCGTCTTCTTCCAGATTCTGTGGGGGGGATGCTAAAGGGATAGTGTCGCTCGTGAAGCCGACTCACACTATCAGAGCGAATGCTTCCTGGGGCGGGATCTTGTTGGTAAATGAGGGCATCGATGATATCTTCGATATATTGGAGGTAGTGGAGTCGGTGATTTTGAGTTGCTTTTTGGTAGCAGACAAACGAATTAAAAAGGGCCATGTGAAACAACTTTTTTGTGCCAATAATGGGACTTTCTGGTTGATAAGTAGGGCTGTAGCATCTGGTCGTTTAAATCCACCCCCCCCATGTACAAATTGTAGTCGTTGACACATTCAGGCTTTACAATGGAGCCGCGTCTTCTTGGGATCTCCACCATGGTGTCATTGTGGATCGTAGAGAGGATGTGGACATCTTTCTTGTCCCTCCACTTCATGGCCAAAACCTCCTCGTTCCTCATGGATGCCGATTCTCCAGGTCGCAATTTTTTTGTCAATAAATTTTGTGGGAATCCCTTCCGGTTTTTTTTGAAGGTACCGCAGGCCGGGGTTTGTTTACTGTAAAGGTGGCGAAAAAGGGGCAGGCTGGTATAATAATTATCAACATATAAATGGTAACCTTTTCCGAACAGGGGGTATGCCAACTCCCAGACAATTTTCCCACTGGTTCCAATATATGTGGGGCAATCACGGGGCTGGAGCTGGGAGTCTTTGCCTTCATAGATCCTGAATTTGCAGACGTATCCAGTGGCTCGATCACATAATTTATTTAATTTTAACCCATACCTGGCTCTCTTGCTTGGTATGTACTGCTTGAACTGCAGTCGGCCGGTGAAATGTACGAGGGACTCGTCCACACAAATTTTTTGGTCTGGGATGAAAACTTCTTCAAATCGCTGGGAAAAGGCATTGATTAGGGGGCGTATCTTGTACAATTTGTCGTAGTTGGGATGATCTCGGGGAGGGCACTGTGAATTGTCATTGAAGTGGAGAAAGCGCATAATCATGTCGTATCTTTTCCTGGATATGACAGCGGAATATATGGGCATGTGTTGGATGGGGCGTTTGGACCAATATGAATGGACTTCGTTCTTTTTTGTAAGCCCCATATTGAACATAAGGCCCAAAAATAATTTAAATTCCTCCAATGTTAGATGCCGCCACTGGAACATGCGGGCGTAGGAAGAATCGGGGTTGGTAGCAATAAATTGGGATGCATACAGATTCGTTTGATCCACTATAGTCTGCAGCAAATCTTGTGGGAAAAATAAACAAAAATAATCAAATTTAGAAAAATTTGTAGTGTCGGGCTGCACACCTGGCTGTGCGGTGAAAGGGGGGATGATAGCGGATCCTGAGTTGGCAGGCAACCATAAGGGGTTTGCCAGGGCATCGGGAAGGTAGGATTGGGGCTGGATTCTTCGGGTTGGGCGTGCATTTCCATTGCTTGTACTGGGCTCCTCTTCCTGGGGTATGGCGCTGCTGGTGGTGGGCAGTTCTCCTGATCTTGGTGCTGATCTTGGTGCTGATCTTGGTGCCGATCGCATTCTTTTGGGAGGGACGGTTTCCTCCGGGGACTCAGACTCTGAGCCACTATCCTCCACTGGCTCGTATTCCGAACCAGAATCGGATAATGGGAGCTCCCCGCTGCTCTCATCATCCGACATGGCAAGAATGGCATATGCCTCCTCAGGTGTGTAAACCCTTTGGGACATTATGGCAGTGCTTATTGGTGGGCCTGTGTAATGGTACTGCTGGTGGTAGTGGTGACGGTCTGTGTGGTAGTACCGATGGAGGTATTAGTGGTGGGCCTGGGTGGTGGTACCGATGGTGGTATGGGTGGTGGTGGTACCAATGGCGGTACAGGTGGTGGTGGTACCGATGGCGGTATGGGTGGTGGTGGTGGCGGCGGTACCGATGGCGGTACAGGTGGCGGTACGGGTGGTGGTGGTACCGATGGCGGTACAGGTGGTGGTACAGGTGGTGGTGGCACTACCGACGGTGGTACGGGTGGTGGTACTGGTGGTGGTACCGATGGCTGCACTAGTGGTGATACTGGTAGCGGGCCTGTGTGGCAGTATAGATGCTGGGCCTGGTGGCGGTACTGGTGGTGGTACTGGTACCGATGGCGGTACTGGTAGCCTGTGTGGCGGTGCCAATGGCGGTACCGATGGAGGTGGGCCTGTGACAGATGATTGACAGATGGGCTGATTGATTGACAGATGGGCTGATTGATTGATTGACAGATGGGTTGATTGATTGACAGATGGGGTGATTGATTGACAGGTGGGGTGATTGATTGACAGATCGGCTGATTGATTGACAGATGGGCTGATTGATTGACAGATGGGCTGATTGATTGACAGATGGGCTGATTGACAGATGGGCTGATTGACAGATGGGCTGATTGACAGATGGGCTGATTGGCTGGGCTGATTGATGTGCTGGGCTGTGTGACAGGTCCTCTTTATGGGGGGGCGTGTTGTGCACTGTAAACTTATGTAGACAAACTACACTGAGCTAACTTACTGATCTCTTCTCTCTCCTCACAGATCGGTGTGTGAGGAGAGAGCAGGGATCAGGTAGTAACTCCTGTGGAGTTTGTTTACATTTGTGACCGGCTGTGATTGGACACAGCCGGTCACATGGTAAACAGCCAATTCATTGGCTGTTTACTCTGATCGGGGACGCGCTGTGTCCAAGGGACACTCGCCTTCCCCGATCCCCGCTCTGCAAGCCTGTGGCGGCGCGCACGGAGCGTGCCGCCGAGTTTGTTTTGACAGGTGATCGGCTGTGACTTTGACACAGCCGATCACATGGTAAACAGCCAATGAAATTGGCTGTTTACCGTGATCGGGGAAGCGCTGTGTCCGAGGGACACATGCCGTCCCCGATCACCGCGCTGCGCGCCCCCGCGGGCGCGCGCAAGGCATTATCCTGCAGGACGTCATATGACGTCCAGTATCGATATTGCAACCACTTCCCGGACGTCAATTCGCTATTGACTGGGCGGGAAGTGGTTAAACTATGGTTCCCCCAGTCCTTCCTAATTGTCACTAAATACATTGTCCTGTAGAGAAGATTGGTGGCTAGTAAACATTAAAACATATCTAAACTTTTTTTTTTTTTTTTAAATAAAATCATTTTTATTTTAATTTTTGTTATTGCTTGTTACGTACAAAAAATTTGAAAAGCTGTAAACATAAAAGTTATAATTATTTAATTTCATTTCTAAATATACACAAAAGAATGAAATAATTCAGGCACTATAATAGTTATCTACTCTACAAAAAATATCTAACAAGACAAAACAACAACAAACATACACCTCTAAGTTGGTTTCCGATTCCATTTATATTATACTATACTATTCTCCCCTTCTTAATTTGTTATTAATCACTCTCCTCACCCCCGCCCATCCTCCCTCCCTCCTCCTCCTCCTTAAAACGTATCTAAACTTAAGAACGAAAATGTAATATTTTGCTGCCCTCCAGTCCTTAGAAAACTGCATTAGGCTTCTTTTCTCAGTTTTTTTTTTTTTCATCATTTATACCTGGTGGTCCTATCGGTAATATACGTTTTGCCCTATGTGACAAAGCTCACAGTGCAATGTTTCTATGGAGGAACAATGTTGTTACTCTAAAGCCTCGTACACACGGGCGGGAATCCCGTCGGGAAAAAAAACATTGGTTTTCCCGGCAAGCTTGCCTTGCACGCCGAGTGTACACATGGCCATTCAAAAGAACCGCTGTTCTTTTGAATGGCAAGAACGCGGTGACGTCATCAACTACGACGAGCCTGCGCTCATCACATTCAATGCCGTCGCCACCATCTTGCTACACCCTACACTACCCTTGTATGCTACCGCGCATGCGTCAAAGTCTTTTTGAGCATGCACGGGTTTACCATGGACAGGTGAGCATACACACTCATGGTTTTCTCGGCAGGAAACACTATGCCGAGAATCCCGACAAGAAAAATAGAGAGCAGGTTCTCTATTTTTCTCGTCGAGATTCCCGGCAGTTTTCCAGACGAGAAACCATACACACAAAGGTTTTTCTCTGCTAAAAGCTCTCCCAGTAGTTTTCTTGCCGAGAAAAACGGTCGTGTGTGCGAGGCTTAAGACGGGAAGTGGGTTAGGATTACTAAACACCTCCTGCACTCCGCTTCTTTATACCATGAGAGGAGTTCTTCTGTAGTCCTAACACTATTCCTGATAGGCTGTCATGAGATAACACTAAAGGGTACAGAGGACAGCACCAGCTTCCTAGTAGGATAAATAGATATGTTTTGCACTTTTCTCACTAATCCTTTCATGCCTAAGCCTTTTTCTGCTAGAAAATTACTCAGAACCCCCAAACATTTTATATATTTTTTTAGCAGTGACCCTAGAGAATAAAATAGTGATTGCTGCAATATTTTATGCCACACGGTATTTGCGCAGCGGTCTTTTAAATGCAATTTTTTGGGGAAAAAATACACTTTAATGAATAAAAAAAACAGTAAAGTTTGCACAAATTTTTTGTATATAAAAGTGAAAGATGATGTTACGCCAAGTAAATAGATACCTAACATGTCATGCTTTGAAATTGCGCACACTTGTGGAATGGCGACAAACTATGGTACTTAAAAATCTCCAGGTTACCAGTTTAAAGGTACAGAGGAGGTCTTGTGCTTGAATTATTGCTCTCACTCTGACGATCGTGGCAATGCCTCACATGTGTGGTTTGAACACCATTTACATTTGCGGGCATGACTTACGTATGCATTCGTTTCTTATAAATAATTTTTAATGCTGTCACAAGGAATGTAAACATCCCTTGTGACAGTAATAGTCAGTGACAGGTACTCTTTATGAAGAGATCTGAGGTCTATAAGACCCAACCCAAAAATCCCTCCTTTGCACTTAAAAGCATTCAAAACGCCAAGTTTGGCAGCTTTGAATGCTTTTTGTTTTTAAATTTGGTGCCTTTAAGTCTTTAGTAAACCAGAAGTGATGTCATGACATTGCTTCTGGGTTACCAGATCCAAATTCCAATCAAAGCCGATTCCAGCTTCATTCAGGTCTCCAGCTGGTGGGACGGGAGAGCCTGGGCGAGCCGCGGAAGGCGGCAGGAGGGGGGCACATCCCTTCCTGTTCCCTGGGTTAACCGCATCCGTTGATAAAACAAGAAAGCTGACAGTTTGCTCTAAAAAACGGTACCGGGATGATGCAGCTGCATGCATCACCCTGGTACAACCCCTTCAAGCTGAGTCTGCAAATTTGCATATGGTTAGCGTTAAGGGGTTAAACAGATATAGCAAAATACCTGTGAATGTTCTTTTTCATCTAGGTAATATTATACATACTGTAGTTGTATTTAGTCAAAGTCAACTCAACGTGTTCTATAATGTTGAACATTACCGTAAAGAATACACTGGAGAAGTCTTGTAGACATGAGCGCCGTCAATAAATTTGTTTTGTTTCGTTCCATTCCGTTTCGTATTAGCCGTTAGTTCATATTTCGTAATTTGTGTCCGAAATACAATTTGGATTCGTACGAAATAAGAATTTTCTTTAGGTTCGTTCACATTTTTCGTAACAATTACGACCATTCATTATGATGAATTTAAAAAGCAAAAATACCTTTCTCAATATGGCACTCCTCCTTCAGCACCCCAACACAAGACTTACATTTCCCACCTTTGTAAGTGATTTTGAGTTTTTGGTGGTAATGGGGAGGTGCAGGGGGGGGGGGGGTGAATATGTGCGTGCATTCTTAGGAGTCACAGGGCTGTATTTCATACTTTATTTTATAGATTCTTTTATAGGCCAGAGGCCTAGAAGTTCAAACTTCCATCCACAATATCTTCAATCCATCTCTCACAGGGTCGGGTTTCTTATCGGAACTGCAATTAGCTGTTTTTCCCCCCCTCCTCCCCCGTCCCCTCTTTGCTCTGTGGAGAATGATACAGCAGGATGAGTCATAGTTCTGTGTGTCAGTGTGAGTGTTAGGAGCCTGGACACAGAGAGAAGTTAGTCTATAGAACAGAACAAGTGAAAGGAGATTCTCTCTCAGATCTCCCTCTTATCCTGGTTGGGTCACATCTACTCTCTGCTGCCCCAAGTCCAGGTTCCCCAATTAGCCCCCTCCCCTCCCCCCAGTGCCCCCACCATTCTTCTCATTTACACATATGACTGCTAGAACAGATAAAAATATATTTAGGGAAATTTATCAAAATTGGAGCGAATAGAATCTCGAACAGTTGCCAATGGCAACCAATCAGCTTCTCTTCGGTTTGTTCCGTTAAGATTTGAAAATAAAGAGATAAGTTGATTGGCTGCCATGCACAGCTGCTCCAGTTCTCGCCTGCTCCAGTTTCAATAGATGTTCGGAGTCACCGGGGATGTGCGGAGAGCACATGCGCGGTAACACCAAACAATTTCCAGTGACCCCGCACATCCCCGGTGACCCAGTGCGGGGTATCTATCAAAACTGGAGCAGGCAAAAACTGGAGCAGCTGTGCATGGCAGCCATGTGCTCATTATGAGGGGCTCCCACCATCCCTGTGCTGTGATGACTTTCTCCTGGGGCGGTACTCCTGCTGTGCTCATTATGAGGCTCTCCCTCCATCCCTGTGCTGTGCTGACTTCCTGGGTTTGTACCCCTGCTGTGCTCATTATGAGGGGCTCCCACCATTCCTGTGCTGTGCTGACTTCCTGGGTTTGTACCGCTGCTGTGCTCATTTTGAGGGGCTCCCACCATCCCTGTGCTGTGCTGACTTCCTCCTGGGGCTGTACCCCTGCTGTGCTCATTATGAGTGTCTCCCACAATGCTCGAATGAACAATTTTCGATTCATACTTATGTTCAAATTGAAACTGCGGACCCTACTGGTGGCTCCCATTTCAAATATTCAAAAATGGTAATTTAACTTCATCATAACGAAAAATTGTAATTATTATGATATTAATAAAACGATATTAACGAACATTCTTATTTTGACCGATTCTGAATCTCCCATCGACTACCAGTACAAGTCTCCCACTCCCATATTAAAAAAGGTAATTTTCCCAACCCTCACTCAGTAGCAGAAGAAAACCTCTGCTTGGTCAACAAAACACTAGTCACATTTCCATTGTAACAAAATTTAGATCCGAAATTCGTCAACGAAATTGACACCATCACAGAGTTTTGCAAAGCCTGCAGTAGAACTGGGGATTCCTAGTGGAATGTTTGGGTACTGACATAAGCCAGCCATACATGGACTGAAATTCCGCTGGTTCAAAAGGGACCAGATGAATTTAGATCCATGTATGGGCACCCTGCTGATACACAAGTTGATTCATCGTTTAACCACTTCAGCTCTGGAAGGTTTTACCCACTTCCTGACCAGGCCTTTTTTTGTGATACGGCACTGCCTCACTTTAACTGACAATTGCATGGTCGTGCGACGTTGTACCCAAATAAAATGGATGTCCTTTTTTTCCCACAAATAGAGCTTTCTTTTGGTGGTATTTGATCGCCTCTGCGCATTTTATTTTTTGCACTATAAACAAAAAAAAGACTGACAATTTTAAATAAAAAACAATATTTTTTACTTTTAGCTATAAAACATTCCCAATCCAAAAATGTAAAAAATTTAATTTCTTCACAAATTTAGGCCAATATGTATTCTGCTACATATTTTTTGTCAAAAATACCAATAAGCGTAGAGTAGGTGCCGCCAACATTGTATATCAATTGCAATCCCATTGCGCAGATTCTCGGCGACCGGGTGCCGACATCTCGTGCTCGCTGCAATAGCGAGAAGGCAACGCGACACTGTATTGAACGGGGATCCGACGTGGATTCCCGCCAATACCAGGCACTGTGTTTGGTATGAATCCTGAGCGGGAACTCCACGCCGAATTTTAAATAAAAAAACGGCATGGGTTTCCCTCCAGGAGCATACCAGGCCCTTTGGTCTGGTATGGATTTTAAGGGGAACCCCCTAAGCCGAAAAAACGGTGTGGGGGTCCCCCTCAAAATCCAAACCAGAGCCTTATCTGAGCACGCAACCTGGCAGCCCCCCCCCACCCCAAAGCATCCTGCCCCATGTTGATGGGGACAAGGGCCTCTTCCCGAGAACCCTGGGCGTTGGTTGTCGGGGTCTGCGGGCGGGTGGCTTATCGGAATCCAGGAGCCCCCTTTAATAAGAGGGCTGCCAGATCCCGGCCCCCCACCCTATGTGAATGAGTATGGGGTACATCGTACCCCTACCCATTCACCTGGTGGAAAAAATGTCAATAAAAAAACACTACTCAGGTTTTTAAAGTAATCTATTACACAGCTCCGGGGGTCTTCTTCCAACACCAGGGGTCTTCTCATGGGAGCATGTGACTGTGACGTCATGGGAGCATGTGGCCACCCGGAGCATGTGACTGTGACGTCATGAGGGAATAAGGCGGCGAAGAAGACCTGGCCCCGCTAGCAAAAGAGCTGGAAGAAGATAGTGAAGGCACCCGGCAGAAGGCAGAAGGAACTGGAGAGCAGAAGAAGAGAGCCCCAAAGTCAGAAGAGGCCCCCGGAGTCGGGAGAAGACCCCCAGGAGTCAGAAGAAGACCCTCGGAGCTGTGTAATAAATTACTTTAAAAACCTGTGTAGTGTTTTTTAATTGACATTTTTTCCACCAGGTGAATGGGTAGGGGTACGATGTACCCCATACACATTCACATAGGGTGTGGGGCCAGGATCTGGGGGCCCCCTTATTAAAGGGGGCTCCTGGATTCCGATAAGCCCCCCGTCCGCAGACCCCAACAACCAACGGCCAGGGTTGTCGGGAAGAGGCCCTTGTCCCCATCAACATGGGGGCAGGGTGCTTTAGGGTGGGGGGGCCGCAGGTCGCCCCCAGGCCCCAAAGCACCAAACCCCCCATGTTGAGGGCATATGGCCTGGTACGGTTCAGGAGGGAGGGGGCCGCTCTCTCGTGCCCCCCTCTTTTCCTGCGGCCTGCCAGGTTGCGTGCTCGGATAAGGCTCTGGTTTGGATTTTGAGGGGGACCCCCATGCCGTTTTTTTAGCCTAGGGGGTTCCCGTTTCAAATCTTTACCAGACCGAAGGGCCTGGTATGCTCCTGGAGGGGAACCCATGCCGTTTTTTTATTTAAAATTCGGCGTGGAGTTCCCGCTCAGGATTCATACCAAACACAGTGCCTGGTATTGGCGGGAATCCACGTCGGATCTCCGTCCACCGGCCTCAATGTCAGCAATGCGTGTCGCTCATTGCGAAAGGAAAAACAAAATTTTTCCTTTCCCGATGACGAGACAGCTCGGCGCTGGCTCTCGCGACGGGGCTCGTAGGGTGTCAATCTCGCCGCTAGAAGAGGCGAGATTGACACGAAATCGGCGGCACCTACTGTAGATTGATTGGTTTGTGCAAAAGTTTTATCGTCCACAAAATAGGGGAAAGATTTATGGATTTATTTTTAATTGTTTTTACTAGTAATGGCGGCGATCTGTGATTTTTAGCGAGACTGCGACATTGTGGTGGACAGATCTGACACTGAGTGACACTTTTTGGGGACCATTGACACCAATACAGTGATCAGTGCTATAAAAATGCACTGATTACTGTATAAATGACACTGTGAGGGAAGGGGTTAACACCAGGGGCTATCAAAGGGTTAAATATTCCCTAGGGATCTGCTTATTAACCGTGCGGGCAGTGTCACATGAAGGAAAAGAGAGATCCGGGATTCAGCTTAGCTGAATCACAAGATCTATCTTTCTCTTCCTGACAGATCTGTCGTTTGCCTTGTTTACACAGGAAAACAGCTGATCCGTCTCTCCTGTGAACGATCGGTGGGTTGTGGCGGCCATCGCGGCCGCTGGACCCACTGATTGGCTCCAGCTGTGTTCAATCACAGCAGGAGCGGTGCTCCGGTGGCGCGTGCACCCAAAACCACATGCACGAAAACATGTACCTGTGCGTGATTTTGCGCAGCCAGGCCACTCTGCCGCAGTATATATGTGGTAGGCGGTCCGGAACTGGTTAACTAGTGTACAACCAGCCTGTCAGGTTTTTCCAGAATGATTAGTGTTGCAGGCTTATGCCTGCAACACTAATCATTGTGTTCTGCTGACAGGGAAGGTTCCCCGCGCAGAACACAATATCGCTACAGGAGTGATTATCCCATCAACACTGACTGTATTGATCGGGGAATCAAGCACTTTTCTTTCTTTGCACCCATGGTGGCAGGAAAGAAAATTGCATAATGTATGGCCTGCTTTACCCAAGAAAAAATATAGCCATAATGTGGTTTAGCTTTCTAGTAGCTACATAAAACTGAAATAACAGGTTCTGGGGAGTTAGCTGTATGCCTTTAAAATACGACATATGGTATATATTGTTAAATGATTTATATTGGTTATAATATGGCACAAGGAACTTACAATTTAGAACTGCAGTCATAGCAGACAATGCTTCCCTATAGTCACAAATCATGATCAGCAAGATTTATTTGAAAAGGGTTGACTTGGAGATGGTTAAACTGAAGCACAATCCTATTTACTATGGAAAAAGATTTCCATTTGAAAGTAATGGAATTTTGTATAGTACGCTGACATTGACAAATTCCTTTCTGTGTTTTCAGGTAATACTAATTGAATTCATACAAATTACTCCAGTCCACCTATCAGCATTTATGTCCCTGTTATCAGCTTAGGTACCAGGACCAGCTGCATAATTCTGGAAGGCACTGAGGGGCTATTGTCCCTGCAAGACACTGCAACCTCCATATCTCCCAACAATAAAAAAATATAGGATTCACTCAGATTTATTTAGGAAACGTTTCCATATGGCAGCATTTTATCATTTCTACCTGGTTTAAACATAATCCCGAAATGTCACAGTTTGCTGAAGGTTGTCCTGATTTTGCCTCTATATATGTTTATTTATAATATGTTGCTTTTTTTCCAAAATCCATTGCTGTTATTCACTTACAATGGCACAATTATACAGTATTTTATTCTTTAAACTGCACTAAATAATCAAAGTCGATGAAATACTTATTCTGTACAGGTAACATTGAAATTGGGCTGAATTCAGGATATGTTTTCCTTTAATATTTAATTAGAATTTAACGTGATGGTAAATGATCACTTTGTAAAACAACCCATTCAGTTTAAAATAGAAATGAAAGGCAAAACATTTTTGTATAGCTATAAAAAAATAATATAAATACCTTTTTTCTCTTTTTGTATAAATTATCGCATTCCCTCTGTTCTCAGCTGCATAAGAGCTGGGGGGGAGGAGAAGCAGCAGTACACTGAGCTTTGCAGTGAATGGCTGTGCAGAGGGGGGCACGGGGGGGGGGGGGTGTCAGGACAAGTCTGATAATTGAAGGAGAGTACACTGAGTTCCCAGCATAGCTGGAGAACTGACCACAGTGTGCACAATACTTTCTCATACAAGTACATGATGGCACAGCAGGCTCATATCAGGAATATGAAGTGTTGGTGGTAACAAATGCTTTAAAGTAGATCTAAAGCCACCACTAAAATCTTATATACGGAGTAAGATGTTTATGTGAAAGTTCTTTACTAATCTGCAGCTTTAAATAAAAGAATAACAGGTAATCCTGCAATGAAGATCCTTGTGCAGATAGTTGGGGTTATTGCATGACAGCTGTCTCCCAGTTGTGTCCCTGCATTGTTACCAACAAGTTTGATGTAACTACTACTATCTTCAACATGGTAATGTAAATTTAAAGTGGTTCTAAAGGCTGAGGTTTTTTTTTACCTTAATGTGTTATCTGCATTAGGCTGGGTTCACACTATTGTAAATTGGATACGGGTTTTTCCGCATCCAATTCACATGTCAGGAGATTGTGACTGGCTTTCTAAGGAGTCGGTTCACACATATCTGGATCGGCTCCGGTGTGTGTCTTCTGGTCCATTTCAGGTCCAAATTCAGCCAAAATGTGGGCTGAAATCGAACCTGAATGGTGACAGGGATGCCATGAACCGCTCCGTTCTGCAGTGTGAACCCAGCCTAAAGGTAAAAAAAACCTTCAATATGCAACCCCCTTATACTTGCCTGAGCCCGATCTTGATCCAGTGAGGTGCATGAGAGCAATGGCTCTCTCGGCTCTCTCCCTCCTCATTGCCCCAGACACAGCAGCAGAAAACACTGCAGCGGGGGGGAAGCAGGTGGGTGGTGGGGCCAATTTGATATCTGTATGTCAATAGACACACAGTGCTGCCTCGGGAGCTAGGGTCATAGTCAGTATTTTTCTTCCTGCAAACACGGTGAGTCTCCCTCCTCAAGAAGGCACTTGTACAGTCATGCCAATGAACAGCTGAATTATTCAGAGAAGGATTGAGAGAAGGTGCTGTGGTTAGATGAGAACAAAATTGAGCTCTTTGGCACTAACTCAACTCGCCGTGTTTGGAGGAAGCAAAATGCTGACTATGACCCTAAGAACACCATCCCTACAGTCAAGCATTGAGGTGGAAACATGATGCTATGGGTCTGTTTCTCTGCTAAAGGTACAGGTCGACTTTGCCACATTAAGGGGCCAATGAATGGGGCCATGTATTGTAAAATCTTGGATGAGAATCTTCTTTCCTCAGCCAGAACACTGGAGATGGGTTGTGGATGGGTCTTACAGCATGACAATGACCCAAAACATACCACCAAGGCAACAAAGGAATGGTTTAAGAAAAAGCATAATAAGGTCATGGAGTGGCCTAGTCAGTCTCCAGACCTTAATTCTATAGAATATTTATGGAGGGAGCTGAAACTTGATTTACTAAAGACAAATAGACAGTGCACTTTGCAAAGTACATTTTTACTCTGCAAAAGCAGTTGTTCCAGAGCTTAGTAAATGAGCAGAAGCTCTGCTGACTTCCATTATCCAATCATGTGCAAGCATGTGCAAGAAAAAATGCAGTTTTTATTTTTTATTTTCCTTGAACGTTATTGGGTATTCTTTGCGAAGGGAAGCTTTACTTCATTTACTAAGCTCTGGAGCAACTGTCAGAGTGCACTGTCTATTTACCTTTAGTAAATATACCCCTATTAGTTGCCAAGAGACAGCCAAGACACTTTAAGGATTTAGAGAAGATCTGTAAAGAAGAGTGGATCAAAATCCCTCCAGAGATGTGTGCAAACCTAGTAACCAACTACAAGTGTGCTTGCCTCTGTGCTTGCCAACAAGGGTTTCTCTGCCAAGTACTAAGTCATGTTTTGCTTGGGGATCAAATACTTATTTTACTCACTGAACTGCAACTTAATTTATATCATTTGTTTTATGTGTTTATTCTGGATTTTTGGTTGATATTTTGTCTCTATCACTTAAAATACACCTATGAAAAAAATGATCGACCCCTTATTGTTTGTAAGTGGGCAAAATTACATAATCTGCAGGGGATCAAATAATTATTTTCCCCACTGTATATGAATCCACTGTAGATTGGAGATCTGCCTATATCTAGTACCCATTGCCTCCACAAGCTCTATTTTAAAGATCTATCATTACAATTGTTTTACAGTTCTGCCTCCTATGGGACAAAGTACATGTCAGACTTAATCCCATGTTGGTATGTTCTTTTTAGTTATATGACAATAATTGTAATATGTTAAAATGTTAATAATGAAGGCATTATCATAAGGACTGTATGTAAGTGACTTTGCTGCTTAATGTTCACATAAATGATTTATGTACATCACTTCTTGTCTTTGTGTGTCTGGGTCAGAAACCCCAGAAGGTGGAAGCGGATAGAGAAATACACAGAACTGAGCCATATGGTCATATGCACACAGGTACTGCCATTGCTGCTGTATTTTCACCCAGACCAGAAACAGAGACTATTAGGCAAGTATTGGTCTGTTCTTATAGTTTAATTACAGCTGCCCATAGCTTCTAGAGCTTGTATCTGAATCCTTGTGACAGACATATCTCTGTCCTATTGTTATTATCTCATATGCACAGTGCCATGTAGCTAGGTATGTGCTACTGTACTGTATATATGCAGTGGTCACCTTCCAGTATATTAGTAGATGATCCAGTTGATTGCAATAGTTCATATGCAGCATCTGTTATTTTTGTTAACCCTGTATTTTCTAGGCTGGGATTCTATAGCAAATTTTAGCTCAGGGCTCAATAAAATAGGTTAGAACTATATGCTTAATGTTATATGCTGGTTGCAGTAGTTCCACTGCTCCCAATTACTTTGATTAGATTACTGATTAATATCCCAGGAAATAAATCTTCTCTGTTCCTAGAGTCGCTGTCCTGGGTAGAGGTACTGTCAATTGTATTATCACACCCGCTCTTCAAATCAGCAAAGTTTCTGTTTTTTTTATTTACCTAAAGGTTTAGCACCATGGAGGTTAAAATGTGTCTGACAACTCTGTGTCATTCAAATAGGGACACTTTTTGGCTATATTGTCAATGCATTCTATATTGCCGATGTAGCCAATAAAAGTTACCCTATTTGGATGACAACGGGTTGTCGACTCAAATTCCTTACAAAACTTGGATACTGATGACTACTATGCAAATATTATGTGTGTGACTTTTTCCTCTTTATGCAAAGCTCCCTAAGCCCATCCTGTCAGTAATGCAAGAAATTACATTATTCCAAACTCTATGTCAATGGAACAAACTATCTTGGTTGTTCTAAAAAGGTGTAATTTAAACAAAGTACAGTATAACCACAATAAATTCAGTATACTATAAGAAAGAAAAATGAGAGGTTGCATTTGATGTATACACAGTGAAAAGATAATATATCACATGACTATTTATATTAATGTATAGGCCTCTGAAGATTATTTTAAGTATACATTGAATGGTTTATAATATAAGCACCTGTCATTATTGTTAATAGCAAATTCTAAAGCCTAGGAAGCATTAATAGATCAACATTTCATTTGCTAAACAGCAGGTGTTTTGAGTTCACTGAACATTATCTATTCATGTTTTCTAATTAACTTCTTCTTGACGCTGCTTGAAAATCTGCAAACTAATTACTGTAATTAAATAATCAAGATTTTTTCGAGGTGAATTCAAGCCAAAACTATCAGCTGCATTAAAGTCATTAGGACATCTGAACATTTTTTCTCTTTCTCTCTAATAAAGTTTATGTCAGATAAAAGAAATTAACAAAAGTTGCAAGGCCATGTTATTTTTCAAGCTTGGATTTCAAGGTTTGCAGAGGTATCCGCGTTTTGACTAATCTTACTCATATTGGCTGTTTATTAAAAAAAAAGGAGAAAGGCTAAAAAAAATGTAAATTGTTTAGAAATTCATTACTAATATATCTGCTTCCAAATGTTAATTCTGAAAGATGCACATGCAGCCTATTTCATTAAGACTGGCACAAAGTCAATGTGGAGGCATTGCTGATTTACTCTCATCAGTCTCTGGTAACATGGCTGCATGTAATTGACCACTACTTATGTACTTGTGTATGATATAGGGTTAATGTTTCTAAAAGCAAATAGGTTGTTCACTTTGCAATGGACGTTGCACTTTACAAAAGGGATTTGCTCCATACCTTAGCGAATGGGGCGGTCTCACTTTGCAGAGAAAATCCAATCACATTCATTGAAGGTAAAGTGGAACTTCAGGCTCCCTATCAATATTGATTATTTTTGAACCTCATGCTGTTCGCATTAGTAAATAGATAGGGAAGTATATCATATTTACTTGTTTTAAAGTGATTGTAAAGTCTAGTTTCTTTTTTTTTTATATAAAAAACATGCTATGCTTACCTCGTCTATTGCAGTGGATTTGCACAGGGCAGCCTGGATCCTCCTCATCTCGGGGTCCCTTTTCGCTGCTCCTAGCCCCTCCCCCTGCCAAGTGCCCCCATAGCAAGCAGCTTGCTATGGGGGCACCCAAGCCGAGCTGCAGCTCCATGTGTCCATTCAGATACGGAGCTGCCAATTGGCCCCGCCACCTCCCTTTCCTGATTAACTAACTGACTTTGATTGACATCTGTGGGAGCCAATGGCACAGCTGCTGTGTCTCAGCCAATAAGAAGGGAAAGTCTTTAATAGCTGAGGGACTCGTGGACATCGCTGGATAGAGATGGGGCTCAGGTAAGTATTAGGGGCTGCTGGGGCGACTGCTGCACACAGAAGGTTTTTATCTGTATTACAAAAAAAACTTCTACCTCAAACTCCTTTCAACTTTTGTTTTACATTTTTTCAGTTACTTTCTGGTCTCCTGCCTAGGCAAATTATGTCATACATCCCAGGAGTCTTCAGGAGGGGAGGCGAGAAGGAGGCATTTTCTTAGATAAGCACACTCTCCCGCATACATGACTGAGCTAAGGGCATATGTATTCCAGGAAGTAAATGCTACATTAATAATTTGCCCTTAGTCAAGATGGCCACAGACAGAAATGCTAAGGGGTGTTTTTCAAAGTGATTTCTTAATAAAAAAAAGTATAGAGCATAGAGGCAAAGCAACCCCTATATGTTTACCTGTGGGGGTGTTGGTTCTATGAATACCAAGGAGAGAAAAGATAACAAACAAATTGATCATTCACTAATCCAGTCTAATCTTTTTCTAGAAGCCCAGATGACTAGGGTGAAGCTATCAAATTTTGGAAATATTATGACAAGAACCAACTCACTGAAAGAGACAAATACACTTGAAAAAGTTGAAAGAGAGAGAAGATGACAGCCAGCAATGGGGTGGATTGATACAATCACACAAACATGTGATTATATTGTTGTGAAGAGTTCAGAACCAAACAGAAGACAGACTATTCTGCAGAAACATTATTGAAGTGTTCACCTGGAGTTAACATTGTCTTGATGCCACTTAATATAAATACTGTGTTTGTGGAAGGCCCTTTGCAGTCCTAGCATGACTGTTCCCCTATGAACAAAGGCAGCTCTGTGAAGACATGCATTCCAAAATTTTGTGTAAAGCCTGCCCAGAAGAATGAAGGCTGTTAAAGCCATACAATGGGGGGGGGGCAACCCAATATTAATGCTCATAGTTTTGGAATGTAGTATCCAACAAGCCTATTATCAGAATCCAGGTCTGAACCAGCAATCTCTGATGTCTGTAGTGATGTCTCTTCTTGCTGAGCCACCTGAGATGCGGAACAGCACCCTGTCTGATCCATTGGACAATCCTGTTTTGTTACTCGTTTCTGCAGAACCTTGAACTCCCTGCTCCTCCCATGAACTTCATATTTAAGTCATGCCTTTGCACTTCCTGTTTGCCACGGAACCATGCTTTCTACAGCCAATATTTTGCTTTTGTAACAACCTTATGCCATCTGTATTTCCGCTACCACTCGTTTTGACTTTTGGCTTGTTCCTTCTGCTTGACCCCAACCTGTTACCACTTGTTCTTGACCTTTGGCTTGTTTACTCATAACACTTCTGCTTTCCCTACCTGCTATATCTGCTACTGGACCCCAGCTTGCTCACCTCCTGGTGTGCTGATCCTGAGGACCACCACCTGGCACTAACATGTAGCAAATACCATCTCCACCATCAGGAGCTCTGGTGAACACCGGTTAGTGCGTAGACGCTGCACCTTAGGTAAGCCTGTATCATCTGCCAGGGTGACCTGCTGCTGCACTTATCCAGCTGGTGGATGGGAGCCTCTCTACTGCTATAGCTACTGGTCTCTGAGCCTGACCCCTGATAGTGACAGTTATGTCAGTGTGATGGTAAAGGCGTCTTCAAAATGTTGGTATAAATATATACGTATAAATATCTAATCACTTTAGTTAGCAACTTTGAAGCACCTTAAACCCTTTACTTTCTCTCTACAGTAAAGACCAATAAAAAAATCTAAAATTTTCCTTTGATATTCATGTGCAAATGACCCTTAATCCTGATCCATTTATAGTTGGCAAGGTAAGCCAAGAGTTTTGGATGCTAGAGTGTCCGCCCAGTGTATGTCATCAGCCATCCTGTTATGATTTTAGCCATGGCATGTACAATAATGGAGTTCTCCGCAAGTGCTGGAAGGCTGGATCTTTGATATCCTAAAATACCTGAGCACTGCCAAACTGAACAAACCTCCAGACAGAACTGCTGATGTTTATGGAAGTGGTGCAGCAATCACAACTGAAATAATTTTTCTAAACTGCAATTTTTAGAACACAAACAATCATGTAAAATCATGTAGTGTTTGTTTTTATAAGGGCATGCATATAGGAACTACAATGTGATGTGCTAAACAAAGTGCATATATAAAATACACAGCTGGGTCTTATGTATTTTACTTCCAATATTCCACCAAGCAGAGAAAACAGGAAATACTTAGTCCCTACTGTATTTATTGCTTATTTAATCTCATGTTATTTTTACAATAGGTTCATATAAGGTCAGAGAACTTCAAAGTAAGTTCTTCTATGCATGTAGTCTACTGTGAATGATATACTTTTTCATAATATAGGGTTTCCTTTTTTTTTTGTACAGGGAGCAAATTTAGAACAGAGTTAACCTGCAGCAACCAAACAAAATTATGTTAGAGAACAAAAAAACAAGTTCTGATTGCTATTTGCTTCTATTTGCTTCTTTTTTTTTTGCCTTTTTAAGCTTGTAAATATGAAATAAGGACCTCTGATGTCCAGAAGCATTTCACATTGTCCCTCATTACTAGCAGTTGTACATCCAATTGGGAACACAATCAGATTAGGTCATGTGGCATTTTGCAATAATGCACTCACAATATAATGTAATGCCACGTAACACGATCGGAATTTCCGTCAACAAATGTTCGATGTGAGCTTTTGGTCGGATATTCCGACCGTGTGTAGGCTCCATCGGACATTTGCTGTTAGAATTTCCGACAACAAATGTTTGAGAGCAGGTTCTCAATTTTTCTGACAAGGAAAGGTCTTGTTGGAAATTCCGAACGTGTGTAGCCATTTCCGACGCACAAAAGTGCTGCGCATGCTCGGAATCAATTCGACGCATGCTTGGAATCATTGTACTTCATTTTTCTCAGCTCGTCGTAGTGTTGTACGTCTCCGCGTTCCTGACCATCGGAATTTCCAAGCAACATTTGTGCGACCATGTGTAGGCAAGACAAGTTTGAGACAAAATCTGTCTGAAAAAAAATCACGGTTTTGTTGTCGGAAATTCCGATCGTGTGTACGCTGCATAACAAATCTCTACATTAAAAACTTATGGTAGCATTTTTAACATGTTTTACATAAAGTGGCCTGCATGTTTAAAGCCCAACTTAACTTTTAGTTTACTGTTTGTTTTATTTAGTAGCAGCCTCTGCCTGAAGAGAAAAGCCTGTCCTCTGCCAGCATGCTGTAGAAAAGGATCTGTGCTCTATGTGGAGGAGCAGTGATCTCTCTTTAGCGGTCTTAAATACCTCCTCCTAAGTCAGAGCTAGAGTTGTCCACTCAGTGGGAAGCAAGAACTTTGGTGATTCAGGAGCCAAAGATATGACTCAGTAGAGGTTGTGTCTTGGACCTTAGAAACTCTTTTCACACAGGGAGCAAAGGTCCTTCTCTATAGCATGCTGACTGAGGGAACGTTTTTCTACTCATGCTACAGAAAATGATCTGTAAGATTTTGCATATCTTTTGTTTTGGTGTGCCTAGAATGTACACCAAATGTAACATATGCAGTTAATTTAACCCGAAAATGCAATTGGGCTTTAAAATTTATTAAATACAATAACTGAGAATTCTGATGTTTCTAACATCAAGTGTTGCTTAGATATTTAGGTAAGACCTGATATCAATTTTGTACTTTTTTTATGTTTATATATATATATATATATATATATAGATATAGATAAAAAAAATATTATCTTATCTTAGCTATGTTTGCCTTTCATTTTTAAAGCTAGTGTGGTAGAAAACATGTGCAGTAAGTATGCTGCACCTATAAATCACACTCTCAAAATAATTTGTCAACCATAAAACAGTGTTCCAGATCCAGACTGGGGAAATAAAAATGAAAAGTCAGCAGCTACAAATACTGTAGCTTCTGACTTATAATATAAGGACACTTACCTGTCCAGGGAGCACTGAGATGTCGGCACCCCAAACCGATTCGTTCATCGCATCGGGTGCAGGCACCGGCATTGCATGCAAGGGAAACTGGAAGTGAAGCCTTCATGCTTCACAGACGGTTTTCTACTGCACATGCACGAGTCACGCATCACTTTCTGAATGGTCCCGTCTTCTTCTGGGAAACACACTGGTCCCAGAAGGCAACAGGTGAAGGAGGAGGGCCATATAGAACTGCAGAAGTGATGTACCTAGCAACGGCAACATGGGAAGAAAGTCCCGAACAATAAATGTCAAAAGGTACCAAAAAAGAAAAAAAATATCCAGGGGTGGGGGGTGGGATGTTCAATTGTTCTCATTTTGCCTGGAACTCCGCTTTAAGATCATTGGAAACCAAAAGGAGCCATGTTGTGCATCTGCCCTCCCTTGTCTTTGACAGCTATAAATAATATACCGAAGTGGAAGTATTGCCACACACTAGTCCTGATTTTTTAAATTATTTCACATGTGTATGATTAGGATCCATATGAAACCTGGGCAGGGCAGTTGTTTTTCTGAAATTGCATTATGTTTGTGATATGTGGTCAATTTAAATGCAGACTCAGGCCTGGTTCACACTGGGGCGACAAACGCTCCGACATTGGGAGCTCATGTCGCATGACGTGTGAAAATCAATGTTTCCCTATGGGAACCGTCTTAACTGGTCCGACACATGTCGGTCCGACTTTGAGAATGCCCCCTGTACTACTTTGGTCCGACTTTGATCCGACTTCAGCCCATTGACTATCATTGAAGTCGGATCAAAGTCGGACTGCAGTCTTGAATGATCCGACTTTGGCATGCGACTTGTGCTGTGCTGCTCTTGAGGGGGAACTCCAGGCCAAATTTTAAATAAAAAACCGGCATGGGTTCCCCCTCCAAGAGCATACCAGGCCCTTGGGTCTGGTCTGGATTTGAAGGGGAACCCCTACGCCGAAAAAACGGCATGGGGGTCCCCCCAAAATCCAAACCAGACCCTTATCTGAGCACGCAACCTGGCAGGCCGCAGGGGAAGAGGGGGGGACGAGAGGGCGGCCCCCTCCCTCCTGAACCGTACCAGGCCGCATGCCCTCAACATGGGGGGTTTGGTGCTCTGGGGCAGGGGGGCGACCTGCGGCCCCCCCACCCCAGAGCACCGCGCCCCCATGTTGATGAGGACAGGGCCTCTTCCCGACAACCCTGGCCGTTGGTTGTCGGGGTTTGCGGGTGGGGGGCTTATCGGAATCCGGGAGCCCCCTTCAATAAAGGGCCGCCCGGATCCCGGCCCCCCACCCTATGTGAATGAGTATGGGGTACATCGCACCCCTACCCATTCACCTGGTGGAAAAAAATTGCAATAAAAAAACCACACAGCTTTTTAAAGTATTTTATTGCACAGCCCCGGGGGTCTTCTTCTGACTTCGGGGGTCTCCGGTGTCTTCACCGCGCTCTCCGGTTCTTTCTTCTGCCGGGCCTCCGCTAACTTCTTTAGCTCTTTTGCTAGCGGAGGCCCGGTCTTCTCTGTCACCTTCTTCTTCTCCCGCTCTCCGGTTCTTCTCCCGCTTCTTTCTTCTGCCGGCCCCTCCACTAACTTCTTTAGCTCTTTTGCTAGTGGAGGGGCCGGTCTTCCCGTCGCCGTCTTCTTCTCTCTTCTCCTCCTCGATGTTGACGCGTCGCTTCCTCTCGCTGTAATACTGGCTGTCCGCTCCGCATTAATATAGGCTTCTCATGATGTCACAGTCACATGTTTTGGGGCACATGGCCCCGGAGCATGTGACTGTGACGTCATGGGAACATGTGACTGTGACGTCATGAGAAGCTTATATTAATGCGGAGCGGAGCGGACAGCCAGTATTACAGCGAGAGGAAGCGACGCGTCAACATCGAGGAGGTGAAGAGAGAAGAAGACGGCGACGGCGACGGGAAGACCGGCCCCTCCACTAGCAAAAGAGCTAAAGAAGTTAGTGGAGGGGCCGGCAGAAGAAAGAAGTGGGAGAAGAACCGGAGAGCGGTAGAAGAAGAAGGCGACAGAGAAGACCGGAGCCTCCGCTAGCAAAAGAGCTAAAGAAGTTAGCGGAGGCCCGGCAGAAGAAAGAACCGGAGAGCGCGGCGACGACACCGGAGACCCCCGAAGTCGGAAGAAGACCCCCGGAGCTGTGCAATAAAATACTTTAAAAAGCTGTGTGGTTTTTTTATTGCAATTTTTTTCCACCAGGTGAATGGGTAGGGGTACGATGTACCCCATACTCATTCACATAGGGTGGGGGGGCCGGGATCCGGGGGCCCCTTTATTAAAGGGGGCTCCCGGATTCCGATAAGCCCTCCGCCCGCAGACCCCGACAACCAACGGCCAGGGTTGTCGGGAAGAGGCCCTGTCCTCATCAACATGGGGGCAGGGTGCTCTGGGGTGGGGGGGCCGCAGGTCGCCCCCCTGCCCCAGAGCACCAAACCCCCCATGTTGAGGGCATGCGGCCTGGTACGGTTCAGGAGGGAGGGGGGGCCGCTCTCTTGTCCCCCCCCCTTTTCCCCTGTGGCCTGCCAGGTTGTGTGCTCGGATAAGGGTCTGGTTTGGATTTTGGGGGGACCCCCACGCCGTTTTTTCTGCGTAGGGGTTTCCCTTCAAATCCAGACCAGACCCAAGGGCCTGGTATGCTCTTGGAGGGGGAACCCATGCCGGTTTTTTATTTAAAATTTGGCCTGGAGTTCCCCCTCAAGATTCATACCAAACACAGTGCCTGATATTGGCGGGGATCCAAGTCGGATCCCCGTTCATTGAAAGTCGGACATATGTCGGCTTCATGTCGCAGGGCAAAGTCGGATCCAAAGTAGGACAGATGTCGTGTCGCACTAGTGTGAACCCAGCCTCAATCTGGCTATACACTAGTAGTTTTTTTTTTTTAACAAATGTCAGTATCATAATTCTTAGAAACATTCAAACACAAGTTCTTAGTACATTTAATGACTTGACAAATGTAATTCGAAAGTACATACATTTTTTGTTTGCTTTTAACATCTGATTTTGGACCAAATGACTTTCCAGAATGAAAACCACACACACTGTAATGCCTTGTACACACGATCGGATTTTCCGTTGGAATAAAGTCCGACGGAATTGTTGGACGGAATTCCGTTCAAGCTGTCTTGCATACACACTGTCACACCAAATTCTGACCGTTAAAAGCACCTTGACGTACAACACTACGACGAGCCGAGAAAAATGAAGTTCAATGCTTTCCGAGCATGCGTCAACTTGATTCTGAGCATGCATGTTTTTTTCTCCGTCGGAGTTCCACACAGACGAACGGAATCCATTTTAAGTCCGTGAGAATTTCCAAAGGAAAAACTCAGATGGGGCATACACACGTTCGGAATAGCCAATGAAAATATCCCGTCAGACTTTTTCCATCGGAAATTCCAATCTTGTGTACAAGGCATCAGAAATGATTTTGTTTGAGAAAAAGTTTCCATCCTGCTCCTTCTAATTTTCTCATCACTACAGTTGTTTTGACCCGAACTAATGAATAGTTATTTTAACAAATTTTCTTAAAGCGGTTGTATACCCGCAAAAAAAAACAAAAAAAAAACCTGTAAGGCAAAGGCATAATGAGCTAGAATGCACTGCATATTAGCTCATTATGAAATACCTACCTTAGAACGAAGCCCCAGCATCACCTCCTAATCACCGCTGAGAGAGTGTTTCCTCCTGGGTTTGTGGCTCCGGCACTGTGTGTGGCCAGAGCTGCGAAGACATCACTCCCACGCTTGCGTGCGGGAGTCCTCCTTCCGGCAAGGAGCTTTGATTTTTCTGGAGCATCCGCTGGACCTTCAGAGAGCATGCGCCGCTGATGTCAGCGGATGCATGCAAGTAATGAGATATTCACTTTACCTACAGGTAAGCCTATAATAAGGCTTACCTGTAGGAAAAATGAATATCTCCTAAACCTGTACGGTTTAGAAGATTCTGTTAAAAATGTGAAAGCTTTAAAATAAAAAAATTGAACACATTCTACTAATGTTCACCCAGCCTTAAGCCCTGTACACACAATAGTTTTTTCCGATGAAAACAGTCCGATGGATTTTTTTCATCGGACAAACCGATCGTGTATGGGCCCCATTGGTCTTTTTTCCATCGGTGTCAAAAAATAGAACATGTTTTAAATTTTTCCGATGGATAAAAAACCGATAGCAAATTACGATCGTCTATGGACAAGTCCATTGGTTAAAAAACCCACGCATGCTCAGACTAAATTATGAGACGGGAGTGCTCGTTCTGGTAAAACTAGCGTTCCTAATGAAGAGAGCACATTTGTCATGCTGTAACGGACTGAAAAGCACAGAGACTGAAAAGCGCGAATTGGCTCTCACCAAACTTTTACTAACACGCGGTAACACGAAATCAGCAAAAGCAGCCCAAAGGGTGGCGCCATTAGATTTTAACTTCCCCTCTATAGTGCCGTTGTACGTGTTGTACGTCACGTCATTTTGGTGCGGTCAGTTTGTGACTGAAGGTGTGTGGGCAAGACTGATGGAAAACAGTTTCATCGGATTTCCGATGGATATCCGATTGTGTGTACAGGGCTTTAGATTTGTTCTTTTTTATGTGTGTAGAAAATGCAAAAATTGCAAGCTGAAACAAAATATACAGTTTCTTTTTCAAGCACCGAGTTTAGAAAAATGCAGAAAGAGATGTAGAGCTCAAACAACAATTTTGGGAATAACGTTCATAAACCAGCTTGCCATTTGCGGCTTATGCTCCTGTGACAACATAGCGGAGCGATATGGCAGCTTAATAGGGACAAAGAAAACATGTCAAAGTAAAGAGACAATTTTGCTGCTCTCCAAAACTGAAAGACAGAATTTTTCTAAGCATGAGGAGAGCACCGCGGTTTTAAAAAATATCACGCACTTATCCTATTAACGCAATCCAGAGAGGAGAGACAGGGATGCTGTGAGCCAGCAGGGTGAAGGACAGAAGTGACCCAGGCTGTATTTGTTCTATTTCATCCTTGGCACATTATCAAAGTGATAGAAAAATGAAACAATACCATTTTTCTTCCTTTTTCTGCATGAATATAGAATGCATCAGCCTGCTGTATGCTTTCATACACACAAAAGAAAAACAAAAAAAACAAAACAACCATCTGGCTCAGCAGACTTGATAATCCTTAAAATATGTGACTTAGAGGATTACAAGTGAAATGTCTAATTTTGTTGTGCATGCTAACATCAAGCTTACTATGTCATGATTCTTCCTTTCTAGGGTCAATGGTGACATGTGGATAGTGAGAGGGCTGTAGAGTCTCAGATTGTGCAGAGCTCTCAGAATACAAACAAGATGCAGATCAGCCACTGATGTGTCTTTCTCTATATTGAAAAACAAAAGAACTGCACAACCGTGAAGCCCTGGGCGAGCAGGGAGGAAATAGGTTTGCATTTCTACATTATAACAGAGCAAATAAATCCAGCTGCACACAACACATTACATTTCAAACAGCATTGTTATCTTTCACCCATATCAAAAGCTAGCAACTTATCTGTCCATCATCTCGTCTTTTCACAATACAACAATAAAAAGCAGCACAAAGGGTAGGTTTTAGGAATAAATGGTGTTTTACTTTGCTTAAGCTGACCATACACTGGTAGAATTGTGGTGAATGTCATTTAAAGATTTTCAAAATTTTGTTTGCTTTTAATATTTGATTTTGGAATAAATGTAAAGCCAACCAAATATGGATCGAAATTCGTCCGGTTTCGCAGGGACTGGCTAAATTTCGATCTAAGTATGGGCTCCCTGGTTGTACACAAGTCGATCAGCCTGTCATGTTGTTCCTGAATGATTAGTGCCCCTGGCTGTAGTCAGCAACACTAATCATTGTGTTCCTCCAGCACGGAAGGCTCCCACTGCAGAACACAAAAGCGCTGTGGGAGGGGTTCTCACAGTCAGTGTTGATGGGGGAATCAAGCAATTTTCTTTCCTTCTACCCATGGTCCATCCTACTCAAATTTTTACAAACACTGAGGCTGTCGACTTTAAATAATAGGACACTTACCTATCCAGGAAACCAGCGCTGCCCTCACCAGATCCAGATCTTCTACGGGTTCAGACACCATCATGTTTACCTTGGGAAGCCGGATGTGACTGCTTTCGCCTTTACAGCTGGCTTCTCACTGTATATGTTGAACCGCGCTGCATTTTGTAAAAGGCTGGAAGGAAGGGGGATTGATTTTTTGCGGCGATCCTAACAGAAGTGGAGGTGGGTACCTGTCAAAATCAGGTACCCACTCCCCCCCAAAAAAATAAGTGACAAAACTTTAAGGGGGGGTGAGGGAGGAGGCAAACAAGTGGAATTTTCCCTTTTGGGTGATATAGGGGAAGAATAGGGGTATTATGAGCTCAAGTCAGTGTGATGACACCCCCTTCCCCCCAGGGGGTGGTTTTATGACAAACTGGGCTCAAAGAAGTACATTTGATGACACTGGGAATCACTCAACCTGAAAAAAGATGAGGTGCTAAATTAGGGAGAGGGGAGTTTGTAAGGAACAGCACCGGACAGAATGTAAGTATTGCAGCCAGACTGTGCCTACTAGGCCTCATTTTTTTTTTTGTGGAGTTGTTTTTTTTTAGTACAGGCAGAGATAGTTGAGGAATCTTTTTTTATTTGGTCCCACCTTAAAGCGGTGTTTCAGCAGCAAAAAATGTTTTTTTTTAAAAGTCAGCAGCTACAAACACTGTAGCTGCTGACTTTTAATAAGGACACTTACCTGTCCAGGGAGCCTGCAATGTCAGCCACCCCCGAGGCCGATCTGTCTATCGGATTGGGTGCAGTCACCACCACAGTAGCTAAGGGAAACTGGTAGTGGAGCCTTCAGGCTTCACCACCAGTTTCCTACTGTGCATGCACAAGTCCTGCTGTACTTTCTGAATGGCCCCGTCGTCTTCTTGGACACAAACAGGTCCCAGAAGGCAGCGGGGGAGAAAAGGACATGACACACTGGGCTGTGGTGAGGCTGGGATGAAAGTACACTATGTACTTCATAAAAGGTAAGTAAGAAAAGAAAAAAAAAACAATTATCCAAAATCGAGTGGTGGAGGGGTTGTCTTTCCTTTAAGATAAAGTTAGTTGTAAAAGTGGGTGGAACTCAACTTTAAGGCCCTTGTGCATGTCTAAGATATGAATCCAGTCCTGCTTTAAAATATCACATGAGAGTATTGGGTACAAAGTATAATATCCTTGTAAATTAAATGAAAAAATTATAAAATTCCTTTTATGTTGTACATATTGTTTATTATTTTAAAGGACTGGTTGCAACTATCTGCAATATATTGTTGTGCTTGCTTCAGCATATTATATGCTCCCGAGTTTTTCTTGCACATAAATATATGAATTTTCTTTTTTCTCCAACATATAGGAAAAAACAACATAACATATCTTGAAATATAATTCTGAACTACGCTCTGCAACATAGACTGCATGGAGGCTCTGACAATTACCTGTGTATTCCAGATGGAAACCAGCTGCAGAAACACTGATGTCTGATTGAAAATTTAAGTACAGATTGTTTGATGTGCTGTTTAGAAGATGAGGAATGGTAGTCCCTGGAAAGAAGAGGGAAAAAAGGAAGTATGTCATTTGTATATCAACACACAGAAAAAGATGCAGGCTTTAATTGAGGGATATCAGATTGTGACATTCATGTACCACCATATAAATTATTAGTTGTTTAAAACATGTAAGTGTTAAAGGGAATTTCCACAGCAGAAGACCCATATTTGTCTCAATGACCCTTTCCTCACACCCCTTAATCCCTGAACAAAAAAAAGATTCCTCCATCCATCCTCCATTTGTAAATTTTGTATAAAATGGTATTCTATGTTGTATGTTTTTCTATGTATTGCACACGGCACTAATAATATTTTGATTACATGTTGCGTTCTTTCGAGTCCTGATTATAATTAGCCCTTTGTTACCATAAAAGTACAATTGTAATAATAATGTGTATCTGTATAAAAAATTTAATTAAAATACAGTCTGTGAAAGGAAGGTGGGCAGATGAATGAAAGTTTAATCTCCTCCATTCATAGATTGGTTTTCATTCATTTAAGCTACAGTACAGCTTCTATGAATGGAGCAGTAGGTGAAATGGATGGGCATAGTTGGCACTCCTGATCAGTGGCTGTGACAGGTCCCTAGGCTTTATTAAACTTGCAGCACCAAAAGATTAGGGCTTCTATGTATTGGAGGGGGGCAGAGAACACAGGATTTCAACTGGGACAGCCAGCACCAGTACAAGGGACACTTCACATTAAATGTAAGTACCGTTGCTTGTGTTGATTTCTTTACAAATTTTTTTAACTGAACTTGGGCTTTAATAATCAGTCCTCTCAATTTCATCTATCTCGGAGGGACCCTTTTGGTGAGATATTTGCACTTAAAGAGGAAGTAAACCCTGTATGTAAAATCTAAATAAAAATACATCCTGCAAGACAAAAGCATTATGAGCTAGTATGCATGGCATACTAGCTCATTATGAATTACTTACCTGAGATCGAAGCCCCCGCAGCGGCCCTCGTTCGCCTCCTCCAATGCCACCATCTATCCCGGAGTGACTTCTGGGTATCGCGGCTCCAGCGCGGTGACTGGTCGGAGCCGCGATGACGTCATTCCCGCGCATGCGCGCTGGTGCCGCCACTAACGGCATGATCGCCATTAGAAACGACATGCTCAGTGCGCCTGCGCCTGATGTCTATGGCGGTACCGCTACTTCTGCAAATATCTCCTAAACCTTTTAGGTTTGGGGGATATTTTTTGCACCTACAGGTAAGCCTTAACCACTTGCTTACTGGGCATATATACCCCCTTCCTGCCCAGGCGAAATTTCAGCTTTCAGCACTGTCACGCTTTGAATGACAATTGCGCGGTCGTGCAACGTGGCTCCCAAACAAAATTTACGTCCTTTTTCCCCACAAATAGAGCTTTATTTTGGTGGTATTTGATTATCTCTGTGGTTTAAATTTTTTCGCTATAAACAAAAAAAACGACAATTTTGAAAAAAAACTATATATTTTTTACTTTTTGCTATAATAAATATCCCAATTTTAAAAAAAAATAACATTTTTTTTCTCAGTTTAGGCCGATACGTATTCTTCTACATATTTTTGGTAAAAAAAAATCGCAATAAGCGTATAGTGATTGATTTGGGCAAAAGTTATAGCGTCTACAAAATAGGGGATAGATTTATGACATTTTGTTATTTTTTTTTTTTATTACTAGTAATGGCACGATCTGCGATTTTTATCGTGACTGTGATATTACGGCGAACACATCGGACACTTTTGACACATTTTTGGGACCATTCACATTTATACAGCGAACAGTGCTATAAAAATGCACTGATTGCTGTATAAATGTGGCTGGCAGGGAAGGGGTTAACACTAGGGGGCGATCAAGGGCTTAAATGTGTGCCCTGCTAGGTGATTATTACTGTGGGGGGAGGGGACTGACTAGGGGAGGTGACTGATCGGTGTCCCTAGGTACAAGGGACACACCATCGGTCTCCTCTCCCTGACAGGATGTGGATCTCTGTGTTTACACACAGAGATCCACGTCCCTGGCTCTGTAACTGCCGATCGCGGGAACCTGGTGGACATCGCGGTCACCAGGCACGCGCATCGGCACCTGAGTGACGCAGCGGGCACGTGCGCGCCACCTAGCGGCCGGGAGGCCCGACGACGTTGTATGACGTCGTCCCGGCATTGTAGAGCCACCTTGTGGCCGTCATTTTACAATGGTCCGGATCCCAAGTGGTTAATCTAGGCTTACAGTACCTGTAGGTTAAAATGGTTGTAATGGTTTACAATCACTTTAAGTTCATGGTTCCGAATCTGTCTGTCCTTTGTGGGGTGTAGTGCCTGCATACTAAAGGAATTTCTACCACTCTTGTTACATATAACAGGGGGGTTATTTGAAGCATTTTGTCCACTTTGGTAACATACAAAAGAAAATGATTGATGTATGAGACACCACTCTTGGACCTATATTTGGCAAAAGTTGAGGGTTGAGTGCTTGTTTTTATCCCGGTCTGCCCTCATCTCCTCTATGACCATCATGCCTTGGCAGCATCTTCCATCTACACCTCATTTCAGGCCAGCCTACATTGTCAGTTTTTGTTCAACAATTAATGTGAATTACCCCTCTCCTGAGAAAGGCGCATTAGCAAAATGCTTGATAGATCAATTTATTATAATGTTGATTAATATACAGTAGGTACTTGTACAAACTATCCTCAGAGGTTGATCCAATGAGGACTATATTATCATTGTGAATGAGGGGGACACTTCAATTAAAGGGTCACATTTTGTTGATGTACTGCTTTGTATTTATGTGGATTTTAACGACTTGACCCCCCTTCATGAGCAGGCCATTTTTTGCAATATGGCACTGTGTTAATTTAACTGACAATTGTGCCGACGTCTGTGTGACGCTGTACCCAAATCAAATGTATGTTATTTCTTTCCCCACAAATAGAGCTTTCTTTTGGTGGTATCTGTTTACCTCTGTTGTTTTTATTATTATTTGTGCTATAAACAATAAAAAAACAACAATTTTGAAAACAAACAAAACAATATTTTTTGCTATCTGCTATAAAACCTATCCAATAAAAAAAAAATGAAAAAATCTAATTTCTGCATATATTTAGGCCAATATCTATTCTGCTACATATTTTGGGTACAAAAAAAATCCAATAAGAGTATATTGGTTGGTTTGTGCAAAAGTTATAGCGTCTACAAACTATGGGATATTTTATTTAGGTGTTTTTTTAAGGGATCAGAGACTTATATCGGGACTGCGATATTGCGGCAGACTTGTTGACACCAACTGACTCTTGACACTTTTTGGGGACCGGTGACACTAATACAGTGATTAGTGCTAAAAATTTGCACTGTACTAATGACACTGGCTGGGAAGGGGGTTAACATCAGGGGCGATCAGAGGATTAACTGTATGCCTAACTGTTTATGTGTACTGTGTGAGTTTTTTTTTCTAGGGAAAGAGATGGAATTTATTCGCAAGTACAAATTCCATACCTTCCCTATGGTTTACATAGGCAGACTGTCGTTCTATCTCTCTGCCTGATGATCAGTGGGTGCCGTCAGACATTGAGTCTGTGGTACCCACCAATTGGCTCCTGCTGTGTATAAACACAGCAGGAGTGATCCGGCGCAGAGGTGCCGCCCTGTAACAGTAAAACTGCTGTTGGGTGGACCTTAAATGGTTAATTATTATTCATGTTTATGTAATTTTAATAGACTAGCAGTCCATGCCGAGGCGTGGCTGCATTAGTCAACATGTGAATAAACTTTGATGTTTTTATAAATGTTTAAGCATCAGTTCTTGGATGAGTAGGCACCTCAAAAATCCCCCCACCTTTTTTGTGACCACCTTGTTTGGATGGCCTCTTATCTCTTACTACTTGTTATTGGGATGTGGTGCAGGACTGTGTGAAACTAGTTTTGTGATGCGACATTGGTTTTCAGTTTGTTTTAGACAACTAGGCTTTGCCTTTAAAGTGATTGTAAAGTCTTGTTTTTGTTTTCAATAAAAATAACAAACATGTTATACTTACCTCCTCTGTGCACAGAGGTTTTGCACAGAGCAGCCCAGGTCCTCCTCTTCTCTGGTCCCTCCTTGCTGCTCCTGGCCCCTCCCTTCTGATGAGTACCCCCACAGCAAGCAGCTTGCTATGGGGGCATCAAACTGAGTCACATCTCCCTGTGTCCATTTAGACATGGAGCTGCGGCCCGGCCCCCTCTCTCTCCTGATTGGCTGACTTACTTTGATTTACAGCTGCGAGAGCCAATGGCGACGCTGCTGTGTCTCAGCAAAATCAGGAGTGAGAGTCACGGATGGCTGAGACATTTGTGGATATCGCTGGATGGAGATGGGGCTCAAGTAAGTATTAGGGGGTGCTGGGGAAGCTGCTACACACAGAAGGCTTTGTATCTTAATGCATAGAGGGCATTAAGATACGAAATCCTCATGCCTTTACAACTCCTTTAATTAAAATATCACTTTTAGTGCTTATTCACATGAAAGAATTTGACATCCATATTATTATGTCCAATACCTCATTCACACCTGTGGGTTGCGGGACAAACCCAGAACACAAAAAATCACACTAAAATGTGCAACTTGCTTGCAGTGCCGCTAGTTCCTAATGGCATGCAAACTTCAGCTAGCAAATTGTCTTGTTGCAAGAAAAAATCAACAACAAATGCACTAAAACATGCAGTAAAAAAAAAAAAGGCAAGGCTTACTGCCCAAGTAGCAGGAGCTACTTTGGCATGGTCGCGTGTAGGGGCTGCACTATGCGGTTGCATACATCAAAAAAAACACATGCTAATTTTTAGATGCTCAAACAAAATCATATGCTCCCTAGGCCATTGTTACTGAGTCACCCTCTATGAACCTCACATCTTTTTGAACACACACTTTTATGTACCGCTGATAATAATAACCTTCTTTATTTTTTAGTCCTCCCTCATATAGGTCATGAAAAAAGTGCAAATCAAACACAAACTAATGATAAAAAAAAAATCACAAAAACTATTTTTGTTACATTTTTCATTCTACTTAACTATTTTATCAGTGTTATTAAAATAGGTCAAAAATCAGGAAGCCACAGTTGCTGCTCACCTGAATAGCTGCCAAGTCTTGGAGCATTGTTGTCACTGCCATCATAAAAATCCAACGAATCCCAGTTATGTTCTGTAGCGAAACTGACAACCTGCACCTGTGGGAATAGAACGAGAGACAGAGCCTTCCTGAAGAAGAGGGCTAGAAAAATGACTTAAAACATTCACACATACACACAAACAAGCAACACTGAGTTAGGTAATATTCCTCTCTATGTCTTAACATGCATATACTTGTTTTTATGTGATGACTGCAATCATATACAAAGATTAAAGCTTTGATCTGCATATATTTTGTCTTCCCTGGTCCCTCTTTTTCGTAAACATGCTAAAAATAATTACTGTATATTTTTGAACAAAATCTTTCTGTTTTCTTTAAATACCTTTTTTTAGATCTAGTATTGCCATTGCGTAGCCTCTGTGCTTCTTTATGCAACGGAGGCAGATTATGGCTGGTGGGAGCGGCCAGCAAGGTACTGTAAGAACTTCATGAAAATGTCTCAGCACTTTGCTTTTGTACTCCTCTAAATGGCCCTCAGCCCTAATATAAGCAGTAGGCTGGCTCTTGGAAGTTGGTGGGTGCATGCAGTGGTGTAGCATGGGTTGCCAGCACCCAAGGCAAGGGGAGAGGGGTCCCCTGTGATGTCATTGACCATATATGGACATGGCTATATATAGTCCATGACATCACTGGGATCCTGCCTATTTGCTTACATATCTGGGAATCTCCAGCCAAGTAAGTCAATGGGGCCAGTAACATCACTGTTTGTTAAGGACTCAGCGGTGCCTGCACCTGCCGGGGTCCTTAATAACTATTTAAAGCGTGACTCCACTTTTGTTGAGAAAAAAACATTCCCCCTTGGTGATCTGTGTATATTGCAAGGATTATAACAACCTTTGTTGCAGAGTCCTACATTTTGTTATTGTGGAGACATCCCTGTGTGTTTGTCTGTGCCTCTGTTCTCAATGAGTCTAATGGGAGTGGTTTCATAATTATCAGTCAGCTGTGGCAGCTGCAGGGCACCAATGAGTGAAGCTGATGGGCCTGCAACCCATTAGACGTGTTCCTATTGGAAATATCTCACCAAGAATAAAAATTTTGTTTGCAGGGGATGACTGAAATATGACTTGTATCTTAGGCAGACTTCTGGGAAAATTGGTGAGCCAATCAAACAAGCAGGAAATGATGTTTCTGGGGAGTGGTCAGTACACATTCTGTGTACAGAATGCCTCCAGGTAGCCATATTGCTTTGCATTTATAGAAAACTACAGCGGCTGCAGATTGAAAAGGAAAGGTATTTTTTAATAACATTCAATTACGATATTATATATGCTATATATTTTTTTTTCCTACGAAAGTGGAGTTACCCTTTAAGTCACTGGCCCTTACATGGTCAGGGATTCCCCTCACTGGACAGCAAGGAAAGGTCTAGATGAGGCTGGATATCCTCAAGCCATATTAATAAGTTGGCTGCAGCTTCCAATGCACACTGTGAGAAGCTTACAATATGCAGTGCAAACAGAGTAAGCCATTTCGTTAGAGAAGAGGAGCCTGTACAACTGTACAGGATTGAAGGGAAGTGTAGCAACTACTCACAGGCCACAGACAGTATGGAAAAGCCATAACATCAACCCTATGCTGCCTGGCATACAGACCAGTATTCAAATTCTCACAACCTCTTGCTATAGGAATACCAGCTTGTGCATGATATATAATAGCAAGGTGGTATGTTGAGAAGGGGAGGTGCATTTATCAATATTATATGTGCTAACCTTTGATTCACCTGAATATTTTTATAAGCATGAAACCCTGACAAGATGAATCCTGCAAAATCAAGAGTTTTCAGGTGTATCAAAAGCCACTTGATAAATCTAGAGATAAAACAGAAATGTTTTTTTTAAGCCCAACTGAGCTTTTCCTTTCCTTATCCTTACATTCCAGCTGCATCAAAACAATCAATGTCTCACAGTTAATTTTCTTTTGAAAGCAGCTACTGCCTGAGTAGAAAAGCCTGTTCCCTGCCCACATACCGCAGAAAAGATCCCTTGCTTTTTGTGTGGAAACAGTGGTCTGCCTGCAGAAGTCCACCATGCCACCTGCTGAGTGAGACATATAGCTCTGCAACCATAAAAGTGCATGCTTCCTAGACATGTGCACACTGAAATTTTTTGTTTTGGAATTTAGTTTTCATCCGAAAAATTTATTTATTTAGTTACTCCCGAAATTTGTTTTTATTTATTTTGTTTTTCGTTAAAAATGCATTCGTCCGAAAATCCGAAATAATTAAGGTCAAATCTGTCATTGAAGGCTTATGGTGTCTGTCGAATGTTCTAAGAAGATTCGATGGAGCAGCTAAACTGTACGACGCCGCCATCGTACATTTCCGGTCGAATGTTCCGCCAACAAGCTATAGTAGAATTCTAATGTTGTATGACTAGTAATAATTATATTTATTAATTATTATTACTAGTCAACCAACACTAAAAATTCTTCTATAGCCTATGGGCAGAGCATTTGACCATAAATGTCCACTCGCTGCGATCGTATGTTATTAGCTGCTTCGTCGAATGTTCATGTCTCTATAATGTCGAATCTTTTCTCTCTATGTCAAATCTTTTCTCTCTATGTGGAATAATCTTGGACTAATAGAGTTAAGGTTAGGCACATTCGACCACAGGTTCGATAGACACAGATTGTTATTGTCGGAGTCATGTCGAATCTCCTATCTATATCGAACTGTTGTCACAACGAAAACGAAAATAAAGCATTGGTTTATGTTTGATCTTTCAGATTTCGGCTTCTGCGCTTTCGTTATCGTTTGTTAAAACGATAACGAAAATACCCGAAATTCAAATGAAAATGCACATGTCTGAAATGAAAATGCACGAAAACGAATGCACATGTCTAATGCTTCCTGCTGATTTAAGAGCTCAAGCTCTGACTCAGTAGGGGGCATATTTGATCTCTGCTTCTACCACTGCTTCTCTAAAGAGCAAGGGTCTTTCTCTACTAGATACTGGTAAGGGACAACTACTCAGGTTGCTTTCTAAAAATACAAAAAAACATACTGGAAGACTTTTTTTACATCTTTTGTATTGATGCACCTGGCATGCGTTTAGCAAATTTAAACTGAGAGTTCATTTAGGATTTAACATTAACAACTATCCCAAGCCTATAAATGCATACACCAAGAGGTGGAACCTAGGACCCCAATATGAAAAGTTTAATTCTAGCATGCCTCTCCTCCTAATGTGTGTAAAACTTTCAATAGGTTTAAAAAGTTTGAAATGTTCAACTAAAGGATGTGGGGGAGGAAGTAGAGTGGATGGTCAGAACTACAGTCTCAAAACTAGGAGTGGCCGGAACGTATTTAGGGCCCTGTATTTGGAACCCTCTGGCACAAAGATGAGTGAAGCTGTGTATATGCACCTACCTGTGCCTGCTTTTACCTCTGAGGGTCAGGTTTAATATTCTACTTAAAATATATCTAAATCCAAGATCCTACTGTATCTATGGACAAGCAATGTTGTCAACGTCAGACAGGAAGTGTGTTGGGACTACAGAGTGCTTCCCCTCTCCTCTTTTCCATAATATTAGCAGGGTGGTCTGTAATCTTAACACACTGTTTGAAATAACACTGCAGAGTGCACAGGACAGTACTGAATTTCTAGCAGGATCAACGGACATTTTTGTACATATCAAAACATTTACAATGGTATTTTTAGCAGCCCAAATGGGAGTAAACTGATCAAAATTACCATACAATCAATTACTCAATGTGACTAAATGCATTGAATCAATGTGAATAAAAATCGCAATTCAAAGACTCATCCTTTAATTCGTATATTGAGCTCTCAAACAATGTTAACTTCCAAATTGATTAGCCAAAGCAAAGTATTTATGATTGTTTCTGATCAAATTAACAAATATTTTTATGGGGTCTGTTTATAAAACATTTGTTGTATGAATGTCAGAAACAGTACAAGCTGACCTAAATTTCACTGTATGTTATCAAATAGATTAACTTCCATATCATCAGCTCCATCTAGTGGCCAAAATGAGGTCTAGTTTTCTGAAATGCCTTAGTAAGGAAATATATCACATTTTGTCCACTAGATGGAGCTGATGATACAGGGGTTAATATATTTGAAACCATAAGGAGAAATTATTGCAGTTTGCAGAAATGTTTCTAACAAATATGCAACAAATGTTTTATATAAAAAATGTGTTGAAGAATCAATTGTAGTTTAAATTGAATTAAATTACAGAAATTAATAGATAGTTTATACCAGGGGTCTCAAACTGATGGCCCTCCATCTGTTGTGAAACTACAAGTTCCATCATGCCTCTGCCTGGGGAGTCATGCTTGTAACTGTCAGCTAGGGATGAGCCGAACACCCCATGGTTCGGTTCGCAGCAGAACATGCGAACAGGCAAAAAATGTGTTTGAACACGCGAACACCGTTAAAGTCTATGGGACACGAACATGAAAAACCAAAAGTGCTCATTTTAAAGTACATTGATGCGTAGGGTGACCCCGCCCCCTCTGACACGTCACGGGAAACCCGCAACGCGCCAGAGGGGGCGGGGTCACCTGTACACATCATTGGGTAACTCCGGGCTTTCTCCTTGCGTCAGAGAGGGGGCAGGTTCACCCGCGCATGTGACGGGTGGCCCCACCCTCAGCTCTAAAAGAACTGTCTCACCTAGAGAGCGCCATTCAGCCGGGCGCCTCCTATGAGGCAGTATCGTTCCCAGCATTGTTGTTTTTTTTTTCGATCGCTCCAGAGTGGATTACATCGTTGGAACCTTTTTTTTTTTTCTTTTTAATAAAGGACTTGTTCCAAACTGTCTCCTGTGGTTTTTAACATTTTGACACTTTTTTTTGTGAAATGGTAGGGGTACAATGTACCCCATTACCAATTCACATGGGGGAGCCGGCATCTGGGGGTCCCCTTTGTTAAAGGGGGCTTCCAGATTCCGATAAGCCCCCCCGCCCCCAGACCCCCACAACCACCCGGAAAGGGTTGTGGGAATGAGGCCCTTGTCCCCATCAACATGGGGACATCCTCCCCATGTTGAGGGCATGTGGCCTGGTACAGTTTAGGAGGGGGAGCGCTCTCTCACCCCCCTCTTTTCCTGCGGCCTGCCAGGTTGCGTGCTTGGATAAGGGTCTGGTATGGATTTTTGGGGGGAACCCCACGCCATTTTTTTTCAATTTTGGTGTGGGGTTCCCCTTAAAATCCATACCAGACCTGAAGAGTCTGGTATGGATTTTTGGGGGGAACCCCGTGCCATTTAAAAAAAAAATGTTGCAGGGTTCCCCTTAATATACATACCAGACCTGAAGGGCCTGATATGGGCTTTGGGGGTTCCCCTTAATATTCATACCAGACCCAAAGGGCCTGGTAATGAACTAAGTGGGAAACCCATGCTGATTTTTTTCAATGACTTTTATCTGTATTGCCGGGACCCGACAATTCATTATAGCCTCGAGTAGTTTTAATTGACTTTTTTCCCTTTAGAAATGTCATTTTGTGCAGGGACTTTTCTAAGCACAGGAAACATGCGCTACTTTACAGGCATACTATAGACACCCCCAGGTATGAAATTTAAAGGAAGATTTCACTTTTATTGTTTCACTTTAAGCATTATTAACCACTTCAGCCCAGGACCATTTGTCAGCTTAAAGACCGGAGGTCTTTTTACAATTTGGCACTGCGCTGCTTTAACTGGTAATTGCGTGGTCATGCAATGTTGTACCCAAACAAAATTTGCGTCTTTTTTTTCCACAAATAGACGCCTGGTTAATAATTATAGCTAAAATAATTTTTTCTTGATAGATATTTTTGTTGGGGACAATGTGCAAAACAATACCAGATGCGCTGCATTGCTCAATATTTTTTATTGATAGCGAATCACTTGTTTGTGATTGCTCTTGCCTAAATTGATTACAAATCGATACATGTAAAGAAGCATACTTACCTACACTTTAAGTACAGGTTTGGTATGTGTTTGTTTTTGCAGCGTATTCTTAATTTGCATTCATGAACATTGGTGTGTAGTCACTGCCCACATGGTGGCACATAATTTTTTTTTAGCACCAAGTAGGTAGTGACAGATATCACTTTACTGATGTTAATAAAGTGTTTTCCTGTCATCACACAAGAGTGAATGTGACATATGTTACAAAATATTTTGTGATCTTACTTGAATGCCTGCTCCCTCCGGCACAGTAATTTTCCATATACAGTTCAAATTGTTGTCATATGGCTCAGGGTAGCCGGAAGACAAAATAGTTCCCCTGCGCTTTGTTAAAATTCCTCCACAGGGCACTAAAATGGAAAAAATAGAAAACAAAATAAAATGTATATATAGTCGTATTTGACAGTTATTGCTAGGTCCTGTAATCTGAAAAGAATATAATAGGATCTGACAATGGCTGAACAGCAAGGCTTTAAATTTAAAGAATACAATTCAACTGGGTACTTTTAAAGTGTTGTGATGTGATCTATAAAGAGGCAAGAAGGGAGATTTAACAGCAAAGAATTCCAGGTAAGCACAATGAAACTCTTTCATAAAACTGAAGAACATTAAAGGCCAACTCTATCAAAAACTCATATTTCAGTTGAAGTTTTAAGTTCAATGACAAACTCTTTTTCTTTTATCCCGTGAGGACTCCAGTGGTGAGACGTAACCAGGAGATTTCCCAGTATCGTCCAACTGGCACAGCTAGTGGTGAGCAAATGTCAGAAAATCCAAGTTTCTGTCATTTCAGTACAGCAGACAGAGATTTTTGCTTTGTGGAGTGGATAATCCAATGGGCCACAGTAACTATTGTTGGTGTGTCAAATAGATGGATCATTGGATCCACCAAATAATAGTTTAATATGAGGGATTTGAAATAAAACATGCAACTAGTGTGGCAAAAAAAAATAATCTCAAAAGTAACTTCTTGCACAAAAAGTCTTGCAATCTGAGCCAAATAAATCATGGTACACAAAACGGTTCTCAAATATATGGTACAATAGAGATATAGTAGTGTGCTAAGAGGAGGATGGTGCAAGGCCGATACACACTCTACTATTAAACAAATAAACTATATGTGCTGCAACATATCAGTTTCTTTGATAAGTGACAATTTGCTTTCAAAAGCCGCCGATCTTGGCTTATCTTGCCCAATCTGTCCAGATGTCACTACACTTCCTCAAACTCGATCTATCCAAAAGTGAGCTCATAATGTCCCCCCCCGTGCCCCTTCCCCTAACTTCTCAGTGGAGATCGATAGCACAACTATCAGTCCCTCACCACATGCCAGGATGCTAGGTTTAATTCTGGACTCTGAACTCTCATTTCGGCCCCACATTCAATCACTGTCCAAATTTTGCCGCCTCAACCTCCGTAACATTTCCAAAATATGCCCCTTTTTAACCAACAACACCACAAAGCTATTAATTCACTCTCTGGTTATCTCTCGCCATGACTATTGTAGCTCCCTCGTTGTTTGCCTTATTTACATAAGCTTGATCCACCTTAAGTTTATCATGAATGCTGCTGTCCGGACCTCTTCACCTTCCCAATTGTTCAATGTCTGCTACCCCTCTCTGCCAATTCCTCCATTGTCTTCTGCTCACCCAAATAATACAATTCAAAATACTAACAACAACTTACAAAGTCATCCACAACTCTGACCCCAGCTAAATCTCCAAACTCATCTCTAAATACCCCAAAAAACATTCTCTTGAATGCTTCCGAGACCTCCTGCTCTCTATGTCCCCTGTAGCCTCCTCCCAGGCTTGCCTCCAGGACTTCTCCAGTGCTTCTCCCACCCTCTGCAACTCCCAGTGGAAATATCTATCTGCTTCATTCAGTCTGTGGATCCTGCTGCTGCTTGATTATTCTGCCATCAGTCATCAGATCACCAGTCATCAGAAGGGTATATATGAGGAAGCAAAGTCCTGTCTCTACCAAGATGTCTGCCTCCATACAAAGACACTGTGTAGAACAAGGCACGGTAAGTCAATAATGGGGAAAAGATTAGCTTCAGGGAGACCGCTGGCAATACATATTTTTAATTTAAATGTGAGCACATTATATTCTGGTTTGATGTTAAGTATTAGAATGTACTAATAACCTAGTAACTGATAATGGTGCCCTGAATATGGATGAAAAATCTGTGGCTTCCCCTTTAAAAAGTGATGAAATCATTTCTAATTTGAACACAACAATGGGTAAAGGTGTTGGCGCTCACAATGTTGGATAATATTCAAACACGCGTAACTCTTGTGCAAATTAAGCAAATAGTAAATGAGTGAAAAATATTTTACACATGGTGTGTCAAAATATATATATATATGTATCTCTTGTGCAAAAATGCAAATACTAAACAAGTGATGAATGTTTTACACATAGTTTTTCAGAAAATGAAAATGTTAGTATTAATAAAAAAAACAAAACTTAAAAAATCCAGTGTGACAATACCCAACGGCAAAAATATATAAAAGAGTGCTTCTAGATAGATGGGGGGTTTTGCGATAGAGTCCGTAGTGAAGCCATTTGAAGGCACATCTATTTAGAAGCACTTTTTTATATATTTTTGGTGTTGGGTATTGTCACATTGGATTTTAAGTTTTGCATTTTTTGTTAATACTAACATAAAAAATTTCTGACAAATTATGTGTAAAACATTCATCACTTGTTTAACATTTGCATTTTTACACAAGAGATACGTATGTATTTTTTGACACACCATGTGTTAAATATTTTTCGCTCATTTACTATTTGCTTAATTTGCACAAGAGTTATGTACAGTATGTTTGAATATTATCCCACATTGTGAGCACTAAAACCTTTACCCATTAGAATGTACTACACTCTACGTATTTTTGTTTATTTATGGCTTTTTCACTAAATTCAGTGATGATTTGAGGAAGAGGATGAGAATATGAAAATAAGAAGCACATCAAAGTCTATTACATAACACCTTACCTGACCCATTTGTGTGAAAGGTCTAAAATCTGGTGAGAATTTAAAGTGAAAACATCATTGCATGGGCTTTGTTTTTATATGTTTGGTCCAAAAATCGCCCGTTAGCCCATTCGGAGAACACCCAAATTTTTCATCAAAAAAGCGAAAAAATAAATAAAAACCCACACACAGTTTTTGGGAATTCCTTTATTAGAAATAAAAAACAATGTCCCCCGATGTAGATCCATCATTAGTCACGATGCCTGTTGCCACTGCCGGACCCAAAATAAAATAAATAAATAAAATGTTTCGCCTGTGATGAAGGCTAACCACCGACTGCCTGCTCCGCAGTTTGACAGTTCTTAAATAGGTAAGGGGCGGGGCCACCTGACAACGTCACCTTGAGGCACTGCCCCCTTATGACGTTACCGACCCAGCATGCACTGATTGGTGACGTCACACAGGGTCGGTGCCACCAAGTGACCTTGTCAGATGGCTCCATCCCTTACCTATTTAAGAACTGTCAGATGGTGGAGCAGGCAGATGGTGGTTAGCCTTCGTCGCAGACAGAGCTTTTTTTTTTTTTTTTTCAGGACCGGCATTGGTATCAGGATTGACATAGATCTACATAGAGGCAGATATTGTTTTTTTATATATAAAGGAATTGTCAAAAACTGTGTGTGGGTTTTTATTTATTTTTAGCCCTCTTGTTAACCACTTAAGGACCTCTCACTGTATATATACATCGGCAGAATGGCTCGTACAGGCACAATCACGTACCTGTACGTGGCCCTTTAACTGCCGACGTCGGGGTCGCACGCGCGCTACCGGCGGCGCGCTCGCGACCCCCTACCTTCCCCATGAGTCGGACCGCGGGTCCCGCGGACTCGATCGCCACGGGGATCCCCGCGATCGTCTCACAGAGGCATGAAGTGGGGAGATGTTAGTGTAAACACAACATCAACCCGCTCCCCTACTGACAATGTCAGCGATCTCCGCTCTGTGTAATCAGAGCGGAGACCGGTGACGTGTCACTCGTAGCCATGCCCTCCCTCAGTTATAAACATGCCCCTAGGCACACTTAACCCCTCCAGCGCCCCTAGTGGTTAACCCCTTCACTGCCAGTGTCATTTTTACAGTAACCAGTGCATTTTTATTGCACTGATCGCTGTAAAAATGACAATGGTCCCAAAAATGTGTCAAAAGTGTCCGATGTGTCCGCCATAATGTGGCAGTCACGAAAAAAATCACTGATCACCGCCATTACTAGTAAAAAAAAAAAGTAATAAAAATGCCTTAAAACTACCCCCTATTTTGTAAACGCTATAATTTTTGCGCAAACCAATCAATAAACGCCGATATTAAAAAAATATGTAGAAGAATACGTATCGGCCTAAACTGAGGAAAAAAATGTTTTTTTATATATTTTTTGGGGATATTTATTATAGCAAAAAGTAAAAAATATGTAATTTTTTTCAAAATTGTCGCTCTATTTTTGTTTATAGCGCAAAAAATAAAAACCGCAGAAGTGATCAAATACCACCAAAAGAAAGCTCTATTTGTGGGAAAAAAAGGACGCCAATTTTGTTTCGGAGCCACATCGCACGACCGCACAATTGTCAGTTAAAGCGACGCAGTGCCGAATCGCAAAAAGGGGCCTGGTCATTATGCTGCGTATTGGTCCGGTCCTTAATTGGTTAAAGGGGGCTTCCAGATTCTGCAGACCAACACAACCACAGCCCAGGGTTGTCGCGAAGAGGCCCTTGGTCCCAATGTGGCCTGGTATGGTTCAGGAGGAGGGGCACTCGCTAGGCTTCCTGGCCCGCTAGGCTGCATGCTCAGATAAGGGTCTGGTATGGATTTTGGGGGGACCTCACCAATTCAAAAAAAAATTGGGGCATGGGTTTCCCCTTAAAATCCATACCAGACCCAAAGGGCCTGGTATCGATTGGGGGGGGGCCCCCACACCAATTATTTTTACATTTTTGTATTGATAGTAATGGTATTAAATTGCTGGCAATTTAAATGTCATTTTTTTATATCATGTCAGTTTTTCCGCAGCAGGTTCTATACACGGTACAGAGGTGCCACTTTACAGGCAGACCAGGGGAACCCCCAGGCACTATATTTAAAAGAAATTTTCATTTTTATTGTTTAACTTTTAGCATCATTTAAATATTCACTGCTTCTTTAAAAACAATATTTTTAAAAACATGTTCTTGCATTTATATGTCCCCCAGAGCAGTACCCAGCCCCCCATACCCTTTTATGGCCAAAAACTTCTATTTAAGCCTTCAAAATGGGGACTTTTGATTTTTCAAGTTCAGGTCCCATAGACTTTAATAGGGTTTGCGGTTTGGTTCTGAACTTTTTCCATGTTCGGGAGCTCTGGTGCAAACCGGGGGGTGTTTGGGCCCATAACTAGTGTCTACAAGCACCTGCCCTGCATACATACAACCCCAGTTATTAAGTTAGAATTCCATCTGGGTTAATTCTTGTTGGATTTTCTATGTTCAGGCACTAAGTCAAGAGAGCCCCATGTCTACACAGCATCATTGCAGCAGTCTGCAAAAGTGTTACTCACAATTCTAGAATTAATTTAAAATGTATAAACCATTTCTGCCATGTCTTCAATTGCTCTCTGACATGAGAAACTCGTTACTGTTAAATATTTAAATCTGAAACCATATTGCGAAACTTTTCCTCGATTTGTGTGCTTGGCTCCCTGTAAAACAAGATGTTTCCCTGGGCCGTTATTTCGAGCCCTTAGCCATCTGTGCAAAGTCACTAAACCAACTCTTCCTAATCGGCAACAGGTAATCTTTTCTCGATGTTAGCGCCACTTTCACCAAGATAATGATACTGTATGCAAAAATAACAGCTGTAATGGAAAGCATTAGAGTTTGGTTAATGTCATGTTTTTTCCCTGATAACATTTCATTATCTACAAATAACGGTAAAGACTTCTAAGCTGTACTCCTGAGATATCTGAGCATTTTAATCAGTTGAATATATTTAGCATATTTTAATTAGTTTATTTCCCGCGTATCTCAGGAGCATTACTACCTCAGGTCTGCAGTGGATTCCGGAGGTAACATTCCATGGGCTTTAATTGCAGAACTGTGGGTATTATGTTGTCCTAAAACTGAATTGTTAAGTTACTTTTTTGCCTTGAGTGGTCAGTTTATGAATTCTGAACTTATTTGGGTAGTGTGTGTTTTACATACAATATTCTGGCCATTAAAGGATATTTTAACCCAATTATTGCAGTGTAATGGGGTATTAAACCCAAATCCAAAAATGTATTTTATTTACCAATGAAGCAGGATGCCGTGGATATCTCAGACCGTCTTAGGCAGGTTTTATTGACCTGCACCATCGGGATTGTTCTCCTTTTTTTCACCCTTCATTTTATCTTGGATTACCTTGGAGCTCGCATGCTGGGGGAATTGCACTCTGCGATCCGTGCACTGAACCATCCTGCCTAAGACGGTCTGAGCTATCCACAGCATCCTGCTTCATTGGTCCTGATCACTGAGACCATCAAGCCCCATTGACCCACTGTCGTACGGCAGGTGGGTCCACCATTTGTGGTAAGAGTACCCAACCTTTCCATTTGTTATTGTGTGTTGTGAGTCCCAACTGTCAACATTGTGTTTTTTCAACAGTCAACATTGTGGTTGTGGTCCCTCCATGAGAAGACACCCATTGAATTTGCACATGTTGTTTGGACTTTTCTCACTTTTTCCTTTTTTCTTGTTGCTTATTTTGCACTTATTATCACCTTAGTTGTGTGCCGTTTATATGGGTTACACCCTATTTGTTTTTATGAAGGACAGTTCTATAGTCACGGCCGTTCATTTGAGCTAATTTATGCATGGACTGTTTTTTGTTTTTTTGTTTTATGTTTTTGGTTGATGTTCACATATTAGCACATAGTGGGTTTCCAAATCAGGAGACACCATCATTCTGTTTATTCATTTAGAACCATATGTCATTCATGTTTTGTTTTGCTTTGCTGCTCATTGGCAGCAATATTAATATTTCCAGCGCTGCACTATTTGTTTATATATGCTTTATATATGCTTTATCACTTTGTTTGTTTGAGTGCTGGCGGCTAGAGTCATCTTGGGTTTTAGCGCAGGTTTTTTTTTCACTTTTGATTGTAATGGTGATTATAGAGTTGGTTGAATGGTTTGGCCCAAGCATGAGTTCGGGCTAAACATTGGCTGTTCACCCTGTTCGGGGAACACCCGAATTTGCAGGGTATTCGGCAGATGTTTGCCTTGCCAAATGCCCTGAAATTCACTGCAGCTGGCTGCAGTATCCTTAATAATGGATGAGTCATCAGCTGTCAATGGACTTTCCCGCTGACAGCTACAAAAAAAACATTTGCCCGTAAAAAAATAGTACACAAAAACAGCGTGGAGTCCTCCCCAGTCCATACTAGACCCTTCGGCCACTTGTGACGTCACTAACCCAGCATGCATTAGTCTGTGATGTCCCAAGGGTTGGCGGTGTCACTAGGTGATGTTGCCAGGTGGCCCCGCCCTTACCTATATAAGAACTGTCAAATAGCAGAGGAGGAATTCAGTGAGTGCAGAGCATTTTTTTGGGGTGCAGTGGGCAGAGTAATTGATGATAGATTTACATCAGGGGATAATTTTTATTTTTTAGCACTTGGATTCACATGGGGGGGCTGGCTCTGGGGACCCCCTTCTTAATAGCGGCTTCCAGATTCTAATAAGCCCCGACCCACAGACTGTCAGGTCACCTGAGGCCAGATGAAAGATGCACGCCGTTGGGGTCGGGAGTGCACCTCAAGGTAGTGAACCCTATGGCTGACTGTTGTGGATGGAACACTGGGTGGTTAAGGAAGGCAGGTCCACTGGAGCACAAACAGGGATCCCACAGGGAGCTAGAGCCCAAGATTCCCCAGGGCGTGGAGTCTAAGATCCAGCAGGTGTTCACCAGAGCCTCTAGTGGTGAGGATGGACTGAGCTGCAACTGGATCCAGGTCATGGCCCCCAGAGTCCCCTAGCTCACGCTCCGTAGGGTATAGAGGATAGAGGGAAAGCAGCAGTTCAGGATACAAGAGATAGTGAGGGGATAAGCCAAGGTCAGGGGGACAAGCAGACAAGGATAAACAAAGGACAAGCCAATGGTCAAGGTCACAAGCAGACAGGGATAGTCGAGAACAAGCCAAGATTGGTAACACAGAGACAGACGTAGCACACGGCAAGCAGGAACCCAAACACACAATGCTTAACAAACAACGTTGATCAGCTGGAAGGTGCTTTGGAGTAGGGGAGCAGAGCCTTTTTTATTTATATATATGGTGTGGGGCTCCCCTTGAAATCCATAGCAGACCAGAAGGGTCTGATATGGACTGGGGGGAAGGGGGGCACACCGTTTTTTTTTCTTTTAAATAGCAAACTGTGATTCATATTAAATGTGACTTGACTCATTTCTATTCATTAGAAATGTCATTTTTGCTGCAGCATGTTCTATGCATGCTACAGATGTGCCACTTTACAGGCAGACTAAGGGGACCCCTCGGACACTATATTTAAAGAAATATTTCAATTTTATTGTTGCAATTTAAGCATCAATAAAATCACTGCTCCTGAAAAAACAATTGTTTTAACAACTTGCCGACCTGCCGCCATCATTATACTGTGGCAGGTCGGCACAATCCCATGAATTGTCGATTAGTTTAGGCAGGATATATATAGTCGATTAGTTTAGGCAGGATATATATATATATATATATATATATATATATATATATATATATATATATGTAGCACACTGACCTTTTCCTGCCTTCGGCTCACTTGCAGGTCAAGAGGCACTATATGCCCGTACCCTCCTGTTTGAGGAGGTTGAGCGGTGTTAACAATTTTGGGTCCTGCAGCAGGTTCTCATCCCCTAGAGTATGGGGACAAGTCTCTATTATTCCCCAGTAGGGATGAGCTTCGTGTTCGAGTCGAACATACGTTCGACTCGAACATTGGCTGTTCGATCGTTCGACGAAGATCGAACGATTTGGGCCGTTCGCGCCAAATTCGAGTGACGCGAACGGCCCACAATGCACTACGCCATCGCAGTGTCATCCAGGCGCTGTGATTGGCCAAGCATGCACTGTGACCCCGCATGCTTGGCCAATCACAGCGCCGGCAGCGAGGAGAGCAATGATTGGCCACAGGCAGGATGCCTGTGGCCAATTATTGCTGAGGGTGTTTAGTACACGCCCCACACTATAAAAGGCCGCCAGCACGGCGGCCTAGTGTAGTGTGTTCCGGAGCAGGGATAGAGTAGCATAGGCAGGGACAGTGACTGTTATTTCTTTCTTGCTTAACCTGGATTCCTTTAGTTTAGGGAAAGAGAAGGATAGGTAGGGAGAGTGTCAGTGTGTTTTGTGCTTCTGCTATAGTGTGCTTAAAAAAAACATTTATTCTAGGGACAGAAAACTCTAGGTAGGGACAGTGTCAGTTTCTTTCACTCTGCAAGTCCTTGTTTCCAGGGACCTGTAAGGACAGTGAGTTAATTGTCCTTGTGCTATATTGTGCTTAAAAAAAACATTTATTCTAGGGACAGAAAACTCTAGGTAGGGACAGTGTCAGTTTCTTTCACTCTGCAAGTCCTTGTTTCCAGGGACCTGTAAGGACAGTGAGTTAATTGTCCTTGTGCTATATTGTGATTAAAAAAAACATTTATTCTAGGGACAGAAAACTCTAGGTAGGGACAGTGTCAGTTTCTTTCACTCTGCAAGTCCTTGTTTCCAGGGACCTGTAAGGACAGTGAGTTAATTTTCCTTGTGCTATATTGTGATTAAAAAAAACATTTTTTCTAGGGACAGAAAACTGTAGGTAGGGAGAGTGTTTTTTTTCTTTCACTCTGCAAGTCCTTGTTTCCAGGGACCTGTAAGGACAGTGAGTTAATTGTCCTTGTGCTATATTGTGCTTAAAAAAAACATTTATTCTAGGGACAGAAAACTCTAGGTAGGGACAGTGTCAGTTTCTTTCACTCTGCAAGTCCTTGTTTCCAGGGACCTGTAAGGACAGTGAGTTAATTGTCCTTGTGCTATATTGTGATTAAAAAAAACATTTATTCTAGGGACAGAAAACTCTAGGTAGGGACAGTGTCAGTTTCTTTCACTCTGCAAGTCCTTGTTTCCAGGGACCTGTAAGGACAGTGAGTTAATTTTCCTTGTGCTATATTGTGATTAAAAAAAACATTTTTTCTAGGGACAGAAAACTGTAGGTAGGGAGAGTGTTTTTTTTCTTTCACTCTGCAAGTCCTTGTTTCCAGGGACCTGTAAGGACAGTGAGTTAATTGTCCTTGTGCTATATTGTGCTTAAAAAAAACATTTATTCTAGGGACAGAAAACTCTAGGTAGGGACAGTGTCAGTTTCTTTCACTCTGCAAGTCCTTGTTTCCAGGGACCTGTAAGGACAGTGAGTTAATTGTCCTTGTGCTATATTGTGATTAAAAAAAACATTTATTCTAGGGACAGAAAACTCTAGGTAGGGACAGTGTCAGTTTCTTTCACTCTGCAAGTCCTTGTTTCCAGGGACCTGTAAGGACAGTGAGTTAATTTTCCTTGTGCTATATTGTGATTAAAAAAAAACATTTTTTCTAGGGACAGAAAACTGTAGGTAGGGAGAGTGTTTTTTTTCTTTCACTCTGCAAGTCCTTGTTTCCAGGGACCTGTAAGGACAGTGAGTTAATTGTCCTTGTGCTATATTGTGCTTAAAAAAAACATTTATTCTAGGGACAGAAAACTCTAGGTAGGGACAGTGTCAGTTTCTTTCACTCTGCAAGTCCTTGTTTCCAGGGACCTGTAAGGACAGTGAGTTAATTGTCCTTGTGCTATATTGTGATTAAAAAAAACATTTATTCTAGGGACAGAAAACTCTAGGTAGGGACAGTGTCAGTTTCTTTCACTCTGCAAGTCCTTGTTTCCAGGGACCTGTAAGGACAGTGAGTTAATTTTCCTTGTGCTATATTGTGATTAAAAAAAACATTTTTTCTAGGGACAGAAAACTGTAGGTAGGGAGAGTGTTTTTTTTCTTTCACTCTGCAAGTCCTTGTTTCCAGGGACCTGTAAGGACAGTGAGTTAATTGTCCTTGTGCTATATTGTGCTTAAAAAAAACATTTATTCTAGGGACAGAAAACTCTAGGTAGGGACAGTGTCAGTTTCTTTCACTCTGCAAGTCCTTGTTTCCAGGGACCTGTAAGGACAGTGAGTTAATTTTCCTTGTGCTATATTGTGATTAAAAAAAACATTTATTCTAGGGACAGAAAACTCTAGGTAGGGACAGTGTCAGTTTCTTTCACTCTGCAAGTCCTTGTTTCCAGGGACCTGTAAGGACAGTGAGTTAATTTTCCTTGTGCTATATTGTGATTAAAAAAAACATTTATTCTAGGGACAGAAAACTCTAGGTAGGGACAGTGTCAGTTTCTTTCACTCTGCAAGTCCTTGTTTCCAGGGACCTGTAAGGACAGTGAGTTAATTGTCCTTGTGCTATATTGTGCTTAAAAAAAACATTTATTCTAGGGACAGAAAACTCTAGGTAGGGACAGTGTCAGTTTCTTTCACTCTGCAAGTCCTTGTTTCCAGGGACCTGTAAGGACAGTGAGTTAATTGTCCTTGTGCTATATTGTGATTAAAAAAAACATTTATTCTAGGGACAGAAAACTCTAGGTAGGGACAGTGTCAGTTTCTTTCACTCTGCAAGTCCTTGTTTCCAGGGACCTGTAAGGACAGTGAGTTAATTTTCCTTGTGCTATATTGTGATTAAAAAAAACATTTTTTCTAGGGACAGAAAACTGTAGGTAGGGAGAGTGTTTTTTTTCTTTCACTCTGCAAGTCCTTGTTTCCAGGGACCTGTAAGGACAGTGAGTTAATTGTCCTTGTGCTATATTGTGCTTAAAAAAAACATTTATTCTAGGGACAGAAAACTCTAGGTAGGGACAGTGTCAGTTTCTTTCACTCTGCAAGTCCTTGTTTCCAGGGACCTGTAAGGACAGTGAGTTAATTGTCCTTGTGCTATATTGTGATTAAAAAAAACATTTATTCTAGGGACAGAAAACTCTAGGTAGGGACAGTGTCAGTTTCTTTCACTCTGCAAGTCCTTGTTTCCAGGGACCTGTAAGGACAGTGAGTTAATTTTCCTTGTGCTATATTGTGATTAAAAAAAACATTTTTTCTAGGGACAGAAAACTGTAGGTAGGGAGAGTGTTTTTTTTCTTTCACTCTGCAAGTCCTTGTTTCCAGGGACCTGTAAGGACAGTGAGTTAATTGTCCTTGTGCTATATTGTGCTTAAAAAAAACATTTATTCTAGGGACAGAAAACTCTAGGTAGGGACAGTGTCAGTTTCTTTCACTCTGCAAGTCCTTGTTTCCAGGGACCTGTAAGGACAGTGAGTTAATTTTCCTTGTGCTATATTGTGATTAAAAAAAACATTTATTCTAGGGACAGAAAACTCTAGGTAGGGACAGTGTCAGTTTCTTTCACTCTGCAAGTCCTTGTTTCCAGGGACCTGTAAGGACAGTGAGTTAATTTTCCTTGTGCTATATTGTGATTAAAAAAAACATTTATTCTAGGGACAGAAAACTCTAGGTAGGGACAGTGTCAGTTTCTTTCACTCTGCAAGTCCTTGTTTCCAGGGACCTGTAAGGACAGTGAGTTAATTTTCCTTGTGCTATATTGTGATTAAAAAAAACATTTATTCTAGGGACAGAAAACTCTAGGTAGGGACAGTGTCAGTTTCTTTCACTCTGCAAGTCCTTGTTTCCAGGGACCTGTAAGGACAGTGAGTTAATTGTCCTTGTGCTATATTGTGCTTAAAAAAAACATTTTTTCTAGGGACAGAAAACTCTAGGTAGGGAGAGTGTTTTTTTTTTTTCACTCTGCAAGTCCTTGTTTCCAGGGACCTGTAAGGACAGTGAGTTAATTGTCCTTGTGCTATATTGTGCTTAAAAAAAACATTTATTCTAGGGACAGAAAACTCTAGGTAGGGACAGTGTCAGTTTCTTTCACTCTGCAAGTCCTTGTTTCCAGGGACCTGTAAGGACAGTGAGTTAATTTTCCTTGTGCTATATTGTGATTAAAAAAAACATTTTTTCTAGGGACAGAAAACTGTAGGTAGGGAGAGTGTTTTTTTTCTTTCACTCTGCAAGTCCTTGTTTCCAGGGACCTGTAAGGACAGTGAGTTAATTGTCCTTGTGCTATATTGTGCTTAAAAAAAACATTTATTCTAGGGACAGAAAACTCTAGGTAGGGACAGTGTCAGTTTCTTTCACTCTGCAAGTCCTTGTTTCCAGGGACCTGTAAGGACAGTGAGTTAATTTTCCTTGTGCTATATTGTGATTAAAAAAAACATTTTTTCTAGGGACAGAAAACTGTAGGTAGGGAGAGTGTTTTTTTTCTTTCACTCTGCAAGTCCTTGTTTCCAGGGACCTGTAAGGACAGTGAGTTAATTTTCCTTGTGCTATATTGTGATTAAAAAAAACATTTTTTCTAGGGACAGAAAACTGTAGGTAGGGAGAGTGTTTTTTTTCTTTCACTCTGCAAGTCCTTGTTTCCAGGGACCTGTAAGGACAGTGAGTTAATTGTCCTTGTGCTATATTGTGCTTAAAAAAAACATTTTTTCTAGGGACAGAAAACTGTAGGTAGGGAGAGTGTTTTTTTTTTTTCACTCTGCAAGTCCTTGTTTCCAGGGACCTGTAAGGACAGTGAGTTAATTGTCCTTGTGCTATATTGTGCTTAAAAAAAACATTTATTCTAGGGACAGAAAACTCTAGGTAGGGACAGTGTCAGTTTCTTTCACTCTGCAAGTCCTTGTTTCCAGGGACCTGGAGAGACATTGAGTGAATTGTCCTTGTGCTATATTGTGATTAAAAAAAACATTTATTCTAGGGACAGAAAACTCTAGGTAGGGACAGTGTCAGTTTCTTTCACTGTGAAAGTCCTTGTTTCAAGGGACAGAGAAGGACACCTGAAGGTAGCCCTTATTGCTTTTTTCCCATCTCCCTGCAGGCCATCTATTAGAATGTCTGGAAGGCAAACAAGGAGAGGCAGACAGTCAGGAGGCAATAAAAGAGGGCAAGCAGGCTCTGTGTCTGGGGGCAACAGTGCTGGTCGTGGACGCGGTGCATTGTCATCAGCACATGGCCATGGGACACGCTTGTCCTTCTTTTCGGCAGCTGGACATGTTGAGCCACATCATGCCGAAGACTTGGTAGAGTGGATGACCAAGCCCTCCTCCTCCTCCTCATCCTCTCTCACCCAGGCTCAGGGTACTGGAAAAGCAGCTGCCAAAGCGTCGTCTTCCCTGGTATCAATGTCAGACAAATCATCAGTCACTCCTTCCCTAGACCCACCATGTCCTCCTCCTGAGGAGTCCCCCGAACTGTTTCAGCACAGTGTTGGGTACATGCTCCAGGAGGATGCCCAGCGTTTCGAAGGGTCTGATGATGAAACCCAGCTAGAGGAAGGCAGTAGCGTGAGAGCAGACAGAGGGGATGCTCAAGAAGGACACCAATCTGGCAGTCATGTTCCAGCAGCTGCAGCATACTGCCAGATTGGCTCCAGTGATGAGGAGGGAGGGGATGATGAGGTCAATGACTCCACGTGGGTGCCTAATAGGAGAGAGGAGGAGGAGGAGGATGAGGAGGAGGCACATCTCCAACGAGGCAGGATGCCCTTTGGTGGCCAGCGTAAGGGCAGTACACCGACGGAATCACACCGCAGAGCTCCGCCTGTGCAGGGCGCTGCCTCTGCCCGTCATTCAAAAAGTTCTTTGGTGTGGGCCTTTTTTGAGGCTAGTGCATCAGATCGCACAGCTGCTGTTTGCAACATATGTCTCAAGCGTATATCGCGTGGCCAAAACATCAGCCGCTTGGGTACCACATGCCTGACCAGACATATGTTGACCTGCCATGCAGCTCGTTGGCAAGCCTACCTCAAAGACCCACACCAAAGAACCAAGCGGACCTCTCCTTGCACCGCATCAGCTGGGATCTCCAACCCCACTATAACTTCAGTCCTCTCTGAAACATGCACTGAGAGGAATGAAGGTGTAGAATTAGGTGTGTCACAGCCAAGTACTTGCGCCCACTCTGCTAGCAGTACACCGACGTCCGATTCTAGCAGGCAAATTTCCCTGCCCCAGCTGCTGGACCGTCGAAAGAAGTTCACTCCCAGCCATCCACATGCCCAGCGGTTGAATGCTAGCTTGGCTAAATTGCTAGCGCTTCAACTGCTGCCTTTTCAGTTGGTAGACTCGGCCCCCTTCCGTGAGTTTGTGCAATGTGCGGTTCCTCAGTGGCAGGTTCCCAAACGCCACTTTTTCTCACGGAAGGCTATTCCGGCTCTCTACCGGCATGTGGAAGGCAATGTCTTGGCCTCGCTGGACAGGGCGGTCAGCGGTAAGGTGCATATTACCGCTGACTCATGGTCCAGCAGGCATGGACAGGGACGTTACCTTTCTTTCACGGCCCATTGGGTCACTCTTTTGGCAGCTGGGAAGGATTCAGGACAAGGTGCAGTAGTGTTGGAGGTTGTCCCACCGCCACGCCTCCAAAATGCTACTACTGGTTGTGACACACCTCTCTCCTCCACCCCCTCCTCTTCTTCTTCCTCCATGGCCTCTTCCTGTGGTTTGTCCTATGAACCAGCGGTGCTCCGTAGCCGTTCACGGGGCTACGCAAGTACGCAGGCAAAAAGATGCCATGCCGTGCTTGCGCTGGTGTGTTTGGGGGACAGAAGCCACACTGGGGCAGAGGTCCTGTCTGCTCTGCAGGGCCAGGCCGAGAGGTGGTTGACGCCACGCCAGCTTAAGCCAGGAATGGTGGTTTGCGACAATGGCACCAACCTCCTCTCCGCCCTCCGACAGGGACAACTGACCCATGTGCCCTGTGTGGCTCACGTCCTTAACCTGGTGGTGCAGCGCTTCTTGGGCAGGTACCCGGGCTTACAGGATGTCCTGAGGCAGGCCAGGAAAGTCTGTGTGCATTTCCGCAGATCTTATAATGCCAGTGCTCGCCTGGCTGAGCTGCAAAAGGAGTTGAACCTGCCCAAGAACCGCCTTATATGTGACATGCCCACCAGGTGGAACTCAACGTTGGCCATGCTGCAGCGGCTGCACACGCAGCAGAGGGCCATCAATGAGTACCTGTGCGACTACGGCACCAGGACAGGGTCAGGGGAGCTTGGTTTTTTTTCTCCACGCCAGTGGGGCATGATCAGGGATGCATGCACTGTCCTGGCACCATTTGAGGAGGCCACGAGGATGGTGAGCAGTGACAGTGCATGCATCAGTGACACTGTACCTCTTGTCCACCTGTTGGAGCACACGCTGCGTGGAATAATGGACAGGGCACTTGAGGCAGAACAGAGGCAGGAAGAGGAGGACTTCCTTGCCTCTCAAGGCCCCCTTTACCCAGACAGTGTTCCTTCTGTCCCACCCATCGCACAGGAAGAGGAGGAGGAGGAGGAGGAGGATTGTGTCAGCATGGAGGTGGAGGCTGGCACTCAGCATCATCAGCAGCAGTCTTTTAGGGATGATTTACAGTCCCAAGAAACCAGTGGACTTGTACGTGGCTGGGAGGAGGTGGCTGCGGATCATGTCGTCCTTAGTGACCCAGAGGACTCCGGAGCGAATGCCTCAGCAAACCTACGCTGCATGGCCTCCCTGATCCTGCAAAGTCTGCGGAAGGATCCTCGTATTCTTCGGATCAAGGAGAGGGACCATTACTGGCTGGCCACTCTCCTTGATCCACGGTACAAGGGTAAGGTTGCGGACCTTATGTTACCGTCGCAGAGGTAGCAGAGGATGAGACAACTCCGGGAGGCCTTGCAGAAAGGTCTGTGCAACGCGTTCCCAGAGACTGGGAGGTTGCAAACTCCTGGTCCTGGACAACGAGTTGCTGAGGCTTCGGCCAGTCAAAGAAGGAGCGGTGGGGAAGGTGGCCGTCTGACCGATGCGTTCAGACAATTCTTTAGTCCGCAGCCCCAAAGTATGATCGGTTCCAGCAACCATCGCCAGCGTCTGATAAACATGGTGCAGGAATATCTAGGGGCAAGGTCAGACTTGGACACCTTCCCCACCGAAAATCCTCTGGCTTACTGGGTCTTGAGGATGGATCACTGGCCAGAGCTTGCACAGTATGCAATTGAGCTACTGGCCTGTCCTGCATCCAGCGTTCTTTCGGAACGCACATTCAGTGCTGCTGGAGGATTTGTCACGGATCACAGGGTGCGCCTGTCCACCGACTCGGTTGATCGACTGACTTTCATCAAGATGAACCAGTCTTGGATCACCACCAGCTACCACACACCTGATGCTGATATAACAGACTAATTGATTTTAAAATGTCACATCCCTTCAAGACTGATGCTGATGCTGAGTGCCTGTGCTGTTATGTTGACTGGCTATCCTCCTCCTCCGAGTCCTCAATGATACGATTGATGATGATAGCTTGGAAGATCATTTTTGTTTATGGGTGCCGCCACCAGTGCCTAACGCCCAATTTTTCAGCCCCTGTTTAACAGGGGCGTGTAATTACAATTTTTGAAGCAATACTTTGCAACAGGGCTCATTGCTGTGCTCCAAGTACAGTATCTGTGAGGAGTTGCAGTGTTGTGCCACCAGTGCCTAAGGCCCAATTTTTCAGCCCCTGTTTAACAGGGGCGTGTCATTACAATTTTTGAAGCAATACTTTGCAACAGGGCTCATTGCTGTGCTCCAAGTACAGTATCTGTGAAGGGTTGCAGTGTTGTGCCACCAGTGCCTAAGGCCCAATTTTTCAGCCCCTGTTCAACAGGGGCATGTAATTACAATTCTTGATCTAATAATTCACAGCAGGGCCCATTGCTGCACCCACCAAGAGTAACTGTCAGGGCTTACAGTGTTGTGGCACCAGCACCACCATCAAAGGCCCAATTTTTACTACCACTGTTCAACAATTATATGTAATTAAAATTCCTGATATAATAGTTGACAGCAGGGCGTTCCAGCACCAACCAAGAGTAACTGTGAGTGCTTACAGTGTTGTGCCAACACCAACAACTAAGGGGCCTATTTCTGCAGAGTATATACGGCAGGTCCCTACTTTCAAACATCCAACTTACAAACGACTCCTACTTGCAAACGCAAGAAGACAACAGGAAGTGAGAGGAAATCTACCACTAGGAAGGAAAATTCTCTCCTGTAAGAATAAATATGGGAGAAAGGTGTCTCCTCTGTACTGATGCTTTATCAGCAATCCTTGTTTCAAGAAAAACACCACATTTCAAAAACAGTTGTCATTAGGACGGAAAGTGAGGTGAAATGTTCTGAACAGGGGCACAGACAGCAAAACAAATGTTACAGGGGTGATAACCCTTACCTATGTTTTCCAAAAAGTTTAAAAATAGATTTTTGGTCTGGAGCTACACTTCAACAATGTACCTGTTCAAAATTACAAACAGATTCTACATAAGAACAAACCTACAGTCCCTGTCTTGTATGCACCGCCTGTATACGGCTGTTCTGAGTATATAGGGCCTTTTTTATTTTATGTGCGGGGTTCCCCTTAATATCCATACAAGACCCAAAGGGGCTGGTAATGGGCTGGGGTAGGGGGGGGGTCATGGGGTAGCTATGCCATTTTTCTTAAAGATTTTCATCCATATTACCGGGACCAGACATTACATTAAAGCCGCAAGCAGTTTTAAATGGCTTTTTTTTCCTTTAGAAGTGTCATTTTGTGCAGGGACAGTTCTAAACACGGGAAACACGTGGCACTTCACAGGCATACTTTAGACACCCCCCAGGTACGATATTTAAAGGAATATTTGACTTTTTTTTTTTCACTTTATGCATCATTAAAATGACTGCTCCCGGAAAACGACCGTTTTTAAAACTTATTTTTGCATTGATACATGTCCCCTGGTGCAGAACCCGGGTTCCCAAACCCTTTTTAGGACAATAACATGCATAATAGTTTTTATAATTAGCACTTTAGAATTCGAACGTTCGCATCCATTGTATTTAATAGGGTTCTAATGTTCGTTCGAACTTTCGGTCCGTTCGCGGGTTCTGGTGCGAACCGAACCCGGGGGTGTTCGGCTCATCACTATTCCCCAGTAAGGCCAATGTCCAAACCACTTTAACTCCAACGCTGAGTTTATTTCACAAGCAAGTTCAAGTTCAGCAGACAAGAAAGGTGGATGAGAGAAAGGACAGCAAGGTTTGGGAGATAGGTCCAGGCACAAACTGGTATGATAGTCGCTACTCGATCCTGAGTAGTTTTAGCTCACCCAGACAGTCCCCTGTAAGAGTGGATCCTAGCAGCCGGAGTGATGCTCGAACGTTCATTTTAGGTTTTCCTTGAGATACAATCGGGAGATCCTCTGCCACAGAATCTTTAAGTCCCAAACTTCTCAGCTGTTGCAACACAAGGACAGGTGCCAGTGATAGCACGTTGCAAGGCCTTTGGTGGATCTTTGAATCCCTCCAGAAGGTAACCAGGCCTCTCTTTCACCGTGAACTCACACTGGTCCATCAGAAAGGTCCTCCCTCTGTCTCCTCTTCTTAGAGCGGGTCCACCCTTTCCCGGGCACCCTGGGATTCTTCTTTTGGAGGTAGGCCCCAGCTAAAGGTGCTGGGCCTACTAATGGAGTTGCAGCCCCAGGCTAAAGGTGCCTGGGACCCATGCAAGCACGCACCCCTGGCCTGGAGGGCCGGGTGGCACGAACCGCTCACACTCCAGACTCCCACCGACTCCTCAAAAGAATGGCGTCTGTCCCTTATGTATCCTCTCCCAGCATGCACAGCAGGCCAACCACACCCACCGTACTGCTGCCGAGAGAGGACACCCTAAGACATAGCAATGTCACCCACGGTTCAACCCTGACCTGATATGGCAGTGCCACCTACAGGCCACAGGGAACTGTGCGTCAGGCTACATCACACAGGCAGAAGTGAATACTAACAAATCAAAGAGGTCTGAGCCTGGCTACTAGCTCAGACCAACCCCTAAATTTAAGCACATAGCACCCCTGAAAAGTAAAGGGGCTCTACATATGTTTTTTTGATTTTGATGCTTAAAAAAATCCCACATGTAGTGTTAATAATTTTTGAAAATTTGTTGTCCAAATGAAACTGGAGCAGTCATCAGACTGGCTAATGCCGCGTACACACGATCGTTTTTCATGCCGTTAAAAATGCCATTTTTAAAAATGGCCATTAAAACCGATCGTGTGTATGCTCCAGAGCATTTTTAACAGCGTGAAAAACGGGCATTAAAAATTTCGAACATGCTCTATTTTTTCATGTCGTTTTCCATGTCGTTTTTTTTAACGACGTGAAAAACAATAGTGTGTATGCTTTTACGAGGTGAAAAAAAAACGCGCATGCTCAGAATCAAGTATGAGGCGGGAGCGCACGTTTTGGTAAAACTAGCGTTCGTAATGGAGATAGCACATTCGTCACGCTGTAACGGATTGAAAAGCTTGAGGCTGAAAAGCACGAATCGTTGCTCAACAAACTTTACTAACATGAAAGGTGGTGCCATTCTTACGGATCTTCCCCTTTATAGTGCCGTCGTACGTGTTGTACGTCACTGCGCTTTGCTCGAGCGTTTTTTTTCATGATCGTGTGTACGCAAGACAGGGTTGAGAGGAAACAAGAAAAAAAAACGACGAGAAAAACGTTGGTTTTAAAAATGACATTAAAAACGGACGTGTGTACGCGACATAAGATTTGCTCATGAAACTAAGGAATACAAAAATCAATGAGAGCTCAGATAAATATAATTATTTCAATAATGAGATAATCAATTTGGTGTTTTAGGTAAAAAAAATTTAAACCAGACCAAAAAATGTAAATACAAATTTCTAAAAACCTGATTTTTTTTTAGGAATCAAACAAAACAGGAGGTGTAGATGTGTAAATTTTGTCAAAGATCTTCCCTTTATGGCAAGCATTACATTTCTATATTAATTTTCATTATTCTAGTGTATTATAGATCTGTGCTTTCCTGAAAACGACTTCCTGCATCTAATGTCAATGAATTCAATATCTCTTGAGGTTTTCTTCCCTTTGCCTTCAAAGTCTATCACCTGCCCTGGTATTTCTTTATATCTACTAAGGATAAGCTCAACATTCCTAAAATAATATATACATTTATTTTATCATTAATATACATCACTGGGTCTCTACCTTTTTCATATTTGAGCTGCTTGGCAACTTTGTAGAAGCGGACTTTCTCCATGAAAGGAAGTTCCAAATGATAGAAAAAACAGATACAAACCTACAAAGCTGCAAATGTCCTTATTGAAATACATAATTATACTGTTTTGGTTATAACAAAACAGTCACCTTTGGAAATATAAACCCACAAAAATTCTATGATTCAAGATCTATGCCTAGCACAGTTATTTCACTTCACAGACAGGAAGTGAAGGGAAATCTCCCTAATTGGACACAGGCAGCAAAAACAAAATGACAGGGCTTATACCCATTCCCTAATCTACCCTTGGATATACATTTCCTACAAAGTCAGGTCAATCTTTGCATCAAACAATAGTGACAAAAATGTCTTGTTTCCAACAATTCAGATGTTCCCAAAGTATAAAGCAAATCTTATAATATTGTTCTTACGTTTTAAGCTGAATTCCAGGCAAAAACATAATTAAATGAAGTTTCATATGAATTTAGAAATGATTATTAACATTTTTACGTATAGGTTTTATAAGTATATAACATACTGCATATTAGCTTCCTGTCAACCCCTGGACAAATGTTTATTAAGTAGTAGCCCTACTGCAAGGGCAATTTTTTTCTGATGTCCCACGTGGGGCTTTAAGTTAGATTTAGAACCTCTGTCAAGATTTTATGACTGTTTGTGTTCACAAATGAGATTTCCCCTTACTTCATATCAGGAAAAAATTAATTCTCACAGAAAAACAGAGAGATTTTAAAACCTATTAGAAGGCAGGAATTAGATACCATTCATACTTGTGAAAGGGGCTATTTAATATTACCCACAGGAGACCTGCAGGAAACTTAGGGAACCATACACATAGGTACAGACAGGAAGCCCCCTTTAAGCCTGGATTCACACCTATGCAGTTTTAGTGCTTTTTGCATTTTGCAGATTTGCACTACAGTCCATTTAACATTGTTTCCTATGGAACATGTTCTGTAGTGCAAATCTGCAAAATGCAAAAAGCACTAAAAATGCATAGGTGTGAATCCAGCCTAAAGCAACAGGAACCTGATTACGCAAGCTGCTAATTTGTATATTCTTGCTCATGCAGCAATTACCTGCATATAATTGACCCTGGACACAGACTGTCTGCATCCAGGGCTGATTATCCGCATGTAATTGCTGCATGAACGAGAACATGCGAATGCCTGTGACTAGCTGCAGATATTGTCAGCTCCCATTGCTTTAAAGGGGGCTTCCTGTCTGCACCTACTCGTATGGATTTCCACAAAGTCTCCTGTGGGTAATCGCAAACAGCCCCATTCACAAGCGTGAATGGGGCATTATCCCACATGGGATGCGCAATGTCTGAGCATTATGGGGAACCCTAATGCCTCGTACACACAAGCAGTTTTTATGACGGGAAAACTGCTATGAGAGCTTTTCGTCGGGTGTATGCTCCATCAAAGTTTTTCTGACGGGAAAATTGCCAGACAAAAAAAGAGAGCAGGATCTCTTTTTTCCCGTCAGGAAAAAATCCTGGCGGGAAAACCGTTCGTCTGTATGGTTTTCCGACGGGCAGAAAACCGCGCATGCTCAGAATTAAATATGAGACGGGAGCGCTCTTTCTGGTAAAGCTAGCGTTTGCAATGGAGATATCATATTTGTTGCGCTGTAACGGACTGAAAAGCACGAAGACTGAAAAGCGCGAATCGTCTCTCACCAAACTTTTACTAACACAAGGATCATTAAAAGCAGCCCAAAGGGTGGCATCGTTGGAATTGAACTTCACCTTTATAGTGCCGTCATACGTGTTGTACGTCACCGCTTTGGACGGGCGGACTTTTGTCTGAGCGTGTGTATGCAAGGCAGGCTGAGAGGAATTCTGTCGGGAAAACCATTGTTTTATCATACGACGGAAAAAACGTTCATGTGTACTAGGCATAACACTGTTCTACATATCATATCATATCATAACCTGATGAGATAAAGACAGGAAAAAAATTGATGGGAGTCCTAACCATTTCTTAGGTTGGCCATACACTGATCAAAATCTTTACTGAACTGGCCGATTTTCAACTAGTGTGTGATAGTCCATCTTGACAGAAGCCAATGGTTCAATTAAATTCTGTCCAAGGGAAGGGACACATTTTCCAATCAGCTGCAGCTGCTTGTCAGTGTATTCTACAATGTCCTGATGGAGGCCATTTCTCCATCAACCTTATTTGTGGGTATAGCCAGCCTTACTCCTATCCCAAAAAGTTTTGACTTTACATACAATTTAAGCCACTCTCTACACAAGCCCCTCTAAGCACCTGCATCAACATTCTTCTATCAATTTATACTGCTAAAGATAGGTATAAGTACATAACTTGCTAAACATATCTGGACTGGTGACACTCTCCATGTGCCCTCCCCCACCTGTAACTCTATTGGCCTGATAAACTTTGATTGGTGGTTGTGGAGGAAATACATCTGGTGGGTGAAAAACAGATAAAATTATTTTCTGAACCACTACTTATTTGGTGCAGATCATGCAACTTTCATACGACACTGGGATTTTGTATCTTTTGGGGCACTAGTTGCATTTTACTTTTCAAACACAGTCAGTTTTCCATGCAGCAACTCTTGGTGCACCATCAATAGTTTATCTGGTCTTATGTGTGTAGCTCCTCTTCTTCTCCATCATCAGCCCCATCCCATTGCAAACGGATTTTAGCCTTTTGCTGGTGTATGGCATCTCAGTATGAAGACAAAATCCCATTATCCGTGAATTTGTATTGTGTTTTTTTTTTTTTTTTTTAGGAAAACATAAAATAAACCAAAAGGTTGTTGTTATACAATTGTCCCCTTAAAAGATTTTCATTTAGCTAAAAATCTATTTACAGCAAGAAATGGAAAAAGCAAGCATTGTTGTTGAAAATAAGTCAAACCTTTATCTTTTAGCAATTTAGCAAGCCTTTTAAATAAAGTCAAACAAATTACTTCCAAGATAATAGAAATTATTTGAGGTCATAAATGGGAGGAATAGAGCAAAGGAGGCAAGATATAACCTTCTACCCAGGCCCAGCTATTCTGCCTGCTTTCATTAGTCTAAAAAAAAACAAGATTGATGTGTTGCTTTGTCATTAGCATCACAAGGCAATGTATCACTGCCTCAGACCAGCATTATCAACTATTTCAAAAGCCTTTTTTAAATGCAGGGAGACTCCAGGAATTTGTAGAGCAATACAACTTAACCCTGTAAAGATTACGGCAGCAATGTCTTGTGCCATGCATAATTGATCATATCAGTGGGAGGTAGAATGGCTATAAAATCGGTGGCATTAAAATGTTTAAATAATTACCAGCAAAAGCTGTGTCAAGTGATTGATGACTGGTATCTGTAAGTGAAACAATCCAGGGGACGCCTGAGACACAGAGCAATTTAATGTAGGCTCTTCTATACTTCATTTAAAACACAGATCAAGCTCTATCTGATCCTAACAGCATATATTACTGCTGGATTGATAAATAATTGGATTTGAATCTCTTGTTTCATTTCATTATACAAAACAGTACATCATATAATGAATGATTACATTTGCTGCTTTCTTGGAGCTGGAGAAGCGATGTGAGTGGTTAGACGCACAAGCTTTATCAACAAAAAGCGCCATGCACTACGCTCAAGGAATCATGTTGTATATTCTCCAACTCCAGGCAGCATGGAAAATCATTCTTGGCACTGCTAATGCAATCTAGAAAACATTGCCTTTTTTCCTAAATGAAAAGCACTTTCCAAACTTACTTTGATTAAATAACTTTAGGGTAACATGGAGACTGTAGTCTCTTGCCAGCCAATTCAGTGTGGCTGTGCAGCTCTGGAGTAAATCTATCAGGAAATTGTCCAGGGGCAGGAAGTTAATATATTGTTGAATGACTAGAAAAGTTTATCATAATATGCATTATATTTAGAGATGAGATATGTTCTAATCCTAGACTGAATCCATCAGAGCAAGCCCGACATGAAGCTGTCACCTGTACTTGGCCAATCATCTGGAGCATGGGCACTCTCCGCCACACAGCTGCACATATACTAGGGATGTGTATATGTGCAGGTTTGGAAATGTCTTGGCCACTTGTGATGCCCCCAGTACAGTGACAGCTTCCCAGCAAGCTCACTCATGGGGTTTCAGACTAGGATCAGAACACATCTGAGCTCACCTCGAATAATAATGTGGAGTTTAGAATACCTGGGCTGCAGACTCACAGCCTTTGGATTAGGTGTACTCAAAACACCAGATTACCTGTAAGCATTTGTTGTTGCATTACAGAATGGCCTGGTGTACTCAAGCAATGCTGAGATGCAAATGAAAATCCCAGATAAGGTCAGCTGCATCCCGAGTACAATGTCATTCTAAGTAGAATCAGCACAAGTAACCTGCAATTCATCAAAATTCAATGTTCTTTATGATTTCATCCAGCATGTTATTGTAAGCCACTTTGTGTGATGACAACATGACCTACCTTTTGAAATCTGATGAGACTGAGATTGGGGATGGGGCAAGGTGAGGGACTAATAGCAGGGAGCAACGCCTGCCATGCTGAAATGGAGGGTACACTTTGTGTGCTTTGAAAACGGCAAGGTTTTGTAGTTGTGCAAATAGTGTGCAAAACAAGGGGTTAACAGTGCTGTGGTAGGAGGGGCATTTAGTGATTACAGTTTAAATGTGAAACTTCTTTATTGCATGGTTACATTAGTCTGACTTGGACCAATGTACGTATGCATATCTCATACCTGAGGGACCGCTGTTGAAGGTAACAATCACTTTATTAGTCACTTTATTTCTACCACAGTGATCACTACAATCTTCCAGGTCCCGTGCCTTATGCATATTGACCATAGGGGATCACTTCACATTTCCACCATTCACAGAATGCCTTGTATGTTTTCGGTAGACATGTGCACACTGAAATATTTTGTTTCGGAATTTCGTTTTCGTCCGAAAAAGAAATGTATTTAGTTACTCCCAAAATGTGTTTTTATTTATTTTGTTTCGTTAAAAAATGCATTCGTCCGAAAATCCAAATTAATTCAGGTCGATTCTGTCAATTGAAGGCTTATGGTGTCTGTTGAATGTTCTAAAAAGATTAGACGAAGCAGCTAAACTGTACAACGCCGCAATCGTACATTTCCGGTCGATTGCTCCGCCCACAAGCTATAGTAAAATTCTAATGTTGTATGACTAGTAATAATTATATTTAATAATTATTATTACTAGTCAAGCAACATTAGAATTCTTCTATAGCCTATGGGCGGAGCATTTGACCATAAATGTCCGCTCGTGGCGATCGTATGTTTTTAGCTGCTTCGTCTAATCTTCATGTCTCTATAATGTCAAATCTTTTCTCTCTATGTTGAATAATCTTAGACTAATAGAGTTAGGTTAGGCACATTCAACCGCAGGTTTGATAGACACAGATCGCTATTGTCACCGTCATGTCGAAACTTCTATCTATATCGAACTGTTGTCGCAATGAAACAAAAATATTTTTTTTTTATATTGGATCTTTCGGATTTGGATTCTGCGCGTTCGTTATCCATTGTTAAAACAAACGCGAAAATTCGGACGAAAATGCATTTGGACGAAAACAAATGCCCATGTCTAGTTTTTGGTGAGTATAAGGAATTCTCTGATTTGATGAGATGGATCTCATGATGTCACCACCCCGCCTCTACACCTAATTCAATCAGAGAACATAATAAATTCATTAAAAAAGTACAAGGTGTTCTGTGAATGGCAGTTCAGAGAGCGCAACCCCCTGTGGGCACTATGCAGGAAACCGCTTGGTACAGGATCCAAAAGATTGCAGTGATCATTGTGGTAGCAGTAACTACTACAGTGATTGTCAGCTTCTACAGTGGCCGCTCAAGTATGAGGTATGCATACACAAGCTGGACCAATGGAGCTCTGCTACTCTTTAGCATTTTGCTCTGTGGTATAAAGGCATTACTAGAATAACAAAAAGGATACAGAATTGGACAGTAAATCAAGGAAGATGATGATAGGCTTTTCATTTCATATTCACATGACATCATCCAAAGCAGTGATTGTCAGCTTATGAGCTAAAAGGGCTTTTAACATCACCAAAGGGGCACACATAATGTGCAATATATGTAATGCTTGAGAGGACTTCAGACCTAATAAAGGAAATGAAGGTCAGCGAATGTGGACATGCTACATTTTTGGCTGGGGATATGCTGCAGAAGACAACAGGAAACTGGGAACATGGTACAGGCTAGTAGAGATGCTATTCCCCCAATCAATTCATTCACTACAAATTGATGAGGTCTGAGGGCCACCCATCATATGACAAAGGGCCACAGGTGGCTCTCAGGCCACAGTTTGGGCACCAGGGATTTAAATGGTTAAGGAATGAGAACCATTCCCTAAGTATATATACAGTGAACTTAAATTCACCTTATAAAAAACAGCATCCTTGCTTTCAGTACACATTAGTGGTATTCTGGATACACCGTGATGTCACAATCTATGCATGGAAGTTCCATCATGCCTCTCAACTATAGTGAATGGCTAGGATTGTATGCTTATTCCTTCAACAACAAGGGAAACACGAACAGTTTGCACAATAAACTGTCTCTTGATAAGGATGTGGATTGGTTCAGTTATGGAGCCTTATAACTAGGGATGAGCTTCGAGTTCGAGTCGAACTCATGACAATTTGGGGTGTTTGCGGCAAATTCAAAAAGCAGCGGAACACCCTGTAAAAGTCTATGGGAGAAATCTAAAGTGCTAATTTTAAAGGCTTATATGCAAGTTATTGTCATAAAAAAGTGTTTGGGGACCCGGGTCCTGCCCCAGGGGATATGTATCAATGCAAAAAAAAGTTTTAAAAATGTCCCCAGTGACGTGCGGGTGACCCCGCCCCCCTCTGATTTAACACAGGTTTGCGTTGCATCAGAGGGGGACAGGGTCACCCGCACGTCACTGGGGAAGCCCGGGTTTCCCCTTGCGTCAGAGGGGGACGGGGTCGCGTGATGGATGGCCCCACCCTCAGCTACATAAGAGACCTGTCAGGCTGCCGGGATTCCTGGGGTGTCTCTGGTGGAGACAGGATGATTGCTGTTCATCGCTGCGCTGGACATCATTGTTGGAGCCTGGACTTGGAGAGGAGAGATCATCCATTGCTGGACCCCGGAGAGGAGAGATCATCCATCGCTTGACCTCAGAGAGGAGATCACCCATCGCAGGATACCGAGAGTGGATTACCACCGCTGGAATCTTTTTTTTATTTTTTTTTTATTTTCCCAACGGTGTCTGTGTGTTTTTTTTACAATTTTTTACACTTTCTTTGTGAAATGGAAGGGGTACAATGTACCCCTTACCAGTTCACATAGGGGGGCGGGATCTGGGGGTCCCCTTTGTTAAATGGGTATTCCAGATTGCAATTAGCCCCCCGCCCGCAGACCCCCACAACCACTGGGCAAGTGTTGTGTGGATGAGGCCCTTGTCCCCATCAACATGGGGACATGGTGCTTTGAGGGGTCACAGACCCCCAAAGCATCCTCCCCATGTTGAGGGCATGTGGCCTGCTACGGTTCAGGAGGGGGGCGCTCGATCTTCCCCCCCTTTTTTCTTGCGGCCTGCCAGGTTGCGTGCTCGGATAAAGGGTCTAGTATGAATTTTTGGGGGGAACTCCACGCCATTTTTTTTTATTTGGCATGGAGTTTCCCTTAAAATCCATACCAGAACTGAAGGGTCTGGTATGGATATTTGGGGGGAACCCCACGTAATTTTTTTTTAAATTTGACGCAGGGTTCCCCTTAATATCCATACCAGACCTGAAGTGCCTGGTAATTGAATTTGGGGGGACCCCCACGCATTTTTATTTTTTTATCAATGACTTTTCTCTGTATTGCCAGGAGCCGACAATTCATTATAGCCGCGAGTGCTTTTAAATGAATTTTTCCTTCAGAAATGACACTTTGTTCAGGGACAGTTCTAAGCACAGGAAACAAGCGATACTTTACAGGCATACTATACACACACCCTAGGTATGAAATTTAAAGGAATATTTCACTTTTATTGTTTCACTTTAAGCATTATTAAAATCACTGCTCCCTGAAAAAAACTTCAGTTTTTAAAACTTTTTTTTGCATTGATACATGTCCCCTGGGGCAGGTCCCGGGTCCCCAAACACTTTTTATGACAATAACTTGCATATAAGCCTTTAAACTTAGCACTTTAGATTTTTCATGTTCGAGTCCAATAGACTTTACCGGTGTTCGGATGTTCAAACAAATTTATTGCCTGTTCGCAAGTTCTGGAGCAAACCGAAGTGGGGGGTGTTCGGCTCATCCCTACTTATAACCAACAGCAATAACCAAAGCTGCTAATTATTGGAACTTCAAGTTGCTGGGATTTTAAAGGTTCGATCATCAGATTTTATGACAATAAATAAAGTTTTATTTTTTGTTCATCACACCAGGTAATTAATTTCATGCTTATTGCCATTTAATTTATATGCAGACTATAGTGCTTTGGTTTTGACTTTGTTGCAAAATAAAGTAAAATAATAATAGTACAATTGAAGGGCATTATTAAATTACTTGCCAGTCATATGGAGGCAAACAATAAGAATAAAATGTATCAGTTTGGGATTTCATATAATTTGCTAACCTCCACAATATTTAAAGGGATACAGTATAAATGATAAAGCAACTGGGGCAGAAGCCTTACATCTCAAGGCCAGCAAAGCCACACCAGTGATGCTCAGTGGTATTTGTTTTCCACCCATTTCTTTTAAGCAGACCTTCACCCCCATACTGACTTTCGGTTCTGTGCGCTGCTGCTACCCTATACAATTTAAATCAGCACTTTGTTTTGGCTCTTGAATTTTTTTTTAACTTAAGACCTGGCCTTGACCGCCTGCTGCCTTCACCTAGGCAAGAATAATGTGTCCCTGCTGCCTCCATGGGGACTCCATGTCACATACCCCAGGAGTCTGCAGGAGTGAGGACTCAGTGGCCATTGGGCAGAGCGTCAGTCATTCGGAGCTTCTGAACCAGGAAGAGGGAGTTGGCTTCTGATAATGAGGGAGGACCAAGTTGGCAGTTTGGGATTTGGACTGCTGCCCCTGATCAGTAGATCACAGCAATACAATGTTGAATCCACTAGGCAGGTGAGGAGTGACTGAAGTTCCTCTTTAACATTTGGGGCTGACATTACACATTTGCTGACAGGACATGCTTGTGTTGTATATTTGTTTTTTTTAACAACAATGTGCTTTATTCAAATAAGGAGGTTACGGGGGCGTGGCCTGACGCGTGAGCTGGATGGACGCATAGTTCCGGAGCTCCGGATTCACGGGACACATAGCGGCTCAAATCGAACCCATCTGAGGGCTCTTTTCACCCCAAAATACTGGGACAGAACCGAGGAGACACCTGGACCATGCCAGGCAAGCGCCGAGGAGATAGGAAGCCTAAACGGCTCACGGACTTCTATTCGGTCGTTCCCGGCGGTGACATGAGGCAAGATGGCTCTGCGGCCTGCTCTCCTTCTCCTGCATCCGCTCATGGGAAAGGCTCCGGCAAAGGTAAAAGTCAGCCAAAAAACACATCTCCCTCTGGCCAGCGTCCCTGCCCTCCCTCTCCATCCACCAGCAGCCCTGCCAAATCCAGGCCGAGGATAGATGGCAATAGATCCAGCCCGGCGTTCAGCCAGGCCTCAGACGCAGGGGAGGACACCAGGGAGCTGCCAGAGCCTATAGAGACATTTCCTACCATGAATCAACCAGTGCTTGACACTTTTTTGAAGGACATGTTACTATCCCTACGCAGCGAGATTCAATCTGATATGGCTTCATATATGCATACGTTTAACAGAGAAATCCAAGCAGTGGAGGGCAGGGTGGACCATATAGAAACGAAAATGGGGGAGTATGCGGAGACCATAAACGACTTGGTAGATGCTGATGAAGCGAGAGAGGGGGATATGGACTGGATCAAAGCTAAACTTGCAGACATGGAGGACAGGTCCAGGAAGAACAACCAAAAGTTAAGGGGATCCCCGAATCGGTTCAGCAATCTGATCTGAACAGATACGCTGCAACGCTGTTTAAAACGCTTTTGCCAGATCTGACCGATCTGGATGTTACCATCGATAGGATCCACCGCCTCCCTAAGCCCCCACATCTCTCTGAACACGTGCTGAGGGATGTCCTAATGTGCCTCCACTTCTTCCATGTCAAGGAGCTAATTATGTCAGCCATGAGGAAGCAAGACCAGGTCCCCTCGCAATACCAAAACCTGCAATTCTACTCTGATCTTTCCCAGTATACTCTACAAAAAAGGAGGAACTTAAACACAGTGACAAAGGTTCTCAGGAACCACAAGATCTTGTATAGATGGGGCTATCCAACCAAACTCACTGACAAGAGATAACCACACGCATACAATCACTTCTTTGGAGAAGGGAATCGCCTTGCTGAGGGGTTGGGGCATTCTTTAGGAGCAGGAAGAAAATGTTCCTACTGCTAGCACCCCGCGCCCTATTGAAAATGAATGTAAGAAGGTAACGGGGAGGAATGCCAAATCCCATGCTTAAATTACCTCAGATATTACGGTTAGATGGATAAGTCCCTGTGAAATCTAAGGTCGAACTTATCCCCCAAGCAGATCTAGCAGCCTATGCTGCCTCTGACTGTTCTTTCTGTTTTAATCTCTGGGCCCTGCCTACAGAGTGTAATCTTGTTTTTGTTTTTCCAGTTACTGTTATGTTTTTCTTCTTTTTTTGTTTCTACCTTTCTACGCCGAGTCTTTAAGATTAATAGATCTCGTCACGAGATTGAAGAATCTTCCTTAACCGGAACTGACAGAGTGAATAACATGGAGCATTCCTCTCTGCAGCACATACCTTCCATACAGTTATTCTTCTATCTACAACTAGTGAGTATTTTATCTTTTTCTGACATTTGGGATCACTCCCGTATCTGGTTTCTGGAGAGGTGTCAGAGACTGAGACGGACACCCTACTGCACCACGAAAAATGTACCCAAGATGTTTACTTATCAGACTTATCCAGCTTGATGGCTCTGAACATTCTTTCTATTAATAATAAGGGACTGAACCACCCGGCGAAGCGCAGCTCGCTGTGGAAGGAAGCACTTACACACAGGTGTGACGTGGTTTGTGCTCAAGAGACTGATTTCAAGATTTCTAACCCTCCCAAGTGTTCCCATAAAAACTTCCCTCATGTTTTTTGTGCGAATGCAGATTCCAAGACCAAAGGGGTACTAATAGCTATCAGAGACACTGTAGCATTCAAACTGCATGATGTTTTGTATGATCCCTTGGGTAGATTCCTTGTCATGACATGTGATTTGAATTCCTCCACTTATACTATAGTGAATGTTTACTCGCCAAATAGTCATCAGATTCAATTTTTCAACAAATTGATGAAGAAAGTGTCCCGTATCCAAAAAGGCCTACTAGTGGTGTGTGGGGATTTCAATATTACACCTGACCCTTCCCTAGACTCCACCTCCAGTTCTAAAAGAGTAATACCCTCCCTCATGCCTTCCATCCTAGCACATAATCTATTCGATGCCTGGAGTTGCCTTCATGCTGATGAACGTGACTTCATTTTTTTCTCCTCTCCCCATCTAACATACTGTACACTAGAATTGATCTATTTCTGGTTGATCAGCAGGTGTTATTGAGGTCTTCTAAGGTTTCAATTAATAACATCACTTGGTCGGACCATGCGTCCGTTGTTCTTTCCATAGCGGACCCGTCGTCTGTTAATGCGAGACCAAAAGGAGGAGCATACTAAGGTTATTCAAACTCAATTGTCTAAATTATTTTCAAATAATGTAGGATCTGTGAAAGATCCTTTCATGTTATGGAATGCACATAAAGCGTTCATAAGAGGGATATGCATCCAATTGGGAGCAAGGGCAAAGAGACAGAGGCAGAAGCAACTCAATGATATTACACACAAAATTTCTTCTTTGGACAGGCAAAATAAACGTAATCCTTCCCCTTTATTGTCTCAAACTATTTCCAAACGACGTAGTGAACTTCGAATTTTACTGTTGGATAATTTTGAAAAGGCAAGCAAAAGACTCAAAATGTCATATTATGCCAATGGAAATAGAGCTGGGAAATTATTAGCGCAAACTATCAGAGGCCACAGAGGTAAAACAAAAATTCAATTTCTCATTCACGCAGAAACAAAGCAGAAACTTTTCCATCCTCAACAAATAGCAGACGCTTTTAGCGCGTATTATAAATCTCTATACAATTTAAAAGAGGATCCTGCAACCCATCAACCCACCAAGGAGGGCATTAACAGATTCTTATCACTACTGTCCGTACCTCATCTGACTCCTGACCAATTAGACTCCTTGAACGCCCCGTTTACTGTACAGGAGATCCAGAAAATAATTGATTCTTTACCTACAAATAAGTCACCGGGCCCTGATGGGTTCTGTGGTGAATACTACAAGGTGTGTAAACAAATCTTATCCCCACATATGAAACTAATTTTTGATATGGCCGCTGCCTCTGCCTCTTTCCCTCCTGAGATGCTGGAGGCACTCGTAGTCACTTTGCCAAAACCAGGGAAGGATTCAGATTCCCCCACAAACTTTAGCCCGATTTATCTTTTAAACATTGATCTGAAGGTTTATGCCAAACTGTTAGCGAACCGTTTGGTAGATATTCTGCCCACCCTTATCCATCCTGACCAAACGGGCTTCACCAAAAATAGACAAACATCTGATGCCACTAGGAGGCTAATTAATATTATACATCTGGCTGGGGTGAGGAAAAGTCCTTCTCTGCTTCTTACTTTGGATGCAGAGAAGGCCTTTGATCGTATACATTGGCAGTACATGGTCGAAGTTTTGCAGAAATTTGGATTTGGTGGACCCATACTGTCGGCCATATTGGCCCTATATTCCAAACCCTCAGCTAGGGTATATTTATCAGGAATACTGTTCTCCCCTTTTCCTATAACTAATGGCACTCGTCAGGGGTGCCCACTATCCCCTTTAATTTTCAATATATTGATAGAACCACTGGCAATATATATTAGATCCCATCCGCAAATTGAGGGGTTCTCAATCGGGGGGTCTGACCACGTCATCAGCCTTTTTGCTGACGATGTTATTATGATTTTATCCAATGTTGAAACTTCCCTGGCTGCAGCATATGAGGCTCTTTTACTGTTTAATCAAGTTTCGTATTATAAAGTTAATGAGAGTAAATCCCAAATTCTTGGGCTAGGAATCAATGATAGAGTTAAAAGTAAAATCCAGAAGACTATCCCTTATGGTTGGAGTTCTAGTGGGATACAGTATTTGGGTATAACGTTAACTGAACAATCTTCACAATTGTTTGATGCAAATACGCTCTTCCTCCGAGGCCTTGACACTAAACTCCATAATTTGACTAGAATAGAACTATCCTGGTCAGGGAGGCTTGCTGCCTTTAAGATGTTAATATTGCCTCAATTCATATATCTGTTCAGAGCTTTACCGATTCCAGTTCCTGAAGCTTTTTTCAAGAAAGCACAATCTACACTTAATTCGTATCTGTGGCAGGGTAAAAAAATTAGGTGTGCTTTTCAGAAATTATCAAATCCAGAAGAGCTGGAGGGGTGGGTCATGTTGTGCTGAAGGACTACTACACCGCAGCTATTCTTGCCCAAGCTAGACAATGGTTTGGACATACCCCTACCCCCAGGTGGATTGAACTGGAAGAAAAACAATGCATTAATCGTAACACATATGATCTTCTCCTGACAAGCACCCTCCATGTGCTTAACACACACAATAGCTCGCCTACTTTATTAGCTACCCTTCGTGCATGGAAGACACTCTTAGATAGTCCTTCCTCACAATCCATAACTAAAACTATACCACTCCCTATCTCCAGTTTACAGCTATTTATCCCTGACTTGCGCATTGGTTCTTGGAAGTAAAGGGGTATTGCCACTGTAGAGGACCTAGCTATTGGCCTTAAATTGAAAACGTTTAGATCACTACAGATTGATTTTGGCCTAGACATAACTGAGATTTATACCTACAAACAAATAGCGCATTTTTTTGCGTCTACTCCCTATATATCCATTTCCATACCAATTAGGAGCTTCCTTTATTTCACTAACCCCAATACCTCCATCAGGGGTATATCTAATTTCTACAACTATTTAAATCAGAAAACTGACTTTCCCAAAACACCTTCCATGTCCACCTGGGAACTGGATTTATTATCTCGGTATTCTCCAGAGCAATGGCAATGCTCCCTTAGGATAACTTTCACCTCCACCAGATGTGTTAACTTGTGAGAGCTTCATAACAAAATTCTTTTAAGATGGTACTTGACACCCACCAGGCTGGCGGGTTTTGTGGCCCACTCATCCCCCCTATGCTGGCGACAGTGTGGACTTAGGGGTTCTTTGATTCATATATTGTGGGCTTGCCCATCGTTGAAAGCTTTATGGGTCCAGATCTTTGATCTTATGAGTAAAATTACACATTCACCTATCTCTATGACTCCAGGTCTAGCCATACTATCAGTAGGGATAGAGGAGATTCCCTCCAATTTTAGATGTATAGTTTTTCATATCCTTATAAGCGCTAGATTAAATATAGTCAGGAAGTGGAGAAGCTTAATAATACCAAACCTTACCGAAGTAGTCAGAACAACTAACCTGCATATTAATTATGAGTTAATGTTTGCAGCCTCACAAGGGTTGTATCATTCTAAACTCCCCATTTGGTGCCCTTGGATTGAATGGTTTCAAGCCCATAGCAACCAATTTTGATTGTTCTAGTTACTCCCTTGTGTATGTTTCGATACACTGCAGTTTGATTTGAAATATCTTTACAGTTAGGTCTTCATTTCAGCCTTGTCCATTTAGGGCACTTAAGATACACATATAGTCAGACTCTGCAAAGTTCTATGTTGTTTTTTAAAAGTTCTATGCTGTTTTTCTTTGTTCTTATATATATATATTTTTGCCTATTGACTCGCACTTCTATTATTGCTCTGTACTGGTTTTACCTTACCTGTCGTTATTTTCTTATATACTATGTCCTGTAACACCATTCTCATATATTGACATTCCGATTGAGTTTTTCTTCTGTATGTAAAACTGTACCTATGTCGTTATCTTTACTGGCAAATTTCAATAAAAATTATTGACACTAAATAAGGAGGTTACATACAATATAACACAGATCAGCAATGTCAGTAGTACCATACAGTTCAATTGTAACACAAAGAAGGTAGACAGATTCAAAAGAAAGCATGTAAAATCCCAGTTACCAGTAGCCTAGATTACTTGTTGAGTTAGTGTTTAAACTGTCCATTGCGACTCACTAGAGGGCAGTTAGACCATCAGTCCCCACCTTAAAACACAACATGCTACAGCTTGACGCCTCAGCGTCTGGGGGGCACTAGCGGTGGGGGGGGGGGTGGAGAAGAAAATAACCCTTCAACTCCTACCTTCACCCAATGGGAGATGACACGTCAGTGTCCAGGGGGCCCACACCTTCTCATATTTCCAAGCATATCCCCTGTTCGAGTACGCCATCTTATATAACGGGAGTGCCTCATCCACCATCCTCTCCCAACCGGAGATACTTGGCGGAGATGAAGAAACCAAATTAAGTAGGATTGCCTTTTTGGCATAATATAGTAGGTATGCGATGAGTAACTTAGAGTGGTGCGAATGCTGCTCATCATCTGGTATCCCTAGTAAAGCCAAAGCTGGGGCAGGAGTCAGGTTAATTTGCAGCCTAAGATTGATTTCAGCAAAGATAGCTTGCCAATATGGCACTATGACGGGACAGTCCCAAAACATATGTATATAAGTTCCTACATGAAGGTTACAACGGGGGCAGTTGGGGTCACGGTGGGGGAACATCCTCTGAATTCTCTGAGGGGTGTAGTACACCCTATGAAGAAACTTGACTTGCGTTAATTTATCCCTGGATGAAATTACAAGTTTGGGACCATGTTCCTTGTGTTGTATATTTACTGACTGGAAAAAAATTGAAAAAGTGGAAAAAAATCTGCATCAGAGACTGCCAAAACAGCAACATGCAAAATATCGAGAGTTTGGTCTCACCAGTTTTGCCCCACATTTTGTTGCTCATGTTCTAAAATGAAAAAGTCTGCAGTATACTTTTATCTAGCCTCAGAGGCTAGCGGCATCCTACAACATAAAAAATTTACCTTTGGCACTGAATTAAAGATTTCCAATTCCAAATATATGTTTGTATGATAGTAAAACAGTTTATTGATATTAAATATTTATGTTTACTGTGTATTTCAAAGGCTTTTTTTTTTTAACATGTGACCAGCAGCAGAGGACTATAAGCTGCCCCTGCTTATGTTTCCCTGCAGACAGTCTGGGAAAGAGCTGGGTCATGTGGCAACTACAGTATATATACATTTAAAAAAAAGGTACTTAATTATTTTTATTATTAAAATAATTACAGTGCCATCATCCATATATACTGTAAAAAGAGAAGGGATAATGTAAATTAAACTCTATAATATGAGCCATCTGGACCTGTCATATGCACTCATCAAAAGTGTCGGCTATGCCCACCCTTTCTGTGCCCTCCTCTATTCATAAAAGCTGCACTGTAGTTTCCAGCAGGGAAAAACACTCCATGAATTGAGGAAGTGGAACTTTCATTCATCACCTCATACTACTGTTACTTTAATCTGATAATGCTCCAACTCTGCACGTTTTAAACAACATTTTGACCTTCTGTACAATTATTCATTGACTGGACTTTTTTAATGGCTATTTTTTTATTTTAAGCATTTCATTAGAAAGCAGAAGTAGTTCAGCCGTGGACAATGTGATTAAGCATTTTTAATTAAATGCAATGGATTGTTTTAATATATTTTTGCATGAGATTCTTAGGAATTCCCTTTAACCACTTCCTTACTGGGCACTTAAACCCCCTTCGTACCCAGACCAATTTTCAGCTTTCAGCGCTGACGCACTTTGAATGACAATTGCGCGGTCATACAACGCTGTACCCAAATGATATTTTTATCATTTTTTTCCCACAAATAGAGCTTTCTTTTGGTGGTATTTGATCACCTCTGCGGTTTTTATTTTTTGCGCTATAAACAAAAAAATACAGAAAATTTGGAAAAAAAAACACAATATTTTTTTACTTTTTGTTATAATAATATCCCAATTTTTTTTAATTTTTTTTTTTTCTCAGTTTAGGCCGATACGTATTCTTCTATTTATTTTTGGTAAAAAAAATTGCAATAAGCGTATAGTGATTGGTTTGCGCAAAAGTTATAGCGCCTACAAAATAGGGGATAGAATAATGACATTTTTATTATTTTTTTTTTTTTACTAGTAATGGCGGCGATCTGCGATTTTTGTCAGGCCTGCGATATTGCGGCGGACATATCGGACACTTTTGACACTATTTTGGGACCATTCACATTTATACAACGAACAGTGCTATAAAAATGCATTGATTACTGTATAAATGTGACTGGCAGGGAAGGGGTTAACACTAGGGGGCGATCAAAGGGTTAAATATGTTCCCTATTAGTGTTTCTTACTGTGGGGGGGAGGGTACTGATTGGGGGAGGAGACCGATCTGTGTCCCTATGTACAAGGGACACAGCATTGGTCTCCTCTCTCCCTGACAGGACATGGATCTCTGTGTGTAACACAGAGATCCATGTCCTGCCTCTATCACAGCCGATCGCATGTACCTGGCAGACATCGCGGCCGCCAGGCACGCGCATTGGCATCACGTGATGCGGAGCGCACAGCTGTTCCCGCCGCACGCTGCCGAGGGCGCGCGACGGGATGTAAACAGAAAAGGACGTCCTGGGGACGTCCACTTGGCACTTGAGAGCCGCGCTGCAGCCGTCTTTCGGCTATAGCGCGGATCTCAAGTGGTTAAAGAATAGAGTGGAAAATAAACACTTTTTTTATTAGAAAAGCAAAAAGGCTTTTGCTTCTGACAAAATATATTACTAATATCCGAATGGAAGAGCATTAGTTGCTCACCAGATATCTTAGAGGTCAGAGAAGACGTTCTGCAAACACTTTCCTTTTTTGAGATTACTCACCTGAGAAGGAACATTGGTCCATCACAGAATACCAACAAAAATAAGGTGTCACTACAAAAGTCATCCCTTTTGCTATTTTATTGTTATTTTAAATGTGTTTTTCTGCCTGTCTCCCAAATTACACCCATTAACCTGTTTGCTGTCAGGCCATGCAGCCCATTTCTCATGTTGGCTGGCCAGATCATTTTTGTTATTTGTCACTTTTGTTTTTAGTTTTCCACAATTTTTTACTATTTTAAAAGGTAACCCTCCTCCCTTCCCCAAAGCATACATTTTATGAAAATACAGGACCTGTAAAGTTAAAATATGACATTACTGATTTGTTTACAACCCCTGGATTTTGCAAATGTTTATCAAGTCTATATTTTAATAATAATACAAAAAAATCATTATTAGCCCACATGGTATAACTTTCAAAATTTTTACTAAATTTAAAAAAAAGCATTACTTTTAATAAATAATTAATATTTATACATTTAAAATTGTGCATTTTTGTAAAAGGGGCGAAAACTGTAAATAAGTGACTTAAAGGGGTCTATTTCTAAAACTTTCATTGGATGAATGTCACACACTTTATATTCATATTACACATATTTTGGCTGTAATTTCTCTAATAGAGTAATCCCTATGATCGGTAGCTCCATCTAGTGACCAAGTTTCCTGAAATACCTCAATGATAAAATATACTGCATTTTTGTTCACTATATGGAGCTAATGATGATAAGGATTACTCCATTTGAGTGATTACAGCCAGAATTCATGCAGTATACAAACACATTTGACATTCATCCAACAATTTTTTTTTTTATATAAATCAACCCCAAAGTGTATGTTTAGTCAAAACCTTTTTTTTTTTCCCCTTACACACATTCGACCTCTGGATGATTTATCCCCCTTCATGATCAGGCCATTTTTTCGCGATACGCTACTGTACAATGCTGTACACAAATAACATTTACGTCCTTTGTTTCCAACAAGCAGAGATTTTCTTTTGTGGTATTTGATCACATCTGCGTTTTTTTATTTTTGCGCTATAAACAAAAAAGGACTAACAATTTTGAAAAAAAAAACATAATTTTTTACTTTCTGCTATAAAACATATGCAATAATAAAAAATAAAAAAAATAAAATTTCTTCATACATTTAGGTCAATATGTATTCTGCTGCATATTTTTGGTAAAAAAAAAAAATCCCAATAAGCGTATATTGATTGGTTTGTGCAAAAGTAGTAGTGTCTACAAACTATATTTTAATTCACTTTTATTAATATTTTTATTTTTTTACTAGTAATGGTGGTGATCTGCGGCTTTTAGCAGGACTGAAATATTGCAGCGGTCATTTGGACACTAACTGACACCTTTGACACTTTTTGGGGACCAGTGACGAATACAGTGATCAGTACTAAAAAATATGCACTGTCAATGTACTAATAAAAATGTCAGGGAAGGGGTTAACATTGGTGGCAATTAAAGCCTAACCAGTGTTTTACTACACTGTGGGGGGTGATTTTACTAGGGGAAGAGATTGAATTTATTCCCTGCTTTGCAAGGACACAAATTTATTCTCTTCCCTCCTGTCAGAACAGTGATCTGTCTTTTTTACATAGGCAGATCACAGTTCTGTGTCTCTGCAGGTTGGTCGATTGGTGGCAGCGGACATCGAGGCCACAGTACCTGCCGAGCGGCTCCAGCTGTGTGTAATCACACAACCCCTAAATGTCAGATCACGTCTATATATACGTGATCCTGCACAGAGGTGGTGCCCTGTAGAAGTAAAACTGCTATAGGGTGGATTTTAAGTGGTTAAATTGTGTTTGCCAGTAGTATACATATTGTATATGTGGCAGCATGGCAGGGGACCTTCTCATGTGTTATCACATGTATAAATATGGCCAATGTGGCTGTTTTATGCTGGGTTGGCTCTTAGTTGCACACAGTGAGGTAAGTGTGTATGTTTTGTTGTTTTTTTTTTAATAACCCCAAACATCTTCACTTAGTGAAGCTGAATTTACTTCCAATCGTGCACAAGAAATTATTGTTTCTTAAAATATTCTGATTGGGTGTTTGAATGTAGCAAAAGTTCACTTGGCTAAGCTTTAGTAGATCACACCAGTATCTACAGCAGCCTGTAATTAGGCAAACAAGTGAAATGTTTTGGAAATAACCCGTGTTCATTAAAGTGTATTTAAGTCCAAGAGTGAACACTTTATATACTACAGCTTACCAGACCTTAGATGTGGTGGCTGGGTTTTTCCTTTATTTTAATTTGTCCTTTATTTTCACCTGGTAAATCTGCCTCTAACATGCCTCCTGTTCTATGGTGACAACACTCCCTAAAATTACTGTTTCTTTTGCTAGGCAGCTTTGTCACCCTAAATAAAGAAGGGTGTTAGGACTACAAAACACCACCCTTAGGTATTTTTTATTTGCACTTATCGAACAGATATAACAATATTATTTCAATGCTACATTTAACAGACCAAAGGAAGCCAATAAGAGATGTTTATTGTGGGGTTACATACAGGTCATAAGAACAAAAACTTTCATTTCAGTTTTAGCTGATATTGGAGGGTTAAAGCGGAGTTCCGGCCAAAATATGACGTTTAAGATAAAAATTAGGGATGAGCTTCGAGTTCGAGTCAAACCCATGTTCGACTCGAACATCGCCTGTTCGGTTGTTTGCCGAATTGCGAACATTATGGGCCGTTCGCGGCAAAATCGGCCCATAATTCACTGCGGCATCTTGATTGGCCAAGCATGCACTATGACACGCATGCTTTGGCCAATCACAGCGCGCAAAAAACGGAGAGGCATAATTGGCCAAAGCCAGGGTGGCTTTGGCCAATTATGTCTCAGGGGGTTTAGTACAGGCCCCACACTATATAAGGCCGCCGGCGTGGCGGCCTTGTGTAGTGTGTTGCAGTGGTTAAAGAGAGAGCTTACAGAGAGAGAGAGACGGTGTCATTTATATTGAGTTAAATAGAGCAGGCAGGCGAGTCAGTTAGCTGCAGTTACAGTGTGTAGAGGATTTATATGCATCCTAGGTGTTGTATATATATTTATACACTGTATTCAGTTTAGCTAGATCCGTTCCTGTTATTCTCTATACTGACAGGCAGGCAGGTGATTTTGCTAGCTGCAGTGTTTCACTTAGTGTATTGTGTCCTGTGCACCTAAAAATACCTGAAGACTATTGCTGGTGTTCTGATCATATTAACCACTTGCCGCCCGCCCTATAGCGGATTGACGGCGCCAAAGTGGTTTCAAAATCCTGACTGGACGTCATATGACGTCCTCAGGATTTTGAGCCGCTGCGCGCCCCCGGGGGCGCGCATCGCGGTGATCGTTACTGCGGGGTGTCAGTCTGACACCCCGCAACACCGATCTAGGTAAAGAGTCTCCGACGGAGACTCTTTACCACGTGATCAGCCATGTCCAATCACGGCTGATCACAGTGTAAACAGGAAAAGCCAATCATCGGCTTTTCCTCACTCGCGTCTGTCAGATGCGAGTAGAGGAGAGCCGGTCGGCTGCTCCTCTGACAGGGGGGGGGTTTGTGCTGATCCATTATCAGCACAGCCCCCCCGAGGATGCCCACTGGACCACCAGGGATGCCACTAGACCACCAGGGAAGCCCACCATAAGGTATGCCACCCTAGACCACCAGGGATAATGGATGCCAATGCCAAATGGATGCCAATCAGTGCCACAATGGATGCCAATCAGTGCCCACAATGGGTACCACTGATTGGCAGGCATTATTATTTGGCACTGATTGGCATCCATTAGTACAGTACAGTGCCACCTATCAGTGCCTATCCATGCCACCTATCAGTGCCCATCCATGCCCATCCATGCCACCTATCAGTGCCCATCCATGCCGCCTATCCGTGCCCATCAGTGCCCACCCGTGCCGCCTATCTGTGCTCACCTGTGCCGCCTATCTGTGCCCACCCGTGCCGCCTATCTGTGCCCACCCGTGCCGCCGATCGTTGCCCACCCGTGCCGCCGATCGTTGCCCATCCGTGCCACCTCATCAGTGCCCATCCGTGCCACCTTATCCATGCCTGTCAGTGCAGCCCTATCAGTGCCCATCAGTGAAGGAGAAAACTAACTTATTTACAAAGTTTTGTAACTGAAACAATAAAAACGTTTATTTTTTTCAAAATTTTCAGTCTTTTTTTTATTTTTTAGCAGAAAATAAAAATCGCAGAGGTGATAAAATACCACCAAAAGAAAGCTCTATTTGTGGGAACAAAATGATAAAAATTTAGTTTGGGTACATTGTAGCATGACTGCGCAATTGTCATTCAAAGTGCAACAGCGCAGAAAGCTGAAAATTGGTCTGGGCAGGAAGGTGTATAAGTACCCAGTATGGAAGTGGTTAATACCACAGGCAGGCAGCTTCAGTATTTACAGTTAGTGTACTGTGTCCTTTGCATGGTGTGCACCTAAAAATACCTGAAGACAATTGCTGGTGTTCTGATCATATTAATACCACAGGCAGGCAGCTTCAGTATTTACTGTTAGTGTACTGTATCCTTTGCTCAGTGTGCACCTAAAAATACCTGAAGACAATTGCTGGTGTTCTGATCATATTAATACCACAGGCAGGCAGTTGATTGTGCTAGCTGCAGTATAATCAGTATGTATATATCCCAGCTTTGTGCAGCTACATCTCACTGCAGGCCATTACTATTAGTACGTCTGGAAGGCCAACAAGGAGAGGCAGACAGTCACGAGCCAATAAAAGAGGGCAATCAGGCTCTGTGTCTAGAGGCAACAGTGCTGGTCATGGACACGGTGCATTCTCATCAGCACGTGGCCCTGGGACACACTTGTCCTTCTTTTCGGCAGCTGGCAATGTTGAGCCGCAACGTGCCGAAGACTTGGTAGAGTGGATGACCAAGCCGTCCTCATCCTCTTCATCCTCTCTCACCCAGGCTCAGGGTACTTTGTCTGGCAAAGCAGCTGCCAAAGCGGCCTCTTCCCTCGGCTCAATGGCATCAGTTCCTCTTTCCCTAGCCCCACCATGTCCTCCTGAGGAGTCCCCCAAACTGTTTGACCACAGTGTTGGGTACATGCTCCAGGAGAATGCCCAGCTTTTTGAAGGCTCCAAAGATGGTACCCAGCTAGTGGAAGGCAGTAACGTGAGCCCAGAGAGAGGGGGTGCCCAACAAGGACAACAATCTTGCAGTCTTGTTCCCCCAGCTGCAGCATACTGCCAGATTTGCTCCAGTGATGAGGAGGGAGGGGATGATGAGGTCACTGACTTCACGTGGGTGCCTGATAGGAGAGAGGAGGAGGAGGAGGCACATCTCCAACGAGGCAGGATGCCCTCCAGGGGCCAGCTTAAGGGCAGCCAACTGACTCCATCACACCGCAGTGTTCAGCATGTTCAGGGCGCTGCTGTCTCTGCACGTTATTCCAAAAGTTCTTTGGTGTGGGCCTTTTTTGAGACATGTGCAGCAGATTGCACCATTGCTATTTGCAACATACGTCTGAAGCGTATCTCGCGTGGCCAAAACATGAGCTGCTTGGGCACCACATGCTTGAACAGACATATGTCGACCTGCCATGCACTCCGTTGGCAAGAATACAAAAAAGACCCACACCAAAGAACAAAGCGGACCTCTCCTTGCTCCTCATCAGCTGGGATCTCCAACCCCACTATACCTTCAGTCCTCTCTGAAACCTGCACTGAGAGGAATGAAGGTGTAGAGTTAAGTGTGTCACAGCCAAGTACTTGCGGGCAATATGCTATCAGTACACCAATGTCAGATTGTACCAGGCAAATTTCCCTGCCCCAGATGCTGCACCGCCGAAAGAAGTTCGCTCCCAGCCATCCACATGCCCAGCGGTTGAATGCTAGCTTGGCTAAATTGCTAGCACTTCAACTGCTGCCTTTTCAGTTGGTAGACTCTGCCCCCTTCCGTGAGTTTGTGGAATGTGCGGTTCCTCAGTGGCAGGTACCCAACCGCCACTTTTTCTCACGGAAGGCGATTCCGTGTCTCTACCGGCATGTGGAAGGCAATGTCTTGGCCTCACTGGACAGGATGGTCAGCGGTAAGGTGCATATTACCGCTGACTCATGGTCCAGAAGGCATGGACAGGGACATTACTTATCTTTCACGGCGCATTGGGTGACTCTGCTGGAAGCTGGGAAGGATGCAGGACAAGGTGCAGTAGTGTTGGAGGTTGTTCTGCCACCACGCCTCCAAAATGCTACTACTGGTGATTCTGACACACCTCTCTCCTCCACCCCCTCCTCTTCTTCTTCCTCTATGGCCTCTTTCTGTGTTTTGTCCTTGGAACCAGTGGTGCTTCGTAGGCGTTCAAGGGGCTACGCAAGTATGCAGGCAAAAAGATGCCATGTGGTGCTTGAGCTGGTGTGCTTGGGGGACAGGAGCCACACTGGGGCAGAGGTTCTGTCAGCTCTGAAGGGGCAGGCTCAGAGGTGGTTGATGCCATGCCAGCTTAAGCCAGGAATGGTAGTTTCCGACAATGGCAACAACCTCCTCTCCGCCCTCCGACAGGGACACCTGACCCATGTGCCCTGTTCGGCTCACGTCCTTAACTTGGTGGTGCAGCGGTTCTTGGGCAGGTACCCGGGTTTACAGGAGGTCCTGAAGCAGGCCAGGAAACTCTGTGGGCATTTCCGCCGGTCATATAATGCCAGTGCTCGGGTGGTTGACCTGCAAAAGGAATACAACCTGCCCAAGAACCGCCTAATTTGTGACATGCCCACCAGGTGGAACTCTACGTTGGCCATGCTGCAGCAGATGCACACACAGCAGAGGGCCATCAATGAGTATATGTTGCAATATGGCACCAGGACAGGGTCAGGGGAGCCTGGATTTTTACCCACACCATGGGTGGGCATGTCATGTCATGATCAGGGATGCATGCACTGTCCTGGCACAATTTTAGGAGGCCACGAGGATGGTGAGCAGTAACAGTGCATGCATCAGTGACACTGTCCCTCTTGTCCACCTGTTGAAGCACACGCTGTGTGGAATAATGGACAGGACACTTGAGGCAGAACAGAGGCAGGCAGAGGAGGACTTCCTTACCTCTCAAGGCCCCCTTTATCCAGACAGTGTTCCTGCTGGCCCGGCTATCACACAGGAAGAGGATGAGAAGGAGGAGGATTGTGTCAGCATGGAGGTGGAGCCTAGCACTCATCATCAGCAGCAGTCTTCAAGGGATCAATTACAGTCCCAAGACACCCATGGACTTGTACGTGGCTTGGAGGAGGTGGCTGCGGATCATGTCGTCCTGAGTGACCCAGAGGACTCTGGATCAAATGCCTCAGAAAACCTATGCTGCATGGCCTCCCTGATCCTGCAAAGCCTATGGAAGGATCCTCGTATTTGTGCGATCAAGGAGAGGGCTCATTACTGGCTGGCAACCCTTCTTGATCCACGTTACAAGGGTAAGGTTGCGGACCTTATCTTGCCATCATAGAGGGAGCAGAGGATGAAGCATCTTTGGGAGGCCTTGCAGAAAGGTCTGTGCAACGCTTTCCCAGAGACTGGGAGATTACAAATTCCTGGTCCTGGACAACGTGTTGCTGAGGCTTCGATCAGTCAAAGAAGGAGCGGTGGAGAAGGTGGCCGTCTGACCGATGCGTTCAGACAATTTTTAAATCCGCAGCCCCAAGGTATGATCGGTTCCAGCAACCATCGCCAGCGTCTGGTTTACATGGTGCAGGAATACCTAGGGGCAAGATCAGACTTGGACACCTTTCCCACTGAAAATCCTCTGGGTTACTGGGTCTTGAGGATGGATCACTGGCCAGAGCTTGCACAGTATGCAATTGAGCTACTGGCCTGTACTGCATCCAGCGGTCTTTCTGAACGCACATTCAGTGCTGCTGGAGGCTTTGTAACCGATCACAGGGTGCGCCTGTCCACCGTCTCGATCGATCGACTAACCTTCATAAAAATTCATCAGTCTTGGATCACCACCAGCTACCAAGCACCTGATGCTGATGTAACAGAATAATTTTCTTTGAAATGTCAGATCCCTTCAAGACTGCCTATGCTGATGCAGAGTAACTATCCTGTTATGCTGAGTGACTATCCTCTTCCTCCTCAATGATCATGCTGATTTTTTTCTGGGCACCGCCACCACTGGCTAAGGCCCAAATTTTCAGCCCCTGTTTAACAGGGGCGTGTAATTACAATTTTTAATGCAATACTTTGCAGCAGGGCCCATTCCTGCGCTCCAACTAGAGTATCTGTGAGGGGTTGCAGTGTTGTGGCACCAGCACCAGTGCCTAAGGCCCAATTTTTCTGCCCCTGTTTATTTGGGGCATGTAATTACAATTTTTGATGCAATACTTTGCAGCAGGGCTCATTGCTGCGCTCCAACCACAGTATCTGTGAGGGCTTGCAGTGTTGTGGCATCAGCATCAGTGCCTAAGGCCCAATTTTTCAGCCCCTGTTTAACAGGGGCATGTAATTACAATTTTTAATGCAATTCTTTGCAGCAGGGCTCATTCCTGCGCTCCAACTAAAGTATCTGTGAGGGTTTGCAGTGTTGTGGCACCAGCACCAGTGCCTAAGGCCCAATTTTTATGCCCATGTTCAACAAGGGCATGTAATTACTATTACTATTACTATACCAAGAGGAACTGTGAGGACTTACAGTGTTGTGGCACCAGCACCACCACCAAAGGCCCAATTTTTCCTACCACTGTTCAACAATGGCGTGTAATTACAATTCTTGATATAATAGTTCACAGCAGGGCGTTCCAGCGCCCACCAAGAGTAACTGTGAGGGCTTACAGTGTTGTGGCAACACCAAAACCTAAGGGCCAAATTTCTGAAGAGTATATACGGCAGGCCCCTACTTTCAAACATCCAACTTACAAACGACTCCAAACGGAAGGAGACAGTGAGAGGAAATCTACCCCTAGGAAGGGAAATTCTCTCCTGTAAGAGTTAATATGGGATTTATCACCAATCCTTGTTTCAATAACAACCCCAAATTTTCAAAAAACATTTGTCATTGGGATGAAAAGTGACGTGAAATGTTCTGAACAGGTGCACAGACAGCAAAACAAATGTTACAGGGGTGATAACCCTTCCCTGTGTTTTCCAAAAAGCTGTTTTCCAAAAAGCTTAAAAATAGATTTTTTGGCTGGAGCTACACTTGACCTGTTCCAAATTACAAACAGATTCTACTTAAGAACAAACCTACAGTCCCTGTCTTGTTTGCACCGCCTGTATACTGCTGTTCAGAGTATATAGGGCCTTTTTTTTATTTGGGTGCGTGGTTCCCCTTAATATCCATACAAGACCCAAAAGGGCTGGGGGGGGGGGGTGTACCCATGCCATTTTTCTCAATGTTTTTCATCCATATTGCCGGGACCAGACATTACATTAAAGCCGCAAGCAGTTTTAAATGTTTAAATGACTTTTTTTCCTTTAGAAATGTCATATTGTGCAGGGACAGTTCTAAACACGGGAAACACGTGCCACTTTACAGGCATACTATAGACACCTCCAGGTACGATATTTAAAGGAATATTTCACTTTTTCACTTTAAGCATCAATAAAATCACTGCTCCCGAAAAAACAGTAGTTTTTAAAACTTTTTTTGCATTGATACATGTCCCCTGGGGCAGGACCCAGGTCCCCAAACCCTTTTTAGGACAATAACTTACATATTAGCCTTGATAATTAGCACTTTTGCTTTTGAACGTTCCAGTCCCATTGTATTTAACAGGGTTCTAAAGTTTGCGCAAACTTTCGGTCCGTTCGCAGGTTCTGGAGCGAACCGAACGGGGGGTGTTTGGCTCATCCCTAATAAAAATACCCCTGAGAATACTCATGCCTCATGCATTGTAACAAAGGCATGCTGTAAAATATGCCCAGTTTTCTATTTGTGCAGCATCATTTTCTTGCTTTGTGAAGTTCCTGCACAGCGCGGCCACCTCCAGTGTGGGCATCTGAAGCCTTAGTGTCCTTCTTCCTGGATTCTGTGCATGCTAGCTACCCAGCATGCACCTTCCGATCTCGCCCATGTGCAGTGCAGTGCAATCTTGGTCAGCTTGCCATGCCAAGCTGACCAAGATTTTCCATAGACGCCAATGTTAAATGCTACTGGAGCCCTGCCATGCCAAGCTGACCAAGAATTTCCATAGACGCCAATGTTAAATATTACGGGAGCAGTGCCATGCCATGCTGACCAAGATCTCCCAGGAGCCAATGCAAAACCGAAATGACGTACGGCACTTGGGCCGCTAAAGGAGGAAGAGAAATTAGATATAGGCATAAATCAGTTACGTGAACAGAAAAAAAATTAATTGCCAATTACTTTTAAGGATGCACATTAGTACTGTATGGTGAGAAGTGAAAAATGTGGGTGGAACTCTGCTTTAAATCATTCTACTTCTTATATAGACTCTGATTGCATTCTTACATATTTTGTTAAAATGAAAAAAATCTACTGACCTTTTCTTTAGTAATTGAAAGTTATTTCTTTCAATATGCCATTGAAAAACAATGAATATGTCCTTATTTGCCATCAAAGACACATAACATATATTAGAGAACATTATTTTTTTATGAAAGTTTTCTAGAGTAACTATTTATATTACTTGTAGTCCTGGAATGACCTAATATTGATATTTCAACAGAACACAATGTCTTAGTCTTAATTACCATCTATTTTTTATTTTCTTCCGCAATCAACCATATGTCGAATATAGGGTTGAGCGAACCCGAACTGTAAATTTACTGTATGTTCGGGTTCGGGTTCGGTGTTCGACAATGTAATGGTGTGCTGCAGGGCAGCCAATCAACATTCGTTGAACTCGTGTGCCCTTAGAAGCCATCACAGCCATGCCTACTAATGGCATGGCTGTGATTGGCCAGTGCAGCATGTGACCCAGCCTCTATATAAGCTAGAGCAATGTTTCTCAACTCCAGTCCTCAAGGTGCCCCAACAGGTCATGTTTTCAGGCTTTCCGTTATTTTGCACAGGTGATTTGATCAGTTTCACTGCCTTAGTAATTACCACAGCCGTTTCATCTGAAGGAAATCCTGAAAACTTGACCTGTTGGGGCGCCTTGAGGACTGGAGTTGAGAAACACTGAGCTAGAGGCACATAGCACAGCACGTCACTCTGCTTTAGTGTAGGGAAAGGTTGCTGCTGCTGCTTTGAGGGAGAGAATTTGATAGGAGTCCTGATTCAGAAATCAAATTACTCAGCAATCTACCTTGATTTTGTTGTGTGGGTGCAGTGCACAATATTTTTACCCTGCCCTGAGCCCAGTGCCAGAGAAAAGATAACTTTTATCCGTCTGTTAGTTAGGTTGGCATTGGCGGGCATGTTATGCAAGCTTAGTGCACCAACACTGCATATGTTACTGTGAGATACACCCTTTAGATACTGTTGCTCTATTCTGCTATTCAAAAAACACCCATTTAGGGCAAAAAAATATTTTTTTTCAGTGTTTCCTGCATATCTGTGCATGTGAGAAACACACTTTAGATACTGTTCTTCTATTCTGCTATTCAATTTTTTTTTATTTAGGGCAAATAAAAAAAAATGTGTGCGTTTCCTGCATATCTGTACGTGTGAGATACACCCTTTAGATACTGTTGCTCTATTCTGCTATTCAAAAAAATATTATTTAGGGCAAATAAAACATTTTTGGTGCATTTCCTGCATATCTGTATTAGGGATGAGCTTCGTGTTCGAGTCGAACATACGTTCGACTCGAACATCGGCTGTTCGATCGTTCGACGAAGATCGAACGATTTGGGCCGTTCGCGCCAAATTCGAGTGACGCGAACGGCCCACAATGCACTACGCCATCGCAGTGTCATCCAGGCGCTGTGATTGGCCAAGCATGCACTGTGACCCCGCATGCTTGGCCAATCACAGCGCCGGCAGCGAGGAGAGCAATGATTGGCCACAGGCAGGATGCCTGTGGCCAATTATTGCTGAGGGGGTTTAGTACACGCCCCACACTATAAAAGGCCGCCAGCACGGCGGCCTAGTGTAGTGTGTTCCGGAGCAGGGATAGAGCAGCATAGGCAGGGACAGTGACTTTTATTTCTTTCTTGCTTAACCTGGATTCCTTTAGTTTAGGGAAAGAGAAGGATAGGTAGGGAGAGTGTCAGTGTGTTTTGTGCTTGTGCTATATTGTGCTTAAAAAAAACATTTTTTCTAGGGACAGAAAACTGTAGGTAGGGAGAGTGTGTCAGTTTCTTTCACTGTCAAAGTCCTTGTTTCCAGGGACCTGGAAGGACAGTGAGGTAATTCTCCTTGTGCTAAATTGTGCTTAAAAAAAACATTTTTTCTAGGGACAGAAAACTGTAGGTAGGGAGAGTGTGTCAGTTTCTTTCACTGTCAAAGTCCTTGTTTCCAGGGACCTGGAAGGACAGTGAGGTAATTCTCCTTGTGCTATATTGTGCTTAAAAAAAACATTTTTTCTAGGGACAGAAAACTGTAGGTAGGGAGAGTGTGTCAGTTTCTTTCACTGTCAAAGTCCTTGTTTCCAGGGACCTGGAAGGACAGTGAGGTAATTCTCCTTGTGCTATATTGTGCTTAAAAAAAACATTTTTTGTAGGGACAGAAAACTGTAGGTAGGGAGAGTGTGTCAGTTTCTTTCACTGTCAAAGTCCTTGTTTCCAGGGACCTGGAAGGACAGTGAGGTAATTCTCCTTGTGCTAAATTGTGCTTAAAAAAAACATTTTTTCTAGGGACAGAAAACTGTAGGTAGGGAGAGTGTGTCAGTTTCTTTCACTGTCAAAGTCCTTGTTTCCAGGGACCTGGAAGGACAGTGAGTGAATTCTCCTTGTGCTATATTGTGCTTAAAAAAAACATTTTTTCTAGGGACAGAAAACTGTAGGTAGGGAGAGTGTGTCAGTTTCTTTCACTGTCAAAGTCCTTGTTTCCAGGGACCTGGAAGGACAGTGAGGTAATTCTCCTTGTGCTAAATTGTGCTTAAAAAAAACATTTTTTCTAGGGACAGAAAACTGTAGGTAGGGAGAGTGTGTCAGTTTCTTTCACTGTCAAAGTCCTTGTTTCCAGGGACCTGGAAGGACAGTGAGGTAATTCTCCTTGTGCTAAATTGTGCTTAAAAAAAAAATTTTTTCTAGGGACAGAAAACTGTAGGTAGGGAGAGTGTGTCAGTTTCTTTCACTGTCAAAGTCCTTGTTTCCAGGGACCTGGAAGGACAGTGAGGTAATTCTCCTTGTGCTAAATTGTGCTTAAAAAAAACATTTTTTCTAGGGACAGAAAACTGTAGGTAGGGAGAGTGTGTCAGTTTCTTTCACTGTCAAAAGTCCTTGTTTCCAGGGACCTGGAAGGACAGTGAGGTAATTCTCCTTGTGCTATATTGTGCTTAAAAAAAACATTTTTTCTAGGGACAGAAAACTGTAGGTAGGGAGAGTGTGTCAGTTTCTTTCACTGTCAAAGTCCTTGTTTCCAGGGACCTGGAAGGACAGTGAGGTAATTCTCCTTGTGCTAAATTGTGCTTAAAAAAAACATTTTTTCTAGGGACAGAAAACTGTAGGTAGGGAGAGTGTGTCAGTTTCTTTCACTGTCAAAGTCCTTGTTTCCAGGGACCTGGAAGGACAGTGAGTGAATTCTCCTTGTGCTATATTGTGCTTAAAAAAAACATTTTTTCTAGGGACAGAAAACTGTAGGTAGGGAGAGTGTCAGTTTCTTTCACTGTGCAAGTCCTTGTTTCTAGGGACCTGGAAGGACAGTGAGTGAATTCTCCTTGTGCTATATTGTGCTTAAAAAAAACATTTTTTCTAGGGACAGAAAACTGTAGGTAGGGAGAGTGTCAGTTTCTTTCACTGTGCAAGTCCTTGTTTCCAGGGACCTGGAAGGACAGTGAGTGAATTCTCCTTGTGCTATATTGTGCTTAAAAAAAACATTTTTTCTAGGGACAGAAAACTGTAGGTAGGGAGAGTGTCAGTTTCTTTCACTGTGCAAGTCCTTGTTTCTAGGGACCTGGAAGGACAGTGAGTGAATTCTCCTTGTGCTATATTGTGCTTAAAAAAAAACATTTTTTCTAGGGACAGAAAACTGTAGGTAGGGAGAGTGTCAGTTTCTTTCACTGTGCAAGTCCTTGTTTCTAGGGACCTGGAAGGACAGTGAGTGAATTCTCCTTGTGATATATTGTGCTTAAAACAAACATTTTTTCTAGGGACAGAAAACTGTAGGTAGGGAGAGTGTCAGTTTCTTTCACTGTGCAAGTCCTTGTTTCTAGGGACCTGGAAGGACAGTGAGTGAATTCTCCTTGTGCTATATTGTGCTTAAAAAAAACATTTTTTCTAGGGACAGAAAACTGTAGGTAGGGAGAGTGTGTCAGTTTCTTTCACTGTCAAAGTCATTGTTTCCAGGGACCTGGAAGGACAGTGAGGTAATTCTCCTTGTGCTAAATTGTGCTTAAAAAAAACATTTTTTCTAGGGACAGAAAACTGTAGGTAGGGAGAGTGTGTCAGTTTCTTTCACTGTCAAAGTCCTTGTTTCCAGGGACCTGGAAGGACAGTGAGGTAATTCTCCTTGTGCTAAATTGTGCTTAAAAAAAACATTTTTTCTAGGGACAGAAAACTGTAGGTAGGGAGAGTGTGTCAGTTTCTTTCACTGTCAAAGTCCTTGTTTCCAGGGACCTGGAAGGACAGTGAGGTAATTCTCCTTGTGCTAAATTGTGCTTAAAAAAAACATTTTTTCTAGGGACAGAAAACTGTAGGTAGGGAGAGTGTGTCAGTTTCTTTCACTGTCAAAGTCCTTGTTTCCAGGGACCTGGAAGGACAGTGAGGTAATTCTCCTTGTGCTAAATTGTGCTTAAAAAAAACATTTTTTCTAGGGACAGAAAACTGTAGGTAGGGAGAGTGTGTCAGTTTCTTTCACTGTCAAAGTCCTTGTTTCCAGGGACCTGGAAGGACAGTGAGGTAATTCTCCTTGTGCTAAATTGTGCTTAAAAAAAAACATTTTTTCTAGGGACAGAAAACTGTAGGTAGGGAGAGTGTGTCAGTTTCTTTCACTGTCAAAGTCCTTGTTTCCAGGGACCTGGAAGGACAGTGAGGTAATTCTCCTTGTGCTAAATTGTGCTTAAAAAAAACATTTTTTCTAGGGACAGAAAACTGTAGGTAGGGAGAGTGTGTCAGTTTCTTTCACTGTCAAAGTCCTTGTTTCCAGGGACCTGGAAGGACAGTGAGGTAATTCTCCTTGTGCTAAATTGTGCTTAAAAAAAAACATTTTTTCTAGGGACAGAAAACTGTAGGTAGGGAGAGTGTGTCAGTTTCTTTCACTGTCAAAGTCCTTGTTTCCAGGGACCTGGAAGGACAGTGAGGTAATTCTCCTTGTGCTAAATTGTGCTTAAAAAAAACATTTTTTCTAGGGACAGAAAACTGTAGGTAGGGAGAGTGTGTCAGTTTCTTTCACTGTCAAAGTCCTTGTTTCCAGGGACCTGGAAGGACAGTGAGGTAATTCTCCTTGTGCTAAATTGTGCTTAAAAAAAACATTTTTTCTAGGGACAAAAAACTGTAGGTAGGGAGAGTGTGTCAGTTTCTTTCACTGTCAAAGTCCTTGTTTCCAGGGACCTGGAAGGACAGTGAGGTAATTCTCCTTGTGCTATATTGTGCTTAAAAAAAACATTTTTTCTAGGGACAGAAAACTGTAGGTAGGGAGAGTGTGTCAGTTTCTTTCACTGTCAAAGTCCTTGTTTCCAGGGACCTGGAAGGACAGTGAGGTAATTCTCCTTGTGCTAAATTGTGCTTAAAAAAAACATTTTTTCTAGGGACAGAAAACTGTAGGTAGGGAGAGTGTGTCAGTTTCTTTCACTGTCAAAGTCCTTGTTTCCAGGGACCTGGAAGGACAGTGAGTGAATTCTCCTTGTGCTATATTGTGCTTAAAAAAAACATTTTTTCTAGGGACAGAAAACTGTAGGTAGGGAGAGTGTGTCAGTTTCTTTCACTGTCAAAGTCCTTGTTTCCAGGGACCTGGAAGGACAGTGAGGTAATTCTCCTTGTGCTAAATTGTGCTTAAAAAAACATTTTTTCTAGGGACAGAAAACTGTAGGTAGGGAGAGTGTGTCAGTTTCTTTCACTGTCAAAGTCCTTGTTTCCAGGGACCTGGAAGGACAGTGAGGTAATTCTCCTTGTGCTAAATTGTGCTTAAAAAAAACATTTTTTCTAGGGACAGAAAACTGTAGGTAGGGAGAGTGTGTCAGTTTCTTTCACTGTCAAAGTCCTTGTTTCAAGGGACAGAGAAGGACACCTGAAGGTAGCCCTTATTGCTTTTTTCCCATCTCCCTGCAGGCCATCTATTAGAATGTCTGGAAGGCAAACAAGGAGAGGCAGACAGTCAGGAGGCAATAAAAGAGGGCAAGCAGGCTCTGTGTCTGGGGGCAACAGTGCTGGTCGTGGACGCGGTGCATTGTCATCAGCACATGGCCATGGGACACGCTTGTCCTTCTTTTCGGCAGCTGGACATGTTGAGCCACATCATGCCGAAGACTTGGTAGAGTGGATGACCAAGCCCTCCTCCTCCTCCTCATCCTCTCTCACCCAGGCTCAGGGTACTGGAAAAGCAGCTGCCAAAGCGTCCTCTTCCCTGGTATCAATGTCAGACTCATCATCAGTCACTCCTTCCCTAGACCCACCATGTCCTCCTCCTGAGGAGTCCCCCGAACTGTTTCAGCACAGTGTTGGGTACATGCTCCAGGAGGATGCCCAGCGTTTCGAAGGGTCTGATGATGAAACCCAGCTAGAGGAAGGCAGTAGCGTGAGAGCAGACAGAGGGGATGCTCAAGAAGGACACCAATCTGGCAGTCATGTTCCAGCAGCTGCAGCATACTGCCAGATTGCCTCCAGTGATGAGGAGGGAGGTGATGATGAGGTCACTGACTCCACGTGGGTGCCTAATAGGAGAGAGGAGGAGGAGGAGGATGAGGAGGAGGCACATCTCCAACGAGGCAGGATGCCCTTTGGTGGCCAGCGTAAGGGCAGTACACCGACGGAATCACACCGCAGAGCTCCGTCTGTGCAGGGCGCTGCCTCTGCCCGTCATTCAAAAAGTTCTTTGGTGTGGGCCTTTTTTGAGGCTAGTGCATCAGATCGCACAGCTGCTGTTTGCAACATATGTCTCAAGCGTATATCGCGTGGCCAAAACATCAGCCGCTTGGGTACCACATGCCTGACCAGACATATGTTGACCTGCCATGCAGCTCGTTGGCAAGCCTACCTCAAAGACCCACACCAAAGAACAAAGCGGACCTCTCCTTGCACCGCATCAGCTGGGATCTCCAACCCCACTATAACTTCAGTCCTCTCTGAAACATGCACTGAGAGGAATGAAGGTGTAGAATTAGGTGTGTCACAGCCAAGTACTTGCGGCCACTCTGCTAGCAGTACACCGACGTCCGATTCTAGCAGGCAAATTTCCCTGCCCCAGCTGCTGGACCGTCGAAAGAAGTTCACTCCCAGCCATCCACATGCCCAGCGGTTGAATGCTAGCTTGGCTAAATTGCTAGCGCTTCAACTGCTGCCTTTTCAGTTGGTAGACTCGGCCCCCTTCCGTGAGTTTGTGCAATGTGCGGTTCCTCAGTGGCAGGTTCCCAAACGCCACTTTTTCTCACGGAAGGCTATTCCGGCTCTCTACCGGCATGTGGAAGGCAATGTCTTGGCCTCGCTGGACAGGGCGGTCAGCGGTAAGGTGCATATTACCGCTGACTCATGGTCCAGCAGGCATGGACAGGGACGTTACCTTTCTTTCACGGCCCATTGGGTCACTCTTTTGGCAGCTGGGAAGGATGCAGGACAAGGTGCAGTAGTGTTGGAGGTTGTCCCACCGCCACGCCTCCAAAATGCTACTACTGGTTGTGACACACCTCTCTCCTCCACCCCCTCCTCTTCTTCTTCCTCCATGGCCTCTTCCTGTGGTTTGTCCTATGAACCAGCGGTGCTCCGTAGCCGTTCACGGGGCTACGCAAGTACGCAGGCAAAAAGATGCCATGCCGTGCTTGCGCTGGTGTGTTTGGGGGACAGAAGCCACACTGGGGCAGAGGTCCTGTCTGCTCTGCAGGGCCAGGCCGAGAGGTGGTTGACGCCACGCCAGCTTAAGCCAGGAATGGTGGTTTGCGACAATGGCACCAACCTCCTCTCCGCCCTCCGACAGGGACAACTGACCCATGTGCCCTGTGTGGCTCACGTCCTTAACCTGGTGGTGCAGCGGTTCTTGGGCAGGTACCCGGGCTTACAGGATGTCCTGAGGCAGGCCAGGAAAGTCTGTGTGCATTTCCGCAGATCTTATAATGCCAGTGCTCGCCTGGCTGAGCTGCAAAAGGAGTTGAACCTGCCCAAGAACCGCCTTATATGTGACATGCCCACCAGGTGGAACTCAACGTTGGCCATGCTGCAGCGGCTGCACACGCAGCAGAGGGCCATCAATGAGTACCTGTGCGACTACGGCACCAGGACAGGGTCAGGGGAGCTTGGTTTTTTTTCTCCACGCCAGTGGGGCATGATCAGGGATGCATGCACTGTCCTGGCACCATTTGAGGAGGCCACGAGGATGGTGAGCAGTGACAGTGCATGCATCAGTGACACTGTACCTCTTGTCCACCTGTTGGAGCACACGCTGCGTGGAATAATGGACAGGGCACTTGAGGCAGAACAGAGGCAGGAAGAGGAGGACTTCCTTGCCTCTCAAGGCCCCCTTTACCCAGACAGTGTTCCTTCTGTCCCACCCATCGCACAGGAAGAGGAGGAGGAGGAGGAGGAGGAGGAGGATTGTGTCAGCATGGAGGTGGAGGCTGGCACTCAGCATCATCAGCAGCAGTCTTTTAGGGATGATTTACAGTCCCAAGAAACCAGTGGACTTGTACGTGGCTGGGAGGAGGTGGCTGCGGATCATGTCGTCCTTAGTGACCCAGAGGACTCCGGAGCGAATGCCTCAGCAAACCTACGCTGCATGGCCTCCCTGATCCTGCAAAGTCTGCGGAAGGATCCTCGTATTCTTCGGATCAAGGAGAGGGACCATTACTGGCTGGCCACTCTCCTTGATCCACGGTACAAGGGTAAGGTTGCGGACCTTATGTTACCGTCGCAGAGGGAGCAGAGGATGAGACAACTCCGGGAGGCCTTGCAGAAAGGTCTGTGCAACGCGTTCCCAGAGACTGGGAGGTTACAAACTCCTGGTCCTGGACAACGAGTTGCTGAGGCTTCGGCCAGTCAAAGAAGGAGCGGTGGGGAAGGTGGCCGTCTGACCGATGCGTTCAGACAATTCTTTAGTCCGCAGCCCCAAAGTATGATCGGTTCCAGCAACCATCGCCAGCGTCTGATAAACATGGTGCAGGAATATCTAGGGGCAAGGTCAGACTTGGACACCTTCCCCACCGAAAATCCTCTGGCTTACTGGGTCTTGAGGATGGATCACTGGCCAGAGCTTGCACAGTATGCAATTGAGCTACTGGCCTGTCCTGCATCCAGCGTTCTTTCGGAACGCACATTCAGTGCTGCTGGAGGATTTGTCACGGATCACAGGGTGCGCCTGTCCACCGACTCGGTTGATCGACTGACTTTCATCAAGATGAACCAGTCTTGGATCACCACCAGCTACCACACACCTGATGCTGATATAACAGACTAATTGATTTTAACATGTCACATCCCTTCAAGACTGATGCTGATGCTGAGTGCCTGTGCTGTTATGTTGACTGGCTATCCTCCTCCTCCGAGTCCTCAATGATACGATTGATGATGATAGCTTGGAAGATCATTTTTGTTTATGGGTGCCGCCACCAGTGGCTAAGGCCCAATTTTTCAGCCCCTGTTTTACAGGGGCGTGTAATTACAATTTTTTTAGCAATAATTTGCCATAGGGCTCATTGCTGTGCTCCAAGTACAGTATCTGTGAGGGGTTGGAGTGTTGTGGCACCAGTGCCTAAGGCCCAATTTTTCAGCCCCTGTTTAACAGGGGCGTGTCATTACAATTTTTGAAGCAATACTTTGCAACAGGGCTCATTGCTGTGCTCCAAGTACAGTATCTGTGAGGGGTTGTAGTGTTGTGCCACCAGTGCCTAAGGCCCAATTTTTCAGCCCCTGTTCAACAGGGGCATGCAATTACAATTCTTGATCTAATAATTCACAGCAGGGTCCATTGCTGCACCCACCAAGAGTAACTCTGAGGGCTTACAGTCTTGTGGCAACGCCACCACCACCACCACCACGAAAGGCCCAATTTTTCAGCCCCTGTTCAAAAGGGGCATGTAATTACAATTCTTGATCTAATAATTCACAGCAGGGCCCATTGCTGCACCCACCAAGAGTAACTGTCAGGGCTTACAGTGTTGTGGCACCAGCACCACCATCAAAGCCCCAATTTTTACTACCACTGTTCAACAATTATATGTAATTAAAATTCCTGATATAATAGTTGACAGCAGGGCGTTCCAGCACCAACCAAGAGTAACTGAGTGCTTACAGTGTTGTGCCAACACCAACAACTAAGGGGCCTATTTCTGCAGAGTATATACGGCAGGTCCCTACTTTCAAACATCCAACTTACAAACGACTCCTACTTGCAAACGAAAGAAGACAACAGGAAGTGAGAGGAAATCTACCCCTAGAAAGGAAAATTCTCTCCTGTAAGAATAAATATGGGAGAAAGGGGTCTCATCTGTACTGATGCTTTATCAGCAATCCTTGTTTCAAGAAAAACACCACATTTCAAAAACAGTTGTCATTGGGACGGAAAGTGAGGTGAAATGTTCTGAACAGGGGCACAGACAGCAAAACAAATGTTACAGGGGTGATAACCCTTACCTATGTTTCCCAAAAAGTTTAAAAATAGATTTTTGGGCTGGAGCTACACTTCAACAATGTACCTGTTCAAAATTACAAACAGATTCTACATAAGAACAAACCTACAGTCCCTGTCTTGTATGCACCGCCTGTATACGGCTGTTCAGAGTATATAGGGCCTTTTTTATTTTATGTGCGGGGTTCCCCTTAATATCCATACAAGACCCAAAGGGGCTGGTAATGGGCTGGGGTAGGGGGGGGGTCATGGGGTAGCTATGCCATTTTTCTTAAAGAATTTCATCCATATTACCGGGACCAGACATTACATTAAAGCCGCAAGCAGTTTTAAATGGCTTTTTTTTCCTTTAGAAGTGTCATTTTGTGCAGGGACAGTTCTAAACACGGGAAACACGTGGCACTTCACAGGCATACTTTAGACACCCCCCAGGTACGATATTTAAAGGAATATTTGACTTTTTTTTTTTCACTTTATGCATCATTAAAATGACTGCTCCCGAAAAACGACCGTTTTTAAAACTTCTTTTTGCATTGATACATGTCCCCTGGTGCACAACCCGGGTTCCCAAACCCTATTTATGACAATAACATGCATAATAGTTGTTATAATTAGCACTTTAGAATTCGAACGTTCGCATCCATTGTATTTAATAGGGTTCTAATGTTCGTTCGAACTTTCGGTCCGTTCGCGGGTTCTGGTGCGAACCGAACCCGGGGGTGTTCGGCTCATCACTAATCTGTATGTGTGAAATACACACTTTAGATACTTTTCTTCTATTCTGCTATTCAATTTTTTTTTATTTAGGGCAAAAAAAATTTTTTTCGGTGCGTTTCCTGCATATCTGTATGTGTGAAATACACACTTTAGATACTGTTCTTCTATTCTGCTATTCAAAAAACACCCATTTAGGGCAAAATCCTAAATTTCAGAAATATGAGGAGAACGTCAAATAAGGGACGTGGCCCCGGTCGTGGTGGTGCTGCTGGTGGAGCTTCTGTTGCAGGGAGAGGACGTGGTCGATCTGTGCAAGCTACACACACAAGTGAAACACCTTCCTCAGGTGCGAGTAGGCGACAGAGCCTGCAGCGGTATTTGGTCGGGCATAATGCGGCTCTACGAATGTTGAGGCCAGGACAAGTACAGGCGATAGTAGATTGGGTTGCTGACAGTGCCTCCAGTTCCATCACATTGTCTCCCACCCAGTCTCCTGCTGAAAGATCAGAGTTGGCACCTGCAGCCGATGTCCATCAGTCTATCACCTCACCCCCTTGCAAACCAGCCAAGCAGTCTGTCCAGAGCCAATGTGAACAAGCTCACGTTCATTAAAATGAGCCAGGCATGGATCCCACAGGACTTGTCCGTACCTTGTGCAGAATAGACATGTATACCGGCCTTACCCAGCCATTGTTGTATTTTTGATCTTTCTCACTCTTTTGGGGTGTATCCTAATTTAAAAATAAATCAAATTAAAAACAAAAACCAGTGTTGGCTACCTCATCCTCCTCCACCGCCGCTTCCACCTACACAGCCACATCCACCGCCACCACAACCTCCTACTCCATATGGACCTTGTCCTCCTAGGTCAAGATTATTATTTTTTATTTTTATGTATTTTATGTTATTTTAAGTTATTTCCCTATCCACATTTGTTTGCAGAGCACTTGCCATGCTCTTAACAACATTGTTCTGCCATTTGCAGCCCTCTAGCCCTTTCCATTACTTTTTTGAGCCATTTTAATCCTCAAAAGTTCGGGTCCCCATTGACTTCAATGGGGCTCGGGTCCGGGGTCAAGTTCGGGTCAAGTTCGGGTTCCGAACTCGAACTTTTTTGCGAAGTTCGGCTGAACCCGTCGAACCCGAACATCCAGGTGTCCGCTCAACTCTAGTCGAATACTATTACGTAAACCAAAGATTGTTGTAAGATAAAATGAGAAGAGGGGTTTATTTCATTGGTATGTTGACTCGCCTTGGAAAGTACAGCAGCCCTTAGATGATTATTTTTGCGTTCAACCAATGGGATGTAATCCTCCCCACTGAGCTATTGTATTCTGACAGTGGCGAGAATTCCCCACTGTCCAAATACACTGATCAGTGCTGCTGACTATAGCTGATGGTGTTGATCGAGTGAACATTTTTCAAGAGGGCTGTTGTACAGAACTCGATTAGTAGATTCACTTCTGTACAAACATTTTGCTCATACATGAATCAAAAATCAGCCGGTCCATGCTCAACCAGCCAAATTTAGATGTATGTATAGCTGGCCTAACACACATAATGAGCTGAACGGTTTGGTACAGACGCCTACTGGGAAAAAGTAAATCTTGTTTTTCTGTTTTAAAAGTTTACTTTTTTAATTAGTAATTGAATAGTTTGTATTAAACAACAAAACAATGTCAGGTCAATACATCATCTTTTGAATGATGACACAAATTTATAGCTTTGGGTCACTCACCAATGCACGTTGGTAAAGTGTCATTCCACTGAGCCAAGGCATTAGGCACTGCATCACATCTGATGGACACGGATCCTTGGAGGATATATCCTGGGTTACACTCAAAGAAAACCACAGATCCAACGGCAAAGTCATTTCCAATCCTTTTTCCAAAACGTGGCTCTGGCACCGAGCTGCACTGAGTTGCACTTGTTCTAGGAACCGCTGTAAAAGAAATATGACAGCATTTTAAGAACCAATCCAGGCAGAAAGTAAGTCATTCATTGCTCCTGCTAACACTATCTTCTAACTAAACCTATTGTAATTTTTCTATGGTACCTTGCAATATTGATTTATAGAACTTTCAGAGGGCCACTGGTCTGTGTATCAGAGGGTAAATCAATTATTTTAAAAATGTCCTTTTGTATAATCATCTACAATGCAGGAAGTAAGCCAGAAGGATTAAACAAAGGATCTGAAATCCATCTTTAAGATCTTAAACAATACTGACCAGTAATTTTTTGCAATTAAAGGCAACTGTCTTTAATTAATTTTGCACCACCAATTTTGCACCACCTGATCTACTAAAAGTTTGGTACATAATATTAAATCACTCAACAATCATTTTTTTCTGAAAGACAAGATCTTGAAAGTCAAGGTCTCTTCACTTGAGATCCTGGATCTGCAATCTGCTTTGATCACCCATCCTATAGATTTTTTATTTTAGTTCATGTTACAGAGAATGACATAGGATAAGTAGGAACACTCAAGGCTCCAGGGTGGATTGAAACATTTAAGAAGCCAACATGAGTGGGAATGCCATAGGCTTCAAGGTGGGCTGGAACAGCACTGCTTTGAGATCTCACCACTGGATTCCTCTAGAGACAGAAAAACCAAATAAATTTCTCAGACTACCACACTTTTCTGTACAGGAAATACCAATCTTTAAAAATTTTCACTGTTATGCCTTGTACACACGATCGGATTTCCGATGGAATAAAATCCGATGGACTTGTTTCATCAGAAATTCTGATTGTGTGTGGGCCCCATCGGACTTTTTTCCATCGGAGTAAAAAAATAGAACATGTTTTAAATTTTTCCGATGGGAAATTCCAATCGTCTGTGTGGAATTCCATTGGAGAAAAATCCACGCATGCTCAGAATCAAGCCGACTCAAGCTCGGAAGCATTGAACTTCATTTTTTTCGGCTTGTCGTAATGTTTTATGTCACCGCGTTTTGGACGGTCGGAATTTAGTCTGACAGTGTGTATGCAAGACTGATTGAAGTCAGCTTCATCGGAATTCCAACGGAAAATTCCATCGGAAATCCGATCGTGTGTACAAGGCATTATTGACATTATCCGGCTTTTAATTATTTTGTTTGTTATTGTGAGATAACTCTACAATCCCAACAAAACTTGAAAAGGCATACTAAATGGAGTACATACTAAAACATATGTTTCTAGTACGTCTCCAAAAAAAGGTATAGTTGGAAAATTAATACAGAACTCTTGGCAAACATCTGCATAGATGGATCATATACATATATATGTTTATAACTATTTTACTTTTACATACTTGTGATTTTCGCACAGTTTCCCCAACTGCACAGCCATTTAGGTAGGATATATTTATTACCAATTCAGCTTCCTATCTTACCTCTCTACTGCACGTTTCCATTTGGCAAGGAAGCAGCATAATCAACCCTAGACTGGCTGAACAGAACTTCTAATTCCTTGCCAAATGAAGCAGTAGTATGTAAGGTGTTTTTTTAGCTGTTTTCCCATAGTTGCACTTTAGGTCTCCCTGGCCTGCATATCACAGGTTAAGAAGCAGAGAACTCTAGGTTCCAAGGTAGCTACAATGAGAATTGTTCAGCTAGTGGAGAGAATCAATGGTGTATTGCTAACTGCTGATATTTAACTAGAGGATTGTATCCCTGCAGAATCAGTTTACATGTCAAATAATCATAATTTACTGAAATGCAAAAGTTTCAAAATCGAATAAAGGTGAGAGGACGCCAACCCACAACTGTGTAGACAATATCACATGCCCGTTCAAGTGTAACCAACACTTTAACATAAACAAATATATAGGCACTGGCCCTTTAAATATAAAAGTGTTTAAAACATTTGAATAAATCTTCAACCCAAATTTTTTTTATCAATTTTTACCCACAAGTAAAGCAAACCCATACATTTTAATCAATATAAAGTCAAACATATATACTGTATATAAAATCCCCAATCGCTGTGTTCTTGAAAATAACTAGGTGCTAAAATCTTCTTGATGACCATGTGCTCCACCATGTTTAGATAAATTCCTCACTCACCAGATCTCTACAGCTGACAAAGCAGCCTGCAAGCACTAGATATCAAATCCACGATGTGGGATAACTGTAACCAATCTGCCCATAGATGCCACTGTCAATTCTCATTCAGCAGAAACAACCAGCCGATAGCCCAGAGCTTATAGTGTAGTAAGTTTTATTAAGAGGGTATTCAAGATAAAATATATGTACATACATGAACAGAGGAAAGGAAAAACATACCGCTCAAAAGCTTGAGAATTCACTAAATGGCTGCTTCCGCCCAGTCACTCACACAGGTGCTGGCTCTGCACTGATGCATGGGAGAAAAAGAAACCCTGGACTGCCGCACTCTGTATAGACAGTTATTTATTCCAAAATTTCAAGTAAAAAATCCAAATTCAAAATAAATCCATAAATCCAAAACAACAAATGCAGATAGTATGCATGCAGGGAAGGGTGGCTAACGCGTTTCACGTCACGAATTGACGCTTACTCATTACTTGAAATTTTGGAATAAATAACTGTCTATACAGAGTGCGGCAGTCCAGGGTTTCTTTTTCTCCCATACATACATGAACAGGTGCCAAGGAAAGGCACCAACACAAATAGCCCTCTTGTAAGGACCTATTCCTCGCACCACTGATCGTAGCCACAGAGACGGCGTGCACTCCATGAAACTGGAAGTGGTGTCAGAGTTGGTTGAGGATTTATTTCACCTGTATTAACCACTTGCCTACCAAGCCAATTCTGACATTTATTTCTACATGTAAAAATCATATTTTTTTTGCTAGAAAATTACACAAAACCCCCAAATATTATATATGTTTTTTTTAGCAGAGACCCTAGAGAATAAAATGGCAGTCATTGCAACTTTTTTATCTTGCACGGTATTTCCGCAGCAATTTTTCAAATGTGTTTTTTGGGGAAAAAAAGTTTCATGCATTAAAAAACAAAAACAGTAAAGTTACCCAATTTTTTTGCATAATGTTAAAGCTGATGTTACGCCGAGTAAATAGATACCTAACCTGTCATGCCTCAAAATTGCACACGCTCGTGGAATGGCGCCACACTTCAGTACTTAAAAATCCCCATAGGCGACGTTTTTGTTTTTTTTTTACAGGTTACATGTTTTGAGTTACAGAGGAGGTTCTGGGCTAGAATTATTTTTCTCACTCTAACGTTCATGGCGATACCTCACATGTGTGGTTTGAACGCCGTTTACATAGGTGGAAGCGACTTACCTATGTTTTCGCTTCTGCAAGAGAGCTTTAATTTTTAATTTTACTTTTATTTTTCTAGTTTGATGCTTTCTTTTTACTTTTTTTTTTTGATCACTTTTATTCCTATTACAAGGAATGTAAACATCCATTGTAATAGGAAAAGTGCATGACAGGTTCTCTTTACAGTGAGATTCGGGGTCAATAAGTCATGAGATCTCACCTCTAGGCTGGGAAGCCTGAAAAAAAAAAGAGATCCTGCTTTCCCAAACGAGGCAGCGTAATTTTTTCAAATGCAGAGGCCGGGCGTGCATCATAACATTACACCCAGCCTCCAAACGATCATAGAGACTTTGGGGACCATCTGGCCCATCAGGAAATCTCTAGGGTCATCATCCGGCGCCGGTCGGTTCCTTCTCCGGTTCGCCGATCGCAGGGGCGAGCCGAAAGAAGCACCGGAGGGCGGTGGGGCGGGGGTGTCCCATCCCGCAGCCTATAAGAATGATCAAGCGGCTGAACAGCCGCTATGATTGTTCTTATGGTTAAGGGATTCACCTACTGTAAAAGAAGATGTCTGAATGATGTCTGTAGCTGCAGGCATCATTCCGACATCACTGTGGGAAGCGGTTAAACACGTTTCACGGTAGTTATGTTTTCTATGTTCCTATGTTTTTTTCACAATACTTTTGGAATGTTTTAATTTCTCAACATTAAACATTGCCAAAGCAAAGCCAACTTCAACACTTGGAATTAACCAGGTGCTTTATTACTGAAGACATATCATTTTAATAAAAGCAGCTTCTCAAAACTGTAATGATAGCTTCAGATGTAATATTGCTACAATATGATGTGACTCTGATTTTGTTTTTGTCAGTTAGGCTGTATATGCCAGGAAAGCGTTATTAAATGTCATATTGATTTACTAATATGATAAGGAAAGAAGCTGCAGTGTCCAAAGATTCTGTCAGTGTTTTTGAATTTGAGTTAGTCATGGGTATTAGTGACTTAAACATGTAAGTACAGAAAATATTCAGATTTGTGGATGCACAAACACACATTTCAAATTGCAAGCACCTGCTATAATAGATATATAAGCCCAAAAACAAAAAAATATTTTGGATAGGTTGGGGAAGAGATAGAACTTCTGACACAATGCTTGTTGGGGGGATTTCCCTACACTTTCTGTGCCTGTAACATAATGGTGGCTTTGGAACCAGAAATTAACAACAATAAAAGCAATTTTTTCAGTGTCCTTGTCAGAGATTTTTCCTAACGTTCCATTATCAAATGTCCCCTAACTAGACTATAGACAGCAATAACAAGCATTGAAAAATAAATGATTAACCACTTAAGGACCGCCTCCTGTATATATGTCGGCAGAATGGCATGGACAGGCATAGGCACGTAAGGTACGTCCCCTTTAAGATGCCGCCGTGTGGTCGCACGCGACCCTGCCCCTTTCTCCGTGAGCCTGACTGTGGGACACCCGCGATCTTCTCACGGGGAGATAGAGTGGGGAGATGCTTATGTAAACAAGAATCTCCCCTCTCTGCCTGGTGACAATGACAGTGATCATCGGTTCCTGTAATCGGAAGCGGTGATCAGTGTCTTGTCACACACAGTCCATCCCCCCTACAGTTAGAAGCACTCATCAGGGCACACTTAACCCTTACAGCACCACCTACTGGTTAACCCCTTCAATGCCAGTGTCATTTTCACAGTAATCAGTGCATTTTTATATCACTGATCGCTGTAAAAATTACAATGGTCCCAAAAATGTGTCAAAAGTGTCCGATGTGTCCGCCATAATGTCAGGAACTTCACTTCTAAACCTCTGTAGCAGTAGAAATCTGACAGGGGATCTAACCCTTCCTATATAATTTTTGCCTTGAGTTACCCCTTAAGGTACAAATTTAAACCACCTATATTTTCAAACTCTCATGCCGCATACACACGATCGTTTTTCATGCCGTTAAAAATGCCATTTTTAAAAATGGCCATTAAAACCGATCGTGTGTATGCTCCAGAGCATTTTTAACGGCGTGAAAAACGGCCATTAAAAATTTCGAACATGCTTTATTTTTTCATGTCGTTTTTCATGTTGTTTTTTTTAACGACGTGAAAAACGATAGTGTGTATGCTTTTACGAGGTGAAAAAAAAACGGGCATGCTCAGAATCAAGTATGAGACGGGAGCGCACGTTTTGGTAAAACTAGCGTTCGTAATGGAGATAGCACATTCGTCACGCTGTAACGGACTGAAAAGCACGAGGCTGAAAAGCACAAATCGTCGCTCAACAAACTTTACTAACATGAAGGGTGGCGCCATTCGAACGGATCTTCCCCTTTATAGTGCCGTCGTACGTGTTGTACGTAAACTGCGCTTTGCTCGAGCGTTTTTTTCATGATCGTGTGTACGCAAGACAGGGTTGAGAGGAAACAAGAAAAAAACGAAGAGAAAAACGTCGGTTTTAAAAATAACATTAAAAACGGACGTGTGTACGCGGCATCAGTAATTCACATCCACTCTTTATGATTTCTAAATCTTTAAGGTAACATGGTATATGATACTAATTAAGTCTATACTCCTTTACTTCTTCAGTGTACCACGCTAAACCATTTTTTATCTAAAAAGCACAATTTACAGGCATATTAGTAATTCATAAGAAAGGATTTAAACCACTTAAAGACCTTTCAAAAGTTTAGCACAATGTTTTGCACTTTACTATGCAAATAATTTAGCACTGAAAGCTGTGTTGAGTTTCCCCCTGTTATCAGATAAAACTCAAAAGGAGAACTTAGCAAAACAAATTTAGAAACATCTCCATACGTGACAAGTGACAACCGATAAAAATGAATTTTTATGAAACAAAATTTAAGTTAAGTTATAAACTTGAAAGATAAAATCCAAAGATCGTTTACCCTTAAGCCCAGTACACACAATCGGATTTCCGATTGAATAAAATCCGATGGATTTTTCCATCGGATTTTCGATGAAGCTGACTTCCATCAGTCTTGCCTACACACCATCAGTCAAAAATCCGACCATCCCAAACGCTCATACATGATCGGTTTGTCTGAGGAAAAAAGTCCATTGGACTGTTTTCATCGGTAAAACCGATCGTGTGTACAGGGCTTTAGTCTACATCACACACACACACACACAAATGTGAATAAGACAATAAATAAAGCACATTTTAAATTATGTGCTTTATTTGGAGTATTCCATCCAGTTCTGGGCACCAGTCCTTAGGAGGGATGTGCTGGAGCTGGAGACTAGAAGGACTAGAGGACCTCAGTTATAGGGAAAGACTGCAAGCACTGAACTTATTCTCTCTAAAGATGAGACGCTTGAGTGGGGGTATGATTGCAATGTACAAATACCATACTGGTGACCCCACAATAGGGTTAAAACTTTTCTGTGCAAGGGAATTTAAAAGGACACACGGATATTCACTAAAATTAGAAGAGAAGCAGTTTAACCTTAAAGTGCGTAGAGGGTTCTTTACTGTTAAAGTGGTAAGGATGTGGAATTCTCTTCCACAGGCAGTGATTACAGCGGGGAGCTTCAATAATTTAAAAAAACTATTAGATTAGGCACCTAAACAACCAAAACATACAGGGATATACAATGTAATATTAATATAAAAACACACACACACAGGTTGGACTTGATGGACTTGTGTCTTTTTTCAACCTCACCAACTATTAATTATACATAATGCAAAGACCTAGCCTTAGAACCTATTTTAGGAAGAATAAGATAATTTTATTAGTAACCATACTGTGTAGAACAGGCAGATCAGTTTTTTTTTTGTTTGCATTATATGACCCTGTAATTATAATAAAGTGTTTCTTATTATCTGCATTTTATTTAGAATGTTAGATATAAGACCTATCAAGTCAGCAGGAAAAATATGTTAGTACAGTATATATTATTGCCATGTGTGTGCCTGAGATCTTCCTTACCATATAAATAATAAATGTAAAATAAATAATATGTTTAAAAATTGACTTTATTAAAATACACTAACACAGCAACAGTATGCTCTAAATAATATTTCTCTTGTTACTCTTGTTATTTTTCAGTTTTGACCTCCATAATTTCCTGAAAAGACTGACTCTGTACCTGTTAGTGGCTAATGATCATATTTTATAATGATGGTGGTGGTTAATGTGATAGACACATTTTGAAAGTAAGAAAAAATACCCCATTGTAACAATTAGTATAGTTTTCACTTAAACCATTAATGACAGAAAATGGTTTTACAGCTTTTGAGCATGAACCATAAAAGATCTTTAGTGGACCATATCTGTGAGCAGTAATTACTAAAAAGAAACAAATCAAAAACCCTTTACAAACACACACATCATGTACTTTTTCTTCAATTGTGATTTTTTATTTTTATTTCTTGCATACCTTTTATGGCTTTGTAGTGGAACACATCATTTATTTCTGTTACAATTGTATACTACCCCCTCTTTGTGCCTAATCTGCTGACCGGGCAGTGAAAGAGCAGTCAGAGATAAGGTCATACCTCTGCACATCCTGCTCTCTTCCCCATCAGCTTTTTTCTTGTAGACAGGCAGCACATTTAATGGGTTGATTTACTAAAACTGAAGAGTGCACAATCGGTGCAGTTTTAGTAAATTGAGCCCTAATTTTCTACTGAACCTACTTCTTTCTCTTCCAGTCTGCTGTACAGAAGATTGCAAGAGCCTGATAGAACATCACATTCAGGTGCTTACACTAGTTGCATTTAAACGATCCATTGATCTGCCTCTGGTGTTCAGCACTACAGTAACAACCAATATGGTTGGCCAAAGACCAGAGGATTTTCCATTCTATGTGACAAAGATTTAACAAGCTCGGATGACAAACCATATTTGTGAAATAGATAATGTCTATTATTAACTTTTTTTTGTTTATAAACTTCTTTTATTATTAACTTTTTAAGACTGCGTAACATACACTGAGCAAAATTATAAACGCAATAGTTTTGTGTTTGCCCCTATTTATCATGAGCTGCACGCAAAGATCTACAACTTTTTCTATGTACACAAAAGGCCTATTTCTCTCAAATATTGTTCACATATTGTTCACAATATTGCCCACTCAAGTTGGGTACGACGACGAACTACAGTAAAAATCCATACCTGACCCTTATCCGAGCACACAGCCTGGCAGGTCAGGAAAGGGGTCGGGGACGAGCGAGCGCCATCCCTCCTGAACCGTACCAGGCCGCATGCCCTCAACATGGGGGGGTTGTTGCTTTGGACCTTGCAAAGCACCTTGTCCCCATGTTGATGAGGACAAGGGCCTCTTCCCGACAACCCTGGCCATTGGTTGTTGGGGTCTGCGGGCGGGGGGCTTATCGGAATATGGGCGCCTCCTTTAATAAGGGGGCCCCAGATCCCAGCCCCCCACCCTATGTGAATGAGTATGGGGTACATTGTACCCCTACCCATTCACCTGAAAAAAGTGTAAACAATAAAACACACTACACAGATTTTTAAAGTAATTTATTAGGCAGCTCCAGGGGTCTCTTCCGCCTTCTCCCCTCTCCGGTTCTTCTCCAGCTGTCCGGTGTCTTCTGCCGGGTTCTTCTGCTCTTTTGCCTGCTCTTTTGCTAACTCTTGCCTGGTCTTCTCTGTTGTCTTCTTCCCTCTGCTCTTCTTCCGATGTTAACTCACAGCTCTCTCCCGCCATAATGCCGGGTACGCAGTGTGCAACGACTTATATTGGCATGGGGCGGGGTCACCGGGTGATTTCATCCGGTGACCCAGCCCCTTATGACATCACCACCTGGGACATGATGGGGTGGTGAGGTCATAATGGGCAGGGCCACCAGATGACATCACCCCATGCCAATATAAGTTGTTGCACACCGCGCACACAGCATTACAGCGGGAGAGAGCGTTAAGTCAACATCGGAAGAAGAGCAGAGGGAAGAAGACAACGGAGAAGACTGGGCAAGAGCTAGAAAAAGAGCGAGCAAAATAGCAGAAGAACACGGCAGAAGACACCGGACAGTGGGAGAAGAACCAGAGAGAGTGGAGAAGAGGCCGGAGACTTAGGAGAGAAGGCGGAAGAGACCACCAGAGCTGTCTAATAAATTACTTTAAAAACCTGTGTAGTGTGTTTTATTGTTGACACTTTTTTTTCAGGTTAATGGGTAGGGGTTCAATGTACCCCATATTCATTCACATAGGGTGGGAGGCCAGGATCTGGGGCCCCCTTAATAAAGGGGGCTCCCAGATTCCGATAAGCCCCCCGCCAGGGTTGTCGGGAAGAGGCCCTTGTCCTCATCAACATGGGGCCAAGGTGCTTTGGGGTGGGGGTGGTGCAGGGCCCCCCTGCCCCAAAGCACCAGCCCCCCATGTTGAGGGCATGCGGCCTGGTATGGTTCAGGAGGGGGGCACTCGTTCGTCCCCACCCCCTTTCCTGACCTGACGGGCTGCATGCATGGATATGGATCTGGTATAGATTTTGGGGGGACCCCCACGCCATTTTTTCACCGTGGGGGTTCTCCTAAAATCCATACCAGACTGAAGGGCCCGGTATGCTCTTGGAGGGGGGAACCCATATCGGTTTAAAAAAAAATTGACGTGGAGTTCCCCTTCATGCACAAATCGCATGCCAAAGTCGGATTCGGCAATACTGGGACCCGACTTTGATCCAACTTCAGAAAAAAAGTAGTGCAGGAACTGCTTTGAAGTCGGAATGACTTAAAGTTGTGCTAATATAAATGGTAGTCATTGAAAATCATGGAGAATGACTTGTCATGCGATTTTGCAGTCGAAAATCGTGGGACAAGTCGTATAAGTGTGAAAGGGGCCTTAGACAGATTTGTGAAGAATATTAGAGAGAAAGCACACTCAACCGTGCTCCCAGCAATAAGACTGAGTTGTTATTGACAGCTCAGAGTCTCATCCAATGGTCATGTGATCAATATAATCACTGTGATTAACCAATCACAGCGATCACTACTGTAAAGATTCAGCCTCTTATTCCTTCCCTGTGAAGCAGAATATATTCATTGTATCTTTTTCTCCTTGTTAGAGTAAAATTTTGTAAAAAAAAAAGTTAATTGAAAGAAAAAATAAAGGATAACTATATCAGGATTGATCTAATTTAGTGAGTGTCAGTGCAAGTTAGCAACAGTGTTAGCATTAGAAATGTGCAGAATGAAAAAAAATATTTAGTTTCAAATCGTTATTTGCATAAGTTTGTTTAGTTAAATTAATTTAATCAGTTTTATTTGTTTTTGGAATTTGTTTTGTTTATTCGTATTTGAATCGATTCCAATTTTCCAAATTCAAATTTGAATCAATTCTAAACGTTTTTCAAATCAATTTTGAATAGTTTTCGAATTCGAACAGTTTTTGAATTTGAATCGTTTTCCAATTTCCAAAGAGAATAAAATAGAATAGAAAATAAAGGAATCAAATAGAAAAAATTGAATAGAATAGAAAAAGAACATCACAGAAAATAAAAGAATAGAATAGAATAGAATAGAAGACTAACAAATAGAAGAGAATACAAAAAGAATAGAAAAAAAACATGTAAAATAGAAAAGAATATAATAAAAAAAAAACAATAGAATAGAATATAAATAATATAACCATTTCCCAAATTCAAATAAAATCAATTCGAATTTGAATAGACTAAAAAAAAGAATAGATTAGAATAGAATAGAAAATTACACAATAGTATAGAACAAAACAACAGAATAGAATATAATAGAATAGAAATAATATAACCATCTTCCTATTCAAATATTAAAATCAATTTTTTCTATTCTATTCAAATTAAATTTGAAGTTTGGGAAATGGTTCTATTTTTTCTATTCTATTCTATTCTATTCTATTCTATTCTATTTTTTTTATTCTTTTATTTTTCTATTTGTTTTATTCTATTCTTTTCTATTTTATTATTTTATTTTCTATTTTATTCTTTCTATTCTCTTCTAATCTTTTCTGTTCAAATTTGAGTTTATCCTATTCAAAATTTGAATTTATATTATTCAGAATTTGAATTCAGAAGATGGTTACATTTTTTTTTATTCTATTCTATTGTTTTTTTATAGTATTCTGCTATTTTCTATTCTATTCTAATCTATTATTTTCTATTCTATTCCATTCAATTTCAAATTGATTCTATTTAATTTTTTGGAAATGGTTCTATTCTTTCTATTCTATTCTATTCTATTCTATTGTTTTTTTAATTATATTCTTGTATATGCTATTTTATTCTATTATATTCTTTTATTCTATTTTAAATTTGAATTTCAGAAGATGGTTATATTCATTATTTCTTTATTCTATTCTATGCTATTCATTTCTATTATATTCTGTGCTTTTATTTTCTATTCTATTTTGTTCTGTTTTACTCTACTTTATATTCTATTCTTTTATTTTCTGTTACATTCTTTTATATTATATTATATATTTTTTCTATTCTATTCCTTTACTTTCTATTCTGTTTTATTCTCTTTGGAAATTCGAAAACTTTTCAAATTCGAAAACTTTTCAAATTCGAAAACTTTTCAAATTCGAAAACGTATAGAATTGGAAAACTTTTCAAAAATGAAAGCTATTGGAAACTGATTCAAAAACTATTTAAATCTATTTAAAAACTATGCAAATCTATTTGAATTTAAATTTTGCCAGAATAATTTTTTCGTAATTTAAATTCAGTACAACTGTAATTCCAAAATTCGGATACATCCAAATTTCCGAAAAACGAAACAAACTGCACATGTCTAGTTAGAATCAGTATGTTATAGGTAGGAAAAATATTGTATATTTATTGTCAGTGTGAGTGGTAGTGTCAGTGTGTATAGCTAGAACAATTTGGAAGTTGCATAAAAATGTTTTTTTATATTTCTGGCCAGTTTTCCTTTGATAAAAAAAATAAAAATCAGGAGATATCCATTACAGTGATTGTAAAGCTTAAAGCTTTATAGTTTTTTTAATTATTAAAATAACAAACATGTCCTAGTGGCCCTGAATCTTCTCTTCTTGGGTCTACTGTCGGCGCTCTGGGCTCCTCCTCTTCTTGGTGTGCAACCATAGAAAGTGGCTTCCTATGGGGCACACCTGTGATCCTAGTGGCCAAAGATCCACATCATGCTCAAGATATAAGTACTTATACCCTTAATGCATTATGTTGGCATCAGCAGTTAGACGTACATATTCAGCTGCAACAGTTAATTTCACTCCAAGGTTGCCAAATGTTTATATTGTTCATACCCTTTACATACTTTGGTTACTTAGCAGACATGTAACATTCCCTAGTATACACACGGGCTTAATGTCCGCCCATTTTTATTGAACCAGCCGATGTTGCCCGACAATTAGCCTGAGTGTACTAGTCTATAGAGAGGAGCATGTGGCCAGAAATAATAGCGCTGTTTGCTCTACACTAGTAGCTGTTAGGTGCATCAGTGGAGGATAGGGAGCATGCACAGGACAAAAAAGAAGCCTGAAAACAACAGTGAGAGACCTAAAAAAATAAAAAATAGAGCCAAAGTATGCTTGATATTTTAGGAACAATTAATGTAAAAAGTTAGTTAAGTGTCACTTTAACCACTTCCCTACCCAGCCATAGACAAATGACGTCCACAGATGGGATCTCCCATCCTGGGTGGACGTCATATGACATCCTCGGCTTTGTAGGGGGATATCTGAATGATGCCTGCAGCTAAAGGCATCATTCAGATATCCTTTTGAAGTGCCGGCGATTCTGTGCACCATAAGAATGATCATAGCGGCGGTTCCGCCGCTTGATCGTTCTTATAGGCGGCAGGAGGGGACACCCCCCCCTCCCGCCGCCATCCGGTGCTTCTCCGGGCTCCCCCGTGCGATCGGGGACCCGGAGCGAATCTTCCGGCATCGTTGGTGGAGTCACGTGATGAGCATAGAGATGACTGGTGACCAGATGGTCACCAGTCATCTCTATGATCGTCGGAGGCCTGGGCGCGATGTGATGACGTCACGCCCGGGTCTCAAATGCAAACAAAGCCGCCATTGCGGCTGTAAGTATGAAATCAGTGAAAAAATTTTCACTGATCTCATGCTTTCCAGCCTGGAGGAGAGATGTGGGGTCTTATTGACCCCGCATCTCTCAATAAAGAGAACCTGTCACACACATTCCTATTACAAGGGATGTTTACATTACTTGTAATAGAAATAAAAGTGATCAAAAAAAAATAAAAATAAAATCATTGTAAAAAAATAAATAAATAAGTAAAATAAATAAATAAATAATGAAAAAAATAAAATAAAATGCCCCTGTCCCCGGTAGCTCGCGATCAGAAGCGAATGCACACATAAGTCGCCCACATATGTAAACGCCGTTCAAACCACGCATGTGAGGTATCGCCGCGTGCGTTAGAGCACGTGCAACAATTCTAGCACTAGACCTCCTCTGTAATTCTAACCTGGTAACCTGTAAAAAAAATTAAAGCGTCGCCTATGGAGATTTTTAAGTACCGAAGTTTGGCGCCATTCCATGAGTGTGCGCAATTTTAAAGCGTGACATGTTAGGTATCTATTTACTGGGCGTAACATTATCTTTCATATGCTCCCAAAAAATTGGGCTAACTTTACTGTTTTGTTATTTTTTAATTCATGAAACCATTTTTTTTTTTTAAAAGGCGTTTGAAAAATTATTACGCAAATATTGTGCAAGAAAAAATGTTGCAATGACCATCATTTTATTCCCTAGGGTGTCTGCTAAAAAAAAATATATAATGTTTGGGGGTTCTGAGTAATTTTCTAGCAAAAGAATGATGATTTGTACATGTAGGAGAGAAGTGCCAAAATAGGCCCGGTATTGAATAGGTACAAAAAGCCCTGTATTGAAGTGGTTAAGATATCAATCTAGTGCTCAGGAATTTACAAGGTCACTTGAATTCTAGTAAGAGCAATAGGCATTTTACTGGACCTGCAGAATTAGCTTCTTAATTATATTACATCATTGTTCTTACGTTTAAATGTTAATAACATGAAATTTAAAGAAGTTTTAATTTAATTTAATTTAATTTAATTAACTTTGAACCCCAAATTCCTCCAAATCATTAGCTTTTCATTAGATTCGAAAAATATTTTTCGCTCTCATATAGATGTACAGTATATCCAAGGTATGTTCATCCTACACTTTGAACGACTAAGGACAAAGGACATGTTTCGCCATATAGGAATAGACAAGCTAATCCAATACACTGTGGAGTTCATCTTTCTATTCCGACTTATGCAAATCCTGATATTATTTCACACAATGTAATGTTCTGTAAAAAAATAATAAAAAAGGCACATTGAAAGACTTAATGCAATACAACTGAAGAACTAGATTCAAACTATGTTTATTACTTTACTGATCTATATGTAGTTATGGAAAATTATAACCAATATGTATTAAATAGAAAGCTTCAAATACAATACATATTCCATGTATTGCTAAAGCTACATATGTAATTACCTTGATAGACAAAGTGAAATCCTTTCGATGTCAAAGGTCCAATAGATGTGAATCTAACAATAATCTGGTTACCAGAACTTAGTGGAAGCGACTCCCCTACTCAACAGAATAAATAAAACAAAATTTATTAACAAGCCAACAATAGTTGAAGTCTGATTGTGTCGTGGATAAGAATGTTACAGTATATGCAGATAAAAATAAAATATAAAAAAGTACTTTTTATATGATCTTGTCAATGATCATCACTCATTGTGACTCACAGGAAAGGGATTTTACATTTCATAAAAAAAAAAAACATGCTATTTTATTACCATATGTTGACTTCTCTTTGAAGAGCAGAAGGTTGATAGTTGTGAAAAAGAAAATCTGCAATATTGTAATTTTCCTGGGACTTAAAGCAGAGGTCCGCGGATTAAAAAAAAAAAAAAGTCAGCAGCTACAAATACTGCAGCTGTTGACTTTTAAAATAAGGACACTTACCTGTCCTGGGCGCCCGCGATGTCGGCACCCAAAGCCAATCTATCCCTCGGCACTCGGGTGCTGCTGCCGCCATCTTCGGTAAGGTAATCAGGAAGTGAAGCCTTGCGGCTTCACTTTCTGGTTCCCTACTGCACTTGCATGTCTCGCGCTGCGCATTCCTACTGGTCCCTGCTGTATTCTGGGACTTGTGTGTCTCTTAGAAAACAGCGGGGGGACGGAGAAGGCACCGGAAGTTGCGTAGATAACCGCAGTTGGCTCGGGTATCTATGTCCGGAAGTTTAAGCAAAATACCTGTATTAGACAGGTATCTGCCCCCTCCCCCCTGAAAGGTGCCAAATGTGACACCGGAGGGGGGGAGGAACCGGAAAAGCAGAAGTTCCATTTTTGGGTGGAACTCTGCTTCAAGAACTAGAAGGGTCAATTTATAGGTAAAAGATGACAATGTTTCAGGACCTGACACTTTGACTACCATCCTATTTGCTGTCACAGCCAAATGATCCATCAGTTGACAAACGTGGTATATAAACTCATCATACAAGCACTTTTTATGCACCTCCATAAACTTAGGCCGGCCATACATGACGCAAATTTGCTTGATTACCCCATCAACAAAGACAGTGTTGATGCCGGAATCGCTCCTGCCAGACCATTGTCTTCTTCCAGCGGGAGAAGACAGTGATTATTGTTAGTGGCTATAGCAGCCACTAGTAATAATCGCAAGTAAAACCCAGCATGCTGGTTGTACCCAAGTTAATTGATCAATGCCTATACACAGATCAAATTTTTTGCCAGTTCCTGCTGAACCGGTTGAGATTCGAACTGTGTATGGCCTGCCTTAAAGTTGAATTCCAGACTATATCTAACTAAGCTTAATACTGGTCCACCCTTCTTCTAACTGCTATTCTAACTACACTGTAGAAGAAAGATGCTTATACTTACCTATTTTCAGGGTGCTTTGGTCTGATGGGATGATCGGCTCCCAGTGGTGGCTTCAGCTGCAAGGAGGGACAGCAGACAACTGATGCCCCATTGTAAGCCTATGGGTGACATCACCAACTAGGCATTTCGGCCATTGCTGGCGATCTCTCCTCTTCCCTGGGGAGATCATGTGACCGGACTGGAGCACTCTGAGAATAGGTAAGCATCTTTTTTCTACAGGGTAGTTAGAATAGCAGTGAGAAGGGGGGGGGGGATTTTAGACTTAGTTAGATATAGACTGGAATTCCACTTTAAGGTTTGGCCTTGAAGGCAAATAGGTGATTTTTTTAATTTTAAAGGATTCAGCAGGTGCTGCCCGAGAATCAAACTGTGCATGGCCATAAAGTGGTGTTCCAGTCTTGGCCTTAAAGGCAAATATGTGATTATTTTTATTTTAAAAGATCGAGTTAACAGTTGGATGGTCAAAACAACAGGGGATTCGAGCAGATCTGTTGAAGTTTTTTTTTTTTTTGCTTTCTTTTTTATAGACATTATAAAATGATCTTAAGTTAAATAAACAGATACTGGTTGCTGGAAATAGTGTGAATCTGGCCTTTAATCCCTCATGAACACTTTAACTTGCTTATTTGATAACCCTCTCCTGGACAGAGGCTTTTGATGTGTAGATGCCCAAACTAAATTTAGCAGTACAGTGGAACCTCGGTTTAAGAGTAACGCGGTTAACGAGCGTTTTGATTTACGAGCAACTTTTTTTTTTAAATTCTGACTCAGCTCGCGAGTGTTGTCTCGCAAGACGAGCAGAATCGAAGCTAATAGGGCCTGCAGTACCGCATGTGGCCCGAGGTGCAGGGGCGCCGGAGCTGAGCAGAGCCAAACAGCAACAATCATAGCTGTTCGGCAATGCCGACATGTCCCCGGGCCTTTCCAGCCGTTTCTGAGGCTCTCCAGCCCCCCCCCACCTATGGCCGCATGCGGTATTGCAATGCATTGAAGTCAATGCGGAACAAATTATTTTCGTTTCCATTGACTTCAATGGGGAAACTTGCTTTGATATGCGAGTTCTGTGGATTACGAGCATTCTTCTGGAACGGATTATGCTTGTAATCCGAAGTTCAACTGTATTAATAACTCCATGATTAATTTGCCCACCTAAGTATCTTCTACATTTTTTAAGGACATAGAAGGTGTTTATTTGATACAATGTTTTAGTAAACACCTTGATAAGTGAACTCATTTTAATTCCTTGTTTTAATACTAGTAGTGCTCAACATTGTACTTCTTTCTCTGTATCAGTACACAGAGTACTGAGAGGAATGGTGCCATTTACATGTTAGAGGTAACAGATAACAGATCTTTGGCCTACATATGCTCACCAGAATTGGCTGTAATGGAATAACATAATTGAGAACCTCGCCAATTTGTTTCTTTTCTTTTTAGTTAATTAGTGAGACCTTGGCTAATTCATACTGATAGTTCATAACTGCAACATTACTTATTGTTTTAGCAAATGGACCCACACCTGGGAACATTTATTTACAGATCACAGGCATCTGAAGGTCAAACTCTGTGGTGCTCTATTATCAATGAAGCTACATAAATTGGTTATTGTGTATGGTCAGCATAACTGTTGCCCCTTGATTAAAATGAAATGAAGACTTAACTTCTACTACCACTGTTATCAATATTATACCTGCTATTGCTTATTATAGGAATCCTACAACTTTTGCAGTCTTTTGAATTGTAACTTTAGAATTCTCATCTGTAAGCTTTCAAAATGCATATTGATGAACTTATTAAAGACACCTTCACCATTCTGCTAGACTAAGAGATGACAGCATTTAAAAAAAATGGGAAGTCCCTTTAGCAATGAATCATTTTGAAAGAGGCAAAAATATATATATATATATATATAAATAAAAAAAAAACATATGTTAAATGACCCAATGCCATCTCTTAGAAAAAGTACCTGAATGTGATCCTGAGAGAGAGGATAAGAGAGGCGACTGTTGAGTTGCTCCATCATATACCTCAACTACGTCGTGGAGAGACGTCTGGAAAAACACAAACTGGCCAAAAACCACTAAACAGCAATAACCAGTAGCAGAGAAAGAAAAGGGAGAGAAAAGAGAAAAAAATCATGTTCCAAGTTCATGATCATTAAGATTTTTAAATTGAAAAAAAAAAGTGACAGTTTATAAAAAAAGGCAAATAAATGCCCATAATGGATTACAAAATTAATAATGACAGTAGTAGTAATATTATTATTATTATTTTTTACAGCAAACATGAAAAGTAAAGCAACATCAATGCAGGTTTGCTGATTACTGTTTACTGGACAAAAAATATAAAATAGTAAAAATTTGTGGCTCTTAAATGGCTTATTTAAGTATTTATTACGGTTCGTGATTGTATGTCACTGTGTTAAATCAATTATTCATAAAACTCTTTCTGTGAAAAGGGGCTCTACACACACACTGTGTTGGTTTAACTAAAAGATCTGTTCTATATTCCAGACATTAGCCCCATGTATTATTTTTACTGGACATGTCTCTTTAAAGCTTTGCTTTCTGATCATGAAGCACTTCTTAATCATATGAACCCAGACACAATTTGTTTCCCATCCTTAGATATTTAAAAATGCATATACATTTTGTCCCAGTTTCTCTTCTCTGATTGTGATTATTATATGGTTCATCCAGCTTTACACATATAAATATAGATATATCCATTTTCACAACTTTACCCAACTTTTTATTAGAAGTCAGATAACAAAAGATCTTTGTTAATTATTTACACCAAAGAAATAAAATAAATAAAAGATTCCATGGGTCATTTTTTATGATCTAATGATGTTTTTCATCTGCTTATATAAAAATATCCCAGATAAATCTTGGCAGAAAAAAAAAATAATTGGGCCTTTTTGCAGGAAACAAACATGTATTACCAATAAATCAGAATCCATCTTGCTCTGGTTTGGTGTTCATAAAGTGAATTGGTTGTCAATAGATTACTGCACTTTATACTTAATGTTTAGCTGACTTATAAAATATGCCTGTATATTGTTAAGGACACCTAACATTTTAATATAAATTTTTACTAGATAGGTTAATATAAGTATTATACATGGTCTATAAAAATAAACTACATAAATAAAGAAGATACAATTACCCATTTACAAATGTATCTATGCTATCATTTCTATTTTTGTTAAATTTGGCATGTCTCTAAATATTAAGTCTAAATGTTTATTTTAGTTTGTATTTAAAAACAGATATTCACTGCAGATGAATCTTCCTGGTGCAGGTGTTTAAAATTACAGTAAATTATTAACAACATGTGAATGTTTTGTCTATATTACATTCACTGCTATAAATATCTCTTTTAAATACATATTGTAATGCTGTCATTGTAATGGTTAGTGAACTTTTTCATATAGAAGCTGGAAAGAGCTACAGTACACAGGCCTAAATACTTTTGCTTCACAGAAATTTACAGTATAATTTTCCTACCACAGAAAAAAAAATCAGAAATAAATGAACTGAGCATCACATGACTTGATAAAAGTTTGGAGAAAAAATTTCAAGCAATCCAGGTGAAAAACAAGACAAGTACTGGAAAACTGTACAACTTCTATTCCCTATAGCATTTGCATAACAGTGGACCCGAGATGCCAAATTGGACGTCCACAACAAAAACAAGAACCCCTGCAGCTCAACTAGACTTTTTTCTCAAATGTAAACAAAAATAATGTGATACTTTTACTGTGTATCTCACAAAAATAATACAAATATACAGAGAAAATGAACTGGATAAACTAAATAAACCAGTTAGACGTTTTTTTTTTTTTTTTTCAACAAATGCTATAGTTTTTGTATAGAACTTTATTCTCACTTAAAAACTGAAGAACATTGTGAAAAAATATTATCTTTAACCCCTTCCATACCGGGCCATTGGAAAATGACGCTGGCAGGAACCCTCTCTCCCTCCGGGTGGGCATCATATGACGTCCTGGGTTTGAGGGGGGATATCTGAATGATGCCTGCAGCTAGAGGCATCATTCAGATATCCTTTTTTTCAGCCAGCGATCCTGCGCACCATAAGAATGATCATAGTGGCAGTTCCGCCGCTTGATCGTTCTTACAGGTGGCGGGAGGGGACATCCCCATTCCCGCCGCCATCTGGTGCTTCTCCGGGCTCTCCCGTGCCATCGGGGACCCGGAGAGAATCGTCGGCGCCGGTGGTGGGTCACGTGACGAGCATAGAGATGACTGGTGATCAGATGGTCACTAGTCATCTCTATGACCGTCGGAGGCCTGGGCGCGATGTGATGACGTCACGCCCGGGTCCTCAAATGTAAACAAAGCCGCCATTGCGGCTGTAAGTATGAGATCAGTGAATTTTTTTTCACGATCTCATGCTTTCCAGCCTGGAGGAGAGATGTGGGGTCTTATTGACCCCGCATCTCTCCATAAAGAGGACCTGTCACACACATTCCTATTACAAGGGATGTTTACATTCCTTGTAATAGGAATAAAAGTGATCAAAAAAAAAGTGTAAAAAAAAAGTAAAAATAAAAAAAAAAAAGTAAAAAAAGAAAAAAAAAATAATATATATATTTTTTAAAACGCCCGTCCCCAATAGCTCGCGCTTAGAAGCGAACACACACGTAAGTCCCGCCCGCATATGTAAATGCTGTTCAAACCACATATGTGAGGTATCGCCGTGTGCGTTAGAGCGCGTGCAACAATTCTAGCACTAGACCTCCTCTGTAACTCTAACCTGGTAACCTGTAAAAAATTTCAAAGCGTCGCCTATGGAGATTTTTAAGTACCGAAGTTTGGCGCCATTCCATGAGTGTGCGCAATTTTAAAGCGTGACATGATCGGTATATTTTTACTCAGCGTAACATAAGCTTTCATATTTTACCAAAAAATTGGGCTAACTTTACTGTTTTGTTATTTTTTAATTCATGAAACCATTTTTTCCCCAAAAAAAGGCGTTTGAAAAATTATTGCGCAAATACCGTGCAAGATAAAAAGTTGCAACGACTGTCATTTTATTCCCTAGGGTGTGTGCTAAAAAAAACATATATAATGTTTGGGGGTTCTGAGTAATTTTCTAGCAAAAGAATGATGATTTGTACATGTAGGAGAGAAGTGCAAGAATAGGCCCGGTATGGAAGTGGTATAAAAAACCCTGTATGGAAGTGGTTAAAGGAAACATATGGTAGTATTTTATGATTGTATGTATTTATTTTTATTGTCAGAACACAAAATAACATTTAAAAATTTATTTTTTAAACCAGCAGGTGGAGCTTTAGGCTAATTTTTACATGTTTGCCAGGTTGGTCGTGTTTCTGCTGTTTTGCTGTATATTTTCCTTAGAAGAAAATAAAAGGCTTTATGAATCCAAAGTCATGGGTGCATTTTGCATGTTTTTCATTTCTTTTGCATTCGACATTATTTGTAAAGCAATAATGCTATATAAATATTAACCAAAACAATAAAAAAAAAATCTATATTATTGTCATTATATACTGTAAAGCTAAGTGTTTGTTAAAAAAATAGAGTCTAGGATTTCTTGGCATTTTATTTGTACATGTAAATAGGAAAAGGCAAATACTGCGCTAATGAAAAAGTGAAAAAAGTTGCTAGTAAAAGCCAAGCTGCGACACAATAAACATGTGATATCATGCAAAAATATATGTGTATAAGGAGAATAGTTGCGCTATATGAAAATATCTATATTCCTGTAAAAATAAAATTGTGATCAAATACTCAATTTGCAAGTGGATCAAAGGTAATGACCCTCAAATAAGTAGTGTATGCAACAACATGTATATCAATATTAATGAAAAAGAAATATGTGTATACAGTAAAAACAAAAAGATAGTCCAATGTATGAACAAGTGTCTCAAAGGTAATAAACCTCAAATAAACAGTGTATCTAACAACATTTATATCAATATTATTGAAAAAGAAAAATATGTGTATAGAGTAAAAACGAAAAAATAGTCCAATGTGTATACCCATACACTGAAAAGGTACTCAAATGAATAAAAAGATGAAAAAGGTGTATATGTAAGTTCGCTGGTTACAGGAGAGATGAATCCAGTTCCAGAATGTTGAAACACAAAAGAGGGGGATGCGTTAGGAAGATTGGAGCTGGAACAAATAGATGAGTTTCCACTACCACCAAAGGCATACAGGATAGGCCTCTCTCTGTGAAGAACACCAAAGATAATGGGGACCCTTACCGGATGAGGTGGACCTCCTCCAGTGGCAAGGTCATAATTGCCTGCAGATATAACCCTCTGCGGGGTATTTTTAATAAATATTTCAAAGTTAAATTGTAAAAAAATAATAAATAAAAACACTGACACCATTTACTCCCCCACCCCCCAAAAAAAATCATTCTAAAAAAATAACAAAAAAAATAAACATTTTAAAAATAAGAAAAAAATATATAAAAAATAAAATTGTAAAAAAACGACTGAAACGCCTCATCAGCGCCCATCAGTGCTGCATATTATTGCCACTGTCACATGACATAAAAAAAAAGTATCAGTACTTAAAAGTGGTATCGGTGCAACCCTATATACAATAAAATATTATGAACTTTCCAATAATCAGAACTTTGGAAGACATTTGCGGCCATCATTACTATACTGTAAGTACTTTAACATATCATTCCTATCATTTAGCTGCCTGTTTTCTCTTCACCCTTGCTTTATTACTTATTCACAGAATGAAAGGGCCCATGTGAGTGGTGAGATTGCTGGATCAAGGCTGAAGATCAACTTCGGAATGATGGAAGGCTTTATTTTAACCTCTATCTGACCACATAACACATATGTGTCAATGGTCAGCTCCCAGTCACGGTTTTTATATGGGATCTGCTGAGATGGGCTCCCATTTATATGACCACTGTGATAACCAGTCATAGAAATAACATGATCAGGAAATCTGTCTTGCCTCCCGGAGATAAGACCCACCTAAAGGACCACAAGGAGACAGCAGGAAGAGGTTAAAGGAGAAGTATGGCCAAAGCTTTTTTGGCCATATGTCTCTTGTGGGTCATAGGAGTGCACTTATTTGTGCTCTCCTGTGACCCAAAATCAGGTGACAGAAGGCTAAATCCCGCTGTCACTTGATATCACAGAGCCACTCCAGTTTTTTCAAAGGATAATGACAATAATGTCTGGATTCCCCCATATGCCTGATCGCCAGCTGGCCCAGCCTCTCAGTGTGGTTCTGAGAGCTTGAGCCAGCAAATTCCACCCCCTCTATTGCCTGGCACTCCAAAGCTGACTGAGATCTGAGCAATCAGTGGTCTTGTGTTAGGTTCTTGGCCTTAGATCCGGTGGGGGACAGCTGCAACATTAGACTGATGCTGCAGCAGGGAGGTGAGTATGTATGTTTTTTTTTTTTTAAAACTCAGACTTCTCCTTTAAGGACTATTTGACCAAAAGTGAAGGAGTCATGCAAGTGTATGATGCCTTATACATTAATATTAAAATGTAGGAAAATATTAAAGTATTACATTGAAATGTTTCATTTTACTGCAAAATATATCATATGTGCTGTGCCCATACAAGCCAAAATGGTTCAAAATCTGCAATTACAAATAATAATAAAAAATAAATTCAATGGATATATACTGTATATGAATAAATGGATATACTGTATATATTTGAGACTTTGGCTGGCAAGATTGTGACAACCAACTAGGTTTCTCACCATAACATAATGTGGGGCTCCAGAGATTGTGTCCGCTATGGAGAGCACACATTTGTTTTTTATTCCAATCTTAGTACGTTTTCTGCTGGGTCCTGGAATCCAGAGACATGGTAGAGCATTATGTTGGATAAAGCCTCCAGTCCTAGGTTTACATTTTACCAACTGCTAAAAGAGCCTCAAAAAGGTACAAGTGCAACCTATTTTTTATTTTTTTAAAAGTCATTAACCGGTTTCCAACCGGCTCACGCAGATATACTGCGGCAGAATGGCTCTCCTGGGCGAAATCCTGTACATATATGGCTTCGCCCAGGAGAGCCCAAAGAGGGCGCATGCCCGCTGCACAGCTGGGAACCCAATGCGCGTGGCCGGTGGGCGCTATCGCTGCCGGCCACATGTGATCGCGTGCACGAGTGGCAGCACAGGGGTTTGTGTGTGTAAACACACAAATCCCCGTGCTGTCTGAGGAGAGAAGACAGATTGTGTGCTTTTACAATGTAGAAACCATGATCTGTCATCTCTCCTAGTTAGTCCCATCCCCCCACAGTTAGAACACACAATAGGGAACACAGTTAACCCCTTGATCCCCCCTAGTGTTAACCCCTTCCCTGCCAGTGGCATTTACATTGTAATCAGTGCATATTTATAGCACTGATCGCTCTGTAAATGTCAGTGGTCCCAAAAATGTGTCAAAAGTGTCCGACTGGTCCGCTGCAATGTCGCAATACTTCAAAGAATTGCAGATCACCGCCATTACTAGTAAAAAAAAAATTAAAAAAATAAAAGCCATATAAATGCCATAAATCTTTCCCATAGTTTGTAGATGCTATAACTTTTGCGCAAACCAGACAATATACGCAATATACGTTTATTGCGATTTTTTTACCAGAAATATGTAGAAGAATACATATCAGCCTAAACTGAGGAAAAAAATAGTTTTTTTTAAAAAAGTGGGGATCTTTACTATAGCAAAAGGTAAGAGATTTTTTGTTTTTTTCAAAATTGTCGCTATTTTTTTGTTTATAGTGCAAAAAATAAAAACAGCAGAGATGATCAAATACCACCAAAAGAAAGCTCTATTTGTGGGAAAAAAAAGACGTAAATTTTGTTTGGGTACAATATTGCATGACCGCGCAATTGTCAGTTAAACCGACGCAATGTCGTATCACAAAAAATGGCAGCAGGGAGGTGAGAAGCCAAATCTTCCGGGGCTGAAGTGGTTAAGGAACACTCTGTTAATCAAGAACAGACATACAGTATGTTATGGGCTTGGATGAGTAGATGGTTTGCTTGTTTTACGCTATGGATTCGCTGCACAAAGCCATCCTCCTCCTGCCTTGAAACTGTATTTGTTGCCTTGCTGAATAAGAGGGCAGGACTAAACTTCCTGGACTATTCCTGGGTATCCCAGTCTGATGAATGGTTTACTACTGTCACCAATTTTCTCCTGCTAGCTTTCTGCAGAGTCATTTGTTCATGGCATCATACTGTGTTAAAGGATTCAGTTAACCTTTGGAACATGTTACATGTTAAACCTGTAATTAGGGTGTATCATGTAACATGTACCACCACACCCCTTCACCCCCTCACTCCCCTTTTTTCTGTGACAGCGGGTGGGGTCCTTCTCCTCCGCACCTCTGTCACAATTTAAATCAGCATGGCTGTGTGGGGCTTTGTGAATAGGAGACAAGCAGCACTGCTTGTCTCCTATTCTTGTTTCTACAGAGCCACTTCTCTGCTGGATGGCTGCCTGTCTCCATCTGTGTCACACAATGACACTCCTTAGAACTCATGGATCTTTTTTAGTCTGGACTGACTTTTTAAATATTTTAATTACTGCTGATGCTGTGTACTCACTACTCTCCCCCAACTCTGAGTTACTCATGTCACCTGCCCCTAGCTCTCACCATGTCCTCCCCTTTTGGGGCTCTGTGAATGCATGAGCTACAAATCCAGTCTACCACTATGACAGGTGGTTTGTAGTTCTCAATGGACCATGAGCACGCTGATGAGCACACTCATAGTTCATTCACGCCTCCTCTAGCTTTCAAACAGACACTCCATACAGAGAAATAAGGAGAAAGCTGGAGGCTCCGGCGATCAGCGATCTGCTGATTACGGGTGCAATACTTTGCAGGCTCCTGTAGAGAAAAAATAATAAATGACCAGAAATATGTGAATTTATCATTTTTTTCCTAAAAGGTGAGCCTTTAAGAGTGACTTTGTTATTGTTATTTTTATTTATTTTTTGTTACGTCACAGAAAGAGGTATGTAATTTCTTGTCTAGTTTTGGGAGGGGAAGGTAAACTTCCTATCTTTAATACTTGCCAAGTTCCAAAGGGCTCACTTACTGCCAGAGAGTGCTTAACGTATGAAGATTTATTCAGACAAATCAGCAGGTGACTTTGTCATTGGAGATCCGATAGATATGCATCTAAAGTTACAAAAACTCTTGTTCATTTTCAGAGTTGGAAGCACTCATGTCACTTCCAGCTGACACATGATGATGAACCTCTGATCTAAAAGTAATAATAATTTTAGACTGTCCACTTTCAAAATGGATACAAAAAAGTCAATAAATTGTTTTTGCAGACAGCATTTTTTATAGAATGGATAAGGTATTTCTATCAAGCTGGCCCTTGTTCACTTTGTTTAGCGATGGTGTCTAAAGTCATCAAGTACAATCAAGCAACAATCTAATAGAGCATCAATCTTATAATATAGGATGTAGTATGAATTAAGAGAATCTTAGAAGAACTGTACTGTATTGTACAGAAGAGGATCTTAAAGTGGAACTAAAATCTAATAATAAAAAATTGCAAGCAGGCAGACTCTATATTGTAGAAGACACATTCCTCAGACACATGCCTTGCCGAAGACAAATGTCTCTTCTGCAAAAAAAATAAACATACCTGTTCTCTCGCAGTTCTTTGTAGAATGTACACTGATCTGTGCATTCACAACTTAGTTTACATTCCAGCACTGTGCTTGGATGACTGCACTCCTGTGAATGTAGTGGAGTGATGTCATCTCGCTCCTGCCTATCAAGTTAGTTAAAGACCAGCACCCAGAAGAAGCCATGGAGATGTCACTGCTGGTGTGGGACCTCATTGCAGTAGAGGTGAGTATCACGGAGTTTATGTCCACTTAAACATGGCAAATTCAGATTTATTAATATTCTCTGGTTAGGTTATACATTGGCCAAACATTCCAAGTTTTTACATTTTAGCAAATTGACCAAGGGCATAAACAAATGGTTAAACTGTTATGGGGTTTATTTACTAAAGGCAAATAGACTGTGCACTTCACATCCACCCCTATAACCAACACTGAAATATGCGCTCAAAAAAAAAGTTCAGAAAAGTCTGGAGTCTATGCCTGCTGGCTACTCTGTTTGCATTTAAAATAACCAAATAACATAACCCATTACCATTTTGGAATAAAAAAACAAATCACTACATGTAAATCTCAAAGTGTATGATGTATGCAAAGCCCAAACTTTTTTGTTGTTTCAGATAGATTAGGGGTGGCATAAAACCGTTGTCAGGGTTTTTTTTTTTTTTTGCTGCCTGCATTTTACTGGAAAGATTTACCTTTATGTCCTGTCCCAGAGACACAAGAGGAAATATGATGTTTCTAAAAAGGTTTCACAGTGACAACTCATAACTTCCCCCCTAGAGGGGATGGCTCTCCCCAGTCACAAGCATTAATAACATTTCGCAAAGGGTCTAACCCTTCTCTACTCTATTAAATTAGTTGCTGGTTTGGACTAAATTTCAGTTGTCTCAAATGTTTTGCCAAACAGCCAAACTAAATGGGTTTTTGGCTGAGCAGAACCTCCAGAAGCATTTAGTAGCAATATTACTACCACTGCTAAATGTAACAGCTTCCTGTGTGGGGCCCCTGGTTATTAGGGAGCTGATGTGGGGGTCCCCCTCTGAAACGTATTTTTAGTGGGAAACCCATATTGTTTTTTTTTGTTTCATGGGGCCCTAATAACATATATTCCAAACCCTCATCTAGGATCAGGGTCTTGTATAGATGAAAGGATTCCCAAAGAATTTTGATTCCAAACAGAATAAAGCACCTGGGAATAGTAAATTACCAAATGTGAACAGCTTTCTCTTTTCTTTGTAAATGTCAGTCTTGCTGTTAAAGCGGAGGTTCACACAAAAAGTGAACATCTGCTTTTCGGAGGCCCTCCCCCCCTCCGGTGTCACATTTGGCACCTTTCAGGGGGGAAGGGGGTGCAGATACCTGTATAAAACAGGTATTTGCACCACTTCCGGATTCTGACTCCTTCGCCTCACCCCCCGCTGTCTTCTGGGAAACACACTGTTCCCAGGAGAGAGCGGGGACCAGTGACGGTGCGCCTCGATACTCGCGCATGCGCAGTAGGGAACCGGGAAGTGAAGCCGCAAGGCTTCACTTCCTGATTCCCTCGCCGAGGATTGCGGCGGAAGCATCCAAGGACTGAGCGATTGCTCAGCCTCGTCTGCTGACATCGCAGTGCACACTGGACAGGTAAGTGTCCATTTTTTAAAAGTCAGCAGCTGCAGTATTTGTAGCTGCTGCCTTTAAAAAAAAAAAATCGGGTGGACCTCCGCTTTAATATGTTGTATACATTGTACAGGTACTTTCACCCTGTTCCTGCCCAGGCCAATTTTTAGCTTTCAATGCTGTCACTCTTTTAACAACAATTGCGTGGTCGTGTAACACTGTATCCAAATAAAATAATTTTTGGACAGATGGAATTAAATCACCACTGGGTCTTTTATTTTTTGCTAAACAAATGAAAAAATACAGAATATTTTGAAGAAAAAAGTTTTTCTTTGTTTCTGTTAGAAAATGTTGTAAATAAGTGATTTTTCTCCTTCACTGATGTGCGTTAATGAGGCTGCACTGATATGCTTCACTGATGGGCACTGATAGGCTGCACTGATGGGCACAAATGAGGCAGCACTGATGGGCACTGATGAAGTGGCACCGATGGGCACTGATGAGGAGGCACTGATGAGGCTTCCCTTAATATGCAGCACTGATTGCCACTTATAGACGCCACTGGTGGGCACTTATGGGCACTTATAGGTGGCAATGATGGGCACTGATAGGCAGCACTGATGGGCACTGATAGGCGGCACTGATATGCGGCACTGATGGGCACTGATATGCTGCACTGATGGACACAAATATGCTGCACTGATGGGCTGCACTAATAACCAGGGCACTGATGATCAGTGTATATGTCCCCTGTAACTGGAAAGCCAGTTATAGACTTCCTTTCCTTAGACACTCACAGCACTGAGGAAAGTAAATGCCCATAACCGGCATTTGTTTACCTGTGAATGGCTGTGATTGGACACAATTGATCACATGGTAAAGAGCCAACGTCATTGGTTCTTTACCCTGATTGGTGATGCGCTGTGTCCAAGGGACACAGAACTACACTCCTCCTACACTCCTCTTTCATATTAGGCAGGTAATGTGATACTGGCAGAGTTACTAGGTAAAAATTCAGGAAATAAAGTTTGAATATCTAAGGACTGGTCAGCTAGACAATATTACATTTTTTACTCTGTTTTTTTGTTTTCTTTTATGGGGTTCCCTAAAAATATATACCAGACCCTCATCTAGGATTTTCTTTTTTAATGCTGCCCTTTAAGAATTATTAGCATCAATTTCAAATGCAATTTTTTTTTTTTATGTTTTGCTTTTGTTCTCTGCGACGGTATACAGCCCCTTATGCCATTTGTTTGATAATCCCTTGCTTATTAGGCAAGAAAATGGTCACTAATACTTTTTAACATTTGTCTCCTATAGATAGATTTAGCACACTAAGAACGAAGCTAGCAAACTTACCGCAAATACTAACCCAGGGCATTCAACTAATCATAAATAATGAATATGAAAATGTCTCCTTAAGTGGTTAAAAATGTTGTCTATCTTGTTTATGTTAAAATCTTACTCCATCTATCCTCTCATAATGCCTTGCTCATTCTCAATAAAAAACATTAGCAAGACATTGGTACATATTATTTTGTTTTTCAGTTTTATTTTTCATTTTCAGGCTATTGCTAAGTGCTTTTAAAGAATGACAGTTTTCAAATGTTTATGAAAATTGTTTTCCTGTGTAATAACAAGATGCTATTACTAAAGTTTCAGAAATGTAATTGTAAGAGCTGTGCCCTTTTAAATCTGGTTTATCCTGCTGAGCTCAATGTCACTGCTCTTTCCTATAATGAGTGGAGGTCAGAAGGAGGAACCACTGAGAGGGTCCAGGAGATCAACAATCCCAGTGGACTTTGGGGGCCAATTTCTCTGAATCACAGTGGAGTTCAGCAGTGTGGGCAGAAGGAAAAGTTTGTTTGTAATCTCAGGTAGGTATTTTCTGAGATACTTTTATAAAATTACATGGTTGCTTAAACCACCGCTGTCTGGCAAAATGCTTTCATTTTTCAGCATTTTTCAACTAGTAAATTATGTGGAACCCCAGACATTATATATTTTGTTAGAGCAGAGGCCTCTGGTATAATATAATAAAATAGTGGTTGCTACATTTTTTTTATTTGTTTAGCCATTTATCAAACACAAATTAAAAAAATACACTAAAATTTATTGTAGTGCACACAGACACAACATAATGCCCAGTTTTTGGTAAAATATAAAATATAATATTATAGTATGTGTATAAGTATGTGTAGCTGCTGATTTTTAATTATTTGCTGGGGGGGGGGGGCGGAACTCTGTTTTAACTTTACCAAGGGAACATCTATACCAGTGATGGCGAACTTTGGCAACCCAGATGTTTTGGAACTACATTTCCCATGATGCTCATGCACTCTGCAGTGTAGTTGAGAATTATGGGAAATGTAGTTCCAAAACATTTGAGGTGCTAAGGTTCCCCATCACTGCTCTATATATAGGCTATGGACTCATAGCACTAAAAGAGAGAGAAAGGGAAGCACAGCCATTGTGCAAAACAACTAAGTAGGAAGCAGAACCTGCATATATAACGGGAAAATATAGATTCCCCTTGTATGTATATAATAACAAGCTAGATAGAGAAACACGTTTTATAAAACATTAACAGCCATTGATTACATTATCTACATTAAGCTGATCTCTTTAATGGAACCTCTAAAAAATTGTGAAAAGATAATAGTAAAAAAAAAAGTGCCATTAGACAATTGGAAAAGATCTCTCTGTTTAGAAAGGGAAGTCACTCTTCAGCATGTAGTAAGTCAACATAAAGTATCCACTTGGGCTCTTTTATAGCTGTAATAAATAATATAATAAAGCTGTATAGGATTTTACAGCTTATCCAGTGTAGTGCCTAATAGCTCAATTAGTTCTGCAACAAACTGAGCTGAAATCAGAAAATAAGTATATCACTACTGGTAAATCAATAGTAGAGGAAAGGGAGAGATAACAAATAATGTAAATTTACCGTGACAACATGAAAAAAATAAGTCACATTTAAAGTAAATTGAACACTGTAGTTTATGCCATAGATGTAACATCAGGCTATTGCACATCAAAAGCAACAGAATCAAGGTAGCTTGACACATTCATAATGCAATTTATGTATTTTCAAAGTGCTTATATTGAATACCTCAATGCAATACAGAGGTAAACAGCAGCCATTTATTTCAGCCAAAGTTTAAATGTAATTATAGAAGATGACAAAGGTGTTTTTATTTTTTCCCATTAATTAAAAAAAATGAATGTCCTTACTCAGTGTTGCCTTATGAGTTTATATGAAATCTCCATTAATAGCTGTAAAATATTGTAATTATGAATATATTTCATTTAGCTTGTATCTATGGAGGGCGTGCAACATAGCGTCACAGAAGTGTCTGTTAGAACAGACAATTCTGTGCCTAGGCTTGTTTATACAAACAATGGGGCCCAAACCTCATTGTTCTACACATATTCACATCAAAGGATCCCATACTGGGATATGCAATGAAGGGATGCCGACCCCTAATCAATACTTAACTACCCGGGAAAATTCAAGTTAATCTCCTGCTCAAAATAGTCACAAAGATTTGCATTAAAGTGGGCTGACTTATGCAAAGTATAGGATTGGAGATGTAGCCAGTCCTTAACCAGGAATAGGGAAGCCCAACAATCAGAGTCACGCCATGCCAACCAATGGGGCATCAGCCTGTAATGATATACACAGACTATATGGGAGGGAAACTCACACTTTATGGGAGAGCAGCCATCAGAATGGATCCTTGGTGCAAAGGGTAACTATGGGAAAGGTTTGCAGATTAATGTTTTAAGGAATATACTCTGTATTGCTTCATGTAATTCTTTTATTTTAACCTAATATTTTCTTCTTTGGTGTAGACTATAGATAGATGGCTGTGTATTAGATAGACTTTCAACTACTCACCAATAAATGTTGTTATTGTATTAAAGCTTTCACTCATGGTCAAAGAACTGTAATTTAACCCACATCATATATTTGAGATATTAAATCCTAAATATAATAAACGGGTAACATCAGGGATCAATATCAAACCCCACCCCCCCCCCTACCTCCCAGCCCTGTTTATGTGAACCCTGGAACAAAAAATAATTCCCTATTTTAATGCCCATTTTACTATTTTTGCAATTTTTTAACCCATGGTTATATGATGTTGCAGCACACGTCTTTTCCTCTTCTGTTCTCTTCTGCATCACTGTCTGTTTGACGTGGGCCATTCCTATTGGATTGCCACCAGCAGGGTCCTCTCATGAGAGTGAAGAGGACTGAAATGTTTTGACTGATACTTTTTTACATTTGGGAGTGCTACCACCCTTCATTGATAGCATGCTGCTGGATATGTGAATAACCCTTCTGTAATGCTGTGGCTCTGCTTTTGCAACCTTGGTAATGCTGTGGCTCTGCTTTTGCAACCTTGGTCACCATAGGTCTCCAGGCTCTTAATTTTTGCCTCTCAAGTGAGTTATTTTCTAAAATTCTGGGATCTAACATATTTGCTCTTTAGCTAATAATTTTAATATACCTTTAGCGCCCTGTGCATCATTTATTGTGACTATATTATCATATATATGTATAGTTGTTATTTATATACATCTACTGCTATTTCTAACAATACAGCCTATGATTTTACCAAACCTTGTGGTGGCCTTTTTTGCAAAGATGTACTGTGCTTTGTACACTATTATAGAGTTCCAAGCCCTAGAACATACTTCTAATTATATTTGAATGCATATTTCTTTACCCGTTTTAACACCTATCTAGTTATTTTGATATGGTAGCTTGTGTGTATCAGCTGTGAGGTACTGAATGGTCGTTTTTTCTCTTGCTCTGTGCCCGCCCAGGGAGATTTCTGTGTCTACGTTCCATCATCCAGGCAAGGTGAATGTGTTACTTTTATGGATGCTACTTCTTTTTATATCCAAAATGTCAATATTGTATGTTTTATTTGTGTGCATAATGTAATTGTTTAGCCTTTCTATTTGTGTAGTGAAACCTGTTTTTCCCTTCTTGTGTGTCCTGAGGAAGCAGACCAGTGACATGCGTTGACACACAGGGGATTATTCACTCAATATTGTGGAACAACATTGCTGTTAAACTGATGGCTTATTCCAGAGGCTGCAGAACTGGGCGTCTGGGCATAATCTTCAAGAAAAACTACAGCTGCGGTATACAGAAATTGCTAGCAGGACTCCGCCACCTCCAGCTCTACCCGTGGGTCCAAGTCATAAATTTGCCAACAACTATTATTGTTCACGTGATGGACGCAGAGAAACTATGCCTTCTTCAATTATTATGTCTTCCCAAAAGGTTCTAGCTGCTGGAGAAACCCTAGTCAGTGTCATCCCCTGACGAAGTCACGTGATGTGACGACACGCGTCGGGATTGGAGCACTAGGTACACCAACAGCCTGACGGCAGGAGACGAGCTTGGCGCTCGTGGATACTATTCCTTTGCAGTTTCTGCAAAATGTGAGTGTTTTACTGTTATGATTGCGTTATTAAATATGTTTTTATACGGATTTATGCTATGAGCATTCCTTATTCCTTCTTCCATTAACACCGCTGCCCAACGCAATACTGAGAATCTATACCCGGGAATCCAGAGTGGACCAAGGCACACAGCTGGGACTTACGAACTTGGCGTTCATGGATTGACGCCCACGTTCCTTTTAACAAGAGTGAATGGAATACGGTGTGATCAGCCGTTGCTCCACTGTGGATTTCAATAGAGTTATGCGATGAACATTCTCTCTTATATTTATTTTTCTATCTGCCATTGAGCTCACCGTAACCACTGTAAGGAGACCTCTACATCGTTGCAACTACTCCTTCCATCTATATTTGGGGCATATTTATCCTGTGTATCCGACAGCAGTGAGGTGAGCTGCTTGCAAGCACAGAGGTGTTTCACACTGAAGGTTCTGCCAAGCACTTCATGTTATATTTTGGTGGCGGGTAGGGATGGGCCCGGTGCTCGATTCGAACCCATGTTCGAATCGAGCACCGGGCGTTCGCTCGCTCGTCGAGCCCAGAACTATTTGGGCCGTTCGCATCACATTCGTGTGATGCGAGCGGCCCCGCAATGCATTGCGGCCGGCGCGGCCGGCGCAGTGCATTGCTGGCTGATGATTGGCCAAGCATGCACTGTGACCCCGCATGCTTGGCCAATCACAGCGCCCGAAACTCGGAGAGCAATAATTGGCTACAGGCAGGACGCCTGTAGCCAATTACAGCTCAGGGGCTTTAGTACACGCCCCACCATTTAAAAGGCCGCCACGCCATCGGCCCCGGTCACATGAGTTCCGGCTTTAGGAGAGATTAGTCTGCTGATTCTGTCTTTGCTTGATACTGAAAGATTTGCTCTTCTTTGCTAAACCATTGGCTATTTCTTTGCTAAACCATTGCTACCTAAGTCATTGATCGTTCATTGCTGCTGATTGCACAGTTAGTGTGTTATTAGCTGCTGCTGGGGATTAGTCTGGTGCGTGCTTACTGTTAGTACAGTATTGCAGTAGTACCAACCGCAGTGCTGTTAGCACAGCATTGCACCCCAACAGCACCCATAGGACTTCTAGTGTGTTAGTGGCAGCAAACAGAGCTCCTATATTTTCTTCTCAGCAGCACCCATAGGACTTCTAGTGTGTTAGTGGCAGCAAACAGAGCTCCTATATTTTCTTCTCAGCAGCACCCATAGGACTTCTAGTGTGTTAGTGGCATCACACAGAGCTCCTATATTTTCTTCTCAGCAGCACCCATAGGACTTCTAGTGTGTTAGTGGCAGCAAACAGAGCTCCTATATTTTCTTCTCAGCAGCACCCATAGGACTTCTAGTGTGTTAGTGGCAGCAAACAGAGCTCCTATATTTTCTTCTCAGCAGCACCCATAGGACTTCTAGTGTGTTAGTGGCATCACACAGAGCTCCTATATTTTCTTCTCAGCAGCACCCATAGGACTTCTAGTGTGTTAGTGGCAGCAAACAGAGCTCCTATATTTTCTTCTCAGCAGCACCCATAGGACTTCTAATGTGTTAGTGGCATCACACAGAGTTCCTATATTTTCATCTCAGAAGCACCCATAGGACTTCTAGTGTGTTAGTGGCATCACACAGAGCTCCTATATTTTCATCTCAGAAGCACCCATAGGACTTCTAGTGTGTTAGTGGCAGCAAACAGAGCTCCCATATTTTCTTCTCAGCAGCACCCATAGGACTTCTAATGTGTTAGTGGCATCACACAGAGTTCCTATATTTTCATCTCAGAAGCACCCATAGGACTTCTAGTGTGTTAGTGGCATCACACAGAGCTCCTATATTTTCTTCTCAGAAGCACCCATAGGACTTCTAGTGTGTTAGTGGCAGCAAACAGAGCTCCTATATTTTCTTCTCAGCAGCACCCATAGGACTTCTAGTGTGTTAGTGGCATCACACAGAGCTCCTATATTTTCTTCTCAGCAGCACCCATAGGACTTCTAGTGTGTTAGTGGCAGCAAACAGAGCTCCTATATTTTCTTCTCAGCAGCACCCATAGGACTTCTAATGTGTTAGTGGCATCACACAGAGTTCCTATATTTTCATCTCAGAAGCACCCATAGGACTTCTAGTGTGTTAGTGGCATCACACAGAGCTCCTATATTTTCTTCTCAGAAGCACCCATAGGACTTCTAGTGTGTTAGTGGCAGCAAACAGAGCTCCTATATTTTCTTCTTAGCAGCACCCATAGGACTTCTAATGTGTTAGTGGCATCACACAGAGTTCCTATATTTTCATCTCAGAAGCACCCATAGGACTTCTAGTGTGTTAGTGGCATCACACAGAGCTCCTATATTTTCTTCTCAGAAGCACCCATAGGACTTCTAGTGTGTTAGTGGCAGAAAACAGAGCTCCTATATTTTCTTCTCAGCAGCACCCATAGGACTTCTAGTGTGTTAGTGGCATCACACAGAGTTCCTATATTTTCATCTCAGAAGCACCCATAGGACTTCTAGTGTGTTAGTGGCATCACACAGAGCTCCTATATTTTCTTCTCAGCAGCACCCATAGGACTTCTAGTGTGTTAGTGGCATCACACAGAGCTCCTATATTTTCATCTCAGAAGCACCCATAGGACTTCTAGTGTGTTAGTGGCATCACACAGAGCTCCTATATTTTCTTCTCAGCAGCACCCATAGGACTTCTAGTGTGTTAGTGGCATCACACAGAGCTCCTATATTTTCATCTCAGAAGCACCCATAGGACTTCTAGTGTGTTAGTGGCATCACACAGAGCTCCTATATTTTCTTCTCAGCAGCACCCATAGGACTTCTAGTGTGTTAGTGGCAGCAAACAGAGCTCCTATATTTTCTTCTCAGCAGCACCCATAGGACTTCTAATGTGTTAGTGGCATCACACAGAGCTCCTATATTTTCATCTCAGAAGCACCCATAGGACTTCTAGTGTGTTAGTGGCATCACACAGAGCTCCTATATTTTCTTCTCAGCAGCACCCATAGGACTTCTAGTGTGTTAGTGGCAGCAAACAGAGCTCCTATATTTTCTTGTCAGCAGCACACATAGTACCTATAGTGTGTTAGTGTCAGCACCCATAGGACCTACAGTGTGTTGTGAGCACACATAGGAGTTCTATTTTTTATACTATATACACTACCGACTACAATGGCTGGAAGACCGCCAAGGAGAGGCAGAGCGTGCCGAGGCAAGAACACAGGGCAGGCAGGCTCTGTTTCTAGAGACAACAGTGCTGGCCGTGGACGTGGTCGTGCATCGTCATCAGCACGTGGCCATGGGACACGCTTGTCTTTGTTTTCGGCAGCTGGACATGTGGAGCCGCATCATGCCGAAGGCTTGGTAGAATGGATGACCAAGCCCTCCTCATCCTCCTCATCCTCTCTCACCCAGGCTCAGGGTACTGGCAGAGCAGCTGCCAACGCGTACTCAATGGCATCATCAGCCACCCCTTCCCTAGACCCACCATGTCCTCCTGAGGAGTCCCCCGAACTGTTTGAGCACAGTGTTGGGTACATGCTCCAGGAGGATGCCCAACGATTCGAAGGCTCGGATGATGATACCCAGCTTGAGGAAGTCAGTAGTGTGCGCGCAGAGAGAGGGGATGCTGAAGGACAGCAATCTGGCAGTAGTGTTCCACCAGCTGCAGCTTACTGCCAGGTTTGCTCTAGTGGTGAAGAGGGAGGGGATGATGAGGTCACTGACTCCACGTGGGTGCCTGAAGGGAGAGAGGAGGAGGAGGAGGAGGATGCAGCGTCACATGTCCAACGAGGCAGGATGCCCCCTGGAGGCCAGCTAGAGGCCAGCACAGCAACTGTACCACACCGCAGAGCTCCGCCTGTGCAGGGCGCTGCCTCTGCACGTTATCACAAAAGTTCTTTGGTGTGGGCCTTTTTTGAGACGAGTGCATCAGATCGCACCACTGCTATTTGCAATATTTGTCTCAAGCGTATCTCGCGTGGCCAAAACATCAGCCGCTTGGGCACCACAAGCATGAGCAGACATATGTCGACCTGCCATGCAGCTCGTTGGCAAGCACACATAAAAGACCCACACCAAAGAACAAAGCGGACCTCTCCTTGCTCCTCATCAGCTGGGATCTCCATCCCCACTATATCTTCAGTCCTCTCTGAAAGCTGCTCTGAGAGGACTGAAGGTGTAGAATTAGGTGTGTCACAACCAAGTACTTGCAGTACACCGACGTCCGATTGTAGCAGGCAAATTTCCCTGCCCCAGCTGCTGGACCGTCGAAAGAAGTATACTCCCAGCCATCCACATGCCCAGCGGTTGAATGCTAGCTTGGCTAAATTGCTAGCACTTCAACTGCTGCCTTTTCAGTTGATAGACTCGGCCCCCTTCCGTGAGTTTGTTCAATGTGCGGTTCCTCAGTGGCAGGTTCCCAAACGCCACTTTTTCTCACGGAAGGCGATTCCGTCTCTCTACTGGCATGTGGAAGGCAATGTCCATGCCTCGCTGGACAGGGCGGTCAGCGGTAAGGTGCATATTACCGCTGACTCATGGTCCAGCAGGCATGGACAGGGACGTTATCTTTCTTTCACGGCCCATTGGGTCACTCTATTGGCAGCTGGGAGGGATGCAGGACAAGGTGCAGTAGTGTTGGAGGTTGTTCCGCCACCACGCCTCCAAAATGCTACTACTGGTTGTGACACACCTCTCTCCTCCACCCCCTCCTCTTCTTCTTCCTCCATGTCCTCTTCGAGTGCTCTGTCCTCGGAACCAGCGGTGCTCCGTAGGCGTACAAGGGGCTACGCGAGTACGCAGGCAAAAAGATGCCATGCCGTGCTTGCGCTGGTGTGTTTGGGGGACAGGAGCCACACTGGGCCAGAGGTTCTGGCAGCTCTGCAGGGGCAGGCCGAGAGGTGGTTGACGCCACGCCAGCTTAAGCCAGGAATGGTCGTTTCTGATAATGGCACCAACCTCCTCTCCGCCCTGCGACAGGGGCAGCTCACCCATGTGCCCTGTATGGCTCACGTCCTCAACCTGGTGGTGCAGCGGTTCTTGGGCAGGTTCCCAGGCTTACAGGATGTCCTGAGGCAGGCCAGGAAAGTCTGTGTGCATTTCCGCCGATCTTATAATGCCAGTGCTCGGCTGACTGAGCTGCAAAAGGAGCTGAACCTGCCCAAGAACCGCCTAATATGTGACATGCCCACCAGGTGGAACTCAACGTTGGCCATGCTGCAGCGACTGCACACGCAGCAGAGGGCCATCAATGAGTACCTTTGCGACTACGGCACCAGGACAGGGTCAGGGGAGCTTGGCTTTTTTTCCCCACGCCAGTGGAGCATGATCAGGGATGCATGCACTGTCCTCTCACCATTTGAGGAGGCCACGAGGATGGTGAGCAGTGACAGTGCATGCATCAGTGACACTGTACCTCTTGTCCACCTGTTGGAGCATACGCTGCGTGGCATAATGGACAGGGCACTTGAGGCAGAACAGAGGCAGGAAGAGGAGGACTTCCTTGTCTCTCAAGGCCCCCTTTATCCAGACAATGTTCCTTCTGTCCCACCCATCACACAGGAAGAGGAGGAGGAGGAGGAGGATTGTGTGAGCATGGAGGTGGAGCCTGGCACTCAGCATCAGCAGCAGCAGTCTTTTAGGGATGATGTACAGTCCCAACAAACCAGTGGACTTGTACGTGGCTGGGAGGAGGTGGCTGGCGATCATGTCATCCTCAGTGACCCAGAAGACTCCGGACCGAATGCCTCAGCTAACCTACGCTGCATGGCCTCCCTGATCCTGCAAAGCCTGCGGAAGGATCCTCGTGTTCTTCGGATCAAGGAGAGTGACCATTACTGGCTGGCCACTCTCCTTGATCCACGGTACAAGGGTAAGGTTGCGGACCTTATCTTGCCGTCGCAGAGGGAGCAGAGGATGAGACATCTCAGGGAGGCCTTGCAGAAAGGTCTGTGCAACGCGTTCCCAGAAACTGGGAGGTTACAAACTCCTGGTCCTGGACGACGAGTTGCTGAGGCTTCGGTCAGTAGCAGAAGGAGCGGTGGGGAAGGTGGACGTCTGACCGATGCGTTCAGACAATTTTTTAGTCCGCAGCCCCAAGGTATGATCGGTTCCAGCAACCATCGCCAGCGTCTGATATACATGGTGCAGGAATACCTAGGGGCAAGGTCAGACTTGGACACCTTTCCCACCGAAAATCCTCTGGCTTACTGGGTCCTGAGGATGGATCACTGGCCAGAGCTTGCACAGTATGCAATTGAGCTACTGGCCTGTCCTGCATCCAGCGTTCTTTCCGAACGCACATTCAGTGCTGCTGGAGGATTTGTCACCGATCATAGGGTGCGCCTGTCCACCGACTCGGTTGATCGACTGACCTTCATAAAAATGAATCAGTCTTGGATCACCACCAGCTACCAGACACCTAAAGCGGATATAACGGAATAATTTATAATGTCACATCCCTTCAAGACTGCCTATGCTGATGCTGAGTGACTGTCCTGTTATGTTCACTGACTATCCTCTTCCTCCTCCTCAATGATCCATGCCACCACACCAGTGCCTAAGGCACAATTTTTCAGCCCCTGTATAACAGGGGCGTGTAATTACAATTTTTTAAAAAGATGCTTCGCAACAGGTGTGACTGCTGTGCTCAGAGTACAGTATCTGTGAGGGGTTGCAGTGTTGTGGCACCAGCACCAGTGCCTAAGGCACAATTTTTCAGCACCTGTTGGGGCGTGTAATTACAATTTTTAGGCAATGCTTTGCAACAGGTCTCATTGCTGTGCTCAGAGTACAGTATCTGTGAGGGGTTGCAGTGTTGTGGCACCAGCACCAGTGCCTAAGGCACAATTTTTCAGCCCCTGTATAACAGGGGCGTGTAATTACAATTTTTTAAAAAGATGCTTCGCAACAGGTGTGACTGCTGTGCTCCAAGTACAGTATCTGTGAGGGGTTGCAGTGTTGTGGCACCAGCACCAATGCCTAAGGCACAATTTTTCAGCCCCTGTTTAACAGGGGCGTGTAATTACAAATCTTGATCTAATAGTTCACAGCAGGGCCCATTCCTGCGCCCACCAAGAGTAACTATGAGGGCCTACAGTCTTGTGGCAACACCGTCCACCACCACCACCACCACCAAAGGCCCAATTTTTCTGCCCTGTTCAACAGGTGCATGCAATTACAAATCTTGATCTAATAACTCACAGCAGGGCCCATTCCTGCACCCACCAAGAGTAACTATGAGGGCCTACAGTCTTGTGGCAACACCGTCCACCACCACCACCAAAGGCCCAATTTTTCTGCCCTGTTCAACAGGTGCATGCAATTACAAATCTTGATCTAATAACTCACAGCAGGGCCCATTCCTGCACCCACCAAGAGTAACTGTGAGGGCTTACAGTCTTGTGGCAACACCGTCCACCACCACCACCACCACCACCAAAGGCCCAATTTTTCTGCCCGGTTCAACAGGTGCATGCAAGTACAAATCTTGATCTATTAACTCACAGCAGGGCCCATTCCTGTGCCCACCAGTCTTGTGGCTACACCAACATCTAATAGGGCAAATTTCTGCAGAGTATATACGGCAGGCCCCTACTTTCAAACATCCAACTTACAAACGACTCCTACTTGCAAACGGCAAGAGAAAACAGGAAGTGAGAGGAAATCTACCCCTAGGAAGGAAAATTCTATCCTGTTAGATTTAATTTGGGAAAAAGGTATCTCCTCTCTACTGATGCTTTATCACCAATCCTTGTTTCAATTAAAACCCCACTTTTCCAAAAACATTTGTCATTGGGACGGAAAGTGAGGTGACATGTTCTGAACAGATGTGCAAAGACAGCAAATGTTACAGGGGTGATAACCCCTCCCTATGTTCTCCAAAAAGCTTAAAAATTGATTTTTTTGGGATGTAGCTACACTTCATAATGTACCTGTTCAGATTCTACTTAAGAACAAACCTACAGTCCATGTCTTGTTTGCACCACCTATATACTGCTGTTCAGAGTATATAGGGTTGTAGGTATAGGGTTTTATTTTGGGTGCGGGGTCCCCCTTAGTATCCATACAAGACCCAAAGGGGCTGGGGTGGGGGGGGGGGTGATGGGGTAGCCATGCCATTTTTCTCAAGGATTTTCAGCCATATGGCGGCCAGGACAAGACATGACATTAAAGCCGCAAGTGGTTTTAAATGGCTTCTTTTTTTCCTTTACAAATGTCATTTTGTGCAAGGACAGTTCTAAACACGGGAAACACATGCCACTTCACAGGCATACTTTAGACACCCCCCAGGTACCATATTTAAGGGAAAATTTCACTTTTTTTTTTTTCACTTTATGCATCATTAAAATGACTGCTCCCGAAAAAACTTTAGTTTTTAAAATTTCTTTTTGCATTGATATATGTCCCCTGGGGCAGGACCCGGGTCCCCAAACCTGTTTTATGACATTAACATGCATATTGGCCGTTGTAATTAGCAATTTTGATTTCGAACGTTCGCGTCCATTATAACGAATAGGGTTCGAAAATTCGCGCGAACTTTCGGTCCGTTCGAAGGTTCTGGTGCGAACCGAACCCGGGGGTGTTCGGCTCATCCCTAGTGGCGGGACTTATTAGACACCAGACTATTATTTTCATTAATATTTGTTGTGGTATACCAAATTGGATTCACATATTTATTTTTGATCTACTTTTTATATCACATATTTTGGGATTGCCTATCATTGGACTCACAGGAGTATCTCATTTTGTGATGCACTATATGTGTCTTGGTATTGTTTGATGTTATCACATGCATCATTGTTTATCACTGGATTCACAGGAGTACCTTATTTTGTGATGCACCACATGTGTTTCTGTATTATTTGATTCAATCACGGTACACACTAGGCTTGTGCACAACGGAAAAATTTGTTCCGTTTCGGTTCGTTTCTTTCCGGTCCTGTTGATTCGTAATCATTCGTAATTTTGCTAGACGGGATTTTTCGTGTTCGGACTCATTCGTATTTTTGCAAGCGACATTTTTCGTTGAATTTTTTGTTGCTTTATAATTCGTACTTTCGGTAGAGTACGTTGTTTTTCGTTGATTCTGGACACAACTCCTACTTTCGTAACTTTTTTTGGGTTCGTTGATTCGTAATTTTCTGTGTCTCTCTCACGACGACGCTGACTATTATGCCTAATGTGCTTCGAATGGATTTGTACTTTTCGAAATACATAGCGGTTATTTGTAACGATTCGAAATCTCGTATTTTACTTTCGTTTTTTACATGCGGCTATAGCCTCCGCCCCTGTACACCATTTTGAGAGGGTTCAGCACGGTGAGGGAGAAGCAGAGAGCAGAGTGAGTGAGTGTTATTGTGCTTCGAATGGATTAGAAATCTCGTATTTTACTTTCGTTTTTTACATGCGGCTATAGCCTCCGCCCCTGTACACCATTTTGAGAGGGAGTTCAGCACGGTGAAGGAGAAGCAGAGAGCAGAGCAGAGTGAGTGTTATTGTGTTTCCAATGGATTTGTACATTTGTAAGTTTTTTCATAACGAATTATGCCGAAGACATTCGGGCATTCGCTATTTTGCGGTATAATTTATTTCGGATTCGGTTTTATTCGTAATTGCTTTGTTCGGAAATTCGAATGCTTCCGAATGTCCGAAAGTTGCTAAATTCGGACGAATTTCGATTCGTTACGAAACGAATTGCACAAGCCTAGTACACACCAGGATTCACAGAGTTGTTTATTGATTATATACACTGTTCTGTTTTGTGGGGGCAGGACTTCAGGTTTTTGCCCTGTCTCCCCCTCATTTCCCTATTCCTCTTGTTTCTTTTTTCTTCTTTCACAGCGCAGTCACCATCAATTTTACATTTTGCTACTTGTCTTTTAGGATTGGACTCACAGGTGTCTTCAGCAGTGCCCCTTAGTTTAGCCCTTTAGAGTAGGCCCACAGACAGCGCGGGAGTTTTCTTTTTATATATATATTTTTATATATTATTCTGGGCATTTGTTGCATTTATACGCATATGTATTTAAATGATAGTACATAGAGAAATAAAATACTAAAGCGCTAATATGTGGTATAAGTAGATAACAACAAACAAAAGATGAATAAATGATACCAGCTGCAATCATTCAAGAGAATGCTGAGCTCTCCACTGTGAAATAATATATAATATAATGATGCGCTGAGGCACCAACCTTTTGTGTTGCACGGTGAATCTTTAACCACTTAAGCCCCAGGCCATTTCGGACCATTAGGACCAAGCCTGTTTTTGGGATTCGGCACTGCGCTGCTTTAACTGTAAATTGTGCGGACATGCAATGTTGTACCCAAATGAAATTTGCGTCCTTTTCTTCCCACAAATAGAGCTTTCTTTTAATGGTATTTGATTGCCTCTGCGATTTTTATTTTTTGCGATATAAATGGAAAAAGAACGAAAATTTTGAAAAAAAAAGATATTTTCTACTTTTTGTTATAAGAAAAATCGAATAAACTCAATTTTAGTCATACATTTAGGCCAAAATGTATTCAGCCACATGTCTTTAGTAAAAAAAATGTCAATAAGCGTATATTTATTGGTTTGCGCAAAAGTTATAGCGTTTACAAACTAGGGTACATTTTCTGAAATTTACACAGCTTTAAATTTATGACTGCCTATCTCATTTCTTGAGGTGCTAAAATGGCAGGGCAGTACAAAACCCCCCCAAATGACCCCATTTTGGAAAGTAGACACCCCAAGGAAAATGTTGAGAGGCATGTTGAGCCCATTGAATATTTTTTTTTTTGTCCCAAGTGATTGAATAATGACAAAAAAAAATAAATAAAAAATAAAATTACAAAAAGATGTCACTAAATGATATATTGCTCACACAAATTTTTGATTTCACTCCTCACTACCTATCACAGTTTCGAAGGCCATAAAATGCCAAAATAGCACAAAACCCCCCCAAATGACCCCATTTTGGAAAGTAGACACCCCAAGCTATTTACTGAGAGGCATGTTCAGTCCATGGAATATTTTATATTTTGCCACAAGTTGCGGGAATATGACAAACTTTTTTTTTTTTGCACAAAGTTGTCACTAAATGATATATTGCTCACACATGCCATGGGCATATGTGAAATTACACCCCAAAATACATTCTGCTGCTTCTCCTGAGTACGGGGATACCACATGTGTGGGACTTTTTGGGAGCCTAGCCGCGTACGGGACCCCAAAAACCAAGCACCGCCTTCAAGGTTTCTAAGGGCATAAATTTTTGATTTCACTCCTCACTACCTATCACAGTTTTGAAGGCCATAAAATGCCAAGATGGCACAAAACCCCCCCAAATGACCCCATTTTGGAAAGTAGACACCCCAAGCTATTTGCTGAGAGGCATGTTGACCCCATTGAATATTTTTTTTTTTTGTCCCAAATGATTGAATAATGACAAAAAGAAAAAAAAATGTACAAAAAGTTGTCACTAAATGATATATTGCTCACACATGCCATGGTTATATGTGGAATTGCACCCCAAAATACATTCTGCTGCTTTTCCTGAGTACGGGGATACCACATGTGTGGGACTTTTTGGGAGCCTAGCCGCGTACAGGGCCCCAAAAACCAAGCACTGCGAACGCTGCAGTTATGTGTGTTGTGTTTGGTAAGTGACAGTGATCGATCGATACTGCACTTGGGTGGGCTGGGCGGAGGGGCTAAACGCAGGCGCTAGCAGGTATCTGGGCTGATCCCGCTAACACTGCGTTTTTGGGAACCCTAAACCGCTGGGGATGCTAGTATAGATCTGATCAGATCTGATCAGATACTATACCACTAAGGGGGGTGTATGCTTTGCGCGTGGGTGTTAGCGTTACTGTCACTAACCTAACACTGCCTGGGGCGACGCAGACCCTCTCTGGCGCTAAAACCTAATTGATCTCACCCGCCGGCCGATCAGGGGGGTTAAACCTTTATTGGGTTATATACGGCGGGTGCCCTGATGCTATAAAAAGCAAACTAATCAACCAGCGTCACCCGTAACCTTTATATGGTGATCACTGGTGAAAGGGTTAACTAGGGGCAATCAGGGGGTTAAAACCTTTATTAGGTTAAATATGGGGGTACCTGACACTATATAAAAACCTGACGGGTAACCTAAATAACTAAATAACTTACTGGCTAACCAGTGACACCAGTGACGCTTATACGGCGATCACTGGTGAAAGGGTTAACTCTAGGGGCAATCAGGGGGTTAAAATAATATATGGGGGTACCTGACACTAATAAAAACCTGCGGCGAACCTAAAAAAAAATAACTGCCTATCTAAAACACCAGCGACACGAATACAGCGATCGGAAAAACAATCGCTTAGTGACGCTGAAGTTAGGGGGTGAAAGGGTTACCTGGGGGGTGATCAAGGGGTTAAACCTTTATTAGGGGGGGTTAGGGGGCTACCCTGGACCTAAAGGGGCCTAATCCTAACTGCCCTGCAACTTTTTACAATCACAGATGACACTAAATGCAGTGATCAGTAAAATAAATGATCACTGCAATCAGTGACACTGTGATTGGGGGCTTTGGGGTGACCTGGGGGGTGATCTGGGGGTGACTGGGGGGTGATTTGTGTGCCTATGTGTACCTACGTGTCAGTGGACTGTTGGTGCACTAACCTGCTTCTTCTCTGCTCGGCGCCGGGAACGGAAAGACCGCGGCGAGGGAGATGACATCACTTCCTCCAGCCTTGTTTACATCACATGGCGGAGGAAGCATTTTCATTGGCCGGGAGCGATCGCGAGGGGGGGGGCGGAATCGAGCGGCCGCCCCCTCATGCCTGATCGCTCCCGAACACTTAACGGCCGCTCACTGCAGTGAAGGGGGGTCCGGATGGACCCCCCAACTGCACAAAGGCGATCACGTAGATCTACGTGATTCTGCCTGTCCGTGCCATTCTGCCGACGTAAATCGGCGGTGGGCGGTCGTTAAGTGGTTAAACAAAAAATAAATGTGAACCAAAATGAATAAATGTGACAATAAACCCAGTGCTCATTGCTCCATGCACAGTGTACATAAATCAGTACTAATTGCTTAATCAATTGAACAGCATAGGATAAAAATACAGAGTGGAGTATATAATTAATCCCAACCACATAGTACTATTATCACTCAAAAACTCGGACCCAAATGAGTATGATGAACAAGTCCACAAATTCCTAAATTCAGAACTCCGGTGCATACGCCAGTCAATGTCCCTCTGTTATAATCGCTCCACGGATCTACTTAACTGCTGGCGGTGAATTCACTCAGTAACTCCTCATTTGCTCCCGGGTTCCATATGCATTAAATGGACATGTGGAGGAAATACAAAGAAAACCAGATCATTGCGCAGTAAAGCACCACACCACAGTCTCCTACTCAGCTGTGTGTGTGGTTACACTCACATATCCTGGATATAGACAGCGCTTGTAGTCAGCTCAGTTAGATCGATGTCCTCATTCAGCTGCTGGGAGCGTCACTAAGCTCCTCCCCCCACTATTCTCATTTATATTAATATTTATGTTTACGTTAATAGTTTGGCTCTGATTGCTTTGTTCACAGTTTTTTTGTATTATCGACCGACTTACTTTAAGCTCAGGCTGTCATGGCCCCATCAGCTACAATGTGACTGGCCAGAAAAGGAGAAGAAGCCAGCACATTGATGAGCTCATGTCTCTGTTATTCTGATATATACTCCTATATACAATCCAACTATAGCGCCAAGCTGACCTCCAAGAATCCAAAATGTTTAATGCTAAAATTGATTTTGAGGAGCCAGTCCCCCCTCCCCTCCATCAGGGCTACAAAATAAGTACAAGTAATAAGTGCAAAGGTTATAAATATAAAGGTATATACCCAATTGCATATAATACCTGATTCTAGTAAAGTGCAAACCCAAAGATAATATTATATTGATTTCTCATATCAGCATCATGTTTGTTAGCACTCCTTGTGCTGTTTCTTCCTCCCACTCGGAGCTTTGCTGCACTGTTGCGGATCCCAAGTAAAATGTATATACTTGCATTTAAAAAATAAATTTCATGATATATTAATGAATAAGGAACTGCATTAATTTATGTATTTATACCAGTCTAAAGTTTAAAGTGATTGTAAAGTTTTGTTTTACAATTTTATTTAGAACAAACATGTTATACTTACCTCCTCTGTGCAGTTGGTTTTGCACAGAGCAGCCCGGATCCTTCTCTTCTCCGGTCCCTCTTTGCTGCTCCTGACCCCTCCGTCCTGTTGAGTGCCCCCACAGCCAGCAGCTCTATATGGGGGCACCCAAGCTGAGTCAGAGCTCCGTGTATCCTTTCAGACATGGAGCCCCGATGTGGCCCTGCCCCCTTATTCCCCTGATTGGCTGACTGACTTTAATTGACAGCTGCGGGAGCCAATGGCAATGCTGCTGTGTCTCAGTCATTTAGGAGGAGTGTTCCGGATGGCTTTGACATTTTTGGACATCACTGGAGAGAGAAGGGGCTCAGGTAAGTAATTAGGGGATGATGGGGTGGCTGCTACACACAGACGTTTTTTTATCTTAATGCATCTTAATGCAATAAGATAAAAAAAAAAACTTTTGCCTTTACAACTCCTTTAATGGTAACTATGGAGAAACAAGAGATTGTTTACAGAAAAGCAAAGATGTGTATTTCTTCGACCTAACAAGCATCTTCAGAAATGTTAAGTGATCGATCTGAAAAACGATAAAACAATGCAGTTACCCAGAAACCTAGGTTACTCTGCCATCCAAAAACAACTTATTGATCAAACAATCGATGTTCATCTTGAACATATCAGAAATCATCTGCTGCTGAGCTGTGTCATATACAAGTGACAGCAACAGAAACAGTATTCTTTATAAATCCCATTTAAGGAAAATAAAATCTTAACAACTCTGAAAAAAGCACACGCTTGCATAGTACACATAGCAAATTATATGTTTTTAAATTTATGTTTTTGATAATTATATACTAGGGACTTAAGCATTAAGAGTTGATGGGCATCATTTTGTGTATGCGTGTTTCTCTTTTGTTTTTGAGCAGCTGAGTGGAGGAAGCACAATCAAGGCAGCTATTGTCAATGTTTTTATATATATATGTATATATATATATATATATATATATATATATATATAAAACAAAGGAGATGTATATCACTGTGGTAGTACACGCAGTGTGGGATGGCTGTTTGCCTGGTTCCATTCACTGGACCCTACTTCATTGCAGGATAAACTACTTATTTACTTTGTAAAGGTAGTTGTACTGTGCAAGGAAATTTCCCCCACAGCTTAGTAAATGTGGCATAGAAAAACCCAAACATATGCAAGGATAGTAAAAATGATTGGATGGTGGATGTCAACAGAGCTTCACCTTATTCACTAAGCTCAGAGGATAATTCCCCTGCAAAATGCAACTTCCCTTAAAATTAAACAGCCTTAGTTGCCCTTAGTAAATCAACAGCTTCAAGGAGACCCCATAGGGTCTGGTGGATCAAACCACAGTGGACAGCAAGGAACCAAGAATGTGACACTCCTGTGTCTTTATTCTGAACATTCTTTATGGGGTGGTTTACATTCATAACAATTGACATCATTGTCGTTGACAGCGAGAGAGGTGAGTCTTTACTGTTTTTTTTTATCTCAAATAAAAAAAACTTGGACCTTTTTATCTTATTGTCTTCTAACAGGGTTTCTAAAGACAAAGCTTTTCTAATTTTTAAGAGTTTTCTTTAGTGTGAAACTTTAAAAAATACCCATCAGGTGTGTTATTGTTTTTTGTGTAATCACTGGAGGGATTCACCCTACCTGTTAGCCCTGGTATCTATTCTCTCAGCAACAACAGATAACAGAAAATACAAAATTTAGAGAATATGAACTTGAAAGAGTTAAAAAAAAATGGCTTTAGATATATTTTCATCTTGACCATCTTGTATAAGCGTTAAAAAAAAAAAAAAAAAAATGAAGACATGTTACCAATCTACTGCAAAGTATCCCTAAAATTGGGATGCGGAGGAGTGAACCTTCACCTAAAAAGCTTATTATTAGACTGGTGCTGACATTCTTTGCAAAAGTTAATATTAAAGCGGAGTTCCACCCAACTTTACAAGAAGGTCTTAATCTAAAGACCACTCCTCCACCCCTCATTTTTGGATATATAAAAAAAAAATCTTAACTTTTAAGAAGTAGAAAGGTGTACTTCCATCCCAGCCAGGCCGCAGCAAAGTAGTTGCAAGGGCGGCACCTGCACCCAAGCTGGTGGACAAATCAGCCTCGGGGGGAAACATTGTTTGCTCCCTGAACAGGTAAGTGTCCTTATCAGGGCAGCCATCAGAAATTTTTGGGCCCCTTACACAGCTTTAGGCCTGGCCCCCCCGCTAGTATTAGCGGCGCTTTACCGTCCTTTTAGCTGCACTTTTCGGCCACTAGCGGGGTGCTTTTAACCACCGCTAGCGGACAAAAAAGGGTTGAAAGCGCCCGCAAAGCGCCGCTGCTGAATGGCTTTGCAGGCGCTTTGGCAAACCTGCCCATTGTTTTCAATGGCAGGGGCGCTTTAGGAGCGCTGTATTCACCGCTCCCGCACCTCCCCAAAGATGCTGCTTGCAGGAATTTTTTTTTCCTGTCCTGCAAGCGCACCACCCCAGTGTGAAAGCACTCTGGCTTTCACACTGGGGCTGCAAAAAAGGCAGTTTACAGGTGCTATTTTTAGCACAAAAAACGCCTGTAAAACGCCTCAGTGTGAAAGTAGCCTAACAGGACAGATTCTATAATTAGCAGACCCACATGAAAAGTTACCTGGGGGGGAGATACATAAATTGTGAGATCAAACCTGTAAGACCCCTTTCACACTGAGGCACTTTGCAGGCGCTATAATGCTAAAAATAGCACCTGCAAAGTGCCCTGAAAGAGCCGCTGCTGTCTCTCCAATGTGTAAGCCCAGAGGACTTTCGCACTGGAGCGGTGCGCTAGCAGGACGGTAAAAAAAGTCCTGCCAGCAGCATCTTTGCTGCGCATTAGGAGCGGTGAATGTGCATTAGCAGCGGCACTTTGCGGTTGGTTTTAACCCTTTCTTGACCGCTAGCAGGGGTTAAAAGCACCCCGCTAGCTGCTGAATAGCACCGCAAAATTGACGGTAAAGCGCCACTAAAAATAGCGGCGCATTACTGCCGATGCACCCACTGGCTCAGTGTGAAAGGGGCCTAACATTAACATTCCACTTAGTACATGTGTGTACAGACACAGCTACCCTCCTGCCGCTCGATCTCCTTAACCACTTGACAACTGGGCACATAACCCCCTTCCTGCCCAGGCGAAATTTCAGGTTTCAGCGCCGTCACGCTTTGAATGACAATTGCGCGGTCGTGCGACGTGGCTCCCAAACAAAATTGACGTCCTTTTTTTCCCACAAATAGAGCTTTCTTTTGGTGGTCTTTGATAATTTCTGCGGTTTTTATTTTTTGCGCTATAAACAAAAATAGAGCGACAATTTTGAAAAAAACACAATATTTTTTAATTTTTGCTATAATTAATATCCCATTTTTTTTTAAAAAAACTATTTTTTTCTTCAGTTTAGGCCGATACGTATTCTACATATTTTAGGTAAAAAAAATAATCGCAATAAGCGTATAGTGATTGGTTTGCGCAAAAGTTATAGCGCCTACAAAATAGGGAATAGAATTATGATTTTTTTTTATTATTTATTTATTAATTTTTTTACTAGTAATGGCATCGATCTGCGATTTTTTTTTGTGACTGTGACATTACGGCGGACACATCGGACACTTTTGACACATTTTTGGGACCATTCACATTTATACAGCGAACAGTGCTAAAAATATGCACTGATTACTGTATAAATGTGACTGGCAGGGAAGGGGTTAACCACTAGGGGGCGATCAAGGGGTTAATATGTTCCCTGCTAGATGTTCTTACTGTGGGGGGAGAGGGGACTGACTGGGGGAGGTGACTGATGGTTGTCCCTATGTACAAGGGACACACCATCCGTCTCCTCTCCCTGACAGGACGTGGATCTCTGTGTTTACACATAGAGATCCACGTCCCTGGCTCTGTGACAGCCGATCGCTCGTACCTGGCGGACATCGCGGCCGCCAGGCACGCGCATCGGCACTCGCCTGACACGGCGGGCATAGTTTTTCCCCGACGCGCGCCCGCGGTGGCGCGCATCGCGTAAGTAAATAAGAGGACGTCCATAGACGTCCTATCAGCAATTGACGACCGCTTTGCGGACGTCTTTTGCTTATAGCCCGGGCGCGAAGTGGTTAATGTCTGCAGCTCTACCACTTGTCATGTGAAGGAAATCAGGCACTGAGGGAAGCAACAGGAGGAGAACATCAAATGAGACCAGCAGGAGCCCCCCCCCTTTCAGTCCTCTTCCTGTGAAACCCTCCAAACTTTTGGTCACTCCGCCACACTTCCTGGTTGCCGGGGCAACGCCAACCTCACACCTCACATGCGCCACAGATTAGAAGCCTCCGGATGCACTTCTGCTGGGATTGGTGAAGGGGCAGGTGGGCAGAAACTTTTCCGCCCACCTCCCCCTCCACCAATCCCAGCAGAAGTGCATCTCAAGGCGCTGTGAGGAGTGAGCTTGGCGTTACCCCGACAACCAGGAAGTGTGGCGGAGTGACCGAAAGTGGCTGTCAGGCAGCAGCTGGAAGTACCTTGGGGGCCCGAGACACTTGGGACATCCGGGCCTCTTGGGATGCCTTGGCCCCTTACATGAGTGTGGGCTGTACCCCCCTGATGGCGGCCCTGGTCCTTATTAAAAGTCAGCAGCTACAGTATTTGTAGCTGCTGACTTTTGAAAAAGAAATTGTGGCTGGAACTTCGCGTTAAGTTATTATTTGTCAGCATTCTGGGTTGAATGGTGGACAGTGTCTTTAAACTCACTTCCTCTAAGTCTTCAAAGACATTTTTTGTAAAAATAATTATAATAGTTAATATTTTTTGAAGTATATGCTTACCAAGCTTATATAACTGCTGAGGTTACCTTCACACTGTATGAATTGTTGAAAAGCCTTATTGAGTTTAAATCTTTGATACTCTTTAAATAGGTCTGGCTGAGATATTTAAAAATACATGTAGTGCACCATATTGTCTTGTCACTTGGCTTGTTCAATCTTAAACTGTTTTTATAAAGACATGCAGAGACTAAACTTAGCTATGCATCAAATATTGATCAGAATTACCAATGTTATAAATAAAAATTGGCTTTCCTTAAAAAAAAACAAAAAAAACAATCATACTCTCATAGTTACAGTATCCATAATTCAGAGCAGAAGCCCTTGGAAATTTCCAGTGGTGTCCTAGAGCCTCTTTTTAAGCTTTAAGTAAAAAATAAACACACACACACCTGTAATGAGAGAGATATGAAGACTACTATTGCTGAATTCTGTTTCTGAAAATATTAATCGACTGGCTGTCATTATAATCCAATTGCCAAGCTAAGTAAAGTTCAATATGCAGACATACCAGTTAACATCCATCCATTAAAGCACACTGGTGATCATTTTAGTGAAAGCCAAACCTTCCATTTTGGCAAACCTTTAAGTGGCACTACACTAGTAACGGAAATGCCTGGGTTGTTCTGGACCACTCAGTCTGTGACAAATGTAGTTATTCATAGTAATAATATGCCCAATACAGGTATTCATTTAAAACCTGCACATAACACCAGGACTGTGTCCAAGACGAGTGGTCTAAGAGAGCTTCTTACAAGATAACATACTCATACAACTGCATCTTCCATTATAGCCTTTCACTATTGGAGAGGTTGTCACTTCAAAGGCTGGGAAGGACCAAACACCATCTGAACATTGTATTGAAAATTCTAAAGTACCATTGTCAGCTGATATGAGTACCTGACAATGCTAAGCAACTGAGTCACAATTAGCAGCAAAGTTTTTAGCCTGTTGTGATTACTACTTTAGCTGGCTGTGTATCAGGTATGGAGGAGGGAGGAACAAACCGAAAAGAAAGTGCGACAGCCAACTGAAGAAGCGCACATGGCAGGCTGACCATGCTGCTGTGAATTTCAAGGTGATGGCTCAGTGTGGTCAGCCTGCAACAGGAAGAATCTTATTTTTATTGGCAGAATCCACAGGTGAGAAACTTTGCAACAGATTCACAAAAACTGTATTTGCTTTAGGTAATTATACACATTGAGACACGTTGACAAACATGCTAAAAAAAGATCTAGTTCTGGGGGTTTTTTCCAGCCCGAAAACTCCCCTGCCATAAAATGCTGATAACAGCCTATGTATGCATGGACACATAGGATAATATGCTGGGAGTTTACTGGCTGCAGAAAAAAAATGTCTGAAGCCAAAAACAGCAGTTGTAAAAACGTCCAGTGTGCATGAGGCCTTAGGGTTTACATAAACAAAAAAGTGGTCTTAAAAATCTTAATCCCCATGTAATGATACCTTCACATCATAGTAATTCCCAAAAATATTACACGATCAGCGCCTTGCAATAATAGTGTGGTAGGTAAATTAAGGCCCTCAATTTAGTTCAACCTACCTTGTACACATCTCTGTAAAGCAATGCAGTGGATCACCAAAATTTGCAGGATGCCTTATCAATAAATGTCAATGCAGTATAACCCATCTATAGTACAAAAACATACAATGCAGCCAGCAAGTAATATAGATATATATGCTTTTGATAACATCTGTTACTTGGCAAAATCAATAACAAAATCAGTTTGGTTCCTATCCAATAAAATTAAAAACCAGCACAATAATAAGGATAGCAGATGGGAATTTGGCCTTTGCTACATTAACCACAATACAGCTTCTTTCCCTCCTGTTTAGAAAAAGAATCCCAGCTTCATTAGCAGCTATTAGCAGCAAGATTATTTATAAAACATTGAAGCAAAACAAATCATAATAATTTTCCTAAAATAATAGTAATAATGGCAAGCCTGAATAGTTGGTACGTCAAATGTTCTCAAATGGTTGGAACACAAATTAATAGACAGTATATTTTAACTGTTTTACTACCAGTTAAAGAATAAAGAAGTTCAGGAGTGATTATTTGTCCTATAATATAATATAGACTATGCAAAAACAGTTCTTTCAATGTTATCCTGATCATCAAGCCTGATATATGTATCATAATTCTGAAAACCAAGTGCACTTGACTCAGAATACCAGAATATCATTGTCCTAGGAGCCCAGCTGTTGGTCATCCTAGGAACCCGTTTGTGGATTTTCTTTTAAAAAGAGATTGCCAGGGGTCCCAGACTCCAAGGAGGCTCATAGAGATGCTAAAAAAACGTCAGTATTCTACTGCTCTTCAAAGTAAGGCAATTTCAACTTTGAATGTCTTTAGGTGATTATCAATGGCCAATTTTGCATTGCACTCAGTAAGGGTTTTCTTTAAGATTATCAAATGATCACACACAGGGAGGTTGATTTACTAAAGGCAAATATACTTTGCACTGCAAGTGCACTTTAAAATGCATTGCAAGTGCACTTCAAGTGCATTTGCTCTAGATCTGAGGGGACGCTCTGAAATGAAGGAAAGCTCTGCTGATTTCTATCATCCAACCATGTACAAGCAAAATTACCTTTTATTTTTCTTGCATGTAATTGAGCAAATGCACTTGCAGGATATTTGTCTTTAGCAAATCAACCTGTATACATATTCAAACCCACAGTCTCTAGAAGCATTGGGGTTGATTTACAAAATACAAATAGACTGAGCACGTTGCAAGTGCAGTTGCACAAATTTTTCTTAGTAAATGCAATGTGGTAACTTTTTCAGTTTGTCAAAAATACCCAAGAAAAAAAATATATTTTTACTTGGACATGATTAGATAATGGAAATCAGCAGAGCTTTACCACATTTACTAAGCTCTGGGCAAAATGAATGCAATGGCACCTGTAAAGTACACACTTTATTTGCCTTTAGTATATCCACCCCATGGTTTCTATATTATTTTCCACTATTACAAGTATCATGTGCACAAAATTTACCACCACATTAGTTGTATCCAGATTTAAACACTGCATTCTGAATCCTGCAGCATCCCCCTTAAGGTGTTGTTGGGGAAAGGGGGGGGGGGTAAACTAAAAACAGCATGGGACCTGTGGTAGAATTAATTTACTGCTGAAGGAGCATATCAAGCAAGGCTTCCCTTGACCGTAGACAAAGTTGTATCACTATTTCTCAGCGGTCCTGGCTTAGATAATTGACTCACAGAATCCTTGTCCCTGGCCCTCAAGTCCTTACGTTTTCTATCAAATCCCAGTAATATAGGTTAATTTTAATTGCCAGAATAACCCTTTTAACCCCATAACAACATAGAAACACATAAATGAGGCAGAGGCATCCAGGAGGTGGACCTGGTTGCCACTTATTTGTGTTCCTATGTTTGTGCTGTGAGTGCACCACACAGTGTCTTCCCAGCACAGAGACTGGGCTCTCACCGAGAGCCCTGGAATGCATACCAAAGATTGGGACCCAGGACTCCCAGTTTCAGGTCACCTGATTATGCATGTGCAGCCCGCCCATGTGTTTACTTTCTCTTCTAAATGGAGAGAACAATACATTGTATCTTTCTCTCATTGCAGGAGGAAAAGATGTAAACAAATAGGTGTGTATAAAAAAATTGATAGAGTTTTTTTTTTTTTTTAATTAGGAAAAAAATTGATAGATCAAAGTTTGATCTAGGTCAGTGTCAGGGTCAAAGCAAGGGTAAAGGGTCAAGGCCAGGGTTAAAGGTCATGATCAGCATATTTCTGGTAAGATTTTTAAAAAGCTGCATTTTTTAAATTCGTATCAGTGTCAGTATTTTTTAGGTAAAAAAAGCAAAATGCACACTATTGTTTCTGTGCCCTACTACAGACACAAGAAACAAAAAACATACACATATGTGGTATTGCTGCAATCTTCAAGAGCAGGAGAATTTATTGTGGGTCATTCTTTGGTGGTAAGTTATGGTAACAACATGAAATATACAGCTACAATTATTTATTTATTTATTTTTTACTATCTTGGGCCAGTTTTCCTTTGATAATAAAAATAAATTATGAGATATCCTTACACAAAAAGTATAATATAATTCAACTGGATACAATAAGTAGCTGTGATGATATGTATAGTTTTACTAACACATAACAAAGTTGCAAAATTGGGTCTGGGATGTTAAGGATTGTTTTGCCCTTGGTTATGAAGTGGTTGAATAGATAACAAACAGATAGAGGATAAAGGGATTTTTTTAATCTGCATTATTAAATTTTTTGAATAGCTTAGTTGTGCTTGGAACAGCATGCAGTGATATGGCATAGTGGCTAACTTCTAGAAATCCCCTATCCTGTTATAGCTGCTTCTTCAGAAAGGATGAACATAGATAGAAAAAAACTAAATTCCAGTTTGTTTTTTTGCATAGCATGTGAAAGTGTTAGAGCCTCTGTATGTTTTTTTTCTGTCTGTGTCCCTACTGGGGAGATTTCACCTCGGTGTCTGGAAGTGATAGAAAATGCCACCAATTGATCCACAGCCCAAAACAAAAACACATATTAGTGCAGGGAAGAGTTAGAACTTTGGATTTTTGTCAATGCTTTCCTGTCCTGGCTTCCCATCTCTATAGCACTATTGTAAGCATCACACAGGCAGGCAGTTAGAGAAAATCTACCCAATGTGGTCACAAATGAAAGTAGAAGCAAGATATACATATTAAGTTTCTCCCACTCTTTCTAAACTGAAAAAATTAAGAAAAAGGACTGAAGTTTGTCTTCAACTTAAACCTTACAGGTTCATTACTTGGAGATAGCTTACCCATTGTAACAGCTTTCCTCAATACAACACAGGCCACTGTCCTTGTCATCATTCATGGTACTTCTGCACATTTTTAAGATGTGAGTTTTGTTAGGTTCTTCATTTGGAGATTAACCCAAGATCCAAGATGGTGGTAACCTTTAAAATTTCTGAAGAACCCTGCCCTTCTTTTCCTAATCAACCTTTATAGTCTTTTAAAAACCCTTTATTAAAATTGTAATATTATTAAGGAACACAAGTAATCTTCATGCATTATAAATCTTTATAATCGTCTCTTGCTTTAGAGCAATCTATAAATATATGAACTATGTGTCTCTTCTTTTTCTATGTCACAAAGCCAACAGGTTGCACAATACCACGCTCCAATACTGCACACTAGACAATACAAAAATCCCCATCCTCTCATTAAATATGCACTCATTAATGAAAACATTATAAAATATATCATTAATGCTTATTTAACAATAACAACCAATTAGCAATCATCTACATTTACTCATAAATACTGTAGATTGCCGGTGAACTGCGATGAAAGGAATGATGCTGTTCCTTGTCATTGTTGACATTTGCTGCATGTTGTGTTAATATTAAAGTCCAGTTCTACTCCTCCTCTATACCCTGCCCCCAAGGAGGCCCCACCTCAAGCACTTGACATGCAAGGTCTTCTTCCTTTTAAGGGGTTTACTGGCACTGGTAGAAGAAATTAATCTCATTATGTTCCATTACCAATAAATACCATAGGCCCACACTCCATAAACACAATGCATTTTTATTTAGAGTCAAAGGCTCCATCAAAAGTGGAATTTATAATTTTGGTGGGCCGCATGGATTTAATAGTATGCCAGATTCTTACAAGTCTCTGACACATCAATGGTAATATTTCTTTCACAAGGCCATAACAAATGTGTCACACAGCTGGATTCCCCAATTATGTCTCTAGTCCTTAGTATGGATAATCTGGATAATCCATCATGTAAGAATGTAGTGTGTAATGGCTAAGGAATTTGGATGGAATTTGTAATCCACTTGGGGATATGCCAAACCTACATCCCTACAACATAATACACTAGCATAGAATACAAGGTTTGACTAATCATAAAAAAAAAAAAAAAAATTCAGTAAGCCATGCTATTTTGTAGGGCTGTTACTGATTACAATTTTCGTGTTCGATTAATCGTTTTTTTTTAATCGATTAATCGACTAATTTCGATTAATTATAACGCACATAGATCCAACTACTTTTAGCTGATCTCTTTGCAGCCCGATTCCCAGTGCAGCTACCAACCACTGGAAAAATGGATAGCAGGATACAAAAAACACGCAAAGACAGCGCTCGATGGGAATAGCATTAAAACTTTTATAGTCTTCAAGTAGGTAACAAAATAAATATTGCACTGGAGATAAAATCGATGTAGCTACATAAACTGTAAAAATGGTGCGAGTAATACCAAACGGTAGCAAAAGCAGTCATAAAAACATGTAGCTAAGTATGATACTGGTATAAAAATGTGTACAACGATATCACTGCTGAATCCAGATGAGGAGGGGCTAACATCAGTCCGTCGGCATGTAGATGTCCCGTGAAGGGAACTATCACAACTCCCAGTGGATAGCTGTAGAATCCCAGGTTGATAGAGGGAAGTGATAGAGGGAAGTGTAACAGCCCTTGCGTGTGGCAGATAGTAAGGTCCTGCCGGCATGCAGATATGAAGGCACAGCAAAGGAGCCCTTCAGATGGACACGGCAAGCCCCGTCGGTGTCCGTGACGTCACCGGATCTCCCTGAAGACCCAGAAGCCGGGGGAGAGGTGAGTACCAATCAAAAGAATTTTGATCGATCAAAAGAATTTTGATCGATCAAAACAATTAATCGATTAATCGAGGAATTAATAGTTAATTTCCACAGCCCTACTATTTTGGTTTGAAGTTAATTAAGTTTTGGTATGAAATGGAAATTGAAAAAATACTCACCTATTTAGTTTAATTTAGCAGGTTAATTTAGCAGGTTGTAAACTAAGGCCTCATTTACACTGGCATTGACAAGCATTTTTTATGTGCATCTATAGGACATATCTAAATGCATACCTAATTGTGTTAAATTGTATAAATCACACTGTGTGTTTATCTACATTCAGGTGAATTAAGTTTAGCTCAGTTTAGTGAACATAAAATTCTGCAGGTTAGATACTCGGAACACATTAGAGCACATGTAAAAAGAATGTAAATGCACATAAAAGCAAGTAAACTTATGCCTTGTACACACGATCGGATTTCCGATAGAATAAAATCTGATGAAGCTAACTTCTATCAGTCTTGCATACACACTGTCAGACTAAATTCCGACCGTCCAAAATGCGCTGACGTAAAAAACTCAGACGAGCCGAGAAAAATTAAGTTCAATGCTTCCGAGCATGCGTCGACTTGATTCTGAGCATGCGTGGATTTTTCTCCGATGGAATTCCACACAGACGATCAGAATTTCCCATAGGATTTTTTTCCATTGGAAAAATTTAAAACATGTTCTATTTTTTTACTCCGATGGAAAAAAGTCAGATGGAGCCCACACACAATCAAAATTTCCGATGAAACAAGTCCATCGGATTTTATCCCATCGGAAATCCGATCATGTGTACAAGGCATTAGTCAAAGGCAAGTATATCTTAATGAGGAGAGCTTAAAGTTTTTTTATACTTCCCAGATAGTTTTAAAAAAATAACCTAAATGCAGGAGAGGCTAAGTGTCAGTTGATGAAATATTACATGACCCATTAAAAGTGGCATTTGATGACAAAAGACTTGACCTGTTACTCATTTCAGCTAATGACAGATCATAATAACAATTAAAAGTGTCACTTGATGATAAATCATGTGACCCATTACATGTGGCAGTTGATGGCAATTCACATGAATCATTAAAGTGATGACAGATTATGTGACCCATTACAAGTGGCAGTTCATGATAGATCACATGACCTATTAGATTGCTTGCTTCCTGCTTCCATGCCATTTAAACTATCCCCAAATTGGCAGTTGATTGCTTCAGAAGACTGCAGTATGTTGAAAATGCACTTGCTAAACCCATTCTTTGAAACAAACCCCAAAAAAAAGCCCCCAAAAAAACAAAAAAATAAAAAAACAAGAGATTTTGCAAGACTAATCAGGTGTCAATTCCCCTGCAGTTTTAAATGCCTCAAATGCCTTTTTTTATGCTTGTAAAGTGGCATGCACCCATTTTACATTCCCCGTAAAGAGCTTCAAATTAAACAATTATCAAAGCGAAGATGAGCTTACATACTTAATTGATTACTATGACTAGTCAGCCTGATTAGAATTTCAAAGAAATGTCTCCAAGTTGCTTATTTCTTTGTCACCTTCTAAATTGAAACCACTAATTAAAAAGTGGTGCAGCTTTGTTTGTGAAACCCTCACATCTTATCATCCTACCAACTATGGATGATTTTTTTTGTTTATATCAAATTATTCATTTGATCGTTCAACTGAAACCAATTTACACCTCTCCACGTTAATGTAATACAATACAGCCCAAAGCTATTTGATTTTCTCCACTGGACTTGACAAATATAATACAACCACATTGCATAAGAATAAATCATTTGCAATAGAGAATGTCTCACTTTACCTAGATTCCCTATGGCACATGTGAAGAATATTAACCTAATAATCACACATCTCTTCTTGCTGAAATTACAGTCAAGATGCTGATCTTAATTAGGACTGCTTTATGTGATTATTGCTACTTTCATTACATGTAAAAGCAGGCTACATTGAGAAATAAATGATGAAGTCACTCTTGCTTTATTCTCTTTAGCAGTTCCATGCACACAAAGGAGTAACCTGGAATTTCTATAATGCTTTATCACACATAACTGACATTCCTAGAGGTATAAACTGTAATTAACTAACTCCAATCTAGACTAAATAACTTCTCTGTAGTTTTCATTGGCAGCGTTGTATAGGTTTAAATCAACTCCCTAGCATACACTCACATTTCTTCATTCTTCTGTTGCCCCATTCAGCTCTGGAAGCTGAGGGACCATGTGACTCATCGCATGTGGTAACACTGTGCCTATTGATTTTCACACAAGGAGTCCATAACTGTGTGTATGCTACAACTGCAGAGAATTATAGCTTACATAGAACTTTTACTTTGCTGCCATGGAGCTGCCATGCTGAATGGAGCAGCAGGGGAATGAAAGGAAGGTAAATACAGTATGGGCTGCTGGGGAGGGCTGAGTTAAAATGAACCCGTAGACTTGCTCTGCATAGGCAAGTACTTACTTTTGTTGCCAGCGGTTTAGACATTAATGGCTGTGTTGAGTTATTTTGAGGGGACAGCAAATTTACAGTGTTATACAAGCTGTATACTCACTACTTTACATTGTAGCGAAGTGCAATTTCTTCAGTGTTGTCACATGAAAGATATAATCAAATATTTACAAAAATGTGAGGGGTGTACTCACTTTTGTGAGATACTATAGTTGAGAGCTATCCAGATCTCAGTTTTATTAATATAGTCAGGATTTAAATAATATAATATTAGAATAGAGGCTCTCCCATGCAACTCTAGAGGAAATCCAAACATATATGCAGATACCTGTAGGAAAGCATTCCCCAGGGTGCAGTTTGGAAGCTTTGTCATAAGTACAGGTTTGTCATTTAGAGTCAGTAGTTAAAGGTCATTTAGAGACAGTAGGAGTCATGTTGTGTCAGCCGATGCCCCCCACAATAACATCCATATCACTGATACATGAAGTACAAAAAGGAAACCTGCCTCTGGTATATGGGAGCAGAGCTCAAAGACCTACACAACTTAAACATGCTGAGGAAGTTTGGTCACATATAGGGGTCTTATTCTCTCTAAAACTGACCTTCAGCATTCTGTTTAGAAGAAACACTAGTCCTTTCAATTGTTTTTATATATATCAGAGCAATATTATATACAGAATTGATACAATATTGCAGAGACATACTGTATGCCTTAAGGTTATCTGTTGCTCATTGGTGTTAAGCCATTACCTTTATTTGTTTAAAGTTCTTTAACTCTTAAGCCCCGTACACACGATTGGTTTGACTGATGAAAACCGTCCAATGGATCGTTTTCATCAGACCAACCGATCGTGTATGGTACCCATCGGTCTTTTTTCCATCGGTTGTAAAAAATAGAACTTGTTTTAAAATTTTCCGGTGGATAAAAAACCGATGGGAATTTCCGATCGTCTATGGGCAAGTCCATCGGTTAAAAAACCCACGCATGCTCAGAATCAAGTCAACGCATGCTCAGAAGCATTCAACTTCATTTTTCTCGGCTCATCGGAGTGTTTTACGTCACCGCGTTTGGAACGGTCGGTTTTTTGACTGATGGTGTGTAGGCAAGACTGATGGAAGTCAGCTTCATCGGATTTCCGATGGACAAAACCATCGGATTAGAATCCATAGGATATCCGATCATGTGTACGAGGCTTAAAGCCTTTTTTCTCTTTTGCAAAGCTATTTTTTAGTAGTGAGAAAAAAAAGAAATGTTTCATCAGAATGAAGTGTCCTCTTTGGAAGATTTCCTTTCTGTTTCTATTCTGGTGACAATACAACCTTTTGGATTTTCATTACATTCATTTCAGGTGACAATGGTAACCAACAAAAATAAATGAATAAAAAGCTATTAACAGTTGTGACAGCAGGAAGGTAAAGTCACCTGGTTGCATCCAGGGGGGTAGATATATTTCGCCCAGATTCAGGCTTTACGCCGACTTATACAACTAGGTGGAGAGTTGTATAAGCCCAGCTGAGGCTAGTAGGCTCATGGATGACTCATACCTCTAGGGAGAGTGCTGGGCGTCGTGCAGACAGGGAGTTGATGAGACCAGCTGAAGCTTGTCAGCTCATTTAGGCCTCTATAAGAACTCCCAGCTTCATTAGATGTTAGCTCATGCCTGGACCCAGACCTGTGTGGACTGTCTAGGGAGAGTGAACCCCTGTGCGGTGAGACAAAGCCTGTGTGGCTATTTGCTTGGACATTTAAAACCAGGGACTTAGGGACTAGGATAGCACTAGGCTGATCCCAGTTGTTAGTTAGGAAACCTGTATGTTTAGTCAGAGGTCAAGTTGACAAGGATTTATTTTGTTTATGTTTCTTTTGCTTTGCTGTGTTTTGTCACTGTAAATAGAAAATAAACCGCACCTTTTTGATTTTGAAAACCACAACCTCCGTTTGCTGGGCCTGTTTTTGTGTGGGGAGCCCATCTCGGGGGTCACACACACCCGCTGCCGAGCTAACCCCCTCACAGTTGGTGGAGAACCAGTGGCAGTTTTTTTTTAAGCCAGCATGGAGGAGATACTGAAGCAGCTGGCTCTAGCAAATGCCAATCAACAGCAGACAAATGCAGGTTTGCAAAAGAGCCTTGCAGCTCAACAACAGAACTTTGCAGCCCACAGCAAGCTCATCAACAGAGCCTTGCAGCCCAGCAGCAGACAAACGCAACTTTGCAACAGAGTCTGGAGGCTCAGCAACAAGCCCAGCAGCAATCTGAGGCCCGCTTCATAGACCTGTTGCAGAAGCAAGAGCAGAGACTACAACAACAGATGGAAGCAGCAATGCAGCAACGTCCGCAGACCAGTGAGGAAAGCCGTCCCACTAATACCGCGTCCTTTGGGGTGAGTCGTTTATTGACAAAAATGACTGGAGAGGATGATCCAGAGGTATTTTTGACCACATTTGAAAGGACCGCTGAAAGAGAAAAGTGGCCTGAGGAGCAGTGGGCTGGACTGGTGGCTCCTCTGTTAACTGGTGAATCGCAGAAAGCTTACTATGACCTAGAGCCTAACCAAGCAAAAGACTATGTGATGCTAAAAGCTGAAATATTGGCAAGGCTGGGTGTCACCCAGGCTGTCCGGGCTCAGCGTGTGCATAACTGGACTTTCCAGCTTGGAAAACCCCCCAGGTCTCAAATGTATGATCTCATTCACCTGAGCAGAAAGTGGCTACAGCCAGAGACTTTGTCCGCACCAAAGATTGTGGAACGTGTTGTAATGGATCGGTTTTTGAGAGCTCTTCCTACTGCCATCCAAAAGTGGGTAAGCCATGGAGACCCAGAGACGGCCGATGGTCTGGTGGATCGTGTGGAGAAATACTTGGCTACAGAGAACCTGACGGCCTCTTCCAGAGACACTCGGACTTTCCACCCTAAGACCAGACCATCCCCAGGGGCGGATAAGAGGATTCCAAGGGGTGAGGGTGGAGAGAGTGAGAGGGTGGGAGCTCTACCCCAAGTTTGGCGAGAACAGCCTGGGAAATCAGCGGCTCAAGAGGCCGCAAGAAGGATCGTTTGCTACCGCTGCCGGCAAGCGGGACATATTGCAGCCAATTGCCCGGTTGTGGAGGAACCCATGCAGTGTGACTTTCTGACGGGCAGACGTCAGTCGCTGTGTGCGACAGTCGCATGCACTGCCATTCGAGGAACTGAGAAACATTTATGCAAAATGTGTGTTAATGGTAGAAATGTTGTGGTATTGCTGGATTCAGGTAGCCTTGTGACCCTGATAAAGGCTGAGTTAGTTAAAACAGAGGTCTCTGGGAATAGCAAGGTAGCTGTTATTTGTGTGCATGGGGACACCCGAGAGTATCCAGTGACTACAGTGTGTTTCGAGACCCCCAAAGGTACCCTCTCTCATCCAGTGGGCTTAGTATCTCAGTTACCGCATGACGCCATTGTGGGAAGGGATTTTCCGAAGTTCTGGGAACTGTGGGATGATCCTGAGCCCCCCACTGGTGCCCCTATGTACCAGGAATGTGATAGCCAGAACTCCCCTGAGAGTGGTGAGGACTCTCCGGAATTTCCCTTATCAGTATTGGCAGGGGAGACTCAAGAAACTGGAGAGGAGCCCACCTCCTCAGACGAAAACCTACCGTCTGTGGAGTTTTCTGATCTGGAGGTTCACAGGGAAAATGTTGCCACAGAACAGTTAAAAGACCCCGCCCTAATAAAGGCACGGGAAAACGTAGTGGAAATAGATGGCGAGTTAGTGAACCCAGATAATACCTGCACTTACCCATACTTCAGCGTAGAGAAGGACCTACTGTATCGGGTGGCAAAAAGGGCAGAAGAAACCGTTGAGCAGCTTGTGGTGCCCAAACCTTACAGGAAGTTGGTGTTGGAGTTGGCCCATGGGCACATTCTTGGAGGTCATCTGGGGACAGAGAAAACCCGAGAGAGGGTATTACAGAGATTCTATTGGCCGGGGGTGATGAAGGACATAGAAAATTATTGTTCCTCCTGCCCTGTGTGTCAGAGGTCGGCCCCGATGCCACATTTCCGTAGCCCGCTGGTCCCTCTACCCATCATTGAGGTCCCGTTTGAGAGGATCGCCATGGATTTGGTAGGTCCTATAATCAAGTCCGCTAGGGGGCACCAGTACATATTAGTTATAATGGACTATGCCACCCGTTATCCAGAAGCGATCCCTCTCCGAAATACCTCGGCCAAAACCATAGCCAAAGAGCTATCTCTTGTGTTTAGCCGGGTGGGTATTTGTAAAGAACTGCTTACAGACCAGGGTACACCCTTTATGTCCCGGGTTATGAAGGAGCTGTGTAAATTGTTCAAAGTGACGCAATTACGTACATCTGTGTATCACCCCCAAACCGATGGGCTGGTTGAAAGGTTCAACAAAACCCTAAAACAAATGTTGAAGAAAGTGGTGGATAGAGATGGAAAGGATTGGGACTGTCTACTTCCTTATCTGATGTTTGCTATTAGGGAGGTGCCCCAATCCTCTACGGGATTCTCCCCCTTTGAGTTACTGTATGGGAGACACCCAAGAGGGCTGTTGGATATTGCCAAGGAAACTTGGGAAAGTGAGAGTTCTCCCCACAGGAGTGTGATTGAGCATGTCGCCCTGATGCAAGACCGAATTGCACAGGTAATGCCCATCGTGAAGGAACATTTGGCCCAAGCGCAGTTAGCACAGCAGAGAGTGTACAACCGTGGAGCCAAGACCCGTACCTTTTCCCCGGGGGATAGGATACTGGTACTTGTCTCTACGGTTGAAAGTAAATTCCTTGCCAAATGGCAAGGCCCCTACGAGATAATGGAAAAAGTGAGCGAAGTGAATTACAAGGTCAGACAACCAGGAAGGCGAAAGCCCGAACAGATCTATCACGTTAATCTGTTGAAAGCCTGGAGGGATAGAGAGTCCCTAGTCGCAGACACTTGGTCACCAGCTCAAACTGGTTGCGTGATTCCTGAGGTTGGAATAGCAGCCACCTTGTCACAACCCCAACAACAGGAGGTTAAGGAGTTTGTGCTTCGCAACAAGGAGGTATTCTCTGAGCTGCCGGGACAAACATCTGGGGTAGAGCATGACATCATTACCCCGCCCGGTGAAAGGGTGAAGTTAAAACCCTATCGGATCCCAGAGGCCCGACGGGAGGCAATACGGGAGGAAGTACAGAAAATGCTGAACTTAGGGGTGATAGAGGAGTCCCAAAGTGATTGGTCTAGTCCCATTGTGTTGGTGCCTAAACCGGATGGGAGCTGGCGATTTTGTAACGATTTTCGTCAGTTGAACAAAGTTACAAAATTTGACACCTACCCCATGCCACGTATAGATGAGTTGATCGACCGGCTGGGAACAGCCCGATACATGACGACTCTTGACCTCACAAAAGGGTATTGGCAAATCCCCCTGGCCAAGTCGGCCAAAGAGAAAACCGCATTTGTAACCCCAGACGGGGTGTTCCAATACAAAAGAATGCCGTTCGGGTTACAGAATGCGCCGGCCACATTCCAGCGGAAAATGGACCAGATGCTGAGGCCCCATCGGAAGTATGCTGCGGCTTACCTGGATGACATAATTGTCCATAGCACAGATTGGGCCTCACATCTGCCAAAAGTGCAAGCAGTCCTGGACTCTGTTCGGGAAGCGGGGTTTACGGCTAACCCCAAGAAGTGTACCATTGGGCAGGAGGAGGCCAAATATCTTGGGTACACCATTGGGAGGGGAGTAATAAAACCCCAACTCAACAAAGTCGAGGCCATCCAGAGTTGGCCACGTCCCAACAGCAAGAAGCAGGTACGAGCCTTTCTGGGAATCGCTGGGTATTATCGGCGATTCATTCCCCACTTTGCTTCTAAGGCTGTGCCCCTAACCAACCTGACGAAGGGGAAAGGGTCGGTCATGATTAAATGGACCCCCGAGGCTGAGGCAGCATTCCAATTCTTGAAACAAGCCTTATGTAGCCAGCCAGTGTTGTACTCACCCGACTTCTCTAAAGACTTTGTCGTACAAAGTGATGCGTCAGATGTGGGGTTAGGAGCAGTATTGTCCCAGGTCTGGAACGGGGAAGAGCACCCAGTCATTTACCTCAGCAGGAAGTTGAAGTCCCATGAGGTAAATTACGCCACCGTTGAAAAGGAGTGTTTAGCGGTGAAGTGGGCTCTAGATTCCCTTCGGTACTACCTGCTAGGTAGGCACTTTGACATGGTTACGGATCACGCTCCGTTAAAGTGGATGGCTCAAAACAAGGAAACAAATAGAAGAGTGAATAGGTGGTTCCTGACCCTCCAGGAATTCAACTTCACAGTAAAGCATCGCCCTGGCGTTCAAATGGGGAATGTGGATGCTTTGTCTCGAGTACATGAATGCCTGATTGCTGGTGTTCCAACCCCGAGGTTAAAACAAGAGGGGGGGGTATGTGACAGCAGGAAGGTAAAGTCACCTGGTTGCATCCAGGGGGGTAGATATATTTCGCCCAGATTCAGGCTTTACGCCGACTTATACAACTAGGTGGAGAGTTGTATAAGCCCAGCTGAGGCTAGTAGGCTCATGGATGACTCATACCTCTAGGGAGAGTGCTGGGCGTCGTGCAGACAGGGAGTTGATGAGACCAGCTGAAGCTTGTCAGCTCATTTAGGCCTCTATAAGAACTCCCAGCTTCATTAGATGTTAGCTCATGCCTGGACCCAGACCTGTGTGGACTGTCTAGGGAGAGTGAACCCCTGTGCGGTGAGACAAAGCCTGTGTGGCTATTTGCTTGGACATTTAAAACCAGGGACTTAGGGACTAGGATAGCACTAGGCTGATCCCAGTTGTTAGTTAGGAAACCTGTATGTTTAGTCAGAGGTCAAGTTGACAAGGATTTATTTTGTTTATGTTTCTTTTGCTTTGCTGTGTTTTGTCACTGTAAATAGAAAATAAACCGCACCTTTTTGATTTTGAAAACCACAACCTCCGTTTGCTGGGCCTGTTTTTGTGTGGGGAGCCCATCTCGGGGGTCACACACACCCGCTGCCGAGCTAACCCCCTCACACAGTATAGTTACCCAACATCTTAGGGTGTCTCCAAGTTATCAAAACTGGAAAATACAAAACAACTTTATTTACATGGCTATTTTACTATTTTAGCCACAAGGCCCCTTTTAAAATAACATTAAAATAACATTAAAAAAAAAACAGTAAGCGTTTCCAAAATGTTAATGCCAACAAAGAGACTGAACCAACAAAATAATTCACATAAGTCACATATAGGATTGACTCTTAACAAGAAATAGGTTAGCCATGTTCTCAATACATCTTGTCAAAGTAATCATCAGCCTCAGTGTCAAATATAGTTGTAAAATATTCTTCTTTGCATATGACCACCATAGGTTGCAGACATTTAAGCATACAGAAGCATATCAATGTCCATGTGTGATGTATAGAGAATATGCATTAAACCATATTGTATACTGTATGTTTAACCTCCCTGGCGGTAATCCCGAGCGTGACTTGGGGTTGTTTTTTTTTACTAGGATCGGTAACCCCGAGGCACGCTCGGGGGTAACATTGCAGAGCCCGCAGCGGAGTTTCCTTACTTTCTCCTGGCGATCCAGCGATGATGTCCTCTGCTGTGATCGCCAGCGAGATCACCGGCGAGTGTCGGCACTTTAGTATGACTTCCTGGTTCCGTTCCCTGCGAGCCGCAGCGTTGCATGGGAGCAGAACTGGGCGGCAAATTTAAAAGTTCAAAAGTTCACACAACACAACACAAAAATAAAAGAGGTTATATTGTATCTGATTACACTGTATTACACTGTATCATCTCTGATCACCATACAGTGCCCTGTACAGTGCCCCCTTGCCTGTCATCTGTGCCCATAAAAATATGGCATCAAAAAAGCACCACTTTACCAAAAGGGCGCTTTTGGACCAGATGAGTTGCTCGCAGAAGTGAGCGATAGTGAGTCGTGGGGAGATTTGTCATCTGACACTGACACCGACACGGATCTGGCAAGTGACAACGGTGATGATCCTGCGCCTGACCTCAGCGACCTCAGCGATGTGCGCACTTGGTGCCCTATAGACTCCGATATGGACCAGGTAGCGCCCCCAAGATTTCCGTTCACTGGATCACCTGGGATGAAGGTCGATGTGGAGTGTGACAACCCTCTGGTATACCTGCAATTATTCCTCACTGAAGAGGTAATTGAGAAAATTGTCACAGAGGCAAATCGTTACCATGATCAGCAATCCGCTACGCTGCATGCCAGATTTTCCCGAAGCAGAAAGTGGGAACCGGTGACGAAAGAGGACATCTGGCAGTTTCTGGGACTCATCATTCTTCAGGGGGTGGTGGGGAAACCGCTCCAGAAATGGTACTGGACCACCAAAAAGCTACTGGCCACTCCGTTTTTTAGCACCGTGATGTCTGAATACCGTTTTTCCCTCATCATGAAGTATTTCCACTTCACAAAAATGAGGATTTGATGAGGCCACGCATCCTGCGCCCAAGCTAAAAAAAACCTGGGAGGTATGCCAAATGATCGTGGCCAATTTCCAGCGGACCTACGTGCCAGAAAGGGACGTCAGCGTGGATGAAAGTCTGATGGCCTACAAGGGACGCCTAAGCTGAATACAGTACATTGCATCCAAAAGAGCACGGTTTGGCATCAAATTCTTTATGCTCTGCAAGTCATCCACCGGATACATCTGGAATTCGGTCATTTACACCGGTAAAGGCACGAAGTTCAACCCCAGGTACAGCGGCTATGGGATGGCCACATCATCTGTCCTTACACTGCTGGAGCCATTGCTGAACCAAGGATATTGTGTGACCACTGACAACTTCTACACATCTCCGGAACTGTATGAGGTTTTGCTACAAAATAAAACTGATGGGTATGGCACCGTTAGGCCTAACTGACGTGGCATGCCATCTATGTTTGGCAAGAAAAAACTAAAAACAGGAGAAATGGTTGCCTGGCAGAAGGGTAAGATGATGGCAATGCGATGGCGAAACAAGAGGGACGTGTGTCTCATGAGTACTGTGCACAATACCGCCACTGCCATGGTCCACACAAGAGGTGGGAAAGATCTGCTGAAGCCGCAAGTTGTGATGGACTACAATAATACAATGGGAGGTGTCGACAGAGCCGATCAGGCAATGACATTTTACCCGGACGACGTGCTGTTGGCATTGTCAACCCAGAACGCCTGACTGGACGTCATTTTTTGGACTATATACCGCCAACCGCAAAAAAAGGAAGCACCTACCAGGATGTGCGTGGTCTGCTGTTCCAAGAGAGATGGCAATGGAAAAAAAGTCAGAAAAGAAACAAGATACCATTGTCCAGATTGTGACGTTGGACTTTGTCTAGTTCCATGCTTTAAAATGTGTCACACTCAGGATGTGTATTGAATTTTCTTTGTTTGACAAATGTCATTATTTTCTTCTACATTATTGAATAAAATTATATTACTTATTAGATTATAATTCATGATTTTGTGTTTCAAATTTATCACATCTGGGATGTCTACTAGAGTCTTGTTTGGTCAGGTTTAAGAAAGTAATTACTAAGAATTGCAGGCCTACAGTACATAACGCCAAATTTCCATGCAAAATAATTGTACCGCTTTTGTTACATAATTCCAGACAGAATCATACCACCAGGGAGGTTAATTCCATATTAAGATTATTCAAGAACATTTTTACTCTTATGCCGCGTACACACGATTGGACATTCCGACAACAAAACCGTGGATAAATTTCCGACGAATGTTGGCTCAAACTTGTCTTGCATACACACGGTCGCATAAATGTTGTCGGAAATTGCCAACATCAAGGACGCGGTCACATACAGCACGTACGACGGCACAATAAAATGGAAGTTCCATACCAAGTGCACCACCCTTTGGGCTCCTTTTGCTAATCTCGTGCTAGTAGAAGTTTGGTGAGAGACGATTCGCTTTTTTCAGCTTTGTGCTTTTCAGTTCATTACAGCATGACGAATGTGCTATCTCCATTACGAACGCTAGTTTTATCAGACTGAGCGCTTCCGTCTCGTACTTGATTCAGAGCATGCGTTGAATTTTGTGCGTTGGAATTGTCTACACAAGCTCAGAATTTACTAGAACGTATTTTGTTGTCGGAAATTTAAGAACCAGCTATCAAATTTTTGTTGTCAGAAATTCCATCAGAAAATGTCTGATGGGGCCTACACACGGTCGGAATTTCCGACCAAAAGCTCCCATCGAACATTTGTTGTCGGAAATTCAGAGCGTGTGTACGCGGCATTACTGTTCAATGTTGTAAGACGCCTACGGTTGCAAAAATATCCACTACAAAGTCTTTATATGCATTTATAATTTCTGTGTAGAAACAGAATAGAATAAATGGACCACCAGAGAAAAATAATTTTGCAGGCCTGTTCTTGACACACAGTTCTGTGTGAAATGTATATATTAAAGAATATATACATTTCTATTATCTGGAGGGGTATGTGCAGCTAAGCACTTTTCCTATAAGAATAGGGGTTTAGGGACACATAAGGTTTCTGTGTCCCTAAAAGTAGCAAAACATAGTACATCCATTGTACTGTATATAGTTGTCGTTCAAAAATGGCATCAATTGTACCCCGCCTATCTAGTAAAGCCTCTGTATGGTATTCACAAGTATACACAAATAGGTAACATCAACCAGTAGAAGATTTGATGATGCCTAATATTGCAAAGAACCCCATTTACATCTATGCCACACTCCAAAAAGTGATAATACAGACCATGGAGTCTTTGTGTAATGTTGTATGACTAGTAATAATTATATTTATTAATTATTATTACTAGTCAACCAACATTAGAATTCTACTATAGCTTGTGGGCGGAGCATTCGACTAGAAATGTACGATTGCGGCGTCATACAGTTTAGCTGCTTCGTCGAATCTTCTGAGAACATTCGACAGACACCATAAGCCTTCATTTGACAGATTCAACCTTAATTCTGTTGAATGTTCTAAGAAGATTCGACGAAGCAGCTAAACTGTACGATGCCACAATCGTACTTTTCTGGTCGAATGCTCCGCCCACAAGCTATAGTAGAATTCTAATGTTGTATGACTAGTAATAATTATATTTATTTATTATTATTACTAGTCAACCAGCAGTAGAATTCTTCTATAGCCTATGGGCGGAGCATTTGACCATAAATGTCCGCTCGCGGCGACTGCTTAGTCGAATCTTCATCTCAAATCTTTTCTCTCTATGTCGAATAATCTTGGACTAATAGAGTTAGGTTAGACACATTCAACCGCAGGTTCGATAGACACAGATCACTATTGTCACCATCATGTTGAATCTTCTATCTATATCGAACTGTTGTCGCAACAAAATGAAAATCTTATTTTTCGCACTATAAGACGCACTATTTTCCCCACAAACATGAGGGGGAAATGCCTGTGTGTCTTATGGAGCGAATATAGATCAGTGCCCCCCCCCGCTGCCGCCAAATACCGAGCCAGCCGCTCGGCTCCTCAGCTGTGGGTTGCCTGCTTCTCCCTGTCAGGACGGGAGCGTCTGTGTATCTGTGACAGGGAGTGTGTTCCCCCTCCTACAGACAGAGCAGGCTTTCTATTTCCCCTCCTTCTCCGGGCAGTGCAGGCTCTGTATGTTCTCCCCCTCCTTCTCCGGGCAGTGCAGGCTCCGTATGTTCTCCTCCCCCTCCTCCGGGCAGTGCAGGCTCCGTATGTTCTCCCCACCTTCTCCGGGCAGTGCAGGCTCAGTGTGTTCTCCCCCCCTTCTCCGGGCAGTGCAGGCTCAGTGTGTTTTCCCCCCAACTCCGGGCAGTACAGGCTCTGTATGTTCTCCTCCCACTTCTCCGGGCAGTGCAGGCTCAGTGTGTTCTCCCCCCCCTTCTCCGGGCAGTGCATGCTCAGTGTGTTCTCCCCCCCTTCTCCGGGCAGTGCAGGCTCAGTGTGTTCTCCCCCCAACTCCGGGCAGTGCAGGCTCCGTATGTTCTCCCCCCACTTCTCCGGGCAGTGCAGGCTCAGTGTGTTCTCCCCCCAACTCCGGGCAGTGCAGGCTCCGTAGCAGCAGACCTGAGTAGGAGATCAAAGACACAGAGCAGGCTGTGTGTGTATTGCATTTCCTCTCCCTTCTTCTGTCAGCAGTGGGGGTGGGAATTTTTAAAGCAGCAGCAGGACTGAGCAGCTTGCAGAGGGGGACACTGAATTGCAGGCAATTAGTGTGCAGTAACCACTAGCAACTGAATGGTGAGTGGCAATGTGTTGTAACCTCTAGAAACCAATCAGCGCGCAGTAATGTGTAGTAACCTCTAGCAACTGAATGGTGAATGGTAATGTGTAGTAACCTCCTCAGAATTTTTTTTTCTCGTTTTCCTTCTCTGAAACCTAGGTGCGTCTTATGGTCAGGTGCGTCTTATGGAGCGAAAAATACGGTATGCATTTTTTATGTCGGATATTTCAGATTTTCCGATTCTGTGCGTTCGTTATCATTTGTTAAAACAAATGTAAAAATCCCCAAAAATTTGGACAAAAATGCATTCGGACGAAAATGAATGCACATGTCTAAGAAGAAGTAGTGTGTGGCCAGACATAAGTTGCATCTAAATTGCAATACATTTTGACACATAACCTGATAACTTTCTCAAACAGGTAGGCAGTAGGTGTAATGGCAGGCTCAGTGGCTGTAAAAGTCTCACATAGCCACTGCTTGTTGATGTGCTTGTGTAGATGCGTGCACATCCTCGTGGCAAACCCTAATTGGTGTGTAGCAGCTTTGAACTTGGAATTAGGTGCATGAACTCAAAGAAAATGCCCCAATACAAAAAGGATCAAAACAGGTTGTTGTAAGATGGACTATAAATCCTCATAAGGACACATATAAAAATGTACAGTATTTAAAAAAAACATATTAAAGTGGTTGTGAACCCACTTTGACAAGATTAAGGCTTGCCTGTAGGTGCATGAAATATCTCCTTAACCTACACGGTTAAGGAGATATTTGCTGAAAAACACAGCACCGATGACGTCACACGCATGCGCACTAGGGGGCCGGCATCATTAACGGTTTTCTGAATAAGATCTTGCCGGCCCGAGCGCGCATGCATGTGACGTCATCGCCGATATCGGCGATAACAGGAAAAAGCTCAGAGCAGACATGGCGGCGGCGGCGGCGGCGGCGGAGAACGAGGAGGACTTCGGGGGCTTCGATTTCAGGTAAGTGCCACATAATGAGCTAGTATGCTATGCTCATTATGCCTTTCTCTTGCAGGGCTATTTTTAAATCAAAAAGTTGTGGAGGGTTTACTTCCTCTTTAAGATGTATTTCAAAATACGTGCATCAATTAGTAGATGAATAAATAAATAAATAATTAAATAAATAAATACAAAAAAATAAAGAATGGAAAATAGGGGGAAGAGTCCAGGAAAAGTCTGAGAAAAAAAGGTTATTTTTTTTTCCCTTTTCCCCTCCTATAGAGAGAAAGCAAAATGTATAGAATCATAATGTTTTAATGTGGAATGTGTTATTTTAATCTGTAAATCCAAATACTTTTAAATTTCCATACATTTTTGCTGTTGCCACCCCTGTTTTTATGAATCCTGTCCAAAACCTTTAAAAACATAAAGGCCTATAGGGAAGCATAGACCTGACATCTTATTTTTGCTGTCAAGAGGCACCCTATATGTGGCTTCATATATTAATGAGACATTTTCTTTGGTTTATTCACTCTCTTTGTTGATATAGGAGGGTTTTGGAAATTGCTGAATAGTTTATATATTATTTTGAATACTTTTAATTTTAAAAGTGTCCGCATGGCACTAATTGTTCTCTTAATATATATATATATATATATATATATATATATATATATATATATATATATATATAAAACATTATATATGTTTTTTTAGCAGACACCCTAGGGAATAAAATGATGGTCATTGCAACTTTTTTTCTTGCACGGTATTTGCGCAATAATTTTTTAAACGGCCTTTAAAAAAAAAAAAATGATTTCATGAATTAAAAAATAACAAAACTGTAAAGTTAGCCCATGGCGTTTACATATGTGGGCGACTTACGTGTGCATTCGCTTCTGATCGCGAGCTACCGGGGACAGCGGCGTTTTATTTATTTTTTTATTATTATTTATTTTATTTTTTTACTTATTTATTTATTTTTGTACACTTATTTTACTTTTTTTATCACTTTTATTCCTATTACAAGGAATGTAAACATCCCTTGTAATAGGAATGTGTGTGACAGGTCCTCTTTATTGAGAGATGCGGGGTCAATACGACCCCACATCTCTCCTCCAGGCTGGAAAGCATGAGATCAGTGAATTGTTTTCACCGATCTCATACTTACTAGCCGCAATGGCTGCTTTGTTTACATTTGAGGACCCGGGCGTGACATCATCACATCGCGCCCGGGCCTCTGACGATCATAGAGATGACTGGTGACCATCTGGACACCAGTCATCTCTATGCTCATCACGTGACCCACCACCGACGCTGGAAGATTCTTTCCGGGTCCCCGATCGCACGGGAGAGCCCGGAGAAGCACCGGATGGCGGCGGGAGGGGGGATGTCCCCTCCCGCCGCCTATAAGAATTATCAAGCGGCGGAACTGCCGCTATGATCATTCTTATGGTGCACAGAATCGCCGGCACGTCAAAAGGATATCTGAATGATGCCTCTAGCTGCAGGCATCATTCAGATATCCCCCTACAAAGCCGAGGACGTCATATGACGTCCACCCAGGATGGGAGATCCCATCTGTGGACGTCATTTGACTATGGCTGGGTAGGGAAGTGGTTAAACCAGCAGTATATAGCAAAGGTAGGAGGAGTGAGTGAGTGAGTGAGTGAGTGAGTGAGTGAGTGAGTGAATAACTTGTATAGCGCTACAAATGCGAACTAAATCGCCACAAGGCGCTTTGCATCCAGTGACGTCCTGATCATCAGAAGAGGTGGGTCTTGAGTTTTTTCCTGAAGGCCCGATGGTTTTCTTCCATACGAATGTCCGTGGGGGAAGCAGTGTTTTTAAGCAGATTTCTATGTAGTATTTACAATTTAACTTATGTATTGTAGCAATTAAATTGCAATTTAAGCCCTAACCTACTCCATCCAAAAATAAAAGAAGGTTTGAGTTTAGATACACTTTGGGCCATATATACAAACCAGTGGATGTGACTTAACCACTTCAGCCCCGGAAGGATTTGCCCCTTAATGACCAGGCCATTTTTTGTGATATGGCACTGAGTCGTTTAAAATGACAATTGTGAGGTTGTGCGACGCTGTACCCAAATGAAAATTGCCGTCCTTTTTTACACACAAGTGGAGTTTTCTTTTGGTGGTATTTGATCGCCTCTGCGTTTTTTTTTGTTTTTTTTTGCGCTATAAACAAAAAAAGACCAACAATTAAAAAAATACATGTCCAAAAAAAATGAAAAAAATTATGTATTCATCAGTTTAGGCCGATATATATTCTTCTAAATATTTTTGGTAAATAAAAACGTAAATGGCGTATATTGATTAGTTTGCTCAAAAGTTATCGTGTCTACAAACTACGGGATAAATGTAGGGACTTTTATTTAGTTTTTATTGTTTTTACTGGTAATGGCGGCGATCTGTGATTCTTAGTGGGACTGCGACATTGTGGCGGACAAATCTGACCCCAAATTACACTTTTTGGGGCACAGTGTCATTATCACATTAATCAGTGCTATCAAAATGCACTGATCAATGTAAAAATGACACTGGCAGGGAAGGGGTTAACACTAGGGGGCGATCAAGGGGTTAAGTGTGTTTCCTCAGCGTGTGCTAACTGACTTCAAACAAACTTAAATTGGAACTTTAAGTAAAACATTTTCCTTTCACATTTTTCATAGAATGTAGAAGGGTTAGACTATTTATCAAGACTGTATTTTTGTTGGCATCTTAGTTAGGGAGCTTTGCCATCAGGTCCTGTTGGTCACCAAGATAGAAAGTGATTGGAGGGTTTCCCCCCCTCCCCCCCCCCCTCTCCCCCTCCACCACGTCCCTGCTCGCACTCACAGCTCCTTCCCCCTCTTCAACCTCCCCCCCCCCCATTCTTCCGTCTCCCTCTACTTTCTCTTATATTTTCTGTTTCTCTAATCTTGTATGTCTCTTCTTTTGTATTAATATTTAAAAAAAAAAAAAGTTGAGGGACTGGCTCAGCGGGACCGGATTATTTAGGGGAAATTCCTGGGGTGGGATTCCCGTTTACCCTGAGGTAGGGGGTGGTGGGGATTACGCCCGGGGCCATAGGGTAGGCCACCCACACACATACGGTTCCTCTGACGCGCACATAACCACACAGGCGTGTCGACCCCCCCCCCGTAGGGGGATGTCGGATAACGGATCATATATGAACACCTATGGCAGGCATTGTCTGTAATATATGTGTATGTATGGGTATGTGTATGTGTATATGTATATATATATATATATGTAGCAATAATTGAATAGAATATACCCACCTGTACCAAAGATTGCCGTGTGCGCTATGTATTATACTGTATGTGCTGTACTGGTCCGTGCAGAGCGGTCTCTCTGTTACAAATAAACAAATTAAAAAAAAAAAAAAAAAAAAAGAAAGTGATGAGATATCAATAATATGCCAACTGTCAAAAAACAGGAGGTGGGGGGGGGGGGATTGCTCAGAAGGCAAATGTTTTCTGTTCACATCTGGGTTTTCCACTCATTGTGCGGATTTCCTGTCACTTCCTGTTGTGTCTGCTGGACAGGTATGGAAAATCTTTCCAGTGGAGACACAGTCAGTAATAATGACCTAATGTCAGGAAAATAGGCACATCCCTGTGCGCAATGGTGCAGGGCTGGCAAAACAGCACAGGCAAAGGCACGTTGGCGCACATCGGTGCACGGGGACATGCGCCGCCATCACTAGGCAAACATGCGCATGTGCAATGGCGCACGCTTGCCGTAATCTGGGCGCCACTGCCTATATAAACCCACTGCTTACAACAATGCACTGCTGGTTTATTTTCAGCTCTCCCTGTGTTCCTGTGCCCTGAATTACCTGCTGATCTGATCTCCTGTGTACCGACCCGGCTTGTTCTGACCTGCTCTTCCTGATCCTCTGGCTCGACCCTTGGCTTGCACTTGACCTCCTTCTGCCTGCTCCCAACATCTGACCCCCAGCCTGTCTATTGGACTCTGCTTATCCTGCGCCCTGTACTAAGACTCGGCCTACCATTGGTTCTCCTGATTCCGGACTGTCTTCCTGTGAATGACCCCTGGCCTGGCTCCCAACTCAGCTATCCAGTTGCTATCCAGTTGCTCCACTGGTCTCTGTCTCCTGGACCTTCCAAAGCATGTCTGTCTTCAGCAACCAGGCACCCATGCTTCTGTGGGCATCACACCTGCTGTGTCACCTTCAGTGGTGTGCTGCACTCGGCCGCAAGGGGAGCCCTCCCAGCATCTCAGCCTCCTACCAAGTTCCTGACACCTAAGTAAGGTTCTAAAATTTCCCAACTCTCGGCAAATCAAAAATGACATCTTTAGATGGAGCTAAAACTTTCAAATAACCCTGTCACCCTGATTTTTTTTTAACAAAAACATTATTAAGTTTAACAAACAACATTACACAAAGCAACAAAGCGTCATCTCCAAGTTGAGAAGTAGGTACAATAAAATAACTTCACCAAGCACAATACAAGGGCTTCATAAAGCAGACAGATATAATCTTATATGAGTAAGATCAGCTAAAGTGCAGCCACAAGTAGAGATCCAAACATATCCATTGGTAGAACTGAGACCTAAGCAAAATTGGGATATCGGGAAGGGGGGCGGGATATTAGAGGGTCAGCCATACACTAGCAGAATTCTTTGGGTGATCAGGGGTATACAAAGCAGAAAATACCCAATGGGTGGTTTCATACCACAGGCCACTCACAGGGTCAGGTCCCTTGCCTCAACCCATTATTTGGATTTATATATGTACTATGTTACCAATATTTCTTACTATACAGGTTTCTCCTGACACCTGCACAAACTGCAGGCAAACAGTTCAAAACAGATGAAACACATACAGTATATGGGACCTATTTTCCATACCAGGGTTTGTGTTTTTGTCTATCCAGACCTGACGTTTACTAAGCACAACCCAATATGGCAGGCAGGGAGCCTGATTCTAATTTGATGGAGTTCAGTAACACTTAAAGGTCTCCCCCCATCACCACCCTGTGACAGTAAAAAAAGATGCTCATTTCACTGCCACTCTTCTCTCTTCATCTATCAACATGCTCCTTGCACTGCAGCATAACTGATTGACTCCTGGTACTGCCTCTCTTTTACTGAACTCTGCTGCATGTGGGCTGCAACGGGCTAATATCAAGCCAAATTCAGATACGTACACTGCTTGCATGAAAAAAATAAACAAAGAACAATGCATAGAATGATGTATTATTGGTTAAAGCCCAAATCAGAGAAAAGTGAAAATTATCTCTTGCAGTGGAACTGCGCCCGTATCAAGGGTTAACTGCTTATCTAATCTAGGGGAGAGGAGTAGTGTTGAGTGGACCCGAACTGTAAAGTTCGGGTCCGTACCGAATTTTGGCGTTTTCCCGACCCTGGACCCGGACCAGGATTTTGCGCTAAAGTCCGGGTTCGGGTCCGGATTCGGGAATTTAATGGCGCAGTTAGAAATGCTTCAGGGGCCAGCCAATCACCATTTGATTAGCTGGTGTGCCCTTAGAAGCCATCATAGCCATGCCTACTAATGGCATGGCTGTGATTGGTCAGTGCAACATGTGACCCAGCATGTGACCAGCTTCTATATAAGCAAGAGGCACACAGCACAGATCGTCACTCTGCTTTTAGACAGTGTAGGGAAAGGATCCTGGCTGCTGTTGCTGTGAGGGAGAGAATTATATGATAGGAGTTAGTCCTGATTCTGCAATCTACTGATAGAAAAGATAGAGAGACAGTGTAGTGCAGTGTAGGGGCAGGATCCTGTTTGTGCTTTCAGGGAGAGAGATTTAGATAGGAGTCCAGATTGAGAGATATAATAGCTCAGCGATCTGCATAGGTTTATCTGTTTGTGTTGCAAGCTCAGTGCACCAGCACTGCATTACGTTGAGTGATACACCTATTCCATTTAGTGGCTGTATTGTGCTCTTGCTAAAAGACCCATTTCGGGCAGAAAAAAAAAAAAAAAAAGGCACTTTATTGTGCTTTTGCTAAAAAGACCCATTTTTGGGCCCCCCCCCAAAAAAAAGGCACTTTATTGTGCTGTTGCAAAAAAAAAAAAAAAAAGGCACTTTGTTGTGCGCAAAAAAGACCTATTTTTGGGCAAAAAAAATATTTTGCAGTGTATATCTCTAGTTGTGTGAAATAACCAATTTCTATATATTTTTCTTGTACTATGCTATACTAAAAAAAAAAAAAAAACTTTTTTTTGAATAGCATTCTCTGCAGCTGTGCGATTCAGCGGTTATATACTGTGGGTGTGTTGTGCTCTTCCAAAAAACGCCATTTAGGGCCACAGAAAATATTTTGCAGTGTGAAATACACATCTGGAGGTGTGTGAAAAAACAACATTATTTTTGAATAGCATTCTCTGGCCTCTGCAGCTGTGCGATTCAGCGGTTATATACTGTTGGGGTTGTTGTGCTCTTCAAAAAAACGCCATTTAGGGCCACAGAAAATAAATTGCAGTGTGAAATACACATGTGGAGGTGTGTAAAATAAACAATTTCTATATATTGTACAGTGCTATACTAAAAAAAACAACATTTTTTTTGAATAGCATTCTCTGCACTTCTATAGCTGTGCGATTCAGTGGTTAAATACTGTGGTTGTGTTGTGCTCTTCCAAAAAACGCCATTTAGGGCCACAGAAAATATTTTGCAGTGTGAAATACACATCTGGAGGTGTGTGAAAAAACAACATTATTTTTAAAAAGCATTCTCTGGCCTCTGCAGCTGTGCGATTCAGCGGTTATATACTGTTGGGGTTGTTGTGCTCTAGCAAAAAACGCCATTTAGGGCCACAGAAAATATTTTGCAGTGTGAAATACACATCTGGAGGTGTGTGAAAAAACAACATTATTTTTGAATAGCATTCTCTGGCCTCTGCAGCTGTGCGATTCAGCGGTTATATACTGTTGGAGTTGTTGTGCTCTTCCAAAAAACGCCATTTATGGCCACAGAAAATAAATTGCAGTGTGAAATACACATGTGGAGGTGTGTAAAATAAACAATTTCTATATATTGTACAGTGCTATACTAAAAAAAACAACATTTTTTTTTGAATAGCATTCTCTGCACTTCTATAGCTGTGCGATTCAGTGGTTAAATACTGTGGTTGTGTTGTGCTCTTCCAAAAAACGCCATTTAGGGCCACAGAAAATATTTTGCAGTGTGAAATACACATCTGGAGGTGTGTGAAAAAACAACATTATTTTTAAAAAGCATTCTCTGGCCTCTGCAGCTGTGCGATTCAGCGGTTATATACTGTTGGGGTTGTTGTGCTCTTGCAAAAAACGCCATTTAGGGCCACAGAAAATATTTTGCAGTGTGAAATACACATCTGGAGGTGTGTGAAAAAACAACATTATTTTTGAATAGCATTCTCTGGCCTCTGCAGCTGTGCGATTCAGCGGTTATATACTGTTGGAGTTGTTGTGCTCTTCCAAAAAACGCCATTTATGGCCAGAGAAAATAAATTGCAGTGTGAAATACACATGTGGAGGTGTGTAAAATAAACAATTTCTATATATTGTACAGTGCTATACTAATAAAAACAACATTTTTTTTTGAATAGCATTCTCTGCACTTCTATAGCTGTGCGATTCAGTGGTTAAATACTGTGGTTGTGTTGTGCTCTTCCAAAAAACGCCATTTAGGGCCACAGAAAATATTTTGCAGTGTGAAATACACATCTGGAGGTGTGTGAAAAAAGAACATTATTTTTAAAAAGCATTCTCTGGCCTCTGCAGCTGTGCGATTCAGCGGTTATATACTGTTGGGGTTGTTGTGCTCTTGCAAAAAACACCATTTAGGGCCACAGAAAATATTTTGCAGTGTGAAATACACATCTGGAGGTGTGTGAAAAAACAACATTATTTTTAAAAAGCATTCTCTGGCCTCTGCAGCTGTGCGATTCAGCGGTTATATACTGTTGGGGTTGTTGTGCTCTTGCAAAAAATGCCATTTAGGGCCACAGAAAATATTTTGCAGTGTGAAATACACATCTGGAGGTGTGTGAAAAAACAACATTATTTTTGAATAGCATTCTCTGGCCTCTGCAGCTGTGCGATTCAGCGGTTATATACTGTTGGGGTTGTTGTGCTCTTGCAAAAAACGCCATTTAGGGCCACAGAAAATATTTTGCAGTGTGAAATACACATCTGGAGGTGTGTGAAAAAACAACATTATTTTTGAATAGCATTCTCTGGCCTCTGCAGCTGTGCGATTCAGCGGTTATATACTGTTGGGGTTGTTGTGCTCTTCCAAAAAACGCCATTTAGGGCCACAGAAAATAAATTGCAGTGTGAAATACACATGTGGAGGTGTGTAAAATAAACAATTTCTATATATTGTACAGTGCTATACTAAAAAAACAACTTTTTTTTGAATAGCATTCTCTGCACTCCTATAGCTGTGCGATTCAGTGGTTAAATACTGTGGTTGTGTTGTGCTCTTCCAAAAAACGCCATTTAGGGCCACAGAAAATATTTTGCAGTGTGAAATACACATCTGGAGGTGTGTGAAAAAACAACATTATTTTTAAAAAGCATTCTCTGGCCTCTGCAGCTGTGCGATTCAGCAGTTATATACTGTTGGGGTTGTTGTGCTCTTGCAAAAAACACCATTTAGGGCCACAGAAAATATTTTGCAGTGTGAAATACACATCTGGAGGTGTGTGAAAAAACAACATTATTTTTGAATAGCATTCTCTGGCCTCTGCAGCTGTGCGATTCAGCGGTTATATACTGTTGGAGTTGTTGTGCTCTTCCAAAAAACGCCATTTATGGCCACAGAAAAGAAATTGCAGTGTGAAATACACATGTGGAGGTGTGTAAAATAAACAATTTCTATATATTGTACAGTGCTATACTAAAAAAAACAACATTTTTTTTGAATAGCATTCTCTGCACTTCTATAGCTGTGTGATTCAGTGGTTAAATACTGTGGTTGTGTTGTGCTCTTCCAAAAAATGCCATTTAGGGCCACAGAAAATATTTTGCAGTGTGAAATACACATCTGGAGGTGTGTGAAAAAACAACATTATTTTTAAAAAGCATTCTCTGGCCTCTGCAGCTGTGCGATTCAGCGGTTATATACTGTTGGGGTTGTTGTGCTCTTGTAAAAAACGCCATTTAGGGCCACAGAAAATATTTTGCAGTGTGAAATACACATCTGGAGGTGTGTAAAATAAACAATTTCTATATATTCTTCTTGTACAGTGCTATACTAAAAAAAACAACCTTTTTTTTGAATAGCATTTTCTGTAGCTGTGCGATTCAGCGGTTACGTGCTGTGGGTGTGTTGTGGTCTGGCAAAAAACGCCATTTAGGGCCACAGAAAATATTTTGCAGTGTGAAATACACATGTGGAGGTGTGTAAAATAAACAATTTCTATATATTGTACAGTGCTATACTAAAAAAAACAACATATTTTTTTGAATAGCATTCTCTGCACTTCTATAGCTCTGCGATTCAGTGGTTAAATACTGTGGTTGTGTTGTGCTCTTCCAAAAAACGCCATTTAGGGCCACAGAAAATATTTTGCAGTGTGAAATACACATGTGGAGGTGTGTAAAATAAACAATTTCTATATATTGTACAGTGCTATACTAAAAAAAACAACATTTTTTTTGAATAGCATTCTCTGCACTTCTATAGCTGTGCGATTCAGTGGTTAAATACTGTGGTTGTGTTGTGCTCTTCCAAAAAACGCCATTTAGGGCCACAGAAAATATTTTGCAGTGTGAAATACACATCTGGAGGTGTGTGAAATAAACAATTTCTATATATTTTCCTTGTACTGTGCTATACTAAAAAAACAACCTTTTTTTTTTTGAATAGCATTTTCTGCAGTTCTGTAGCTGTGCGTTTCAGCCATTACGTACTGTGGGTGTGTTGTGGTCTTCCAAAAAACGCCATTTAGGGCAAGATCCTAAATTTGGAAAATATGAGGGGAAGGTCAGAGGGACGTGGTGGCCCCGGTCGTGGTGCTGCTGGTGGAGCTCCTGTTGCAGGGAGAGGACGTGGTGGATCTGTGCCAGCTACACGCACAAGTGAAACACCTTCCTCAGGTGCGAGTAGGCGACCGAGCCTGCGGCGGTATTTTGTCGCGCCTAATGAGGCTGTACCAATGTTTAGGCCAGGACAAGTACAGGCGATAGTAGATTGGGTTGCTGACAGTGCCTCGGGTTCCTTCACATTGTCTCCCACCCACTCTTCTGATGAAAGATCAGAGTTGGCACCTGAAGCCCATGTCCATCAGTCTTTCACCTCACCCCCTTGCAAATCAGCCAAGCAGTCTGAGCCCCAAATCATGCAGCAGTCTCTTCTGCTTTTCGATGACTCTGTTAGCAGGGTTTCCCAGGGCCATCCACCTAGCCCTGCCCCAGAAGTGGAAGAGATTGAGTGCACCGATGCCCAACCACTTATGTTTCATGATGGGTACATGGGAGGACCATCGCAGCACGTCTCGGATGATGACGAAACACAGGTGCCAACTGCTGCTGCTTTCGCAATTGTGCAGACAGACATGGAGGGCAGGGGTGAAGACTGGGTGGAAGATGATGTGGAGGACGATGAGGTCCTCGACCCCACATGGAATCAACGTTATGCAGGTGACCAGTGTAGTTCGGAGGAAGAGACGGTGGTCGCACAGAGCCACCAGCACAGCAGAAGAGGGAGCAGGGTGCAAAAACGGAGCATTCGTCCCCTAGACAGTACATCTGCTACTGCCCAACGCAGCAAGGGACCGAGCACACCAAAGCCAGGTCCAAGGACTTCCCTAGCGTGGCAGTTCTTCACACAGTGTGTTGATGACAAGACACGAGTGGTTTGCACGCTGTGCAATCAGAGCCTGAAGCGAGGCATAAACGTTCTCAACCTGAGCACAAGCTGCATGACCAGGCATCTAAGTGCAAAGCACGAGCTGCAGTGGAGTAGACACCTCAAAAACCAAGAAAGGTCTCTGGCTCCTCCTGCTTCCTCTTCTGCTGCAGTCTCGGCCTCTTCATCCACCTCTGTAGTGACAGTGGCACCTGCCACCCCGCAAACAGAGGATCTGCCAGCAACACTACCACCTGGGTCACCAACCATCTCCACAATGTCCCATGGAAGCGTTCAGCTCTCTATTTCCCAAACATTGGAGCGGAAGAGGAAGTACCCCCCTAGCCACCCGCGATCCCTGGCCCTGAATGCCAGCATTTCAAAATTCCTGGCCTTTGAAATGCTGTCATTCCGTCTGGTGGAGACGCAGAGTTTTAAAAGCCTGATGGCATTGGCTGTCCCGCAGTAAGTCGTGCCCAGCCGCCACTACTTTTCCAGGCGAGCCATCCCTTCCCTGCACAACCAGGTGGGGGACAAAATCAGGTGTGCACTGCGCAACGCCATCTGTGGCAAGGTCCACCTAACTACGGATGCGTGGACCAGTAAGCACGGTCAGGGACGTTATATCTCCCTAACAGCACACTGGGTAAATGCAGTGGCGGCTGGGCCTGAGGCAGATAGTGGTTTGGCACATGTCCTTCCACCACCGAGGATTGCAGGGCGCTTCAGTTTGCCTCCTGTTGCTAACTCCTCCTTCTCCGCTTCCTCATCCTCTACCGCCTCCTCATCCATTCAGCCTAACACCTTCACCACCAACTTCAGCACAGCCAGGGGTAAACGACAGCAGGCAGTTTTAAAACTTTCCTGTTTGGGGGAAAATCCCCACACCGCGCAGGAGTTGTGGAGGGACATGGAACCACAGACCGATGAGTGGTTGCTGTCAGTGAGCCTCAAGCCCGGCCTGGTGGTGTGCGATAATGGGCGAAATCTCGTAGCAGCTCTGGGTCTAGCCGGTTTGACGCACATCCCTTGCCTGGCGCATGTGCTGAACTTGGTGGTCCAGAGGTTCCTTAAAAATGACCCCAATATGCCAGAGCTGCTGCAGAAAGTGCGGGCTGTCTGTGCGCACTTTCGGCGTTCTCACACTGCTGCTGCTCGCCTGTCAGCGCTGCAGCGTAACTTCGGCCTTCCCGCTCACCGCCTCATATGTGACGTGCCCACAAGGTGGAACTCCACCTTGCACATGCTGGCCAGACTGTGCGAGCAGCAGCAGGCAATAGTGGAGTTTCAGCTGCAGCAATCACGCGTGAGTCGCTCTGCGGAACAGCACCACTTCACCACCAATAACTGGGCCTCCATGCGAGACCTGTGTGCCTTGTTGCGCTGTTTCGAGTACTCCACCAACATGGCCAGTGCCAATGACGCCGTTCTCAGCGTTACTATCCCAGTTCTATGCCTCCTTGAAAAAACGCTTTGTGCGATGATGGAAGAGGATGTGGCACAGGAGGATGAGGAGGAGGAGGAGGAAGCGGGATCATTTCAAAGGCTTTCAGGGCAGTCTTTCACAAGTGGCTACGAGGGTGGGTTCCTGCACCAACAAACGCCAGGTACACAATTGTCCGGCAGAAAGGGCACAGTTCTGGAGGATGACGAGGTGGAGGAGGAGATGGAGGAGGAGGAGGAGGAGGAGGAGGAGGAGCCATGTTCACAGCAGGGTGGCACTCAGACCAGCTCGTGGCCATTACTGGTGCGTGGCTGGGGGGATACAGAGGACACAGACGATACACCTCCCACAGAGGACAGCTTTTCTTTGCCTCTGGGCAGCCTGGCACACATGAGCGATTACATGCTGAAGTGTTTCTGCAACGACAGCCGAGTTGCCCACATTTTAACTGATGCTGATTACTGGGTGGCCACCCTGCTGGATCCCCGTTACAAGGACAACGTACCGTCCTTAATTCCCTCACTGGAGCGGGATCGTAAGATGCGCGAGTACAAGCGCACGCTGGTAGACGCGCTGCTGGTGGCATTCCCACCTGACAGCGGGCGTACGGTGGAAGCACAAGGCGAAGGCAGAGGAGGAGGAAGAGGTCGCCAACGCAGCCGGGGCACCGGCAGCACCTCAGAAGGCAGGGTTAGCATGGCCGAAATGTGGAAAAGCTTTGTCAGCACGCCACAACAACCAGCACCACCAGCTGAGATGGAACGTCTTAGCAGGAGGCAGCATTTCACCAACATGGTTGAGCAGTATGTGTCCACAGGCCTACACGTACTGGATGACGGGTCTGCCCCCTTTAACTTCTGGGTCTCCAAATTGGGCACATGGCCTGAGCTTGCCGTTTATGCCTTGGAGGTGCTGGCCTGCCCTGCAGCCAGTGTATTATCTGAACGTGTATTTAGCACGGCAGGGGGCGTTATCACAGACAAGCGCAGCCGCCTGTCCAGAGCCAATGTGGACAAGCTCACGTTCATTAAAATGAACCAGGCATGGATCCCACAGGACTTGTCCGTACCTTGTGCAGAATAGACATGTATACCGGTGTTGTGACAAAAACTGTCCGGCCATCGGATTGTGCCCGGCCCGTACTGCGCAGGCGCAGCGCTTGCGCAGTACAGAGGACAAGGAGATTCACAAAATCTCCGAAGATGAACGGCGCCTGCGCTGTGAGTGCAGGTTCAAGCCCCACCATCCAAGAGGACATACGGTAGCACATAGTAACAGGGCCCCTCACGGGCTCGCTTCGATCGCGGCCTTGCTTGGCTCGGCTTGAACCACGGATGGTGTGGCCTTCACCTGAACTCAACACGCAGGCGCCGTTAGTCTTGGGAGATTTTTGAAATCCCCTTGTCCTACATACTCAGCAAGCGCAGTACAGGGCGGACACTATTCGACAGGGGACAGAATTCGACACATCACCGGCCTTACCCAGCCATTGTTGTATTTTTGAACCAGTGTTGGCTACCTCGTCCTCCTCCACCTCCGCTTCCACCTACACAGCCACATCCACCGCCACCTCAACCTCCTACTCCATATGGACCTCGTCCTGCTAGGCCAAGATTAAAATTTTTATTTTATTTTTTTGTAGCGCACAGATCCTTTCCCCCTTACCTGCCTTTATGTTGTTGGCTCTTCGCAGGAGGGAGAAAGGCACACCGCACTACCAGCCCGTATCCTCCTATATAAAGAGGTTGAGCGGTGTACTTGACGGGCCGTGTCCACAGCCGGAGTCAAAACTCCTCCAGAGGATGATTCTCACCTCTACTGTAGGTAGAGGCAAGTCCTTTAATTGCCAGTAAAGTCAATGTCCACACCAGCTGAAACTCCAACTCTTATTCTCTCATGGCAAAATAAACTGTACTCAGATAGAAAAGGTTAGAGCAAAGAAACAGGACAGCTTAAGGTGTGGAGGAGGTCCAGGCACAAACGTAGCACATTCACTTCACTGCTTAGGTTTCTCAAACAGTTTTTGGCGCACGGTCTCTGCCACAGACATTGAGGTTGGTCTCTGCCACAGACCGGGTGTACAAGGCCCCTGCCACGGGCCTGGAGAACTTTGGTCTCAGCCACAGACCAGGGTGTATAAGGCCCCTGCCACGGGCCGGTTGAATAAGGCCTCTGATACAGTCAAGGTGACCTTGAGCTTCTCCTTCTACGAACCTAGCCCATATCAAGGGGAAGACATCTCTCCAGGGAGTCAACAGACCATTCCTTCACCGTGACTCTCGCATCGGTCCATCAGAATGATCCTCCCTTCCCTGGAACAGGGTCCCCTACACGAGGCGGCTCTGGACTCCAGGCTTTACTCCCGCCCCTAGGCCTCCATACCCAGGGCAGCAAGAACTCCAGGATAGTACCTCACCCCGGGCTAAAGGTGCCCGAGATGGAACAGGAACACATGCACCCAGGCCGAAGGCACCTGGGCGCGGACCCCACTGGACATCAGCCCCCAGGCCAAAGGTCTGCCCCTTTTATATGCTCTCCCGGCATGCACAGCAGGTTCCCCGCCCCACTGTACTACTGCCAAGAGGGGACACAAAAGGCGCCACCTGTAGGCCGCAGGGAACTGCACACCAATACTGTCCCCCGAGGACAAAATGGTCCATGAATCCTACAGAATTAGGGTATTTGAGCCTATTTACCACTCAAACACTTTCCTTAAATTTAGCACCCCGCTACATTTTTATTTCAAAGTATTTTATTTTCCCACTAGCTTATCCATTAAATTAAATAATTTATTCCAGAAAGGGCGTATTCTGGGGCATTCCCACCATATGTGTGGCATCGTGCCATTGAGTTTCTGAGGTTCTTAATGACTTCCTGTACCTCTTCTGCTGAAAAGGGGGCCTCCAGCATATTTTTTTATTTTTATTTTTTTTTATGTTCTTTTAAGTTATTTCCTATCCACATTTGTTTGCAGAGCACTTGCCATGTTCTTAACAACATTTTGCTGCCATTTGCAGCCCTCTAGCCCTTTCCATTACTTTTTTAGAGCCTTTTTAGTCGTCAGAAGTCCGGGTCCCCATTGACTTCAATGGGGTCCGGGTTCGGGTTAAAGTTCGGTCCCGAATCCGAACTTTTTTCCGAAGTTCGGCCGAACCCGCCGGACCCGAATATCCAGCTACCCGCTCAACTCTAGAGAGGAGAAGAACTTTAAAGCGAAGTTCCAGGCTTTGTATGTTTATTAAAAGTCAGCAGCTACAAAAAGTGTAGCTGCTGACTTTTAATAAATGGACACTTACCTGTTCCACGGTCCAGGGATGCGGCCGCCCGTAGCGTCGCTCCTCTCCCCCTCCTCTCCGCCGGCACCTCCATTGACACTCTGGGCACCTGGCCGTGACAGCTTTCGGCTTCATGGCCAGGTAAGCACTGCGCATGCGCAAGTCGCGCTGCACTCTCGGAGTGGACAGGCGATCTTCTGGGACCTGTCAAGTGTCCCAGAAGATCGCCTAGAGGGAGGGGCCGCCTAGGTGGAGAGGAGGAGTCGCTTAGGCGGCCCATAGGCAGAAGGAGGAAGTAGGACAGGAAGTCCCACTCCAAACAAAGCCCCCACTCCTTTTCAAAAAAATTACATGCCAAATGTGGCATGCATGGGGGCGAGGAGTGCTTAAAGCGGAAGTTCCACTTTTGGGTGGAACTCTGCTTTAACGTACTTGATCCTCTGTTCCCCCAGCAGATGGCGCTCCCCCACCTTCCGACAGTGGACTACTGTCTCTCTCAGCATCATCACGCTAATGATGTCAGGACCTTGGACAGCTGGAGCGTAAGGGAGAAGATACTGCAGATCCCCTAGACCAGGGGTGGGCAACCTCGGCCCTCCAGCTGTTTTGAAACTACAAGTCCCGCGAGACATTGCAAGACCCTGATAATCAAAGGCATGACTCCTAGAGGCAGAGACAGGATAGGATTTGTAGTTTCACCACAGCTGGATGGCTGAGTTTGCCTACTCCTGCCCTAGACCTAAATGAGCAATTAACCCTTACATTGCTGGTGGAGACCCACAGCAAGGGATAGCTTTTAGGTTTTCTGGATTTGGACTTTAAATAACTGCAATAATTTGTATCTTTTAAATATCTGTGGAGTTTAGCTTTAAAACAGTCTCTGTGTCCCTGTCTTCATAAAAAATGTAAACATCATATGAAGCACAGGTAACATTGTTTATTGTTACACAAAATATGGGCCATTAAACCGCAAACATGAAATCAATCAATGTACATTTATTTTGTCACCAAACCCCACCAAATAAAGACTAATTCATTCCATAAGTCTGATCTTCATTGAGATATATAGCTTGGTTTGCTTCTATCATTTCTTATTTGGTTCTGAAATTACAAGACCCTGACTACTTAAGCACCTAAGACTTATGCTATGAAGATAATGGGAATGTAGTTTTTTTTCAGATATCAAAATACATTTTGACACAAGGAATAATCTGTAAATTCTCACTACTTCTTACCATTTAGGTCTATACTTATTTCAGATGGAGACTTACAATATTAGATCTCGTGAGCAGATGGGCTTTTTGGAAATGTCAGGCAAGGAAATGACTTAGCCTTCTGGGACAATAAGTCATGAGTTATTCATCTTTAAGAAGAAGACATGGTATTGTAAACACAATCTGACTTGCAATAAAATTGACTTAAAATATTCACCTCATGCATACATTTGATTTAAAAATAAATATATTTCAGGAGTGAAAATGTATAACACTTCCACAGGCTATAAAATATATCTCTTTTTTAAATGCATCAATGCAGTTTTGTTCATATCTGGTCAATAGAATAAAGTGGTTTCTGCCAACCTGGTGGAAACATAAAAAATTGTAAGAGTGACCTACTTCAACCAATGAGATCCCTGGTGCCCAACCTACGGCCCAAGGGCAGCATGTGGCTTTTTGCTATATGATATGTGGCCCTCAGACCTCAGCAGTCTGTAGTAGGAACATTGATTAGGGTAATACAATAAGTCCCCTACATATTAACAAGGACTTACTGGGGTTGTGAACTTTTAAAGATACAAACACGTGTTTGCACAGTTTTTTTTAATCAAACCAGGGGGCTGAATGAAAAAAAATGGACAATGTCGCCCTACCAACACAAGCAATGTTGGTGCAGCGATCTCCCTAGCTGTGCTATTGTGTTCTAACAGAGGGACACCACCTGCCAGAACACACTGGTCAGTGCTCTCAGCCTTTCTCTACAAGCAATGATCTTTTTTGGACTTACGAACAAGTTGGACTTGCGATCAAGCTCCTGGTAATGGAACTTGTTTGTAAGTAGAGCACTTGCTGTAGCATCGATCTATACTAGCCTCATGTAACATGTTTCCAATTTCATATTGCATCTTGCAAGATGATCAGATGAAAACAAGGCCTCGTTCACATGGGCATCCATAAACCTGTACGAAGGGCTGTCTTCACCCGCACGAGGTGCACAAGTCTGCATCAGCATGCAAGCAGTCCTATTTATGTCTACTGGAACACTATCCATACAGCCGCTGGTGCCCATTCTACAGTCATGTGGGTGCATGTCCCCAAATGTCCCCAATTCAACAGCCATGTGGGTGCATGTCCCCAATCATCCCCAAATCAACAGCCATGTCCCCAGCACACACACACATATATTCCAAAATGTCTGACAGTAGAATGAATGAGGCTGCCTGCATGCAGAAGCACAGAACACCTATACATCCAGCATGGGCAAAGATGGCCCTTTGCACAGGTCTACAGATAGGTACACCCATGTGAATAAGGCCTAAACGGTAAATAAAAAGTAAAATAAATACAGCTACCACACCATGGACTAGCAATTGATTACATTTTGGAATTTAGGTTTAGGTACACTTTAAATAAGCATACAGTAAAGTAAAAGGTTTGTGTAGCACTATAGAGCACAAGGTTGAACCTGTATAGGAAATTAGTAAATATATATATATATATATATATATATATATATTTATAATATTTAGAAAAAACACAAACAAAATCAGCAACAATTAACAAATATTGTATAGAAGATAAGAAATTTGTATTACTGCATGATAATACCAAAGGTCACCAGGCTACAGATCATAAATGGTAAGTTATGTGTAAATGGTAAATGTTGAAACATACCCTAGAAAGTATCTTTATATTTTGGTTGGCTCACCGATAATGGTAGATGTCAGAACTATAGCAGCAGGTGTTCCAGACTTGTCCTTTTCTCATCATACTTGTCTCAGAAACATGATTTGACTGCAATGGCTTTCAACTGCAATGACCTTTAAGTCGAGTTTCTTTGTGACATTAGTTATGGTGAGAGAATACCACTAGACAAGGTCATGAGAATGGTAGAGTGCTCATACGGCCTTTGCCAGTTTGAGGCTGAATCATATTACTCTCTAGAGTGACACTTCATCACAGCCACTCTGAAGTCATCCATTGCAAAGGAATAGGTAAAGATCTAAATAGCAAACTACAGCACCTTCACTGATTTATTAAGGTCATGAACCCAGAGAGCTCCCATGTACTACCAAAGTACAATTTTTCTTAACATCAACAACTTTTAAAACTCTCCTTCTGAGGGGAGTTGTTAAGTCGGTATTTGTCATCTAGTAGGAATGAAAATAGCATTTTAACATTGAACAAGTTGCTTATTTTGCCTAAGGCATAATCTATAATAAAAAATAAAAAAAAGTTTATGAAAGGTTTACTATCCCAAAGTAGTACATAAAGGCTACATTACCATTACACTGTTTGTTCTGTCTAGTTGCCATATGGCTAAGCCCACATTAGGAAGATTTCTTCCAACTCCCTGTACCATAAACCACACTGGAAATAAAGGAATAAATAACTGTCCAAGGGTAAAATGTAATGAATCAAAAATCATATAGAATAAAACATATAAACTACAAATGAGCAGCCGCTTAAGCAATCTGTGACTTAAATGCAAGAATTGTGATACATATATGAAGCCGTGCTAAAAAATTGAACTCAATATCATGAAAGCACAAAAATAAATGAATATAATGACATTAAATTATTAGGTGAAAAAAAAGTGTATAAAGAAATCACACAAAATATGTAAATAAGTGTCCATATGAGCCCATTCACAAGGGCTAAAAAGAAAAAATATATGTGAAACAAGAAAGTCCAAAGGAAACAAATCATCCATGATTCACTTGCTCCACCAGTGTCCCCGCAATCACAATTTGTAGTGCTTCCACCACCAGGTGACACAGAAGGACCGTGGATGGACACGCCAGGCTGAGCAACCGCTCATGCAAGCCTGGACCCTTCGTGTGCATAGGCAGAGGAATGGCAGGGCCTCGGAAATGTGTTGCGGCCCTCCCTAGTTTGTGCGTACTTTCTTGTTGTAGTTTGAGAGGTGGATGAGAACCTGTGACACTGGCATGTCCATCCATGGTCCTTCGGTAGTTGACGCCGTCAGTCCAGGTATCATCCCAGTGGGTTTGGACGTAGTACAGCTGCCCTCCAGTCCACCCTGTTGGCCATCCTGGGATATCACACATGATACCACAGCACCTCCACATGCGGCTTGCAAGGTTTTTAGATGTAAGTGGATATTTAATTAAGTATTTTTGTTTTTACCTACACTGGCCTGGTGCCCTTTTCTTTCCTGTAATTTTCGATCTTGAGGGAATCCAAACCTCTACAAGGAGCTGCCAGCTTGTGTATATTCTATCCATCCTATCATACCCTGTGGTTTTCATCTCATTGGCCCCTTTACTTTTTTATGGACTATATGAATTTTACTCATGAACTTTTACCAAGTGTTACCTATTTTAGTGTTTTTTTTTTTTGTCTTGTTGTTTTTTGTCTTTTGTTTGCACTAGTTCTGCTGATATTTACCTCTCCACTAGTAAATACCATCTGATTTTGGTGAGCGCTGACTTAAGCCGTGTACACACGATCGGTTTTACCGATGAAAACAGTCCGATGGACTTTTCTCATCGGACAAACCGATCGTGTATGGGCCCCATCGGTCTTTTTTCCATCGGTAAGAAAAAATAGAACATGTTTTAAATTTGTCCGATGGGAAAAAAAACTATAGCAAAATCCGATCATCTGTGTGGAACTCCATCGGAGAAAAAACCCACGCATGCTCAGAATCAAGTCGACGCATTCTCAGAAGCATTGCACTTAATTTTTCTCGGCTTGTCGGAGTGTTTTACGTCACGGCGTTTGGGACGGTCGGATTTTTTACTGATGGTGTGTAGGCAAGACTGATGGAAGTCAGCTTCATCGGATTACCGATGGAAAAATCTATCGGTTTAAAATCCATAGGAAATCCGATCATGTGTACAGGGCTTTACTCGCATTTAGTTGGTGAATTGTTTGTGAATTGTGATTGGACACAGCTGATCACATGGTAAAGAGCCACCGTGATTGGCCCTTTACCCTGATCTGTGATTGGCTGTGACACAGCAATTACAGAGCATGCCGTATGCAAGCCCCAGGGGGCGCCCAGAAAAAGCAACATAAAAAAAAAATCTTGCAGTTGCTTGTATTGCACAGAAGTTTAGGAGAGTTTATGGGTATTTGCTTCTATAAGTGTTTTTCCAAAAACATTTCCCTCTGTTAATTTTTAAATGTGCACCTGAAAATGTTTAACGCTTCTAAACACCCCGTTTATGTGCGTTTATGCACATTTATGAGTGTTAGGCATTTTTTCTGCCTGAAAACTCCTCTCAAAAACACACTTGTGAATTTATTTATTTTTTCCGTCTTGAAATTCTCCTCTTGAAATATGCCTCTAAATGCCACAATGAGCATGAATTCATAGGATAACATTAAGCTGCTTCTACAGTCAGAAGAAATAAAATGTAAAACTCCTGTAGAAGCAGTGTTTTTTCAAGCCTGATGTGTGCATGGACCCGAAGGGGTTTATTTACTAAAGGAAAATAGACTGTGTACGTTGCAAGAGCAGTTGCTCCAGAGCTTAATAAATAATGGAAAGCTCTGCTGACTTCCATCATCTAATCATGTGCAAGCGAAAATGCTGTTTTTTATGTTTTCCTTGCACATGATTGGGTATTCTTTGCAAAGTGAAGCTTCACCTCATTTACTAAGCTCTGGATCAACTACAGTTGCATAGTGCAACTGCACCTTACAAAGTGCACAGTCTGTTTGCCTTTAGTAAATCAACCCATGGTTGAGTCCTTGTGGTTCTTTGTTTTGTTTATTTTATAGATTTTAACAAGACAGGTGGATATTATAAAGGGTTAAACCACATTGTATTCCTTTGCTCTATCTACAGACGTCAGACTGCTGGGAGGCTGTAATTACAACACAAATATCGCAGACTTTTGGTGAGAAACATCATTAAAAATTGCAGGCGCTAAAAAGAGAGAGTGAAGGACGACGTTATTGGCATAGCTTTTCAAAAACTGGAGACTCTCAGCAGAGACGTAGGGGGTTGGTTCAATAAAGCCAGTCTGTTCACTTTTCAAGACAATTTCCTTAGCTTAGTGAATGTGCTGAAAATTCATTTTGCAAAGAATACCCAATCACATTCAAGGGAAATTAAAAATATATATATTTTTTGCTTGCACATGTTTGGAGAAAGTTAAGAAAGCTTCACTTCATTCACTAGGGTAAGAGAAATGTCCTTTTCAAAGTGAGCAGCCTATTTGCTTTTAGTATATCAACCCCATGATGTGTGACATCATGTCAAGGGGCGGCAAGCTTCCCACCTGGTGTTTATCACTGCTGACTAAAGCTGGCAATACGCAAAGGGCTAGCTTATACTAGCATTAGCCCTCTCAAGATCCACAATCCACAGTGGATATGCCTTTTCAGAGGGCATTTGACAGACAGTGAAGCTGTGTTCTGTTGCCTCCTCATTGCCTGTTTTAACCCCTAAATGTCCACATTACCGCACCACAACCGTGTGCATTGCAGGCAGCTGAGGAGTGGTTGTGGCATGGCTCCATTCACTTGAATGGCAATACTGACCACAAAATGTGGCAGTGGATTTAATTATTGCAGTGGCCACAAAACAAAGCATTGCAGCGAGAGCATGTATACACTCCTGTCGGCTGCTTTAGGGGAGAGCAGTTGGGGGTCAATAAAAATGCAATACAACCGTGTGTTTTGCCATCCCTTAACTGCAAGTGTAAACAAGCCATAAGCAAATTTCAGATGTTCCTTAGGAATTATATCAATTATTTGCACCAGTAACTGTACAATTACACCTAACACCCTTTGATTAAAAAAATTGGAGGAGCTGGGCAGAAAATTGTTGACCAATCAGCACCTGTATCTAATCAGATGTAGAAACGGTTGGGGTATTCTGACACCTGGCAGCCCTGACTGCCAGAATACAATAGCTGCAGTGGATATTTAGTCCATCAATGCAGTTTAGCATGGATGAAAGAATCTATTTGATTACTTTTGTTCAGCCCTCTAAGTGTGTATGGACAGCTAAATTGCTAAATTGCTAATGAGCAAAATTGCTTCCCCCTTCCACAGTAACAATGCAGCCCTGACTGACCCTGAGTTGGTTATGGCCTGGAGCTGGGAGTCTATGTTCCAGATCACCATTACAGCATGCAGTCCTGACTAGAGTTATTCAAGGATACTAAAGAGAACACATAATCAAATACAGGAGTGTAGGTCAAATTTAACAATTGGATTGCCAGGTATATAGACTTTTGAAATGGCCTCTATAATATTAGAAGAGACAGAAATGGATCCTGTCTTGTTTTATCTACTTCATCAGATATAAAAGCTGAAAAGAGACGTCCCTCTGTCATTTTCAGTGCGTGTGTTCATTGACCAAAGCTCCAAGAAGACCATATCTTAGAAGGAAAGTAAACAGATATCAAAAATATAAAAAGAAAGGAAGAAAAAACACACTGTAGAAAGTCAAATGAAAATGATAAATTAAGAATGACAGAAACAATAGTACTCCGTTAATAAGTTATCACATTTAAGGAGGATCTCCAGGCTGGACAGAAATCACCAATAGTTATTGCTGTTTGTATTGCATCTTATTTATTTAAAGAGGAAGTACACCCAGGCCGATTTTTTATTTTTCAATTGTTAAGTTACACAAGCTCATCGCAATGCATAATATATATAAATCTCCCAAAAACGAGGCCTGCAAATACCTTTTTTTTGTTTTTCTTCTCTGTATTTCCGGGTATTGACAGCACCATGTTTACTGCTGTTTTGTCATTCAGTTTCTGACGTCACTTCCGCACTTACTGTTTCCCTGTAGGAAATCTTGCGCATGCGCAGTAACCAAGCTCCCCTGTGTGACGTCTTTATTCAGTCACAAGGGGGGAATATATTGCGTCAATCTCGCCGCTGTTATCGACGAGATTTACACCTGCGAGCCCCGTCACGGGAGACAGCGGTGAGCTGGCTCGCTGATCGTGAAAGGAAAAATTAGTTTTTCCTTTCCCAATGAGCGACATGACTTCCCTCTTCTCTTCTTGCGATGTTGATTCAATGCTCTCTCCCACTGTAATGCCGTGTGCGCGGTGCGCAATGATTTTTATAGGCAAGGGGCGTGGTCACTGGGTGATGTCATCCAGTGACCCCGCCCCTTATGACGTCACCATCCCATCATGCCCCATGCCTATAAAAATCGTTGCGCACCGCGCATACGGCATTACGGCGGGAGAGAGCTTTGTGTCAACATCGCAAGAGGAGAAGAGGGAAGAAGACCGGGACACCGCTAGTAAAAGAGCTGGAAGAAGATAGCGGAGGAGCCCAGCAGAAGGACACCGGAGAGCGGGAGAAGAGGCCAGAGAGTGGAGAAGTCGGAAGAGACCCCCGAAGTCGGAAGAAGACCCCCGAAGTCAGAAGAATATCCCCGGAGCTGCCTAATAAATTACTTTAAAAACCTTTGTAGTGTGTTTTTTTATTGACACCTTTTTTTCCCCAGGTGAATGGGTAGGGGTACGATGTACCCCACAAACATTCACATAGGGTGGGGGGGCTGGGATCTGGGGGCCCCCTTATTAAAGGGGGCTCCCGGATTCCGATAAGCCCGCCGCCCGCAGACCCCGACAACCAACGGCCAGGGTTGTCGGGAAGGGGCCCTTGTCCTCATCAACATGGGGACAAGGTGCTTTGGGGTGGGGGGGGCCGCAGGGCGCCCCCCTGCTCCAAAGCACCCATCCTCCCACGTTGAGGGCATGCGGCCTGGTATGGTTCAGGAGGCGGGGTGCTCGCTCATCCCCACCCCCTTTCCTGACCGGCCAGGCTGCGTGCTCAGATAAGGGTCTGGTATGGATTTTGGGGGAACCCCAGGCCGTTTTTTGGGCGTAGGGGGCTCCCCTTAAAATCCATACCAGACCTCTGTCACCGAGAACCATTGCGATGGGATCGCGCTGGAAACACATTCTCGCAGGCAGGTACTGTATCAGGAAGAGGATAATGAGTCAATCATTGCGAGACTTCTCCTCTGTGCCGTGCAGAGGGGAAGATCGCTCACAGTCATTTCCTGTCAGGCTGGGAATGAATTAACGACACACTTTAGGTGCCGTTAATGAGGGGCAATACTGCGCAATCACGGGTGACATCATTAACACGAAAAAGAGGATTGTAGGTGGAAATACAGCTGTGAGTACACTTTCACAGGCAGCAATCAGCTGCCTGTGTTATCTGCTATATGATAAGATTAAGTTGTCTCGGAGGGTTTACAACCACTTTAAAGAGGAAGTAAACCCTATTTAGCTCGCTGATGCAGCCTACAAATTAAAAGCATAATGGGCTAGTATGCATTGCATACTAGCCCATTATGTGCCACTTACCTGCAAAAGAATCCAGCGATGTCCCCAGAGTAGGAAGTGTCCATCTTCTGTCTTCTCTTCCTTCCGGGTCGCTGATCCGGCGCTGTGATTCGCCGAAGCCGCGTGACGTCACTCCCGCGCATGCGCGTGGGAGCCGCAATTTACGGCACAGGCTGGGGAAGAAACGGCACTTCGTTTCGTTTCTTCCCCGCGCATGCGCAGTGAAGATTTGCGGCGGACTACAAGTGAAATATCTCCTAAACGGCGCACGTTTAGGAGATATTTCCACTACTTATAGGTAAGCCTTATTCTAGGCTTACCTATAGGTAGATGTAGTCCAACAGGGTTTACAACCACTTTAAAGCCTGGCTAAATTCAGCTAAATAACAATGTGTGGAAACAAAAGGTGTGCAAAGACTTTATTTTCTTTGGAGTTTGGTTGTTTTCATTAGAAAGCAGCCACATCCTGAGTAGAAAAGCTTGTCTCCTGCCAACGTTCTGTAGACAAGGTTTCTTGCTCCTTGTGTGAAAGCAGTGGTCCCTCTGCAGAAGTCCAACATTTCCTCACTTTTAGAGTAAGACCTAGAGCTCCCAAATCAGCATACTCATGCTCCCTGCTGATGTATAGGATTTAAACTAAAAATGCAGCTGGGATTTAAAACCTTCCCGCCCGGCCTATAGCAAAATGACGGCAGGGCAGTGGTTTAATTGTTGTGACTGGGCATCATATGACGTCCTTAACAACATGTCACTCGAGCCTGCCCCTGGGGATGCGCAGTGCGGCGATCAGTGGTGCAGTGTTTTGCTTGGACACACCGCATCTTCGATCACGGTTAAGAGCCTATAACGTAGGCTCTTTATCACTTGATCAGCTGTGTCCAATCACAGCTGATCACAGTGTAAATAGAAAGTGCCAGTTATTGCCATTCCTCTATTCACGCTGACAGTGCATAAGAAGAGGAGGGCCGATAAGCGGCTTGCCTGACAGGGGGAGTCTCTGCTGATAATCAGTGCATTGATTATTAGTGCAGTCCCATCAGCAATGTCTTCCAGTGCCCACCAGTGATGCCAATCAGTTCCCACCACTGATGCCAATGAGTGTCCATCAGTGCTGCCTTTCAATGCCCATCAGTGATGCCTGTCAGTGCCCCCTCATCAGTGAGGCCTGTCAGTGCCATCTATCAGTGCCTATTAGTGACGCCTATCAGTGCCCATCAGTGCCGGCCATCAGTGCCCATCAGTGCTGATTATAAGTTCCCATCAGTGCCTATAAAGGCTGCCCATTAGTGCCACCTATCAGTGCCCATCAGTGCCACCTATCAGTGCCCATCAGTGCTGCATATCAGTGCCACCGATCAGTGCCCATTAGGGCTGCATATCAGTGCCACCTATCAGAGGTACTTCATCGTCAATTAATTATGCCTATACTTCTCAACACTCAGGTAACCTTATCCAAGGATCTAATCATTATGTGTCAATGAATGAAGTTACTCCTTACAGTTACATTTTACTGTGTAATATTGTAAATGAAAAAATAAGGATGTGGGAGTAAGGATGAATTGGGGAATTCTGTTAGCTGGCAAAGTGTGTACCAGTAGGTCAGAGGGAGGCTTTGGACAGACTTTAATATTTTGCCCTAAATGTTAACAGTCTATTTAAAGATTCTTTAAATACAAATTGAAAGTTTAGTCTTGCAAGTCACTATGACAAATATGAAATGTTATACCACGTCAGTAGGCAGTCTAAAGAAGTTAATGCATGTCTCTACCACATACAAAATATGAGTACAATAGGTAAATACGATGGGGAAACATGTACTATATGCTAGCTCTAGAAAAGCATTGACATTTTTTCAACATGGCTTTAACACTTGCTGAATTTCTAAGCTTGTGCCAGTTTATTAAAGCCCTTGGTAGAACACCTTGAAGGGTATTGATTGGCCACCATTCTAAACAATGATTTGAAGAATAGCTGTCTTCTCACCTCCATTTCCACAATCTCTCCCTCTAGAGAATATCACTCATTTCTGATGTTGATGTCAGTGACTCATTGGCAGAAATTTAAGGGTCAATTGTGAGATGAGCACCTCGTTTATGCTTTGGAGATATTGCAAGACCTTGCCTAAAGATATATGGCCAGAAAGTGCAGACTACAGTAGACTCTTTATGTCTTTGAATATGACTTCCCTGGAAGGGTAAGAGACTATAAAATCTGAACTCGGTGTTGAAAAGGAAAAAGTTCCTTCAATTTATTATGTAGTATAGTGAAAAAGAAAATGTAAGGACTGATGAAGTAGCAAGAGTGATATGCCGAGAGGGGGAACTTATAAAAGGCATAGTAAAATAACACTACATACAAAAAATAGTTTTGTTTTTATTTAAATATTACATTTTTTAACTTATCTGCTATGCATGTGGACGTCTATCATAGATGCACATTTTTAATGTTGTCTAGAAATAATTTACACAAGTACAAGTTATGTTCTGCATGTTACAAGTTTGAGGAGATTACTCCTGTACATTTTTAAATAATGGAAACCTCAACTTTCATGGTGGGACCATACAGTGTAATATATATATATATATATATATATATATATATATATATATATATATATATATATATATATAGAGAGAGAGAGAGAGAGAGAGAGAGAGAGAGAGAGAGAGAGATAAAACTATGTGTACAGCTTACTGTATACTTTTTTCTTATTTACAGGTAAGGAGATTTTTCTTAGATTTTAGTTATATGATAGAGACGCTTTCAGGAGATCCTATAACCAACTTTAAAATATTGAACAAAAGCACAAAAAATTAAGCATTTAAAAAAAAAAATTATAAAAGTTTTATTTCAATATTTAAAAAAGAAGTTACATTCTTGACTGAGTATAATCAGTAAAACATGACTGAAGACATCGATCAGGGGTGTCAACAGCATATAATAAATGTTCAGCAGTTAATGTACTGTACAACAGATATTTTAAAGAACAGACATATTTTGGTCCAGTAGTAGGTGTTTCATTTCAAGTAGGATGATTAGTATAAAATAACATTATATCAAGATATAACAGAAATAAGAATGGAAGTAGAGCGTTTCTAGGTAGAGCATTGAATCAACAAACAAAAATGACAATGTAATTTCTCAGAATATATACTGTATATACTGTACTATTTGATTGACAAATGTGATATGAGCAAATCCACAGAGAATTGGCGCCTGGGAATACAGGGTATTAACTACGTCAAGTATGTAGGTGTTTCAACCAGTCAATAAGTGTGTAAATTGGTCTTAATATCAGAACGTGGTCGAAGGGGTCCACTGTTTGTGAAACGTTTCAGTCGTTTCCTAAGCTATAGCTACCATCTCCTCCATGTTGTTAATGTCCTCTATCACATGTAACCATTCAGCAATTGTTGGTATATTAGTCGATTTTCAGTGTCTGGGGATAAGCAACTTTGCAGTGTTTAAAAAATGTCTAGTTAGAGGCCTTTTATATTGCCTAATGGTGCAATTGGCAATGTGCAATAGGCAACAGGCCTAAGTGTTATTTTCGTCTCAGTAATGTTTCCAATTAACTCACGCACCTTATGCCAGAAAAGAGGGATTTTAGGACATCTGTAGTTTGTTGACTTCAGTACAGATCTGAATATAAGGGGTATTTTCAACCTGGTGAGAGTAGCGTACCAATGTGTGAGCAATTTGTAAGACATTTCCTGGATTCTGGTGCTAATTGATCATTTATTTGCAAAAACGTTAGCTTGCTGCCATTGTTCGTCAGAGAAGCTTGTTTGAAGTGTCCTCTCTCATTGTGTTTGAGAACTTAGGGTCTCTTCCTTATCTACCAATTGAAGCCATGAGTAGGTGAGGGAGGTGGTTTTCTTAACAGGATTATCTAAAAGGCATGTCCATTCAAAAGGGGATCGAGATCTAAAAATTCTACGTTTGTCTAGAGATACTGACACATACGTTATGCAAAATCAAAGTAGGGCATTTCCCTAGAGAATAATATGCCATTGTATCACAGAAATTATAGTATATATTACAATAGGTTAGAAAGGTAAAGGCGGTGGGAGAGGGAAAAAAGGGATTAAAGAGAGAAAGTAGGGTTTAGGACAGAACTCCCTAAAACAGGGAAGATATATCCAATAATCTTTGAATGGTATACTTCTACTAATATGTAGAAGAAACTATGAAATTGCATGAAAGAAGCAAATCAATTTTAATTTAAAATTTCTTATCAAATCCTTAAACCCCACTTTTGGGGGTTAGTGGGAGGAACTGAACGGGAAAGCTGAACAACACAAACTTCAGTAATGGTAGAGAGACATCTCAATATACCTGCAACTTCATGAAATGATAATAAACAGTTAGCATATAGAAACTGTAGTATGCTTAAAGGAGCACTGGTTCTATTGGTCTCCTACATACCGTATTTTTCGCTCCATAAGACGCACTTTTTATCCCCCAAAAAACAGGGGGAAATGTGTGTGCGTCTTATGGAGCGAATACTAATCAGGAGAGCCGCTGATAGGGGGATCGTTTCGACGGCAGAACGATGCCCTATGCATCACTCTGCCCCAGCTAGATCCTGTTTCTCTAATGCTTCCAGCTGCTACTGGGAGAGAAACAAAAGGGTATTGTTCTGTATTTAACCCCCACAGGATCGGCATTGATATGTAAATCGCGCGGGCATTGTTATGTTAATGAGGCCGGCCGCCGCGATTCATATGCTAATTACGCCCACACCTCTGCATGCCGCCCACCTACAAGGTGTGAACAGCATACAGGTGAATATAGGGGGCATGTAGAGGGGATCAAAGAGGGGGGTTTGAGGTGCAGAGGCTGCAGAATTGAATGGGAAGGAAGGGTTGGAGTGCAGATGTTAGAAGATGAGGGGTTTGGGGGACAGAGGTTAGCAGATGAGTTAGAGGGGCAACGTTGTACTGAGAGGGAGATAAGAATGCAGAGATTAGTAGAGAGATGGGGGAGGGGGTTACTGTAAATACACCATTTACATTACTGGTCAGTGTAAATGTCTAAATATGCAAATACTCCTGTTGTATTGAGGTCATGTAAATGTCCCAGTTAAATTGGGGATCAGTGTAGGGTGCCCCCTTACATTAGTTGTTAGTGTAGAAATATTATTCTGTTGAGAGAAACAGGGAGGACGTGTTTCTGCTGAGCTCCAGAGATCCTCCGTAAATCCACAGCCATCCTTAGCAGGCATCGCCGTTTTGAGGCCCGGATTCAGCTATACTAACCCCTGGTCGCACGTTATAGCTGCCCCGGGGACCCTCAAGAAAATAGTGCGGAGAGATCCGCGACAGGCCTGTGACCAGATCTACAACTCTGAGGCCCGCCGCCATCTTGGGGCCTGCGCATCCGCGGCCTCTCCAGTCTCCAGCAGCCGCGATCTGGGACATCCTCCGTCCCCCGACACCCGTGGAACACCAGGCAGAAGCTACCCCGCAGGGATCCTTCTGTGGGCTCTGGGCAAAGCGATCGGTCGTCCTGAGGCCTTCATCCGCGGACGCGGCCTCAACTCAATCCACAGTGAGTACCGCTCCGCCCGCTCCAAGATACCCCCCAGACTGCTTACCTTCAGGCCTGGTCACTACCTGTCCGGCCACCAAGCACCCACCAAGCCACCTATAGCCTCCGGTGTTGATCTCCTCCTTCCCCAGCACTCGAGGCCGCGGCTTCGGCCTACTCCGGGAGGACGGCGGCCATCTTGGTACACCTGGAGCCCCCTTTGTGCTCTCCTCCAAGCTGATCCTTGACACATTAACCCCATCTAGACGCTGACTGGGCTTGTATACCTCCCTGGGAGGGGGAGAGGAGTCCAGACCTGTAAGGATCACCTATTAAAGTTCACTGTCTGTCCTACCCTCAAAGATCGGCGGCCATCTTGCTACACCCAAAAGCCATAACATCCCAACCCTACTAGAACCTGGTCTCCCTTCCATTATAACAAGATTTCTGCAAATTTCACCTCCCCCACACAACAAACACAGAGATCCCCATTACGGGTCGTTGCAGTACACAACCAGTGGACTACTAAAGCCTCAGTACCTCCTTCCTATTTGACATATATGTCTCCCCCCCTTTCTGTTTTTGGGGCACGTCAACTCACACAGCTTCCTCCCTTACTGAACCGGTACAGTACACAAGATCTCGCCGTGCACACAGCCCGTCAGCTCCCCCAGAGTGACTACGCTCACTCAAGATAGACTGGCACTCCACTAACCTACGCTTTGCTAATAGGATGTAAGTGACCAAAGCCTTACCTCACCCATATAAAGCAGGCCAGATACCCACGGCTATATCACTCGATTATCAGCACAAATACCTTAAACCCCCGTGGGAACAGTCCGCGCATGCAGACGAGAAAGAATACTCGCTCCGGACGATCTATCCACAACCTAACAAACTTTCTTCTAGAAGCCGAGAATAAATACCACATGATGTCTCAGAGCGGCACTGACACCAACAAACAAGCGGCCTCGGGGAAGAAATCATTGGACCCCCCCCCTCGGAACCTAACTGTGAGTACACTTTACCCCTTTCTAAAGCCGATTTAGATGCAAGTCTAACATCCATGTTTGACAAATTGGTTGATAAAATAGAAAGAGAAGTGCATAAGTCCACTACCGCTCTATCTCAGGAGATTGCTTGCATAGGCAACAGAACTGATCTACTAGAAACAAAACATGACGAACTTTCACTAGCCCATAATGACTTGAGAAAGGACTATGAAACATTGGCGGATAGTTTTGCGTTTATGCAGGCACAAGTGGAAGACCTTGATAATAGAAATCGTAGACAGAACATCAGAGTACGCGGAGTACCGGAATCGGTCACCGATCTCATGCCTACTATATCGAGGGTCTTTCATAATCTCCTTCCTGACAGACCCCCGTCAGCTTTCACCTGTGACAGAATCCATAGAGCCCTCCGCCCCAAACCTACACCTGATAAACCGCCTAGAGATATCATCATGTGTATGAAGGATTTCCTCGTTAAGGAAGACATCATGCGGGCGGCTAGGAATTCTCCTAATGTTGACCTAGATGGTAAAAGACTTCAATTATTCCCTGACATCTCCCCAGCCACATTGGACAGGAGACGAAGGATGAAGGAAGTCACCAAAGTTCTACAGGAAGCAAGGATTAGATACAGATGGGGCTTTCCTTTCAAACTCACCGTTCCACATAATGGCTCTACAGACACGGTTCATAACGTAATAGAAGGAAAAGAACTACTGGTGAAATTGGGCCTGCTGGAACCGGAACCTCCTGGCCGACCACCAGCAACCCCCAGTTCTTCCCCGATATGGTCCACACCATCTTCACGCCGCAACCAGAGAGACCAAAGAGACCAAAGACGCTGGAGGCAATCACACCAAGAATAGAACTTCCCATCTACGCTTTCACTCCAGTTCTCGGTGAATTTGACGTACCCAGTGGGAATGATAATAGAATCAAACAACCTGAAACATTCTCTCCATAGTCTTTACATTCTACAATGATCCCGGGGATATTGTGTTAATCACACAACTCCCTTCTCCACATAATTCCAGTGGTTCGGCGGATAGAAGAATCAGCAGACTATCAGAACAGTAATGTAATATACTCCTCAAAGAAGACCTAGGGGACTTAAGTTCGTGGTTCTGTTATCATCCTATTCAACTCTCCTAGAAGTCTGAACTTAAAGTGTAGAATTGAGAAAGGAGGAAAAGAGGAGAGAAGGGGAGAAGGGAGTGAAAAGGGAAAGAGAAAGAATTTTTTTTTTCTATCCCCCTTTTCATAGGTTATCTGGAGAACAGTCTTTTCGAGCAATGTGGTAGCTATACTGAACATATAAGTATTATCATTTACCCTTACCTCCATAACTTCAGAAAAGTTTCTCCCCACTGTGGATTGCTGTTATTGTCTCCTTTACATAGCAAGCTTTTTATATGATGCAATACCTCTCTACCCCCCGAGTGGTAGACACGCACTTTCAAGTTTTTCTAGGATGCCTGCTACATCCATTGTTGCTTAGTTTATTTCTCAGACCTGCCCTCCGGGATGGAACCACAGCTCTCATCTTTAGAGACGTGGTGCCCCTCCAGGTTTGCAGGATTTGGACTTATTTGTCCTAATGTTGTTTATTCAAGTTTTCTTGACAGGTTTTATCCTGTCCCATTGTTATTTTTGTTTTTGTTTCTCATTTTTGAAATCCTAGCCCATAAGGCTTCTACTGTGTTCATTATACAAAAAGGAAGTAATGATAAGTACATACCAAAAACGTTGTTTGACATAGATTTCATAGCTCTAGACTACTCTGGTAACTGCATAATATACAATGACCATCTCCCTGCTTGTATACCAATCCCCGTTCTATCTACACCGCTGATCATAATCTTAGCATCAGACCCAAACACTAACTCTATCCATAAAGCATTGTATACTTCTGTTACTTGCCTATTTTTCCCCCATCACGAAAAGATTTACCCCCACACCCTAGACCCCACCAATGGGTATTAAAATAATATCGCACAATGTGCAGGGATTTAATTCCCCCCACAAACGTAAAAAAGCTTTTGAGCACTACAAGAGAATAGGGGCTGATATCATACTCATCCAGGAATCCCACTTTTGCGCATCCAACCACCCTAAATACTTCAATAAGACATACAACCAAGTATTCTATACAACATACAACAATAAGACAAGAGGAGTCACAGTCTTTATACGCAATTCGATTATATTCGATGTACAAAGTATTTTCAGAGATACTGAAAGCCGATATATTATCTTAAAAGGCATTATTGATAATAGGGCCATAACAATAGCTTCAGTATACGCTCCCAATGAAGCTCAGTCCTCCTTTTTCACAAACTTTTTTGAGACTCTAGACCGATATGCCTCCCCCCACATTATCCTCGGAGGGGATTTCAATCTAACCTCACACCCGGCCCTGGACAGGAGCAGGGTCGCACCATCTTCTAGGGCATTTCCGAAGTCCCTAAACCGTTCCCTCAATCACTTTCAACTTATAGACTCATGGAGGGCCCACAATGTTGGCGTCAAAGCTTACACTCACTACTCACATCCCCATAACGCTTATGCCAGATTAGACTATATCTACTGCACCCCTATCCTATTGGCAAACTCTTTTAAAGCGATCATTCATCCCTGTCCATGGTCGGATCATGATATCACATCTCTTGAGACAGCATATATTGGTCTTAAACCATCCCCCTTCAACTGGAGGCTAAACGATTCCTTACTCTCTGATCCCACAATCGCTCAATCGGTCTCTACTCATATAGAGAACTATTTCAACGAAAATATTAATGACGAAACCCCTCCCTCCTCCGTCTGGGTTGCCCATAAAGCAGTCTTACGTGGGCAACTAATTTCTCTCGCTGCTAAAAGAAACAAAGACAGGCTCTCAGACATTAGATGTCTCACTAAGGACCTAAATAGACTGTACAATAAACTTCAACAAGCCCCTTCCCAGGCCTTAACTGATCAAATCAAATCCAAACGCCTGGCCTTAGACCAAATTTTATCAGCTAACACTGAGAAATCCCTCAGATTCTCTAAGGCTAAATTCTTCCTTCATAGCAATTCCACCTCCACCATGTTTGCTAGAAAACTAAATCAAGCTCATAACCCACCCCATGTCTATAAACTTAGAGATAATGCGGGGAACATTGTCACTCATCCACAAGAGGTGTTGAACATCTTCTCCTCCTTTTATAAAGACCTCCTCTCGGGACCTCAACCCCAACCTAAACAACCCTCCCAAATTTGGCTGGATGATATCCCATTACCCTCCCACAACCCCCAACAGATAGAATCTCTTAGCGCACCATGTACAGATTTAGAAATAATTAACATAATTAAATCCCTGAAGACCTCTACAGCCCCAGGCCCGGACGGGTTCTCCTCTGCATACTATAAAAAATTTGCATCTCTTTTAGCCCCCAACCTATCTAAACTCTTCAATTATGTGCTAGATGGTCATCAATTCCCAGAAGAAATGCTCCTAGCAAACTTATCGTTAATACCTAAACCACTCAAGGACCATTCTCTTCCACAAAATTTCCGCCCCATTTCAGTTCTTAACAATGACTTAAAGATCTTTGGGAGACTTCTTGCTGACAGGTTAGCAGCAGTTATTACTAATATAGTGCACATAGATCAAACAGGATTCATACCTGGACGCCAAATAACTGACAATATTAGGCTGGTAACCAATATCGTACAAGATGCCAACATACACTACAAAGAGCTATGCCTCCTCAGCCTGGATATTCATAAAGCCTTTGATAGTGTATCCTGGTCTTACCTCAATCACATCCTTCCTAAATTTGGCATCCCCAATAAATTCATGTGTGGCTTTAATGCCCTATACCACTCCCCCCAGACCCGTATTAAAATTCCAGGTCATAACTCGGAATTCTTTCCTCTAAGTAGGGGTACTAGACAAGGCTGCCCATTATCCCCACTAATGTTCGCACTAGCAATGGAACCTCTTGCCCACATAATTAGGAACAGCCCGGATATAAAGGGAGTTGTCAAAGGTGAAGATGAGTTTAAGATAAGCCTCTACGCAGATGATGCGTTAATTTTTCTTACCGAACCTCACGTTTCCATTCCCTCCCTTCTTAAGGAACTAAAACTGTTTCACGACATATCAGGTCTAAAAATTAACATGAACAAATGCTCGGCTCTACCCATCAATCTCCCCGATCACCTAAAGACCATGTTGAAAAACAATTTCCCATTTATATGGTGCTCTCAATCATTTAAATATCTGGGCATCTCTATCACCCCAGCACACAACCTACTTTTCAAAACCAATTATATTCCCTTATTCAATAATATATCCTCACTCCTTAAGACCTGGTCAACCTTCCATATATCATTCCTAGGCAGAATTTGCGCAATTAAAATGACAATCCTCCCCAAACTGCTATATTACTTCCGTTCCCTCCCCATTAACATCCCCAAATCCAGACTAGCTTTGCTCCAAAGGGAAATCAACAAATTTATATGGTTCAACAAGAAACCCAAATGCAGCTATTCATATATGCACAGACCTCAATCCATGGGCGGGATGGGTCTCCCTAACCTATGGCATTATTTCCTGGCCGCCAGACTTGCCCAATTAGCACAATGGTTCGCGCCCAATCAAAATATCCCATGGAAAAAATTTGAGGAGTCCTCAATTTCCCCTTTGTATTTACAGGGGATCCTTTGGTCCAAAACAACCTCATACAGCAAACTCTCGAAATACAACAAAATTGTGGCGCACTTCTACCAATTGTGGCTCAAAGCACAACACACTTTTGAATTGTCTTCACTCACTCCTCCCCTTGCTTCCTTTCTAGGTGACCTGAGATTTACCCGTACTCACGGAGATCACCACTCTTTCACCTATTGGACCCTTAATAAGCTCACTTCACTTAAATCATTACAAATGAATGGGGAGTTCTCCTCATTCACCGCTCTGCAAGATAAATATAGTATCCCCACATCCGAACTTCAACACTATAACCAAATCAAAGCCTTTTACGCAGAACATTACTCTCTCACCACCAAGCCCCCTGTTACTGTATTTGAACGGATCTGCATCTCTTCTTCTAGAGATAAAGGTATCATATCCCATCTATATAGCTATCTAAACACTTTTCATTCACTCGACAAGTCCGGTCAGATGCTCCGTTGGGAAACTGACCTAAATAACACCTTCACAGTAGATGAATGGCATAGTATGTCGGATAATCTCCGGAGGAGTAACATAGCTATCTCCTCCAGAGAAACTCCCATTAAAATATACTCTAGATGGTATCTCACCCCGTCCAAGCTCAACACATTTTATCCTTCTATTTCTCCATACTGTTTCAGGGGCTGTCCAGAACCAGGCACTATCCTACATACATTCTGGAGCTGCAAATACCTGCATCATACATGGCGCAATGCTGCAGAAATTTTTGATAATACCTTGAAACAGAAAATCCCAATCTCCCCACAGATTTGCCTTCTATATGCAGATATACCCAATGTTCCCATCCCTTGCAAAAGACTTTTCCATACTTTATGTAGCTCCATCCAATGGATGATTGCCTCCAATTGGAGATCAAACAATCTGCCTTGGGTGCAGGTGCTAGCTCGGATGGAGACGATAAAACTTTCGGAAAGAATCTTTCACACACTTCACGATACCTTCCAGGTTTATGTAAGGAAATGGTCATATTGGCCTACAACATAACTCATTACCCTAGAACCTGAATTTCCACCCACACACTCTAGCAAATTCATGCAATCTTGACCTATAGTGCCTACCCTTTTTATATATAACATACGCCCATGTAGGAACTCTTTGTACCAGAAAACTTTTTATATATTTACTATCTTCATGTATGAGCTCGATTATCTCCTCTTCTTTTGAATTTTTTTTTTTTTCTCTTTTAATATTGATTACTTTTATAAACACTCTATGTAACTGTACATCTGAACTTCCTAATAAAATTTTTGTAAACAAAAAAAAAAGAAATATTATTCTGTTATACTTTATTAAATATTTTAGTACACCATTTGGTTCAAGTTTTTTTTTTTTATATTTTCCTCTAAAATCTAGGTGCGTCTTATGGTCAGGTGCGTCTTATGGAGCGAAAAATACGGTATGTGACTTTAAACACTTATGTAAACTAAAGAGACATTAGACAGTACAACCTATTTGTCTGAATTGACCACAACTATGTAGGGATATCTAGCAGGTAGCCAGATATTACATAAGGGTAGGTGTCTGACCTACAGTGCAGGTGACCTTAAAGTGCCTCAGGGCAAATGTAAGGATAGAGGGTACTCCTCTGTAACATGACACCAAATGAGTTGTTCATTCCAGTCCACATACCTAAAGTTTGCAGAAAATGACAGTCACACAAAAGGCTATTAGGAGTTGGCCTTAGGAAAAATTCTAAAAATATAAGCTTTAGTCCAAATAACCTGAAGCATTTAATCAAGGAAGTTAGAAGTTAGGGATATCTCTCGGTGGGAATCCTCAATAGAGGTGAGTATCAAATATTTAGCAGAAAAAGTCATTGAGTGACTTAGTGATGAAATCATTTCTGAGAAAGGAATATATAATCTGCTTCGCCATGGTATGAAGCAGATAGTAGTGGATAAAGGAGCCTGAAGGCAGAGGGAAGAATATGAGGAACCCTGTAAATCTTCATGCTGGTTCTTTGGTTCTGGAGCTTTTGGATGTTTGTGGAGAGTGGCTGAAGTTTGAGCCCTGTTGCTTCTGGAATTTCCCTTTCTTTGATGGATTTTTGGATGGTGTTTCTTGTGGCGTGTGTGGAGGGCTGTGCAATAGCGCTGGGAAACGAAATTCCCTGTACCAGTCCAGAAGATCTAATACTGGAATTTGCAAAGCATCACAAAACAGGGGATTTAGACCCCTTTCACACTGGAGCGTATTGCAGGCGCTATAGCGTTAAAAATAGCGCCTGCAATCTGCCCTTAAAAAGCTGTTACTTTCACTCCGGTGTGAAAGCCTGTATGATTAAATGCGCCGCAAATCCGCCCATAACGTTGGCGGTAAAAATAGCTGCGTTTTACCGCCGCCGATATGGGCGGCTCAGTGTGAAAGGGGTCTAAAGATAGAGCTGATTGCCATTATGTGTTACTGAAAGAGCAAATGGGAATTTCCATCTGTATAAGAGACTTTTTTCTTTTAATGTCTCAAGCAGTAGCCGCAGAGCCCTGCGGTTACCCAGTGTAATTGGGGATATGTCTTGGAATAAAGTTATGTTGTGGTCATTAAAGGAAATACATTCATTCTGGTGTGCTTGAGCCAATATCTCTTCTTTTAACTTATAATTTGAGAGACAGCAAATGATATCTCTTGGAACGGCATCTTTAATCAGGCGTGGCCTGAGTGCTCTATGAGCATGTTCAAATTCAGTCAGGGTGTCCACTGGTCTCTCTAGCAAGTTATTGAAAATGGAGGTTAACGCTGAGGTGATCTGATCTGCACTCACTGTTTCTGGCACCCCTCGCACCCTAAGGTTATGTCTCCTACCCCTGTTATTCATGTCCTCTAGATGGCGATTGACTGCAATCAGTTGAGAGGTATGCATTTCTGACATAGATTCCAATCGGGATATGTCCTGTTCTTATTGCAGTCACCATTTTCTCAGTAAGAGCTAGCAAGTCAGCTTTTAACTCTGTTATGGCTGATGAGAAGGTGGTTTTGATATCAGCTACAAATACTGACATTTCGGAGTAGGAGAGGGGGTGATCAGGGATATCATTATCTCTCACAATGTTCTCTGAGGCTGATTGTGACTCCTCACTAGGAATGAGTTTATTTCCGGGTCGAACATGAGTTCGACTCGAACATTGGCTGTTCGCTCGTTCGCCGAACAGCGAACAACTTGTGGTGTTTCGCGGCAAATGCGAAAGCTGCGGAACACCCTTTAAAAGTCTATGGGAGAAATCAAAAATGCAAATTTTAAAGGTTAATATTGTCATAAAAAGTTTTTGGGGACCTGGGTCCTGCCCCAGGGGAAATGTATCAATGCAAAAACAAGTTTTAAAAACTGACGTTTTTTCGGGAGCAGTGATTTTAATAATGCTTAAAGTGAAACAATAAAAGTGAAATATTCCTTTAAATTTCATACCTGGGGAGTGTCTCTAGTATGCCTGTAAAGTAGTGCATGTTTCCTGTGCTTAGAAAAGTCCCTGCACAAAATGACATTTCTAAAGGAAAAAAGTCAATTAAAACTACTCGCGGCTATAATGAATTGTTGGGTCCCGGCAATACAGATAAAAGTCATTGAAAAAAATGGCAGGGGTTCCCCCCAGTCCATTACCAGGCAGACTGCAGGAAAAGAGGGGGGACGAGATAGCGCCCCCTCCTGAACCGTACCAGGCCACATGCCCTCAACATGGGGAGGATGTCCCCATGTTGATGTGGACAAGGGCCTCATCCCCACAACCCTTGCTTGGTGGTTGTGGGGGTCTGCAGATGGGGGGCTTATCAGAATCTGTAAGCTCCCTTTAACAAAGGGGACCCCCAGATTCTGGCCCCCCTATGTGAATTGGTAACGGGATACCATTTCACCCAAAAATTTGTAAAAAAAATTAAAAACCACAGTAGACAGCGTCACGTGTCACGGGAAACCCCTGTTGCGTCAGAGGGGGCAGGGTCACCCGTATATGTCACTGGGTAACCCCGGCATTTCCCCATTGCGTCAGAGGGGGTTGGGGTCACCAGCGCACGTGACGGGTGAGCAGTCACTCCAGGAGAGCGTCATTCTGCGGGTGCCTCCCATGGAGGCAGGATCGAGTCTGCTTTTTTTTTTTCTTCCTATTGCTCGAGAATGGATTACATCGTTGGAATTTTTTTTTTATAAACGACTTGTCCCAATCTGTCTACTGTGGTTTTTAACATTTTTGACACATTTTTTTTGTGAAATGGTAGGGGTACAATGTACCCCGTTACCAATTTACATAGGGAGGGGCCGGAATCTGGGGGTCCCCTTTGTTCCCTCTTTTCCTGCGGCCTGCCAGGTTGCATGCTCAGATAAGGGTCTGGTATGAATTTTTTGGGGGACCCCTACGCCATTTAAAAAAAAAATTGATGCAGGGTTCCCCTTAATATCCATACCAGACCTGAAGGGCCTGGTATGGAATTTGGGGGGAACCCCACGCATTTCTTTTAATTTTGCATTGATACATGTCCCCTGGGGCAGGACCCAGGTCCCCAAACACTTTTTATGACAATAACTTGCATATTAACCTTTAAAATGAGCACTTTTGATTTTTCATGTTCGTGTTTCATAGACTTTAACGGTATTCGCGTGTTCGAACAAATTTTATTTTATTTACATAACAAGCTATCTTCAGAGTCTGGAAAATCATACAGAACAATAAGAAAGAATCTTCTACATTCTGATTGAACTCTGTAGGATATGGTATTTCAGCACCACTCATAGGTTGCTTTACTGAACAAATCTGGAAGGTATCTTACCTTATTTCAACCTGCTGTTGCCCTGGATTTTTTTTTAGAGATCCTTTACTTGAAAGAAGCCTGCCTTCCCTTTCAAGATATAGTGCTAATTAACTTGGACTGCATTTCCTCTCAAGAACACATAGTGCAGTATAAGATGCAATTTTCTCATTTCAAGTTTCTTTGAAAAAAAGGGAAAATATTCTCTTTTCTTTAATCACTGGGGGCAAAATGTTAAAGCAACACTTTGGTTAAAAAATAAAATAGAATTAAATGGCCTATTAAAAAAAATAAACAAAATTTAATTTATTATTTCACCCTTTTTTATGTTGGGGGGGCTCTAGGGGGTTGGGGGTTTAAATTACACTTACAGAAAATCCTATTTTCTGTTAATCCTTTTAGGAGTAAGTTACACAGCACAGAGCTTTCCAGTGAACACGTGATAGCCTGTGTGCTTTCTTGCTGTATTTGATTACATATTATTGAGATTAAAGCAGACCATACACTATGAAAAATTCCTTGAACCAGCCAAAATGTCTCAGTGAGTGGCCCTGCTGGCCCCTCTCCCTTCAGCAGTAAGATCAGTAGATCCATAGATATAGGCAAATTAAGTTGCATGCAGATCTTGAACCTGCTCCTTCTACCTTCAAAGCTTCCAATTGGTCAAATAATGTTATTGGTGGACCCAAGCTGAGAGTTGCCTATAGATTTAACTTCTCTGGTTTATAAAAGCTTCCATTAAAGAAACAACATCCCTTTGCTGCTTTTGCCCACTAATGGACCATATTTTAATACACCAACTTATACTCACCTTATCTGCACTGTACCACTGCTTTTTTTGCTCTTAGGGTAAACCCTGTGAAGCTTCATGTCAGGGATAAGTAGGAGATTACACAGGGATGATGAGATCTATGTCCTTTTGTGACAATGTTCGGGCCAGGAGATTGGCTGTTAGGTCCAAGCCCTTCATCATAGGAAGAGGTCACATGTTCCCCTATACAAAGAACACTGGATATTTTGAAGTGACTACTGAGCAGATAATTCACACTGGAGAGTTAAGTATAAGTAGGTCAATACCAAATTATTAATAGGGTGCTTGGATTTGCTTCCTGTTAGCCTATTGACTTAGGTACTGGCTCAGGAATACCCAGAACAGCTTACGCAGCTCAGTAAAAACCAGCACCATGGGTATAAGATAATGAACAAATTTTGTATTCCAGAGATGCCACGCGTCTCATCTCCGGCCTAAATACAATCAGTTTCTGCTGGACCAGTATCAGTAGAATAGAAAGCTTTGTAAAGGACAGCTATTATTTTCCATAAACACAACCTCTGCTTTCTAAAGCCATTGAAATGAATTCGATATTGTGTGACTGTTTTATGAGCTCTCTATTTACTTTTATGTTATGCATAGCCATTAAGAAGCTTAAAATGGGAAGCATTAGCTATTTAGACATCCCTATTTAGAGCTTACAATTTAAACAAAGGAACTTGATGCAGTAAGTAGGCAGCACAAATACTGTCAAGGTTGTGCCTGGCTCTGAATAGTCAAGGTTATGTCAATGTGGACTCATTATTTCACACTGTTGTGCATCAGACTACAAAGTGGTTTGAAATTATTGTTTTTTCTTTTAAATATTTGAGATATAAGCCACAAAATAAATTATAGTAAATGTATAAGACTAGGAATATTGAGAAAGTAGGACCACCAATGTAAAACAAATACACATGCTAATTTTTCAGTACCTATAAAAAGCCACAGAAAATATATCTTAGAAAAACAAAATGCACATAAAATTGCTCTATGCATTGTAAATGTATTAATTAGCAGACCTGCATTCTATGCCTGCCCATGATAAGTAACCTGTAACTGGAATGACATTCTTGTTTTATGAAATTTACTTCATAAGAACTTCATAAGAATATTTAATCATAAGAACAAATTCACCTTTAGCAAATGTTTAGACTATACTGCATATTCTTTTCTTTTTTTTTTCATCTGTTTAAAGCCAGCCATACCTGTACATGGATTGAAATTTGGCTGGTTCAGCAGGGACTAGCTGAATTTTCCATATATGGGCAGAGATTGCACAGAAGTCGATCTATCGATTAACTGTTGTACAACCGCCCTGTCAGATTTTCCCCACTCAATTGGCTATAGCCTGCAGTACTGATCAGTGTATTTTGACGCCAGGGAAGTTTCCCTCCAGAATAAAATCGCTCAGTGGGGAGGATTTCCCCATCCACATAGAGGGATTGATTTACTAAAGGCAAACGAGCTGTGCGATTTGCAAAGTGCAGTTGCACTCTGGAAGAGCAGTTACTATTATTATTATTCAGGATTTATATAGCGCCAGCAGTTTATGCAGTCCTTTACAAGATAAAAGGGAGACAATACAGTTACAATACAATAAAATACAAGAGGATTAAGAGGGCCCTGCTCAGAAGAGCTTACAATTTTATAGGGTGGGGCAGGTGGTATAAAAGATTGTATCTGTAGGGAATGAGCTGATGGAAGTGGTAAAAGATGAATTGGAGGTGTGATAAGCTTCCCTGAAGAGATACGTTTTCAGGGATTGCCTGAAGGCAGCTAGAGTAAGAGATAGCCAGGCAGGTTGAGGTAGAGAGAGGCTCTGGATAAATCCAGGAGATAAGCATAGGACGAGGAGACAAGGGAGCTTGAGAGTAGGAGGTCTTGAGAGGAGGGGAGAGGATGGTTTGGGTGATATTTTGAGACAAGATTGGTGATGTAGCTTGGGGCAAAGTTGTGAATGGCTCTGTATGTTGTGGTTAGTATTTTGAATTTAATTTGCAGAGTGATCGAGAGCCATTGTAGGGATTGGCGGAGAGGGGTGGCAGACACTGATCGGTTGGTAAGGTGGATAAGTCTGGCATTCATGATAGACTGAAGAGGGGATAGCCTATGGAGAGGTAGGCCAAAGAAAAGGGGGTTACAATAGTCAAGGCGAGAGATAACGAGGGAGTGAATAAGTAACTTGCTGGTTTCATTTGTTAAAAAGGGGCATATTTTAGAGATGTTATGGAGGTGTAGTCTTTTGACAATGATTGGATTTGGGGCTGAAGGGACAGGTCAGAGTCTAGGATTACACCTAGTACCCTGGCATGAGGGGAGGGATTGATGGTTGCATTATTGATTTTGATGGAAAAGTCATGGAGGGGGGCACGGGTGTGGGGGGGATATTACCAACTTGGTTTTAGAGAGATTTAGTTTAAGGAAGTGGTGCGACATCCATGCTGATATGTCAGTTAGTAAGTTAGTAATGTGAGAGGAGACTGAAGGAGTGAGGCGAGTAGTAGACAGATAGATTTGGGTGTCATCGGCATATAGATGGTATTGGAAGCTGTGGGCAGTTATCAAGTGACCAAGGTAGGAGGTGTGGATAGAAAAGAGAAGGGTTCCAAGAACAGAGCCTTGGGGGACCCCCACAGAAAGGGGCAATGGAGAGGAGGAGACAGAGTTGTAGGTAACACGGAAGGAGCGCTGTGATAAGTAGGAAGAGAACCAGACAGAGTAGAATCTTGGAGGCCAAGGGAATGGAGTTTACTGAGAAGGAGCGAGTGGTCAACAGTATCAAAGGCCGTAGAGAGGTCAAGTAGTAGGAGTATGGAGTAGTGGCCATTGGTTTTAGCAGTTAGTAAATCGTTAGTGAGTTTTAGGAAGGCAGTTTCTGTGGAGTGCTGTGAGCGAAAGCCAGACTGTAAGAGGTCAAGAAGGTTATTTTCACTGAGGCAGAAGCTAAGACGCTCCTAAGCGTTCTAGAAGTTTAGAGGTGAATGGAAGCAATGAGATGGGTCTTAAGTTCTTCAGGTTGGTGGGGTCCAGTGAGGGTTTTTTAAGTATGGAAGTGATCTGAGCATGTTTTAGAGGAGAGGGGAAGGTGCCACAATAGAGGGAGAGATTGAAGATGTGAGTGAGGGAGCATAGGATAGAATAAGAGGAAACAGGATCCAGGGGATAATTGGTTAGGTGGGCATCTGAAGAAAGTTTTGTAACCTCTTCAGTAGTAGTTCAAAAGAGGAAAGCGTTGACTGTGCTCTTAGGCAAGGTATGTCGAGTGGGGAAGATGTATGCACAGTGGAGGTGTCCTCACGTATTGCATCAATCTTGTCTTTGAAATGATTGGCAATCTCTTGGGCAGTGAGTGAGTTAGTGGGTAGAGGGGGTGGGTGACGAAGCAGAGAGAAAAGTCGACGGGGACTGGATGACAAGGTATTAATAAGAGAGACAAAGTATGCTCGTTTGGCAGTATGGAGGCAGGAATTGTATTTTAGGAGGGTAGATTTATAAAGGGTGAAGTCCTGCTGGCATTTTGTTTTACGCTACAGTCGTTCAAGAGCACGGCAATGTCTCTTGAGATTTCTAGTGTTGTCAGTTTACGACGGTTGTAACGGTCAGGGGCCTGATTCTGTGTGTAGTTAGAGGAGCAAGTGAATCCAGTGATGATGAGAATGAACTGTTAAAGACAGAGGTGGCCAGGTCAGGACAGAACAGGGGAGAAAATATGTCATAGAGGTGGTCAGTAGCAGAATAGAGAGGAGAAGGGTTAAAGTGGCAAAGGTTCCTACAAGTAATAATTTTCTGCTTGGAGAGATGGGTGGTTGGAGGCAGGGATACAGTGAAACTGATGAGGTTGTGACCAGAGAGAGGAAATGGGGTATTGTTGGTGCAATGGCGTCCCTACAGGGGGGGCCAGAGGGGGCCCTGGCCCCCCCAACATTGTGCTGTGCCCAACCATGTGCCCCCCCCCAAAAAAAATGTTGTTTTTTTTGTTTGTTTTTTTTTTGCTCAGGCCGCCGCTGGAGTAACACAGTCTCTCCTGAGAGGGAGAGCGTCCCCAGTCAGCTCCTGTGGGGAATTCCTCCCCCCTCCCTCTGCTCGCTGACACTGCATAATGCGAGCGCTCACACAACCACAGCCGCCCAATCTGCTCCTTCCCCAGCATCCTCATTGGCAAGGAGAAGAGCGAGTTGCAGGAAGGACTCCACGAGCACTGTGGGGGGGGAAGGGCCCAAGCCTTCATCTCAGTTACTGAAAAAACAGACTGATTTCTCTTGTCCTTAGGACAGGAGAACCAGCCTGTAAATTCCGAGAGTGGTGACTGCAAGCTGAGCTGAGTGTCAGTCTATGCCACTCTTTCACAGCCCAGCGAGTCCAGCCACCCCTCCCTCACTCTCCTCACATACGAGCAGTGAGGAATACAGCTCTCCCTCCTCCTTCCAGTCCCGCGCACACTATCCCGGCGTGCTGTATCTGAAGAGAGGGGATGTGTGGGCGGGAAATATGAAAATCAGCAGCATTCCTGACTGTGTGTGAATGATGCCTGAGATTCTAGCCTGGACTGTGGATAAGTGTGTGCACTGCAGACTGCAGTACAATGTAATCACTGAACTGCATTATCTCCACCCCTTCTCTCCCCCATCTGTCTCCCTCCCCCTCTCCTGTTCTTTCAAGACATTCACAATTTACTTTCACTTTCAGACAGTGTTGACAGGGGAATATCCCTCATGCCCAGCAATTGAGTTCTCCTGACAAACAGCGATTATCACTAGTGGCTATAGCAACCACTAGTGATAATCATAAGAGAATCTGCTCATTAATGGTTCAAATCTCAGCCAGTTCCTGCTGAACCAGCTGAGATTTAAATTGTCTATGGCTGGTCTTAGCTCTTAGGCAGCCCATACATTGATCACTTTTTTTTCATTCAACTATTAGGTTGAATGAAAAAAAAAAAAGAAATGATCCAATTCCCCATCTACACATTATAGGTGGATGGGGGAATCCTCCAAGTGTGGACCAGTGCTGGAACAACCAGAGTTGCACTGTTATTAGTGATAGAATCAAATAGTAAAATTAGATAACTGATATCACCAGAATGGGAGTGCAACAGATTGCTAAACGCATGATCAAAAGGAAGGAGCAGCCACCCCTGTGATATATATACACATATATATGCGGTTGTCCTTTTACCGCAAGGTAAGAGGCCACTCTCACTGGTGTGTCCTTTGCACGAAGAGGAGACTGTTACACCTCTCCAGCACTTTTGCACATGGAACCTGTTTGCACACTGAAGAAAGAATATCAGATTGCTATGCTCACAATTTGATTGCGATTTTGCACATAGTTTTTGGACTTTGCACAATTTATTACAGATGGGACATTTTTATATTTTGCTTTGCACAGTTGCACCTAGTGTTTGTTTTGCACTTTGCACAGGATTACATATTGGACTTTGCACATTTATTTTGCTATTTTGCACAGCCCCTATGGATATTTATGTATATTCCAGATTCTGAGTTTCATATGCACGCTGCACTTTGTTATTATTGTTTTTTGGATTTATGTTAATGCGTTTAGCATTCATGCGTTTAGCAATCTGTTGCACTCGCATTCTGGTGATATCAGTCATCTAATTTTACTATTTGATTCTATCACTAGTAATAGCGCAGCACCCCCCCCCCCCCTCTGCTCAATCTCACATTAACGGGTTGGTTTGACCCTTTTCGGTGCCTGCAGCAGTTCCACTTTCTTACTGTATTATTCCACATGGTAGCGCGGGAATAAACATATTACTCAACAACCAGTTGCTGTCCTGTCCCGGCTATTCACAGCGCTGGTCTCTGTCTCCATGGCAGGGGCGGCAGCACATTGGAGCCCAGTGCTGGTTACTTTATGGGGCTGATGTACAGAAGGGCCAGCACAATTTGTTGTTAGAGATGGGCTGGGCAGGAAGCCCACACTGCACAGCGCTAATCACAGGCAGTGAGACATTTCCCGGTCCGCAGCTGCACAGATCAGGAAATGTCTCACTGGCTGTGATTAGCACTGTGGAGTGTCAGCTTCCTGGCGGGATCGGGCATGTGGGATTTCAAACACACCCGAGCCCATCTCTATTGGTTGTAGACAGTTGAGCTCCCTGCAGGTTGCTTAGCAGCAGTGGAGCCTTCTCTGACATGCTGATCGTGATTTAATCCAGGTGATGCTCCTAGTCAAATCCTAGTGTTAAATATCAGTGATTTTATTAATCAAAGCCCACACTTTACAGGCATAGAGCCCACATGGCTGCTGAACATATGGTTGATTATATATATGTGGTTGTACTCTTGATGCTAATAAATACTGTGTTTATTAGATCTGACTGGGAGCATCACCTGGATCACATCCCGATCAGCATGTCAACAGAAAAGGTTATACAGCATTACTGCTGCTAGGTGACCAGCTGGGGGCTCAGGTCTCTATAACCAATAGTGCCAGCCTTCCCCTGCATGCACTAGGTCCTAATAGACTGCCGCCGCTGCCAAGGAGACAGATGCCAGAACAGCGCTGTCAATAGCAGGGACAGGACAGCTGGGGGACCCCACAGTGGCAGAACACCAGGGCCCAGTGGCAAGACAACCTTTGCAACCCTGATAGTTCTTCCACTGCTTTGGACCCTTATATTTTCTTGGTGTGCTGGTGACATATATCTCTTGTTTTCTGCCACCCTGGGGGGCCCCAGTATAGTAGGAAGGGAACTCACTGCAGAACATGTAAAAGGGCCCGTTGTGGGATCGTAGTAAAGGGCCCCAGGATATATATATATATATATATATATATATATAATTGCATTTTATAGTTGTCCCCCCCTACTTTTGTCCCTGTCCCCCCATGTGCCCCCCTAAATATGAAAGCTGGAGATGCCACTGTGTTGGTGAGGTTGCCAGGAGTGCAGAGATTGGAGAATAGAAGGTTGAGCATATTAACGTTGGAGTGAGTTGAAGTGTGTGTCCATTGGGCTAGTTCAAAATATGAGGTTAAGTTGGGAAGTTGAGCTGCAGCTGAGATGTTAACATTGACAGGGATGTTGAAGTCACCAAGAATGATAGTGTGCATTTCAGAGGACAGGAATTTGGGTAGCCAGGCAGCGAAGTCATCAAAAAAGTGCGATACTGGTCCAGGAGGCCGATAAATTGATGCAATCCTCAGAGAAATGGGAGAGAACAGACCAATACAGTGCATCTCAAAAGAAGATATGGAAAGAGAGGGAGAGATAGGAAGGACTTGGATAGTGCTTTGTGGGGATAGAAGAAATCCAACTCCACCTCCTTTCTGTCCATTGGGTCTGGGGGAGTGAATCCAGTGGAGGCCACCATGGGAGAGGGCAGCAGGAGAAGCTGAGACAAAATCTTAAACCCAGATTTCAGTTATGGGGAGTATGTTAAAAGCCATGAGAGATGAAAAGGTCATGCACAGATGCTCCAGAGCTTAGTAAATAAGCAGAAACTCTGCTGACTTTCATCAATCATTCAATCAAGTGCAAGCAAAATACTGTTTTTTATTTTTCCTTTCACGTGATTGGGTATTTTTTGTAAAGTAAAGCTTTACCTCATTTACTAAGCTCCGGAGCAACGGCACTTGCAGAGTCCAAATGAATATTAATCCTAGAGTGTGTTGATGGGGGAATTGAGTCAGCTATTTTTTTGTTTAACCAGCTGGTTGAATGAAAAAAAAAATGACTAATCTATGGGCTGCCTTATAGATTTTCAGCATGTCACTGGCATTACTTGATGCTACTATCACATTTTATCAGTGATTTGATGCATATTTTTTAATGACTTAGAAAAAAAGAGGATTTCACTTTCAGAATTTGTCTTCCAACCATTGTCTTCCAACCATTCTCTTCTCTTCCTCATTCCATCACTGGAGATGTTAAATGGTAAAGAGAAACCCAAGAGGTCATATAGTTTTTGGAAAATAATGATCACATCTTTGGATGAGATTACTTTGAGTATTAAGAAGCATAAGCATAACAATATGTACTAAGCCATAACCAACAATTAAGTTCTATTCCCCCCAAATAATTACACAGAAGCTGTTTTGGTGGAAAGGAGAAGGCAACAGCTTAATAGTACGAAACATACTGTAATGGTCAACTGCAAAGTACTCACAGCTGACAGCAAAACCTGTGCCAGTCACAGGTGAAATGCAAACATAGACCCAGATAACATAATGTAAAGTACAGACAGACTATCCAAAGCCCACTAATAGCATCAAACTAATCCCACTTAACCACTGACTAGGTAAACCCTACCCCTAAAGCTGTGACACTACTGAAATGAAATGATAGGATCTTAGGAACTCATCAGGGGACAGGGGAACGGTGATATGAACATTCCTAAGATCCACCTAATCCAACCCTCCTCATGTTCCTCCTTCTTTATTACAGATAGTCAATCACAAAAGTCATTATGTAATCATAGATCTTGGTTAAGTAATCACTAGACTTGTGCACAACGGAAACATTTGTTTAGTTTTGGTTCGTTTCTTGTGCACAATGGAAAAATTTGTTTATTTTCGGTTCGTTTCTTTTCGGTCCTGTTGATTCGTAATCGTTCGTAATTTTGCTAGACGGGATTTTTCGTGTTCAGACTAATTCGTATTTTCGCAAGCGACATTTTTTGTTGAATCGGAATGATTCGAATTAATGTAAGCCTTATTTTTAGTTGATTTATAATTCGTACTTTTGGTAGAGTACATTGTTTTTCGTTGATTCTGGACACAACTCCTACTTTCGTAACTTTTTTGGGGTTTGTTGATTCGTAATTTTCCGTGTCTCTCTCACAACGACGCTGCTTATTATGCCTAATGTGCTTCGAATGGATTTATACTTTTCTAAATACATAGCGGTTATTTGTAACGATTCAAAATCTCGTATTTTACTTTCGTTTTTTACATGTGGCTATAGCCTCCGCCCCTGTACACCATTTTCAGAGGGAGTTCAGCACGGTGAGGGAGAAGCAGAGAGCAGAGCAGAGTGTTATTGTGCTTCGAATGGATTCGTAACTTTTTTCATAACGAATTATGCCAAAGACATTCGGGCATTCGCTATTTGCGATAAAATTTATTTCGGACTCAGTTTTATTCGTAATTGGTTTGTTCACAAATTCGAATGCTTCCGAATGTTCGAAAGTTGCTAAATTCGGACGAATTTCGATTTTTTACGAAACTAATTGCACAAGCCTAGTAACCACTTCTTACATCATCTCATGCTTCTAGCAGGCTAGAGTCCATTTCTCCAATGGCCCATTTATTCACATCCACTATTTACAGCACATAGAGTCTTACAATATGTAATGGTATATGCAAACATACTCATATAGTGTTTTTCACTCTAGCCATTTATAGTATAACGAGCTTAAAATAAAATGCAGTCTCTATGTACATAACTATAGCAAGCAACTGAGTGTAATTATAGTCACTGTTTGCTACAGTATGTGTCTTTCCAGATAGGTCAACATTTGAAGCTTAGTGTAGGTGTATACTGCATTATTATCATCACACAGCAAGAAGGAGATCATTGTATCACTGAGAGAGTCTACATATTATATTTCACAGATTATCCTCTAGTAACAGATAATACTTTTTTTAGTGAAAGAAAATAGGATTTCTTTGGTCATATATATTTTTAATTTTCAGTTAGAAATGCACAATATATTACATGGTTAAATGGTTAGTCTGGTTAAACAAAAAAAGACACAAGTTCATCCAGTTCAACCAATAGAAGGGGAACAAATATATACAATCCTATACCCATAGTTGATCCAAAGGAAGACAAAAAAAAAACAATAAGGCATGATCCAATTTGCTCCAGCAGGGGAAAAACATCCTCCCTGATCCCCCAGGAGGCAATTAGATATTCCCTGGATCAACTTTACCTATAAATATTAGTATACAGTTATTTGAATAAAAAATGCTACAATGTGGCGGTAGACCACAGTGATGCAATGTAGAAGGATGGGTGGGACTTTATATGAAGCTCATGATGACAAAGGCATGTGAATGGTGGAGACATAAATATTTATTTAATGTTGCATACAAAACATGGGTGTGAGCATTAATTACATGTACAAAAAACGCACCTATCGCACAGTGCCAACTTCTAAATATGCAAACACTGGTAAATACCACCATATTAATATTGGATAGTATAGTTAAAATAATAACTTCTGCACATACAACAGTCTAAAACATCCCTGTAGGGTACAGATGGTATGGACACATATCTCAGATGGGTGTATATCACATACACAATGTCATGGTAGCTCGACGCGTTTCGTGGATTAAGCCGCTCATCAGGAGCATGTATGTGCAGTGTCTGCAATAGGGAAATAAATAAATAAAGTCAATAGAGTATCTCGAGGTAAGGGGGGAGACAATGCTCCACCAAAAATCAAGGGAAGAGTTGACTTAGAGCTGTGCATATACCAGAGGGCATGGTGTGGAGGACCATGGGCCACCCAGAAACATTGGGGTCGGAGGCCGAGGGGGCACGTACATGGGCAACACCGGAAACACCACTGCAGGCAGGGTCCAGGCGGTCCAGGGCTCACCGATCACCCCTAGTGTAAAAAGTGAGGAGTGGAAAATAAGAATAGGGCCAAGGGCAAGGTGAAGGCAAAAACAAAAACAAGGTGAAGGCGGGGAGTGTAGGTAAGATAAAGTGGCAGTGGACTGGTGGGGAAAGGGATTAGTGCATAGGTGAGAAGGTAAACTGGGGGACAACCACTCCTCACTTTTTACACTAGGGGTGATTGGTGAGCCCTGGACCGCCTGGACCCTGCCTGCAGTGGTGTTGCTGGTGTTGCCCATGTACGCGTCCCCTCGGCCTCCGACCCCAATGTTTCTGGGTGGCCCATGGTCCTCCACACCATGCCCTCCGGTATATGCACAGCTGTAAGTCAACTCTTCCCCTGTTTTTTGGTGGGGCATTATCTCCCCCCTTACCTCGAGTTACTCTATTGACTTTATTTATTTCCCTATTGCAGACACTGCACATACAAGCTCCTGATGAGCGGCTTAAGCCGCGAAAACGCGTCGAGCTACCATGACATTGGGTATGTGATACACACCCATCTGAGATATGTGTCCATACCATCTCTACCCTACAGGGATGTTTTAGACTGTTGTATGTGCAGATGTTATTATTTTAACTAAACTATCCAACATTAATATGGTGGATCTCCCTCTATTTTACCATGATCATTGATGTTTGTTAAGCATGTTATTTACCAGTGTTTGCATATTCAGAAGTTGGCACCTTGCGATAGGTGGGTTTTTTGTACATGTAATTAATGCTCACACCCATGTTTTGTATGCAACATTAAATAAATATTTATGTCTCCACCATTCACATGCCTTTGTCATCATGAGCTTCATATAAAGTCCCACCCATCCTTCTAATTGCATCACTGTGGTCTACCGCCACATTGTAGCATTTTTTATTCAAATGACAGGGATGGAGGTGCATGACTCTACCCAGCGATGACCTCGCTCAAAGTCCCGAATTCCCCAATCCCCCCCTTGTTTTAGTATACAGTTATATTATGTATATCTAGGAAGGAATCCAGGCCTTTCTTAAAAAAATCTACTGAGCTGGCCAGAACCACCTCTTTTTGTGTAATACTGAAATATTTTTTCAGTTGCTCTCAACGAGAATGTCAACATTTTGTTACAGGCTTTGATCATATGCTACAAAATCTGCACTGTTAACGTGTCACTAAACCCACATGTACATGGAGAATAGCATGCTTGTTATACTCACTGTGAAACTTAAGTGATTAATCCCTTGCATTGTGTAAAAAGGTTCTTTGATCCTGTATGCACAGATCCTCCTCCTCCTGCAGGGTCTCTCTTGACAAGGCCGGATAAGATACAATGAGGGTAGTAAAGATGCACATGCTCAGTTTGGTCGCTATTGCTGGAGAGAACATTTCCTTGTTGAGCTGAGCTTTTCAGGTCACATGCTATTGACATCACACATTTGGGTGTGTATACAGATCCTAAATGACAGCCCCGTCCCTCCCTCCTCCTCCATGCCCAGTAACTAAAAAAGAACGCAGTGGGTGGGATGTCACATCTTCATTAATGGATGATCCACCTCCTATAACAGCATGAGGACACAGGCTGTAGTGGAAATCTCCTCCTACCTGAACACTCAGCACTCGGGCAAACCCTGCAGTTTATCACGTGACCATGGTATACAGATCAGCCAGAAAGGTATACAGTGGCTAGCTACAACTTATAACTGTTAATTTAGAATGGTCACCTTAAGGGGTCTTTCACACAGGCAGCTGGAGGTTGATAAAAATAGTGAGATGAGCCATGGTTTTATTGCCCACCTAAATTATAACACAGACAGGGGTGTATATATGCTATGGCCTTGATGCCTTACTTCTCGGCCACTGCAATTTCAGCTGAGCCGACAGAGTTTGACAGGCAACACCACCTGTAAAACATACCCGTTGAGGTAAATGGAAGTGTGCTGAAACCATGGACAAAGCGTTTGGCCCACATTTGCAGTGTAGTGATCCACCTCTTTTCAGAGGGCGGTAGGCACTGCAGCCAATGTGAAAGTGCCGTAAGGGTGCATTATAGGCCACCAACCACTGAGTACATGTGAAAGACATGCATTTTAGATCACCTGCAACCAATGGTGATCCATCAAATTGTGATATCCGAGCTACATGGTTTTCAGTTACTCCCCTAATCAGAGAAATCCATGTGCAGAAAGTACCGTATTTATCGGCGTATAACACGCACTTTTTTCCCCTTAAAATCAGGGGGAAATCGTGGGTGCGTGTTATACGCTGATACTCCGTCGAATTCCCCTGCTGAAAACGAGCGAGAGGAGCGAGCGGAGCCGAAGCCGAAGTACAATCGGCTTTACTCGGCTCCTCTCGCAGTCCCGCCCATCTCTGACTGCGCCGCTGACATAGAGAAAGCCGAGTGTACTTCGGCTAGTCTCGGCTCCTCTCGCAGTCCTGCCTGTGACTGTGAGCAGAGCCGAGTCTAGCCGAAGTACACTCGGCTTTCTCCGTCAGCGGCGCAGTCAGTGGAGATGGGCGGGACTGCGAGAGAAGCCGAGTCTAGCCGAAGTACACTCGGCCCCGCTCGCTCCTCTCCACAGAAATCGGCGCCAAATTTAAAAAAACGCAGAGACTGACACGATCGCAAAGGCACTGGGCAAGGCTGCAGATGGACAGATGGACACTGGGCAAGGCTGCAGATGGACAGATGGACACTGGGCAAGGCTGCAGATGGACAGATGGACACTGGGCAAGGCTGCAGATGGACACTGGGCAAGGCTGCAGATGGACAGATGGACACTGGGCAAGGCTGCAGATGGACAGATGGACACTGGGCAAGGCTGCAGATGGACACTGGGCAAGGCTGCATGCTGCATTTAAATGTAAGTTTTTTTTTCCTTGAATTTCCCTCCTAAAAGTTTTTTTCCTTAAAATTCCCTCCTAAACTTGGGGTGCGTGTTATATGCCGGTGCGTGTTATACGCCGATAAATACGGTAATAAATAATTCCAGGATTTAACGATGATTAGCAGGTTTATAGAAACAGAAATTAAAATGTATGTATTTACAAAATGTGAGAATTTTTCTTTTCAATTTGTTTGAATCTATCAGTACCCAACTCAGTCTTAAGTGAAAGTAAGGCTGGCCATAGATAGATCAAAATTCAGCAAGAACCGGACGAATTTTGATGCATTTATGGGCAGGCTGGTTGTACTGAAGTCGATCAAAGTAGTTGTAAAGGCAGAAAGTTTTTTATCTTAATGCATACTTGCTTTATGCATTAAGATACAAAAACCTTCTGTGTGTAGCAGCCATCCCCAGAACCCCCTAATACTTACTTGAGCCCCCTCTTTGTCCAGCGATGTCCAAAAGTCCCTCGGCTGTCCCTGACACTCCCTCCTGGTTGGCTGAGACACAGCAGCGGCACCATTGTCTCCCGTGGCTGTCAAAGTCAGTTAGCCAATCGGGAGAGAGAGGGGTGGGGCTGAATGGAAGCTCCTTGACTAAATGGACACAAGGAGCTGCGGATCGGCTCGGGTGCCCCTATAAAAAGCTGCTTGCTGTAGGGTGAACTCAACAGGAGGAAGGGGCCAGGAGCAGTGAAAAGGAACCCGACAAGAGGAGGATCTAGGCTGCTCTGTGCAAAACCACTGCACAGAGCAGGTGTAAGAGAACCATTAGTTTTTGTCCGATGCGCACTCTTGCACATGCGTGCGCACACAGGCGCTCTGAGATGCCTAGGCACACCAATGCGCATGCGCAACGGACTGTGTGCATGAGAAGGAGCGCGTCCCTAGTGCCAATTGGCGCCAGACGGCCTATTTAAGGAAGTGCCCTGACCCCAGACCCTTGCTGACTGATCTTCAGCTGGTACCCGATATCCTGAACCCTGTTGTGACCCTGCTTGATACCTGTTGCTGAACCTGGCTTGCCTTGACCCTGCTTCTGGACTCTGCTTCTGTTCAGATTACTGGTTCCTGATCCTGGCTACCCATTTGACCCTGCTTCTGCCTGCTGCCTTGTACCTCGCTGCCGGCCTGTTACCTGACCCGGCTACCCTTGTGACCCTGCATCTGCTTCCTGTGTTGCTCCTCTTCAACCTCAGAGTGTCTGCGACTTTAGTCACGCGACTCTCTGTGACTTCCTGCTGCAAATCTTCCAGGGACTTATCATCTGACGTCCCAGTGCCACTGTTCTATCGGAGAGCCTCTTTAACCCCGGCTGATCCTTGGTGCACAGCTGCCTTCCGTGATCTGATGGTCCAACTACTCGTCCAGGCTCGCATCCCCTGCTACAGGTTTCCGGGTCTACATCTGCAGGCACTCGTGTTCCTCCTGTCCCTCGGTTCCCTCTGTTCCACCTCCAGCGGGACCAGGGCTGGAGATACAAGAGAGGCCGACCTCGTCACTTCAGTCTCCCTTCAGGTACGTGACAGCAGGTAAGTACAATATGTTTCTTATTTAAAAAAAAACAAAAAAAACTATAATTTACAATCACTTTCAGTACAACCAGCCTGTTGGGCTTTTTTCATTGGCATTTTATTCTGATGACTGGGAAACCTCCAACTGTCATAATCATAGGTGTGCACAGCCTATTGCATTATGGTGTGCACCCCAAAGTTTAAACACACATGAATGCCACCTGCAGTCACAGGGAGGAGGCTCTGGTGGTGGGAGACAGTTGATTGGGACCAAAAATACGGGTATAATGTGTTCCTGAGGTTGAACCTAGCCTTTAATATAATGGGGGCATTTACACTGGCCAATGGCACCCCCAACCAGCCACCTGGTGCTGCCCCAGGATAATGCTAATGTACATAGCACAGAGAGAGGGGTTACCTCAGTGTTAATGGGGGAATCAAACCCAAGGTTGAAGGAAAGAAAATGTTATAACGTATGCATTCCTTAACCTATTGTTTACACAAAACTTTATAAACCTGCAATGTTAATGAAAGGCAGGCAAATATGTCTTCTCAGTTCCCCTGTTGCCCCTAAAACCTGTGAAAAGGCAAATATTGACTTTAGGAAACAAAGTGGAATATTATCCTGCTCCCTTCCATGTTAATGCTTTAGTAATGGTTATCAAATGGTTATCAAATGAATGGATGGACTCATTACCAATAGTCACGTGCAGGTGGCAGGAAGATGCAACTCAGCCTGGAATGTTGATTCCCAAATCAATATTTACATATCAAAAAGACCAAGTGTTATAGGGCTCGTAGAGTGCTTGGAAAGACATTTAAAGTTTCACAAGTATAGGAAAATTATCAAAAACAAGCAAAATAATGTTACATTTAATCTGCCAAAAAAACAGCATTCGTTTGGGACTAATAAATGCAGCCAAGCAATCTCATAATTCCATTGTTTAATCACTGCATCCAGCAGTGTAAGCACTTGGCATCAGATTGTATATTGCTGGACAACATACAGAAACGTATCTCCAGTGTATGGGAGGCCACTAAATTATTAAAGAATGCATCAGATTTACATTTGAATAGAACTCTGGGGCTGCTTGTGTCAAAAGATAAGCAATACTTTTTTACAGACTTTTTTCACGTTTTATGGCAGCCTCAGTCATCTTCATTTATTACAGACTCTCTGTAAATTTCTGGCTAACATTTCTGAGTAGTTTGCACTAACACCATTAGAAGAAGTCCTAATAAAAGTAGTCTTAATAATATGAATTGATAGATCAATGACCACATACTTAGTGCCCATCTTTGAGAAGTCTACATGGTGACTGCAGCTATTTTTGTTTTTGTGAACTCTGATACGCTCATCAAGATATAGGTCCCATTACCATTTTGGTGAGGACCACATGATGCATACAGTTTAGTTAAAGAGGCAGATATGTAAACGCAATGTTATTCAATTGAATATTCTTTAAATAGATTATTAAATTATTTTTCACATACAACTAGTGTAAGTACTTGAGTCTGTCATGATGTCAGCCTCCGGTCTGACAGAATTTTAAATGTGCATTTACTTTGACTTGAATTCAGCTTTAACACTTTTGTAGTCAGAGTTGTTTTTGCATTTTTTTGCCCATTTTAGGCCTGAATATTACTTAAAACCTTCAAACTGTATATACTTTATGAAAGCAGACATAGGAGAATAAATTTGTGGTAGTTCAATTTTTCTTCAGACCTACTGAAGAAGCCCAATAGGAGGGTGTAAAGCGTATGGGTTGGAGGTCCGTGATGTCACATACTTGCCATTTGTATCAGCATTGTGAGCTGAGCTAATGCATGTTTTTCACATATTCCTAATAAGGAAAGAACTGAAGTAGTGTTACTCAAAGAAGGAGCAGGAGTGTTGAAGTACCATCTAGAGTGGAAGTGTATAAGGGCCATGATGACTCTGTAGTGCCATGATGACTTTGTAGTGCCATGATGACACTGTAGTTGAGACAGATACTGGAGGTGAGCAGGCACTTTATCCGGAGGTGATAGGCACTGAATACAGGAACTATATGAATGGTCACTTATTGTGTACACAGCCATGGAGTTCTGTGTATGAGACTTTTACACTGTACTTAATATATTAATACTTTATATATTTGTTTTAGAAGTTGATGTACTTTGTTTTTTATTAGAGTATAATTTATATGTGATAATTTATATGTGATAGAGCTGCACTTATATTTTGCACTAGATATTTAGGAGGTGATTTTTGTGGACACACTTAACACACGTGAACACAGCAATCTCAGCCTAGATTAAAAGGCATATGCTATATGTTAGTTGATATTAGCACAAATATATTAGTTGGTGATTGTACTGATTATACTCTATTACACATGTGAGAATAAAATCGTGGTAGTTAAATTTTTCTATGTCAAATGATATTTGCACAATGGTTTATCAAGCACAAATTCTCAGTAAAAAATAAACTACAGTTAAATTTAGTGCACACAAACACAATGTATCACGCATTTTTTACCTAAATGATAAAATATGAGGTTCCCCTGAGTAAATAGATACTCAACATGTTAAGCTTTAAAGTTGCCCGTACCGATAAAACAACATAAAACGTTGGTACCCTTTATTTTTTATAGGCAGCACTTTAAAAGCTCCTGCAGATCATTAGTTTAGAGTTAACCATGAATAAAGGTCCTATAATTATTGCTCTAACTCTGACACGTGCAATAATATGTATCATGTGTAGCAATAGCTACATACAGAGGAGATTTCCATTCCCCAAACTCCTCTATGAATAATGAAGCCGGAAGAGATGATTCATCACTTCTGGTTTCAGAACTGTAATTCCCTGGCTGCTACAGCCAGGGAAGCAGCTAATCAAGCAAAGTCAGTGCTTAATTAGCTGCTTTGCAGGGCAGGGGAGACATTGGAGGTGTAAACTCTGATGTCTCCATTAAGAATACCCATCACCCGCCCAAAGCAATCACATAAGGTGCCTATTAGCCCCTTGTGATAGCAAGTGAAATAAAATAAAAATTTGGGTAAAGTGATTTAAAACAATATATATTTACCCCCATCTCCCCACGTAAATGCAGACATGAGTATAGGTCCTGCGCGCGTATGTAAACAAAATTTGCACCCCACATGTGAGGTATCACTGTGAATATCAGAGTGAAAGCAATAATTCTGGGGCCATTATTCATGAATAACTCTACAGTGATAACTTCAAATAACTTTAAGTCTTGAAATGTTTGGAATCTAGTTACTCAACCCAAACATCATCTTTTCTATTTTACAAAAATGTAATATTATATTGCGTTTGTGTGCACTAAAATAAATCTTAGTGCATTTTTTCTTTAACAATTTTCATTTAATACAGCTGTGCAAATATTGTGCGACAAAAAAATTCAGATGCTATTATTTTACTCTCCCGGGCTTCTGCTTTCAGAAAATATATAATTTTGGTGCTTCTAAGCAATTTTCTAGCAAAAATGCTGATTCTAACATGTATGTGAAACATTTTTAAAAATGTCCCGGACAGCAGGTGGTTAAACAATCTATTTCAATGATATTTCAGTTAGTTTCTCTGATATGTTCTTCTTAAATAAAATAAATTAGTGGCAGCTCATCCATTAGGGGTGCATGGGCCCCTCCTATCCAAGCGTCCGGCCCCCTGATCTACATACAGGGTGTCGGACTATGGATTCCAATGGGGGGGTGTTTTTTTTTAAGCACATCATGATTAGAGCCAGAGGCTCTAATAGGCTTTAAAAAAGGGTGGGCTCCCACTTAGATGTTGCCCACCACCCCGCCACGCTAGATAGACACCAGAGCCACAGGAGGAGAGAGGAGATGCAGAGGAGCCGCAGCCCGCCACCCGCCACCATCCCCCATGTTGGAGGATACAGGAGCCACAGGAGGAGAGGAGCCACAGCCCATCACTATCAACCATGCTGGGGACACTGGAGCTGCAGGAGGAGTGGAGGAGAGAGGAGAGGATCCACAGGAGGAGAGGAGCTGCAGCCCACCACTGTCCGCCATGCTGGAGGACAACTGAGCCACAGGAAGAGAGGAGGAGACGGAGAGGACACCCGCTCGGGGGGGAATTTTTGCAAGCCCCGCCAAAAAAAACACTAGCCGCCACTTGTGTAGAAATTTATGTTTTTACAATATGGACAGTAACACTGCTGCTCTAATTAAATGCACAATCATTAAATCTGCCAGTTCTGCATACATTTCTCCAAAAAGTCTAATTAATTTTAAACCTTATAGATTGTGCTCTGATAATGCTGATCTTTTACATTTAGTGTCCAACAAAGACTTATTGGTACTGATTATAAATGCCATCATGGGTCATGTTTCTAAACCAACAGAACAGGTAAATAAAAGGAAGGATTGCAGTCATATGTTACATTAATGAAAATTACACAATCGTTTCTTGAGATGTCCTTGTATAGTGCACATGAAAAATTCAAAAAAACAATAACCTAGTTCTTCAAAGTTCAACTTGAAGAAGCCTACTGAATTATTTAAATTCTCAAAGGGATCACCCTATGCGAACTTCTTCACAGGCATCTGCTCGCCTGGCATCCATGTCAAGCTTTGAACTATTGAATACAATGCTCCCCAGCTGTGAGTTATGATCTGACTATACAAACTTTGCCAGTACCGAGTCCAATAAAAACAAGGATTGCATAGATAAGAGGGATAAGATGTGACACAACCCTGTCATGTATCTTTAAATTCTTACAGGCTATCTATTTCTACCTGAATAATGATTGTAATGCACCTCTACACTATCTATCTATCTATCTATCTATCTATCTATCTATATATGATTTTAGACTAAAGCTGGCTATAGATGGTTATTTTTCTTTCATTCAGCAATGTCCCTGTCGGGACATTGTGTTCTGATAGCGGTTCCTGCTGCTGTCAGAATAATGACCAACATTTGGAGCTAATTGGCTGCAGCTGCTAATCTAGAAAAAAAATCTACTTTAGAGAACTCAATCAAATAATCAACTTTGGTCAAGCAGGGCCAACCCCTGCTGAACTAGTTCAGTTTTGATCTGTCTATTTGGCTAATTAAAGAACAATATTTTTTTTTTATTTAGCATATAAATATATTTTATTTGCATCAAATCAAATGGTGTGCATTTTTTTTTTAAAGCCACAGAGTAGAAAAGCCTGGTCTTGCCAGCATCCTGTAGAAAAAGGCAATCCCCTCCTCTGCCCAATATATATCTACCTCTGCAAAAAACACTGCTTGCACAAGGGCCCTGCTCTACAGCATGCTGTCAGTGGGCAGGCTTTTCTACTCAGGCTGCTAAAGAAGACAAACTGTAAGGCCCTTTTCACACGGAGAGGAACCTTTCAAGCAGATCCACCTGCTCAATGGGGGATGTCTCTGGTAATCCCCGCTGAGCAGGCTGATGACATCTGCTCCACTATGCAGGGCAGACACGGACACAGCCCATTGTTCTCTATGAGGAGGTTGGATGCAAACGGACTGCATGTCTGTTTCCATCCAATTGGCATCTGATCCGTTCCAACCGATGGATGGCTAACGTATGTCTGTTTTAAGCGGACCGAAACGGATTCCGGCAGTTGTGTCCGCTGACATCTGCCACCCCATAGAGAACAATGAGTGGTCCGATTGGGTCCACCTGAAAAACAGACAGGTGGACCCGATCGGTCCGCTGGTGTGAAAGGGGCCTATGTCCTTTAATGCCTTTTGTTTTAAAACAACTGGAATGAATTTAGCTGAGATCAGGCAATATACATTTCTCTAACTTGTTGTTTCATCATGGGAAAGAAAGGAGCCCTGGACTGCCGCACTCTGTATAAACGATTTATTTTCAAAATTCCAAAATTAAAATCCAAAGTAAATCCATAGATTCAAAAGTCCAAAAACAGACAAAAACAGAAAACTGACATGCAGGGGTGGATAGCTGACGCGTTTCACATCAAAGCTAGATGCTTACTCATAGCTGTGAGTAAGCATCTATCTTTGATGTGAAACGCGTCAGCTATCCACCCCTGCATGTCAGTTTTCTGTTTTTAAATAAATAATAAAAATGCCATAAATCTATTCCCTAATTTGTAGATGCTATAACTTTTGCACAAACCAATCAATATACGCTTTTTGCATTTTTTTTTTTACCAAAAATATGTAGAAGAATACATATCGGCCTAAACTGAGGAAAAAATGTGCTTTTAAAAAAAATAATTGGGATATATATTACAGCAAAAAGTACCAAATATTGTGTTTTTTTTCAAAATTGACGCTTTTTTTTTGTTTAAAAGCGCAAAAAATAGAAACCGCAGAGGTAATCAAATACCACCAAAAGAAAGCTTTATTTGTGGGAAAAAAAAAGACATCAATTTTGTTTGGGTACAATGTCACACGACCGCGCAATTGTCAGTTAATCCGAAGCAGTGCCGAATCGCAAAAAAATGCTCTGGTCATTGAGCAGCCAATTCTTCCAGGGCTAAAGTGGTTAAAGCAAAATGTTCTAAATTTGCAAGCATGAATTATTTTAATTTATTTTTTTAAATTGCAGAAAAGACTTATTATGCGGTTGATTTACAAGAGTCAAATAGGCTGTTGATTTTGCAAGAGGATTTTCCCTTTGTGTATTGAATGAGGTGAAGCTCTGCTGACTTTCAATCATAATTCAATCATAAGGAAAGAAGAGAGGATGCTGCTCTAGGTGAGTATAATATCCTGATGGACTCAGCGTCTGTGTGCTAGCCCCCCGACTCGCGTCCATGAACACTGAATACCAAAGGCCATGTATAAATCTTTAACAAAGGACAACCTCCACCAGAACAGTCAAGTCAGATCAGGTTGACGCATTTCCCACAAACTGTGTTAATTAAAAAGCACAACGTTTGTGTGAAACACGTCAACCTGATTTGATTTGGTGTGCACAGACTTTGTTTGGTATTCATCATTTAATCATATGCAAACAAAAAAAAAAAAGCTAAGGGATGATTGCCTTGAAAAGTGGACAGTATATTTGCTTTTAGTAATCCACCTCTATGTCTCTTGCAATAAAGTCAAACTGTAGCCCTAAACTAAACTACAAGTCCCATCCGCCTCTGCCTTTTGGAAACATGCTTTTAACTGTCAGCTTTACAATGCCTCATGGAATTTATAGTTCTACAACAGCTGAAGGGCCGCAGTTTGCACACCTGCATCTAGACAATACAGTAAGCAGTTATGTGCAGCTCAATGTATATTCTCGGCATTCCGGAAGAATTTACTCCTGCGCACGCCGCACATGCTTAGGAGTTACGTCATCCTAGCCCAGCCAATCTCGATGGTTGAAGATATTGAACCCAGAAAAAGACCAGGAGAAGATGTTGGCACTGATGAGAGAGCTTAAAGACGTTGCTTCCTAGGGTGGAGATGAGTATTTGTGGACTTTACAGGGTGGATAATTTAGCAGTTCACAATATACAGTATATAAAAAAATGACATTAAATAAAAGCATGTATTACCCGATACTCTATAATTGTAGTGATTTGGTTAAAGTTTTTTTTTCTTTTTTTTTTCTTTTTGTAACTTGTGGTTGCATTGATTTTAATTCAGTTTAAGCCACATTTTAGCTCTACTCATCTTATTTATTTAACTATAAAATCTTAGATAGCGTCTCCTACTTTTCACATTGACTTAAAGCCCTTTCATTTTGTCATTGCTTTTACGTCTTCTTTTGCCATATATAACATGAAATTAAACAGTGACTATGCATTCCTTTAGTTACCAATTGATGTTAAACTTCTCATAATCTTTTTTATGCACTCTGAAAAAGACCCAGTAGCAGCTTTGGTTGCTCTCAAAGACATAAAGGGAATGATCAACCATCTGCTAAATAGCACTTGTTAAGTGACACTGCCATTCTCAAGTCATTTGCTAAGGTAAAAAGAGACAGATTTGCATAGATTTGCATGTGCATTTTTACTCGGCAGGAGAAAATAATTAAGTCTTACTTCGTTTTAGCATTTCACTGTTGCAAACAGGTGCAGGGCTGTAGGGTCAACTTAATTATTAATAAAAAAAAGCCTGTATTTTTAACTCTTGTTGTTTCTTTGAAAATGTTATTCTCTTTAATGGCATTCACCTGGGAAAGTGATCAATGATGCCTTAGAGATATTATAGAAAATACATCTCTTTTATGTCAGAGAAAAATGTTTTATATGCATGTCATTAAGGTGATGTTTGCTAGTCTACTATAATTTTTTTCAATAAATATTTTAAAAATTTCTTCATTCAGGCCAGATTCATACTGTTGTGTTGCAGTAGTACACAAGGCCGGTCAGGGGGCAGTAAAAACAGGTGACTGATCCACGTTTTACCCCCCCCCAGACTGCCAACCTATAAGTGGAAATGGTGCCACTCAAAGGAATACACATTGCCACGGCGGCAATGCTTTGCTTGGTGATTTGGTTATTTTAACACAACATGCAGAAATTGACAGGTGGTACTGCCTGTCAAACTCTCCCATGTAAATGAATGAAGTCATATTGTAAATATGATCCAAACACTTGGCTCATTTGCGGCATGGTCCTGCAATGTAACTGCAATAAAAAATAAATTAAAAAAACAGGCATCAGGAGGCTTCATTGCCTTCTGAACAACTTGCAAACCTCTTTGCATTACTTTTCAGGAGGCTGGTAACTGTTACTGTGAGTGTTAAAGTGGTTGTACACCCTGTACAACTCATTTTACCTACAGGTAAGTCTTAATCTAGGCTTACCTGAAGGTGCTAGTAATTAGGGATGGGCCCGGTGCTCGATTCGAACCCATGTTCGAATCGAGCACCGGGCGTTCGCTCGCTCGTCGAGCCCAGAACTATTTGGGCCGTTCGCATCACATTCGTGTGATGCGAGCGGCCCCGCAATGCATTGCGGCCGGCGCGGCCGGCGCAGTGCATTGCTGGCTGATGATTGGCCAAGCATGCACTGTGACCCCGCATGCTTGGCCAATCACAGCGCCCGAAACTCGGAGAGCAATAATTGGCTACAGGCAGGACGCCTGTAGCCAATTACAGCTCAGGGGCTTTAGTACACGCCCCACCATTTAAAAGGCCGCCACGCCATCGGCCCCGGTCACATGAGTTCCGGCTTTAGGAGAGATTAGTCTGCTGATTCTGTCTTTGCTTTATACTGAAAGATTTGCTCTTCTTTGCTAAACCATTGGCTATTTCTTTGCTAAACCATTGCTACCTAAGTCATTGATCGTTCATTGCTGCTGATTGCACAGTTAGTGTGTTATTAGCTGCTGCTGGGGATTAGTCTGGTGCGTGCTTACTGTTAGTACAGTATTGCAGTAGTACCAACCGCAGTGCTGTTAGCACAGCATTGCACCCCAACAGCACCCATAGGACTTCTAGTGTGTTAGTGGCAGCAAACAGAGCTCCTATATTTTCTTCTCAGCAGCACCCATAGGACTTCTAGTGTGTTAGTGGCAGCAAACAGAGCTCCTATATTTTCTTCTCAGCAGCACCCATAGGACTTCTAGTGTGTTAGTGGCATCACACAGAGCTCCTATATTTTCTTCTCAGCAGCACCCATAGGACTTCTAGTGTGTTAGTGGCAGCAAACAGAGCTCCTATATTTTCTTCTCAGCAGCACCCATAGGACTTCTAGTGTGTTAGTGGCATCACACAGAGCTCCTATATTTTCTTCTCAGCAGCACCCATAGGACTTCTAGTGTGTTAGTGGCAGCAAACAGAGCTCCTGTATTTTCTTCTCAGCAGCACCCATAGGACTTCTAATGTGTTAGTGGCATCACACAGAGTTCCTATATTTTCATCTCAGAAGCACCCATAGGACTTCTAGTGTGTTAGTGGCATCACACAGAGCTCCTATATTTTCATCTCAGAAGCACCCATAGGACTTCTAGTGTGTTAGTGGCAGCAAACAGAGCTCCTATATTTTCTTCTCAGCAGCACCCATAGGACTTCTAATGTGTTAGTGGCATCACACAGAGTTCCTATATTTTCATCTCAGAAGCACCCATAGGACTTCTAGTGTGTTAGTGGCATCACACAGAGCTCCTATATTTTCTTCTCAGAAGCACCCATAGGACTTCTAGTGTGTTAGTGGCAGCAAACAGAGCTCCTATATTTTCTTCTTAGCAGCACCCATAGGACTTCTAATGTGTTAGTGGCATCACACAGAGTTCCTATATTTTCATCTCAGAAGCACCCATAGGACTTCTAGTGTGTTAGTGGCATCACACAGAGCTCCTATATTTTCTTCTCAGAAGCACCCATAGGACTTCTAGTGTGTTAGTGGCAGCAAACAGAGCTCCTATATTTTCTTCTCAGCAGCACCCATAGGACTTCTAGTGTGTTAGTGGCATCACACAGAGTTCCTATATTTTCATCTCAGAAGCACCCATAGGACTTCTAGTGTGTTAGTGGCATCACACAGAGCTCCTATATTTTCTTCTCAGCAGCACCCATAGGACTTCTAGTGTGTTAGTGGCAGCAAACAGAGCTCCTATATTTTCTTCTCAGCAGCACCCATAGGACTTCTAGTGTGTTAGTGGCATCACACAGAGCTCCTATATTTTCATCTCAGAAGCACCCATAGGACTTCTAGTGTGTTAGTGGCATCACACAGAGCTCCTATATTTTCTTCTCAGCAGCACCCATAGGACTTCTAGTGTGTTAGTGGCAGCAAACAGAGCTCCTATATTTTCTTCTCAGCAGCACCCATAGGACTTCTAATGTGTTAGTGGCATCACACAGAGTTCCTATATTTTCATCTCAGAAGCACCCATAGGACTTCTAGTGTGTTAGTGGCATCACACAGAGCTCCTATATTTTCTTCTCAGCAGCACCCATAGGACTTCTAGTGTGTTAGTGGCATCACACAGAGCTCCTATATTTTCATCTCAGAAGCACCCATAGGACTTCTAGTGTGTTAGTTGCATCACACAGAGCTCCTATATTTTCTTCTCAGCAGCACCCATAGGACTTCTAGTGTGTTAGTGGCAGCAAACAGAGCTCCTATATTTTCTTCTTAGCAGCACCCATAGGACTTCTAATGTGTTAGTGGCATCACACAGAGTTCCTATATTTTCATCTCAGAAGCACCCATAGGACTTCTAGTGTGTTAGTGGCATCACACAGAGCTCCTATATTTTCTTCTCAGCAGCACCCATAGGACTTCTAGTGTGTTAGTGGCAGCAAACAGAGCTCCTATATTTTCTTCTCAGCAGCACCCATAGGACTTCTAATGTGTTAGTGGCATCACACAGAGTTCCTATATTTTCATCTCAGAAGCACCCATAGGACTTCTAGTGTGTTAGTGGCATCACACAGAGCTCCTATATTTTCTTCTCAGAAGCACCCATAGGACTTCTAGTGTGTTAGTGGCAGCAAACAGAGCTCCTATATTTTCTTCTTAGCAGCACCCATAGGACTTCTAATGTGTTAGTGGCATCACACAGAGTTCCTATATTTTCATCTCAGAAGCACCCATAGGACTTCTAGTGTGTTAGTGGCATCACACAGAGCTCCTATATTTTCTTCTCAGAAGCACCCATAGGACTTCTAGTGTGTTAGTGGCAGCAAACAGAGCTCCTATATTTTCTTCTCAGCAGCACCCATAGGACTTCTAATGTGTTAGTGGCATCACACAGAGTTCCTATATTTTCATCTCAGAAGCACCCATAGGACTTCTAGTGTGTTAGTGGCATCACACAGAGCTCCTATATTTTCTTCTCAGAAGCACCCATAGGACTTCTAGTGTGTTAGTGGCAGCAAACAGAGCTCCTATATTTTCTTCTTAGCAGCACCCATAGGACTTCTAATGTGTTAGTGGCATCACACAGAGTTCCTATATTTTCATCTCAGAAGCACCCATAGGACTTCTAGTGTGTTAGTGGCATCACACAGAGCTCCTATATTTTCTTCTCAGAAGCACCCATAGGACTTCTAGTGTGTTAGTGGCAGCAAACAGAGCTCCTATATTTTCTTCTCAGCAGCACCCATAGGACTTCTAGTGTGTTAGTGGCATCACACAGAGTTCCTATATTTTCATCTCAGAAGCACCCATAGGACTTCTAGTGTGTTAGTGGCAGCAAACAGAGCTCCTATATTTTCTTCTCAGCAGCACCCATAGGACTTCTAGTGTGTTAGTGGCATCACACAGAGCTCCTATATTTTCTTCTCAGCAGCACCCATAGGACTTCTAGTGTGTTAGTGGCAGCAAACAGAGCTCCTATATTTTCTTCTCAGCAGCACCCATAGGACTTCTAATGTGTTAGTGGCATCACACAGAGCTCCTATATTTTCATCTCAGAAGCACCCATAGGACTTCTAGTGTGTTAGTGGCATCACACAGAGCTCCTATATTTTCTTCTCAGCAGCACCCATAGGACTTCTAGTGTGTTAGTGGCAGCAAACAGAGCTCCTATATTTTCTTGTCAGCAGCACACATAGTACCTATAGTGTGTTAGTGTCAGCACCCATAGGACCTACAGTGTGTTGTGAGCACACATAGGAGTTCTATTTTTTATACTATATACACTACCGACTACAATGGCTGGAAGACCGCCAAGGAGAGGCAGAGCGTGCCGAGGCAAGAACACAGGGCAGGCAGGCTCTGTTTCTAGAGACAACAGTGCTGGCCGTGGACGTGGTCGTGCATCGTCATCAGCACGTGGCCATGGGACACGCTTGTCTTTGTTTTCGGCAGCTGGACATGTGGAGCCGCATCATGCCGAAGGCTTGGTAGAATGGATGACCAAGCCCTCCTCATCCTCCTCATCCTCTCTCACCCAGGCTCAGGGTACTGGCAGAGCAGCTGCCAACGCGTACTCAATGGCATCATCAGCCACCCCTTCCCTAGACCCACCATGTCCTCCTGAGGAGTCCCCCGAACTGTTTGAGCACAGTGTTGGGTACATGCTCCAGGAGGATGCCCAACGATTCGAAGGCTCGGATGATGATACCCAGCTTGAGGAAGTCAGTAGTGTGCGCGCAGAGAGAGGGGATGCTGAAGGACAGCAATCTGGCAGTAGTGTTCCACCAGCTGCAGCTTACTGCCAGGTTTGCTCTAGTGGTGAAGAGGGAGGGGATGATGAGGTCACTGACTCCACGTGGGTGCCTGAAGGGAGAGAGGAGGAGGAGGAGGAGGATGCAGCGTCACATGTCCAATGAGGCAGGATGCCCCCTGGAGGCCAGCTAGAGACCAGCACAGCAACTGTACCACACCGCAGAGCTCCGCCTGTGCAGGGCGCTGCCTCTGCACGTTATCACAAAAGTTCTTTGGTGTGGGCCTTTTTTGAGACGAGTGCATCAGATCGCACCACTGCTATTTGCAATATTTGTCTCAAGCGTATCTCGCGTGGCCAAAACATCAGCCGCTTGGGCACCACAAGCATGAGCAGACATATGTCGACCTGCCATGCAGCTCGTTGGCAAGCACACATAAAAGACCCACACCAAAGAACAAAGCGGACCTCTCCTTGCTCCTCATCAGCTGGGATCTCCATCCCCACTATATCTTCAGTCCTCTCTGAAAGCTGCTCTGAGAGGACTGAAGGTGTAGAATTAGGTGTGTCACAACCAAGTACTTGCAGTACACCGACGTCCGATTGTAGCAGGCAAATTTCCCTGCCCCAGCTGCTGGACCGTCGAAAGAAGTATACTCCCAGCCATCCACATGCCCAGCGGTTGAATGCTAGCTTGGCTAAATTGCTAGCACTTCAACTGCTGCCTTTTCAGTTGATAGACTCGGCCCCCTTCCGTGAGTTTGTTCAATGTGCGGTTCCTCAGTGGCAGGTTCCCAAACGCCACTTTTTCTCACGGAAGGCGATTCCGTCTCTCTACTGGCATGTGGAAGGCAATGTCCATGCCTCGCTGGACAGGGCGGTCAGCGGTAAGGTGCATATTACCGCTGACTCATGGTCCAGCAGGCATGGACAGGGACGTTATCTTTCTTTCACGGCCCATTGGGTCACTCTATTGGCAGCTGGGAGGGATGCAGGACAAGGTGCAGTAGTGTTGGAGGTTGTTCCGCCACCACGCCTCCAAAATGCTACTACTGGTTGTGACACACCTCTCTCCTCCACCCCCTCCTCTTCTTCTTCCTCCATGTCCTCTTCGAGTGCTCTGTCCTCGGAACCAGCGGTGCTCCGTAGGCGTACAAGGGGCTACGCGAGTACGCAGGCAAAAAGATGCCATGCCGTGCTTGCGCTGGTGTGTTTGGGGGACAGGAGCCACACTGGGCCAGAGGTTCTGGCAGCTCTGCAGGGGCAGGCCGAGAGGTGGTTGACGCCACGCCAGCTTAAGCCAGGAATGGTCGTTTCTGATAATGGCACCAACCTCCTCTCCGCCCTGCGACAGGGGCAGCTCACCCATGTGCCCTGTATGGCTCACGTCCTCAACCTGGTGGTGCAGCGGTTCTTGGGCAGGTTCCCAGGCTTACAGGATGTCCTGAGGCAGGCCAGGAAAGTCTGTGTGCATTTCCGCCGATCTTATAATGCCAGTGCTCGGCTGACTGAGCTGCAAAAGGAGCTGAACCTGCCCAAGAACCGCCTAATATGTGACATGCCCACCAGGTGGAACTCAACGTTGGCCATGCTGCAGCGACTGCACACGCAGCAGAGGGCCATCAATGAGTACCTTTGCGACTACGGCACCAGGACAGGGTCAGGGGAGCTTGGCTTTTTTTCCCCACGCCAGTGGAGCATGATCAGGGATGCATGCACTGTCCTCTCACCATTTGAGGAGGCCACGAGGATGGTGAGCAGTGACAGTGCATGCATCAGTGACACTGTACCTCTTGTCCACCTGTTGGAGCATACGCTGCGTGGGATAATGGACAGGGCACTTGAGGCAGAACAGAGGCAGGAAGAGGAGGACTTCCTTGTCTCTCAAGGCCCCCTTTATCCAGACAATGTTCCTTCTGTCCCACCCATCACACAGGAAGAGGAGGAGGAGGAGGATTGTGTGAGCATGGAGGTGGAGCCTGGCACTCAGCATCAGCAGCAGCAGTCTTTTAGGGATTATGTACAGTCCCAACAAACCAGTGGACTTGTACGTGGCTGGGAGGAGGTGGCTGGCGATCATGTCATCCTCAGTGACCCAGAAGACTCCGGACCGAATGCCTCAGCTAACCTACGCTGCATGGCCTCCCTGATCCTGCAAAGCCTGCGGAAGGATCCTCGTGTTCTTCGGATCAAGGAGAGTGACCATTACTGGCTGGCCACTCTCCTTGATCCACGGTACAAGGGTAAGGTTGCGGACCTTATCTTGCCGTCGCAGAGGGAGCAGAGGATGAGACATCTCAGGGAGGCCTTGCAGAAAGGTCTGTGCAACGCGTTCCCAGAAACTGGGAGGTTACAAACTCCTGGTCCTGGACGACGAGTTGCTGAGGCTTTGGTCAGTAGCAGAAGGAGCGGTGGGGAAGGTGGACGTCTGACCGATGCGTTCAGACAATTTTTTAGTCCGCAGCCCCAAGGTATGATCGGTTCCAGCAACCATCGCCAGCGTCTGATATACATGGTGCAGGAATACCTAGGGGCAAGGTCAGACTTGGACACCTTTCCCACCGAAAATCCTCTGGCTTACTGGGTCCTGAGGATGGATCACTGGCCAGAGCTTGCACAGTATGCAATTGAGCTACTGGCCTGTCCTGCATCCAGCGTTCTTTCCGAACGCACATTCAGTGCTGCTGGAGGATTTGTCACCGATCATAGGGTGCGCCTGTCCACCGACTCGGTTGATCGACTGACCTTCATAAAAATGAATCAGTCTTGGATCACCACCAGCTACCAGACACCTGAAGCGGATATAACGGAATAATTTATAATGTCACATCCCTTCAAGACTGCCTATGCTGATGCTGAGTGACTGTCCTGTTATGTTCACTGACTATCCTCTTCCTCCTCCTCAATGATCCATGCCACCACACCAGTGCCTAAGGCACAATTTTTCAGCCCCTGTATAACAGGGGCGTGTAATTACAATTTTTTAAAAAGATGCTTCGCAACAGGTGTGACTGCTGTGCTCAGAGTACAGTATCTGTGAGGGGTTGCAGTGTTGTGGCACCAGCACCAGTGCCTAAGGCACAATTTTTCAGCCCCTGTTGGGGCGTGTAATTACAATTTTTAGGCAATGCTTTGCAACAGGTCTCATTGCTGTGCTCAGAGTACAGTATCTGTGAGGGGTTGCAGTGTTGTGGCACCAGCACCAGTGCCTAAGGCACAATTTTTCAGCCCCTGTATAACAGGGGCGTGTAATTACAATTTTTTAAAAAGATGCTTCGCAACAGGTGTGACTGCTGTGCTCCAAGTACAGTATCTGTGAGGGGTTGCAGTGTTGTGGCACCAGCACCAATGCCTAAGGCACAATTTTTCAGCCCCTGTTTAACAGGGGCGTGTAATTACAAATCTTGATCTAATAGTTCACAGCAGGGCCCATTCCTGCGCCCACCAAGAGTAACTATGAGGGCCTACAGTCTTGTGGCAACACCGTCCACCACCACCACCACCACCAAAGGCCCAATTTTTCTGCCCTGTTCAACAGGTGCATGCAATTACAAATCTTGATCTAATAACTCACAGCAGGGCCCATTCCTGCACCCACCAAGAGTAACTATGAGGGCCTACAGTCTTGTGGCAACACCGTCCACCACCACCACCACCACCAAAGGCCCAATTTTTCTGCCCTGTTCAACAGGTGCATGCAATTACAAATCTTGATCTAATAACTCACAGCAGGGCCCATTCCTGCACCCACCAAGAGTAACTGTGAGGGCTTACAGTCTTGTGGCAACACCGTCCACCACCACCACCACCACCACCAAAGGCCCAATTTTTCTGCCCGGTTCAACAGGTGCATGCAAGTACAAATCTTGATCTATTAACTCACAGCAGGGCCCATTCCTGTGCCCACCAGTCTTGTGGCTACACCAACATCTAATAGGGCAAATTTCTGCAGAGTATATACGGCAGGCCCCTACTTTCAAACATCCAACTTACAAACGACTCCTACTTGCAAACGGCAAGAGAAAACAGGAAGTGAGAGGAAATCTACCCCTAGGAAGGAAAATTCTATCCTGTTAGATTTAATTTGGGAAAAAGGTATCTCCTCTCTACTGATGCTTTATCACCAATCCTTGTTTCAATTAAAACCCCACTTTTCCAAAAACATTTGTCATTGGGACGGAAAGTGAGGTGACATGTTCTGAACAGATGTGCAAAGACAGCAAATGTTACAGGGGTGATAACCCCTCCCTATGTTCTCCAAAAAGCTTAAAAATTGATTTTTTTGGGATGTAGCTACACTTCATAATGTACCTGTTCAGATTCTACTTAAGAACAAACCTACAGTCCATGTCTTGTTTGCACCACCTATATACTGCTGTTCAGAGTATATAGGGTTGTAGGTATAGGGTTTTATTTTGGGTGCGGGGTCCCCCTTAGTATCCATACAAGACCCAAAGGGGCTGGGGTGGGGGGGGGGGGTGATGGGTTTAGCCATGCCATTTTTCTCAAGGATTTTCAGCCATATGGCGGCCAGGACAAGACATGACATTAAAGCCGCAAGTGGTTTTAAATGGCTTCTTTTTTTCCTTTACAAATGTCATTTTGTGCAAGGACAGTTCTAAACACGGGAAACACATGCCACTTCACAGGCATACTTTAGACACCCCCCAGGTACCATATTTAAAGGAAAATTTCACTTTTTTTTTTTTCACTTTATGCATCATTAAAATGACTGCTCCCGAAAAAACTTTAGTTTTTAAAATTTATTTTTGCATTGATATATGTCCCCTGGGGCAGGACCCGGGTCCCCAAACCTGTTTTATGACATTAACATGCATATTGGCCGTTGTAATTAGCAATTTTGATTTCGAACGTTCGCGTCCATTATAACGAATAGGGTTCGAAAATTCGCGCGAACTTTCGGTCCGTTCGAAGGTTCTGGTGCGAACCGAACCCGGGGGTGTTCGGCTCATCCCTACTAGTAATATCTCCTAAACCTCCACGTTTTAGAAGATATTTACAATAGAGACAAACGTTGATGTCTACGGCGCAGGCGCATTTTAGAAACAGCAATCAAGCCATTTCTAAAGGAGGTAATGCCGTGACTGGCGGCTCCCACTCGCATGCGCAGGAGTGATGTCATCGTGGCTCCGGCCAATCACAGCGCCGGCGCCGCGATACGTGGAAGTAACCCCCGGGAGAGATGTTAGCCGCCGGAGCGGTGTACGAGGATGGCTGCGGGGGCTTCGATCTCAGGTAAGTAATTCATAATGAGCTAGTATGCTATGCATGCTATGCATACTAGCTCATTATGCCTTTGTCTTGCAGAGTTTATTTTTTATTCGAGTTTACAACCACTTTAAAGAAGCCTATGTGTGCTGATTATTGTTATGGCACTCCAAGGAACGTTAAAATGCACTTGCATTGCATTGCACTGCAACACATGATAATGCACTACCAAGTGGTAAGGTGTACTGCATTTCCATAAATAGTACATGCACATTTTTGGTGTGTTTTGATGCATTAGAACTTATGTAAACCCAACATTTCATATTCCTGAACTGTGCCTGCTGTACCATGTACTTGTATGAAAAAATGGTAGTCTAGCCTGTATTGCATCTGAACAGGTGACAAACATTCACTTTAACCACTTCAGCTCCAGAAGATTATACTCTCTTTATGACCAGGCTATTTTTGCTATTCGGCACTGTGCTACATTAACTGGTGATTGCGCGGTCATGCAACGCCGTACCCAAATAACATTTTTTTTTCTCACACAGATAAAACTGTCTTTTGCGGATATTTAATCATTACTTTGTTTTAATTTTTGTGTGATATAAACGAAAAAAGACCAAAAAATTTGAAAAAAAAAAACACTAATATTTTTGTCTTTCTGCTATAAAACATATGCAATAAAAAATACAAAATGTCTTCATACATTTTGGCCAAAATGTATTCTGCTACATGTTTTTGATAAAAAAAACAAAACAATAAGTATTTATTGATTGGTTTGTGTAAAAGTTATAGTGCCTACAAACTATGATATATCCTGTATACTGGAATATTTTTTTATACTACTAATGGCATTAATCGATGACTTATAATGGGACTGTGATATTGCAGTTGAAAATATGACACCAGCTGATGCTCTGGGGAACTGACTAACTGACACTGACATCACCATAGCCATTAATACAATGATCAGTGCTAAAAAACATACACTGTCACTGTACTAATGACACTAGCTGGGAAGGGGTTAACATCTAGAGCAATCAAGGGGTTAAATATGTGCCTAGCATGCCCTGACTTCGATGACTCACTTCTGCTACTGTGACCTATAGATTATATAGGATACACAGGCCATGGTCCTCTCTAGGGACCCATCTCCTTTCTGACCTCCCCCCCCTTCCCTCTTCCTTTCCCTACCTTCCTTACAGTACCTAACCGCAAGATTGTATTTCCAGCGCGATGGGATCGCGATGGAAATCGGAACTGCGAGGCTGTGCTTCTCGCACTCGCCGCCCCCACGAGATGCAGCGTATTCATAGGAATATATTGGGGGCAGTGAGCAGGAGGAGCGACAGAGCTCGGCGCTGGGGGGTCGCGGAGGGCGCGGAGGGCGAATATCGCAGATGCCGAGCCGCATTTAAACACAATCTCGCGGTCAGGTACTGTAGTTCCTACTGTCTCCAAACCCCTCCACCAACCCACTAAGCAACTTACCTCTATCTTCACTGAGATATCATGTAGGCTTAAAGTGATTGTAAAGGTTCTTTTTTTTTAAATAACAAACATGTTATACTTACCTGCTCTGTGCAAGGGGATTTGCACAGAGAAGCCCCAGTCCTCTTCTTCTGGGGTTCCCTGGCAGCGCTCCTGGCTCCTCCTCTTCATCGAGTGGAAAGCTGTTTTGCCTGGGGGGCACCCGTGTGGGCACGCTCACGAGTCCCGCTGCTGCGTCCATTGACACAGACCCCCCCCCCCGCTCTCGTGTCACTGCATTTTATTGACAGCAGCGGGAGCGTATCTTTGAAGAAGCAACTGATTAAGCTTGGCTGACCACTCCTGATTTGGTCTGCAGAGCATCCCCCCTTATCATCTCAGTAACTTAGAAGGAGGTGCTCTTAAGGCCCATACACACGATTGGATATTCTGACAACAATTGTCCGATGGATGTGTTTTGACGGATAATCTGACCGTCTGTATGCTCCATCGGTCAATTGTTGTCGGAATTTCTGACAACAAATGTTGGCTGTGCATGCTCTCAAATTGTCCGACAACAAATATGTTTCATCGGATTATCCAATCGTGTGTACACAAATCCGTCGGACTAAAATCCAAAGTACAAACACGCATGCTCTGAACCAATGCGAAATATAAGACAACATTAGCAGAAGTTGCCCAAAGAGTTTCGCTAAAGAGCAGAAAAACCATGTGGGTTTTGTGAATGTTGGCTGAAAAAGATCTGCCGTCTGTATGCAGAACAAATTCACGGCCAACGCCCCTTTGGACACAAATCCACGGATTTGTCCAATGGAAGTCCGATCGTGTGTATGAGGCTCTATACAAAGAATTGAATTGTAGAAAAACAAATTGGGAAATTTGTATGTATGTACTAAATATGATTATTATTTTTTTCATTTTGCCCACGCATCACTACATCTAGGACTACTAGAAAATTGAGCATGCAGCCCATCCTTCTTATGTGAATAAATAAGGGTTATATAATACTTCTTACTCATTCACAAGATAATGTAAACAGTAAAAAAAAAAACAGGGGATGATTTACTGAAGGCAAGGAGACTGTACACTTTGCAGGTGCAGTCGCTCCAGAGAATACCCAATCACATGCAAGTAAAAAAACAACAACATTTCATTGCACATGATTGGATAATGGAAGTTAGCAGAGCTTCCTCTCATTTACTAAGTAGTGGAGCAAGTGCCTTTGCTGATGGGAAGTACACTTACAAAGTGCACATTCTATTTGCCTTTAGTAAATGAACCCCTCCGTTTTTGACACGCCCGTTATTAAAAGTGGCTATATTTTGACAGTGATGTCACCACGTTTCCTCACCTTTGCTTACATAAGATTCATGACCAGTCAATGTGGCGGTAATGATGGATGCACCCACGGCTTCCTTAGGCCAGGAATCAGCCGAGATTTGAACCATTAATGATTCAGCAGGAACTGGCCAAGATTCAAACCATTAAAGCAGTTGTAAATCCCACTTGGTCATTTTTACCTACAGGTAAGCCTATAATAAGGCTTACCTGTAGGTAAAATTAATATCTCCTAAACGTGGACTGCTGAAGTTCGCAAACCCGGAAGAAAGACAGGGGGAAACATGTCAGCACTCTCAGCTGTGACTTTACAGCCCTGGAAGGCTTAGTTCCAAGGTAAGTATTTCATAATGAGCTAGTATGCAATGCATACTAGCCCATTATGCCATTGCCTTGGAGTTTTTTTTTTTTGAACATCCACGGTGTACAACCACTTTAATGGACAGGCTTAATATACCAAGTTAAACAATCAATCAACTTGGGCACAACCAGCCTTCCAGATTTACTTGCGAGTATCGCAAGTGGCTTCTATAGCTGCTACCAATAATTACTGTCTTCTCCTGGCGGGGACGACTTCCCCCACCCGCCCCCCTGCTGGAAGGAGACAATTGCTCAGCAGGAGGGATTCCCCTGTCCACACTCACGGTTGCAAGAAACAATTGTATGGCTGGCCTAAGACCAATAGATAATGCGGTTGTGGTTAAAGGAAAAATAATTTCTTGATTCCCCAGTCAACACAGGCAGTGCTGATGGGGAAATCCCTCCCATTGTGCTATTATATTCTGAGAGTGAGAGGTTTTCCTGCTGTAAGAAAACAATGATCACTGCTGGCGGCAAAAAAAAACAAAAAAAACAACAGGCTGGTTGTACTGAAGTTGATCAAAAAAAATTATTTAGTACAATCAGACAATCAGACTGACCATAAATACTGTATATACTGGAGTATAAGCCGACCCGAATATAAGCCAAGGCACCTAATTTTACCACAAAAAAATGGGAAAACGTATTGACTCGAGTATAAGCCTAGGGTGTCCATCTGCGTGCCCCACTGTGCCTCACTGTGTCCATGTGCATGCCTCACTGTGTCCATGCCTCACTGTGCCCATGCCTCACTGTGCCCATGACTAGACTGACGTTTAACATGGGAGTCTATGGAAGGGGTGCCCAGATTTGAAAAATCAGTGCTCCCCGGCTGTAGGTCTTCCAGACAACAAACTTTGTACACTTATACAGGAGAAATTGGGCTACATGTGTGCCAAGTTCCAGGTACAGGGGACCTACTACCGCCCGGTACAAAAAAATGTGCTGAAAAACTCGGCTTATACTCGAGTATATACGGTAGATTGAAATTCAGCCAGTTCAGCAGGTCTTTGGCCAGTTTTTGGAACCGTTGGCAGCAGGAAGCTGTCATATGTAAAAATACAGCTTCTTTATATGATTTTTCACTCCCACTGAACAGGGGGTTGGATGGGCAAAAGTTTGGTTTTAACCTAGGTTCAGACTAAACCTATATATTAGTAATACATGTAGATATTTATATGTATAACATTATGCTAAATAATGCCTATTTTGCTTCATAGCAGAATCTTGATACAGCATACAGGTATATAAATATGCATCTCTGCAACATAAGGGGAACTTTAGTCTATTCGTCAGAACATAAAGCAACTACTCGACATAAAATGTTCACAATAAGTGTTTTTTTATTCATGCAGAATAAAATAAATATTAAGAATCTAAATTCCTTCATTGGATGTAATTTACTAAGAAAAAGCTGTATATTCAATATATACATTATTATACTTTATGTGCCATTTTTGCTTTTTATGTCGCATGTCCTTTTCCAACAACATTGAGTTTATTATTTTGACTGTAATGGATAAATTTGTTGGATGAGGAAAAAAGCGTCTAACAATTTTACCTCTCTTTCACTTGCTTAAAACATTAATTTATATGCAAATGTAGATATTTTACAAATAACAACTGAAAGCATTCTTCTATTCGGTCCTGTCAAAGAGAACATTTATTGTTAAAAACATAGGGAAACAAAATGTTGTGTTGAGGCAGAGAGGTTCCTGCTCACATAATGGAAGCCAGTAAGGATGAGCTCATTTACCTAGGCTCAGTTTGGGAACAGATTTATGACTTCCGTTTACAGTTCTAAGTTTAAAAACTTTGCGGCAAATTCCAATGAAGTCTATAGGGATATCTTATTATACTAATATTCAATTATGGCAATTTGTAGGGCTAATAAGCAAGCTATTGTCAATCAAAAGGCATGGGAAACTGGGCACTGGCACAAGGAATATGTACCAATACCAATATTTAAAATAAATTAATAAACCATAAATAACTTTTTTTCTTCTTTTATTGTCTCTAAACATAATTGACAGCTCTCTTTAACATCTCCAACTACATTTCTAATATGGTTTTTGTGAGCCCACCCTATTATAGAAAATCGGTTGTGTTGTCCATTCCTTAAAACTATTGGCTCTTGTGACTCAGCTAACCAAGGGTAAAGACAATGGGGTTGATTTACTAAAGACAAGTAGACTGTGCACTCTGCAACTTGCTCAAGAGCTTAGGAAATGAGCAGAACATCTGCTAACTTCCATCATCCAATCACGTGCAAGCAAAAACACTGTTTTTTTATTTTCCTGGCACGTGATTGGGTACTCTTTGCAAATTTAAGCTTTATCTCATTTACTAAGCCCTGGAGCAACTGCACTTGCAGAATGCAACTGTACTTTGCAAACTGCACAGTCTATTTGCTCTTAGTAAATTATCCCCTATGCATTGCATTATAGGTTGTTCTTTATTTTTGGCAGTGAAAATGTGAACTTTTCAGACAAAGGTTTGCAATAGCCAAGCTTTGCTAATCCTTCAAAGCCATGGTAGCAGAGAACCCAAATTGTCCCAGACTAAATAATAATCACAATGTTTATTCCATCAGCACATTGTCCCGGTGACCTGCCGAAAATTGCCCCTCAGCGGATTCTGCCAGCTCTGTCCTGCGCATGCGCAACACTTCAGCAGATTCCGCCCGCTCTGTCCTGCGCATGCACAACACTTGCGTGTGCCGCTCACGGCAGACCTCCGAAAATAGCCGAATGGATTATAACCCATACACGGCGCATGCGCTATGAGCACAATATTGTGCCACACGCTCACGCACGCTCCCGATGCTCGCTCCACTCTGCAAGGGGGGCGGATGTATTACTATTATAATGGGTGGATGCATGTTTAAAGAAATGAATTGATGGACAGAAATAAGGGACAATTTAAATGCTTGTCAGAGAACTGTTAAAAAAAGACATAAGATTTTTTTTTAACAATTCTCTGACAAGCATTCAAATCGGCCATCCACATTGAACTACCCGCCCTTATCTCTGTCCATCAATTCATTTCTTTAAACATGCATCCGCCTATTATAATAGTAATACACCCGCCCCCCTTGCAGGGTGGAGCGAGCATCGGGAGCATGCGGCAACGACTGTCACAATACCCTGTTGGTTGTGCAGTCGCAGTCTACAGCTCTTAATGTTCGGCAATTCTCGGAGCTAGAGAGCTGCGCCTGCACAGTCCAGGGCTGGCAGAATCCGCAGGGGGGGCAGATCTCGGCAGATCATCGGACTACTTCCTAGCGATGACCTGCAATTATCCAGTGTAGAAAAACATAGGTCACTGCTGAAATTGTGAGCGAGCCCTAATTCAATATAAAGTTAGGTATCAGAATTAATCTTGTGCTAGAATTATCACAATGAATTATGATTAGTTGTTATAGGTAACTTTTCCAAATAATTAGAATTTAAAGCCCAACTGAACTGCTAGTTTGAATCCGCTTAACCTCTCCTGCAGCCGACGTAAAACACATGTGTGTGGTTGCAAAGAGGTTGGCCTTAATTGCCAACATGTGGTACATATGCATCCATGGACAACCAAGATTGCTGTGCTGAGTGTACACACATGTGAGCTCCCAGCATAGTGAGTGAACTGTCGTAGACAGCTCTCAATTTCTAGTAATGATCGGAAGCCCATCCACCTTACAGCAATTCACAGAGATGGGGAATACATTCTGCCTTTCAGGAATAAAGACCTACTTAATGGGACACTGGGGCTGGGCAGGAAGAGGTTAATATATTCCAGTTGCATCTAAACAAAAGGTAAGCCAAGTATTTTGGCTCATTTTCTTTAAAAGCAGCCACAAATCCTGAAACAATCGGTCCTTGCCACCAGCATGCTGCAGAATATGACCCTTGCTCTCTGTGTGGAAGCAGTGGTCTCTCAGAAGAGGTTTGGCATGACCCAGCTAAGTCAAACCTATAGCTCTGCAATCAGAAAAAAAGCTCATGATTCCTGCTGATTAGAGAGCTTTGACTTGACAGGTGGAATGACAGAACTCTGCAGAGAGACTGCTGCTTCCACACAGTGAGTGCCCTTCTCTGTTGGCATAGTATAGGCTTGGGTGGACTTAGGGAAAAAAGGAATGGATGGCTGCACACTGAGGTAGTGATGCATCTCTTTATTGTAAAATCCATAACATGAATAACACCACAGGACAGGCAAACAGGTATAGGTAGATGCGTTTAACACAGCAATGCTTATTCATTATTTGGTAATGAAGACGCGCAGCGTCGCTGTGTGAAATGCGTCTACCTGTATCAGTTTGCCTGTCCTGTGGTGTTATTCATGTTACGGGTTTTACAAAAAAGAGATTCATCACTACCTCGGTGTGTAGCCATCTATTTCTTTTTATCCACATTGCACGGCCGGCAAGCCGAGGCTAGCACCTCTGGGAGGAGTCCATTCTCGGCCTACCTGGTTCCATCACTCACCTGGAGCAGCATTTTCTTTTCCTATTGGACTTAGGGAAACAGGTAATTTACAGCTCTATATTAGGACCAGTGTTGAACTGTCCTAATTGCTGGTCAGCAACTGCTGTGAAGTTGTTCCTCCATTAGGAGAGTTCAATATTGGTTCTAATATAGAGCTATGAAATCACTTTGAGCCCATCCAAGTTTTATCCTGTATTGAGCCCTGATGAAGAGGGGTGCTGCTTTCCTGAAATGCATTGGTTGTGACTTTTTCACCAGGAATCACAATTATCTTGGGCTTTTTTATCTAGTTTTGGTCTGATACTGCCTTCCATTATTCTATTGTTCCCTGGAGTTTGCCTTTAATGAATTACAAAGAACCCATAATAATGTAAGTGAGCATTTTGAATTTAGTATCGTTCCTCCTGGATCACAGTAGTAGCTCACTGATTGATTGAAGTTGTTGCCTGGAATTGCTCTTTTATATATACATGACAATCAACACGAATTAAAGCACATTAATCAGAAATATGCCATAAAAATTAAAATGACTTTATTTTGATATTAATTGGCCTCTGAATGGATCATTTAACAATTACATATTATTAAACTATTTTGAAATGTCTATGGAGAGTGTCAGCAGTGAGGAGGGTTGCATGTTTACCAAACAGTCTGCCCGTGGCATGCTGTGTGCTTCTGCAAATCATTTATCTTGCAGCCGAAATGTGTCACACTATGAAATATTGCAGCTGTGATTCTGCGTGACAGAATAATGAAACATTGAAAATGGCTACACTGTAGTCATCTTTTTTTTTTTTTTCCTCCCCATTGAAATTGGGCTGTAGAAATGAAAACTTCTAGTTTTATTTTCGAATGAAAATATTTATTCTGATCGTCTCATTACATTTTATGAATTCTCCATTCAACAAAAGCAGCAGGCTTGGATCAGTAAACAGTCCAACAATACCACAATTTGCGCTGAAATGTTTAGTTTAAATGATAATTAAAATATTGGATATTACTAGTCTTGGTCCACTGAATGCATGTTTTTTCTTTGGTGAACTCGATGGGATCTATTTATAAACATTCATTGAACGCATGTCACAAACATTTGTGCAGCCTGGACAAATTCTCCCTGTATTTTCTGGAATTGATTAAAGCGGAGGTCCACCCAGAAAACATTTTTACTTTAAAAATCCAAAAAAAAAAAAGAAAAAAATTTATAGAAAAAAAATATATGTATACTCACCCGAAATGCCTGTTGCTATGCGGAAGTCCCCTAATCTGCCTCTACTGTGCCTCTTCCTTGTCCTCGGATTGAGAAATTCAGTTTCCTCTTCTTGTGAATGGAGCACGCTGCCTTCTGGGAACTGTGTGTATCCCAGGAGGCAAGCCGCCCATTCACAAAGCGCCGTGCGAGTGGCGCATACGCAGTAGGAAACGGGCAGTGAAGCCGTAAGACTTCACTGACTGTTTCCCTTAGTCAGGAAGGAGGAGCCGTTACCTGCCAGCAGCGCTCGATCGCCGTGGTGGGACCGACATCGCGGGCGAGTAGGACAGGTTAGTGTCCTTATTAAAAGTCAGCAGCTACACTGTTAGTAGCTGCTGACTTTTTTTTTTAAAACTGGCTGCACCTCCGCTTTAACTCCCTATAATCATCAGCTCCATCTAGTTGCCAAAATGTGGTATATTTTCTCATTAAATGGGCTGTAAAGCTTTGTGTTTTTTCACCTTAATGCATCCTATGCATTAAGGCCACATTTTAATTGCTGTCTGTGTCATCACTAGATAAATGTGCATTTTATTTGTTTTGGTGTCCATTGTCAAAATTAAGATTTTCTTTAGTTGTCACCAGAACAAGAGGTAAGAGGTAAACCTGTTCCAGAGATGACTTACTAAGTGGGAAATTCTTTCTCACTTTTTAGAGATTTCCTCTCAGTTTCCTGTTGTACTGTATCTCTGAGATCAAAAGTGAAGCAAAATCTCCGCAACAGAACATTTTCCCAACTCAAAATTCAAAAACGAAAAAAAAAAATGTTTTGCTTGTAGATGCATTTGTGGGAAGCAACTTTATCTAAAACAAGTAGTTGTGACATTTTGCAATATTACATTTTTTTTTTAATGCTAATACTTTATATTTATTCACCTACCTTTTTGCTCCCAAATAGTTGAAAATCAAGGACTGGGATGAAGCTCCATAATTAAATATATACAGAAAGTACTGCACAACTAATGTACAAGGCAAAGTATATCTCTCCATTATAGATTTAAAATATTGTATAATGCAAGAGGCTTCATTTTAAACTCAGAATTGTTTTGTGGTTTGAATAAATTCACAACATTTTCCTTTCTACTAATATTTAGCTGTGTGACATATGAATAGTAGTTTGCAATCTGGCCATCGGCACATCAGATGCCATTAGTTCCATTGCTTCAGACATTTGCATAGAAAACATAGCTTGGAGTCATAGCTGTGTGCTCTCCGGAGTAACGCTAAAATGTCTGTAACGCCACCAAGCTCTGCTCATGTTGTTGCCACCTGTGACATCTATTGCAGCAAACAAAACAACAACCACAATCACTTTTTATCACATCATCATGAACAAATGCTGGAGTTTCAACAATTTCTTTTCTTTTTTTTATTATTCAATCTTCTGTATCAATGAACCATTTTGGTGACCATAATTATTATAGTAAATTATAGTAAAGAATCTACTTATGATATTATTTTTGGGAATTAAAGTTCTCTAGATCTTATTTTTAAAATGGTTAAACCAGAAAAGTATACTTTACTGTGTATTAAAAAAGTGCACTGCCACTAATAGCAATGTTCTGTCACCATCAGTTTCTTTGTTGTGTGTCCAAAAATACTCCACTCTGCCGGAGAGAATGGCCAGCCTAGTTTACCACTTTCCTCTGCTGAAGTTAAAGTGTTTGTTACCCCAGCATTTCATATTCCTGATATGTGCCTGCTGTACCATGTACTTGTATGACAAAGTATCCTATTCTCTTTGTATTGCTTCCTCTGTGTAAAATCCTTGGTGTTCCTGCCAGTCCCTCTGCTTTCCTATTAAAAACTGACCACATTAAGCAGGAGAACACACTGTGGTCCTTTCTCTAGCTGTGCTGGAAACTCAGTGTGCTCTCATCCAGTGATTAGACTTGTCCTGATAATCCCTGCCCCCTCCCGCACAGCCTTTCACTATGAAGATCAGCATGCTGCTGTTTTTACTCCCCCCAGCTCAATGCAGCTGAGAACAGAGATTATGTGATCACTTAAAAAAGGGGGAAATAAGGTATTTATATATTTTTTCTATAACTATACACACATGTTTTGCCTTTCACTTCTATTTTAAACCAAATGGGTTGTTTTACAAAATGAGGGTTTACAATCACTTTAAGCAGCACAACTGGATCATCTCTCTGCCCCAGCCTGTAACTGGACAGTGAAGGGGTAGCCACAGATCAATGAGCTCATCTCTCTACTCTCTTTCTGTTAGCATGTCCTTGTTGGCACATGTGAATGTAGCACCCCATTTTTTTGACCCCTAAGGATTTCTCCTCTGCTCCCAGTCTGATTACTGGTGTACAGGGTGTCATAAGAGGCTTAAATAAAATCAGATCCAGATATTTATATTAGTTGAATTTAATGATTTTTATAAATACATTAATGCATTCATCTGTGTTCTTATATCTCCCTGGAATGAATGTTTACTGAGCTCTGGAATCTGTGCTCAAGAAAGGCAGTCTGATAGTAAATGACTGGAAACTAGTATTGCCAGTAGTCATATCATCCTGAGGAAGCCACGTGACCAAGTGGCGTAACGCGTAGGGAAGGGACTTGATGACGACACAACACTCTTTGGACCAAATTTTGTGGTAACCACAGGAATGTGAGGAATGCTGGTTGGCGTTTATATACAGATAGAATTTGCTGCATGCAATGTTTAGTGTGGTGCACTGTAAGCACCTTGACATAGTGAGTGGATTTCTGTAAGATTTTTTGTGGCATTGAATCATTTTAAAGGATAAAGCATTATCTTTGTCGATTTTTATCTTATTTTATATGCATTTATGTATTGAGAATACCATGGCTGATGCATCCATCTAAGAAGCTGTGAATGACACACTGAGTGGTGAAGAAGGTTCCAGCCCTCTGAGAGGGACAAGGCTCATATGGGCCATATGCATAGTGTGGTCATATCCCTCAGGTGAGAGTACATCTGGTGGAGGGATCGCAGAACACAGAGATTTTTGAGCACTAGTGATGGAAAACATTAAGAAGTGGCTATTTAAAGAGACATTACAGCTTTTTAATTTTGCTATTTTTTTATTAATTTACTTACAGTACTGTCAATTTACACTGAGCTTTACATATTTATTTTATATATTCCCATTAGACCCTTCCCTCAAGGAGCTTACATTCTAAGATCCCTAACTCACATTCATACACCAATTGAGACAGGGTCCAATTAACCTACCAGCATGTCTTTGGTGTGTGGTAGGAAACCGGAGCACCTGGAGGAGACCCACATGGGCCCAAGGAGAACAGGTAAACTCCAGGTAGGTGGTGTCGTGTTTGGGTTTCAAACCGGCAACCTTAGCGCTGCTAGGCGTAAGTGCTAACCATTTAGCCACTTTGCTGCCCGCTTAGCTAGTGTGCTGCTATCTAAAGAATTTTAGAGTGTAGACTCTTGGCCACTGTGTCAGAAAGAGATTTTGCTGTATTACAAATAAGAAAGGACCATGGCAATTTCCAAGGAATTTTAGATATAGTAGACTCTTAAACAGAACGTCAAACACAATCTTTGAGTTAGAGTCAAGATAAAGGGTGTCAAGAGTCAAAAGCCAAGTCAATACTTCAACCAGTAACCATTTCTTAACATCAGTGCACTCAGGCAAAGTCACACTTTATAGAAGGCCTCAAGGTCTCCTTTTGTTACTCTAAGGCAGCGGTGCCCAACCAGTGGCCGGGGGCCACATATGGCTCGTGGAGCCCTCTGATGTGGCCCGCGACCTCCTGCTCTGGGATGGAATAGAATAAAATAGAATAGGGTTATTAAAGGTTAGTTTATAGATCCTGAGGAAGTTAGACTTAAAGATAGATTTACCATGATGCAAATTCAACACTTTCGCCATACCTGTAAACCTAATATCATTAGATTGAACAAAGCAGTGTGGGAATTCTACCACGCGGAATCTATCCGAAAGAGAGGTATCTCACTTATTTACTCCCTACTAAAACCTGAATCTCTAATCAAAGATACTCCATCAATAATTAAATGGGAATCAGAACTAAAGAGATCATACTCTCCATTAGAATGGTCGCAAGCAATCAATTGTAGTTTAAAAGCCTCGCATTGTGTATTGCATTGGGAAAATACATATAAGATACTATATAGGTGGTATTTGACACCAGTACGTTTGGCTACAATCTACTTAGAACACTCTCCAGACTGTTGGCGTAACTGTGGGCAACCAGGGAATTTGCTTCACATACTATGGTATTGCAAATCAATAAAAAGCCTCTGAAAGTCTATCTTCCAGTTGATTTCACAGTTTACAGGGATAATAACACATTCATCGCCAGATTTAGCACTACTAGGATTGACTATAGGGAAATTTCCCCGCAACTTCAGAACAGTGATTCTTCACATTTTCTTTGCGGCAAGACTATCAATAATGTGTCACTGGAAAAAAGACATAATCCCCTCAATCACAGAAATCATTTCTAGAGTGACCCTACAGTGCTCTTATGAACACTCTTTTGCCAATGCCAAAGGAAATAAGAGAACGTTTCTTAAACACTGGGAAATATGGCTTAAATGATATAATATGACTGATATGATGTAGAACAGTACTGCACATAGATAAGCAAGCAAATAAACAGCGGGATTAATAGAAACCATAGCAGTAAAGATGAGGACTGACATACGCAAATTTTGGTTACCACATCTGTGGTAACCTTGCTTTCTCCTTTTTGTGTTTTTAGTTTAGTTGTTGTTTTCACTTTTGTATTTCTACAAGGTCATACATGTGTTCATGTCATCGACCCCTATGAATATCTTCTTAAAGTAGTATATGTTTGATAGTGACAAAACTTACACTTCTTGGCTGTATCTTGATGTTGGTGTACAAGTCATACGACTGTTATCCTTTTTTGTCTTATCATTGATATGTCCTTGTAATTGTTTAAATTCAATAAACATTTAAAATAAAATAAAAATAAAGGTTAGTTTATTACTAAAATCACAGTGTATATTTGGGCATATCTGTTCTGCAGTGGTTACTGGGCTGCTTTCAAACTAATCCGCAGATGCAGAGCAGTGCACCTGAGGGTTACCTGCACTGAGTCATAGACTTCTTTTATTACCTGCAAGTTTGGTGAGCTTTCTAAAAGTGCACCAAACCTGCATAATATAATAGAAGACTATTGCAAAGTGCAGAAAAGCCAAAAATACAATGCGTTGCACCCACGGTGCGGGTAAATCGCAGCACATCAGTGTGAAAGCAGCCATGGGCCCCTTTCACATGGTCACTTTGGCAGATGTAAACCAACTTGTGTTCTATCTCCAATCCGATCCGGCTGTGTCCGTGTCCGCTCATATGCAGAGTGGACATGGAACTGCTATCCCCCCGCTCCGCTGATTGTGGCCCGCGACCAGTTACCAAGTCGCTTAAGTGGCCCTCGCGCTTCTAAAAGTTGGGCACCCCTGCTCTAAGGAATGCATTATTTTCTCTTCTACAAGGGCACAATAGCAGGATGTCAAAAATGAATGCTACCAAATCTTTACTGCTTTTGAGAAGCTGACTTTACCAAGCCATACCTGAATCACAGTTCCACACAGCTGGGAAAAGGAAATCCTTTCACTCAGGTAATGCCCAGCTAATGTGTGATGCCTGCCAGCACATCTTATGCACAGGACCTCAGTTTCTTGTCAGCTGTCAAAACAGCTACTTCCAGCTCCAGTCTGTTCTGTATGAGATGTGTGAATGTATCATTTTCTTTATTACTCTATTTTCTGCATAATTTTCTTTGTTCCCACTATATTTAAAATTTTATCGTCTTTATTTTCTATTCCTTTATGTTTATTTCAGTTTTATTTTAATGTGTTTTCTTGTGCTTTTATTTGTTTTTCTTCTAAACCACATGTAGCAAGAAAATATTTTTTTTTTACAGAAAAGCCATATATGGTGTCAGGCTTGGCTGCTGATATTTCTAACAATTCTAACAATTTCAAAGACAGCAGCTGAAATACATTATTACACTGTACATTGGAAACCCACTTTTACAATAAAAAAAAAAACTATTGTAGGAGAAATACCCAGCCTGCCTTTGTTGACCCCTTTTTGAGCTTGCTAGCTGCTTGGCTTATGTCGATCAGGGTCTGTGATTTTTCTCTGACTACAATTACTTTATGCTTAACCCAGGTCAGTAAAGCACTGAAGGCAGAGGATCTGCTTGACAGCTAACAATTTCAGAAGGTCAATAATGGTCATCAAATAAGAAGATATTTAAAATGTGTAAATGCATATTTAAAACCATTGTAGTGACAGGAGGTCTTGTAGTACTGTGGTGTATGTTCACAATGTTTTATTTAAAAGCAATCTGACCACTGTAAAGAAACACAGATCCTGGAAGAGATTGAAATTAGTTTTTTTTTATCGTCTTCCATTGTCAATCCATCATAGATCCATTGCGAATCACATCAACATAAACAAAGGGGCAGGGTCTCCTAGGTGACATCCTTCACCATATATGGACTTGACAATAAATGTCACAGAGATCCCTATGATTGTATTGAGTTATGCCCCTTATTTTACCCACAAATGTCCAAAGACTGCTGAACTGTGGGTGTGAGTGGGTCTACAATGATACTAGAAGGAGGGCTGACACTGGAACATCAGTGACACTAGGCAGGCCTCTCTGAAATGTCAATGAGGTGGGTGGGCCACTGGTGTAAATGGGAAGGCCATAATTTGTCATTGACAGTCTAGGGATCTGTCAATTGAGAGTTGCTTTATGGTGGGCAGCAAAGACTCGGATTCCTTTGGCAGGCCAGTCTTAGCTTTTGTGCATGGTTGATGACAATCTTCTTGTTGCGACTAAAAATGGCCACTTTAGCACATGTGTCTTAGGTTGGCAATTTCTGTTCCAACCCTTCCCCCTCTATCCAAAACAATATATAGTCACGGTACAAACTTTCAAAAATGCTCCATCTTTTATCATTAAAAAGCAGTCCTTTAAGAGGTTGTAAAGGCAGAGTTTTTTTTTTTTTTTTACATTACTACATTCTTTACATTAAGGTAAAAAACCTTCTGCGTACAGTTCCCTTGCAGCCCCACCTAAATATATACCTGATCCCAAACTCAATCCAGTGATGTGCACAAGAGCACAGGCTCTCTCCCTCCTCATTGGCTCAGATACATCAGTGGTATTTATTGATTCCTGTTGCTTTTAATCACAGCCAGTGACAAGGAAGTGGGGGGTTGGGCCTAGCCCCACTCTGTGTGTCCATAAGCGGGGTCTTAGGAGCAAGCATGCATGAGTGCCCCCCGATAACAAGTAGCTTGCTATAGGGGCACTCGGCAGCAGGGAGGAGCAAGGAGCGCCAATGGGGAACCCGAGAAGAGGAGGGCTGCTACAGTATGTGCACAACCATTGCACAGAGCAGGTAAGTATAATATGTATGTTATTTAAACAAACAAACTAGACTTTCCAATCACTTTAAGCTCCAGTATATTTTGCCTAGGCTGAGATTTTGTCATTATTCTTCTGCAGGCAGGAAAGAACATTCCTCAGTCACTTCTTCCCCAGTAATCAGACTAAAACTGTAACTTTGCAGCAAGCCACAGGTTGAGAGGCTGTGGCAGAGAGTGATTTGTATCAGACATTTGTGAAAGTACCGCACCACATTTTGCCCGGAACTACACAGGTAATGGAGTTTACATTGTTTTGTCATGTCTGAGACTGTGTTTAAGTCTAGAAAGTATATGCTGAGCTTAGATAGTGCCCAAATGAAGACATCTCAGTCCTCCCAGGGAGAAAATTAGATGGAGGTATTGTCAGGGCGTGTTCTTATATCTTTGTGAGATGTAATACATACCTGGAAGTGTTATTCTTACACATTAATTAGTATGCGTGCACTGAAAATGATATCCAATTAAAGACCATGCACATTATTCATTTGTGGTACTTTGTAAGCAGAAACATAATCTTGACACCTAAGCAGTTATGGCATACTCCATATGTGGAATTACCACTTATACTAAAAATCCAAATGTTGCCTGTGTTAATGTAACTATCAAATCAAAACAACACGAAAAAGGCAATTTGGCACAGTGAGCTTTCGTACACTCTGCCAACTTACTAATGGGTCTCAACGGATGGTGCATCTTGACATTTGCTTCAGTAACATCTGTATGATGAATGCTTTTGTATTCCAGTGGTAGCACAAATGTAAAAACATAGCCTCATAGTGTAAAGCTGCGTAAATTGGGTGCTTTGCAAGTATTTAGTACATGACAGAGTTTTGCTACTCTGTCCTTTGTTAAATCATGAGTACCCTTCCCCACTCAAACATGTATAATTTGTTATGAACAATGTACTGTGCCAAATTATATGAAAATATACGGAAGGCACCTGTAAAATATGCCTTCAGCATCATGTTGACAATGTTATGTCAGCTAATTAAACCTTCCTGGAAAATGAATTTGTACAAGAACTGAGTTGTTTTGCATTTTTTAGTCCTGTGCGTAAATCGTAGCATAAATATCGCTTTAGAATTCACAAAATGATTCAATCTGTAATAACTTCATAATTAAACTGTCTTAATTATAACATGAAATGAAATAAAAAATGTAACTAAAAAAACAAACTGTTAATGAGAAAGAGGTTCAATAACACAATTGTAATTGTGATCAATGGTCTGAGTAAATGAGCATTACCTCTATAAAACACATAAGAAAAAATTATGATATTGCAGCTTTCCAATTCCTAAAAGAAAAATATAAAATATATAAAATTTATGAAAAAAAAGAAAAAACAAAAACGCTAATCGATTGGTTCTTGGTCTTCAGAGAGCTATTAACTGTCAATCACTGGCTCTCTGCTCTTCCCCTCCAGTGCCGATTGGAGCACTGAGATGTGGACGGGACAAGAGCGGCTGGCTCAGGCTCTCAGGCCCAACAGCACGCTTTAGCACTCCTCTGATCCCTAGGAGAAGTACAGCCAAAAAAGCTTTGGCTATGATTCTCCTTCAAATGTGGCTTCTGCATTTGTTTTCCTTTTTATCATCTGATGGTCTGGCAAGCAAGGTTCAGTTCACAATGCAGTGACCTGAAAGTCGCGCAACACACAGTGCGACATTGCCAGGTGACTTTAGTGTGACTTGAAGTGACTTGAAGTGACTTTGAAGTGACTTGAAGTGACTTTGAAGCAGCTTCATGGAATGCCTGGGTAATGTTCCTATAAAAGAAATAAAAAATATGTATCTCTGCACTGTAGTGTGGCAGCAGCTGACACAGATAAGTAATATACCAAACTTATAAATAATCTTAAGAAAAATTGTGTAGCGCCAAAAGTAAATGAACAGTGATGAGATGATAATACTGCGTTATAATGGACAGCACATTGAAATAAAGTCCAAAAAAGTGTTAAAGTGAAAAAATGCTGAAGTGAAAAAAATATATATAAATAAGTCCAATTTTGTGGATGGAAATCAACAATAAAAAAAACAATGTAGTGAAAAATATTGATTTAAATGCAGTCCTGTGATAGGATCAGCAATATAAACTTATTGGTGAAAACACAATAGTTCAGTGCAAAAATGTGCACAAAAAGTTGTTGGTGACTTGAAAAATGAAGAGGTGATCCAGTACAGTGCTCCAGAATCATCCACCATTCATCCACCATCATCCACACTCACTGGAAAAGATGGCTGTCATTACAGCAGCAAACGCACACTCATGCCCCATACACACAATCGTTTTTCATGCCGTTAAAAATGCCATTTTTAAAAATGGGCATTAAAACCGATCGTGTGTATGCTCCAGAGCATTTTTAACGACGCGAAAAACGGCCATTAAAAATTTCGAACATGCTCTCTTTTTTCACGTCGTTTTTCATGTCGTTTTTTTTAACGACGTGAAAAACGATGGTGTGTATGCTTTGACGAGGTGAAAAAAAAGTGCATGCTCAGAATCAAGTATGAGACGGGAGCGCACGTTCTGTTAAAACTAGCATTTGTAATGGAGATAGCACATTCGTCACGCTGTAACGGACTGAATAGCAGGAGGCTGAAAAGCGCGAATCGACGCTCAACAAACTTTACTAACATGAAGGGTGGCACCATCCGAACGGAACTTCCCCTTTATAGTGCCGTCGTACGTGTTGTACGTCACTGCGCTTTGCTTGAACGTTTTTTAAAATGATCGTGTGTACACAAGACAGGCTTGAGAGGAAGCATGAAAAAAAACGATGAGAAAAACGTTGGTTTAAAAAATGGCATGAAAAACGATCGTGTGTACGCCGCATCAGTGTAAATCTGCCATCTGTTGTGGGGAAGGCTGTTAAGCAACTGACACCATCCAGATGTAGCTGTAGTAAATAAAGCTCACCGGGAGCCAGATGAAGTCTCCATAGTATTTATTGGAATTGTATGTGAAAAGCCAAAATAAAATGAATCATAAAAACATATGACAATGGGTGCCACTGCTGACCCGGTATCGGACAGTGGCCTGTCGTCAGCACTAGTGCCTGCTTTTTTTTGTTGATTGCCATCCACAAGATTGGACGTATATATATATTTTTTTGTGTTAGCATTTTTTCACTTTAACACTTTTTTGGACTTTATTTAATCTTAATGTTCGTATAATGTCAAAACCAAATCACATCAATTAAGATGAAGATCCTACTAAGGGGCAACTTCCATTAAAGTCTATGGGCACAAGTCCGATAGAAGTCAACTTGAAGTAGTACAGGAACCTTTTCTAAAGTCAGAGTGACTTCAGTAGTGCTAATTAAGACAGCTCTCATTACCTAAAATGGGATTTTACATGTCACGCAACTTGGGTTCTCACAAGTTGGATCCCAAATCGTGGCAGTCTGAACCGAGCCTAAGTCTGTTATTTTTCAACTTCCTGTAACAGACCTAACTATGTAGCAAAAGTGACATTTAGACGGTTGAGAATTTTTTTTTTAACACTGACAGTGAGTTTGACTCTAAAATGGAACTAAAGGCAAGAATACTCACCTATCAAGATCCCTCACCAATGCTGGCATCTTCTTACCAGCTTCTTCCGGGTCCCAGTCTTCAGCCATCCTGATGGGCCAGTAGGGCATTAGTTCACTCCCATATATGCATTGAAGTAATTCAACCCAGTAAAATGGCACTGTGCTGGAAATTTAAATGGAGCTGCGCTTGTAAACAGGCAGGAAAGTATATTTTTATGCAGAAGAGACATTGGGTGCCTCTTCTGCAATAAAGAGCCTGTCTGTTTACAACTTTTATTTTTTACCTTTGGCTCTGCTTTAATTTGTTAGAGAAGTCCATCTAAATTTGCTAGTGCACCTGACACTAGCTTCACCCCAAATTGATAATGCTGCTGTCCAAAGGTGTCTTCATTGCACCTTCATCCAATGGAGTGGAGACACGCTAAGACAGGAAATGTGTTACTGCAGGACCATCAGATAAATAAAAAGGAAAACACCACTACATTTAAGGATTAATAACCTGCAATATATTACATTGTTTTTGGATTTCGCACTACTTAAACCACTTTTTTGCTGGTATTTTGCAAGAAATGGAATTACGATATATATATATATATATATATATATATATATATATATATATATATATACTGTATACCGTATTTGTCGGTGTATAACACGCACAGGCGTATAACCTTAACTTTGAGAGGGAAGCTTCAGGAAAAAAACTTAAATTTTAAATAAAGAATTTTGAAGCAAAATAAGGGTCAGTGCCCATCAATGCAGCCTCATCAGTGTTCATCTGCAGCCTCACCAGTGCCAATCAATGCAGCCTGATCAGTGCCCATCATTGCAGAATATTTGGAGTCACATTCACAAAAATATGAACCTATGCAAGTTTTTATAATGAAGAAATGCCTGGTTTAAAGACCTAAAAGCAACAGGAAAAAGACACCACAGACAAAATGCATACATGCCATAAGCAGAACAAAAGATAAAACCCAAAGTCTACACTGTTTTAATATTGTAGTCTTGTTCTTATTGTTCTTTAAATTGTGCATTTTGAAATGTGCCTCAAGGCTGTTCTCTTCCTTAGTCAGTTCCATCAAAAAATTATCATTTAAAATCCCAACAAGACACATCCCATGGGAATATGACTTTTACGCACTGATCTCCTTTTATGCCTCAACAAAAACCAAACTATAATTAAAAGTCACTAATAGAAGCTGACATTCCAGCTTATCCTCTTGTACATATATGATAACAATCTGCATTGTAGGTGGTACATGAAGGCTGTTGTTGGGAGCCTTTGATTTTAGTGATTGCTTTGTTCCTAGAATAAGTAAAAATAGAGAAAATAGCACATTCAGACCCATTTCCAGAAGTTCACATGATCGTGTCAGCAACCACAAGAGCAGATCATTGCAGCCTCGCCAGTGCTGGATTACACAGAGCCGCGATCTTCTGTGTATCCGGCGCTCAGTCACTCACAGTCCTGCCCAGCTCATATGATAGACAGGAAAGTGGTCCAATGGCGAGCCAGGGGGGTGGGATTGTGTGTGACTAAGCACCGGATACACAGGACATCGCGGCTCTGTTTAATCCAATGGCACTCGTCCACTCCGAGGCAGCAGGGATCAGCGTATAACACGCACACGCGATTTTCCCCTGATTTTCAGGGGGAAAAAGTGTGTGTTATACGCCGATAAATACGGTATATATATGTATATATATATATATATATGTAGCAGGGTTCCACTTTGCCATATAGATATAGACTATTATTATATGGAGTACTAAGTGAAAAAAACTCCCTCTGGTGTTCCAGTTACAACACTATAGACTGTTTGTTTACATAGGTTCAGCAAAGCATCCTGGAACTGATGGTACAATGAAGAAGGACTCCTTTGCTTGGGTAGTGGGTAGACTGCATTACCCATAGTGTAGCAGTGCTACCAGAGTGCAGGCATATGTTATCTGCAAACAGCTCCCAGGTCTTCCGGTATATCAGATCAAGCCAGAGGGGAGTGTGGGTCCACTGAAGACTTGGCATAGAAACCACCTGTTGCCCCTTTCTGAAACAGTTTGCCTACCTCCTGCATCAGATCCACTAGAATCCTCTTCAACCTCCCGAATATCCAGACCAGTTACCAGGTCTCAGTCGACTCTTACAGATGTAGAGGACAAAGACCAAAAAGGGGAAGACTCTGAGGATGAAGAGATGGAATTTGACTGGTTGTGGTCCTCTCAAGTGCCAGAACCCATGACCACCTCACTGTCACCCCTTGAGGTAGCAGATAGTGAGATTCTTCGCACAGAGTCTCCTGAGTTCATGCCCTCTAACATACTCACCGAGGAGATAGAGGATGATCTGGACTCTTTGCCAATAGGAGACCATGAAGAGGCTCCATCCCTTTCTGAAGGAGAGTCGGGTTCTCTTGAAACTACAGAACCCAGCATGCATGGATTAGAGGAAAAAGCCCCTGAGGAGTCCACAGAGACAGACAGTTCTGGTGCTCTTGAGATGGTAACACCCAAAGAACAAAGAAAAAGAAGAGTCATTCATCCCCCAAAAAGACTGACATATGACCAAATGGGTGCATGTTCTGAAGAAGCAGTCCTTTACTTCCAGGAGAACAGTTGAGACGCCCTGTCTTTCCACTGTAAATTTGGTGGAAGGCAACCCTAGCTCACCCCCTGGCACAGCTGGAGAGGCCGTACCAACTAAGATGGCCTGTAGGCAGGACAAGCTCTCTTCCAAAGTTTGGTGGGAGGTTCCTCTGTCAGTATTGTGTAGTTGCCTAGAGGCAAAAATGCAGAAAAGAGCAAAGGTCCTGGATATCTTTGGGGACCAAAGACTTTAAGTGGGGGAAGTGTGTAGCGGGGTTCCACTCTGCCATATAGATATAGACTATTATTATATGGAGTACAAAGTGAAAAAAACTCCCTCTGGTGTTCCAGTTACAACACTATAGACTGTTTGTTTACATAGGTTCAGCAATGCATCCTGGGACTGATGGTACAATGAGGAAGGACTCCTTTGCTTGGGTAGTGGGTAGACTGCATTACCCATAGTGTAGCAGTGCTACTAGAGTGCACTGCCTCACCGCATAGCCTTCTGGGCTAGGTTACTTAAAGGAGGGGAGGAGCCACGCTCAGTCTCTTTGGACTTCGCCCTCAATCAAGCAGGAAGTCTGAGTGAGGCCTGTTCCGGAGAGTCTAGGCCAAGAAGCCTGGGCTCAAAGCTACAAAAGGCGGATCACTTGCCCTTTAGCAGAGAATCTCTCTGGGTGTCCTGCCATCATCCTGCAGAGACCAGAGACTGCGAGAAGCGGAGAGACCGGGGGCTGGAACGTCGCCAGTGGAACATCCAGGGAGACGAGGCCTGTTTGGTGAGAGGGCACCTGCCCAGAATTGACTAGTCCCCTTAGAGGAAAGTGACTACAGACTTTGTTAGCCATTCTTCAAATCAGTGCATCAGACGTAGCAGCCTAGTTTACCTCACGGTGACCGCGTGTATACGGATTGGCGCAGTCGCCATTAGTGAGCTGCAGACACACATATCCTCAGGAACATTGCGGATGTTTATCTCTGTTGCAGTTAATACCCTTGGATTACAAATACTATGTGCACCAACGGTTGCTAGCGAAGACTTCAGCCAAAAAGAAGGAACTTTGACTCAGACAGGCCTACTCTGCACTGTTAGTATTAGGACGTGCAGGGTATTGCCCGAAAGGGGGAGCTCGCGAGCAAACGGTTTAACAACATAGGTTAGCACTGAGTTTAGCTACCTATTATTCACTGTTATTATTAGAGATTATTTCTTTATTACTGACTCTAGCAGGGCCCTGCAGAGTCAACTATATATATATGTCTATAAAACCACGGTATAAGAATAAAACAGTTCAGTCTCTGTGATATTAAAATACTCAAAACAGCGCTTAAAAAACCTGTGGTTTTATTTTTCTTTTAATTTTTAAATGGCTGCTCAGTGGTTTTATATTGGAATTTTTTTTTACCATTTTTTATCTCTGTTTGTACTGCTTAGAGGACTGTGGGTTTGATCTGGTGCTGAGTGGGTGTTCTGCAGGCCTTTATTTACACCCCTTTATACATATATATGTCTATGTTTTACCTTTTTCCTCTTATCCCATACCAAGTAAAGTTTACCCTTGGTTAAGCGCAAAACCTGAGTGAAGTATCTTTGTTAGCCTGAAGAACGGCAAGTCAGTGAAAGGTAATAATATATGTGCAACTTACTGTGGTGATATATGCAGAATTGTGTTTCTCAGTAGTCAGTGGGTCTCACTATTCATATCTATACCAGCTGTGCCAAGGGAGGGTTTGAGCCAGTTAAGAGGTTGAAAACCAGAGTACAGACTCAAACAAAACCAGCAGCTCCTTCGGGGGGAGTGCTACATATATATATATATATATATACAGGGCTCAAAATTTCAAGTCCTGAGCTACTAGCCAAGCCTCAAGGGTTACTCACCACCAGTTGCCCCACCCAACCCCTACCAATGCAGCCTGCCCGTGTCCACCAATGCAGCCTGCTTGTGTTCCTCATGCTGCCTATCTGTGCCCATCATGCTGCCTATCTGTGTCCTTCATGCTACCTATCTGTGTCCTTAGGCAGCATGAAGGGCACAGATAGGCAGCATTAAGAACACAGATAGGCAGCATGAAGGGCACAGATAGGCAGCATTAAGAACACAGATAGGCAGCATGAAGGGCACAGATAGGCAGGATTAAGAACACAGATAATGCTGCCTATCTGTGTTCTTAATGCTGCCTATCTGTGCCCTTCATGCTGCCTATCTCTGTTCTTAATGCTGCCTATCTGTGCCCTTTATGCTGCCTATCTGTGTCCTTCATGCAGGGGAATAGAGGAGAGGGAGTGTATTACCTGTGGATGATGAGAGCGCAGAGGAACACAGCTTTCATTTCAATTGCTGTGTGTTCCCGCCGCTCGACGTCACATACAGCCCCGCCCCCTGGCCGGTGAACTTTGATACACGTCACTCGTGATTGGACGGGTGATCTGTCTATCAAAGTCCCGGGACCAGGGGGCGGGGCTGTGTGTCACAGCGAGTGTGGGGAACACACTGCAATTGAAATGAAAGCCGCGAGTGATATTCCCTGCGCTGTGATGATCCAGTGTAAACACCGGCCGCCTGCTCTCCTCTCTTCCCCTCCGTGAGTGCTGGGAGAAGGACTCCCATACAACCCTGCATGCCGGCGGTGCTCGCCCCCCTTTTCCAGGCAGCCCTTACTCGCCAACCCTCAAAAATCACCCGCAAAATGCGAGCAGGCGAGTGTAATTTTTGAGGGCTGGATATGTATATATATATACATATATATATATATTGTGAGGGGGTTAGCTCGGCAGCGGGTGTGTGTGACCCCCGGGATGGGCTCCCCACACAAAACAGGCCCAGCAAACGGAGGTTGTGGTTTTCAAAATCAAAAAGGTGCGGTTTATTTTCTATTTACAGTGACAAAACACAGCAAAGCAAAAGAAACATAAACAAAATAAATCCTGGTCAAGTTGACCTCTGACTAAACATACAGGTTTCCTAACTAACAACTGGGATCAGCCTAGTGCTGTCCTAGTCCCTAAGTCCCTGGTTTTAAATGTCCAAGCAAATAGCCACACAGGCTTTGTCTCACCGCACAGGGGTTCACTCTCCCTAGACAGTCCACACAGGTCTGGTTCCAGGCATGAGCTAACATCTAATGAAGCTGGGAGTTCTTATAGAGGCCTAAATGAGCTGACAAGCTTCAGCTGGTCTCATCAACTCCCTGTCTGTACGACGCCCCACACTCTCCCTAGAGGTATGAGTCATCCATGAGCCCACTAGCCTTATACAACTCTCCACCTAGTTGTATAAGTCGGCGTAAAGCCTGAATCTGGGCGAAATATATCTACCCCCCTGGATGCAACCAGGTGACTTTACCTTCCTGCTGTCACATACCCCCCCCCCCTCTTGTTTTAACCTCGGGGTTGGAACACCAGCAATCAGGCATTCATGTACTCGAGACAAAGCATCCACATTCCCCATTTGAACGCCAGGGCGATGCTTTACTGTGAAGTTGAATTCCTGGAGGGCCAGGAACCACCTATTCACTCTTCTATTTGTTTCCTTGTTTTGAGCCATCCACTTTAACGGAGCGTGATCCGTAACCATGTCAAAGTGCCTACCTAGCAGGTAGTACCGAAGGGAATCTAGAGCCCACTTCACCGCTAAACACTCCTTTTCAACGGTGGCGTAATTTACCTCATGGGACTTCAACTTCCTGCTGAGGTAAATGACTGGGTGCTCTTCCCCGTTCCAGACCTGGGAAAATACTGCTCCTAACCCCACATCTGACGCATCACTTTGTACGACAAAGTCTTTAGAGAAGTCGGGTGAGTACAACACTGGCTGGCTACATAAGGCTTGTTTCAAGAATTGGAATGCTGCCTCAGCCTCGGGGGTCCATTTAATCATGACCGACCCTTTCCCCTTCGTCAGGTTGGTTAGGGGCACAGCCTTAGAAGCAAAGTGGGGAATGAATCGCCGATAATACCCAGCGATTCCCAGAAAGGCTCGTACCTGCTTCTTGCTGTTGGGACGTGGCCAACTCTGGATGGCCTCGACTTTGTTGAGTTGGGGTTTTATTACTCCCCTCCCAATGGTGTACCCAAGATATTTGGCCTCCTCCTGCCCAATGGTACACTTCTTGGGGTTAGCCGTAAACCCCTCTTCCCAAACAGAGTCCAGGACTGCTTGCACTTTTGGCAGATGTGAGGCCCAATCTGTGCTATGGACAATTACGTCATCCAGGTAAGCCGCAGCATACTTCCGATGGGGCCTCAGCATCTGGTCCATTTTCCGCTGGAATGTGGCCGGCGCATTCTGTAACCCGAACGGCATTCTTTTATATTGGAACGCCCCGTCTGGGGTTACAAATGCGGTTTTCTCTTTGGCCGACTTGGCCAGGGGGATTTGCCAATACCCTTTTGTGAGGTCAAGAGTCGTCATGTATCGGGCTGTTCCCAGCCGGTCGATCAACTCATCTATACGTGGCATGGGGTAGGTGTCAAATTTTGTAACTTTGTTCAACTGACGAAAATCGTTACAAAATCGCCAGCTCCCATCCGGTTTAGGCACCAACACGATGGGACTAGACCAACCACTTTGGGACTCCTCTATCACCCCTAAGTTCAGCATTTTCTGTACTTCCTCCCGTATTGCCTCCCGTCGGGCCTCTGGGATCCGATAGGGTTTTAACTTCACCCTTTCACCGGGCGGGGTAATGATGTCATGCTCTACCCCAGATGTTTGTCCCGGCAGCTCAGAGAATACCTCCTTGTTGCGAAGCACAAACTCCTTAACCTCCTGTTGTTGGGGTTGTGACAAGGTGGCTGCTATTCCAACCTCAGGAATCACGCAACCAGTTTGAGCTGGTGACCAAGTGTCTGCGACTAGGGACTCTCTATCCCTCCAGGCTTTCAACAGATTAACGTGATAGATCTGTTCGGGCTTTCGCCTTCCTGGTTGTCTGACCTTGTAATTCACTTCGCTCACTTTTTCCATTATCTCGTAGGGGCCTTGCCATTTGGCAAGGAATTTACTTTCAACCGTAGGGACAAGTACCAGTATCCTATCCCCCGGGGAAAAGGTACGGGTCTTGGCTCCACGGTTGTACACTCTCTGCTGTGCTAACTGCGCTTGGGCCAAATGTTCCTTCACGATGGGCATTACCTGTGCAATTCGGTCTTGCATCAGGGCGACATGCTCAATCACACTCCTGTGGGGAGAACTCTCACTTTCCCAAGTTTCCTTGGCAATATCCAACAGCCCTCTTGGGTGTCTCCCATACAGTAACTCAAAGGGGGAGAATCCCGTAGAGGATTGGGGCACCTCCCTAATAGCAAACATCAGATAAGGAAGTAGACAGTCCCAATCCTTTCCATCTCTATCCACCACTTTCTTCAACATTTGTTTTAGGGTTTTGTTGAATCTTTCAACCAGCCCATCGGTTTGGGGGTGATACACAGATGTACGTAATTGCGTCACTTTGAATAATTTACACAGCTCCTTCATAACCCGGGACATAAAGGGTGTACCTTGGTCCGTAAGCAGTTCTTTACAAATACCCACCCGGCTAAACACAAGAGATAGCTCTTTGGCTATGGTTTTGGCCGAGGTATTTCGGAGAGGGATCGCTTCTGGATAACGGGTGGCATAGTCCATTATAACTAATATGTACTGGTGCCCCCTAGCGGAATTGATTATAGGACCTACCAAATCCATGGCGATCCTCTCAAACGGGACCTCAATGATGGGTAGAGGGACCAGCGGGCTACGGAAATGTGGCATCGGGGCCGACCTCTGACACACAGGGCAGGAGGAACAATAATTTTCTACGTCCTTCATCACCCCCGGCCAATAGAATCTCTGTAATACCCTCTCTCGGGTTTTCTCTGTCCCCAGATGACCTCCAAGAATGTGCCCATGGGCCAACTCCAACACCAACTTCCTGTAAGGTTTGGGCACCACAAGCTGCTCAACGGTTTCTTCTGCCCTTTTTGCCACCCGATACAGTAGGTCCTTCTCTACGCTGAAGTATGGGTAAGTGCAGGTATTATCTGGGTTCACTAACTCGCCATCTATTTTCACTACGTTTTCCCGTGCCTTTATTAGGGCGGGGTCTTTCAACTGTTCTGTGGCAAAGTTTTCCCTGTGAACCTCAAGATCAGAAAACTCCACAGACGGTAGGTTTTCGTCTGAGGAGGTGGGCTCCTCTCCAGTCATTTTTGTCAATAAACGACTCACCCCAAAGGACGCGGTATTAGTGGGACGGCTTTCCTCACTGGTCTGCGGACGTTGCTGCATTACTGCTTCCATCTGTTGTTGTAGTCTCTGCTCTTGCTTCTGCAACAGGTCTATGAAGCGGGCCTCAGATTGCTGCTGGGCTCGTTGCTGAGCCTCCAGACTCTGTTGCAAAGTTGCGTTTGTCTGCTGCTGGGCTGCAAGGCTCTGTTGATGAGCTTGCTGCTGGGCTGCGAAGTTCTGTTGTTGAGCTGCAAGGCTCTGTTGATGAGCTGCAAGGCTCTTTTGCAAACCTGCATTTGTCTGCTGTTGATTGGCATTTGCTAGAGCCAGCTGCTTCAGTATCTCCTCCATGCTGGCTTAAAAAAAAACTGCCCGCATTCTCCACCAACTGTGAGGGGGTTAGCTCGGCAGCGGGTGTGTGTGACCCCCGGGATGGGCTCCCCACACAAAACAGGCCCAGCAAACGGAGGTTGTGGTTTTCAAAATCAAAAAGGTGCGGTTTATTTTCTATTTACAGTGACAAAACACAGCAAAGCAAAAGAAACATAAACAAAATAAATCCTGGTCAAGTTGACCTCTGACTAAACATACAGGTTTCCTAACTAACAACTGGGATCAGCCTAGTGCTGTCCTAGTCCCTAAGTCCCTGGTTTTAAATGTCCAAGCAAATAGCCACACAGGCTTTGTCTCACCGCACAGGGGTTCACTCACCCTAGACAGTCCACACAGGTCTGGTTCCAGGCATGAGCTAACATCTAATGAAGCTGGGAGTTCTTATAGAGGCCTAAATGAGCTGACAAGCTTCAGCTGGTCTCATCAACTCCCTGTCTGTACGACGCCCCACACTCTCCCTAGAGGTATGAGTCATCCATGAGCCCACTAGCCTTATACAACTCTCCACCTAGTTGTATAAGTCGGCGTAAAGCCTGAATCTGGGCGAAATATATCTACCCCCCTGGATGCAACCAGGTGACTTTACCTTCCTGCTGTCACAATATGTATATATATATCGGCACAAAAAAAATACCTAAGGGGATGTAAGGGTTAATTTGGGCTGATTGAGGTTAACTAAGGGTTAAAAAGGAATGTATTTAAAAAAAAAAAAATACTCATAAAGACCATGTCTATTATCTATATTTGAATGAAATAGTGAATGCAAAAAAAATTATACTTTGAAAGACCGCTGAACACATAAAAAATATAAAATATATACAAATTGACAATTACATGATTTTGTGCTGTCCAATATGCTGTATACAGTTTGGAATACATGATTCTATAATATTAGTATACTATTCTGTATTATACACAGCAGTTCTGGAAGTACATTTGGCCACTGGGGTGTAAGGAAATGTTTTGCATGGCTCCGTTTACTATTCAAAATATGAATGTGCTATAAGAATAATACCTCTATTTTGAGATATATAATGGAAAGAGACATATGAATATCTTCTGTTTTTTGTGAATGTGTTTAAAATAAAGAAGTAATACGTATAACATTTTTGGGGACAAACAACAATTGACAATGCTTTCTTGGCAAAGAGGTGTAATAGGATGTAATAAAAAATGTCCTTTCTTCAGTTTGACCAATGTTAGTTTTATAACAAGTAGTTCTACTATAAATAAAACGTGCACATTTTGTTCTATAACAAATCTTCTTTAACGTAACAATAAAATAATGTTTCTGGTACAAAGCATGGAGAAAGTAATTAAAAGTAAAACACCAACAAAATTATGAGACAACATAAACGAAAATGAAAAAAAGACAATAGTTAAAAAATATTATTAGCTAAATAAAAATAAAATAAAAAAAACAGTACTGAGGGGAAAAGAGGAGAGATCTGTGTCCTGTTCATTTCCTGTCTAGGAGACACAGCTGACACAACAATACTGACTTAGATTTAATTATTAACAAATAATAATAATAAATAATAATACATTTAATTATTTTCCTCTCTATCAAAAACTGAAAAAAAAAACTAAAAGATGCAATTGTTACAAAAACCATCAACAATCACAGGCATTTTTGATTGGTGTGTAGTAATGCAAATCAGGCTTGGTAGCGAAAGGTAGGAGAACTCTAGGTTACAAAATAGCAAATATATATGTATATATATATATATATGTATATATATATGTATATATATATAGAGGGTATTTAAATTTGGGGGGGAGGATCTGAGTTAGTTAACCCAGATGTACTAATTGTTAGGGAATCTGAGGATCCCTTTTGTGGTTCTTGATGGACTCTGGTGGTGCAAGGTTCCCTGTGGCCTGCAGGTGGCGTTGTCGCCCTGGGCCGGAGTTGAACCTGCACTGCAAGACTGTGCCTTTTTGTCCTTTCCTGGCACCGGTGCAGCGGGGCGGGGAACCCGTTGTGACGCAAAGGGAGAGGAGATAAAAGGGGCGGACGCCCTGACCTCGGGGTTCAGAGTTGGAGGACGCGGCCGCACCCAGGCACCTTCGGCCTGGGTGCTGGCATTCCGGAGATCCGGGCCCAGGTGCCCTTGACCTGGCCGGAGCGAGGGATGGAGTCCATCCCAGGCACCTTAAGCCTGGGGTGACGTACTATGGCCAAGGCCTGGGGCCCAGTAACTTTGACTGGGTTCCGCGAGGGTGGAGGAGTCTGAGGGGCCCTAAGGTGTTGGGACCCGTATATGAGACGAGGAGGCCGGGGAGTGTAACCCTTCCGGATAGTCCGGTACAGCATTAATCCGGTGACGGCGGGGCCTCTGGTAACTCCCTTGGAGGGATGTCTTCCCCCTGACAGGGGCTGCAACGTAGCGAAGGTAACTCCAGTTCCTGTTCACTAGAGTCGCTGGAAGAGACTCTGAAGCCAAAAAAAGTCAATTTAACAGCCACTGTGCTTAGCAACCATTGGTGAAACCTCAACGGTTTAGTTTCTTTGAGGATTGTGTCTTGACCTACTCCCCACCAATACTGAACTATTCTATGGGTCTCAAACTGTCTGCTCGCAAAGGACTATTTGTTTGCCGTTATGGAATAAATAAGTGTTGGACCTTTTCAGTGTGTGGTACTCCAATTACTGGGAGCAAAGGGGGTTATCAGCAGAACAGACTTGGCTCTGAACGTATACACAGCCCGGGTGTAATCTGATTCTGGCCTTCACCTCTACACGCAGTAATCTAGAGGACTTGGGCCGTGGCGCACCTCGCTCTCCCCTTCAAAGTACCCCTAGACGGAAACCAAAGTATCCACTAAAGAAGAGAGAGAGGGTGAGGCCGCTACATATATATATATATATATATATATATATATATATATATAATAAATAAATTAGCTAGAAAATAATCACATAAACGGGGAATAGGATAAACTTAGATAAACTTACCGTATATACTTCAGTATAAGCCGACCCGAATATAAGCCGAGGCACCTAATTTTACCACAAAAAAACTGGGCAAACTTATTGACTCGAGTAAAAGCCTAGGGTGTCCATCTGCATGCTTCACTGTGCCTCACTTTGCCTCACTGTGTCCATGCCTCACTGTGCCTCACTGTGTCCATGCCTCACTGTGCCCAATCTCCCTATCTGATCTCCGGCGCTGTGTGACTAGACTGACGTTTAACATGGGAGTCTATGGAAAGGGTGCCCAGTTTGAAAAATCTGTGCTCCCTGGTCGTAGGTTCCCTGGACAAAAAACTTTGCACACTTGTAGATGAAGAGTGGGGCTACATGTGAGCCAAGCTTGGGGTCTAGGGGACCTAGGACTAGCCAGTACCGGGTCCCCAAAATCACCAGAGAAATTACTGTTTAACATGGGAGTCTATGGAAAGGGTGCCCAGCTTTGAAAAATCGGTGCTCCCCGGTCGTAGGTTCCCTGGACAACAAACTTTGCACACTTGTAGACGTAGAGTGGGGCTACATGTGAGACAAGCTTGGGGTCTAGGGGACCTAGGACCAGCCAGTACCGGGTCCCCAAATCACCGGAGAAATTACTGTTTAACATGGGAGTCTATGGAAGGGGTACCCGGTTTTGAAAAATCGGTGCTCCCTGGCCCTAGGTCCCCTGAACAACAAACTTTGCACACTTGTAGAGAAAGAATGGGGCTACATGTGCGCCAAGTTTGGACGGGATTAGGCGCACAAATGTGAAGATGGACACAGACTCGAATATAAGCCGAGGGGGACATTTTCAGTACAAAAAAATATGCTGAAAAACTCGGCTTATACTCGAGTATATATGGTAGATTATAAAACTTATAAAAAACACAATCAAATCCTTGGGTAGGATAATGAAAGTTTTCTATATCAGCGCTCAGGTGGTCAATACACTCCCTTGTCCACTCACTCTTATTTACAGTTCATAAGAGTACATATAGAACTTATGAAAAAAATGTTGTTGTAAACGACATATAGCTCCAGATGTCTTCTTAATATGATCCACTTTAAATCATCAGTTGTATCCCCCTTTCGGGTGGGTACTCACCACACACAGGATTTAAACAGGCACCTCACAGATCCCATCCGATGGTCATCCGATCATCCTAATCCTGGTTCTGATTACTCCTTCTAAAGCCTCCAGAGATCACCCGATAATCACCAGCAGATGTTCAAAGTGAAAAGAAAGAGAAGCCACCAATAGTGTAATCCCGTAGAGTATCTTTTAATCAGTCTATAAAAATAGTTTCCACAACATATCTTCCATATGGTAAAAATCAAGCAGTAAAATAGCAGCAGTGTAATTCAAAACCACCGTGCTGTTCCCCCAGGCTCCTAACAGGTGCAGTGTATCAGCTGGTACAGCTTGTGTTTAACCAGACTTACTGCCGCTTCCTGTGTTTGGAGTGCACCTGGAACGCACCGACGTCACTTCCTTTCAGCCGCAAAGTCACACCCTGACGTTTCGTCTTCTCGACTTCCTCTGAGGGCGTGACTCTGCAGCACGGCTCACAGGAATATATACACACACAAGTGATTGAGAGACAAGTTTAACCCCGCCTATATGCTAATCAATGCCATTTAATTACTCAAATCGGCAGAAGACATTGTAGTCACAGGAGTCTCGTCATTTTAAATCACTTAACACATTAAATCAACAATAACCTCTTATACATTGATCTTGAAAAACGTTATTAAGATAATAACAACATAATCGAATAGTTAAAATAATCCAATAAAGGCTGAGTCTCCATAATATAATTCATTATCACAGATAAGCGCCCAGCACTAGCGCCATCTTGAGTATGAATACCAAACAGCAGTCTAAATTTCTACAAAAATAGAAAAAAAAATATATATATATCTCAACACTCAACGTTAAAATACAATATTAAAATTAAATATATAAAATTTACTTCTAAAAAATCCTAAAAAATCCTACATAAAAATGCTAATCGTCAAAATTGTTTCATAATTATGTTATTAATACCTAAAGGTTTATAAATAAATTCCACATGTATATAATATAAACCTACTAAACGGTAAAACAAATAATAACACTAAAAGTCACTAATGAAACAATTTATATCTAACTCGACGTTTAACCCTTTGGGGGTGAGGGTATCCAAGGAATAAATCCAAAAAGTTTCTCGTTTGGATAATTCCCTTACCAAATTACTTCCTCTCCATGTAGGTTTAATATGGTCCACCCCCCAAAATTTCAAACCTATAGGGTTTTGATCATGATGTAGCTTAAAATGGAGAGACACATTATGGTCTTTAAATCCCAATTTAATATTCTTAATGTGTTCTCCAATCCTTACTTTAAGGCATCTTTTTGTCCGTCCCACATACATTAACCCACATGGGCATAATAACACATATACCACATGTGTGATATTACAAGTTATGAACTCTTTGATGGCGAATTCTTTTTTATTTACTGTGGATGTAAAGCAGTCAATACTTCTTATGGGTTCAGCTATTTCTCTACACGCCTTACACTTACGGCAAGCGAAAAACCCTTTTTTGTCCCAAAAGGACAATGGTCTTCTTGGTTGGTCCAGCACCTTTTTTACCACCTTGTCTCCTACATTAGGTGCCTTTCTATAAATAAATTTAGGAGCTTCTGGCAACACTGGTTTCAAACTTTTATCTAGACAGAGTACATGCCAATGATTTTTTAACACTGTCTCAACCTCTCTATATTGTGCATGGAATGATGAAATAAAACTCCACTCATGGCAGGTTGAAGTTCGAATCCTCACACCTTCTCCTACTACTTGTTCTCGTGGTATCGCTCTAATCTCCTCTGAGATTCTATCCAATTCTTGGGGTTTATACCCCTTCTCTCTGAATCTGTTTTTCAATATTACAGACTGAGACAGATAATTCTCTTCTGTAGAGCAATTTCGTTTCACCCGCATAAATTGTCCTTTTGGTATATTTTTTAACCAAACCGGGTGGTGGCCACTTTGTATAGGTAGGAAACTATTCCGGTCTGTTGGTTTGAAAAATACTTTTGTGTCTAATTTATCACCATTTCTATAGATGCTGACATCCAAAAAATCAATTTGATCTTTACTCCATGTACTCGTCAATTTAATATTGTTGGAGTTATTATAGAGATATGTTAAAAAATTATTAAGAGATATTTCAGATCCTTCCCATATAAAAATAATATCATCAATGAATCATCTGTAAAACAGGAGTTCCCGTCTTTTATTCACAAAAATATACTTATCCTCCCACTCCCCCATAAATAAATTTGCAATACTAGGTGCAAATTTCGCGCCCATTGCCACGCCTCTCTTTTGGATAAAAAACTCATTGTTGAACCAAAAATAGTTATGTGACAAACAAAAATCTAAAACCTCTTTTAAAAAAACTTTTTGATGATGGGGAAGATCATCTCTTTGGCTCAAAGCCCAATTGAGGGCGAGTAGGGCGTCGTCATGCTGTATTATTGTATACAGGGAAGATACGTCAGACGTCACAAAAAATACTTCTCCTCTGTCTTCTAAATGTATATTCTGCAGGGATTGTAATAAATCCTTGGTGTCCTTCAGATACGCTTTTGTTGTTTTGACACTACTCTGCAAAAACCGATCCAAGTACTCCCCTATCCTTGAGGTTACAGAGCCAATCCCATTCACACTTGGCCTGGCTGGGGGATTCTGGGAGTCTTTATGTATTTTGGGCAGCATATAAATTGTAGGAATCCTTGTACTGCTTGGTGTCAAATAACGCTTCTCTTTAACTGTTAAAGTATGTCCTTTAAATCCATACTCCACCAAGTGGCCCAATTCTACATTATATTGAGGTGTAGGGTCGTGACTTAATTTTTTATATGTATCAGTGTCAGCCAACATTTCTGTTAATTGGCCAACATAATAATCTTTCGAAAAGACCACCACACCTCCTCCTTTATCTGCTGGTCTGACTACTACATCATTTCTTTTCTCCAACATTTCTATGCCATCGCAAATAAATCGAGGATTAACTCCTTTTTTGGGAATAATTTTCTCCATATCTCGTAATACTAAACTTTTAAACACCTCAAGGTGATGAATTGCTGTATTTGGGGGGTTAAATAGAGACTTATTTTTAAGTCCACTATCAACCGCCACTGATGATCCAATGTTTCCACTCACTGGGTTTGACATTTTATTCAAGAAATATTTCTTGATACTGAGTTTCCTCATGTATCTATGAATATCAATATATACATCGAATTTGTTTATCGATCTTTTCAAACCACATTTCAGACCTAATTGTAGGATATTGGTCTCTTTGTGTGTCAAATCAACCCCACTGAGGTTATAGATACCAGTTAGTCTTTTTCCAGCCTCCTTTTTTTTGCTGGATTCATGCTCCTGCTCTACATCCTCGCTTTCTGTTCTCCTTAAACTTTGTTGTTGAGTATGATCCCAGTTCTGTTGGACCCACGCATTATCAAGTACCCTCACATCAACAATATGCACCCGAGTACAGAGACCAACAGTGGAGGGACCAACAGAACTGGGATCATACTCAACAACAAAGTTTAAGGAGAACAGAAAACGAGGATGTAGAGCAGGAGTACGAATCCAGCAAAAAAAGGAGGCTGGAAAAAGACTAACTGGTATCTATAACCTCAGTGGGGTTGATTTGACACACAAAGAGACCAATATCCTACAATTAGGTCTGAAATGTGGTTTGAAAAGATCGATAAACAAATTTGATGTATATATTGATATTCATAGATACATGAGGAAACTCAGTATCAAGAAATATTTCTTGAATAAAATGTCAAACCCAGTGAGTGGAAACATTGGATCATCAGTGGCGGTTGATAGTGGACTTAAAAATAAGTCTCTATTTAACCCCCCAAATATGGCAATTCATCACCTTGAGGTGTTTAAAAGTTTAGTATTACGAGATATGGAGAAAATTATTCCCAAAAAAGGAGTTAATCCTCGATTTATTTGCGATGGCATAGAAATGTTGGAGAAAAGAAATGATGTAGTAGTCAGACCAGCAGATAAAGGAGGAGGTGTGGTGGTCTTGTCAAAAGATTATTATGTTGGCCAATTAACAGAAATGTTGGCTGACACTGATACATATAAAAAATTAAGTCACGACCCTACACCTCAATATAATGTAGAATTGGGCCACTTGGTGGAGTATGGATTTAAAGGACATACTTTAACAGTTAAAGAGAAGCGTTATTTGACACCAAGCAGTACAAGGATTCCTACAATTTATATGCTGCCCAAAATACATAAAGACTCCCAGAATCCCCCAGCCAGGCCAAGTGTGAATGGGATTGGCTCTGTAACCTCAAGGATAGGGGAGTACTTGGATCGGTTTTTGCAGAGTAGTGTCAAAACAACAAAAGCGTATCTGAAGGACACCAAGGATTTATTACAATCCCTGCAGAATATACATTTAGAAGACCGAGGAGAAGTATTTTTTGTGACGTCTGACGTATCCTCCCTGTATACAATAATACAGCATGACGACGCCCTACTCGCCCTCAATTGGGCTTTGAGCCAAAGAGATGATCTTCCCCATCATCAAAAAGTTTTTTTTAAAAGAGGTTTTAGATTTTTGTTTGTCACATAACTATTTTTGGTTCAACAATGAGTTTTTTATCCAAAAGAGAGGCGTGGCAATGGGTGCGAAATTTGCACCTAGTATTGCAAATTTATTTATGGGGGAGTGGGAGGATAAGTATATTTTTGTGAATAAAAGACGGGAACTCCTGTTTTACAGACGATTCATTGATGATATTATTTTTATATGGGAAGGATCTGAAATATCTCTTAATAATTTTTTAACATATCTCAATAATAACTCCAACAATATTAAATTGACGAGTACATGGAGTAAAGATCAAATTGATTTTTTGGATGTCAGCATCTATAGAAATGGTGATAAATTAGACACAAAAGTATTTTTCAAACCAACAGACCGGAATAGTTTCCTACCTATACAAAGTGGCCACCACCCGGTTTGGTTAAAAAATATACCAAAAGGACAATTTATGCGGTGAAACGAAATTTCTCTACAGAAGAGAATTATCTGTCTCAGTCTGTAATATTGAAAAACAGATTCAGAGAGAAGGGGTATAAACCCCAAGAATTGGATAGAATCTCAGAGGAGATTAGAGTGATACCACGAGTACAAGTAGTAGGAGAAGGTGTGAGGATTCGAACTTCAACCTGCCATGAGTGGAGTTTTATTTCATCATTCCATGCACAATATAGAGAGGTTGAGACAGTGTTAAAAAATCATTGGCATGTACTCTGTCTAGATAAAAGTTTGAAACCAGTGTTGCCAGAAGCTCCTAAATGTATTTATAGAAAGGCACCTAATGTAGAAGACAAGGTGGTAAAAAAGGTGCTGGACCAACCAAGAAGACCATTGTCCTTTTGGGACAAAAAAGGGTTTTTCGCTTGCCGTAAGTGTAAGGCGTGTAGAGAAATAGCTGAACCCATAAGAGGTATTGACTGCTTTACATCCACAGTAAATAAAAAAGAATTCGCCATCAAAGAGTTCATAACTTGTAATATCACACATGTGGTATATGTGTTATTATGCCCATGTGGGTTAATGTATGTGGGACGGACAAAAAGATGCCTTAAAGTAAGGATTGGAGAACACATTAAGAATATTAAATTGGGATTTAAAGACCATAATGTGTCTCTCCATTTTAAGCTACATCATGATCAAAACCCTATAGGTTTGAAATTTTGGGGGGTGGACCATATTAAACCTACATGGAGAGGAAGTAATTTGGTAAGGGAATTATCCAAACGAGAAACTTTTTGGATTTATTCCTTGGATACCCTCACCCCCAAAGGGTTAAACGTTGAGTTAGATATAAATTGTTTCATTAGTGACTTTTAGTGTTATTATTTGTTTTACCGTTTAGTAGGTTTATATTATATATATGTGGAATTTATTTATAGACCTTTAGGTATTAATAACATAATTATGAAACAATTTTGACGATTAGCATTTTTATGTAGGATTTTTTAGGAGTTAATTTTATATATTTAATTTTAATATTGTATTTTAACGTTGAGTGTTGAGATATATATATATATTTTTTTTCCTATTTTTGTAGAAATTTAAACTGCTGTTTGGTATTCATACTCAAGATGGCGCTAGTGCTGGGTGCTTATCTGTGATAATGAATTATATTATGGAGACTCAGCCTTTATTGGATTATTTTAACTATTCGATTATGTTATTATTATCTTAATAACGCTTTTCAAGATCAATGTATAAGAGGTTATTGTTGATTTAATGTGTTAAGTGATTTAAAATGACAAGACCCCTGTGACTACAATGCGTTCTGACGATTTGAGTAATTAAATGGCATTGATTAGCATATAGGAGGGGTTAAACTTGTCTCTCAATCACTTGTGTGTGTATATATTCCTGTGAGCCGTGCTGCAGAGTCACGCCCTCAGAGGAAGTCGAGAAGACGAAATGTCAGGGTGTGACTTTGCGGCTGAAAGGAAGTGACGTTGGTGCGTTCCAGGTGCACGCCAAACACAGGAAGCGGCAGTAAGTCTGGTTAAACACAAGCTGTACCAGCTGATACACTGCACCTGTTAGGAGCCTGGGGGAACAGCACGGTGGTTTTGAATTACACTGCTGCTATTTTACTGCTTAATTTTTACCATATGGAAGATATGTTGTGGAAACAATTTTTATAGACTTATTAAAAGATACTTTACGGGATTACACTATTGGTGGCTTCTCTTTCTTTTCACTTTGAACATCTGCTGGTGATTATCGGGTGATCTCTGGAGGCTTTAGAAGGAGTAATCAGAACCAGGATTAGGATGATCGGATGACCATCGGATGGGATCTGTGAGGTGCCTGTTTAAATCCTGTGTGTGGTGAGTACCCACCCGAAAGGGGATACAACTGATGATTTAAAGTGGATCATATTAAGAAGACATCTGGAGCTATATGTCGTTTACAACAACATTTTTTTCATAAGTTCTATATGTACTCTTATGAACTGTAAATAAGAGTGAGTGGACAAGGGAGTGTATTGACCACCTGAGCGCTGCTATAGAAAACTTTCATTATCCTACCCAGGGATTTGATTGTGTTTTTTATAAGTTTTATAGTTTTTTGTTCTGCAAAAATATTTGTTGTGTTTAAGCGGCTGCTGATATAGATACATATAGTGAACATTTGGGTTAATGAATACGGTCACGTATTCATTGTAGTCTGTTATAAGTCACCTGTGAGCTTCTTTAGCGCTGGGATAGTGAAAGAAGGCCAGGGGAACTTCACTTAAATTTTTATATATGGTAGATTACTTTTAAATGTGTAGTAGGTTGGGTTCCCCCAGTAATACTGATTAAAGCAAATCTTGCATCCCAATGATAGAAGAAAGAAAAGATAATAATGTATAAACTGTAACTTGTCTTACATCAGTGACAATACATATTATTACATGTGCAACTTTATGCATACACAACTGTCCATCTGTTCCTCATTCATTTGCACAGCATGGACACCATATTTCATAGTGCAGAGCACTTACTTCCCTGTTTGGTACCCTTATGAAACTGACACGCAGAAACCAGTGATGCTGATTTTTGTTTACATACATCAATAACAAGTTACCAGAACACAGTAGTTCAGAAGGAAACACTTTCACCTCCCCATGAAAACAATATGTACAATATGTACACTGCTTCACACCAGTCACTGTATAGGAAGTTTTAGGTACAGGTTAGAGTTTGAGCTGATCATGCTCTTAGTTTAAAAGTTGTCATGTAACCCTTACTGATGTGCTGGACTAATTGGATCCAGTTACTAAAATACAAAAAAGTATTAGAAAATAAACATATGACCCAATGTAGTTTTCTATTGGTAACAAACTACTGGCAATCACTTAGAAGATGTGCATTCATTTCTGATTGAGATATAATATGAGCATTGTAGAACCCTAGATTCTCGGGATGGAATTACTCAAGGCTATGTTATATCCTCTACAGTCTCCCTCAGGATACACACTGTGTCTTGACATGATATAAAGTGGTTGTAAACCCTTATGCCGCGTACACACAACCGTTTTTCATGACGAGAAAAATGCAATTTTTTAAATTGGTCATTAAAAACTATTGTGTGTAGTCTCCAGAACACGATGAGAAAAATGGGCATTAAAAATTTAGAACATGCTCTATTTTTTCTCGTTGCTTTTCACGTCGTCGTTTTTCCTGTCGTGAAAAACGGCCGTGTGTACGCTTTAATGACGGTAAAAAAATGCACGTGCTCAGAAGCAAGTTATGAAACGGGAGCGCTCGTTCTGGTAAAACTAGCCTTCAGAATGGAGATAGCACATTTGTTGCGCTGTAACGGACTGAAGAGCACGAGGCTGAACAGCGCAAATCGTCTCTCACCAAACTTTACTAACACAATGGTGGCGCCATCCGAATGGAGCTTCCCCTTTATAGTGCCGTCGTACGTGTTGTCGGTCACCACGCTTTTCTTGAGCTTTTTTTTTTCACGATAGTGTGTAGGCAAGGCAGGCTTGAGAAGAATCACGTAGAGAAAAACTTTGTTTTTTTCAATGACATTAAAATGGCCGTGTGTACGTGGCATTACAGACCAATTTTACCTACAGATTAAGGCTTACCTGTAGGTGCAAGAAATATCTCCTTAACCTACACGGTTAAGGAGATATTTTCCAAAAAACGGGCACCGTTGTCTACATTGACAACGGCGCAGGCGCACTGAGTGTGCCGTTAGTGAAGGTGATCATGCCGTCACTGCCTTTATCTTGCAGGGTGTTTTTTGTTTTGTTTTTTGTTTTAGAGAGGGTTTACTTCCTCTTTAAGTATCCATGGGTTACATGGATGATAATAGAGGGAGGTTCTCCTATTAAATTTGCTGTATCTTTCTATGTATATTTTACATATGTATTCTTATTATGTCTTTGATGTTACTTTCAGATATCCTTCTGGTTTGTCATCTGATAAAACAGATTTCAGGATATCTGCAAATCATGTCAAGAGTCTACTACCAACCACTTGTGGAGTATTGTACTGACTTTCAGTTATTATGTATAAACTGTAGTAGTGCCTGGGAAAGGGTAGTTAAACCATTGAGAGTATCTGTGATGTGTATCTTTATATGTTATTATATCTGGTGAAGTATTCTGTATATTTTACCTTCCTCTTTTATAAAAAATAAGTTTTATCCAGAATTTACTGTGGTGGTATTTATACATTATTTTTTATACCTTAAAAGTCCCTGTTATGTAACTTTGTGTATATATGAGTAGCTATCATTGTGATCGGGTATCAGGACTGTTGGGACAATTTTTTTATTAGTATTTTCAAATAACCAAAAAAACCAGAGATCAAGTCTCTTCCCTGTTCTGTTGGTGTCTTCATATATTTTGTCATTAAAACTTAACTTTGGAATCATTACAAATATCATTACAGCTCAAACTGGAAGAGGCAAGGCCAGTACCCTAAGGCAATTAGGGAAGTACTCTAAAAGCCGGGTGGCATCGGCCGGTTCAATAGAAACTGGCCTATTTTTGGCCTGTTTATACTGCAGATGGTCTGGCAGAAGCTGGCCATTCAGCCAGCTTCTTTTAAAGGGGCATGACTGAAAAAAGATCTGCCGACTGGCTCCTAATCAGAGCTCTCAGCCAATGACAGGGGTCCATCCCCCGCTGTCATAACACAATAGAAAAACAGGGGAGGTCGATGTACTAACATTGGATTGTTAGTATAGCAGCTCGGACCCGAGATTTTTTTCCTTCAGCCGTTTTTTTTTTATACATCAGCTGATTTTTGATCCATCTATGACCGTTCCCATTCATGAGAAGTCAATTTGGGCTGCAGCTCTGGTTGGTGTCTGCTGATGGTGGGGGAGTCTTTCCACTGTCAGAATTCAGGGACACAAAGAGGAGGATTCCCTCATTCACCTCATATGTATAGATAAGGAATCAGTTCTTTTGTTCAGCCTGCTGGTTGAATGAAAAAAATGAAACCATGTATGGCCAACTTAACAATGATCATGCTTACAGGAGGGGAAAGCAAATGGGTGAGCTCACTAATAAGGTTTTCCTCCTTCATTACCCAATCATTGGCTGTAGCATGTCTTGGAACAGATGGCAGTGATAATCAGTATTGAGTTCTAGAAAGTACTTGTGGGGGTTGTCTGGATCACAAGACTGTCTAAACAACACAGAAAATCCTTTGCCATAGGTTAACCTTCCACCTCTATGTATTTAAACTGTGTATTTAAGTGTTTGCATGCAGTTCAGGATGAATCAAATACTGAGATACTATTGTCATGATGTTAATTTTAATAGTATTTGATATACAGTTATTCTTTGGTGTACATGTGAACATGTCATTTATATTAGCTTAAGGATGTGCTTTTAGTTAAAACCTATCTCTATGTTTCCAGTCAAAGTCTGCTCGATCCACTGGAACCCCTTTATCCCTTATAGTAATATTTAAAACATATGGCCAGTCATGTGGCAAGCAGGATCCAGTTCTTCTTTTCTCTGTTGTTGGGCAGTCGTAATTTTGCAGAGAACAGTGCTAATGTAGTGACATGAGTGCCATCCTCAGTGTGTCCTTATCAGTGTAAAGATACCAATAGGGGGACTGTCTATGACAGCCTGGGGTTAGAGGAAGTGGATTGAATCAATGGAAGAGTAGCAATAGAGGAGGACAGAGAGGGTGAAAAGCGGAGCACCCCAATCTTATGGTATATGTCCCATGCTTTCTATTTTTCCCTTTCCCTCTCTGCACTGTGCATTCCTATTTATCATTACTGATCACACTGCTGATCAATAGGAAGGTGCAGGTAGTGCAAAAAAGGAGGAGCTACAGTTTCCATGCTAGCGCTTGCAATTTCCTTTCATGAAGGCAACTCAGGACTTTGGGTCTATCAAGTAGAGGAAATGCAGACACCCATAAAGAAGCCAGCTTACCACCATACCTAAACTATTCACAGCCACAGATTTGCATTAAACTTAGTAAAAGAGAATGATGTTGATGGTGAATTATAACATTAATTGTAATATAGGGATAATCATAATATTAATATTATTAATTGTAATATTAATTATAATACATAACAAATTTATATCCATTTAGATAAATTTACATGAGAATTTTTTTTTTTAATTAGTAATGCTGTAACCAACGTTTGTCATACGTGGGTTTATCGTTTAGCTGACTCTGTGTTTTTACGTACTGCATAAATGATTGTGAAAGCTTGGAAAGCATCTAAAGCTCATTCTGAAATCACTTTGCAAAAGATCGCCAAGCAAAGTTATAACAATGAACAAAAAAATCTATTGCCTAACTAAAATTGAACTTTCCTTCTCAAATAAATATAACACAGACTAGTTGTTGTGGGCACCAGTCTGAGCAGTTCAACTCCACATAATCTTCTTTGTATAATGCAATGTGATATTGGTAAACTTCAGATGCCTCTCCCAGTTGTGTGAAAGAACATTGAGATGCAGCAAAAAGGATGGGTCCCTAGCAGTTTTTCATGCTTGCAGGAAATAAAGGATAGTAGGTTTCTAAACCAGCATTATCAGTGATTTGTCATGTTTGATCTACCAGACAACCAGTAACATAGATAGTTTTCTAAAACAAAACTCTAGGTAAAAAAACAAAAGTTTCCCACCGCACTCACTTCTAGCAATTCAGTACCTTAAAAGGAAAAAAAAGCTTCTAAGACCTTCATTTAGTTACCTGAGTCCACTATCATTTGACCATCCACAGTGTCTCTAGTATTAACATAGACCGGTGATCAAAGCTGCTCTCCATGCAGCTGACTGGTCTTGTTGTCACTCCCTTGTGTTGTGACATCATAATGCAACAATCTCTGTGAGACCAGAGGACACCTGTGGGGTGTATGTATTCTTTTGACCGCCTTTAGAAAGTGAGGTATGCACTGTAAGGCTCCATTTACACGGGACGTTTTTACAACTGCTCCTGAATGATTTAACTTGACAGATAGTAACCCACGTTTAAAACGTCAGTTTTGCCACATTTACATACCGCGTTTAGCGACGTTTTGCCGTGTTTGCATTTAGTAGCGTTTCAATTTTCAATTTTATTTTTTTAAATGGGCAAAAACGAAAAACGCCTATAAGCGAAATGCTGCTAAACGCGGGTTACCACGTTTAGCGGCGCTTAGCCGCATTTAGTCGAGTTTGGCATCTGAAACGTGGAAATCTTCGGCGTCTGAACCAATTTTTTTGCTTTCAAAGAAACGCTGTTAAACGCAACTGCCTAAAAACGGCAATGAACAAGACTGTGTACATGGCCACATAGAATAACACTGAATGAGTTCAGGGGCAGTTGAAAAAAGCATCCAACTGCCTCTGAATGTCCGTTTAGTAGCGTCCCGTGTACATGGGGCCTAAGAATTACCCTCCCACACTATATACTGGAGGATTATGTTATGACTATGGTTACAAGTAAGAAATAGGGCTTTTGATATTTATTTATTTTTCAGTAAAAATCATAGATCAGCTAGAGATATTTAATGGGATGGGATCGGAGTCAAGCTTTTAAGAAGAACTATAGTTAAAAAGTATAGTTAAAAATAAACGTTAAAGCAAGTATTTCATAAGTCCCTTCTTCAAAAAAACTGCTTCTCCTGTCTGCTATAAAATTTAACCTTGGTGTACAATGCCTGCAGCACATGCTTAGTACAATGTAGATTCCAGGTCCATTTCTGGCAGCTGTAAGATGCTGAGAATGGAGCTGGGTGCTGGACAATGTCACCCTACCATGCATGCATAGGAGATACATGTAGAGGAGCTACATCATCAGTGTCCATCCGATGGCTGAAGAAAGAAGATGCTGGATGTTGAAGAAGACAATGAGAGGATAGCAGCAACCACAGAAGGAGCAATAAGTGGGACCATGGACCTTCCATCATTCGAGGAAGCCAAACTTGGAGCTAAGACTTCAATAATGTACAAGTATATTGTGCTTATGTGTATGTTATGGAAAGAGCTCTAAGGACCTGCAGTAGATTTTGTTTAACTTTAACAGGACTTGCCCAATGAAATCAAACAAACCCTTGAATCCATCTTAGGTTTAGTATCCACTAAACAGTCCATACATTAAAACAGTATGCATTGTTTCAAGGTGGGTTGGATAATACTATTAGCGATGTAAAAAAAAAATTACTGTTCAGATCAAACTCATATTAAAAAAAAATCATATGATATATCCCACATCATGTTTCTGATTAAAATGATATATAAACACCATCTACAGTATTTGCCTAGCGACAATTTCCAATTAGTTGATGTTATTGTTTCAATAGACATTGTTGATGAATAACCATATTCATCATAATGATATAGAACTATTTAAACAAATCACAAATATAAACAACACACATATTTCAGATAGAATTCATACAGGCGTTCACGTATTTTATGACAGAAACTTCCATTTTACTCACCAAACTCCTTGGGAACTGCAACGGAATACACACAGTTGTGTCCAATACTGTAGTTTTTGGGATAGTTTGGTGATAATACGGTGCCTTCTGAGCCAGTAGAGCGACTTCCACATGGAGCTGAAATATAAATAGTTTTTATTTTAAAATACAAGTCTCCAGGTCTTTTGTGCAGCCACGGATGTTCTTCCAGACATAGAGTGTATATAGAACAAATAGATATTGCATGTATCAGGTAAGGGAAAATTAAATGTAAGTACAAATGCAGTTAGTTTAAAAGATAAAACATGATTGCATAGTTCCACATTTTTCATAAATACAGTGTTCAGCCAAAGAAAATATGTATTTATATATACTGTATACACACACACACCCCCAGTCAGGGTGAGAAGAAAGTTCATAATATTGCTTGTAGTAACTTGTGACTTCTGTCTCATAATTGATCAGATGTTATGACAAATGTCATGGCTAATGAACAGTTTACTTTTAGTCACATGCTTCTGAAGGGTCAGTTTACTTTATGTTACATTCTTCTAAAAAGACAGTTGGTGGACAGGGATGGAGATTTGACTGTGTATTGCCACCAAATTTACCACCAAGTCTAATGCTGCAGAGTTTCACAATTTATGATACAGAAATGATGTAAGTGCTCGTGGGAGAAACCAAAGTGCTGGGCAGGGATGCAGACATTTGACATTCAATAAACTATCACATATTAAAGACTTTGGTAGAGACTACAATGCTAGAAGAAGCTCAGAATTCATGCCCGCTGGAGAGATAAGCATTTTCAGCCTTCTATTTCATGGTGCAGTTATTTACATTTGGCGGAGGAATATCAGTCACGTTAATGATTTCATCTCATTTTATGTTCCATTGAGAAGTGTGGAGAGAGCCTTTTTATTTAATTTTATTGACTTTTCCTTTTATTTTTTGGGTGTGTGAGACATACTGTAACATTATCATGATTAAACACAAACTTTTTATAAAAGTCACATTCAGTATTTTTACCTAATGACGTGACTGGCCTAAGGTGATACACAGAGATGAAACAAATCCTCCTACAGAAAGTGGGTAGGCTTTCTTTTCCTGGCTGCCCAACAAACATTAGCTAGAGCCTGGCGCCAACAATATTTCCCCTTTGGGGAAGTTATACAATGTTTAATGGGGACCATGGTACATGAGAAGCTTATTACCATACTTAATGACACTCACACCAAGTTCTTGAGAGTCTGAGACCCATGGATACTGTAGCTTACAACTCAGACCTGAAATTAGACGGTGCTCTACTCATGGTTTAATAGGACTCTCTGTGTCTCTACTCTTTTGCCTCGGCCTGGATTCGGTGAACTCCCATTTGCTTCCCCCTCTCTTTTCTCTGTCCTTGCCCTTCTACCTTTCTCTTCTTTTCTTACTACTCTCTTCTCTGCTTTTTACTCTGACCAAGTATTATCATCATCATCATCAAGCCCATCACTCACATTGTCATATTTAATTTGTCAGGCAGGAATCAGCCCCCTGCTGGTTGGGGCTCTGTCCCCGTCAATTCACAATGAGTGCAATTACTGCATATTGTCCTACCCTCTGCTCACTGACCCATGATCTACTACTTTTATGCATTGTTGCCTGCTGCTTTCGATGGTTGCAGTATTTTATTTTTTTGTATTATTGCACTATGCTTTGTATTGACATCTTTGAAAAAAAAACATAAATACATTTTTTGTAGAATAAACTAATCCTTCTACATATATTGTTCCTGTTTATCTGCAGCCAACTATTCTTTACAGCCGTTCAAAGTCCTAAATTTATACAGCTTGTCTGACCTTTCACAAAGCAGGGGGCAGAGAGCTGAAGTTACACTCTACAGAGCTCAGTGATGAGAGCTCTGAGAGATAATTGGAGGGAAGGGTCACACCCCTTTATTACAGAACATAGGAATAGAGCTGAGGCAGTCACTCACAATCTCTTTGTTGGAGATTCCTTCCCTGTCACCTTTTTCCTCTTGGTGTTAAAAAAACATGTCAGAAATTACTCATATAGATAGCAGATGAATGAGGCAGCAGATGGATGCTCTGCATCGAGACTAGTACACACAATAGGAGGATATGCTTTATTCATATGTCATGCTTGACAACACATTTTCTCTATCTTTCAACTGTGCTCTTGCATTTTACCCTTTCATTGGTGGCACTGGGGGTGGCTAAAAAGTAGTCATGCTGACACACATTCCACAGTCATGGTCCACTGTTGTCATTAAAAAAAAACTGCCCTGAGAAATGCCATGCAGACATTGGTGGAGTGCATACACATAAACAGAAGGTGACTGCAAAAAGGATGTAGGAGCTCAACAGTACTTAAATATATTAAAGGATGAACAACGGTGAAAATAGTATTTTATGAATTAAAAAATTACAATTTTATTAACTCCGTTACACCTCCTACCAATGGCCCTTTAAGTGGGCTTTATTGCCCTAGAGTACATATGTTAAACACAAGGCCCGGGGGTCGAATCATGCTTTATCATGTGGCCCCCAGAGCTGGTTTTGCAGCCCAAACATGACAGAACTCCATTCCTCCAGCTCTCACACTCCACTCCCACTCCCCGATGTCAGTTGTAAACTAGAAGTCTTCAGTGTTTATAAAGGATGGTGGGGCATGTCAGGAACAAATCCCCAGAATCTGATAGAAAGAACGATCTCCCTGCAAGGTGAGGCAGAGATGCCAACCCAGGGAGGAACTAGAGTGGGCACAGGTAAGAGAGAGAGATGCAAGGATGCGTTGGGGTTGGGGTTGCACACTGTGCATAGCACAACCCTAAACCATGCACTCTGTACACAGCATACCCCTGAACTCTGTACATAACAAACTCCTGAACCCTGCACTGTGTACATAACGAACTCCTGAACCCTGCACTGTGTACATAACAAACTTCTGAACCCTGCACTTTGTGCATAGGGCACCCCTGGAACTGAAATCTGTATGCAACACAGTCCTGAACTCTGCACTCTGTACGTAGCACACTCCTGAACACTGAACTCTGTATGTAAGCACACACCCCATACAACTGGCTATTTGAGGGCAACCATAGTTCTGATGTATGCGTCCATGGCAGCCTGATGGGGTGGGCTTTAAAGTCCAAATGCTGCACATATGTGTTTATGGCAGCCTGAGGGTGTGTGCTGAAAGCACTAACTGCACACTCATAGCACACTGACAATGTTATAATTGACAGATCTTGGTCAGAGCTTTTTTCGATTGGGCTCCTGTTCCTGGGACTATTGTGAAAGACAATCACAGTGTTCACTGGATAGAGAAGCCACTCTGCCTCTAGAGCATAGGTGTCCAACCTGCAGCCGTCCAGCTGTTGCGGAACTACAAGTCCCATCATGCATCTGCCTTTGGGAGCCAAGTTCCATCATGCCTTTGCCTTTGCGAGTCGTGCTTGCGACTGTTAGCCTTGCATTGCCTCATGGGACTTTCCTTGCAATGCTTCATGGGTCCTGTTGTTCCACAACAGCTGGAGGGCTGCAGGGTGGACACCCAGGGCTGGCCCAAGACATTGTGCTGCCTGGGCCCAAGAATGAAATGCTGCCCCCCCCAAAAAAAAAAATCCTATGCCCATCCAGCAAAGAGACGATTCCATAAAGCAAAGAGACAGCCCTATAGATTCAGCAAAGAGACATGCCCCTTCCTGCAAAGAGTATTGTGTAGCACCATGAAAGCACCCCCCTTTCTCTCCACTGCCACCGACCAGTTACGCTCTGATCCCAGCTCAATGATGCAACATGCTGCAACAACAGCGCTGCAGTGGCGGCTAGGGTTACCACATTTCCAAACTGCTATTCAGGGATACCCCCCTTACTTCCCAAAAAAAGATGAGGGGGGGGGGTGTAGTCTCGCTGACAGGGAATTTGGCAGCGGGTGATTTGTCGGGCGAATGGCTGGTGTTGGCACTTAAATCATCCTAACATTATGATTGATATGGTGTCAGGATGATCAAATCACATTATTTCTATTACTACATTGTAATATATAATGAAATAGTTAAACTCACCATAATGCAGAATCAGTGGAAGCCCTGAGCTTGTCACTTGTCACTATTGACTGTCACCAGATGCAGCCTGTCACTTGTCACCAATGCCTGTCACTTGTCACCAATGCCTGTCACCAGATGCAGACTGTCACTTGTCACCATTGACTGTCACCAGATGCAGCCTGTCACTTGTCACCGATGCCTGTCACCAGATGCAGCCTGTCACTTGTCACCAATGCCTGTCACTTGTCACCAATGTCTGTCACCAGATGTAGCCTGTCACTTGTCACCATTGCCTGTCACCAGATGCAGCCTGTCACTTGTCACCGATGCCTGTCACCAGATGCAGCCTGTCACTTGTCACCATTGCCTGTCACCAGATGCAGCCTGTCACTTGTCACCAATGCAGCCTGTCACTTGTCACCGATGCCTGTCACCAGACGCAGCCTGTCACTTGTCACCGATGCCTGTCACCAGATGCAGCCTGTCACTTGTCGCCATTGCCTGTCACCAGATGCAGCCTGTCACTTGTCACCAATGCCTGTCACCAGATGCAGCCTGTCACTTGTCACCGATGCCTGTCACCAGATGCAGCCTGTCACTTGTCACCATTGCCTGTCACCAGATGCAGCCTGTCACTTGTCACCATTGCCTGTCACCAGATGCAGCCTGACACTTGTCACCGATGCCTGTCACCAGATGCAGCCTGTCACTTGTCACCGATGCCTGTCACTAGATGCAGCCTGTCACTTGTCACCATTGCCTGTCACCAGATGCAGCCTGTCACTTGTCACCATTGCCTGTCACCAGATGCAGCCTGTCACTCAGCCTGGCTCTCTCTCCCTCCCCTTCAGCTGGGCATGCTGGGGGCTGCAGTTTACCCCCTAGAATTGCAATGGGCCAGCCAGTTATTTGCACTACATATCCCATAATCCTCTTTTCTCCTTGTTTTTTCCCTGGCCAATGGGAGGAAAAGGGGGAAGAAACATAGCTGTGGCTGTCCTGAGAACAGCAGCATGAGGAGGAGAAGGAGGGGGGGGAGAGCCCGCAGCTGCTCTCTCTCCACACACACAGCCGCTCCGATCTCATGCTGTTCTGCTGCCCGCTAATAGAAGGGGGAAGGGGCAGGAAATAACAGAGAGGGGGGAGGAGGCAGGCAGCACTGATCCTCGCACCGCACGCTGCTCCTAACTTGCTGAGGGGAACATACAGGGAGGAGGTGGGTGGAGCTAGCGGAGGAGGGTGGAGCTAGCGGAGGAGGAGGAAGTTAAATCCTCCTCCGCAATGAATGGTGGGCCTCTCTCTCCTTCTCTCCTGACGTCACTGGTTGCTAGACACAAAGTGGTCCGCGGCTAGCAACCAGTTTGGGCAGGGAAGCAGGGGCCACTGGTGAGACCCTTGAAGTGGGTCTTGCCACTGCGGCCAGTGACAGCAGCGCCGGCGATGCAGTACAAGTATGACACTGCACACTAGATGGAGGGAAACCCAGGTCCTCAGGCAGTGCGCCCCTGTTGCCGCCCCTCTTAAAGTGCCGCCTGGGACCATGGTCCCGCCGGGTCCCATGGTAGGGCCGGCCCTGTGGACACCCATGCTCTAGCGGCAGAGTGGCTTCTCTATCCAGTGAACACTGTGATTGGCTTTCACAATAGTCTCCGGATCGGGAGCCCAATCAAAATCTGGGACCAAGATCTGTCAATTACAGCATGGTCAGTGTGCTATGAGCGTGCAATTAGTGCTTTCAGCAAACACCCTAAGGCTGCCATGGATGCATACATGCAGTATCTGGGCTTTAAAGCCCACCCTCTTTGCCAAAACATATATGCAATATGCAGTCGGTAAGAGGTTAAACACAGAGCTTTAGAAAACTAAATGTTACTCAGTTGGCGCTTACATTTACTTTTATTATTAACAGGTTGAACAGAGGATTAGATAATTCTGCAAAGTAAGAAACCTCTATTGGCACAATGACATTTATCCAAAACTTCTAGTTCTACCTCAGTGATGATAAATGTTATTTAGTCTTAGAAGGAAAAGACTTCACATTTAAAGGTATTAGTGTAACAAACTGTGCTACTTTTCTAAATGACACATTTGGAGTGTACAGCAGTGAGATAAGTTAATTATGGCTTCAGATCTCCGTATGTCGCGTTACCTCTTGGGAAACATTTGCTGCAATTGAGTATTGTGGAGTTTATCAGCAAATCTGATTTTACTTCTGTGACTGTTTGTTTGCAAGAAGTTTATAAGCAACAGACAATAATCTCACTGCTGCTACATTTTCTTTACAGCTAAATCTACTTTATTCTTTTGTTTATATGCAAATGAAGTCACTACGCTCAAAGCTGGAAATGCCTTTAATGTGTTTCTAAAGGCAGAAGGTTTTTTAGTTTAACCACTTCAGCTCTGGAAGATTTTACCCCCCCCCCCCCTTAATGACCAGGCCATTTTTTGTGATACGGCACTGCGTTAATTTAACTGACAATTGTAAAGGCGGGCGATGCTGTAGCCCCAAAAAAATGTATGTCCTTTTTCTCCCACAAATAGAGCTTTCTTTTGGTGGTATTTTATCACCACTGCGGTTTTTATTTTTTGCGCTATATACAAAAATAGACCGTCAATTTTAAAAAAAAAATATGTTTTTTTTTTACTTTCTGCTATAAAACGTTCCCAATAAAAAAATGTAAAAAATCAAATATCTTCATCAATTCAGGCCAAAATGTACTCTGCTACATATTTTTGGTAAAAAAAAATCCCAATAAGCCTATATTGACTGGTTTGCAGCGTCTACAAACTATGGTATATTTTTGTATATTATTTTTTCTTTTTTTTACTAGTAATGGTGGCGGTCAGCGACTTATATCGGGACTGCAATTTTGCAGCGGACAGATCGGACACCCAACTGACACTTTTGACACTTTTTGGGGACCAGTGACACTAATACAGTGACCAGTGCTAAAAAATATGCACTGTCACTTTACTGATGACACTGGCAGGGAAGGGGTTAACACCAAGGGTGATCAAAGGGTTAAATGTGTTCCCTAGGAGTGATTGTTTACTGTGGGGGGGGGTGCTTTGACTGGGGGAATGTAAAGATCCATGTTCCTGCTTTGCCCATTCCCCTCTCACAGAACAGTGATCTGCCTTGTTTACATAGGCAGACCACCGTTTTGCCTTTCTCCTAAACGATCGGTGGGTCCCAGTGAACATCACATCTGCCGGACCTGCTGATTGGCTCCTGCTGTGTCCAATCACAGCGGGAGTGGGTCATCAGCAGCACGCGCCAACGACTCAGAACTGTCAGATCACGTGCCAGGTACGTGATCTGGTGCATAGCGACTGCCTCGACGCAGTAAATCTATGGTGGGCGGTCGTTGAGCGGTTAATGGTTAATTAGGCTAAAAAACCTTCTGTGTGCAGCTCTCTCCCCTCCCCCCCATAAACTTACCTGAGCCCCATCTTGATCCAGCGATGTGCATGAGAGCAGCGGCTCTCTTGGGTCTCTCTCTCCTCATTGGCTCACACAGCACTGGAAGCCATTTGCTCCTGCTGCTGTCAATGACAGATAGAGAGCCAATGAGGAAAGAATGGGGGCGGGGCCGATCTGCGTTTATTGTGTGAATGGACAATGTCTATTCACAGGAGCATGGCTTAGGAGCGAGCCTGCTTGAGTGCCTTCATAGCAAGAAGCTGCTATTGAGGACACTCGACGGGGGGGGGGGGGGAGCCAGTCATCAGGGGACCCAAAAAGAAGAGGATCTGGGCTGCTCTGAGCAAAACGATTGCACAGAGCAGGTAAGTATAACATGTTTGTTTTTTGTTTTTTTAAGTACAACCTTTAGAAAAGTAGTATTAAACCCCAAAACAAATGCAGCAGCTACATTTAATAATTAAAAAGTTGGAAGATATAAAAAAAATTGTTTTTTGGGTTTATCAATGTTTTAACATAGTATTGATTAAATAAACAAAAGCTTGGTTGGTAATATGCCAATATTACATCAGTTAAGACATTATTCAAAGATAGGTATGCACAGAAAAAATTATTGTTTGTTAAAATATACCTGTACCGAGCAAACATCCTGTAAAATAAAGAGCTCCTAAACAGCTAGCACCTTCAGTAGATCTGTGGCCAGGCTATAGACATTAAAATATTTACATATAATTGACAAGCAGCACACAAGCTTGAAAATGGGCCCTGCTCTGTAGCTGCTACCATTTTGAATAAATAAAATAATTCTCAAAGTTCATACAGAAGCAGCGGAGGTTATCAAGTTGAGTCTCCATTCTTCCAGTGCTTCTGCTTTTTGTTTTCATTAGGTCAGTGTTTCTCAACTTCAGTCCTCAAGGCGCCCCAACAGTTCATGTTTTCAGGATTTCCCCTTTCCCCGGAGCTGCATTAGGTATTAGAAGGGTGGAAGGTTACCAAGTCACTACTGGGAGGGAGGAGCAGAATCAGCTACTGATAGAGAATAAAGGTGACATTGTTTTTGCTGTAAACTTTGAGTATTATGCTTCTTTTAAGCTCTAAGCACTTATGACTGTGTCATCAGAAAAAAATGACCCATTCAACATTTTTTTCACCTGATGTGCCTAGTGGACAGTGGATTTTTGGAAATCTGACAAAAAGAGCTGACTTGTGTTTGCTCTGTCAGCAGAGAACAACTAAGAACAAACCAAAGCTTACCTGTTGGGTAAGAATGTATAAACTGATGGTTTGTTGCATAGTCATTTACTACTCACTAGACACATTATATGAATACATTTAAGCCCGGTTTTGGGTATCTCCCTATCATCTCTCCCTTTCACTCCTTTCCAAATCCCTTGCTAATGCTGTATGGGGGAACTGCTAGTCCAGCACCACATGTTACCCTCACTGTCCAATCCCTTCACTCTTGGTCCAGCTTAAAGACTCTTTTGGATCCTAACAGAACCTCTCCACTGCCCAGCCAATGGGAATGTCCTCATGTCCCATGCAGTATCATGGACAGCCAGAAGAAAGACTCTAATGAGAAGTAAACAGAGATGAAAAGTATACAGAACTGGAAGACCATGTGACTGCACCCTAAGGTAAGTGAAAACAGGGGTTTAGAGAGTTTTTGGTTTTTTTTAGGACTAGGTGGCAGGTCGGATAGGTCACCCTGAGGGGTAGTTAGGGGCTGAATGTTATCCCAAACTTGAGCTTTCAGATGGGCCACACAACTATGAACTAAATTTTGTGACCCAAAAGAAACAAAATGGTTGGTCTTTATTGTCAGTTCCCACCATGTACATTTCTAGACAGGACAACAGCAAAAGTAGGTAAAAGTATGCATTCTATGCATTAAGGTGAAAAAACTTCTGACGCTAATCACCCCCCAGCCCCCCCCATTTTACTCACCTGAGACCATTTGTTACCACGGCGGGGATGCGCTCTACCTCTCTGCCTGTTGTCTTGGTTCTTGATTGGATAGATGGATAGCAGCGCAGCCATTGGCTCCTGCTGCTGTCAATCAAATACAATGACGCGGGCGCTGTGGGGTAGGGCCAAGTCCTGGCATTCTGTGCCTATGGACGCAAAAGGCGGACTTGGGAGCGCGCCCGCATGGTAACCCCCCAGGGAGAGCGCTTCTGCTAGGGGGTTTCCTGATGCGGGGATTAGCTAATGCGCCGCCGGGGGACCCCAGAACAGGTGGATTGGGGCCACTCTGTGCAAAATGAACTGCACAGTGGAGGTGAGTATGATATGTTTGTTATTTAAAAAAAACAAAAAAACAAGGGTTTACAACCACTTTAAACTGTTGAACTGTGCCCTAATAAAGGCATGCAATTAATGTCACCACTACTTACTATAGCCTTATTAGAGCTGATATGTTACCCATTATTGCTTTGCCATGACTTGTTCTGTACTGTGTCAATCATGTCTGAGCCATTGGGCTTAGGGTACTGGAGTGTTGTTTTTCAAGAGGAATTCAAGACAAAAAGTAAATTTTTTATGATCATTCTTAGGCACAATTAACATTTCAATGTGTTTCAGATTTTTTGCTCAGGTTTAAAAGTACATAATAATAATAATAATAATAATAATAAATAAAAAAAATCCTGGAAAAAGCATTGCTAATATTTTCAAGACTTTTTTGAGCAAGAGCTGTTTGCTTAATTTCCAGATAGGGTAACGCAGGAAAAAAAGTTTTACTATGTTAGCAAACTGCTTGCTTGCAGATTTGGCCTAATTAAACTAATTATGCAAAAGATTACTCTCAATCAATATGTATAAAACAGGTTAACAGTAATTAGAAGTGTAAATTAACTGTCTTTAACATCTGGACATTGCATCAGAAATGCAAATGATGCTGAATGAGCTTAATCAATCACCTGACCTTTCACATGGATGTTCAATGACATGAATGATACCTGTCTTCTATAATAGCTGTCTATGAACATGATGACAGTTGTTTGTTGTTTGTTCCTTTATGCAACATCAATACCCATTTAAATTCCAAACTGGTAGTCTATTTTTAAAGTTGCTAAAATGTATTAAGCATTTAAATATCGTGTGCATCCAAAATCAAAATTGTACTGGACACCTGTATAATAAGATACATGTTTGCTAATACTATTCTTCTGAAACTCTATTTGCAAATGGGTCTGTTTGTGATTACCCGCAGGAGACTCAGTAAGGATTCATGTGAATAGCTGTGGGAGACAAGCCCCATGAAAAGCAATGGGAGCCTGACACTACCGTGCTCAGCTATTTGGGTCTGCTCATAAATAGCCCTGTCAGATTTTCCCCACTCAATCACCTCTGCAGGCTATACACTGCAGCACTGATTAGTGTATTCTGACGACAGGGGCATTTCCCTACTGTGTCATTGTATTCTGATTCCCCCATCCACACATTTGAGGTGGTCAGTTTTTTTTTGTTCAACCCACTGAGCAGCCTTACACTCACTTAATAGATTATTAGGTATAGGGCACCTGTTTTAAGAAACCTAAGCCAAGCCAAGTCAAATCCCAGGGATTCAACACTTTTGTAAAAAGTGATGACACAATATGAGTTAAGAAAAAAGGAGGCGCATGTCATCTCCTGGACTTATCTCTTTTATTTGCATTTTACATTTTTTTCACTCCTGAAGGATGGTTATAGCTGTATTTCAGGAAGCCTGACATTGATGCTTTAGGTCCAAGCATCTTCAACATTAGAGTCTGTTTAACTGCTATGCCTGCCCCTCCCTATCCCCCTGCCCACACAGAAGTCTTTGTATTATGGAACTCATTCACAAAATACAAATGCTTCTCTGAATGGACAGCATAGGGATGTGCATAGCTGTTTCAGTGTATGCTCTGGCAGAGCCATAAACCTGTCAGATATAAATAATAGTGATAAGTTCAGGAGATGTCATTCACCTCCTTGGACTTAACTCATATTGTGTCTGCACTTTTTACAAAGTGGCTGATTTCCTTTTGGAAAACACAGTAGCATTATGCAATTCATGTAAAGCCCTATGCAACACCTGAACATGGAAGATAAATTACTAATATACTAACTGTTATGTTATTGTTATGTCAAAGATCTATTTGGCCATTGCAGAAACCAATATCATGCCACTACATAGTCCAATGATGTATATGTTGAGCAGTCGGCATGAGCACACCAACTGGAATGTGTATTATTGTTCATCTATTCCCAAAGAGACCCTGTCACCATTTAAAATAAATAAAGAAATAAAGAAAAGCCACCAAGTAAAAGAAGACGTTTTATATTTACTTTTCCAGTGGGTTGTGAGTGGACCTATGCTCATGTAAAGAGCTCCATGTGTCACTGCTATCTGACACTTTCCAGTGTTTCAAATAGTGTGTCCTTTGCCAGGCTCTGTGGTTCCTCCTGCCAGTCAATAAGTCACAGAGGCGACAACTGATGGAAGGAACCATAGAGTCCAGTAGGTGACTCGCTAGCCAACATACCCAGAAATGTCAGATAGCTTTGGGCCTTAGAGCTCTCAGAGAGAGTAAAGATTCCATCAGCCTTTCATCAAATAGTGTCGACAGCGCTCCATAAAGCTTAAAAATGCCAATATATGGATCACGTGTATAATTCAAAATTTTGCAGCTGCTTCAAGGCCCTTTAAGCAGACAACAGGGGTAATTCTACTCACTGCCCACCCACAAGGTGGTGTCATCTTTTAAAGGCTGCCTTTGCTTTATTTTTTATTCAGTTTAACTCCCACAACATTCAATAAACCTTTGTTGTTTGAGATACCGATTGTCTGTGAATAAGAAGAGATCAGTCAGGCACATCCACAATGCTTTGTTCCTGAATAGAAGCTCAGATTACAAATTTAAGAAATTAACATTTTAAATATTAACACACACTGACAAGTTTATTTTCATAAACTTGTGTCTAGGGATCCTAAATTAAGAAGAAAAAAAAGACAGTCCCAGTCTAAATTCTAGAATTTGGTTTTCTGTCATTTTGCATAAGCCAGCCAAAAAGAGCCATTGGCATCAGCTGTGCAAAAGTTTGCATTTACATGCAATAATATAGAAATTAAGTGTCCTATCTGGTGATGTAGACAGAAATGATTACTTGTCATGCCTTTGTTGAATGAACGTTTCATCTACATACTGTAATTAGATCTTGCTCTTAACTGCCATCGTCCTGTGCCAAATGGTTTAGTATATTACACTGGATAATCTTCACATGCATTCATAATGGAATGAGAATTGTGGATTTGGTTCACATCCCAAACTTATTAGGTAAGCTTCAAGGGCATCTGAAAGGAATGTCTTTACACAGGCAAGTCATATTTTTTCCAAGACGAAAGACCAAACACAAGACAGCTTTTCATTACACATCCATTCTAACAAAATTGGCATCTAGAAGTTGTAAACTAAGGATTTAGAAAATCCAAATGCTTGCACAGCAGAATGACTTGCAAGATTTCAGGAAACAGGATTTGCTGCCCATGGCCATTGGCACCAAAGGACCATAAGTAAGGAATTCTGGAATATCCATAAGGAATGATCAAATAAATTTCATTGTTTCCAGCGGCATGGGATTATTTGGCTCTTCTTATCCCAACTCATAGTAAACTTAATGCTCCAAAACATATACCATCGAAGTTCTGTTTTCTAAAACTTTCATATGTTGACAAGAGCTACGCTTCTGAAACAGTTATGAACAGGTTGAATGCAAATGTTGCTTCCCTAAATCTTGCCAGAATACTTTTTTGCTTAATAAAAATATTAACACCTTATTTTTTAGGATAAGAATGCTGTGTTTGATAGTTTTAATCTCTCACTGTCTGCCTAAAGCAGGGAGAGTGTGCCTTAATGCCCTCATGCCACACACATGTGTCCATAGTGCACTGATGTTCTGTGCTGAGATTAAGCACACTGACCAAGATGTTAACAACAGCTTCCAGTCACCATTTATGACTGGGAGCTGGTGGTTGGGGCTCAAAATCATGTGACTGCTGTGACAGCCAAAAACAGTGGTCACATAATCAGGAATTCCACCTCTGGTGGCAAGGGGTTATACAATGGTGTTTAATAAAAAGTTGGCAGAAATGTTGGCCTCCATTGTTTTACATGAAAAATATGTTTTCAAAAAGGTTCTCATGTTCTCCCCAGAAAAATCACTGAAAAACTGTATTTAAATTTTTCTAAGAGGATTTTCTAGAGAAAAGATTTCTATATGTTTTTTTTTAAACTTATTTTTAAAAATGCATGCAGAAAGCTGACAATATAGTACTTTTTAATAAGATATCTAAACCAAAAAAAAAGAGTTGCAATCGGTATGGCCTCAGAAGCAAACATCATCTTAACACATGCCAAACAGTGGTATGCGGGATCACAAGTTCTCGGCTAGTACGACTAGCGGACTTGTGCGGGCTTCTCTGAAAAGCCTCTTGAATTCGTTGCACATTTCCCTCTGAAGTACATGGTCGCCCTGGTCTCTTCCCCTTACATAAACACCCCGATTCTTCAAATGGTTTATACAAATGACAAATGTTCTTTGTGTTACCTGTTTATTATATTTAAGATTTAATATCTCAAAGATATGATGTGGGTTAAATGAGAGTTATTTGACCAAGAGTGAAAGCTAGTTCTCGGCTAGCATGACTAGCGGACTTGTACGGGCTTCTCTGAAAAGCCTCTTGAATTCATTGCACATTTTCCTCTGAAGTGCATGGTCGCCCTGGTCTCTTCCCCTTACATAAACACCCTGATTCTTCAAACTGTTTATACCAATGACAAATGTTCTTTGCCACTGGTGAAGCAATCCCAAAACACTGTCAAAACGCAAGCTGCAATGCTATTACGGGCTCGGTCTTGCTAAATTGGAGAACACAAAATACCTTGTGTTGCATAGACGCTATCTTGTTAATGACTGAGGTTAACGTCTATTTGGGCACTAGTAGCGGTATCTAGCAGTCATCATTTAAAATTCTAGACCCCGCCCGTTCTAGTAGTACAGGTTTCATTCATTGGCGGTGCATAGTTGCACAATTATAAGGTTTTAAAATCGGGTTATTCTTTTCGAAACACACTGTATATTAAATGTTTTATTTATTTTTTATTTTAGATACCTTTAAAATGGATTATTAGAGGACAATTACAATTTAGGAAACCTTTTAAGAGCTATTACATTTTGAAGCTGTGATTAAATTTTAGCTAAGTCCAGCATCTAAACATTCCTTGAAATACAGGAGAAGATTATATACCCAAAACAAATATTTAATGAAAGAATTGGGAATTAGTATTTAGCTTTAAAGACATTAGTCATGCAGACAGATATCATCATAATGGAGGATGACAAGCAGACACTGTAAATTGCCTTAAGGATATCTGCCATGTGGAAGACAGCAAAAAAAATAAAAAATCTCATTTGATTCCCTGCTGATCTCCTTTGATCCTTCAGGTCCCTTTGCAAACCACTTGGAGTGGAACATTTTAACAGTCAGCCACATTCGTTTATTGTACTTCCAAAAATCTTTAGGAATCTAAGGAATTTTTCAGGATATTATTCAATCATTACATCACGCTTTTCCCCTCATATTTATGGCTGCAGCCCTTGGTTATAGCGTTTAAGAACTATGGGGAAGATTTATGGGATTTTTTTACTAGTATTGGCAGTGATCTGTGATTTTTAGCGGTAGTGCGACATTGCGACGGACAGATCGGACACTTTTGACACATTTTTGGGACCATTAACATTTATACAGTGATCAGTGCTATAAATATGCACTGTTTACTGTGTAAATGTCACTGGTAGGGAAGGGGTTGTAGGGAAGGGGTTAACACTAGGGGGCGATCAAGGGGTTAAATGTGTGTTCCCTAGATGTGTTCTAACTGTATGGGGATAGGACTGACTGGAAGGGGAGACACATTTTGCTGTTCCTACTTAGTAGGAACAAACAATATGTCTCCTCTCCCCTGACAGAACAGGGATTTGTGTGTTTACACACACAAATCTCCGTGCTGACTCTCGTGCACGCGATCGCGCCCGCCTGCCTCGCGCATCAGATCCGCCCACCGGCGACACGAACGTGCCCTCTTGCGGCTCTTAAAGGGGACCCCGTACGGGGTTTCACCCAGCGGTGCCATCCTGCCAAAGTATAAGTACATGAGCCGGAAAGGGAAGGAACTAGCTTCTTTAGTTTTTACGCATAAAAGGTTGATTAGGAGACAAGAACAATTATGGGTCAAGGTGAAATATTTAACAGTATTACCACTTTCTTGTATAGACACTTTTGTTACCATTAAATCTGTTTCTATGACTTTTTTCTAGAAAAGTTAGCAGAGAATTCTGATTATGACACATAAACTGCACATACTGAAAGAAAAATGCATCTCAACTCAAAAGAATATCATGACAGTGCTCTTTATTTGTGCTCCTGTTGGAACACCAGCTGTGCTAATGTCATATATCATATTAAAAGGATTCATCAGTATGAACTGCAGCCCCTGCATGAAAATTATATACCGCTCAAGACTTTATTGTATGGCAATCAACCAAGATCTAGACAGAATCACTTTCATGTATTAAGAGCACAGTCATATAAAAAATCCATTTAGAGAAAATAAAAATACTTTATATATACATAGCTAACTGATCCAGAAAATTATTATCACAAAGTGGAATGGAATAAGTAAGGAACTGAAGCATGAGGATCAACATAAAAAACAGACAAATTGAGTTTTTAGAAAGGGATCAGCATTTATGTTTCTCTCATGGCAGGTAAGTCACTACTAACTAGCAAAGCTGAGTGTTGCAGAAATTGCTTTAAATACTTGTGCTAACAATACTTGAAATATTTATTTGTACCATAATGTTAGGACATACTGCCAAAGTGGAAGCCGGGGTATACTAATTCTGCAGAAAGCACAGGGCCCCCTTGGAAATATTGGCTTATTTGTTCAAAGGTGGGTCAAGCTGATTCTGGGTACCACTCCTGCTGTTATGTGGAATTTGCTTACTTACTTCTAGGGCAGGTCAAAATGGAAGGCATTCTTTATGATGACCATAAGTGAGTTCAAGGTATTCTAAAGATTACCCTTCATATCCATCTATCCCTCTATCCCCTATCCCTCTATCTCCCTATCCCCCTATCCCTCTATCCCTCTATCCCTCTATCCCCCTACCCCCTGTCCCTCTATCCTCCTATCCCTCTATCCCCCTACCCATCTATCCCCGTATCCCTCTATCCCCTTAGCCCTCTATCCCCTTAGCCCTCTACTGTTTTAATCTGACAATTAATAATTTTGTATTTGGGCAGTAGTTGAGAGGGGGGCCCAAATAGTTTTTTCACAGAGGCCCTTTGGTGACCCTGGGGATTATTTACTAAAGGCAAATAGACTGTTCACTTTATAGGGGAATTTGCCCAAGAACTTAGTGAATGTTGTTTTTTTTTTTCTGCATTTTTCCTGTTATTGGGTATTCTTATTAAGATATATACTAAACACTCTGGAAAATACACTTGCAAAGTGCAACTTCCCATGCAAAGTAAACAGCTTATTTGCCTTTAGTAAATCAGCCCCCATGCCTTGGAAAGATGGGTCATTTTTCATTTGAAAGCTACAACCTGGATACAACCTGTAAAAACAAATAATGTCAGATTATGCCCACTTGCACTGTATTAAGTACACATTTGCAAATTGGAGATGGAGAGTGCAAAGATTCCATCACTCTCTACATTTCACTACTGTGCCCCAGGTAACTGTGCCCCAGGTAACTTAGCAAAACTATATAGACAGAATAATTTTATGATTTTTTTTTTTATGTTTACTGAGATCTGGGTTTTTTTCACTGGCCAAACATATCATTCTGTGCTCTATTGATTTAATCAGAAATGTTTAATAAAACTTTTGATTTAAAAGCCAGGGTTACAAATTAGTTAAATTGAATATTGAATCAAAAAAATAAAACATTACATTGGAAACATTTTCTATATACCACACTTGTTAGAATAATACAAACTAGAATTTCTCCAACATGGCCAACTACTGTCTCTTTCAAATAATAAGGAGATGGAAAAGTATAAAATATGGATGGACAGACTGAATGGACGATAATTCATGCAGGAATTGTCAGTTCTATATAATAAGAGCTGTTAGTAGCAATGCAGTTTTGTAGTAACTAACCATAGCAGACACACATGGAGTTGATATCCTGCTGTGTAGCAATATAGCTGTGCTAACAAAGGCTCCACAGTCTGTATTGGGGCCTTTAGCATTTTGTACAGTTCTACTAAATAGTGGTTGCTGTTTCCCTTTGGTGTGCAAGTCATGATAGTACCTTAGGGTGTTTCATTTTCTAAGGCAAAAAATTAAATTTTTGCAGACTTTGCTTATGCCCGAGTCTCAGTGATGTAAAAGATATATATGCTAAATTTCAAGAAGATTGGATAATATTTAGAGGTTGCACACTTTGATCTGTTTTGTAAAAGTAGGCAAAAAATAAGATTTTTCAATGTTAAATACTTTAATTGGGAAAACTAGAAATCACAAACTTAAAATAGTATTAAAACTATACACTAAGATTAATATGTAATATGATAGGCAAAACATGTGTTATATTAATCAACTTTGAATGTTTTGTTTTGTTCGCTTGGTGACGACTTTTTTGTGATGCTCGATTACCCTCAACAAGAATTGTTTTTGTTGTTCATCCCTGACCGATTCATTATACTTTTTTATCAGAGCAATTCCTCTTTCTGCAGTATCATTGACAACCTTAAGAGCGTTCACATGGCTTCGTAGAGAATCACTGCAGTATTCTGTCACATCGTGGATCCCAAACAATTCAAAGAACGTCTTTATTTTATTAGTAACGAAATGGCTCAGGTCTTTTCCTTCAAAAACCTTGTTTTTACCCTCTAATTGTTTCTCTTCCCTTTTCCGGATGTCAGGACCACTTGATGGTATGCAACAACAATCCTCAAACACTCCTTTCAATATTAGTTCATGGATGTGATGACGGCAAGCCAACCACAACAGTGTTCGTCCGATTTCCCTTTCAATTCTGGTACATGCCCCTTGGATCAGTCCTGTATTAGATCCTGTAGTATCAAAAGATATACCGATTATATTGCCACGTAGCCCAAATCTGTCCACTTCCCGAATAACTACTTCAGCCATCTTCTCACCTGTGCCTTTCAGGGCAACAGGTACACCAAGCAAATGCTCAAAATCTTTGCCAGTCACTAGAATTGCAACTCTGTCTTCCAAAGTTTTGACATTCCCATGGGCAACTGAGGGCAACAGTTTACTATCCCAATGCAAGACCAAATGAGGAGGATTTTCAAAGAGTGACTCTGCAATTTTCTTTGCCATTTTACTTCTATTGATGGCCCGAGCTCGGTAAACGGTAGCTGGAGATATGGAAATTTTTGAAACATCGTGACCAAGGCTGTTTGCAGTTGCTATAAATTAAGTACTTGCTTGTCAAATAGATAGCTGTTCTCAATCCCAAGTAGATGTGAGTGTCTGATGAAGAGGTTTTAATCTAGGGCTTGAACGTAATTTTTTCGTTGCTGGGGGCAAAAACTCAGCCTCTTCGTCACTAGGTGGTTGTGATGATGGAGATGAGTCTTCCAGTATAACTGTCTTATTGATTTCAGTGATAGCTTTGTAATGTTTATTCTTATATGAATATTTTTTTTCTTCTTTTGTACACTTAGTTCAATGTTAGAACTTTCACTAGTTTGTGATAAAAGTGATCAATGTGTGCAACCCCTAAATATTATCCAATCTTCTTGAAATTTGGCATATATATCTTTTACATCACTGAGACTCAGGGCATAAGCAAAGTCATATGAAAATCACATCTTTGGAAAAATGAAACACCCTACAGTACCTGTACTGTGCTAACTGTGCTAACTGTGCTAATTACAATTTACAAACCAGTTCTATAGCTGGTAATCTTCTAATCCTTGGTGGGGATTCCCAGCTTGATGCACACTGAATTGTCTGTACTGGCTACATTTTTAGGGGCATAGATATCTATTTTATTTGTACACAATCAAAAAAAAAAAACAGGCAAGATTAGTTAGTCGGTAAGTAGGCTTGGTTTTTCCCTGGGCATTCCCCAGGCCATGTTCTTATCTGCTTTAGCCTTCCAATGCTACTTACCGTGATAGCCAGCTATAGATGGGGGCGGTGGACATGTTTTTGTTTTCACCTATGGTGCTTGTATTGGTCCAGCAGTGCACCAACACCTTTGCTGCCATTGTGCTACGCTGGGTGTTTGGTGTGCTCCTGTACCTTTAAGGAGGGGTGGCTCCCCTTCAGTCCACCTGCCCTCATCTAACCATCAGAATGCATGTGCCTCCATTGTGGGGACACTCAATGTTAGTGTAGGACCACAGACTCCAGGGGGCCTTGGCGTGGCTCTGTGGCTCACGCATGCGTTTGCAAATGCGTGCGGACAAACCCCTGTTTTTAACGCATACTGTTAGACAGGTTAATTGGTTGTCAGCGAGCTGGTCGGTAAGTAGGCTTGGTTTTTCCCTGGGCATTCCCCAGGCCATGTTGTTATCTGCTTTAGCCTTCCAATGCTACTTACCATGATAGCCAGCTATAGATGGGGGCGGTGGACATGTTTTTGTTTTCACCTATGGTGCTTGTATTGGTCCAGCAGTGCACCAACACCTTTGCTGCCATTGTGCTACGCTGGGTGTTTGGTGTGCTCCTGTACCTTTAAGGAGGGGTGGCTCCCCTTCAGTCCACCTGCCCTCATCTAACCATCAGAATGCATGTGCCTCCATTGTGGGGACACTCAATGTTAGTGTAGGACCACAGACTCCAGGGGGCCTTGGCGTGGCTCTGTGGCTCACGCATGCATTTGCAAATGCGTGCGGACAAACCCCTGTTTTTAACGCATACTGTTAGACAGGTTAATTGGTTGTCAGCGAGCTGGTCGGTAAGTAGGCTTGGTTTTTCCCTGGGCATTCCCCAGGCCATGTTGTTATCTGCTTTAGCCTTCCAATGCTACTTACCGTGATAGCCAGCTATAGATGGGGGCGGTGGACATGTTTTTGTTTTCACCTATGGTGCTTGTATTGGTCCAGCAGTGCACCAACACCTTTGCTGCCATTGTGCTACGCTGGGTGTTTGGTGTGCTCCTGTACCTTTAAGGAGGGGTGGCTCCCCTTCAGTCCACCTGCCCTCATCTAACCATCAGAATGCATGTGCCTCCATTGTGGAGACACTCAATGTTAGTGTAGGACCACAGACTCCAGGGGGCCTTGGCGTGGCTCTGTGGCTCACGCATGCATTTGCAAATGCGTGCGGACTAACCCCTGTTTTTAACGCATACTGTTAGACAGGTTAATTGGTTGTCAGCGAGCTGGTCGGTAAGTAGGCTTGTTTTTTCCCTGGGCATTCCCCAGGCCATGTTGTTATCTGCTTTAGCCTTCCAATGCTACTTACCGTGATAGCCAGCTATAGATGGGGGCAGTGGACATGTTTTTGTTTTCACCTATGGTGCTTGTATTGGTCCAGCAGTGCACCAACACCTTTGCTGCCATTGTGCTACGCTGGGTGTTTGGTGTGCTCCTGTACCTTTAAGGAGGGGTGGCTCCCCTTCAGTCCACCTGCCCTCATCTAACCATCAGAATGCATGTGCCTCCATTGTGGGGACACTCAATGTTAGTGTAGGACCACAGACTCCAGGGGGCCTTGGCGTGGCTCTGTGGCTCACGCATGCGTTTGCAAATGCGTGCGGACAAACCCCTGTTTTTAACGCATACTGTTAGACAGGTTAATTGGTTGTCAGCGAGCTGGTCGGTAAGTAGGCTTGGTTTTTCCCTGGGCATTCCCCAGGCCATGTTGTTATCTGCTTTAGCCTTCCAATGCTACTTACCGTGATAGCCAGCTATAGATGGGGGCGGTGGACATGTTTTTGTTTTCACCTATGGTGCTTATATTGGTCCAGCAGTGCACCAACACCTTTGCTGCCATTGTGCTACGCTGGGTGTTTGGTGTGCTCCTGTACCTTTAAGGAGGGGTGGCTCCCCTTCAGTCCACCTGCCCTCATCTAACCATCAGAATGCATGTGCCTCCATTGTGGGGACACTCAATGTTAGTGTAGGACCACAGACTCCAGGGGGCCTTGGCGTGGCTCTGTGGCTCACGCATGCGTTTGCAAATGCGTGCGGACAAACCCCTGTTTTTAACGCATACTTTTAGACAGGTTAATTGGTTGTCAGCGAGCTGGTCGGTAAGTAGGCTTGGGTTTTCCCTGGGCATTCCCCAGGCCATGTTGTTAAAAGATTAGTTAGTGGCGGTTCACACTACAGCGACATGAAAGTCGGCACAACTTTGCAAGGCCACTTGAGGCAACTTCGAGGCAACTTCAAGGCAACTTCGAGGCAACTCCATGACAGGCAACTTTGCCAGTGGCCAATCAAACAATAATCAGCTCTGTGGGAGGGAGGGGTTTGCCTGAGAAAACTATTTTCTCTTCCTGTAAAGTTGCTTCAGTTAAGACACTGATCCAACTTTGGAGGATACTTCCATTGAAATCAATGGGTACAAGTCGCCTAGAAGTCGCCTTGAAGTAGTACAGGATCCTTTTCTGAAGTCGGAGCGACTTCAGTAGTGTGCATTAAGATGGCTCTCATTCACTTTAATGTAATTTCTCATGACTTGGGGTGAAGTTGGATCCCAAGTCGCGGTAGTGTGAACGGGCACTTAGATATTCTATTTGCATATTTATATTAACATTCTGTGATTTGTGTGGAGTTCCTTTAAAGGAGAAGTACAGCCAAAGCTCCTTTGGCTGTGCTTCTCCTGTTGATCAGTTTGTTCTGCACTCCTGTGACCCGTTTTTTTTAATCCCGCTGTTCACTGATGTTGCAGAGTCGGTCCAGGCTCAGGCAAGATCGTCACAATGAAGTCAGGGCCCTCCCACATGCCTGGACCGGCACTTGGCTCAGCCTCTCAGCGGGCCTATGAGAGCCTGAACCAGCCACTTCTGCCCCCACCACAGCCCAGTGCTCCAGTGAGTGAGCAGACAGCTGGTGACTGGTAGCCAGCTCTTTGCTAAGTGATCCCTGAGAACTGGGTGATTGGTTTTGTTAGATCGCTCTGTTATCAGTGTTAGAGCCAGCGGGGGACAGATGCCGAATTGGAGTGATGTGGCATCCACCCAGGTAAGTATGATTCTGAAATTAAAAAAAGAATGTCCACACTTCTCTTTTAAAGTACATGTAAACCCTACCTAAATGATATTCCATTTGCTAAAGCACCTTGGAGTTGATTTACTAAAATATGCAAAATCTGGTGCACCTCTGCATAGTTTCCAAATTCCAAGTTTTTTTTTTGGTCAAAGCTTAATTGAACAAACTGAAGTTAGAATCTGATTGGCTACCATGCACAGCTGCACCAGATTTTGCACTCTCCAGTTTTAGTAAATCAACCCCTGAATATCTCAAACATTTCCCCTGTTATAAATAAAATACTCCTTTGCTATTTTTACTGCATGCACACACTTGGAACTACAGTACATAATTTCTGAAAGCAGACTTCCTTATGGTTATAAAACATTGAACATCATAACAAATGGTCTGCATAATATACACCTGCATGCCTGCTCACATTGAGAGAGGACACAGAAGCACAACTAAAAGTCAGGGGCAGAGGATTGTCACCATATAACAGGTCATGAACAAGGACCTTCATTATATGTTCACCAGCTATTATTTTAATGAACGATGCAAATTTACAAATATATATATTTTTAAAGAATTACATTAACCACTTGCGGACCGCTCGCTGTCATTTTACATTGGTACTTTGACGTAGAATACTGGGGTTATGGCTGCAGATAGCTGCCATACCCTGGGTATATTCTTAAATGGTATGTTCTTAAACGAGGATGGTCCTCTTTCTGATAAAATTGGTCTCCGCAGCAAATTCACTGCAAGATCACTTTTATCAGGGGCGGGAGAGTGCCCCCCTCCCGCCGCACTACGGTCATCTCCAACGCTTACCGGAGCCGTCGGTAATGGTGGAGCAGATCGGGTCCCCCCCCCTCTGAGACATGGAGCCGAGTGAGGGAACGATAGCCCCTTGCTCTGCTCCATTACATTGGATGACGTAAGTGACGTCAAACGTCACTTCCGCCCAATGGTCTTAAAGTATTGCAACGACCACCATTTTAGTCTCCAGGTTGTCTGAAAAAAATATATAATGTTTGGAGGTGCTAAGTAATTTTTTAGCAAAAAAAAAAAAAAGAAGATTTTAACTTGTAAACACCAAGTTTGAAAAATAGGTCCTTAAGTGGTTAAAATGATAAAGTTTATATATGTTATGGACTAGGTTTACATATCAGCCATAAACTTATAACCACTGACAGGTAAAGTGAATAACATTGATTATCTTATTACAATAAAATCTGAAAGTGGGGGGGAGGGATATATTAGGCAGCAAGTGAACATGTGAAGTTCCGCCAAAAACGGTCCAAGGAAGGGAATTCAGTGAACCGGCGACAGGGTCATGGACTGCCAAGGCTCATTGATGAGGAGCAAAGGCTAGCCCATATAGTCCGATCCAATTGAAAAAATAATGTAACTCAAATTGCTGAGAAAGTTAATGCTGGTTCCAATAGAAATGTATCAGAACATACAGTGCATCACAGTTTGTTGTGAATGGTGCTGCAAAGCTGCAGACCAATCAAGGCGGCCATTTTAACCTGTGTACACAGGCAAAAGTGCCTACAGTGGGCACATGAGCATCATAACTGGACCATAGAAAACAGAAGAAGGCAGCCTGGTCTGGTATGTGTATATCAAGAGAAGTTTCACCAATTAACTTAGTAGATGTAAATGTTACCACATAGAGATAGAACTTTGGTTCATATATAGTGGCATTGACCTCACCCTATAGGGATACCTGTTATGGTCATTTACATACCTTTTATTATTTATAATAAAGGTTACATTTTAGATAAGTGGCCTTTTGGTGCATAGGGAAGTGCACCCCGTCTAGTTCTAGTTGAATTAAAGAATGGTCTCAGGTGTTGACTTGGCATCCAAATTCTCCAGATCTCAATATAATTGAGCATCTGTGGGATATGCTGGGAAAACAAGTCTGATCCATAAAGGACCCACCTCCCAACGTACAGGACTTAAAGGATCTGCTACTGATGACTTGGTGCCAGATACCACAGTATACCTTCAGAAGTCTAGTGGAGTCCATGCCTTGACAAGTTATGGTGCATGATAATAATCTTATTGGCTGATCTTCAATGCATGGTAGCATCATAAAAATTTCCAAATCCAATTAGTCCCAATCTACACTAGAGCAATTTCTAAATTTTTTAAAAAAAGCTATCAAAATCATGGATTAACAGGGAAATCAATGTGATATTGATCCAGAATTTTATGCCTAAGTAACTGAACAAGGTAGATTGCATCTGTGCAGGAAGTTGAAAATGAAAATTGAATGCAGGAAGATAGACATAGTGGCCTAGATATATGCATGATGCAACATATATTCTAGTTAATGGTAATCAAAGTGACACATTTCGAAGTAAGTGATTGATACAATGATAAGTAGGAGGCGGTCAGTCATAGAACATGATGAGATGCGAGTGCTGTGGTGGAAGAATGAGTCACTGTTAGTGAAAGATCTCAGATTTGCGATATTGCTGCTTGTGGGTGACAGTAATGCAGTTTCACAAGATGAATCAGTTGTTGAGCTTTGTATTATTAAGTATATCCAAAATTATGACATTGGGAACAAAAAGCTAATGGGTAGTGGTGCCAAATCCATTTAAATCCATTTAATTATGGACACACATGAATTACTCAGGTTCTGTCACTGGCTAAGTCTGGGTTAAAGAGAGGTTTTAGTGTTCCTTTTCTCTGACTGCATAATAATTTTTGCAGGCAGGTTTTTTTTTTTGGTAGCTAGCTTGAAAGTGTGCCAAGGATCTCTTGTTCTGTTTATCTTCTTGCCCCTGTCATTTTTCTTCTAGTTGCAAACACTTCATAGCAGTTGCCATTGTTGCTTTTTTTTGGGTTTGCTGTAGACACAAACTGGAAATCTTCAGTTGCCTTGCATTGGCTGGGGTTCTGGTGTGTTGCTGTCCTTAAGGAGGAAAGGTCTGCCTCCAGGTGATCAGTACGATTGCTATCTTCTTACACATTGCTATACATTTTCCATAGTTGAGAACTTAAATAGCTCAACATTAGGGGCCACACTTATCAGATGCGCCTTGACATGGTAGTGGGGATTCAACATGTGTTTTCTAATGTATGCAACAAAAACCTCTATTTATTTCTTTTTTGAGACTTTGAAACAGATGATTTCATCTTTTTTTGCTGGCTAGCATGAAAATGTGCACACTGTTTTGCAGTGACCTATGAGTCAGTGAATAAAACCACATTACACATTTAAATTTAGCTCCGAAATGTATTATTCTGAGCCATTTTTTCATTGCCATCTTTGTCCCCACTAGGAAGAATTATATTCACTTCCTGTCAGGACCAGAAATCTCTCCGGAAGTGACAGAGACAAAAAAATTTAAATACATTACTTTGCTGTTGAGTGAGAAAGGGTTAGAATAATGGACTGTCTTATTACTGTCTGTGACTTCCAGTCTTAATGACAACTACCTCCTTTGTGCAAGCTTTACAGGTATGGGAAGTGAGGAAAAATCTTCCAATGGGACCACATGCATTGAAAATATAACATAAATATTATTGTTTCTGACTCTATGCAAAACAAAACAAAAAAGCTTTGCTGGAGTTTGCTTTTAATTACTAAAAGTCATCTTTGAGTGACTCTGACATGAGAGAAGCATGGAGCTGAAATCTCAGGCCTCCTATTGAAAATGCAAGATGCTTGGCTGTTGTTTTCTTTTTTTTTTTTTTTGGTACATACTGCATAGATAGTAAGGTTGCAAAAAGGCACAAGTCAAATTTAAAATAGAGAATTATAGAAATGTTTTTAAAAAAAAAAAAAACACCTACCTGCTTAGAATAATTTTGAAGCGAGAGGCAAATTTTAGTTAGCTGTTTGCAACATATTTCATATTTAGTAGAACAATTTTCCCTGTTACATTTTGGTCTGGTTGTAAACAGACCCCATAGGCCTCCGGTGCTGAACAGAGGACTACAAAGATTTTGTATAATTATAAAGATAGTACTTCTGTAATATCTCTTTATCTGGGCAAACAATTCCGTTTTTTTTTTATACAATATTAATTTTATTCTGTTTTGGGAAAACACAACATCTGATGTGTATAAATTATTTTTGGCATGCAAATCTTACCATGGCAGCTTGGTAGCACTCTGTTCCACCCAGGTCTTCCGTCATCCCCCATGATACATGTAAGGGTAGAATATCCTTGCAGGACATAGCCGGCATCACAGTAGTAAGTAACAGTAGACCCAAGTTTATAATCCATGCCGAGTCTTGTGCCATTCATTATATTACCAGGATCAAAACAGGATTCTCTTAATTTAGCTGTAAATCAAAAGATAGCAAAAACCATCACACAAATGTAAACATTCCATGCAGAAAACATGTCTGTGTGTATTTCTGATCGACATGTAATTAGAACAACTCCATTATCTAGAAAACCACTGTGTTAAGATAGAAAATGCATCGACTTTGAAGAATATGAATGAGGAATGCCTTAAGGATACCCAGAGGCAGGTTAAAGACCTCATAGAATTATTACTTTTTAAGCTACATGCCATTTTCTGTTTTAATATAGAGGCTTCTGGTCTCTGCTTGTCCATGAGACTAAAAAGAGATTGCACTTCTTCTTGCCTTTTTTCTTCTTCTCTTCTTTTGTTTCTTTTTACTCCTTTTTTTCATCCTCACCTTCTTGTCTCCTAGGGTCTCCTTCTTGACCTGTGCCTTCCTCTTGTTTGTTCTCTGGTTATGTTTGGTTTTATCTCATGTTTCCTTTCATGGTTGATACACAGGACTTCTTAAGGACACAGCCACATCCCCTGTCTGTTGGGAACAGTGGAGGCTCCAAAGATAGGTCCCTAATGCGACCACTTACTGACGGATGCACTGAATATCAGTCTGGAACCTTTTGGCCCGCAGACTTACACGTGTACAACCTCCCCTGGCTCGCAGCGGACAACTAGGGTATTTGGACATTAGTGCCACACGAGGCGCATTTACGTCCCTTTTTTTTCTTTATGGGCACAGTTATCGACACATTTATAGTTCACACCACATTGTCCACAAGTGCTGCCTCTGACGCCTATTGGATCTCCCGATCTGACTCTGGAACGACTATTTACACAATTTTCCATCACACATAGTGCAAGTGATTATTGGTCTGTTGTAGCTTTCACCTGGGCCAAGTCTATATCGTTCCTCTCCCTCTAGGTTACTTCTTCGGGGGGTGGCCCCCTCCTCCGGCACAGCTAAATCCCATTGGGGGTGCAGGGGGGGCTGACATCCTCTTCGCCCATGATTGAGGCAAGAATGTGGACTGTGTCAGAGTCCGTCAGGAGACCACAGTTTGCTATAGTCTTTCTGATAATTATTATTTGTACTTTATGAACTTTTATGTGCATACACAACGTTTTTCATTTTGTACCTGTGTATCTATGTTGTCTTTGATAAACTTAATAAAAAACTATTGAATGTAAAAAAGAGATTGCACATTCATATTTTAAAGTTCATGGCCATCAGCGATGAGCCTGGTTTTTCTTGGGTCAAACTAATAGCATCACCCAAAGAAGAACAAATGGATGGGCTAACCCATTTTTGCTTTCATAATATTATACATTTTTATGAGAAAATATTTTGGGGGCATTGAGTATGTGATTGGGTCTCATCTAGTTATAGGTATGAACAGCCAGATAAGATGTCAACACAGTTAAACTATTCCATTATCACTATACCCACCAAAAATTGCATTTTATCAGGAGAACGTCTCTACCCTAAGTGCCGCCTTCAGTGCAGCCTTCAGCAGAAATCAGTTGATCTAATAGAGGCAATAAACAAACAACCTGATTTATCTTCTTTTGAACATATTTTGGATATGATGGACTGAACTATTATTGTGGGTGGCTTAATATCTTGAATAACCAATGCAGGCTAGAAATACATTCTTCAAGAAGCTTTCAAAAACTTAATCATATGTCCATTCAGAATACAGGAAAGAAGAGCTTTCAAAAACGTAATCATATGTCCATACAGAATACAGGAAAGAAGCCCCAGAAACGGGGGGAAAGTCATACAGTATGCATTAGTACATTTAAATAATACCATTGAATAAAATAGTTTTAAATCACACAAAGGTATAATAATTCACTTAAAGTACCCTCTAAAATAAATATATTAGATAAGGTACATGCTGTATGTTTTAAACTCACCTTTGTATTCCAAATGAAAGCCAGTGAAGCTAACAGATCCATCACTTCGAAAAGCCAAATGCATGTTGTTTGAACCACTTTCAATTCTTTCTGGTAACTTGCTGTCCTGAAAACTTCCAATCAGGGGACTGTTGCCATCAGTGCCATCGTAAATATACAAGAAGTCATAATTAGGTTCAATGCTGAAGCTGCAAAAAAAGAAGGAGGGCAATCTTTTATTAAATATATTGACACACTCATTTTATAATACTGTATTTAATAGGATGCTTGGAGCATTTAAAAGAGACACAAGCCAGAGGTTCTTGGCAGAACATTATAAATGGAGAGGCTTTTACCTCAGGATCTAAGCCAACTTTTCTAGAATTCTGTTTTTTTTGTGTTTTTTTTAAGATTTTTGCTTTTAAGGTCAGAGACAAACAAAAAAGAAAACAAAAAGAATTGGGTGAGTCATTTATGATGCGAGAAGGGGTTTTAAAACCCACATAGTTAGCTGGAAACAATGCAATTAATAAGAGAGCAGCACAGGCAAGGTCAGGGTTTGCAAATACCTTTATTTTTTAACTGTACCCAGACCCATGCTTCTTTTAGAAGATATTGTTTTGTTGGAGGACACTCAAACATCCATTATTTCTTGTAACTTATTATAAATTATTCTCTAGGATTATACACCCTGCTACAGTAAAGTTTTTTTTTTCTTATAACTCTATGAGAGACCCCTTTGTCCGTTGCTCAAAGTACAATATTATAAAATGTAATCCAGCAAGTAAGATTGCTTTTAACAGACAAATTAATAGGAAACCTTAACCATAACATGTGCTTCTCCACACTATAACACCTAATTACTTTCTGATAAGCAGATGTAACCTATTAATTAGATTTCTTTTCTCTCCTGTCCATCACAAGTCAGCAATATGGTGATTAAGGATAACAAACTCATATGAAATATAGAAGCAATTAGCAATCTATTACACATTCACTCGGGAATACTGTAAATATACAAAACCTACAGTGGGAATACATCCCTGAACATAATATGCATAACCAACAGACATGTTTTTCAATGTCCAAGCCTATTAAATCTCCCTTTAGGACTGAGTACACTACATTAACTAAATATAATATATTAACTAAAGTGATCCAAGTCTATAGTTAATATCCATAAATTGTGCTGCTTAATTTATTTCCAAACAATGAGAAGTTTTACCCTAAAAGGATAATTGAGTATATTTAATTGTATGCCATGCAGAACACTTTCTGATATGCATACAATATGCCAGTTTGTTTTAAAATGCAAGGATTTTGCTAAAGTTATGCAGTTGAGATAATCACTCTATAAAGGAGGGTTTTTAATACCACTACTGACACCAGGGGTAGGGGGGTTTGTTATTACTGCCCCTACCACCAGTGAAGGGGGTTTTATAGTGCTGCCACTAAGAATGGGCTCAGGCGTGTCCGTAGCTCCACATGGTCGAGCCCACCAGGAAGCTTACACTGCTCAGTGCTACAGCGCTACTGTGAGACATTTCCCGATCCATGGCTGCACAGATCAGGAAATGTCTCACTTCCTGTGATTAGCACTGCACAGTGTAAGCTTCCCCACGGGCTCGGGCATGTGGAGCTGCGAACAAGCCTGAGCCCATCCTTAGCTGCCACTGACATGAAGGAAGGTGGGTTTATTATTAATGCTACTGACACCAATGCTGGGCATTTATTATTACTGCACTGACACAAATGAGGTGGGGTGAGATTAATATTACTAACATTGATGTGCTATCAAGCTAGTGAAAGCACAAGGAGTACAACAAAGCTTTTGTAAGGAGTGTGGAAAAAAGCTTCTTTGTTGTATTTATACTGGTCTCTTTTACTACATAACCTTCTCCATTCCTGTTCCTTTTCCCTAATTCATTCAAGATTATTGTCAGACAAAGAAAGTTTATTCAGACAAGCAGTAAATCTGTATGTATAAGCAAAACTTTTTTTTTAGATTTGAAAAATATACTTTGAAGCTCTGTCAGTCTTGTTGACCAGATGACAATTGTCTTTGGAAAAAAAAAATAATAATTAGAAATCCAACATTTTTCAGTTGTCAGAAGAGGATAAATCTTCCAATGGGGCTATTCATCCTGGTTTTAACTGTCCAAGTCAGGATTTCCCACATTTTGCAGAGATTTACACTTCTTTTCTAACATTTCTATGGGACTTGAAGTGAAAGGAAATCTTACTAACAGGACAGAATAAAAACTAAAAGGGCTTAGTGTATCGGCTGCAAATACACTTTTTGGATATATTAACTACTTCAGCCCCTTAATGACCAGGCAATTTTTTGCAATACGGCACTGCGTCGCTTTAACTGACAATTGTGGTGGACATGCAACATTGTATACGTGGTATTTGATCACCTATGCAGTTTTTATTTTTTGTGCTATTAACCAAAAAAATACAATTTTGAAAAAATATTTTTTTAATTTTTGCTATAATAAAAAATCCCCAAAAAATAAAGTAAAAAAAAAACGAATTTCTTCATCAGTTTAGACCAATATGTATTCTTCTACATATTTTTGGTATTTTTTTTTTAGCACTAAGCGTATATTCATTGGTTCGTGCGAAAGCATCTGCAAAATAGGGGATATAATATAATAATAAAAATAATATTATTATTTTTTTTACTTGTAATGACGGTGATCAGCGATTTTTAGGAGGACTGCGACATTGCGGTGGACAGATTGAACAGTTTTGACACTTTTTTGGGACCAGTCACATTTATATAGCAATCAGTGCTAAAAATAGCCACCAATAACTGTATAAATGACACTGGCAGGGAAGGGGGTTAACACTAGAGGCAATCAAGGGGTTAAGTGTTCCCTAGGGAGGTTTTTCTAACTGTGGGGGGGAGTGGACTGACAGAGAATACAGAGAGATCGCTGTTCCTGATCACTAGGCACAACAGATCTCTCTCTCTTTCCCCGTCAGAATGGGGATCTGTTTGTTTACATTGACAGATCCCAATTCTAGCTCTCTGTGGAGCGATCGCTGGTGGCCGGCAGAGATTGCGCGCATTTGGCTCCAGCGTCACATTGTGGGTGCCTGCTATTGCTCTTAAAGTGGCTGATGTACAGCTACAGCGATTTGCGCTGCCATGCCAACCTGCCACAGTATAATGACGGCTGCTGGTCGGCAAGCGGTTAATCTAATCTAGTGTTTGGGACAGTTTACTTTAAATGAATTATTATGAAGAAAATCTGTTTAACCTTATTGGAAATCTAAAGGTTCAGTTCATTGATATAGATAGAAGGTTTCACTACCATGGGTTTGCAGCGAATCCTCGGAATTCACAAAGTTCCTGAAATGTAGAATATTGTAGAAAATGTAGAATAGCCTTTAATCTAGGTCAGTCACAAGAGCTATTATCTTAAATGATTGGATGACCTAGCCTTATTTCTATAAGGTGGACTAGGCGCAGCCATGATGTCAGTGTATGTTGGAGTTGTTGGGAAGAGGGGACAATTCTGGGCAGAGAGAAATACATTTTTGTCTTCTTTTCTTTCCAATTTTGGCATTGGTACACATCCCCCACTTTTAACTTTGGCTGTTGCTTTTGCAAATTTTCTCTCACTTCCTGCATGTACCAGTGTCACAGTGCCAGAAAGTGAAAGGATAGTAGAAAAAAACAGCCAGGGATCCCTATGCTTCCCCAGTCTAGCCAAAATTTAAAAAAAGGTTAAGCTTGACTTAAGCTTTAACTTACTCATCTTACTTTTGGCAATTGAATCAATTCAGCACATGTGCTTTGATCAAAGTCTAAAAAATTGTATTTCCACAGTAGAAATATGTACAGATTTTGATTAGCCCTTTGTCATTTATTTTTTAAGCTTGTTGGTGTTGAAAGATGACACATTGTTATTTTTTCTTCAGATACGCTTTCATTTTTCCTTATGCTTTCTTTGCTAGGGATTTTAATTTTGATTGTTGATATGATTCAACTCGAACATAGACTGAGGTGTACTTGGTTTTATTGAATTTCTAATTCAGTTCCTATATTGTCACTTTTTATGTATGAATTTATTATCTGTCCATCACATTAAAGTTATGGTGAATTTAATTCAAAGCTGGGGGTTGCAGTGCTACATAAATTCATACTATGAATTTAAGATCAGGAAATTCAGGAAATCAGAAAAACCAGTGATCAATCAAGAATAGTACAATTCTCTGCAAATCAATTCCATAATGATCATCTCTAGAGACCTTCTTGTGCAAAAAAGTACCACGACAGGTGTCTATCGCAAATAAAATTATGTGTAGGGATGTTTTGAAATTTGTTTCCCTGAACTGTGCTACCACATACCTAGTAAACTACTAACCTCTAACTCCCGAATGGGCTCTTTTTGGCCTATTTGATTTTCCAGGCATTAAAATCTCAAGGGGCTGCTTACTAACATATCCCTTGTGGCACAGAAAACTATTTTACAAAAGTGGATCTACCCAGAACCCCCTACTATTTATTTATCAATATCTAATTTATTCTACGTTTTTCACATGGAATGGGTGGAAGCCTCCCTGTGTAAGGAATTACAGGTTCACAATTTCTTCCACATTTGGGAATCTTTCATTCAAACCTTGCCTGTAGAAACTCAACAATCTATAATGCAATTCTTTCAACATACTCAGTGGTATCTACTCAGACACCTAGCCAATAATCCTCCAACTGACATCACATGCCTCTCTTAAATTTAATTACACACGTTAATCTAAAAATTGAGGCATCACCCTCTTCCCTTTGCTTGCTACTTACTAGTCCAACCACCATCCATTAAAATAGTTTTTAATTTACACCACTAGACCCAGCACTGCTAGGTCTCTCTCGACTTATACTAACATACTTTATCTTGTCTTTCTTGATTTAATTTGTCAGCCAAATTCATTCTCACAATAAAATGGCATTAAAAAAAAAAAAGTAAAGTGATGGTGCACAAACTGCTATCAAAGTACACTAAATAAATATTTTTTAATTACCCTAGGTGCACTCCCCAAAGGAAGAAAATAAAGATGCAGATCGTTTTGCTTAAGCAGCTCAATTAACAAATTGACTTCTTCATCCAGCGAAATTTCGGCAACAGCAAAATCAGAATTTTATGACATAATCGATTTAGCTAAAATCCCCCAATTTTTCCCCAGTAATGTGAGTGTCATGCATTCTTCAAAATAAAAAAACAAAATATCTGCGCTTGGCTAGAAAATATTTGGCTGGCAGCCAGCACCAATAGGTTTGATCATACACCCAAAAACAAGTACAATACACAGAGGGTTCAGGGCCAAGTGTTAACAAGACTCCTGAAAAGCACTTCATATAAAGTCCACCAACTGTAGATGGTAAAGATTAGTGTTGAGCGAACCTGAACTGTAAAGTTCGGGTCCGTACCGAACTTTAGCTTTTTGCGCAAAAGTCCGGGTTCGGGTTCGGGTTCGGCAATCTAATTACGCAGTTAGAAATGCTTCAGGGGCCAGCCAATCACCTTTTGATTAGCTGGTGTGCCCTTAGAAGCCATCATAGCCATGCCTAATGGCATGGCTGTGATTGGTCAGTGCAACATGTGACCCAGCTTCTATATAAGCTAGAGGCACACAGCACACACGTCACTCTGCTTCAGAATAGATAGGGAGAGGATCTTGGCTGCTGCTGTTGCTAATAGGGAGATATTGTAAAATACATGAGGTAGTCCTGATTCTGCAATCTGAGGGAAAAGATAGAGAGATAGTGTAGTGTAGGGCCAGGTTCCTGTTGGTGCTTTCAGGGAGAGAGATATATTATATAGGAGTCCAGATTCAGAGATTAAAATCAGCGATCTGCATAGGTTTACCTGTTTGTGTTGCAGTGCACAGTCTTTTTACACTGCCATGAGCTCAGTGTCAGAGAAAATCTAACTTTTATCTGCAAGCTCAGTGCACCATTGAGAGATACACCGTTTCCATACTGTGGGTGTATTCTGCTCTTTGAAAAAGATCCATTTAGGGGGGGAAAAAAGGCACTTTATTGTGCTCTTTTCCAAAAGACCCATAGGGCAAAAAAAAAAAAAATTGCATTTTATTTTGCTCGTGCAAAAAAAGACCCGTTTAGGGCAAAAAAATAAAATAAAAAATTTGCACTTTAATGTATGCTTGCAAAAAGAGCCATTCAGGGGCACAAAAAATAGTTTGCAGTGTGTTATACATATGTGGAGGTGTGTGAAATAAACAATTTCTATATAGTTTTCTCCTACTGTGCTATACAAAAAAACCAAATTTTTTTTTGAATAGCATTTTCTGCAGTTCTGTAGCTGTGCGATTCAGCGGTTACGTACTGTGGGTGTGTTCTGCTCTTCCAAAAAACGCCATTTAGGGGCACAAAAAATTGTTTGCAGTGTGTTATACATATGTGGAGATGTGTGAAATAAACAATTTCTATATAGTTTTCTCCTACTGTGCTATACTAAAAAAACAAATTTTTTTTTGAATAGCATTTTCTGCAGTTCTGTAGCTGTGCGATTCAGCGGTTACGTACTGTGGGTGTGTTCTGCTCTTCCAAAAAACGCCATTTAGGGGCACAAAAAATAGTTTGCAGTGTGTTATACATATGTGGAGGTGTGTGAAATAAACAATTTCTATATAGTTTTCTCCTACTGTGCTATACTAAAAAAACAAATTTTTTTTTGAATAGCATTTTCTGCAGTTCTGTAGCTGTGCGATTCAGCGGTTACGTACTGTGGGTGTGTTCTGCTCTTCCAAAAAACGCCATTTAGGGGCACAAAAAATAGTTTGCAGTGTGTTATACATATGTGGAGGTGTGTGAAATAAACAATTTCTATATAGTTTTCTCCTACTGTGCTATACTAAAAAAACATTTTTTTTAATAGCATTTTCTGCAGTTCTGTAGCTGTGCGATTCAGCGGTTACGTACTGTGGGTGTGTTCTGCTCTTCCAAAAACACCCATTTAGGGCAAGATCCTAAATTTGGAAAATATGAGGAGAAGGTCAAAGGGACGTGGTGGCCCCGGTCGTGGTGCTGCTGGTGGAGCTCCTGTTGCAGGGAGAGGACGTGGTGGATCTGTGCCAGATACACGCACAAGTGAAACACCTTCCTCAGGTGCGAGTAGGCGACCGAGCCTGCGGCGGTATTTTGTCGCGCCTAATGAGGCTGTACGAATGTTTAGGCCAGGACAAGTACAGGCGATAGTAGATTGGGTTGCTGACAGTGCCTCGGGTTCCTTCACATTGTCTCCCACCCACTCTTCTGATGAAAGATCAGAGTTGGCACCTGAAACCCATGTCCATCAGTCTTTCACCTCACCCCCTTGCAAATCAGCCAAGCAGTCTGAGCCCCAAATCATGCAGCAGTCTCTTCTGCTTTTCGATGACTCTGTTAGCAGGGTTTCCCAGGGCCATCCACCTAGCCCTGCCCCAGAAGTGGAAGAGATTGAGTGCACCGATGCCCAACCACTTATGTTTCATGATGAGTACATGGGAGGACCATCGCAGTACGTCTCGGATGATGACGAAACACAGGTGCCAACTGCTGCTGCTTTCGCAATTGTGCAGACAGACAAGGAGGGCAGGGGTGAAGACTGGGTGGAAGATGATGTGGAGGACGATGAGGTCCTCGACCCCACATGGAATCAACGTTATGCAGGTGACCAGTGTAGTTTGGAGGAAGAGGCGGTGGTCGCACAGAGCCACCAGCACAGCAGAAGAGGGAGCAGGGTGCAAAAGCGGAGCGTCCGTCCCCTAGACAGTATGTCTGCTACTGCCCAATGCAGCAAGGGACCGAGCACACCAAAGCCAGGTCCAAGGAGTTCCCTAGCGTGGCAGTTCTTCACACAATGTGCTGATGACAAGACACGAGTGGTTTGCACGCTGTGCAATCAGAGCCTGAAGCGAGGCATAAACGTTCTCAACCTGAGCACAACCTGCATGACCAGGCATCTAAGTGCAAAGCACGAGCTGCAGTGGAGTAGACACCTCAAAAACCAAGAAAGGTCTCTGGCTCCTCCTGCTTCCTCTTCTGCTGCAGTCTCGGCCTCTTCATCCACCTCTGTAGTGACAGTGGCACCTGCCACCCCGCAAACAGAGGATCTGCCAGCAACACTACCACCTGGGTCACCAACCATCTCCACAATGTCCCATGGAAGCGTTCAGCTCTCTATCTCCCAAATATTGGAGCGGAAGAGGAAGTACCCCCCTAGCCACCCGCGATCCCTGGCCCTGAATGCCAGCATTTCAAAACTCCTGGCCTTTGAAATGCTGTCATTCCGTCTGGTGGAGACGCAGAGTTTTAAAAGCCTGATGGCATTGGCTGTCCCACAGTACGTCGTGCCCAGCCGCCACTACTTTTCCAGGCGAGCCATCCCTTCCCTGCACAACCAAGAGGGGGAAAAAATCAGGTGTGCACTGCGCAGCGCCATCTGTGGCAAGGTCCACCTAACTACGGATGCGTGGACCAGTAAGCACGGTCAGGGACGTTATATCTCCCTAACAGCACACTGGGTAAATGCAGTGGCGGCTGGGCCTGAAGCAGATAGCAGTTTGGCGCATGTCCTTCCACCACCGAGGATTGCAGGGCGCTTCAGTTTGCCTCCTGTTGCTAACTCCTCCTACTCCGCTTCCTCATCCTCTACCGCCTCCTCATCCGGTCAGCGTAACACCTTCACCACCAACTTCAGCACAGCCAGGGGTAAACGACAGCAGGCAGTTTTAAAACTTTCCTGTTTGGGGGAAAAACCCCACACCGCGCAGGAGTTGTGGAGGGACATGGAACAACAGACCAATGAGTGGTTGCTGTCAGTGAGCCTCAAGCCCGGCCTGGTGGTGTGCGATAATGGGCGAAATCTCGTAGCAGCTCTGGGCCTAGCCGGTTTGACGCACATCCCTTGCCTGGCGCATGTGCTGAACTTGGTGGTCCAGAGGTTCCTTAAAAATTACCCCAATATGCCAGAGCTGCTGCAGAAAGTGCGGGCTGTGTGTGCGCACTTTCAGCGTTCTCACCCTGCTGCTGCTCGCCTGTCAGCGCTGCAGCGTAACTTCGGCCTTCCCGCTCACCGCCTCATATGTGACATGCCCACAAGGTGGAACTCCACCTTGCACATGCTGGCCAGACTGTGCGAGCAGCAGCAGGCGATAGTGAAGTTTCAGCTGCAGCAATCACGCGTGAGTCGCCCTGCGGAACAGCACCACTTCACCACCAATAACTGGGCCTCCATGCGAGACCTGTGTGCCTTGTTGCGCTGTTTCGAGTACTCCACCAACATGTCCAGTGCCAATGACGCCGTTCTCAGCGTTACTATCCCAGTTCTATGCCTCCTTAAAAAAACGCTTCGGGCGATGATGGAAGAGGATGTGGCACAGGAGGATGAGGAGGAGGAGGAGGAAGCGGGATCATTTCAAAGGCTTTCAGGGCAGTCTTTCACAAGTGGCTACGAGGGTGGGTTCCTGCACCAACAAACGCCAGGTACACAATTGTCCGGCAGAAAGGGCACAGTTCTGGAGGATGACGAGGTGGAGGAGGAGATGGAGGAGGAGGAGCCATTTTCACAGCAGGGTGGCACCCAGACCAGCTCGTGGCCATCACTGGTGCGTGGCTGGGGGGATACAGAGGACACAGACGATACACCTCCCACAGAGGACAGCTTTTCTTTGCCTCTGGGCAGCCTGGCACACATGAGCGATTACATGCTGCAGTGTTTCCGCAATGACCGCGGAGTTGCCCACATTTTAACTGGTGCTGATTACTGGGTGGCCACCCTGCTGGATCCGCGTTACAAGGACAACGTACCGTCCTTAATTCCCTCACTGGAGCGGGATCGTAAGATGCGCGAGTACAAGCGCACGCTGGTAGACGCGCTGCTGGTGGCATTCCTGACAGCGGGCGTACTGTGGAAGCACAAGGCGAAGGCAGAGGAGGAGGAAGAGGTCGCCAACGCAGCCGGGGCACCGGCAGCACCTCAGAAGGCAGGGTTAGCATGGCTGAAATGTGGAAAAGCTTTGTCAGCACGCCACAACAACCAGCACCACTAGCTGAGATGGAACGTCTTAGCAGGAGGCAGCATTTCACCAACATGGTTGAGCAGTATGTGTCCACAGGCCTACACGTACTGGATGACGGGTCTGCCCCCTTTAACTTCTGGGTCTCCAAATTGGGCACATTGCCTGAGCTTGCCCTTTATGCCTTGGAGGTGCTGGCCTGCCCTGCAGCCAGTGTATTATCTGAACGTGTATTTAGCACGGCAGGGGGCGTTATCACAGACAAGCACAGCCGCCTGTCCAGAGCCAATGTGGACAAGCTCACGTTCATTAAAATGAACCAGGCATGGATCCCACAGGACTTGTCCGTACCTTGTGCAGAATAGACATGTATACCGGTGTTGTGACAAAAACTGTCCGGCCATCGGATTGTGTCCGGCCCATACTGCGAAGGCGCAGCGCTTGCGCAGTACAGAGGACAAGGAGATTCACAAAATCTCCGAAGATGAACGGCGCCTGCGCCGTGAGTGCAGGTTCAAGCCCCACCATCCAAGTGGACATACGGTAGCACATAGTAACAGGGCCCTTCACGGGCTCGGTTCGATCGCCACGCTTCGGGCACGGCCTCACTTGGCTCGGCTTGAACCACGGATGGTGTGGCCTTCACCTGAACTCACCACGCAGGCGCCGTTCGTCTTGGGAGATTTTCGAAATCCCCTTGTCCTACATACTGAGCAAGCGCAGTACAGGGTGGACACTATTTGACGGGGGACAGAATTCGACACATCACCGGCCTTACCCAGCCATTGTTGTATTTTTGAACCAGTGTTGGCTACCTCGTCCTCCTCCACCGCCGCTTCCACCTACACAGCCACATCCACCGCCACCTCAACCTCCTACTCCATATGGACCTCGTCCTCCTAGGTCAAGATTATAATTTTTATTTTATTTTTTTGTAGCGCACAGATCCTTTCCCCCTTACCTGCCTTTATGTTGTTGGCTCCTCGCAGGAGGGAGAAAGGCACACCGCACTACCAGCCCGTACCCTCCTATATAAAGAGGTTGAGCGGTGTACTTGACGGGCCGTGTCCACAGCCGGAGTCAAAACTCCTCCAGAGGATGATTCTCACCTCTACTGTAGGTAGAGGCAAGTCCTTTAATTCCCAGTAAAGTCAATGTCCACACCAGCTGAAATTACAACTCTTATTCTCTCATGGCAAAATAAACTCTACTCGGATAGAAAAGGTTAGAGCAAAGAAACAGGACAGCTTAAGGTGTGGAGGAGGTCCAGGCACAAACGTAGCACATTCACTTCACTGCTTAGGTTTCTCAAACAGTTTTAGGTGCACGGTCTCTGCCACAGACCTTGAGGTTGGTCTCCGCCACAGACCGGGTGTACAAGGCCCCTGCCACGGACCTGGAGAATTTTGGTCTCTGCCACAGACAAGGGTGTATAAGGCCCCTGCCACGGGCCGGGTGAATAAGGCCTCTGATACAGTCAAGATGACCTTGAGCTTCTCCTTCTACGAACCTAGCCCATATCAAGAGGAAGACATCTCTCCAGGGAGTCAACAGACCCTTCCTTCACCGTGACTCCCGCATCGGTCCATCAGAATGATCCTCCCTTCCCTGGAACATGGTCCCCTACACGAGGCGGCACCCTAAGACTCCTCGACCCTTAGCGGACTCCAGACGAAGGCTCTGGACTCCAGGCTTTACTCCCGCACCTAGGCCTCCATACCCAGGGCAGCAGGAACTCCAGGATAGTACCTCACCCCGGGCTAAAGGTACCCGAGATGGAACAGGAACACATGCACCCAGGCCGAAGGCACCTGGGCGTGGACCCCACTGGACATCAGCCCCAACGCGAAAGGTCTGCCCCTTTTATATGCTCTCCCGGCATGCACAGCAGGTTCCCCGCCCCGCTGTACTACTGCCAAGAGGGGACACAAAAGGCACAGCACTGTATCGGCGGTTCAACCCTAGCCTACCATGGCAGAGCCACCTGTAGGCCGCAGGGAACTGCACACCAATACTGTCCCCCGAGGACAAAATGGTCCATGAATCCTACAGAATTAGGGTGCTTGAGCCTATTTACCACTCAAACACTTCCCTTAAATTTAGCACCCGCTACATTTTTATTTCAAAGTATTTTATTTTCCCACTAGCTTATCCATTAAATTGAATCATTTATTCCAGAAAGGGCGTATTCTGGGGCATTCCCACCATATGTGTGGCATCGTGCCGTTGAGTTTCTGAGGTTCTTAATGACTTCCCGTACCTCTTCTGCTGAAAAGGGGGCCTCCAGCATATTTTTTTATTTTTTTTATGTTATTTTAAGTTATTTCCCTATCCACATTTGTTTGCAGAGCACTTGCCATGCTCTTAACAACATTTTGCTGCCATTTGCAGCCCTCTAGCCCTTTCCATTACTTTTTTATAGCCTTTTTAGTCCTTAGAAGTCCGGGTCTCCATTGACTTCAATGGGGTTCGGGTTCGGATTCGGGTTCGGGTTAAAGTTCGGTCCCGAACCCAAACTTTTTTCCGAAGTTCGGCCGAACCCGTCGAACCCGAACATCCAGGTGTCCGCTCAACTCTAGTAAAGATGATAAAAAAGATACCCACACCAACTGTAGTGAAAAGCATGGTAAATGCACTTGTCACCGCTGTGGGAGAAAGGGCAATCCTGCTTACCAGAATGTGTTTACCCTCAAGTTATAGAGAGGTCAATAAACACATATGTAGAGAACAGGGCAAGATGAATGGACCACTGGGCACCCGCTGTAAACCTCACTGTGACTCCTAAGAAAGATGTAACCCACAATCCCAAGGCAGGAAGCTCGTACTCCAAACGATAAGTGCATAGAAAATGGCATTTTACCTGCTTGTCTCTCCACAATGAGAGAACCACCTTTGTTCAGTCATTCATGGTAACTATATTCGTCCCCTGTGTTCTGGATAACTAATTTTCAGAGCCTTTCCTAAGGAGCCACAGTGAGGTTAAAAGCAGGTGCCCAGTTGTCCATTCATCTTGCCCTGGTCTCTACATATGGGTTTATTGACTATAACTTGAGGGTCAACGCATTCTGGTAAGCAGGATTGCCCTTTCTCCCACAGCGGTGATGAGTGCATTTACCATCCTTTTCACTATAGTTGGTGCAGGGATCTTTTTATCATCTCTATCATCTTTACCATCTACAGTTGGTGGACTTTATATGAAGTGCTTTTCAGGACTCTTGTTAAAACTTAGTTGGCGCGGGGTGCGTGGCCTGACATAGCATGGAGTAGGACGTGCATGATTTGAGCTCCATCCAATACTCCTGTACAGCCCATCCTGCTCACCAGTATAATCCTGCACCAGCCCAGCGGGACCCCCTGGGGACCCTGAACATCCGTGGCCGCAAATCCACCATCCTCCGCTCGTACGGCGGCCTCCGCAGGGCCGCAATCCCGATCGCGGGTGCCGCATTTAGGAAAGCCCGCGGCTTCGGCCTAGCCCTGGAAGTCGGCGGCCATCTTGCTCCACCCGACCTGCCGCCTGTGCTGCTTCCTGGCCCTCCTGCTCTCAGGTAACAGCCTGCAGGGGCCCACCGAGTCCCCCTGAGGACCCCACACACCCACAGAGGCGGATTTATCAGCCTCTGACTGCGCGGCCGCCACGTTCAGGAAAGGCCCCGGCTTTGGCCTAGTGCTGGTCGGCGGCCATCTTGCTTCACCCGGCATGCTGACTGGTGACTCTTCCCGGCCCACCAGCCCTACAGCTCCCTACCATTCGGTATAGCCTGAGCTGCCTGCTTTGGAGGGGGGAGGGACCACAGCGGATACCTACCATGACTCCGCCAAAAACGCCAAAGGCCGCCCTGGCGAAATTGGACCAGTACCGCCGCCGGGAGGAGGAAGGAGATGGCGGCGCTGCAGGCGGTGAGCAGGACGATACGGGAGGCGACACAGCTAAACTGCTCGAGGTGATCACATACTGCCGGACGTCCCTGACGGCGCAAATAGAGGGGGTCAAGGTGGACCTTTCACTCATGCGACAAGACTTCCAAAAACTTTGTGAGCGTGTCACGACAGCCGAAACTCGCATTGGAGAGGTGGAGGACACCGTTACGCCGCTCCAAGTCAGCTCGGATCGAATGCAGCTCCAAATCAATCAGATTCTAAGCAAGCAAGATGATATGGAAAATAGGCTCCGGAGGTGCAACCTCCGTTTCATCGGGCTCCCCGAGGGAGCTGAGGGCAAAGATCCTACCACCTTCTTGGAGAAACTCCTTGTTTACACCTATGGCCGCGAGGCCTTCTCCCCCACCCTGGCGGTGGAGAGGGCTCATCGTATGCCTGCCAGATCTCCTCCTCAGGGGGCTCCCCCCCCGCACGTTTATAGCAAAATTATTGAACTACAAAGATAGAGATGCGGCGCTGCGCATGGCCAGGGAAAAAGGTAACATCCACCTTGGAAACTCCAAGATCGCTATCTTCCCCGACTTTTCTGCCGAGGTGCAGCGCCGCCGCCAAGGCTTCATGGAGGCGAAGAGGAGGCTCCGGATACAACATCTTAAATACTCTATGCTATTTCCAGCTCGTCTTAGAGTCGAAAGGGACGACCGTGTGTTCTTCTTTGAGGATCCTCAGGAAGTCATTGCCTGGTTGGAGCGTCCGGGGCCCGCCAGAGGGGCGGCGGAGTGACCTGACCGAGCATGTTCATCAGCACTATTGATTGCCTGTCATCATCACCAGCACATTATACGCCGCAGCGGGAGTCTGCAAATCCTGGTATGTTACCCCCTTTTGTTGTCTCCCCTTTACTGCCCGCGGCGCATACCCTATTGCTCCTTACCCCTGGGACCCCCTTTTGCCTGCCCCTGCTATAATCCTCTTTCAATTGTAACCTGCAGAGGGGGTCTCCCATACTCAGAGCCCCCACTGACTGGTTGATCCATGTAACTACCCTGGAGACTGTAATTGCGGAGCACAATCAGTCCTACACTCCACATGCCTAACACAGCGAATTTTCGCCCCCCAGCAACCGGAACACGCATATCTTTATTATGTGACTGCAGAACTTTATATACCATCGACCCCGCACTGTACTTCTGGTTCACAGTACAAGAAGAGCCTGTTGCTCTTTATTTGCGGGCATTGGATCTTCCACACCTTCCATGTGAAGCCATCGCTGCAGATCTTTTACGTAACAGCAAGATATTTTGGTTTTATCTGCTACCGGTTGTTACTTTCTTTTGGTTTTGGGAACATACCCGCATCAGTTGGGGAAGATGCAGGGTGGGGAGGGGGGGAGGGGGAGGTTTGTTTTTTCTTGATGGAATGCAATACAACGAAGTGCATGCTAACATTGATACTGCATAGATGGCAAACCTTGTATTCATGTAATGCTACTGTCCCACGATATGTTTTAATGTTTGAATTATGGCATCGATAAAACTGCTCACTTGGAATGTGCGTGGGCTTGGGGACAAGGTAAAGAGATCTGCAGTTTTCTCATTTCTCAAAAAACAACGAGCCGACATTGTGGTGTTAGTGGAGACACACATTGAGGGTCGGCTCCAGATGGCACTCCGCCGGCCATGGATTGGGTGGGCATATCATTCATCCCACTCGTCCCACGCCCGCGGAGTCTCAGTTTTGATTGCCAAGACGGTACATTTTGAGCTGTGTGATGTTCAGTCTGACCCACAGGGGCGCTATGTCTTTCTTTCGGTTAAATTGTATGGTGAACCTTTCCTACTGATGGCATTCTATGTACCTCCACCATTTAGTTCTACTATAGTCACAGAGGGCTTGCTATATATGACTCATCATCCTTCGATTCAGGCGGTGTGGCTGGGGGATTTTAACGCTACGTTGAACCCTACATTAGACAAACTGTCGCCCTCGCCATTATCTACTACAGCTCCAACCCACACTAGATTCTCCCGACTTATCTCTTCCTTTTATCTCACTGACACCTGGCGGTTTTAAATTCCCGCTCACTCGAGCTTACTCCTGTTTCTCAACTACCCATAACACCATGTCCCGTATAGATTTTATATTTATTTCTAGTACCCTTGCCCCAAGATTATTGGGAGCTGAATTTGCCCCCAGATTACTTTCAGACCATAGCCCATATTTCATTAGCCTCTCCATCCCATTAGACAAACCGCCCCGTACATGGCGCCTGAATCCGTTTTGGCTCACCCTGTTGTCGGAGGATGACGAGCTTGGTAACAGTTGGAGAACTTACTTTTTAGAGAATGACGGATCTGCATCCCCAAACGTAGTATGGGAAGCCTTCAAACTGCATGCACGTCTGACTCTGACCTCCTTTATCAACAGGCTGAAGGCTAATTCATCAGCCATGCTGGACGGGGCAATGCAGGATCTGTCCTCCTCTGAACAGGGGTACATGTCGAACCCCTCTCCTGATGGAGCTGCCCGACTCAGGTTACAAGCCAGGGTGGTTAATCAGCTACAACACGAGACGGCCAGGAAAAAACTTTTCTTTGCCAGACAAAAATTGAATGAACATAGTGAGAGAGCGGGTAAACTGTTGGCCTACTTAGCACATAGTGAGGATAGACCCCCTACTGTCATTTCCCTCACTGGTCCTAATGGGGAAAAGATTACGGAACCCCAGGCTGTCACTTCCAAATTTAGGGACTTCTTTTCTCAACTCTATACGTCCCAGGTTTCTACCACTGACTCTCAATTGGAAGATCTACTGGCGGAAATCATCTTTCCACAGCTAGACGATGCCCAAATGGCTATGCTAGACGCACCTCTTACACTCGACAAAATAACCACAGCGATTGGGAGCTTCGCCAGATCCAAGGCCCCGGGTTCAGATGGGTTGCCCATAGAATTTTACGCCCAATACATCAAGATACTTGCCCCCAAGTTATTATCCCTCTTCAACCATCTATTTGACAATTTCACCTTACCCCCATTGCTTGGGCGAGGCGGTAATTATCCTCATACCTAAGCCAGGCAAGGACCCAGGCCTCCCGGAATCTTATAGACCAATATCGCTCCTCCAGGTAGACATAAAGATTCTGGCTAAAGTACTTGCCCTACGCCTTAACCAAGTGATTCTAACCCTGATCCATGCTGACCAAGCTGGATTTATGCCGGGGCGTAACACCTCCTTCAACCTCAGAAAATTGTATATTAACTTACAAGCGACACATACTAATGTTGGGTCCCGGGTGGTGGTGGCTTTGGATACTGCCAAGGCCTTTGACTCAGTGGAGTGGCGGTACCTTTGGGGATGCCTCCGTGGCTTTGGTTTTGGACCTAAATTTATTAAGTGGGTTCAATTATTATATCTGGCACCCAGGGGTAGAGTAGTGGCCAACGGGAGGGCCTCCCAGACATTTGACTTATCCAGGGGCACTAGACAGGGCTGCCCACTGTCTCCGCTCCTCTACGTCTTGGCGGCGGAGCCCCTTGCAATCTCCATTAGAGAGGACCCCGAGATTCAGGGTCTCTGCTTTGGTTCCCTGACTGCAAAAATTAGCTTATACGCAGACGACATGCTACTATACCTGGCCGACTCTGCCACATCTCTTCGGAAGGCGTTACATACAATTGAACACTTTGGTCAGTTCTCTGGCCTTAAAATTAATTGGGAGAAATCTCAAATATTGCCTATGGATAGTTTCCCCTCTCCCAAGCTACAGGCACAGTTACCACTCCAGCGAGTGAACACTATCAAATATCTTGGAGTATTGGTGAATAGAACACCGGCTGACTATATATCCCTTAACATAGAACCCCTTTTCAATCTCATCAAGTCTAGAACCCAGGTATGGGCGAGACTACCGCTCGGCGTGTGGGGCCGCATTAACATTGTTAAAATGATATTATTTCCTAAAATATTGTATATACTCTGGCACACACCCGCATACTTACCCTTGAAATTTTTCAAGTCAATGGAGGCCATACTCAAGACATTTATTTGGGTTACCAACAGACACAAGCTGGCCTGGAGAGTCCTTAAGAACCCTACTGACCTAGGTGGAACAGCCCTCCCTGACTTAAATCTTTATTACCTTGCGTCCCAACTGTCTCAACTATACCACATAGATAAAACCGACAGACTCAGATTCCTCACCCTCCTCTGTCCATGGTGGGCACAACTGACCACTGACCCACTCACTGCAATTGCAGTGGGACATAGTGGGAATAACTCCAATAGAGACCGTGGGTCCCTATTGTATCAATATAGGCGCGTATGGGACATCACCACTAAAACATTAACGACCCCTAAACACAACAATTATACCCCCTTATGGCACAATAGACTACTCTCAGGCCTCGTACACACGGCCGAGATTCTCGTTGAGAAAAACATGTCGTTTTTTTCGACGAGATTCTTGGACAAGAAACTTGTCCCGGCCGAGTGTACACACGCTCGTTTCAAAGAACCCGCGGTTCTTTGAAAGGAGTGTACGCGGTGACGTCATCGACTACGTCGAGCATGCGCTCGTCACATTCGATGCCGTCGCCGCCATCTTGGTATACCCTACGTATGCCTAGGAAGCTACCGCGCATGCGTCAAATTCATTTCGAACATGCGCGGGCTTCCGGGCGGACAGGTAAGTGTACACACACTCACTTTTCTCGTCGAGAAACACGCCGAGGAGAATCTCGACGAGAAAATAGAGAGCAGGTTCTCTATTTTCTCGTCGAGGTTTCTTGTCGGTTTTCTCGACGAGAAACACGCTAGCAGCGTACACATGACCGATTTACTCGGCAAGACCTCTCTGCCAGCAAGTTTCTTGCTGGTTCTTGCCGAGAAAATCGGTCGTGTGTACGAGGCCTCAGAGTTTCTCTTGATCCCTGACACAGAGATATGGTGCGAATATGGAATATATTATTTGCACCACATAATTTCCGATGGCACACTTAAAAACTTTGAGGACCTCCAAAATGAGTTCCTGCTGCCCAATTCTATGCTTTTTAGATTCTTCCAGGTGCGTCACGCAGCCCAAGCTCAGTTTCCCCAGCCTTTGCCACAATCTACGCCCAATGTAATTATGGCAGTGGTTAAGGGTGTGGACCCGCGAAAGCTGATCTCTGATTTTTATGTCATGCTTCTTACCCCATCATCTACCACGCTAGCTTACAGCCTTAAACCAAGATGGGAAAGAGAGGTGGGCCCACTGGAGGATGAGGAGTGGAGTGAAGCACTAGACTCGTGCAAGACTGTATCCCCCAAGCTCTCTGACAGGCTGACCCAGTTATACGTGGTGCACCAAGCGTATCTCACCCCCCTAAGAATCGCCCGCTTTAGACGACAGTTTTCTACCTTGTGCACAATGTGTAACCAAGCGACGGGCACATTCTTCCATCTACTTTGGGCGTGCCCGGTCCTTCAGGGTCTGTGGAAGCAGATTGTTGACTTCCTCCATGATGACATGGGATCCCCATTGACCCTGGACCCCAAACAATGCTTACTGGGGATATTCCCCGACTCTGAGATGGACAAATTCACTAAAACATTCTTGCATGAAACATTGTTTAATGCTAGAAAAATTATAGCCAGACAGTGGATGAGACTCACTCCCCCCAGCTTCAACGATTGGAAACTAGATATAAATAACACTCTTCCCTACAAAAAGTTCATATACATCAACAGAGGTTGCCCAGATAAGTACTACAAAATCTGGGATCAATGGCTTGAGTCCGCAGACACATGCACTGATGGTCCGTAATACTATACTTCCTTCTAGCGTGCAATTCCATGAATAGCGTGGACATAGGGTTTTCCACTTATTGATAGTCACTGAATCCAGTGTTCAATCTGAACAAGTTTTTTGATCTACTGTGCCTATATATGTATAAGCCACATTTCTTTGTTTTATGCATTTCTCCAGTATTGCCTTGTAACTTGCAGAATTATGTTCCAAATGTAAATTGTTCAATAAAAACTTTTAAAAATGAAAAAAAACTTAGTTGGCGCTGCACCCTCTGTGTATTGTATGTATTCTTCAAAGCGTGCCAGTCTTTCACAAAGTCTTCACAAGACACCCAATTAATTTGAAGGCATTATTACCATCATTCAAACATAAATATATTTTTAGATCATCACATGAATTTAAATACGTTTTTCAATTTGTACCAATGCTTTAAATACATGCATGGAGGCAGCCATATTTCCACATTAAAACAAAATTTCAAACAAGTGGCAAGAGTGAGCTTGAATACCATGGATCATCAAGTGACGGTGGACTTAAGTAAGTACCGTAAATAAATAAAAAATGGCCAGGAGTGTGGAGGTGGTGAGGTTTACAGTAGGCTTGTTTGCCCCTTGAGATTAAGGATGGGCCAAAAGTACCTGGGTTCAGTTCAAGGTTTACAGAACATAGATAAACTTTGGGTGCTGAATTGGGAACAAAAAAAAGTAATGGTCATTTTCTAAGCTAATAGGCAGGAGATTGCCAAACGACTCATTTAGGGGGCTGGGCACAGCCCTGGGGAACATGTACCAAAGCAGAAAAATAAATAATAATAAAAATATGCCTGGGAAATTCTCTTAAGATGCCTGAGAAGTGGAGCATATGTAAAATGTATACAACCTACTACAGCAAAACTGGCATTTTCAAAGACAGAAAATGCAGTTTAAATTGTTGGCTGCTAGACTAGAGTCTGACATCAATGTAAATGGCAGACACCCCCCCCCCCCATGAAAACATAGGGTTCCACCTAAGAACACATAGACCTGTATCTTTGTCCTGTGGTTTTTATTGGTCTGTGGGTGGGGGGCTTTTCGGGCTCTGGTACCTCCCTTTAACAATAAGGAGACCCCTATTCATTCAGAAGAAAAGTAAAAAGTATGCAATCCCAGCCAGCAAATGAATGGGGCCAGGTGATGTTACAGGTTGTGAAGGAGATGGTGGGTGCTAGTACCTGCCATTTCTTTAGCAACCACTTTCAGCAAGAAAGCTGTCATGTAAAGTAGCAGTATTTCTATTGCTACTATACATGATGTTCAGCCCTTGCTGAACAATCGAAAAGTACAGTGTTCAGAGGAACACTTGAATAGCAAAAATTCTGTCCAAACACAAAACATTGAACTCATCCCTACTGGAGATAGGCTTTAAGCATCCTTTGTGTCTTTCATGTTGACTCATTAACACAAAAATGTATTATTCAGCTGTACACCAGCTGATCTCCAGGGCTCACATATTATACCTAAGCTACCATAAAGTAAAATGGCTCACAGTAATCATATGAGTAATCTTCAGACCAATAACTGAATAGTGAAATATAAAATAAATAAAAAAAACAATATGGTCATTGTATTAAAAAATTCATGAAAACTCCTCCAAGGCTATAGCTCATGGCAGCAAAATGCACTGTTAATTTGTTTTGCATTGCTATGTACACAGGAAAGTGTAATGTTATGAAATACCTTTAAATGCACTATAAACTTCCTCCAAAGTTCCACGTGTGACATTTACAAACATTTTGTGGGCAATAGCTCTACACAGAAGGAACTTTGAACACTTTCACATTAATCATTGGATTCTCTCTTACTATTGGTAATTCTATGCTCAGGGAGCTTATCGCAGGACTGATATTAGCCCTCAAATTGTGTGGAAACGAACCACAGAAGTAGCCAGAGATGATGGGTTACACGTGAAACTAGACCCTGATAACCACCTAAAGAAAATTCTAAAGTGCTCAATTTATTTTTTTAGAGACCTACCTAATGAAAGCCAATGAAATGACATAGTCTGGATTGACCGTAATTGTCCAGTCACAATCCCTGCTGTGTGGATATGGGTGAGGAAAATTTGGAGACAGAATAAAGCCAGCAGACCCTGTTAGATTGCCACCACATGGAGCTGAAAAAATAGTAATAATTTGTTAGTTGTATACAGAATATATCATTTAAAATTATTTTAAATATTGTAAAGAACTGGCAAATATCTGTATGGTAAGAGCAGAAGATGATCATGGGTTAGCCAAAATATAACATGATAAAGTATCACATATCAAAGTGTTGTGCATATTTGCATAGAGCTGCTCTCAGCTGGAAGGACATTTAAAGGGGAGTTCCAGAATTTTTATGTTTATTAAAAGTCAGCAGCTACAAAAAGTGTAGCTGCTGACTTTTAATAAACAGACTCTTACCTGCTCTACGGTCCAGCGATGCGGCCGCCCGGAGCGTTGCTCCTCTCCCCCCTCCGCTGGCACCTCAATTCACACTGTGGAAACCCGGCCTTGACAGCTTTTGGCTTCACGGCTGGGCACGCACTGCGCATGCGCGAGTCACGCTGCGCTCTAGGAGTGGACAGGCGATCTCATGGGACCTGTCACATGTCCCAGGAGATCACCTAGAGGGAGGGGCTGCCTAAGGCGAGAGGAGGAGTCGCCTAGGCGGCCCGTAGGTGGAAGTAGGAAGTGGGACAGGAAGTCCCACTCCTACCGAAGCCCCCACTCCCCACCCCAAAAAAATTACATGCCAAATGTGGCATGTAAGGGGGTGAGGAGTGCTTAAAGCGGAAGTTCCACTTTTTGGTGGAACTCCGCTTTAATTAAGAAAAATGGATTCTGCCAGACAGAGGTTAAAAAAAATTACTTCATACACATATTTTAAGTCTCTGTCACTTGTGTATACTGTATGCATAACTCATCACAATGCTTCAATACAGTATTTCTGCTAAAAGTACTACACTGTACATCTGCTAGGAGTCACATTGAACTCAAAGTATAGGTGTTGCATGGAATATTTGGTAAATATGTAAACCCTGTATCACTGGCACAGCACCCATCCATATACTAAGGGCCTGCCCACCCTGTGCACAAGTCAATCCTATAAACAAAATAAATAAATTGCTTCAGGACATATACTATATAAAGGCACCACCACAAGACAAATGTTAGGTAATAGTCAAAAAATATAGAAAGTTTATTAATCTCTACGTAACTCTACATAATCTCTAAGTATTAACAGATGTGCCATATCTACTTGTAACATTATTTGCACGTCTGTTGGTATATGTAAAAATTAATAAGAGTAATGCCGCGTACACACGATCGTGATTCACGGCGGTTAAAAAACCGCCGTGAATCATGACATGAAAAACGAGGGAACGGCTTGTTCCCCCACACACGGTCATTTTTCCCGTCATTTTTTCTCTTGTCGAGAAAAACGACCGTGTGTAGGCTCTGTGGCAATGTTTCCCTATGGGAAAACTGCCACGGAAAAAAATGACGGGAAAAACGACGAGAAAAATTAGAGCATGTTCTAATTTTTCTCGTCGTTTTTAATGACGTTTTTCACGTCGGGAAAAATGACAAAAAGACCACACACGGTCGGTTTTTTTTTGTTGAAAAAAAAATGTCATTTTTCACGACGTGAAAAATGATCGTGTGTACGCGGCATGAGGGGGATTATAACCTCTGTAAGGTTTATTTTTGCCATCTTTGTCCCATTGGGAAGATTTACCTGTACTTTCTGTCCCGTAGCTAAAGAGGATGTGAGAGGGCATCCCTGTAAATTAAAGGAATCTCTTGTGGACCCCCAGATCACCAGAACTTATGTCCCCATTGGAAGGTTTTCCCTTTATTACTTTTCTGGGGGCAACCCAAAAGTTGAGATTTTATTTGACTTTTAATAATAATAGTAAAGAGGACAAATAGAGAGGGGAAATCTCCCTAACAGGGGCTCAGACAGCAATAAAAACAGACAAGTGTTCTAATCCATCTCCCCTCTATTCAAAACAAAAAACAAAAGTTTTACCTTTAGTTATACTTTAAATTAGGGGCATATTTGTACAGCAGTATGCAGGACTTTGTCCAAACATTTACTGGTGGTGAATCAATCATTCATTTAAAATAATGCACCTGGAAAATTCACCTGCAGTGAATGTTTGGTGAATATCAGATTCACTGTTTTGTAGATACAGTATGTCCCTTAACACTTTAGTTACCGTATATACTCGAGTATAAGCCGACTCGAGTATAAGCCGAGGTACCTAATGTTGCCCAAAAAACTGGGAAACCTTACTGACTCGAGTATAAGCCGATGCCCCACTGTTCCCTAGCTCGCTGTTCCCTGTAAATATACATTTTTACATTGTAAATATTACCTGTAAAGAAGTTGCGGCTGCGGCGTCCATCGTTAGAATTCCGCGGCATCCATCGTTCAAAATTCCGCGGTCTCTTCCTGTTCCTTCCTTGATAGGCGAGTCTCAGCAGACACTCTCCGCCTATCACGATCATTCTCTCATCCTTAGTTTTCCCAGCAGACACTGTGTTGGGTGTTCCGCCAATAACAGACGTCTGCTGGAAAACTGAGGATGAGAGAACGTTCGTGATAGGCGGAGAGTGTCTGCTGAGACTCGCCTATCAAGGAAGGAACAGGAAGAGACCGCATAATTTGAACGATGGACGCCGCGGAATTTGAACAATGGACGCCGCAGCCGTAACTTCTTTACAGGTAATATTTACAATGTAAAAATTTCTATGACTCGAGTATAAGCCGAGGGGGGGGGACTTTCAGCCCCAAAAAAAGGGCTGAAAAGCTCGGCTTATACTCGAGTATATACGGTATATAATAATAATAATAATAATAATATATTTGTTCATTCATATACATCCTACAATAAAAAAATAATGGTTGATGCTGTTTTCATTTGATTTCAATAACTTCAAGCATGTATATGAACATTAATAAGGAAGTTGAAATTTACCTATGCATGATGGAGGACTTGGCTGCCAAAAGAATCTGTTGTCTACTTGAATACAGGTTATTCTTTCCTCCCCTTGTAATTCATAGCCGGGGTCACATTGGAAAATAACTGTATCCCCTGGTTCTCTTCCATCCCCATTGCGAGTGCCATTCATCGGAACTCCGGGGTCTCTACAGGCTGTAGCCACAGAGCCTAATGACAAAATATAAATAAAATATTATATAAATATAATGATATTATAATATTTCAATGTTAAGGAATAATACAGGACCACTTCAGGGTAACAATGACTATGCTCATTAAAGTGGTTGTAAACCCACTTATGCAACTTGCACCTACAGGTAAGCCTAGATTAAGGCTTACCTGTAGGTGCAAGAAATATCTGATGAACACATGAGGAGGAAAGTTTGCGTTCCAGCCCTCCTCCTGGTTCTTTGAGAGACTATCCGGATACATCTGCATGGACATTATGCCGGTTCCTCGCTCAGCACACAGGGATGTCTCTTCTCATTGAGAATGTCAGCATTTGGAGTACGATCGTAGACCAGACCGCTCATGTGCCTGCTACAGTGTACCTAAGAGTGAGTGCTTTAGTGCTATTGTGATATTAAAGTGTAACAGTTTTACTAAGTGGCGCCTGTATTTTTTTTCTTTGTTTCATATGTTTGGAGTCTGGCTTCGGCTCCCCCAGTAAGGCTGCCCGGTTGCATCCCAGGACTCTTAATACTCACACTAGAGCTCTTCACACAGCTCAAATGACTTCTTTGGTAAAATATATACTGTATATGTATTGTCTTCTTGACATTTTAAGCGCCAGTGTTGTAAATAATTTTAAGTGATGCATAATGAGCTAGTATGCTAGTCATACTAGCTCATTATGGCTTTGTCTTGCAGATGGGTTTAAAAAAAAAATGTCAGGGTTTACAACCACTTTAAAAAGCAAATCCAAGCTATCTGAAAAAAACGCTGTCCATGATAAATGTATAGAGTTCACTTATTTCATCTTGGCACATGATTTAAAAAACGTTTACCATAAATCTTTGCTGCCAGAGCAAGAAAGGCTTTGACTGTGCACCTGAGTAGGACTGCAGCCCATTGCCAATCATTTTATGCTATACAGCCTTTGTCTATCAGAACTACAACTCCCTGCACCTAACAATTTCAAAATAGTTTTGATTTAGATAAAAGGTTAGCTTTAGTGCTGGACCTTCTCTGCTGTTGGATATGTTTCTATACATACACATACACAGGAGCGGTGGGGGAAATTGTGGTTAAGACAGGAATTACACTGCATTCCTGTTCAAATCGCTTGCGTTTTTTTGCAGTGTGATTTGCGCCCACTTGTTCTGTATTAAAGCAAATCATACTGCAAAGTATCGGTTTTGGTATCGGGAGCATCAAGTACTCATGAAAATGCTTGGTATGCACTGATACCAATATCGGTATCGGTGCATCCCTAGTAAATGTAATAAATGACAAAGTATATGAATAGAGAATTCTTTACAAGGTTATTTAGAATGGAGCTCTTGTTCTCTGGACTGCAAGTCTGAGTTGTCCATTAACTTGGAACAGGAACCTCATTTAACACCTCTCCCTCTCCTCGTGTCAGTACTAACAACTCTAATAGCTCTGTTGTGAGTGTGCCTGTGTAGGCTTTTTTTTCTTTTACTCTCAATGGCACTGTAGTGGGAGTATTTTAGCTTCCTTTGTAAAGAAAGCTCAACTACCTTGAGCCTTCTTTAGTGTCGATTCACACTAGAATTGGGCACAACGGAAACATTTGCTTAGTTTCGGTTTGTTTCTTGTGCACAACGGAAAAATTTGTTTAGTTTCGGTTCGTTTCTTTTCAGTCCTGTTGATTTGTAATTGTTCGTAATTTTGCTAGACAGGATTTTTCGTGTTCGGACTAATTTGTATTTTCGCAAGCGACATTTTTCGTTGAATCGGAACCATTCATATTAATGTAAGCCTTATTTTATTTTGATTTATAATTCGTACTTTCGGTAGAGTACACTGTTTTTCATTGATTCTGGACACAACTCCTACTTTCGTAACTTTTTTGGGGTTTGTGGATTCGTAATTTTCCGTGTCTCTCCCACAACGACGCTGCCTATTATGCCTAATGTGCTTCGAATGGATTTGTACTTTTCTAAATACATAGCGGTTATTTGTAACAATTCGAAATCTCATATTTTACTTTTGTTTTTTACATGCGGCTATAGCCTCCGCCCCTGTACACCATTTTGAGAGGGATTTCAGCACGGTGAGGGAGAAGCAGAGAGCAGAGCAGAGTGTTATTGTGCTTCGAATGGATTCGTACATTCGTAACTTTTTTCATAACAAATTATGCCAAAGACATTCGGGCATTCGCTATTTGCAATATAATTTATTTCGGATTCGGTTTTATTCGTAATTGCTTTGTTCGGAAATTCGAATGCTTCCGAATGTCCGAAAGTTGCTAAATTCTGACAAATTTAGATTCATTACGAAACGAATTGCACAAGCCTAGTTCACACTAGCGTGATGCGGGAACCAGCACAATCCAGTAGCGGTTCCTGCATCGCATAGGACTCTCAGGCAGTTCACATTGGCCTATTCGAACTTCTGCGAGTGTCAATGGAAAGTTAATGACACCCTCAGATCAGTTTGCATATCAGTGCAAACTGTCAAATGGTGCAGGAATTGGATCACATGGGTGTGAACACCCATGCAACTTGATTCCAGTGCAGACTAAAAAAAGGGTCCTGCACCATGTTGATGTAATTGCAAATTCAGCCATATAGTCTGTATGACTGAATTTGCATTGCACAGACATCGCATGCAATCTGCACAGCAGTGCGGTGCGAATCACATGTGATGTCTAACATTGCACCTGTGTGAACCCAGCCCTAATGTTTGACTATACTTTCTCTCACTCCACAAGTGCTCTCAGCCACTTCTCAGCAATTGTCACACTCACAAATTGGGGTTAAGATGATTATACACAGAGCAAATTTTAACCAGTTTCTGATTAACCGGTCAAAATTTGCTCAGTGGGTGGCATGTCAGATGCCTCCTGCCAGACATCCCTCAATTGAAAAATATTAATGTGAAATATCTTTGCCAAACAGCACCAGCATCCAAACAGATGCAGGCATTGTTCAGGTATTTAAACAGCTGGAAGGGCCAGCTGTCAAAATACTAAAGCCACAGCGGGAGATTCTTCTATCCACACTGTGCAGTGTGGATGGTGGAATTTGTTAGACTTTTTCCATTCTGCTTACACATTGAGAAGAAAAAAGCTATATGTGTTCATAGTCAGCATTAAATGAACTACAAGACCCAATATATCCTGCAGTTTTATAACAGTTGGGGAGGGAAAGGTTGTCCAAACCTGCAATGTGGTACAGTATACTGTATGCAATCAATCACTAAACACTTTCCCTTTACATTTACACTTTCCCTGGGGGTGTTCACATGATACACTTAATATTTTTTTCTTTTTTTATGCAAAAGTCAAGTGATCTTATGACATCTTAAATTACTATCGCTAATAAGGAAAAAATATATTCATACCTTAATTAGACATGAAATTAACGAGATATACATTAAGAGAAATTAATTTCATTTCAATCTGCTCATCACAGTGATAATTATCTTTCCAGTCACATGTATGTTACAGCAAAATTTGAAACTAGGATTGTATAGCCAGTAATTATTATTTTTGTAAACAAACATATGCAATAATCCTGAGTTAAATCATATAAACAGTTTGTTCATTTTGCAGAAAGTCAAACATTTGATTGAATTGAATAATAAAAAGTAAGTTTAACTTTACAAAAAAATTCACTATGTTGTCCCATATTGGTATAGCAGCATAGTGTGCTAAGCCTACCCAGAAAGCCAGGGCTCCCTTTTAGACTGCATTCACACCTGAGCGTAGCGCTTCGAGCATTTTTACCGACGTTTTTACAGGCATTTTGTCGCGCAAATTTGTGCCCGTCTAAACGCTCGTTGTCGCGCTTAGACTGCATTCACACCTGAGCGTAGCGCTTTGAGCGTTTTTGCCGACGTTTTTACTGGTGTTTTGTCGCGTGAATTTGCGCCCGTCGAAACGCTCGTTGTCACGCTAAACGCTTGAATCGAGCGTTTCCATTACATTCTATGACTCCTAAAACGCCCAAATCTGCCCGATTCGCGCGACAAAAAAGGGTCCGGAACTTGTTTGAGCTTCAGGCGTTCGGCTTAAGGTGTTTTGGAGTGGAGATGTGAACCATCTCCATAGAGAATAATGTTTTTTTCCCCCTCTAGCGTTTTGTAGCTTCAGACTTCAGGCTACAAAACGCTCAGGTGTGAATGCAGCCTTAAGGATGTAGTTCAAATCTGCATTTAAAAGAAGCCTTCTTAAAGATTTTTAAAGCCAGTAATGGCTCCATCCTGAGTTTTTGCAGGGAGGGAACACCACCCTTTTCATTTGGGCCACACATGCACATTGTTAACTCCCTTCTACAGACTACAATGAGCTCTGGAGGACAGGTGAGATTACACACTATGCATGTGCAGCCTAAAGGAACAGGACAGCATTGCCCATCCATTATAAAGGACGTTTAAAAAAAATATATTATTAAAAGCATGCTGTATGATTGCTTTATTGAAGTCATCACAGCTTCTTAACTGCAAAGCTTAAAAAGCAACTTCACCTTTGTTGAGAAAAACATCAATTCCCTCTAGGTGTTCAATGTACATTGCAGGGATCTTAACAAACATTGCAGCATATTCCTACTTGCTTCTGTTTTGAAGAAAAAGCTATATGTTTTACTATATCCTTTGGATGCTAAATCTGAATGGTATAATCTGATTAATTCTAATAAGCTGGTTCACTCCTAGTGTTCTGATGAGAAAATCTGCAGTGGTTGAATCTCCTGTACAGTAACTCAACCAAACTACACTTTTTGTTACAAAGGATGCCTAGAATTTGACTTGTATCTTAATCGCTAGCCGACCAGCTGGCACAGTTATACTGCGGCAGGTTGGCATGGCTGTGCCAATCACCGTAGCTATAAGTCGCTCCTTTAAGACGTCATAGCAGTCGCACACGCGCGCTGCGTGTCTCTGGAGCCGATGCACCCGTGATCGCTCGTGACAGAACGGGGAAGTGTGTGTGCAAACACACAAATCCGGTTCTCTCAGGGGAGAGGAGACAGATTGTGTGTTCCTAGTAAGTAGGAACACCAATCGGTATCCTCCCCCTGTCAGTCCCACCCCCCCTACAGTTAGAACACACCTAGGGAGCACAGTTAACCCATTGATCTCCCCTAGTGTTAACCCCTTCCCTGCCAGTGGCATTTATACAGTAATCAGTGGCTATTTTTAGCTCTGATCGCTGGATAAGTGTCAGTGGTCCCAAAATAGTGTCAAAAGTGTCTGATCTGTCCGTCCCAATGTAGCAGTCCTGATAAAGATCGCAGATCACTGCCATTACTAGTAAAAATAAATAAATAATAAAAAATACATAAATCTATCCCCTATTGTGTAGATGTTATAACTTTTGCGCAAACCAATCAATATATCCTTTTTTGTAGAAGAATACATATCGACTTAAACTGATAAAGACATTTTTTTATTTGTTTTTTGGATATTTATTATAGCAAAAAGTACAAAATATTGTGTTTTTTTTTTAATTGGTGCTATTTTTTTTGTTTATAGCGCAAAAAATTTTAACTGCAGAGGTGATCAAATGCCACCAAAAGAAAGCTCTATTTGTTGGTAAAAAAGGACAGAAATTTTGTTTAGGTACAACGTCGCACGATCACGCAATTGTCAGTTAAAGTGATATAGTGCCGTTTCGCAAAAAATGACCTTCTAGGAAAATCAATGAGCCAATCACACAAGCAAGAATTAACCTGCAGATTTAAAATGAAAGGTAATTTTTTTTTTAATAACATGCTTAGGCTTGTGTTGAAATTGTTTATACTATGTTATTTTTGTATTTGTTAATTTGGAAATTGGAGTTACCCTTTATAGAACATTCAATTTTTCAAGTGACAACGTTTTAGTCCTTTAGTAAATGTCTTTTAAAATCTCATAAGGAAGCATGTCCTGTGCCACTAAATAGGCTGTCAACTGACTATCCCAACATACTGTTATGTGTCTAAATAATGGTAAGTAGACATGTCTAAAAGTTGAATGAAGAAACAAAATAAGAAACTGAACAATTCAAAGGTCAACGTGGTAAAACAACATTTTTCTCTTAAATCTTCTAAAAGACTGTGCCCTCTTTTCTCAGGTAATATTACATAGATGGAAATGCTATATGACGTTCTTAAAAAAAGAAAATCACAACAGATATAAATCAAAAATCCCTCCAAATTTGACAGAGTTTAAAAGTTTACAATAAAGGAAAAAATTACATTATAAATGTGTTGAATGTCCACTGTTTTTTCTCTGTAAACTCTTTTCTTTACTTCTACAGAACAAAATATGCCCTAATTCAAGAGAGCAAATTCAATATAGGCTGACTTAGAAGTACTTACATGTATTAAACCATTGTGATAGGAATAACTTACTTGAAAACTGAATGGCAAATCCAGATTTGCTGATGTAAAAATCTGTGTCGAATTGTATTGTCACAACATTGAGAGTGCTGTGAATTCCTTCTGGGATAAGAGAACCGCTGATTTCCTTCAGTAACATCTCATTTTCAAGCGGTCCATCCCAAACTCTCAAGATGTCATGTGATGCCTCGGTGTCAAATGCAAGAAACTGAAGACTGAAAGTAAAAAAAGAAAAGTTGGTACTTATTCATTAGATATACAAAAAATGGTATGTAAACCTTAACAATGAACTTCCCTTTTGGTCAGCTAAGTAGAGCTAAAGGAAAAACGTTTAATAAAAATTTTGGAGTATGGGAGAGTTATAATTCTCTCAGTTTTTTTTTTTTTTTAGCCATCTGTGTTTGTTAGGGAGATTTTTCTTCACTTTATGTCCCGAAGCCAAAACAGGAACTGAGAAAAAATCCCTGCAAATTAAGGGAATTCATTGGGGTCCCCAGGTCACCAGAACTAGTGTCCCCCATTGAAAGATTTTACTCTAGTAATGTTTTGAGAACAACCCAATATTTGGGATTTTCTTTGATAGTGATGAGCATAACGGTAATCTGGGGGGCAGAGGCTATTAGTTATACTTTAACCACTTGCCGACCAGCGCACGACGATATACGTCGACACAATGGCACGGCTGGGCAGATGGACGTACAGGTACGTCCCCTTTAACATACGGCATTGTGGGCATGCATGCCCGCCGCAAGCTCTGTGAGTCAGACCCCGGTCCCACGGACTCGATGTCTGCGGGGATACCTGCAATCGTCTCACGAAGATGAAGAACATGGAAATGATGATGTAAACAAGCATTTCCCCGTTCTTCCTAGTGATAGGACACTGATCAGAGCTCCCTGTAATTGGGAGCGGTGGTCAGTGTCGTGTCACACGTAGCCCATCCCCCCACAGTTAGGACAAATCCCTAGGACACACTTAACCCCTTTAGTGCCCCCTACTGGTTAACCCCTTCACTGCCAGCGTAATTTTTACAGTAATCAGTGCATTTTTTATAGCACTGATCGCTGTATTAATGACAATGGTCCCAAAATTGAGTCAAAAGTGTCTGATATGTCCGACATAATGTCGCAGTCATGATAAAAATCGTTGATCGCCGCCATTACTATTAAAAAAAAAAATATTAATAAAAATGCCATAAATCTATCCCCTATTTTGTAAACGCTATAACTTTTGCGCAAACGACTCAATAAACGCTGATTCCGATTTTTTTTTACCAAAAATATGTAGCAGAATATGTATTGGTCTAAACTGAGGAAAAAAATTGGTTTTTTATATATTTTTGGGTGATATTTATTATAGCTAAAAGCTAAAAATATTGCTTTTTTTCAAAAATGTTGCTCTATTTTTGTTTATAGCGCAAAAAAAAAACGCTGAGATGATTAAATACCACCAAACGAAAGCTCTATTTGGGAAAAAAAAAGGAAGTAAATTTTGTTTGGGAGCCACGTCGCACGACCGTGCAATTGTCAGTTAAAGCGACGCAGTGCCGAATCGCAAAAAGTTCTCTGGTCTTTGGCCAGCCAAATGGTCCGGTGCTTAAGTGGTTAAATGTACCATTAAAAGTGTTTTGTTATATCTCTTTGAAAGAAGCAAAAGGATCTTGCCAGAAATAATAATTTCCTGTGCACTCTTCCTGTGCTTACTGTTATAAATTACAATGTTCATAGCGATCTCTGGGGACTGCAAAGCTATGCCGCTTAATGTTATAGATTCGAGTAGCACTTTTCAACCAGGGTGCCATGGCAAAATTACCCCACATAGTTCAAAAATTGTCAACACGCTGGCAGGTGGATTAAGCCTACCTTTTTATTTATTTTTTTCCAAAAAAGGTTTTGGAAATAGTGAACAGAGATATAACAATATCATACAGGTGATAACATAGCCATATGCATTCTGGGTTCCATTTCAGGCAATTGTAGTAGATGTACATAAATCTCAATGGGTGTAGTAGGTCTTAGGTCTGAAATCTAACAGTAAATCACGTAGAAAGTTGAGATAAATGTAACATCAACATTTAGTCTGGTGATGAATAGCTAAAGCTACAAGAAAAAAAAAACATCAGTTGTGTCTGATCTTCTGTCTGAGGCTAGGGGAAGGGGACAGAGAAAAAAGAAGAGACACGAAGAGGAAGCACTAAGCACATTCTGTATGCTTGATTGAGTCTTCAGCCAATTGTGTAATATTGTATAGCCATTTGAGGCACAGGTTGCCGGCCGAGCATATCAGCGGGCTGGTCCCAAATATTTGTATTGGAGTCCAATTGCTTGGACTAAGGTAGGTAGTAAAGAAGGGGTGAGAAGAAAAGGAGTAGGGTGATGACATGAAAAGGAAGAAAAGGATGGGGAAACATGTGGGGAGAGGTGTAAAAGAGGTATCCTCTCCTCAGTATCCGCTCAAGGTTGCGTTCATGTGGTGAAATTGTGGGAGGGGGAGGAAGTCCCCTTTCATAATTAGGTTGCACATGAAAAATTTGACCGAGGTCTTCCCATACTCGTCCCTTGGGTAGGGGTTTGAAGCCTCTTGTCGAGTGAGTGTAGGAAAGTTTTTGGATATAAGGTTTGGGGTGTCTGGTTTCATTTATCCCATCAGCGAGGAGTATCTAGCCATGGTTCGGAAGTGGGTCCAGCATGCCCAGGTCCGTGAGAATGTTGCTGGGGAGTCTCGGGCAATGAAGATTATTCCTCCATTTCTCCAATTCTTTCAATACTCTTTACCTTTTTATTTTTGTTACACAAAGCCACTGTTTTTTATTTTGGCAACAACTACTAATGTCATAGGTTGATAAGGAGGATGTTGGCCCCCTGCATAGCATTTTTGTTTGCCCATCCCCTGCCCCTCTCTATCAGCACTGGGGTCATGTTGGCTGAATGAGGGAGAGAAATGGAGGGAGAAGAGACACACTGAAATACTAGTCAGTATTCAAAGGTGTATTTGCTTTGTAAGAATAAATCGAATCAAATGTTGTGTGTATTACAATCGTGGATGCTGCTACATACATGTAAAACTATTAGTTTGGTTCTTTACATTTTAGAATTGTGTGCCTCAAGAATGTACAGAATTTTAAAGGGTGTCTTGACTGTAAAAAAGGTTGAGAATAACTGGATTAGAGGACAGGAGTGAAGTCTTGCAGTCCTATACCATTATCCTGATACAATAGAGCCAATGAGCATTTTAATCCTAGGACTAGAAGTGTGTTACTGGCAGAATTACCAGATGAAAATAAGAGGAAAAAAAGGTTGGAAAAAGAAAACAAATGCAGCCACCACATCTACATACTGGTAAACTGCAGTATTACATATGTTTTTAGGCTTGGGTAGGCTTTAAATAGCTAAAGTACATTATGTCTGTTATTAAGTTGACTCCTGACCTTACTCACTCATATTGTCGGTATATTGTCATATATTCAATAATATATGATTATCATTATTATTATTATAAATATAAATATTATTTTTATTATTATTTTTATTATTATTATTTACTCAATGTTAGTATCTGAATTCAACATGGTGTCAGTATCTTGCAGCATCACTTTACTGGAGGAGGAAGCGGTAGGACTGGGAGCCAGTCAGGTGTGATAAATTACAAGGTAAAATGCATTTGAAATTAACATGCTGATAGGAGGAGAGAGCAGAGTGACAGAAAGAAAAGCTCATCAGTCTGTGACATCTTCCTTTACTATCCATAATAGAGGAGGGGCCTTTAAGGGCCTGTTTACACCTGAATTATTTTGCAATTTAGTGTGATGTCAATTTCAGTCCATTCATTTTAAATCCCTGAAATTGCACTAGGTCACACCAAAGTAATGCATGCTCTACTTTTAAAAGAACTGCAACCAGATGACATGGTACCATGCGACCTGGTGCAGGCAAACACATTGCTTTTGTGATCAGCGTTTGGGGTTTCGTTAGGATTATATCACACCCACAGCAGATCATGCATCCAATGTGCTTTCAACGTGGCGTGGGAAACATGCAAGTAAAAACACAGGTTTGCAGCACTACTTTCTGGTGTGAACAATCCCTAAGTGCTATTAGTAACATGAGAGGAAAATCAGGTCTCTTGCCCTACTGGACAGGGTTTTGCTGTGTGGCAGAGTTGTGGAAATCTTAAAACTGGATAGACAGGAATCCAAATCATTTGGCAGGTAAACAGCTCCGTTATGAGCATTGCATCAGTATATTTAGTGGTTTGCCTAGCATTTAGCTTTAAAAGCAATTTTTATCTGGTTTTCTATCATGGGATGAAATAACTATATACCATAGTACTACACCATTACTGTAGGAACATTTGTTGCATTGGTTTTTATGCAAGTTGGAGCTTTTAAGTACAGGCTTGTACACCAGACTAACTCTGTACAGGATCGAATAGGAGTGCAGAGCCCAAGCATGATCCTGGACAGGTTAGTATACATTGAACAAAAAAGAGCCAGTTAGAGCTTTCTGGTACAAGCTCATACTCCAGACTAACTTTCCAAAGGAATGAATGGGTGTACAGAACCCACGCATGAGCCTAATTGGGAAGATATTGACAAGTGGCTATGCAATATAGCCAGTAATATCTGGCTACGATATAAGCTTACCTGTTATAAGAGTATAATTACATTAAAAAGCACACCAGACTTCTTGAATGTATAGCACATAGTATTTAGAAGCATTTAACTAGCTAGTGGATTGTAAGCCACATCTTGCTCTAAACTCCTCTGCAGAAAGCGCTCAGCACCAGCATGTAAAAATGAGTCCTGCATTTTACACATGTAAGATTTACAGTTAGGTCCATATATATTTGGACACAGGCACAATTTTTTTTTCTGGTATTTACCCAAACATATTCAAGCTATAGTTATTTAATGATATGGGCTGAAAGTGCACACTTTTAGGTTTAATTTGAGGGTGTGTACATCCAAATCAGAGGAAGGGTTTAGGAATTACAGCTCTTAAGAATAGCCACCCCCCCCTTTTTCAAGGGACCAAAAGTAATTGGACAATTGAATCAAAAGCTGTTTCGTGGCAAGGTGTGGGCTACTCCTTCATTATTTCTTCTTCAAGTAAGCAGGTAAAAGGTCTGGAGTTGATTCTAAGTGTGGTATTTGCATTTGGAATCTATTGCTGTGAACCTAAATCATGCGTTCAAAAGAGCTGTCCATGCAAGTGAAACAGGCCATTGTAACGCTTCAAAAACTAAACAAATCCATCAGAGAGATAGCATCAACATTGGGAGTGGCCATATCAACAGTTTGGTACATTCTGAGGAAAGAAGAATGAACTGGCGAGCTTAGCAACATAAAAAGGCCTGGATGTCCACAGAAGACAACAGTGGTGGATGATCGCAGGATCCTCTCTGTGGTAAAGAAAAACCCATTCACAACATCCAGACAAGTGAAGGACACTCTCAATGAGGTGGGTGTATCCTTGTCAAAGTCTACAATCAAGAGAAGACTTCACAAGAGAAAATACAGAGGGTTCACCACAAGGGGCAAACCGTTCATAAGCCTGAAGAACAGAAAAGCCAGATTAGACTTTGCCAAAAAACATCTAAAAAAGCTAGACCAGTTCTAGCCTGGTCTAAACCATCTATTACTCTGTACCAGAATGACGGGAAGAAAAAGGTGTGGAACAGCTCATGTTCCAAAGCACACAACATCATCTGTGATCACATGGTGGAGCTTGCAGTGTGATGGCATGGGCATGCATGGCTTCCAGTGGCACTGGGTCATTGGTGTTTATTGATGATGTGACAGAAGACAGAAGCAGCCGGATGAATTCTGCAGTGTTTAGAGAGATATACTGTCAGCCCAGATTCAGCCTAATGCAGCAAAGTTGATTGGATGGCGCTTCACAGTACAGATGGACAATGATCCAAAACACACTGCAAAAGCAACCCTGGAGCTTTTAAAGGAAAAGAAGTGGAATATTCTGCAATGGCCGAGTCAATCACCTGATCTCAAACCAATTGAGCATGCATTTCACTTGCTGAAGGCAAAACTAAAGTCAGAAAGACTTACAAACAAAGAACAACTGAAGACAGCGGCAGTTAGAGCCTGGCAAAGAATTAGAAAGGAGGAAACCCAGTCTTTGGTAATGTCCATGGGTTCCAGATTTCAGGCAGTCATTGCCAGTAAAGGATTCTCAACAAAATATTAAAAATAAACATTTTATTAATGATTATATTCATTTGTCCAATTACATTTGAGCCCATGAAAATGGGGGCCTGTGTATAAAAATGGTTGCAATTCCCAGAATTTGTACTTGATATTAATGTTCAACCCCTTGAATCAAAGCTGAAAGTCTGTCCTTCAAATTAATTTGGATTGTTTCATTTTTATTTAATTCTGGTGGCATACAGAGCCAAAAGCATGGAAATTGTGCCTGTGTCCAAATATATATGGACCTAATTGTATACCGGTATACAAGCTATTTTAATAGTCTATCCACACCAAACTAATATTTCCATCAGATTGATTGCTCAACCAGCTTTGTAGATCTTAGGAGAACTTGAACAGTGATATCTCTTCAAATAGTTCCTTTCTCTTTTCACTGCACTAACTACCACAAAGTAGATCCCATGCTTGCTGCTGCTTTTTAAACCATTTACATTTATGGAAACAGAAGCAGTTACCGTATATTATTATGCAGAGCTTATAAATTAACAAAATGTTTAGGTCGTGTGATATACAGTATATAGTAAAACTTAATAAAGAGCAGCATAATGTCAAAGGGGCATAACAGATTACTAACGTTAAAGGAGGATTGGATTGCAAAGCAAAAGTTGAGTTTCTGTTTCTTATTACTGTGGTTAGAGATCTTTGCTAAGTTTAACGGCAGTTATGCTATTAAACTACAGTGCCTTGCAAAAGTATTCGGCCCCCTTGAACTTTTCATCCTTTTGCCACATTTCAGGCTTCAAACATAAAGATATAAAATTTTATTTTTTTGTGAAGAATCACCAACAAGTGGGACACAATTGTGAAGTGGAACGAAATCTATTGGATTTTTGAAACTTTTTTAACTAAGAAAAAAATGAAAAGTGGGGCGTGCAAAATTATTCGGCCCCCTTGCGTTAATACTTTGTAGAGCCACCTTTTGCTGCGATTACAGCTGCAAGTCGCTTGGGGTATGTCTCTATCAGTTTTGCACATCAAGAGACTGAAATTCTTGCCCATTCTTCCTTGCAAAACAGCTCGAGCTCAGTGAGGTTGGATGGAGAGCGTTTGTGAACAGCAGTTTTCAGCTCTTTCCACAGATTCTCGATTGGATTCAGGTCTGGACTTTGACTTGGCCATTCTAACACCTGGATACGTTTATTTGTGAACCATTCCTTTGTAGATTTTGCTGTATGTTTGGGATCATTGTCTTGTTGGAAGATAAATCTTCGTCCATGTCTCAGGTCTTTTGCAGACTCCAACAGGTTTTCATCCAGAATGGTCCTGTATTTGGCTGCATCCATCTTCCCCTCAATTTTAACCATCTTCCCTGTCCCTGCTGAAGAAAAGCAGGCCCAAACCATGATGCTGCCACCACCATGTTTGACAGTGGGGATGGTGTGTTGAGGGTGATGAGCTGTGTTGCTTTTACGCCAAACATATCGTTTTGCATTGTGGCCAAAAAGTTTGATTTTGGTTTCATCGGACCAGAGCACCTTCTTCCACATGTTTGGTGTGTCTCCCAGGTGGCTTGTGGCAAACTTAAGACAAGACTTTTTATGGATATCTTTGAGAAATGGCTTTCTTCTTGCCAATCTTCCATAAAGGCCAGATTTGTGCAGTGTACGACTGATTGTTGTCCTGTGGACAGACTCTCCCACCTCAGCTGTAGTTCTCTGCAGTTCATCCAGAGTGATCATGGGCCTCTTGGCTGCATCTCTGATCAGTCTTCTCCTTGTCTGAGCTGAAAGTTTTGAGGGACAGCCAGGTCTTGGTAGATTTGCAGTGGTCTGATACTCCTTCCATTTCAAAATGATCACTTGCACAGTGCTCCTTGGGATGTTTAAAGTTTGGGAAATCTTTTTGTATCCAAATCCGGCTTTAAACTTCTCCACAACAGTATTACGGACCTGCCTGGTGTGTTCCTTGGTCTTCATGATGCTCTCTGCGCTTTCAACAGAACCCTGAGACTATCACAGAGCAGGTGCATTTATACAGAGACTTGATTACACACAGGTGGATTCTATTTATCACCATCAGTCATTTAGGACAACATTGGATCATTAAGAGATCCTCGCTGAACTTCTGGAGTGAGTTTGCTGCACTGAAAGTAAAGGGGCCGAATAATTTTGCACGCACCACTTTTCAGTTTTTTATTTGCTAAAAAAGTTTAAAATATCCAATAGATTTCGTTCCACTTCACAATTGTGTCCCACTTGTTGGTGATTCTTCACAAAAAATTAAAATTTTATATCTTTATGTTTGAAGCCTGAAATGTGGCAAAAGGATGAAAAGTTCAAGGGGGCCGAATACTTTCGCAAGGCACTTTATCTCTATTAAATGTTGATTATTCTAGAAAGGTTACAAAGACATTACTGAATAATAGTACTCAGAACTTAAAGGAGCACTATACCTTTTTTTTTTTTTGCTTTAAAATAACAAACATGTTATACTTACCTCCACTGTGCAGCTCGTTTTGCACACAGTGGCCCCGATCCTGGTCTTCTGGGGTCCCTCGGCGGCTGTCTTGGCTCCTCCCCGCAAGGACTCCACACCTTAATGCGAGTGAGCTCGCATGGTGTGGAGTGATTGCGGGCGCGCTCCCGTGATACAGCGGCGGCCATAGCCGCCGACTGTATCACTCGGCCCCGCCCCCCGGCGTGCCGCGTCATTGGATGTGATTGACAGCAGCGCCAGCCAATGGCTGCGCTGCTTTCAATCTATCCAGTGCAGCCAATCGGCGGCCAGGCAGAAAAACGAAGAGGATGACGGGGACGAGCATGGGACTTTCGAGGGGCCAGGTAAGAAAAACGGGGGCTCGGGGGGGGGGGCGGTATTGTCGAATGTTTTTTCACCTTAATGCATAGGATGCATTAAGGTGAAAAAACATGTAACTTTACTACTCCTTTAAACCTCCCTACTTAGGTTAACTAGTCTTTATGAAATTACTAGAATAGTGTTAATAGGGGGTTTATTGGCATTAGCTCAACTCCACGCATACTTTAACCATTTAAGCCCCGGACCATTTGGCTGGCCAAAGACCAGAGCACTTTTTGCGATTCGGCACTGCGTCGCTTTAACTGACAATTGCGCGATCGTGCGATGTGGCTCCCAAACAGAATTGACGTCCTTTTTTTCCCACAAATAGAGCTTTCTTTTGGTGGTATTTGATCACCTCTGGGGTTTTTATTTTTTGCGCTATAAAAAAAATAGAGCGACAATTTTGAAAAAAAAAAGATTTTTTAACTTTTTGCCCATAATAAATATCCCCCAAAAAATATATAAAAAACAAATTTCTTCCTCAGTTTAGGCCGATACATATTCTTCTACATATTTTTGGTAAAAAAAAAACGCAATAAGCGTTTATTGACTGGTTTGCGCAAAAGTTATAGCGTCTACAAAATAGGGGATAGTTTTATGGTATTTTTATTAATATTTTTTTTTTTACTAGTAATGGCGGTAATCAGCATTTTTTATTGTGACTGCGACATTATGGCAGACACATCGGACACTTTTGACGCCATTTTGGGACCGTTGTCATTGATACAGCGATCAGTGCTATAAAAATGCATTGATTACTGTAAAAATGACACTGGCCGTGAAAGGGTTAACCAGTAAAGGGTGCTGAAGGGGTTAAGTGTGTCCTAGGTATGTGTTCTAACTGTGGAATAGGCTATGTGTGACAGGACACTGATCACCGCTCCCGATTACAGGGAGATGTAATCAGTGTCCTGTCACTAGTTCTTCCTCTCCGTGAGATGATCGCGGGTACCCCCGCAGACATCGAGTCCGCAAGACCCGCGGTCGGACTCACGGATCTCGCGGCGGCGCGCGCGCGCCCACAATGCCACATCTTAAAGGGGACGTACCTGTACGACCATATGCCCAGCCACACCATTGTGCCAACGTATATCATCGTGCGCTAGTAGGCAAGTGGTTAAAAGGCAACTCCACGATCTGTATTTAGGGCCCATTTAGGGCTCAGACCTGTAAAAGAAAGTCCTGTATTCTATAAAATAAGCTTTTCTACATTGCTCGGTTCTGCCAAATTAATGTCTAACTATGGGCTAAACTGCTCATGACATAAACACCACCCTTTGCATCAATTTGGGTGGGGGTCATGACCCCTTGCACTCGCAGTATATTACACAGCATGTCTCCCGGGTTGTATGGTGCTGAGCATCACTCAACCGGAAAGGCCAAGTATATATTGTAGTAAAGAAAGATAGGACACTGCAGGGGACAGCACTAGAAAGGAGGTGGGTATTGCTGCCAGAGTTTTTTTTTCAGATAAAAACCTTCAGCTGTACTATAAAAAAAATCCTGAAGTTTGAAACAGAAAGATTGCTGACAGAAGAAAAGAGCAGCATAAGAGAGATGACCCAATCAGTGGAGTTAAGCCCATAATTATTCTGTCAGCAGGTGTAGGGCAGGCCTATGACCAAGCTGCATTGGTTTACTGAAGTGGAGAATAGTGAGAACACCAACCCGGTTTAAGCCTGGCAGAGGTGAATGGGTTACAACACTGGCTAAATAGAATATTACATCTCTTATATGTTAAAGGCATACTTCAGGAACAAATATGATTCCCCTGGCACTATAAGTGTGCGCAGCCTATTGCATTAGGGTGTGCACCTCAAAGTTCAAACACATATGCATTTGACATATTTACCGGCCTCTTCCCTGCTCTCTATCCTGAAACAATGGGAGGAAGGGGGAGCAAGAGAGCACATGGGGGACCCGGGCAACAGAAGGAAGAGTAACAGGGAAATGAGGGGTGACATAGGTGGCACATATTAGTATCAATCCCCTATATTTTCCTCCTGTGGCAGCTGAATGTTGACAAAAGGGAGAGGAGGAGAAGCCTACTTTCAGCTGTTGCAGGAGGAAAATACAGATCGGTTCCACTAAATTCCACCCCGCCACCTCTACTGTCCAGGTTCTAAGGGTCAGCAAGGAAGAATTGTGGTTTACCTGTCACCTGCCCACCATTGACAGGTTGCCAACCCCAGGGTTAGGGTGTGTCCAGGCACACCTGGCACACCCCTTGCGCACATCTATGCCTGGCACCCTAACTCCCACCCCCTTTAAGCATACTATAAGTTTATATATTTTTGTCACCCAGTGAATCGAGTTATATTCACTTGAGTCCCCCATCCAAATCCCTGCTAGTCCCATTACAGGAGACTGCTAATGCAATGCTGCAGATCAGGGCTGATCCTCCCTATACGCTTGCTACGCAAGCTGCGTAGGGCCCCCAAGTTATTACTCGGGGCCCCTGATTTTTTGCTGCCGCTGCTAGAGATCCGCGGCTTGGCGGAGACAATGTCTCCGCCGGCCGCCATTTTCTTGTAGACCAAACAAGAGGAGGCCGGGTGGCTGCCAAAAGGAATTGAGCTGCGGCACCGCCCACCTCCTGCCCCGCTGATGTCTGTCTGTGAAATGATGTGGGAAGGGGCGGGGTGGGCGGCGCCACAGCTCATTTCCTATTGGCAGCCACCCGGCCTCCTCTTGTTTGGTATACAAGAAAATGGCGGCCGGTGGAGACATTGTCTCCGCCCGGCCGCGGACCTCTAGCAGCGGCGGAAAAAATCGGGGGGCCCAAATAATTACTCAGGGCCCTACGCAGCTTGCGTAAGGGAGGACTCTGCTGGGAATGCCTGATGTAAGGGGTGACTCCGCTGGGAATGCCTGGTGTAAAGGGGGACTCCGCTGGGATAGCCTGGTGTAAGGGGGGACCCCGCTGGGAATGCCTGGTGTAAGGGGGACTCCGCTGGGAATGCCTGATGTAAGGAGGGACTCCGCTGGGAATGCCTGATGTAAGGAGGGACTCCGCTGGGAATGCCTGGTGTAAGGGGGGCTCCGCTGGGAATGCCTGGTGTAAGGGGGACTCCGCTGGGAATACCCGATGTAAGGAGGGACTCTGCTGGGAATGCCTGATGTAAGGGGGACTCCACTAGGAATGCCTGGTGTAAGGGGGGCTCCGCTGGGAATGCCTGGTGTAAGGGGGGCTCCGCTGGGAATGCCTGATGTAAGGGAGGACTCCACTGGGAATGCCTGATGTAAGGAGGGACTCCGCTGGGAATGCCTGGTGTAAGGGGGGCTCCGCTGGGAATGCCTGGTGTAAGGGGGACTCCACTTGGAATGCCTGATGTAAGGAGGAGCTCCGCTGGGAATGCCTGGTGTAAGGGGGACTCTGCTGGGAATACCTGATGTAAGGAGGGGCTCCGCTGGGAATGCCTGGTGTAATGGGGACTCCGCTGGGAATGCCTGGTGTAAGGAAGGGCTCCGCTGGGAATGCCTGGTGTAAGGAAGGGCTCCGCTGGGAATGCCTGGTGTAAGGGGGACTCTGTTAGGAATGCCTGGTGTAAGGGGGCTCTGCTGGAATTGCCTGGTGTAAGGAGGGGCTCCGCTGGGAATGCCTGATGTAAGGGGGGACTCCACTAGGAATGCCTGGTGTAAGGGGGGCTCCGCTGGGGACACCTGATGTAAGGAGGGGCTCCGCTGGGGACACCTGATGTGAGGAGGGGCTCCGCTCGGGACACCTGATGTAAAGAGGGACTCCGCTGGGAATGCCTGGTGTAAGAGGGGACTCAGGGCTTCCACTGATTCTGCATTATGATGAGTTGAATAATTTCATTCTATATTACAATGTAATAATAGAAATAATGCACTTCAATCATCCTGACACCATAACAACCATGGTGTCGGGATGATTAAAGCGCTAACACCAGGTGTTTAGAGTATATTTATCTGCTGATTTGTTAAACTTTATGGAATACACATATTTCTATTGTGTTTTAGGATCTGGGCCTGCTGTCCCTCCATCCCTCTTTCTTTCTCTCTTTCTTTCTTTCTCTTTCATTCTTTCTCTTTTTCTTTCTCTCCCTCTTTCGCTCCCTCTTTCTCTCCCTCTTTCTTTCTCTCTTTCTCTCCCTCTTTCTTTCTTTCTCCCTCCATCCCTCATTCATCTCAGACTCTAACCACACACCCTCTGAGCCATGCCCATGTAAGCCACACCCACTTTTCCGCGTAAACCACACCCATTTTTTGCCACCGTAGAGCGCCCCTTAGCAGAATTTTGCTTAGCTCCCCAGGGAGGTCAGGATCGGCACTGCTGCAGATTCTACCTCACCAGCCAGTCCCTTACAGGCCCCTCGCAAAGATATCCCTCCTCTTCTAGATGGAGTGGACCCTGCCTGGATAGCTAGTAGGAAGTGCCCTCATTATGTTGGCAGTGATTTTAGCACCCCAAGTAGGACCCTCTGGAAGTAACTAAAAGTGGAGAGAAACTTGGGATTGTAGTGTCACATAACCACAGCAGTTTTAACAATATAGCAATAAGTTAGTGGGGGGAGAGTGGGTGAGAGGGTGGATACATTTATCCCAAAAATGGACCTTATTTAAACATCACAAGTAGTATTTAGTTGTTTGTCTGCAGTTCAGCTTTAAATTGTTTTGCTGCCCTTGATTGCTAAAACATGTACATCTTGCAAAAACAGCAGTTACAACAACTTTTTAAAAATTCCAAGGCAACACAATAAACGTTGCATAATTATGATGTAAATTTCAGACTTTTTATGTTAATCTGAGTTCATCAAAAGTCATGCAAGGTAATTTAATGATTTTTTTTTATTAAATTGTCAATTACTTTCAATTTGTTTTACCAAGGAATGAGATCAGTTCAGTGTCGGCAATCTGACATTACCATTTGTCACTGTTCTTAAGAAGAATAGTCTAATGCAAGCATTTGAAGGAGAAAATTACAGTAATGAAAAGAGGTAGTAAATCTCTGCTGGTATTTTTGACAGTTTCTTGTATCATTTCTATTGCTACCCTTTAAAAAATCTTTAATATTCTAGATACATCATAACGTCATCATCATCAAGTGAAGAAAGGGTGCAGATCTAAAGGCATTGTCGGATGCTGTTCTTCGTGCTTTCATCACTGAGTGACTATTTTATTCATTGACTGTCTACCAGCTATTGTTCCCTGGATTTTGACAAATTTTGTAAATTAACATAGTGAAAAAGCTGCGTCTTTCAACCATGCTCTTGAATATTTATTCAAGTAGCAATGAAAAAAATTGAGCTTTACGTGCATCTGTCAAGTAAATTCTACTGCTGCTTTGATAACTTATTGATAAAGTTGCTATCTACTAAAATCGACTCACCTGCTGTGAAACCACCTATAAAGCTTACTATGGTCCCATAAAACAGTTTTCTTCATCTTTAGAATTCATTTTAAGACACCTTGCTTTATATAATAAAATGTAAGCCTGTTCTGTTTTCTTTTAACAACAAGGATGGTGTATACAAAATACAGCTTGGGTTGCATACTTCATTTTTACTTCAACATAGATCACTAATCTCAGTAACAGATAATTAATGCCCACAGGTACCAGCTGGCTATACGTTTTGAAGAATGATTAATATGATTATATATATATATATACCAGTATATATTTATATCGTTGGTGTGAGAAGTTTGCTCTGCTAGCCTTGTGTCTTTTATGAACTCCTGATTAATTAATTGACAAATACTAACCCCATCCATCACAGTATGAATATAGACCAACTTTTTAGGGGTAGCATAAGCTGTGGTGGCACTGGCATTTATTCTTCTTGGATTAAGTAAAGCCCCTCCGCACTGCACTTTAGCTACTGCACAAAGAAAAAGGCTGCTACAAATGACTTAGCAAAAAAACGTAAACAGACTGCAGGTGACCTTGTTTCCCCATCCAGCTCTTAAATCTCTTACTCAGCCTGCTTCTTAATCTCTTTGGGTGGAGAGTGTGTGTGACATCACTGCATGCCGGTGGGGCTGTGATACGCTGTGAGTTTCTCCCTGCTTGTTTCCATACCTCCCAACATTTTGAGATGGGAATGAGGGACACCTACTAGCAAATGCATGTAGGCAGAGCACACGCCCCCTGCCACACCCCCTTAAAGGAGAATTAACAAAAAAAATGATTACTTAAATCCACAAGGGTTTTTTTTTACCACTACTATTCTTTATATTGGCTTTTAAAATGTACAAATGCAGCAATTTAGAAATTGGTTGAAAGGTTTAGCGCTGGGAAACACTTTTATATACAACTATATGGATCAGACCAAAATGAGGGACAAATGAGGGGGAAAGAGGGACAGAGGGACATTGTTCCAAATCAGGGACAGTCCCTCGAAATCAGGGACAGTTGTGAGCCATGTGTTTCTCATACATGATCCCGTGGAGAACAATTCTATGAGACCATGAGGGCTGGTCCTTTGTGATCCAATTTAATCCACTGGGTAAGCATACTATCATGATTCAGTTTGGGCCTCTTATCTGGAGATGGATGTCATGCCTTTTTGATCCCTCTAATTCGGGATCAATATTGTCTGGTAAGCATCCATCTTTTTAGAAGGAGAACATTTGAGCACTTCAGTACTTTTGAGAAGAGTCTTTTGAGCACTGGGCACTTTCATCACTTTTACTTGTATATAGACATTATCAACAGGATTTTATTAATATATGGTCTATTGTTCAAAGAAGAAAGTAGAGGGTGGGACTTTGTATGAGGCACACGGACACAAAGAGATAACTTTGATGGAGGACAGCTTTTAATTGGTTCAAATCGCAATACAATTTCATATTTACATTTTATGCATTTTGCTATATATCAATACTTTTTTATATTTCATCCGAACCAAATATTGCACAATAGTAAATAGTTAATAAATATTCCATCAAGGATATTTCATATATTTGCAGATACACAGATGCCATGCCTCCCCAGCTCCCGGTTTTGACGCCCTCTGGCTGGTCCGTGACTCTCGTGGACGCACCGCCCCCATGCAGACGCATCCGTAAGTTCTGTGGGTTAAATGTATGGGTGGGGGATTTTTCTCCTATTCTATGTTTGCCCACCAGCTCTGTAGCATTCTTTTAGATCATTAAAATGTATCTGTCTTTTTCATCCCCAGATGATCACTTCGGTTTTTGCTCCTGATGAGCGGCCCGCAAGGCCCGAAATGCATAGAGCTAATATCTACCGATAAGTGTATATACCCATCAACCTTTATGGACGTTCCTTCCAATATATACCAAATCCCCCCCTGCTTATGTCTCCTTTTTAAAAAAAATAAATAAATAATGTTTTAGTGGATTACCAAGTTGCATAGGTAGCGACTGCAATGTCTGGAAGATATGTACTGTGTATCTGCAAATATATGAAATATCCTTGATGGAATATTTATTAACTATTTACTATTGTGCAATATTTGGTTCGGATGAAATATAAAAAAGTATTGATATATAGCAAAATGCATAAAATTTAAATATGAAATTGTATTGCGATTTGAACCAATTAAAAGCTGTCCTCCATCAAAGTTATCTCTTTGTGTCCGTGTGCCTCATACAAAGTCCCGCCCTCTACTTTCTTCTTTGAATACTAAACCCGGGATGGAGGAGGGGATCTGAACGGCCCCTGAACCTCATTTAAAGTCCCAAAAAACCCCTTCTTTTTTTCCCCTTTTTTATCAATCCATATGGTCTATTGTATTTTTGTGTAAAATATATTGTTTTACAAGTTTTTTATTATTGTATTCAACTGCATATTTGGGACATATAAGGTCCATACATTGCTGAAATTTGCACATCTTTTTTGTTCTTCTTTGCACTTTGAAACTACAGATTGATTTATTATTTAAAGGGGCAGTGCACTATTTTTTTAAAAAAACACTAAACAGACTGCAGATGACCTTGTTTCCCCATCCGTTTATTTTATCTCTTACTAAGGCTGCTTCTTAATCTTTCCACTCTGTAGATTGCACTCTCTACCTTTACTTCTGACAGTTTTGTCCTGTCTTTTTAAACTCTCTTTCTTTCACCCCTCTTCTCCACCTCATAGCTTATATATCATCCCCCCTTCTGTCCTCCTCGTTATTACACCCATCAACTTCTGCTAATACTGAACCCATATACTAATAAAATATTCAGAACGCTGGCTTGTCCCTTCATATTAATCACCCTCTTATTACCTCCCCCATTCTTCTGCTTTTCTGGAAATTCTGGAATTATATCACTAACCCTGGGCCTCCATCATTTAACTTCAGCTATGAGCCTCCTCTTCCCATGTGCTTTTGGGAATGCCCATTCTGTCTGTAGCAAAAAGTTATCACTAACTTCTTTAAACTACTTGCTGTTACTGAAACCTGGCTTCAAGAGCTTGACTCTGCCTCTCCTGCTGACCACTCCCATGGTGGACTCCTCTGGACTCCCAGACCCAGTAGATGGATAGGAGGTTGAGTCAGAATCCTTTTAGCCCTACAAAGCACTTTTCAAGTTCTTCACTCACCTCTCTCTCTATCCCTCTCCTTATTTGAGACACACTGTAGCCAACTATGTTTTCCAGTTTCTTTGAGAAAGCTGTGAATTATTGGCCTCCTGGAATGGTATCAATCATCCTTGCTCACTTCTCTGCCTGGTTACCCTGTTGTCCATCTTTTAAAATTCTCACAATCATTCTCAATTACTTCAATTCACCTCCTGTTAATAATAATACCCCCGCTACTAAACTTCACAGTCTAACCTCCTTTTTTGACCTGAAACAATGGACCCATGCTTCTACTCAATCTGGTGGCACTTCCCTTGACTTTGTATTCTCCTATACACTTCTTGCAACCTCTCCAACAATGCTTTTTCCCTCTCTGATCACTACCTAGGAGTTACCCGTAGAAACCCTCACCTCTTTAACCTTTCTCTTCTCTAGTCTGCAACAGACTACTTCCGACAAAATATTACCTCTGTCTTGCCCTGACCTAGCCTCTTTTGTCTACAACAGCTCCCTGGACACACTTTTTCTTATTACTACACACAAAATCAGGCCCGACTGCTACAACCTTGGCAAACAGACGACACAAGAAGTTTTAAAAAACATAGCTGCAATACAATTACTACCTCCACACTGCCAAACAGACTTTTTGTATCACTATCATTAACACCCTCTCATGCAATCCACATCAATTCTTTTTTACCCTTAACTCTCTACTTCGTTCTTTACTCCTACCAGAAGACAATAAATGCCAAATGGTGAGTGGTCATAGATCACTCAAAAGGATATGCAAACCCTCAAGGATGAAATTATGTCTTGCAGTATTAAATGATAATAACACCTTGTATATGTATACCATGTGAAAAACACAATGAAAACAGTTATGAAACAGTAGGTCAAAAGCACAAATGTAAAAAAAACTAAATCACTAGTCACATTCAAAATCATCTGGGTACCAGTCTGCGTCCAGCCCTACCCTACATGTTTCATCAGATGTGACATCACATGGACTACAGAGTTGCTACCATGGAATCACACCAAGTTTACATAATTGGGTGTATAGAGAAACACACACATATCTAAGAATTGTCTATAAAGGCATTGAGATCTACCTCTACGTTCATCCCAAACGGGGTATAACATCTCAATTTATGAATCCAGGCCATTTTCAAGCCTGGATATACTCTGTATTAGTGATGAGCCGAACACCCCCGGGTTCGGTTCGCACCAGAACCCGCGAACGGACCGAAAGTTCGAACGAACATTAGAACCCTATTAAATACAATGGATGCGAACGTTCGAATTCTAAAGTGCTAATTATAAAAACTATTATGCATGTTATTGTCCTAAAAAGGGTTTGGGAACCCGGGTTCTGCACCAGGGGACATGTATCAATGCAAAAATAAGTTTTAAAAACGGTCGTTTTCCGGGAGCAGTCATTTTAATGATGCATAAAGTGAAAAAAAAAAAGTCAAATATTCCTTTAAATATCGTACCTGGGGGGTGTCTAAAGTATGCCTGTGAAGTGCCACGTGTTTCCCGTGTTTAGAACTGTCCCTGCACAAAATGACACTTCTAAAGGAAAAAAAAGCCATTTAAAACTGCTTGCGGCTTTAATGTAATGTCTGGTCCCGGTAATATGGATGAAAATCTTTAAGAAAAATGGCATAGCTACCCCATGACCCCCCCCCCTACCCCAGCCCATTACCAGCCCCTTTGGGTCTTGTATGGATATTAAGGGGAACCCCGCACATAAAATAAAAAAGGCCCTATATACTCAGAACAGCCGTATACAGGCGGTGCATACAAGACAGGGACTGTAGGTTTGTTCTTATGTAGAATCTGTTTGTAATTTTGAACAGGTACATTGTTGAAGTGTAGCTCCAGACCAAAAATCTATTTTTAAACTTTTTGGAAAACATAGGTAAGGGTTATCACCCCTGTAACATTTGTTTTGCTGTCTGTGCCCCTGTTCAGAACATTTCACCTCACTTTCCGTCCTAATGACAACTGTTTTTGAAATGTGGTGTTTTTCTTGAAACAAGGATTGCTGATAAAGCATCAGTACAGAGGAGACACCTTTCTCCCATATTTATTCTTACAGGAGAGAATTTTCCTTCCTAGTGGTAGATTTCCTCTCACTTCCTGTTGTCTTCTTGCGTTTGCAAGTAGGAGTCGTTTGTAAGTTGGATGTTTGAAAGTAGGGACCTGCCGTATATACTCTGCAGAAATAGGCCCCTTAGTTGTTGGTGTTGGCACAACACTGTAAGCACTCACAGTTACTCTTGGTTGGTGCTGGAACGCCCTGCTGTCAACTATTATATCAGGAATTTTAATTACATATAATTGTTGAACAGTGGTAGTAAAAATTGGGCCTTTGATGGTGGTGCTGGTGCCACAACACTGTAAGCCCTGACAGTTACTCTTGGTGGGTGCAGCAATGGGCCCTGCTGTGAATTATTAGATCAAGAATTGTAATTACATGCCCCTGTTGAACAGGGGCTGAAAAATTGGGCCTTAGGCACTGGTGGCACAACACTGCAACCCTTCACAGATACTGTACTTGGAGCACAGCAATGAGCCCTGTTGCAAAGTATTGCTTCAAAAATTGTAATGACACGCCCCTGTTAAACAGGGGCTGAAAAATTGGGCCTTAGGCACTGGTGGCACAACACTGCAACTCCTCACAGATACTGTACTTGGAGCACAGCAATGAGCCCTGTTGCAAAGTATTGCTTCAAAAATTGTAATTACACGCCCCTGTTAAACAGGGGCTGAAAAATTGGGCGTTAGGCACTGGTGGCGGCACCCATAAACAAAAATGATCTTCCAAGCTATCATCATCAATCGTATCATTGAGGACTCGGAGGAGGAGGATAGCCAGTCAACATAACAGCACAGGCACTCAGCATCAGCATCAGTCTTGAAGGGATGTGACATTTTAAAATCAATTAGTCTGTTATATCAGCATCAGGTGTGTGGTAGCTGGTGGTGATCCAAGACTGGTTCATCTTGATGAAAGTCAGTCGATCAACCGAGTCGGTGGACAGGCGCACCCTGTGATCCGTGACAAATCCTCCAGCAGCACTGAATGTGCGTTCCGAAAGAACGCTGGATGCAGGACAGGCCAGTAGCTCAATTGCATACTGTGCAAGCTCTGGCCAGTGATCCATCCTCAAGACCCAGTAAGCCAGAGGATTTTCGGTGGGGAAGGTGTCCAAGTCTGACCTTGCCCCTAGATATTCCTGCACCATGTTTATCAGACGCTGGCGATGGTTGCTGGAACCGATCATACTTTGGGGCTGCGGACTAAAGAATTGTCTGAACGCATCGGTCAGACGGCCACCTTCCCCACCGCTCCTTCTTTGACTGGCCGAAGCCTCAGCAACTCGTTGTCCAGGACCAGGAGTTTGCAACCTCCCAGTCTCTGGGAACGCGTTGCACAGACCTTTCTGCAAGGCCTCCCGGAGTTGTCTCATCCTCTGCTCCCTCTGCGACGGTAACATAAGGTCCGCAACCTTACCCTTGTACCGTGGATCAAGGAGAGTGGCCAGCCAGTAATGGTCCCTCTCCTTGATCCGAAGAATACGAGGATCCTTCCGCAGACTTTGCAGGATCAGGGAGGCCATGCAGCGTAGGTTTGCTGAGGCATTCGCTCCGGAGTCCTCTGGGTCACTAAGGACGACATGATCCGCAGCCACCTCCTCCCAGCCACGTACAAGTCCACTGGTTTCTTGGGACTGTAAATCATCCCTAAAAGACTGCTGCTGATGATGCTGAGTGCCAGCCTCCACCTCCATGCTGACACAATCCTCCTCCTCCTCCTCCTCCTCCTCCTCCTCCTCTTCCTGTGCGATGGGTGGGACAGAAGGAACACTGTCTGGGTAAAGGGGGCCTTGAGAGGCAAGGAAGTCCTCCTCTTCCTGCCTCTGTTCTGCCTCAAGTGCCCTGTCCATTATTCCACGCAGCGTGTGCTCCAACAGGTGGACAAGAGGTACAGTGTCACTGATGCATGCACTGTCACTGCTCACCATCCTCGTGGCCTCCTCAAATGGTGCCAGGACAGTGCATGCATCCCTGATCATGCCCCACTGGCGTGGAGAAAAAAAACCAAGCTCCCCTGACCCTGTCCTGGTGCCGTAGTCGCACAGGTACTCATTGATGGCCCTCTGCTGCGTGTGCAGCCGCTGCAGCATGGCCAACGTTGAGTTCCACCTGGTGGGCATGTCACATATAAGGCGGTTCTTGGGCAGGTTCAACTCCTTTTGCAGCTCAGCCAGGCGAGCACTGGCATTATAAGATCTGCGGAAATGCACACAGACTTTCCTGGCCTGCCTCAGGACATCCTGTAAGCCCGGGTACCTGCCCAAGAAGCGCTGCACCACCAGGTTAAGGACGTGAGCCACACAGGGCACATGGGTCAGTTGTCCCTGTCGGAGGGCGGAGAGGAGGTTGGTGCCATTGTCGCAAACCACCATTCCTGGCTTAAGCTGGCGTGGCGTCAACCACCTCTCGGCCTGGCCCTGCAGAGCAGACAGGACCTCTGCCCCAGTGTGGCTTCTGTCCCCCAAACACACCAGCGCAAGCACGGCATGGCATCTTTTTGCCTGCGTACTTGCGTAGCCCCGTGAACGGCTACGGAGCACCGCTGGTTCATAGGACAAACCACAGGAAGAGGCCATGGAGGAAGAAGAAGAGGAGGGGGTGGAGGAGAGAGGTGTGTCACAACCAGTAGTAGCATTTTGGAGGCGTGGCGGTGGGACAACCTCCAACACTACTGCACCTTGTCCTGAATCCTTCCCAGCTGCCAAAAGAGTGACCCAATGGGCCGTGAAAGAAAGGTAACGTCCCTGTCCATGCCTGCTGGACCATGAGTCAGCGGTAATATGCACCTTACCGCTGACCGCCCTGTCCAGCGAGGCCAAGACATTGCCTTCCACATGCCGGTAGAGAGCCGGAATAGCCTTCCGTGAGAAAAAGTGGCGTTTGGGAACCTGCCACTGAGGAACCGCACATTGCACAAACTCACGGAAGGGGGCCGAGTCTACCAACTGAAAAGGCAGCAGTTGAAGCGCTAGCAATTTAGCCAAGCTAGCATTCAACCGCTGGGCATGTGGATGGCTGGGAGTGAACTTCTTTCGACGGTCCAGCAGCTGGGGCAGGGAAATTTGCCTGCTAGAATCGGACGTCGGTGTACTGCTAGCAGAGTGGGCGCAAGTACTTGGCTGTGACACACCTAATTCTACACCTTCATTCCTCTCAGTGCATGTTTCAGAGAGGACTGAAGTTATAGTGGGGTTGGAGATCCCAGCTGATGCGGTGCAAGGAGAGGTCCGCTTGGTTCTTTGGTGTGGGTCTTTGAGGTAGGCTTGCCAACGAGCTGCATGGCAGGTCAACATATGTCTGGTCAGGCATGTGGTACCCAAGCGGCTGATGTTTTGGCCACGCGATATACGCTTGAGACATATGTTGCAAACAGCAGCTGTGCGATCTGATGCACTAGCCTCAAAAAAGGCCCACACCAAAGAACTTTTTGAATGACGGGCAGAGGCAGCGCCCTGCACAGGCGGAGCTCTGCGGTGTGATTCCGTCGGTGTACTGCCCTTACGCTGGCCACCAAAGGGCATCCTGCCTCGTTGGAGATGTGCCTCCTCCTCATCCTCCTCCTCCTCCTCTCTCCTATTAGGCACCCACGTGGAGTCATTGACCTCATCATCCCCTCCCTCCTCATCACTGGAGCCAATCTGGCAGTATGCTGCAGCTGCTGGAACATGACTGCCAGATTGGTGTCCTTCTTGAGCATCCCCTCTGTCTGCTCTCACGCTACTGCCTTCCTCTAGCTGGGTTTCATCATCAGACCCTTCGAAACGCTGGGCATCCTCCTGGAGCATGTACCCAACACTGTGCTGAAACAGTTCGGGGGACTCCTCAGGAGGAGGACATGGTGGGTCTAGGGAAGGAGTGACTGATGATTTGTCTGACATTGATACCAGGGAAGACGACGCTTTGGCAGCTGCTTTTCCAGTACCCTGAGCCTGGGTGAGAGAGGATGAGGAGGAGGAGGAGGGCTTGGTCATCCACTCTACCAAGTCTTCGGCATGATGTGGCTCAACATGTCCAGCTGCCGAAAAGAAGGACAAGCGTGTCCCATGGCCATGTGCTGATGACAATGCACCGCGTCCACGACCAGCACTGTTGCCCCCAGACACAGAGCCTGCTTGCCCTCTTTTATTGCCTCCTGACTGTCTGCCTCTCCTTGTTTGCCTTCCAGACATTCTAATAGATGGCCTGCAGGGAGATGGGAAAAAAGCAATAAGGGCTACCTTCAGGTGTCCTTCTCTGTCCCTTGAAACAAGGACTTTCACAGTGAAAGAAACTGACACTGTCCCTACCTAGAGTTTTCTGTCCCTAGAATAAATGTTTTTTTTAATCACAATATAGCACAAGGACAATTCACTCAATGTCTCTCCAGGTCCCTGGAAACAAGGACTTGCAGAGTGAAAGAAACTGACACTGTCCCTACCTAGAGTTTTCTGTCCCTAGAATAAATGTTTTTTTTAAGCACAATATAGCACAAGGACAATTAACTCACTGTCCTTACAGGTCCCTGGAAACAAGGACTTGCAGAGTGAAAAAAAAAAAACACTCTCCCTACCTACAGTTTTCTGTCCCTAGAAAAAATGTTTTTTTTAAGCACAATATAGCACAAGGACAATTAACTCACTGTCCTTACAGGTCCCTGGAAACAAGGACTTGCAGAGTGAAAGAAAAAAAACACTCTCCCTACCTACAGTTTTCTGTCCCTAGAAAAAATGTTTTTTTTAATCACAATATAGCACAAGGAAAATTAACTCACTGTCCTTACAGGTCCCTGGAAACAAGGACTTGCAGAGTGAAAGAAAAAAAACACTCTCCCTACCTACAGTTTTCTGTCCCTAGAAAAAATGTTTTTTTTAATCACAATATAGCACAAGGAAAATTAACTCACTGTCCTTACAGGTCCCTGGAAACAAGGACTTGCAGAGTGAAAGAAACTGACACTGTCCCTACCTAGAGTTTTCTGTCCCTAGAATAAATGTTTTTTTTAAGCACAATATAGCACAAGGACAATTAACTCACTGTCCTTACAGGTCCCTGGAAACAAGGACTTGCAGAGTGAAAGAAAAAAAACACTCTCCCTACCTACAGTTTTCTGTCCCTAGAAAAAATGTTTTTTTTAATCACAATATAGCACAAGGAAAATTAACTCACTGTCCTTACAGGTCCCTGGAAACAAGGACTTGCAGAGTGAAAGAAACTGACACTGTCCCTACCTAGAGTTTTCTGTCCCTAGAATAAATGTTTTTTTTAAGCACAATATAGCACAAGGACAATTAACTCACTGTCCTTACAGGTCCCTGGAAACAAGGACTTGCAGAGTGAAAAAAAAAAAACACTCTCCCTACCTAGAGTTTTCTGTCCCTAGAAAAAATGTTTTTTTTAAGCACAATATAGCACAAGGACAATTAACTCACTGTCCTTACAGGTCCCTGGAAACAAGGACTTGCAGAGTGAAAGAAACTGACACTGTCCCTACCTAGAGTTTTCTGTCCCTAGAATAAATGTTTTTTTTAATCACAATATAGCACAAGGAAAATTAACTCACTGTCCTTACAGGTCCCTGGAAACAAGGACTTGCAGAGTGAAAGAAACTGACACTGTCCCTACCTAGAGTTTTCTGTCCCTAGAATAAATGTTTTTTTTAATCACAATATAGCACAAGGAAAATTAACTCACTGTCCTTACAGGTCCCTGGAAACAAGGACTTGCAGAGTGAAAGAAACTGACACTGTCCCTACCTAGAGTTTTCTGTCCCTAGAATAAATGTTTTTTTTAATCACAATATAGCACAAGGAAAATTAACTCACTGTCCTTACAGGTCCCTGGAAACAAGGACTTGCAGAGTGAAAGAAACTGACACTGTCCCTACCTAGAGTTTTCTGTCCCTAGAATAAATGTTTTTTTTAAGCACAATATAGCACAAGGACAATTAACTCACTGTCCTTACAGGTCCCTGGAAACAAGGACTTGCAGAGTGAAAGAAAAAAAACACTCTCCCTACCTACAGTTTTCTGTCCCTAGAAAAAATGTTTTTTTTAATCACAATATAGCACAAGGAAAATTAACTCACTGTCCTTACAGGTCCCTGGAAACAAGGACTTGCAGAGTGAAAGAAACTGACACTGTCCCTACCTAGAGTTTTCTGTCCCTAGAATAAATGTTTTTTTTAATCACAATATAGCACAAGGACAATTAACTCACTGTCCTTACAGGTCCCTGGAAACAAGGACTTGCAGAGTGAAAGAAACTGACACTGTCCCTACCTAGAGTTTTCTGTCCCTAGAATAAATGTTTTTTTTTAAGCACAATATAGCACAAGGACAATTAACTCACTGTCCTTACAGGTCCCTGGAAACAAGGACTTGCAGAGTGAAAGAAAAAAAACACTCTCCCTACCTACAGTTTTCTGTCCCTAGAAAAAATGTTTTTTTTAATCACAATATAGCACAAGGAAAATTAACTCACTGTCCTTACAGGTCCCTGGAAACAAGGACTTGCAGAGTGAAAGAAACTGACACTGTCCCTACCTAGAGTTTTCTGTCCCTAGAATAAATGTTTTTTTTAATCACAATATAGCACAAGGACAATTAACTCACTGTCCTTACAGGTCCCTGGAAACAAGGACTTGCAGAGTGAAAGAAACTGACACTGTCCCTACCTAGAGTTTTCTGTCCCTAGAATAAATGTTTTTTTTAAGCACAATATAGCACAAGGACAATTAACTCACTGTCCTTACAGGTCCCTGGAAACAAGGACTTGCAGAGTGAAAGAAAAAAAACACTCTCCCTACCTACAGTTTTCTGTCCCTAGAAAAAATGTTTTTTTTTAATCACAATATAGCACAAGGAAAATTAACTCACTGTCCTTACAGGTCCCTGGAAACAAGGACTTGCAGAGTGAAAGAAACTGACACTGTCCCTACCTAGAGTTTTCTGTCCCTAGAATAAATGTTTTTTTTAATCACAATATAGCACAAGGACAATTAACTCACTGTCCTTACAGGTCCCTGGAAACAAGGACTTGCAGAGTGAAAGAAACTGACACTGTCCCTACCTAGAGTTTTCTGTCCCTAGAATAAATGTTTTTTTTAAGCACAATATAGCACAAGGACAATTAACTCACTGTCCTTACAGGTCCCTGGAAACAAGGACTTGCAGAGTGAAAGAAACTGACACTGTCCCTACCTAGAGTTTTCTGTCCCTAGAATAAATGTTTTTTTTAATCACAATATAGCACAAGGAAAATTAACTCACTGTCCTTACAGGTCCCTGGAAACAAGGACTTGCAGAGTGAATGAAACTGACACTGTCCCTACCTAGAGTTTTCTGTCCCTAGAATAAATGTTTTTTTTAATCACAATATAGCACAAGGAAAATTAACTCACTGTCCTTACAGGTCCCTGGAAACAAGGACTTGCAGAGTGAAAGAAACTGACACTGTCCCTACCTAGAGTTTTCTGTCCCTAGAATAAATGTTTTTTTTAAGCACAATATAGCACAAGGACAATTAACTCACTGTCCTTACAGGTCCCTGGAAACAAGGACTTGCAGAGTGAAAGAAAAAAAACACTCTCCCTACCTACAGTTTTCTGTCCCTAGAAAAAATGTTTTTTTTAATCACAATATAGCACAAGGAAAATTAACTCACTGTCCTTACAGGTCCCTGGAAACAAGGACTTGCAGAGTGAAAGAAACTGACACTGTCCCTACCTAGAGTTTTCTGTCCCTAGAATAAATGTTTTTTTTAATCACAATATAGCACAAGGACAATTAACTCACTGTCCTTACAGGTCCCTGGAAACAAGGACTTGCAGAGTGAAAGAAACTGACACTGTCCCTACCTAGAGTTTTCTGTCCCTAGAATAAATGTTTTTTTTAAGCACAATATAGCACAAGGACAATTAACTCACTGTCCTTACAGGTCCCTGGAAACAAGGACTTGCAGAGTGAAAGAAAAAAAACACTCTCCCTACCTACAGTTTTCTGTCCCTAGAAAAAATGTTTTTTTTAATCACAATATAGCACAAGGAAAATTAACTCACTGTCCTTACAGGTCCCTGGAAACAAGGACTTGCAGAGTGAAAGAAACTGACACTGTCCCTACCTAGAGTTTTCTGTCCCTAGAATAAATGTTTTTTTTAATCACAATATAGCACAAGGACAATTAACTCACTGTCCTTACAGGTCCCTGGAAACAAGGACTTGCAGAGTGAAAGAAACTGACACTGTCCCTACCTAGAGTTTTCTGTCCCTAGAATAAATGTTTTTTTAAAGCACAATATAGCACAAGGACAATTAACTCACTGTCCTTACAGGTCCCTGGAAACAAGGACTTGCAGAGTGAAAGAAAAAAAACACTCTCCCTACCTACAGTTTTCTGTCCCTAGAAAAAATGTTTTTTTTAATCACAATATAGCACAAGGAAAATTAACTCACTGTCCTTACAGGTCCCTGGAAACAAGGACTTGCAGAGTGAAAGAAACTGACACTGTCCCTACCTAGAGTTTTCTGTCCCTAGAATAAATGTTTTTTTTAATCACAATATAGCACAAGGACAATTAACTCACTGTCCTTACAGGTCCCTGGAAACAAGGACTTGCAGAGTGAAAGAAACTGACACTGTCCCTACCTAGAGTTTTCTGTCCCTAGAATAAATGTTTTTTTTAAGCACAATATAGCACAAGGACAATTAACTCACTGTCCTTACAGGTCCCTGGAAACAAGGACTTGCAGAGTGAAAGAAAAAAAACACTCTCCCTACCTACAGTTTTCTGTCCCTAGAAAAAATGTTTTTTTTAATCACAATATAGCACAAGGAAAATTAACTCACTGTCCTTACAGGTCCCTGGAAACAAGGACTTGCAGAGTGAAAGAAACTGACACTGTCCCTACCTAGAGTTTTCTGTCCCTAGAATAAATGTTTTTTTTAATCACAATATAGCACAAGGACAATTAACTCACTGTCCTTACAGGTCCCTGGAAACAAGGACTTGCAGAGTGAAAGAAACTGACACTGTCCCTACCTAGAGTTTTCTGTCCCTAGAATAAATGTTTTTTTTAAGCACAATATAGCACAAGGACAATTAACTCACTGTCCTTACAGGTCCCTGGAAACAAGGACTTGCAGAGTGAAAGAAACTGACACTGTCCCTACCTAGAGTTTTCTGTCCCTAGAATAAATGTTTTTTTTAAGCACACTATAGCAGAAGCACAAAACACACTGACACTCTCCCTACCTATCCTTCTCTTTCCCTAAACTAAAGGAATCCAGGTTAAGCAAGAAAGAAATAACAGTCACTGTCCCTGCCTATGCTACTCTATCCCTGCTCCGGAACACACTACACTAGGCCGCCGTGCTGGCGGCCTTTTATAGTGTGGGGCGTGTACTAAACACCCTCAGCAATAATTGGCCACAGGCATCCTGCCTGTGGCCAATCATTGCTCTCCTCGCTGCCGGCGCTGTGATTGGCCAAGCATGCGGGGTCACAGTGCATGCTTGGCCAATCACAGCGCCTGGATGACACTGCGATGGCGTAGTGCATTGTGGGCCGTTCGCGTCACTCGAATTTGGCGCGAACGGCCCAAATCGTTCGATCTTCGTCGAACGATCGAACAGCCAATGTTCGAGTCGAACGTATGTTCGACTCGAACACGAAGCTCATCCCTACTCTGTATCATAGAATCCCCCCTCCATTGTGGAGTATATCTGTCTATACCCAGAAAGAAGGTTATTATTAGGATTCTTAGAGTGAACTTCCAGATAGTGTCGTGATACTGGGTGTTTAGGAAAACGGGTGAGTATATTAGTGATATGTTCGTTTAACCTTACACAGAGAGGTCGTTTAGTCCTACCCACATATTGCAGCCCGCATGGGCACTGTAGCAGGTAAACGACCCTCTCCGTGGAACATGCGATGAAAGAGGCTATCTCAAACTCAGCACCGGTGCTCGTGGACGTAAACATATTGGTGTGCCTATGCCCACACCCACTGATCGAACATACCCTACACCTCCTACATTGGTAAAAACCCACCAAACGATCTAGAAACGTTCCCCTGGTAGGGGGGATCTAGAATGTTAGGTGCCACTCTCCCCCTCAGGGAAGGGGCACCTTTGTAAACAACTTGGGGTCGTTCGGGTAATACTGCCTTCAGAACCTGGTCGTTGGTAAGTATGTGCCAATACTTCTTGATAAGCTTCTTAACACCCATATGTTGAGCTGAGTATGTGGTAATGAAGGGAATAGATGGTGCTCTCGTGGTCAACTGAGACTTATATTTTATTAGGTGCTTCCTATCTAATAAGGCCACCTCACTTAGAGTGTTGATAAGAGAGGTTTTTGAATATCCCTTCTCTAAAAAACGGGAGGTCAGACCATCAGCTTGGGATAGAAACTCAGCATGGTCAGTACAATTAGGTTTGAGTCTTATATACTGACTCTTGGGCACAGAGTTCAGCCACGATGAATGATGGCAACTACTGGTAGGAATATAGGAATTCCTATCAGTGCCTTTGAAGTAAGTGGATGTTGAGAAGGAGCCATCCTTAATGGATACCTTCAAATCCAAAAAGTGGATCTCTTCCTGACTGGCCTCGAAATTGAAAGAAATCCCTCTGGTATTGACATTGAGCTCATCCATGAAGAGGTCCAAGTCGCTACGGCTACCATGCCATAGGAGGAGGACGTCATCAATGTACCTTACCCTTAGCACTACCTGAGGTCGCCGTTTGGCATTTAATCCCCCTGGGGCATTAGCACCACCCTTGAAAGTCTTTAGGGATGTTGTTCTTAGGGATCTGGATCTGTTACCTAATAAGAGGGTACACACATATAGGGCTCTAATAGATGGTCTAGATTCTCTATACACCCAATTATGTACACTTGGTGTGATTTCATGGTAGCAACTCTGTAGTCCATGTGACTAATTTTTTCAGTTGATTGTATATACATTTATTTGCCCTTTGTTTCAAAATATATACCTTTCTTTGATGATTTAGGACCATCTATGGGATGTTTTGCCCGGCTATGTGTGCATTTTTTCTGGTTTTTGGGCTCACATATTCGTCCGGGCATCCATCCACTTATTCTCATTTTCCTTCCTTATTTTATTTTATTTTTAATTCCCTCATATTACGATTTTTATTAATATATCCATATTGTAGTCCCCTTAATTGGGTGATTAACATTTAAGAGACACTTACCTCCTGGCTATTGGCCGAGATGGTGACCACCTGTGTCTATCTATGTGCGCCCATACAATTGGTGCTGCTGGGGTTATTTTACCCTATGATTAGAGGGTTTGTATGTTATATGGACTAATTTTTATTATGGTACCTTCCTAATGAGGTTTTTACATGCGTATTTCCCTGATTTCATTTCATAAAAAAAAGTTCTTTCCGCTTCCGGATTTTCGTGAGCCGCTGCCAGAGGATCACACCGAGGCTTGGTTCATGTTGTTTACTATATAGTGTGATGCGTCAGTGCGTCGCCTGATTCCCCATTGATAATGTGTTGTAACACGAAACGTGCGTCGGGAAGGTGAACGCGCTGACGTCATCACATAGGGACAGGCGACTGCAGGCCGGCCGGCTTTTTACAATGCAATGATATATCGTCTTTATGTAAGTGCAATCTATGCTTTTTTATTAAATATTTTTATGGTAATACACTATCTAGTGTTTTTACTTTTTTGGGGTCATCTGGGAACTGAGGTGCTATTACCAGTATAGTTTTGGACCCGTTTTCCGCTGAAGAGTGTGGACTTCTGATGGGCTCATAATCCCCTTGCCTCTGGTAAGCGGCACATTTACATGGTGGTGGATCACTGGTGTTGTTTGGACATTTGCACCAAGATTTTCTATCAATCTTGTTTCACCCCTCCTTCATGGAATTTTCATCACGGAACACTTTTTTACATATAGCTGGGACTATATTATTGATTATATCCTCACCTGGATGTGGTTATTTATTGATTTATTATCATTGTCACTGATGGTTTATGATTCATTTTTATGCATTTTGTCAATATTGATGGATCCCAATATCGGTCACTAATATTATAGCGCAGCTGTTCACTGTTTCTATCTGTTTATTATTTGTGTTATCACATGAAAACAGCTGCTGCTGTGTTCACCCCCCCTTTTTTTACAGTTAGCGCAGTTTCCTCCTTTTTCCTTTACAGTATAATTGTTTGCACTGGATATTTGTTTTTTGATTCACATTGCGGTGCACAATATAGATTGTGTTTTAGTTTCAAATATTTTTATTGAAAGTTTTCAATAATAACAAAAGATTGCCAAACAAGTAGGTTGTACAGTACGAAAACTGAGTGTGCATCCTTACAAACATACATTCCTGCAGGTACATAAATTAGTCTTGCGAGTTATCTCATGTAATCATGTCCTAGCATTACTGCCAGTGAATAAGTATGCTCCACCTCAACCAACCGGATGCATACCTAAAGTTATTCAACCACAGTATCTCCAACCCCCGGAACACCCCTCCGGGATCATGCTGCATCCCAGTAGGCGGAGAGACAAGGTCCCAGTAAATGTCCATCAACAAGGTATGCTTGTCATGTTGAATAGAGGGAGCACCTCAACAATACTATTAAACATAAGGTAGTATGTCAGAATAGGAAGCTACTGTGCTCAGTAATTAAAGAACCCTTCAAGAAGAAGCGAACATAAACCAAAAATCAGAAAAATAATTATATAGGAGAACTGCGTTAACACATGGGTTGCATTAACCCAGGAAAGCCAAGAGAGGCAGAAGAGGGAAGAAGAGATGTAAACGTGTGAAAGAAAGAGACAGAAATACTCGCATGCTAGTTCTGTGGGACGTGAGAGCTCAAATTTCCAGGTTGAACACCAGAAATAAGAGAAACATTGCATGAGGTGGCCCAAGGCTCCCTGGTGGCTATAAATTTTTCAGTTTTATCATTAAGTTTAGCTACAATTTGCTCTTGAACCATGATCCAGGAGACTTTCCTCCTGTACCCTTGAAATGAAACGGTGGGTTTCTTCCAGGCTTTGGCTACGGTCATTTTGGCTCCCAGTAATAAAAAATATGAAAGTGTCTGGGCGGGTTTGGGCTATAGATTGTGTTTTATATGCACTTATTATATATATATTAACAGTTTATTTCGTTTATATACATATTGATAATTGGCAAGTGTTTTTTTTTTTTTTTTTTAAACAGACCTAATGTAGTGTTTGCACTTGAAGGAAATAATGCAACACTGGGAATATTTTATATTTTTGTACAGTGCATTGAAAAAAATATTCATACCCATTGAAATTTTCAACATTTTGTCATGTTACAATCAAAAACGTAAATGTATTTTATTGGGATTGTATGTGATAGACCAACACAAAGTGGCACATAATTGTGAAGTGGAAGGAAAATGATAAATGGTTTTCGTTTTTTTTTTACAAATAAATATCTGAAAAGTGTGGCGTGCATTAGTATTCAGCCCCCTTTAGCCTGATACCCAAAACCAAAATCTAGTGGAATTAATTGCCTTCAGAACTCTCCTGATTAGTAAATAGAGTCCATCTGTGTGTAATTTAATCTCAGTATATATACAGCTGTTCTGTGAAGCCCTCAGAGGTTTGTTAGAGAACCTTGTGAACAAACAGCATCATGAAGGCCATGGAACTCACTGGACAGGTCAGGGATAAAGTTGTGAATATGTTTAAAGTAGAGTTAGATTATAAAGAAAATATCCCAAGCTTTGAACATCTCCCAGAGCACTGTTCAATCCATCATATGAATATGGAAAGAGTATGACACAACTGCAAACCTATCAAGACATGGCCGTCCACCTAAACTGACAGGCCGGGCAAGGAGAGCATTCATCAGAGAAGCAGCCAAGAGGACCATGGTAACTCTGGAGGAGCTGCAGAGATCCACAGCTCAGGTAGGAGAATATGTCCACAGGACAACTAATTGTCGTGCACTCCACAAATCTGGTCTTTATGGAAGAGTGGCAAGAAGAAAGCCATTGTTGAAAAAAGTCATAAGAAGTCCCATTTGCAGTTTATGAGAAGCCATGTGGGGAACGCAGCAAACATATGGAAGAAGTTGCTCTCAGATAAGACCAAAATTGAACTTTTCGGCCTAAAATCAAAATGCTAGGTTTGGTGGAAAACTAGCACTGCACATCACCCTGAATACACCATCCCCACTGTGAAACATGGTGGCAGCATCATGTTGTGGGGATGCTTTCCTTTAGCAGGGACAGGGAAGCTGGTCAGAGTTCATGGGTCTGCAAAAGACTTGTGACTGGGGTGGAGGTTCACCTTCCAGCAGGATAACGACCCTAAACATACAGCCAGAGCTACAATGGAATGGTTTATATCAAAGCACATTAATGTGTTAGAATGGCCCAGTCAAAGTACAGACCTAAATCCAATTGAGAATCTGTGGCAAGACTTGAAAATTGCTGTTCACAGACACTCTCCATCCAATCTGACAGAGCTTGAGCTATTTTGCAAAGAAGAATGGACAAAAATATCACTCTCTAGATGTGCAAAGCTGGTAGAAACATACCCAAAAAGACTAGCAGCTGTAGTTGCAGTGGTTCTACAAAGTATTGACTCAGGGTGACTGAATACAAATGCACCCCACACTTTTCACATATTTATTTGTAAAAACTTTTGAAAAACATTTATCATTTTCCTTACACTTCACAATTATGTGCCACGTTGTGTTGGTCTATCACATAAAATCCCAATAAAAATACATTTACATTTTTGGTTGTAACATGACAAACAACATGTGGAAAATTTCAAGGGGTATGAATACTTTTTTCAAGGCACTGTATATCAGGATATTGTGTAGGCTGCTTTTTCTGGGTATTTTTAATTGCCAGAGCATGGATTTAGAAATCTATGTTAAATCATACATTGCCAGCGCACCATTGATCTTTAAAACAGCATCTAAAAATGAATTCGAATGATCACACAGAAAAGAGCTACAAAGTTTTGGGGTCACACAGGACCCCTTAATCAGGCATGCCACAGTGTGCTGCTGATATATGCTTAAACCTTGTGTTGTTACATGTTCCCATCCGTAAAAATGTAGAATAATGCATTTAGGTGGCAAAAACATGAATGCAATCTACTCACTAGGGGGAGAACCTCTGGGGGAATCTATGCAATACCAAGCTGCTGCAAGCAAAGCAAACAGAATATTAGCATGCATTAAAAAGGGAATTAACTCCAGAGATAAAACAATAGTTGTCCCAATCTACAAGACTATGGTCTGGCCACACCTAGAGTATGTTGTCTAGTTCTGGGCTCCAGTCCTTAGGAAGGATGTGCTGGAAATGGAGCGAGTACAGAGAAGGGCAGCAAAACTAATAAAGGGTCTGGAGGATCTTAGTTATGAGGAATGATTACAATCACTTATTCTCTCTGGAGAAGAGATGCTTGAGAGGGGATATAATTTGAATGTACAAATACCGTACTGGTGACCCCACAATAGGGATAAAACTTTTCTGTGAAAGGGCATTTAAAAAGTCTCACGGCCATTCACTAAAATGAGAAGAAAAGCAATTTAACCGTAAACTGCGGAGAGGGTTCTTTACAGTAAGAGCGGTAAGAATGTGGAATTCTCTTCCACAAGCAGTGGTTTCAGCAGGGAGCATAACTAATTTCAAAAAACTATTAGATAGGCACCTAAACGACAATAACATACAGGGATATACAGTGTAATATTGACATAAAAGCTCACACACAGAGGTTGGACTTGATGGACGTGTGTCTTTTTTCAACCTTACCAACTATGTAACTATGTAAGTTGCTACAGAACCCACTGGCTATAAGCCATTTGTAGGAAAATGTGCGATGGGAATATTTAATTAGAATACATTTTTTGAAAGTAGACACATCAAGGCAATCTATTTCTCAGCCACAATTTTTTGAAAATGGAGAGACACTCTGGTAGTGAGGTGGTTAAACATGGAGCTTGGTAATGGTGCACTCGATACACTGCATCATTAATTTATACTTTTGAGTAGATCATACACAGAGGGAGGAGAGGGTGAAGAGTTTAATGTACAGGTCACTACAGGATGGAGATGAGATGTACAGGAGAGAAGGAGGGAACAAAAGAATTAGAAGAAAATACCACAATTAATTTAATCAAATAAATCAAATGTTATACTTTTTGCCTACATGTCTAATAACAGTGTTGTGAGAAGGTGTGTCTTATAATAGTGGAATTTACCTCTATATAACTTGATGTATATCTTCAAAATATTTACTAGTGATTTTTTATACAGATAGCTTTATGATATAATTACCAAAACTAACCTCTCCTCTTACTGCTCAATATTATTAATGCAAATATGCATCTGAGTGTCATAACCCCTGACCACAAACATCAGTGCCAAATCATAAAACATTACAGCGTAACTTATAAATAAGATATATATAAAAAAAAAATTCCCGTGCTAAACTGAAGGGAAACTTCAGTCAACACTTTTTAATTTTTCAGTTTGATTAGAGTGTGAAAGAGATTGCACTTCAACTTTTGTTTCTATATGGCAGATTTTTGTCAACTTTGCAGGTGTCAAGCACAGTCGCAATAAAAATAATCCCCAAATGGAACACAGATAGCTGTAAAGAAAATTTTGGTTGGAGTTGGACGGTTAAACCGGTGGGTTTGGTCAGCATTTGAAGTTACACTGTAGGGCGGGTCTGTACTAGTTGCTTTTGCTTTCTTACTTTTAAGCTGTAAGCATTAAAAGGCATTTGCACAAAAAACTAATATCAAACGACCTCCCAAATTACAAAGCATCCACATGGAGACATCACATGTTGGATTCCACAAAAGGGGTATTTTCCAATAAGTCTGCACTTTCAGCATGAGTAGTATTTTCTCCCATGTGTGCTGCTTTGGCATCTTTAACTGTTACCGTGAGCTAATGCTGGCTGCTTTCCTCTAGTTGGCACTGCAATAACGCATAGAATATAACAGATTTGAGGCAGTTGTCATGATTAATTAGCTATAGTCCCACATGGATTAATTGTGGGATTTGCCTGTACTGCTTCACATCATTTTCAGTACTGTTTGTTCAAACAAACAACTGTAAGCCACACATTACAGACATAATTATTCAGATATTCCAAATTACTGATGCCAAAGGGGAAATACAGTGTAATAGAACTTTGTAGTCTTGTAGTCTTCCATTACTATTGAACTATTCTTTAAATTCATGGAATGGAACTGATTAAAATTGAGAGGTATGGCATAATTACTGGACTAGGTAGATTGATAGATAGACAGACAGACAGACAGATAGATAGATAGATAGATAGATAGATAGAGAGAGAGAGAGAGAGAGAGAGAGAGAGATAGATAGATAGATAGATAGATAGATAGATAGATAGATAGATAGATAGATAGATAGATAGATAGATAGATAGATAGGTAGATAGATAGATAGATAGATAGATAGATAGATAGATAGATAGATAGATAGATAGATAGATAGATAGATAGATAGATAGATAGATAGATAGATAGATAGATAGATAGATAGATAGATAGATAGAATGTGAAATATAAATATATGTCTTAAAATATAATAATATATTAATTGGAAAAAAATAAATATTTTGTTATTTTTTGGGCTTAAAACTCTGACAAGCAAGCTCAATAATTTTGTTTCTTGTTCGTTATCACTACTACTCTGTCTTGTTTACAATATGATGGCCTTACTATGTACTGTAGAAGAGATGGAGAGAATAGGAGGATAGGGAGGGAAGAAGAGGATGAGACAGGAGAGGAGAATTAGAAGAGGAGAAGAGCAAAGGAAAGGATAAGTATGAGGGGAGATGAAAGAATACAATGGTGGGAAGGGGAGAGGAGAGGATGAGAGGATGGAGGATAAGATGGAGAAGAGAGGAGATAATATAATGAAGGATAGGGAAGGATGAAGGGGAGAGCAGATCATAATTATTTATTAGTGTTCCCCACACTTTCAAGAGAAATTAACTGGTGTCAGTGTTTCTCTTGAAACAGGAATTTGTTTTTGAAAAAAGAAAGACCCTAAACAGATATTTCTTGCAATGTTTCAAAATTCCAAGCATTAACTGCTTTACCTTACAATATTGCCCAAGTCCACTTCAATTATCCATGTACAGCGCAGATTATTATCATATGGAAAGGGGTATCCTGGTGATAAAATTCTGCCTGAAGATTCTCCTTTGAAACGACCTCCACATTCAGCTAATTGAAAATAATAACAGTAAGTATAGAAGAATTATAAAACACTAAGAGAGCATCACAATATTTGCTTATGATGGTAAACATAATATTTCAGAAAACAAAAGAAATGTAATGCAATGATGGCAGTGGATGAAAAATAAATTCCCATAGAAACAAAAACGAAACATTTGTTACCAATGCAGGATGGCAGAGGATAGTCCCATGCTCTTCTCTCTCCAGTCATACATTTCAATAGGCTGCTTCCATGCAAAGTGTAGCCTGGGTTGCATCCATAGATGATGGTGCTGCCAGCAAAATGTCCCTGGTCACTGATTTTGTATCCAAATTGTGGCACACCTGGGTCCTCACAGTGGGAGAGTTCAAAGCCTTTAAAAAAATTGGTAAAAAATAAAACTGTTAATAAAATATACAGTTTGCCTTCTGTTTAATATTATAAGCATACATATTCTCTACCTTTTAAAATTGGTTTAACAGCACTTCTTTTAAGAATTCATAAGTGGCGAATGTAGAAGCTGATAATGTGTTTTCGGCCATTGGTTCCCAGGGGTACAATAATATTCAATTATTGGACCTCAACCAGGACTTTGACATTACTCTGACTCTGGGTCCAAGCTGGGTCTACATGCAAGTTTTGGTTGCAGTCTGGGTGAAGGTACATCTAAACTAAAATTGCAATGTGTGGAGGCAATGTCCTGCCTCTTAAGATTTACATCCCCTACAAAATCTAGCTGCCACAGTTCGTCCAACAGTCTGTTGTCTGTTGTCAGACTAGTTCCATAGAAGAGCTTTAATAGTGTGCATCCATGGGTGCTTTCTTTACATTTGCATTTAATTTGCAATGAGTTTAAGATTGAAGCAACACTGCTGGTATTTCTAATTGTCAAGGGAGCTTCCCATTTTCTAATGAGAAGCCATCCACTTGTGCACTAGTGCAATAAGGCAATAAGGCAATAGGACAATTGGCACTAGCGTATAAACACGTTTTAAAATTCTTGAATGTGTCAGATTTTTTTGTACCGTCATATTCAGTTGTTATAATTTTCAGAAAGACCTCAGACCAGTGTCATCCCTCATAAAGTAATTTGCTTTGTTATTGCTTATTGTAAAAATGCTTACATTTGTGGAATTAGAATGTGCCAGAGCAAGGTGCATTTAGCTCTGAAACATTGCATATTTTCTAAAGTGCTATTAGAAAGAAGACAATTGTATACTATACATGATGGTGCAGGTCCGAAGGTTCTTCTCCTTTTGAACTAACAGGCATACTCATTTAAAAGCCTTAAAGTGGTTGTAAACTCTTACAGACCACTTTTACCTACAGGTATGCCTAGATTAAGGCTTACCTGTAGGTACAAGAAATATCTCCTAAACCTACTTAGGAGATATTTGCAGAAAAGACGGCACCGATGTCTACGGCACATGCGCGCCGTAGACAACGGCGCAGGCACACTGAACGTGCCGTTAGTGAAGGCGATCATGCCGTCACTGCTGGCTTCCGTGCCCATGCGCGGGAGTGACGTCATTGTTGCTCCGGCCAGTCACAGCGCTGGAGCAGCGATACCCGGAAGTCACTCCGGGGGAGATGGCGTCAACGGAGGAGACGAACGAGGGCCGATGAGGGGGCTTCGATCTCAGGTAAGTACCTCATAATGAGCTAGTATGCTGTGCATACTAGCTTACTATGCCTTTGTCTTGCAGGGTGTATTTTTTTTTCAGGAGGCTTTACTTGCTCTTTAACAGCTGCATTTGCCATGATCAAACCAAACAAGCATCAGAAAAAGCACTGGGTAATACTGTATGTACAATTACTTTTGATACACTAATTTTCTGATTTTTCACTTTCCAATACTGTGATAACCTTAAGACTGTATCACTGTCTCATCTAGGAAACTTTACTCAAAACAGGTTTGCTGTGGGTGGAGTAATTTGAGTTGAATATAGATTCCCATTGTCATATAAACTCCTGCATTGCCTTATATATATATATTTTTTTTGTTGTTATGTGTTACACTATTGCAGCTCTGCTAACTCTAAAACGTTGAAATCCCAAATAATACATTAGTAAAACAATACATTAACCATGACAATTATTAAAATAGTAACTTAACTACAGCCTGTAAATAATTTTGCTATGAAGTATACTTACTAGTATAGACTAGCTGAAAACCTTCATCATTTATTTCTGAGTCTGAATTAAATTCCAGAAATAAATGGTTTGACGTGCTGCTTAGTGTCAGTCCTCTTAACGCTGATGCTGTAAAGGCTCCCAACAAATGAGCAGTATTGTCTCTCCCATCATATATCTGTAGATCAAAGGCACATCAAAAATTTAAAATATTTTTGGTTCTATATTCAGAATGAATGGGGCTGTAAACAGAGACACACATGACTTTACTAATAAACAAGATAATGTTGATAAGGAAGGATTCACAACAAAAATTAAAACCAGCTTACAAAATGGAAAAGTATTCTACCTGATTACTGAATTTATATATATATATATATATATATATATATATATATATATACAGTATCCCACAAAAGTGAGTACACCCCTCAAATTTTTGTAAATATTTGATTATATCTTTTCATGTGACAACACTGAAGAAATGACACTTTGCTACAATGTAAAGTAGTGAGTGTACAGCTTATATAACAATTAGGCTTGTGCAATTTGTTTCGTAACAAATCGAAATTCGTCCGAATTTAGCAACTTTTGGACATTCGGAAGCATTCGAATTTCCGAACAAAGCAATTACGAATAAAACCGAATCCGAAATAAATTATACCGCAAATAGCGAATGCCCGAATGTCTTTGGCATAATTCCTTATGAAAAAAGTTACGAATGTACGAATCCATACGAAGCACAATAACACTCACTCTGCTCTGCTCTCTGCTTCTCCCTCACCATGCTGAACTCCCTCTCAAAATGGTGTACAGGGGCGGAGGCTATAGCCGAATGTAAAAAACGAAAGTAAAATACGAGATTTCTAATCCATTCGAAGCACAATAACACTCTGCTCTGCTCTCTGCTTCGCCCTCACCATGCTGAACCCTCTCAAAATGGTGTACAGGGGCGGAGGCTATAGCCGCATGTAAAAAACGAAAGTAAAATACGAGATTTCGAATCGTTACAAATAACCGCTATGTATTTAGAAAAGTACAAATCCATTGGAAGCACATTAGGCATAATAGGCAGCGTCGTAGTGAGAGACACAGAAAATTACGAATCAACAAACCCAAAAAAAGTTACGAAAGTAGGCGTTGTGTCCAGAATCAACGAAAAACAATGTACTCTACCGAAAGTACGAATTATAAATCAACTAAAAATTCTATGAAAAATGTCGCTTGTGAAAATACGAATTAGTCCGAACACGAAAAATCCAGTCTAGCAAAATTACGAATGATTACGAATCAACAGGACCGAAAAGAAACGAACCGAAACGAAACAAATTTTTCTGTTGTGCACAAAAAACGAACCGAAACTAAACAAATTTTTCCGTTGTGCACAAGTCTAATAACAATGTCAATTTGCTGTCCCCTCAAAATAACTCAACGCACAGCCTTTAATGTCCAAACTGCTGGCAGCAAAAGTGAGTACATTCCTAAGTGAAAATGTCCAAATTGGGCTTAAAGTGTCAAAATTTTGTGTGGCCACCATTATTTTCCAGCACTTAACCCTCTTGGTCATGGAGTTCACAGAGCTTCACAGGTTGCCACTAGAGTCCTCTTCCACTCCTCCATGATGACATCACAGAGCTGGTGGATGTTGCACTCCTCCACCTTTCGTTTCCTCACAGAGGCTCAATAGGGTTTAGGTCCGGAGACATGCTTGGCCAGTCCATCACCTTTACCATCAGCTTCTTTAGCAAGTGGTCGTCTTGGAGGTGTGTTTGGGGTCGTTATCATGTTGGAATACTGCCCTGCGGCCCAGTCTCCGAAGAGAGGGGATCATGCTCTGCTTCAGTATGTCACACTACATGTTGGCATTCATGGTTCCCTCAATGAACTGTAGCTCTCCAGTGCCGGCAACACTCATGCAGCCCCAGACCATGACACTCCCACCACCATGCTTGACTGTAGGCAAGACACACTTTTTTTATATTCCTCACCTGGTTGTCGCCACACACGCTTGATACCATCTGAACCAAATACGTTTATCTTGGTGTCATCAGACCACAGTACATGGTTCCAGTAATCCATGTCCTTAGTCTGCTTGTCTTTAGCAAACTGTTTGCAGGCTTTCTTGTGCATCATCTTTAGAAGAGGCTTCCTTCCAGACCAATTTGATGCAGTGTGCGCGATAACACCTGCTCCCCATTCACACCTGAGACCTTGTAACACTAATGAATCACATGACACCAGGAGCGAAAATGGCTAATTGGGCCGAATTTGGACATTTTTTAGTTTTTACACAGGGGTGTATTCACTTTTGATGCCAGCAGTATAGACATTAATGGCTGTATGTATATTATAGTTTGGAAGTAAACTAATGAAAGGAGTTAAAAAGGGTTAACATATAAATGTTGGAATATGCTATCTACTGATATATTGGGTATATGTAGTCTCCTGAAACAGTGTTTTTATAAGGGATTAACTATAGTTTTTTTGGGGGGGAGGTGGTTTTAATAAGATACTGGTGCTATCATAGAAAGCTACATTACATGTTTTCTAACCAGGCTTTTTTGGTTTGATAGAGTTCCATTGAAAATAAGAGAACACGCGAACTACACTGGGCAAAATGTCTTGAGCTCCAGTACCCAGCCCAACGCCACTTCTCAAACTCTTCACAGAGGACTTATACTATGTTGGTTTCAATCAACAGCTCATTATTTCCTTGAAATTAAAAGCATGGCAGTGCAAAATGTAAATGTCCTTGAATTGAAAAATGGTAATATTTCAAGTATGAACTACTTGCCTGACAAAGGTATGTTAGTGCATGAAATTACACCATATTTTGATTAGAGGACCTTTGTACTGTCATACTTTTAATATGCAAGAATAGGCTGTTAATTTAATCAGGTGTTATACAAGCCCTCTGAACTGTATACCTTCTCCATTCATTGTTAAGAGTTTTTACCAAATCAAACTTTGGTGGACTGAGCTCTCATTTATACTAACCCCCAATATAAAGGGGAACTTCTTTACCAACCACAAATGTAAGGGGCACTTCTTCACTGACCACCAGTAAAAGGGGGTATTTCTCCATAGACTACAAATGTAAAGTGAAACTTCTACACTGATCATCAATTTAGGGGACACTTTTCCACTAATCACTAATGAAGAGACATTGCATTTGCATTCACTGTCTGCTGTTTTTTAAGGCCAATATTATTATTTGTTTAATTGAATGAGTATTTCTAAATATAATTTGGTTGCATAAAACAGGGAAAAGGGGTATACAAAATGATCTGCCCCGGGCATTAAATATTTTCCTTTTCGATCATGCAAATGTACCATGTGTTTGTAGATACACTAAATTGTCAAACGTATTGGGACACCTGCCTTTACACGCACATGAAATTTAATGGCATTCCAGTCTTAGTCCGTAGGATTCAATATAGAGTTGGCTCACCCTTAGCAGCTATAACAGCTTCAACTCTTCCGAGATGGCTGTGCACAAGGTTTAGGAGTGTGTCTATGGGAACGTTTGACCATTCTTCCAGAAGCGCATTTGTGAGGTCAAGCACTGATATTGAACAAGAAGGCCTGGCTTACAGTCTCAGCTCTAATTCATTCTAAAGGAGTTCTATCAGGTTACGATCAGGACTCTGTGCAGGCCAGTCAAGTTCCTCCACCCCAAACTTGCTCATCCATGTCTTTATGGACCTTGCTTTGTGCACTGGTGAGCTGTCATGTTGGAACAGGAAGGGGCCATCCCCAAACTGTTCCCACAAAGTTGGGAAAATGAAATTGTCCAAAATGTCTTGGTATGCTGATGCCTTAAGAGTTCCCTTCCCTGGAAATAAGGGGCCAAGCCCAACCCCAAAAAAACTACCACACACCATACTCCCCGCTCCACCAAATTATTTGGACCAGTGCACAAAGCAAGGTTCATAAAGACATGGATGAGCGGGTTTGGGGAGGAGGAACTTGACTGGCCTGCAAAGAGTCCTGACCTAAACCCAATAGAACATCTTGGGAAGAATTAGAGTGGAGACTGTGAGCCAGGCCTTCTTGTCCAACATCAGTGCCTGACCTCACAAATGCCCTTCTGGAAGAATGGTCAAACATTTCCATAGACACACTCCTAAACCTTGTGGACAACCTTCCCAGGAGAGTTGAAGCTGTTATAGCTGCAAAGGGTGGGCCAACTCAATATTAAACCCTACGGACTAAGACTAGGATGTCATTAAAGTTAACGTATAAAGACAGGTGTCCGAATACTTTTTACAATATACTGTATATTAACTTGCACTTGGGGTTCCCTGAGATCTGAAATGTATTTCAAATGTTCCTCAAAGGTAAAAACTTTAAGAAAGGCTGATATGTGGTGTTTAAATTTTGCGATTGAGTTGAAAGAGATGTTTATTTGCTTGGAGTTTCATATATCATGAACAGCTTTAATTACGAGCTTTAATTACGAAGATGCATTTGTAGTAAACTTCATCACATTTAGGTGATATATTAACCACTTCAATACAGGGCATTTTCACCCCCTTCCTGCCCAGACCAATTTTCAGCTTTCAGCAATGTTACGATTTGAATGACAATTGCGCGGTCATACAACACTCTACCCATTTGAAATTTTGATCACTTTTTCCCCACAAACAGAGCTTTCTTTTGGTGGTATTTGATCACCTTTGTGGTTTTTATTTTTTGCGCTATAAACAAAAAAAAGTGTCAATTTTGAAAAAAACACAATATTTTTAACTTTTTGCTATAATAAATATCCCCAAAAAATATATAAAAAAATATTTTTTTTCCACAGTTTAGGCCAATATGTATTCTTCTACATATTTTTGGTAAAAATAATTGCAATAAGCGTATATCGATTGGTTTGCGCACAAGTTATAGCGTCTACAAAATAGGGGATACATTTATGGCATTTTTATTGTTATTTTTTTTTTACTAGTAATGGCGGCGATCTGCGATTTTTATCTTGACTGCAATATTGCAGCGGGCACTTCGGACACTTTTGACACTATTTTGGGACCATTCAGATTTATACAGCGATCCATGCTATAAAAATGCATTGATTACTGTGACTGGCAGGGAAGGGGTTAACACTAGGGGACGAGGAAGGGGTTAACTGTGTATCCTAGGGAGTGATTCTAACTGTAGGGGGAGGGGACTCAAAAGGGGAGGAGACCGATCGGTGTTCCTCTGTACTGGGAGCACACATCGGTCTCCTCTCCTCTGACAGGACTTGGATCTGTGTGTTTACACACACAGATCCACGGTCCTGCCATGTTCAGGGGCAATCGCGGGTGCCCGGCGGACATCGCGGCCGCTGGGCACACGCATCGGGTGTAGGGTGACGCGGCGGGGGAAAAAAACATCATATGACGGTGGCTCGGAGGGACAAAGGGTTCCTGCCGCCGTCTACAATAGTGCGGTAGGGAATTGGTTAACAAAGTGCCTAAGATACACTCACTAAATGTGTTTACTTGGTAAAACAAAGTGTTAATAATACTATACACTTTAAATGTATTCGTAAATAAAGTTTTAACACTTTAAATAATTTAAAATGATCATTTTGCCTTGGGGCATGACAGCAGAGCAATGAAAGGCCACGCAAGATAAATTACTTTTGAAGTGAACTTCAAATAGGGATGATACTGAAGACAACTGTTCTTGAAAAACTAGTCAAGCAGCACATGGTTTTGTGAAAGCATTTTGACCTGCCATACTGAAAATTATTCAGTGTAGAACCTGGGTTTTTTATCCATCATAATTAATTACATACTGTACATCCAGCATGACATCTATTATCTGCTTAATGTCATTGAAACATGCAATGCTTGCATGGAAGACTTATAGGATAAAGTACAATAATCTCTCAAATATACTGTATGTGTTATACAGACAGGAATGCTGTATTTAGTTAGTTCTTTTGTTTTGTATCAAACAGTATTTAAAGTGGAGTTCCAGGCTAAAATCAAACAAGGTGTAATCCAATCAAGCGCCTTTTTTGGGCATTTTGTACCTTTTGGTTGGTTTTAGCAGCAGGGCTTCAATCCTACACTGCCGCAGTGAGATACATCATCTCCAGATTTGCATCGGCCCCTCCTACTGCCCCCCGCTGCCTGATGGGAACTGTGTGTGTCCCAGAAGATGACAGGGCCATTCAGAAAGTGCAGAGTGACTTGCGCATGAGCAGAAGGAAACCAGCTGTGAAGCCTGAAGGCTCCACTTCCGATTTCCCTTAGTTGCAATGCCGGTGCCTGCACCTGAGCTGATGGACAAATCAGCTTTAGGGGGCCGACATCACGGGATCCTTGGACAGGTACGTGTTCTATATTAAAAGATTTTTAAGTTTTATTTAAGATGCTGGAACTACGCTTTAAGTTTTAAGCCTCTAGGACTTGATTTTTCCACAGAGTTTACCATACTTAAGAAAGTAAAGAAAATGTCTTTATAGCTATGCTGGAGTTTGAATTATACATATCTAGGATGTTTTACCTAAATTCAAATTCACTAGAAACAGGTTAAACAACATCAAACCTAAATGTATATCTATGATGAGATCCCAGAGCTTTTGCTTTTCATCTAGCTTCCCCTGGGGTGGGGGGATTCTTTTCATATCCATTAAAATGATGTCAGTAGGAGATTTGGGTGGTTGAGTTACACAAATTATATTCCAATATTTCAGGCCAAGATGTGGTGCAAAAAACAAGATATGGTGCAACAGGCACATATAATGTTTTAACCACTTAGGGACCGGAAGGATTTGCCCCCTTAATGACCAGGCCATTTTGTGTTATACAACACTGCATCGCTTTAACTGACAATTGCCGGTTGTGCGACGTTGTTCACAAACGAAATTTATATCCTTTTTTCCCCACAAATAGAGCTTTCTTTTGGTGGTATTTGATCACCTCAGCGGTTTTTATTTTTTGCGCTATAAACAAAAAAGAGCGACAATTTAAAAAAAAAAAAACTATATTTTTTACTTTTTGCTATAATAAATATATAAAAAAAATTCTTCATCAGTTTAGGCCAATCTGTATTCTTCTACACGCAATAAGCGTATATTGATTTGTTTTTCGGAAAAGTTATAGCATCTACAAAATAGGGGATAGATTTCTGCCATTTTTATTATATTTTTTTTTGTTCACTAGTAATGGCGGTGATCTGCGATTTTTAGTGGGTTTGCGACATTGCAGAGGACAGACTTGTTGCTACCCTTTGTTAACCCGAACCCTCCCCCGCACATGCTTCATTTAAAGTCCCGCTCTCTTTTGTTTTTTTTATTAATGCAAAATTAAGGGATGTGAGGTAATTGACCCATCGCCTCTGGACAGTCCCACTATACCCATTTCCCCCCTCCCCTTCTATCAATCATATTGCAGAGGACAGATCGGACACTTTTGACACATTTTTGGGACATTGACATTTATACAGCGATCAGTGGTATAACAATGCACTGGTTTTTGTGTAAATGTCACTGGCAGGGAAGGGGTTAACACTAGGTGGCACTCAAGAGGTTAAATGTGTTTTCTGAGAGGTGTTTATAACTGTGGGGGGGATGGGACTGACTGACTGGAAGAGGAGAGCGATCGCTGTTCCTAATCACTAGGAAGAGCAGATCTGTCTCTCCTCCCCTGACAGAATGGGGATCTGTCTGTTTACATTAACAGATCCCCGTTCTGGCTCTCTGTGGAGCGATCGCAGGCTGCCGCCAGCCATGCGCATCGGCTCCAGCGGCGTGCACGCGCTCCCTAACGCTTTTTTATGGCCAAGGTACACTTACGGCGATTCGCCCAGGAGAGCCAACCTGCTGCAGTATAATGACGGCGGCTGGTCCGTAAGCTGTTAAAAGATACCTGTACTGTGAGAACTATACAGGCTGCAATGTTGACTTCCTACTTAAAATTAATAATTGTTTGGCTACTCCTAGCGTCAATAATTTTTGACTAACTAACCTGGAATCAGTATGCAGCCAGTGAAATCAGAGTAAAGATAGAGTACCTTATGTGCATGCTTCTTCTGGATTAGTGGCTCAGAAAGCACTAAACTAACTTGACTCTACCATATTCCAACAAAGAGGCTGGCAATACCAAATTGCATATTTATCAGTAAAGGTTTCTTTTAAGACCCCTTTCACACTGAGGCGCTTTACAGACACTAATGCGTTAAAAATAGTGCCTGCAAAGTGCCCTGAAACAGCTGCTCCATTCATTCCTGTGTGAAAGCCAGAGGGCCCGCTAGCAGGCAAAAATTGCCGCAAAAATTACGGTTAAACGCCGCCAAAAATGGCGGCGTTTTACCGCCGATGCCCGGGGTGGCTCAGTGTGAAAGGGCTCTAAAGAAACAGAATGCTTATCAGCTATAATAAATTAAGTAATGCAATACAGAGGATATTGGCTTTAAAAATACATAAGGATGGATGAATGGATTTAGGTAAGTGAAAATGTAACTAAACCCATTAACGATTTAAAAAATATGCTATATTCCCAGTATGCTGGGATTGCTAACTGTCATATTTGCTTGTGCTTTCAACCAAATTGTCAAACCATCAAATGGCTGGTATCATAAATGATCACATGTGCCCCAACAAGGCAGTTGCAAATCAAACAGAGGCTAAGATGGCAGTTTCCTTGGCTGAAAGAATAGGAGGGTTTAGTTCCCTTCAAAATGGGTTAAGGAAGTGTTGTTTTTTTTTTCTTAAAGAGATTGTAAATGGGTGGGGTGGGATGATTGTCCCTAGAGATGTGGTTTAGGTAGCCACAAACCATCTGATCAGATGCCCTCTACAATGTTCCCTAAGACCCCAAACACATAAGGCAATTTGGAATTGCTGACAGAATGGCTGCAACTCTGCCTGCAATTCCAAATCATGGTAGAAGATGCAATGTATATTTGGGTGCCATTATTCTTAATGGTACCCCAAACGTAGTGCCATTCTGCCATGATTGTCATGTGACAGAATCTCGTGGCAATCATGGCAAAAAGCACAGATAAAAATCACACTAAGCTTGTCACCCAAAAAGTCCATTAAAGTAAATGGGATGCCCTATGTGTAACATGTGTTATTGCACTTTAACCGGTTAACGATGGCTCACAAACATATACGATGGCAGAATGGGCAAAGTGATGTATATTTACGTCACTTTGAATTTCCCGCCGTGCGGGCGTGCACGCGCCGTTGGCCGAAAGCTCCCTGACCGTGCCCACGGGACCCACGGACTCGATGTCCGCCGGCGTCCCGCAATCGGGTCACAGAGCTGCAGAACGGGGAGAGGCAAGTGTAAACAAGCATCTCCCCATTCTGCCTAGTGACACTGATCGTCTGCTCCCTCTCATCGGGAGCAGCGATCAGTGATGTGTCACTCATAGCCATGCCCCCCAAAAGTTAGAATCACTCCCTAGGACACACCTAGCCCCCTAGTGGTTAACCCCTTAACTGCAAGTCACATTTACACAGTAACCTGTGAATTTTTATAGCACTGATCGCTGTATAAATGTGAATGGTCCCAAAATAACATCAAAAGTGTCCAATATGTCCACCATAACGTCGCAGTCATGATAAAAATCGCAGATCCCCGCCATTTTTAGTAAAAAAAAATATTAATAAAAATGCCATAAAACTATCCCCTAGTTTGTGAATGCTATAACTTTTGCGCAAACACATCAATAAACGCTTATTGCAATTTTTTTTACCAAAAATATGTAGAAGAATACGTATCGGCCTAAACTGAGGAAAAAAATTGTTTTTTATATATTTTTTTTATATATTTTTGGGGGATAATTATTATAGCAAAAAGTAAAAAATAATGCCTTTTTTTTTTTAATTGTCGCTCTATTTTTGTTTATAGCGCAAAAAATTGAAACCACAGAGGTGATCAAACACCACCAAAAGAAAGCTCTATTTGTGGGGAAAAAAAATACGTAAATTTTGTACGGGAGCCACGTCGCACGCGCAATTGCCAGTTAAAGCAACGCAGTGCCGAATCGCAAAAAGTGTCCGGGTCATTTGGCAGTCAACTGGTCCGGGGCTGAAGTGGTTAAACATCTCAAGCAGGAGCTCTCATTCCTGCTACACAAGATCTGAATGGGGCCTAAGGGTTAATTACACTGAGGGGAATGACATTTACCTCCAATATTTGCTCACAGAGGTTCTCCAATACTCGATGCAGCCTGGCTGATTCTCACTGATAGGATGGCAGGTGTTATTGTAGCCCTGCCATTAAGTCAGCAGTGCTGGCTACCGGTGCTACAGTGGACAGGCAAATGTCTCCCTACCTATTTCTCTCAGGTAGATATATACCTTTCAATATACAGTTTAGCCTTATTATAACCTTACATAAAAGTATTTCAAATAAATAGAATTCAGTGAAACTAATCTTGAAACTATTTGCCTTTCAATTTAATATTTTCATGCAATATCTTAGAAAATGAATTCTTATAAAACTGAATATAAACTGAAAATATTTTAAAAGCACACATGCATACTTTGTATCCAAATAACCTACTTTAAGAACATCCCCTTGTGCTAAGTGAAATGTTCTGGCTGAGATATTGATTCCTTTCCCTGCTTGTACTTGAATGCTGTAAATACATTCATGATTATTTTCATAGTTCAGTGGGTATTTCGGAGACAGCAGAATTCCTTCATTATTTGTTGCAGATGCTCCACATTCAGCTGCAGATAAAGCACAAAGTGAGAGAAGACATTTTAATAGGCAGTGCTGTGCTTTACAAATGCTTTCCCCAGTGAAACTGTAAAACATAACTAAGCACATTAACATAATTACTAACCTGATCCCTTTAAACTGGCGGTTTTAACATTCTTAGTGAAAGCACAATTGTCTACTCATGGGGATGTACAAATCCCTGAAGTGGTATGAAAGACACCGAAAGACATGGTTTGGATGGCATGTGGTTAATGACTACACTATAAGACCGATATGTTCAGACCAACCAAATAAAAAAATCAAGTAAAAAAATATAAAATACCATATAACTATATAAAATCCAAAGCTGTAGCACTCTAAATTATTTTCCTTTTATTCAATAGATAATAATCATAATGTGCCTAAAATCATCAGTGTTCCATCACAATGCATGTTTTTATACCGAACATCCTTCCTCAGGCTGGCAACACTGCATACTGGGAACAGGAATTTGAAGTGCTGCAGCCCTAGACTTTTCTCATGTATTTTGGACCGCTGGGGTCAGTCCTGCAAGAAATATATGTATGAAACTGTAAAAATCTCCTATGGACCATCAAGCTAATGATAGCATTTTGGGTTTGACCACTTGGTTGTCATTGATTGAGCTTGCCTAAATTAAAACTGTTCTACAGGAGTTCCCTAGGAAGGAGCTTGAAACAATGTCATAGTCTGCCCCATGGGGTATTTTTCAATGACTGACTTTATTGCTGCAGGCGTGTTTGGGTTCAGTGTTCTCATCCTTAAAATTGGCCATACGTGTGGAAATTTGATCAAGTGCTAGACCTTTAAAAAAAAAAAAGAGTAATCCTGAGAAAAAAAATTGGTTTTGTTCTCAGGGAAATGGGATTGAAGTTGCCTCAATCGAACATGGTGGAAAAATCTAAACACTTTTAATGAACTTTCTGTATTTTTATATATTTATATATATTTCACATTCAGGTGTTTTATCAAATCTGTGGGTAGTAGATATCTTGGTTTCAGGCAACCACCTTGAACATATGTTTGTTTCCCTGTAAACCAAAGTGGCAGAAGGTGCTTGAAATGTGTCATGTGTAAGCAGTTTAATTCACCCTGTTTACCTTTACAACCTTTCAAGCAAGTCTTCCCTAATTCTGGATTGAGGACATCATTCTCTGGGACCTGCCAAAGTAGTTCAGTGATAGACAGTGAACATTAGACATCTGCATTAGTTTTCGTCCAAATGCATTTTCGTCCGAATTTTGGGGATTTTCGCGTTCGTTTTAACAAACGATAATGGACGTGCAGAATCCGAAATCCAAAAGATTCTCCATAAAAAATGCTTTATTTTCCTTTTGTTGTGACAACAGTTCGATATAGATAGAAGATTCGACATGACGGTGACAATAGCGATCTGTGTCTATCGAACCTGCGGTCGAATGTGCCTAACTTAATTCTATTAGTCCAAGATTATTCGACATAGAGAGAAAAGATTCAACATTATAGAGACATGAAGATTCAAGGAAGCAGCTAAAAACATAAGATCGCAGTGAGCGGACATTTATGGTCAAATGCTCTGCCCATAGGCTATAGAAGAATTCTAATGTTGGTTGACTAGTTAATAAATTTAATTATTACTAGTCATACAACATTAGAATTCTACTATAGCTTATGGGCAGAGCATTCGACCGGAAATGTAGGATTGTGGTGTTGAATCTTTTAGCTGCTTCGTCTTAGAACATTTGACAGACACCATAAGCCTTCAATTGACAGATTCAATCTTAATTCGGATTTTTTACCAAAATAAATAAAAACGAATTTCGGGAGTAACTAAATAAATTAATTTTTTGGTCGAAAACTAAATTACAAAACAAAATATTTCAGTGTGCACATGTCTAGTGCACATACAGTATGTGCATGGTTGATATGAGTGGGAGTGGTCTGTTCCCTTTGTCTGTACCTGCTTATTTTGGAAGTATGTCTACATTGAGATATATGATGCCCAGACAAGGCACATTCTAAAATAACAGGCGATGACATCAATCTCATCCATTTTTGTTTGAAGTAATAACCCTACATTGTAATTGCCAACCACATGTCATCCAAACAACAATATTTTCAATTATACACTTTAGTATGCTCATGACCTATATGATGTTGTCCCTTGAGTTACAGAACAACTTCTTTAAAAAAAAGAATCCTGATATTTGCCATCTATAGAGCTTTTGCACCATACAAAACTGTGGATTACCACAAAACTAAAGAAAATAGAACTGCAAAATGCATCAATTATATAAATGGTAAATTGTGCCACAATGTCTAATTTAAATTCTCTACTTTAACATTTTACATTAAGTATTATTTAAAATTTTTACAGATATAAAAAAAAAAAAAATTTAACTTTTCGGGAGTTCTGGAAAATGTGCCTATCCAGTTCATCGGTACATATACCATTCCTATCTATAATACCACATATGTGGATATACAGTACAGGCAGACTGGACTAACACCAATAAGGAATATAAAATCCAATGTAACTGAACATTACCGATGTTGACATTTTCCTCACACTACGGCTGCACTGTAATGATTACTGGGAAGCAGCGATCAAGCAAAGGTACAAAATGCCTCAAGCTCAACTTTCTTGATGTCACAGACTCTGTAGTGGTTTGCAAACATTAACTTTATTTCACTGCTTCCATTTTAAGTACATTTAGGTTAAGTTTAAGTCTCTAATCTATGATGACTTGCCTGTGGGACTGTTTAGTGATATTTTTTTAAACTGAGGTAAAGAAAGATTGTGATAGTTTATTTATATGTGTTTGTGAAAAGTCTACCCTGCCAAGTCCTAACCCATGATATTTATCTTGACAAATTATCATTCTCCTGATAGAGAATTATTAACAATGAAACATTAGTTTACCATTATCAACATAGTTCAATCATGTAAAGTTGAGCACAATTATTGTCATTTAAAGGGAAAAATATAATGGTTTTAAGTATTATATTTTTGTTTTATGTTTATAAACTAATATTGTGTATATTTTTTTATTTATATATATTTTTTATTTTACAAATAATCATTTAATAAAGCAAGCACCAATGACAATTGTTTTGAACTGTGTGATGGTCTGTCTAAAGAGAAAGCACAGAGGTATCTTATACACAATGGGGTGATAGACGACTCACTCAATTTAATCAGTGTTTCCACTTAGTCCAAGCTTCAGCTATTGAGCTCTGTAAACCAAAATATTGGACATTGACTTCAAAGGTGTTTATACAGTTTATTTGTGCAGATTAGCCCCTTTCTGTCTGCATCCTGTTTATTAATTTTCCTTAGCATGATCCCTTATGCTGGGGATACATTAACTGCTTCCCACCCGGCCTATTGTAATATGATGGCTGGGCAAGTGCTCTCCCATCCTGGGTGGGTGTCATATAATGTCCTCCCAGGATCGTGCCTCACACATGCCTCATGGGCCACCACTCTGCAGCACGATCTGCCCACCACACACAGCAAATTACAGACCTGTGTAGCAGGCCACTGCTGATACCATGGGATCACTGTCACTAATCGCAGTATATCACATGACAATTGTGGACAATAGATAGCTTCCATTCATACAATTTATTGTGTACTATTGTGTTGATCTCTCTGATTGGTCAATTGGCCAATCACAGCTAATCACAATAGTGCACACTGAATGAATGGATTTAATTAAAAAAAAGTTGCTTATAACAGTGATTATCACTGATTACATTGGGAGCCAGTCACCCAGAATAATAAGGTTGTCAATGTGATAACTCAGTCCTGCTCGTCATTAAGGCTACAGTTGTGGCTAATATTCATAAATTAATTTTCTGTGTGAATTTTAAAATCCATTTAAATAAATAAATTAAACCAATTGTTAACCCATGCATTGCCTTCTTTCCTTAGCTTTTTTGTTGTTTTGTTCACAGTTCATAAGCAAACGTGAAAAACAGTTTGTCTTGTAGAACTGCATTAAAAATTCTTTGAGCCAGAAAAAAAGGTTAATGCCACTGCCCATCTCAGTTTTTGTGGGGGGTCCATTTTGGGCTCTTTGACTCTAATGCTACTGGTCTCCATTCACAAAAGCAGCTCACATGCGGTATTTAGGTATCCAGATACATTTTGCCTAAATATCGCATGCGATCCTGAAACTGTCAGATCGCAATACCATTTTATGGTATTTACCTGAAAACACTCTGTAAACACATAAACAGGCATTAAACGCAATTCACAGAAGGAAATAAATAATTAAATGCATGCAGTAATTAAGTAGTGGTCCAGGCATGCGGTATTTAAGGAATGTGTATGATTTTAACTGGTTGTTAAGGAGCAGGCAGCTGCTGGCCTCCTAAACAACCAGCAACTGTCATGTTGAGTTCCAGCCTCAAAAAAAGTTTTTTTTTTAAAAGTCAGCAGCTACAAATACTGTAGCTGCTGACTTTTAATATGGACACTTACCTTTCCAGAGAGCCCGCGATGTCGGGCCCATAAGGTCGATTTGTCCACCGGCTCGGGGGCAGGTGCCGCCATTGTAACTAAGGGAAACCGGCAGTGTTGCCTTCAGACTTCACAGCCGGTTTCCTACTGTTCATGCGCAAGTCACATGGGGCTTTCTGAATGGCCACCCCCTCTTCTGAGACACACACAGGTCCCAGAAGGCAGCGGGGGAGAAGGGCTCGATGCAGAAGAGGAAATGGCATACTTTGCAGTGAACCAGCTGCAATGGAAGTACAACCTTTATACTTCTTAAAAGGTAAGAAAAATAAATAAATTATATATATATATATATATATACAAAAATGAGGGGTGGAACTCCGATTTAAGGAGTGGGTGGCCACCACGTTCTTAACAACCGATGAGTCATCAGCTGTCAGTGGGGCTTCCGGCTTTAAAAAAAACACGGAACAAATGGTGTAGGGGCCCCCCAATCCATACCAGGCCCATAATTCAATTATCATAAGATTTCACTACTAAGATACCACATCAATTAATAAAATAGCATATTTGGTATTTTAGTAGCATTTTTTTGTGAATGACAAAAAAAAATTGAAAAACAATAAGCTTATTTTACCGCATTTCTTAAAGCGGTGGATACTGTATTGTAAATGGAGCCAACTGTCACTTACACTGTCACATGGATTAACATTAACAACAGATTTTTTTTTTACTTTGACTAAATATGTACAGTATGTATCTCATTTTATTTTCTTAAGTGGACATATCACAATTCCACTCCATAATATTCAAGGTGATTTTATATAACAAGCAAAAATTAAAAATATTTTTTGTTCATTGGACATTATTTAAACTAAAATTGTTTTGATTACAATTTTTTTTATCTTTTAAAATAGGGAAGAGTTTGAATTCTTATCAGGTCTTTATTTCTGTATATGTCTCCTTGAGGAGCTGTTCCTTCACTTCATGCATCCAACAGGGAAATAAGAATAAATCTCTCCAAAATGAGAGATTTCACAAGGATAACATTGAGGGAGAGGTTCCTAAACTGGCACATACAATGAAGACGGTTTCTTACCCTTCTGTACTCTATACAAAAAAAATGTTTGGCTACAGATATATTTGCCAAGTAAAAGAGCAAATCAAAGCAGTAAGGTAGTTGGAGGATTGTGATTTAAAAAAAACTTAGCAATATATGTAATCATTATTTTTTATAGTAGTTACAAAATACAGAAGCAATTAAATTTTTTAAGGATTGTTAAATATTTATTAAATATTTAAAAGGTTTAAATTTCAATATAAATGTGAATGTATTAAAAGGCCAACAATACTAGCATTGCTTAGTTTGGCATATTGAAGTACATGCTGGTTGCTTATATTTGTCAAGGATTCCAGTGGTTCGATTTAATTCAAGGAATATCCACCTATATCTAAAATACCAGTTTAATATAAAACTAAACTTAAAAAACTAAACTTAAAAAATAATTTTGCCCACAAAATAGTTATAGACTGGTTTAATAATGTAAAGAAAAGTGCAAACAATAAAATAAAGTTGCATAACATCTCTGAACAGTGACTACACAGACAAGCAAATGAAAGCAGCTGACCACGTACCCACACACCTTGGCAGAGGTGCACTCCACACACGACGCCCACCGCCAAGACAAACAATTTCCGATATTCCTTCCAAGCGATATCCAGATGAACATGTAAATGTTATAATATCTCCAACTCCAAAATGGTTGCCATGCCTTCTTCCATACAGTGGAATTCCTGGATCCTCACATGGTTCTAAGCTGTATTCTAAAATAGTAAACATACATGCCATTGGACATTATATTTGAAATGCTAGGATCATTTACAGTGCCTTGAAAAAGTATTTATACCCCTTGAAATTTTACACATTTTGTCATGTACAACCAAAAATGTAAATGTATTTTATTGGGATTTTATGTGATAGACCAACACAAAGTGGCACATAATTGTAAAGAGGAAGAAAAATTATATGGTTTTGAATTTTCTTTACAAATAAATATGTGAAAGTGTGGCGTGCATTTGTATTTAGCCCCCGAGTCAATACTTTGTAGAACCCCCTTTCACTGCAATTACAGCTGCAAGTTGTTTTGGGTATGTCTCTACCAGCTTGGCAAATCTAGAAAATAAAATGTTAGCCCATTCTTCTTTCCAAAATAGCTCAAGCTCTGCTCAAGTCTTGCCACAGATTCTCAATTGAATTTTGGTCTGGACTTTGACTGTGCGCTTCTAACACATGAATATGCTTTGATCTAAACCAGTGGTTCTCAACTCCTGTCCTCAGGACCAACTAACAGGCCAGGTTTGCAAGATAACTGAAATACATCACGGGTGTTTTCATTTGCTGCTCAGTGATTGCTCAGTGATTGCGGTATCTTAGTCTGCATCTCCCCAAGGTAATACTTAAAATCTGACCTGTTAATGTCAGTGAGGACAGGAGTTCAGAACCACTGATATAAACCATTCCATTGTAGCTCTGGCTGTATGTTTAGGGTCGTTGATCTGCTGGAAGGTGAACCTCTGCCCTAGTCTCAAGTCTTTTGCAGACTCTAACGGGTTTTCTTCTAAGATTGCCCTGTATTTGGTTCCATCCATCTTCCCATCAACTCTGCCCATCTTCCCTGTTCCTGCTAAAGAAAAGCATCCCCCAACATGATGCTGTCACCACCATGTTTCACAGTAGGGATGGTGTGTTTAGGGTGATGTGCAGTATTAGTTTTCCTCCACACATAGCATTTTGCTTTTAGGCCAAAAAGTAAAATTTTGGTCTCATCTGACCAGAGCACCTTCTTCCACGTGTTTGCTGTGTCCCCCACATGGTTTCTCACAAACTGCAAACAGGACTTCTTATGGCCTTCTTTCAACAATGGCTTTCTTCTTGCCACTCTTCCATAAAGGCCAGATTTGTGAAGTGCACAACTAATAGTTGTCCTGTGGACAGATTCTACCACCTGAGCTGTGGATCATTGCAGCTCCTCTAGAGTTACCATGGGCCTCTTGGCTGCTTCTCTGATTAATTCTCTCCTTGCCTGGCCTGTCAGTTTAGGTGGATGGCCATATCTTGATAGGTTTGCAGTTGTGCCATACTCTTTCCATTTCCGGATGATGGATTGAACAGTGCTCTGTGCGATATTCAAAGCTTGGGATATTTTCTTATAACCAAACCCTGCTTTAAACTTCTCCACAACTTTATCCCTGACCTGTCTGGTGTGTTCCTTGGTCTTCATAATGCTGTTTGTTCACTAAGGTTCTCTAACAAACCTCTAAGAGCTCCACAGAACAGCTGTATTTATACTGAGAATAAATTACACACAGGTGGACTCTATTTACTAATTAGGTGATTTCTGAAGGCAATTGGGTCCACTAGATATTAGTTAGGGGTATCGGAGTAAAGGGGGCTGAATACATATGCACGCCACACTTTTCACATATTTATTTGTATAAATAAATGAAAACCATTTCTGGAGGCGGGTATTCCGATCATGAGACAGCTGTGATTGGCTGTCACAGTGGTCACATGATCGGAAAGCTTCCGATCGCAAGTATACATCGGGAGCTTTCTGTTACATGTTAGTTGCTGTGCTGGGAGTGTGCAGTGAATGCTCTCTCAGCATAGGAAATTGTTTACAAATAGACATAATAGCATTAATAGCATTATTAATAAATAGGCATATATGCGGCCGTTTAGCATTAAAACCCACCAACTGAGTAGCCGCATATATGTGCCACATCAGCGGGAAGAGGTTAAAATGTATGTTTTCATATAAGGACATGTATACCATTTATAAAAAAGTCAAATGCAAAAATACCGATTTTTTTTGTTGTTGTTAATTAAGAACTTGGATATTTATACTCTTAGGAAAGACAATTAACAGGGTGGTAATTGACAAACATCAGATGGCTTCTAGTCACTGACACACTAGCTAAAGAGTCAGATTCAGACACAGCAGGCAAAGCTTAATTGAGGAAGTGGGGGGGGTAAATTTTTTATCAATAAGCCCACATAATTATAACAATTAGGATAAATACTGATATGTGCACAAATTAGGACTCATTGAGGGAAATTTACTAAAACAGGAGCGTGCAAAATCTGGGGCAGCTCCACATGGACACCAATCAGCTTCCAGGTTTTATTGTCAAAGCTTAATTGAACAAGTTGAAGTTAGAAGCTGATTGGCTACCATGCACAGCTGCACCAGATTATGAGTGCTTAAGTTTTAAAAAATCATCCCCCATTGACTTTTATATATAGCTGTGAATTAAACTATGAACAAAGAAAAGAAAAACAGCGGATAGTGTGTGGACATAGAGAGTAGACTGCTGTGCTTTTTAATCTTTAATTGTTTTCGTTTTTTTTACATGGTGCCAGTTTCTGTTTCATCCCATTATAATGACATGTCCTGGACCATGCACCTCATACTGTCCTAAATCAGGCTAAACAAGTGGAAGCAGAGTGTGTCAGCAAACCGGCTTGTAGTACACAGTGGGAACATACATCCTAGATTGACAATGCTTCCTGAGTGTTTCTCTAAGAAGGAGTAGCATTGTCACTCTTAGATATGTGTTCTCAATGTAAAATACAAGATGGCCCTAGGAAAGGAATTTAGAGGACACATTACATATTTCAATAGTAAATAAGGTAAAAAAAAAACACAGTTTCACCAAGTTTAACCTGCGCGTGTATATTTGTGAAGGGGGGGGGGGGTGTTGGTTGCATGTGTTTGAGACACTCCATACTGGTGATTGGATAAATCCCTGGATCAACCTCTTATACAATTTACAATTTCCCATAGCCCTATATTTTATGATGACTGAGAAAAATATCTAAAAAATTTTTTTTTTTTTATTTTATCAGCACTCACAGCTAATACTACTTCCTGGAGTTCAACATTTTTACTGCTCTAAAAGTAAGGCACTCTTTCCTTATTTTAAGACTAAACCTCTTTTTGTCCAATCCTAAATCATGTCCATGTTTCTTATTCAGGGACCATAGAGTGTGCAGGTTATTACAGTTTATATAATCACCTTAGACATACTGTACAAATAATGGAACGTAAAAGAACAGAAGAATATAATTAAGCTCACAACATCTAATGAAGGAGAGGCAACTATATGAATTATTTTTATTTTTGGGTTTACCATTTTATCTTAGCATGTATATAGCTTTTTTAATATCTATATTGATCAGTGTAATTAATACAAAGAGGCATCTGTTATTATTAAAGCTAGGGACAATAAAAAAAAAGTTAATTAAACAAAGGTAACTTTTTTTTTTTACTTTTTTACTTATTAAACGTATTCCTTTATCATTACTGAAGAGGAAATATGACTATTAAGTTTTGAAGTGTATGCTGACAATTTTCTTACCAGAAAAGGTAATGTTGAATCCTTCATATGATATTGAAAAATCAGAAATAAATCGCAACTGAGCTCTGAAATTTCCATAGAGACCAGCATTAATTGCTGCAGGGAGTTCAGAGCCGGTGAGCCGTGCCAGAGGCTGGGTAAAGCTACCATTTTCGGTAATTAGTAAGTAGTCATGAAGATCTTCCAGATGAAAGGTGTGAAAGGTGAACTGAACGCCTAAAAAAATAAACGAGATTTAGAAGTGTAGCTAATATCATTACAAACAATTCAAATATAGTATTACTGCATTGGTGAAATAGTCATGTATTCCATTATGGACAAAATGTCAAAAATAAGAGAAGGAAAAATCCTATAACAGCTTCTGCTTTTTTATCATATGTTACAGAATCAAAACTGTTTTTTTTTATTATTATTATAATGGCACTTATAGACCAGTAGGAAACAGGGGTGCAGCATCAAACACCAAAATTTGAGCAAGCCTTTTTGTTACCCTTATTTTTTGTTTTCATTTATTTTCCACCTTTAGACACCTCTGACTAGGAATGGGCTCAAGCATGTTCGTATTGTACCCACCAGGAAGCCATCACTGCACACCTCCAATCATAGGAAGTAAGGCATTTCCCGGTCCGCAGCCAAATATACACACGCTATCTATGATTGGTGGTGTACAGTGACAACTTCCTGGTGGGTACGATATGAATTACGAAAGATAACTGTAGGGTGAAGGTGGTGTTGGGGATGCTGAGAAGAGTAGGAGGGCTCTTCATAGTTCAAGTCAAAATGAAACATCTTTCCCTTCTATGTGTAGCGGGCATGTACTTTCAAAGTGTTTAATTCTGGTGAGGACACCAGTGATGCATAGTTCCCTGTGGCTCAGCAGGTGGCGCTGTCACTTTGGGCCAGGGTTGAACCATTGCTGCAGTGCCACACCCTTTGTGACCTCTCGCAGCGGTTGTACGGTGGGGCACCCACTGTGTTTGCTGGGAGAGGGTATAAAGGGGGCGGAAATCTTCGCCACGAGGTTCGAGTCCCAGGGACCTTCAGCCTGAGGGCTGCTGTTCGCGGTCGGTGTCCAGGAGGCCTAGGCCTGGACACTTGGAGTTCGTGTTCCATCCCAGACACCTTCAGTCTGGGGTGAGGTTCTCGGCCGGAGGCCTGGGGCCCGGTACCTTCCGCTGGGTCCCGCCCGGGAGGGACTGTCCTAGGGTGCCCCGGGGGTTGGGCACCCGAATCCAGAGGCGTAAGGGACCGGAGGAGGGATTCATCCGAAGACCTGGTGCAGCATATTGCCAGTGACGGGTGAACGTCTGGAGACCACCCGGAGGGATGTCTTTCCCGAACAGGGGCCAAGTTCATAGAGGAAGGTGGTTCATGTTCAATGACCGGTGGCAGCAGTCCAACTAGTCAACTCAGGTCAGTGGCAGAGACCTGCTATTAAGCCTGTGGCAGGGGCCTCAATGGTTCACCCGGTCGGTGGCAGCGACCAATCTCACGGTCGGTGGCAGAGACCGTGCGCCAGGCCTATTCGCTTGCAAAGAAATAGGAGAATTCATTTGTGCCTGGGCCTACTCGTATCCACACCCCTGTCTGTCTGTTACTGAAAGTTCAACTATTATGTTCACCCTGCAATGGAAAAATAAAAGAGTGTTGGACTTTTAATTGGTGTGGGGCTCTGTTACTGGCAGACACATCTCCACGGAACAAGCGGAAGCTTCGTATGTAGTGAGCAGACCCAGAGGAAATTTAAGTGACTTTGCTCAACCCTCATACACATACGAGGTGAGAGCTTGGCTTAGAGTTCCTGCACTCTCCTCTCCCAGGTACCCCTAGACCACACCAGCCAACCAGGCGATAGAAGCAGAGAGGGAGAGTGAGGCACGCTACATATGGTTAGCTGGGGTGTACAGGTAAAAGTAGTTCTGAATATAAACAATATCCTATGCTGACCTAATACTACATTCTAGCAGATTGTGTAAATGGGATGTTATCCTAAGGGCCAGATTTACAATTTGTTCTTCCATAGACTGGCTACCTTGTGCCTTGTCTTTCGCAAAAACAAAACTTTGGCTAACATCACACTGCTTCTTCCAATATTTTTCTATTTCACAGTTCCAATACATCAGTTGGTACAGGAAGTTTGAAGGTGAAAACAACAGAATTGCCCTTGTTTTCTCAACACCCACAAAGGATGTCTACCCATCAAACCATTTAGTAGTTGAAAAAAGATAAAATCACTCCATATAGCCCTATATGGTGGTATTTCCTTTTTTTTATATATTGAATATAGCATTTCCCCATGGGGTCTGAGTGCAGCTCCAACTGCATAACCAAACTGTGTATTCATGCTGTAATAATTTTACAGCTTGGTGGGCCATTAGCAGTGATTTCTAAAATAAAAAAAAAAGTAATGGGAAGGAGGACAATGGATTTTATGTGTTAGGCTCTGTGACCCCATAATTAATAGTGGTCAATGTAACTCAATAACAGCCTGCAAGGCTAGGGGTCTATGTAGCCTTGTACCCAGACCTGAATTTGGCTTTGAAACAGAAGGTATTTGCAAATCTCTCTTCAAACACATTACAAAATATAGGGAATTTACACATATTGCAAAAATGCGTTTGTTACAGGTCTTTTAATTGTCTTAAGCACTTGCTGACCACCCTATAGCAGTTTTACTGCTACAGGATGGCAGCTGTGCGCTGAATCACATATATATATATGTAAACCTGCACTTCCACCTGCAGGGAGTGTGCGCGCCGCCGGCGGGTCGCTTCTGCTGAAATAATTCACAGCAGAAGCTGATCTGTGGGTGCCTGGTACTCAATGTCTTCCGCTACCCGCCAATCATCCGTAAACTACACAGAACAGGGATCTAGGCACATCCCCGTTCTGACAGGTGGGAAGGCATGGATTCTATGTTCTAGCAAAGCAGAAACTAAAATCCATTTCTCCCAGTAGTAAAAGCAACACACATAGTGAACACAAACACTGGCTAGGCACACAGTTAAACATTTGATCACCCTAGATGTTTAACCTCTTCCCAGCCAGTGTCATTAGTTGTCAGAAACCATGAATCAGACAGAGACAGAAGTACAGTTAAATCACACTTGTTTAATAATAAAAGTAAATAGAACAAACGTAGTCGAAACAAAGTTTGGTAACCGTAACGGATAGTCAGACAAGCCAGAAAGTCAGGAAGCCAGGGATCATCATAGTGGAACAGCAAGCAGGATCTGGAGCCAGAAGGAATGTCAGCCAAGCAAGTCTGTAACAGAAATGCAGGAGATAGTCTCTGTGATGTTGACCAAGGTGAAGGCAGAGATCATCTGGGCTGGACGGCTTAAGTAGGCAGGACTGATGAGCAGGATATCATAATCAGGTGACTCACTGTGGAGAGATAGGAGCTGGCAATTAGCTGACAGCTGAGTGGCCAGCTCACAGAAGGAAGGGCTGAGCCCAGCCCTGATAGTACCCCCTCCTCAACGAACTCTCCCCCTCGGAGGACCACCAGGCTTAAGGGGAAAATGTCTATGGAAATCAGGGAGGAGGACCGGGGCATGTACATCCGAGGATGAGACCCAAGAGCATTCCTCTGAACAGTACCCTTTCCAATGCACCAGGTACTGTATGCGCCCACGGAACCTACGGGAGTCAACAATGGACTGTACTTCATACTCCTCATGGTTCTCAACCTGTAAAGGGTGAGGACGTGGCACTGAGGTGGTAAAGCGGTTGCAGACCAAAGGTTTTAATAAGGAGACATGAAATACATTTGAGATATGCATATTAGAAGGAAGATCTAATGCGTAAGCCACTGGATTAATCCTACGAAGAATACAGAAAGGCCCAACAAACCATGGTGCGAACTTCAGAGAGAGAACACAAAGTCGGAGGTTGCGAGATGACATCCAGACTCTGTCCCCAACCCCGACCTTTGTCAAATATATCGCTAAAATCGCAGTACTCCTCCGGCAGGGAGGAGAGTGAAGAGGTGCACAGGACCTTGGCTACCTTCTGGAAGCATGTCTTACTTCATTCTGTCCACCAAGAGAGAACCTCAGCACGGAGCCAATTAAAAGAGGGATTGTGCCTCTGTGACCAAGGATAGCCAATAACCAGTGGAAACTTAGGTAAGGTAATAACTTGGAATTGGATTATATCATGGTGAAGAGCCCCTACGGCCATGAACAACAGAACAGTCTCATGAGTCACATGGGCAGGCTGTAGAGGTCTCACATCAAGAGTCTCAATGGCAAGTGGAGTGTCATGCAGCTGCAGCGGAATTTAGTGCTTCGATACAAAGGCAGCATCAAAAAACAGGCCTGCAGTTCCAGAGTTGATTAGAGCCTGTATCTCGACGAATGACTCAGCCCAAGAAAGGGTAACCAAAACCAGGGGCTTATTATTCAGGATAACTGGGGACGAAAAACACCACCTAAGGTCTGTCCGTGACAGGACCTCAAGGTTCGGGCGTTCCCTGGACGGGTAGGACAAGACTTCAAAAAGTGACTTGTCTGGCCACAATAAAGGCACAATCTCTCCCTCCTCCTAAGGGCTCTCTCATCCGCAGAGAGACACGTGAAGCCCAAGTGCATGGGTTCACCTTCATTGACGGACTCGGTACCAGGAGGCATGGGAGGAGAGGGAGGCAAGGGTGGGACTGCAAAGCTTTGAGACAAATGTACAGGAGGCTTCTGCAAACGCTCCTTAAAAGAGAGTCTTTCTCTGAGCCTGGAGTCAACGAGGATGGCAAACCTGATCAACTTCTCTAACTCAGTGGGTATATCTCTGCTATCCCATCCTTGATGGTATCCGAGAGACCATGAGAAAAACCTCTGCTGCCAGAGTACGGAATTCAATGGTGTAATCGGCAACAGTACTTTGTTTGATGGACATGAGGCACTTGGCAGCAGAAGCAGAGCGTGCGGGAACATAAAATACCTTTAAAAAAAGCCACAAACTCTGGGTAACTCAAGACAACAGGTTTTTGCGTCTCCCATAGAGGGTTTGCCCAGGCCAAGGCTCTCTCAGAAAGCAAAGATATCACAAAACCTACTTTGCTTCTGTCTGTGGGAAACGCCTGGTGCAGCATCTCAAAGTATATTTCAACCTGGTTGAGAAACCCTCTGCATTGGACTGGATCCCCCCCAAATCGCTGGGGAAGTGAAGCGGAACCAGACATACCTCTTATAGAGGTAATACTCAAGGCTAGTGCCTGCACAGAGACTGGAGCAGCAGCAGGGATGGCCTGCAACACAGGTTGTACCGGATCAGCCACAGCAGGAAATTTCAGATGAGCTGTGCGACTCGGGAGCGTTTGTAACGCCATGGCAAACTGATCCATGCGTTGATCCTGCTCGTCCAATCTGAAAAAAATATTTCCAACAAGTAGATTGACTGCATCTTCTAAATTCATGGCCTTCTCCTACTGTCAGAAACCATGAATCAGACCGAGACAGAAGTACAGTTAAATCACACAAACGTAGTCAAAACATAGCTAAAGTTCGGTAACCGGAAACCGGAACGGATAGTCAGACAAGCCAGAAAGTCAGGAAGCCAGGGATCAGTGTAGTTGAACAGCAAGCAGGATCTGGAGCCAGAAAGAATGTCAGCCAAGCAAGTCTTTAACAGGAACGCAGGAGATTGCCTCTGTGATGTTGACCAAGGCGAAGGCAGAGATCATCTGGGCTGGATGGCTTAAGTAGGCAGGACTTACGAACAGAATATCATCAACAGTGAGTCACTGTGGAGGGACAGGAGCTGGCATTTAGCCGATAGCTGAGTGGCCAGCTCAGAGAAGGAAGGGGGCTGAGCCCAGCCCTGACATTAGTACATTGACAGTGCATATTTTTAGCACTGATCAATGTATTAGTGTCACTGGTTCGCGCAAAGTGTCAAAATTGTCATTTAGCGTCTGCTTGTCCACCACAGTCACGCTGATCACTGCCATTACTAGTATAAAAAAATTAAAAAAATTAAATTCCATAAATATATCTCATAGTTTGTAGACATTATAATGTTTGCGTAAACCGATCAATATACACTTGTTGAGATTGTTGTTACCAAAAGCATGTTGCAGAATACATATTGGCCTAAATTTATGAAGAAATTAGATTTTTACAATTTTGTTATTGTATATGTTTTATAGCAGAAAGTAAAAAAATATTGTTTGTTTGTTTTTCAAAATTGTCAGTCTTTTTTTGTTTATAGGACAAAAAACTCAGTGGTGATCAAACACCATCAAAATACAGCTCTATTTGTGAGAAAAAAATTACATATGTCTTGTTTTGGGTACAGTGTTGCGTGACCGCGCAATTTTCAGTCAAAGTAACACAGTGCCGTATCACAAAAAGTGGCCCGGTCATGAAGGGTAAATCTTCACAAGTGAATTTCAGACACTCTATTGCTTACAATAAATGTACCCAAAGAAAGGACCAAATTAGATTTCTATATAAATAGGGAAACATTTATAATTAAAGCTGCATGGCAGTGTGAACTGTGGTTACAAATGCACAGCAGCACTAATATTTAACTGATATTCTTGCAGTAGCACAGCTTCAAAGTATTTTCACAGTCCAAACCATTAATGAGACTCAGGCCTCGTACACACGACCGATTTTCTCGGCAAGAACCAGCAAGAAACTTGCTAGCAGAGAGGTCTTGCCGAGTAAATCGGTCGTGTGTACGCTGCTATCGGGTTTCTCGTCGAGAAAACCGACAAGAAACCTCGACGAGAAAATAGAGAACCTGCTCTCTATTTTCTCGTCGAGATTCTCGTCGGCATGTTTCTCGACGAGAAAAGTGAGTGTGTGTACACTTACCTGTCCTCCCGGAAGCCCGCGCATGTTCGAAATGAATTTGACGCATGCGCGGTAGCTTCCTAGGCATGCATAGGGTATACCAAGATGGCGGCGACGGCATCGAATGTGACGAGCGCATGCTCGACGTAGTCGATGATATCACCGCGTACGCTCCTTTCAAAGAACCGCGGGTTCTTTGAAACGAGCGTGTGTACACTCGGCCGGGACAAGTTTCTTGTCCAAGAATCTCGTCGAAAAAAACGACATGTTTTTTTCAACGAGAATCTCGGCCGTGTGTACGAGGCCTCAGTCTTTCCATAACAGTAAAAGTAATGAAAATGTTGCCTATATTTGTAGCATGATTAAATACCAATATTCCGTATCTATGTTTTATGATTTTGTACATTCTGAATTAGTGTTTTATCAGTGTATGGAGCTTACAAATCAAAGTTGGCTATTGGGTTAAGTCCAAATAAAAAAAAAGGTGCTAATTGCATTTCATAGCAAGGCATTCACTAGAGAAAAAAAGCCAGTCTGGGAATGGAGCCAAGGTCACAGGTTAGGGAAAAGTCTGTGTAGCTGGACTTTGATTGTTGAAAAAAATCTAGCATGGACAGGCTAGAACTGCACATCTTAGCAAGATCATTATACAAAATTGGAATGAATAGGTTGCAAATGCTAAAAGTTAAGGGTAAATCACATGAGACCATCATACACAGTTTAATAGAAGAATTAATTTGATACAAGTTGTCAAGTATTGCCAAACTTAAATGAGGTGTAACTACGAAAAACTCAAATGAATATGATTTATTGTATAGAAAGCACATTCATTCATGCATGGTGTAAAAGTGTGCTTACACAAAAAAATACATTGGATAATACAGATAACTATGAGAAAAACTCAAGATGGAGCATGAAAAATGATGTCAGTAGAATATGGTCTGTACAAGAGAAATTGCATAGGATGACAATTTTTTTGTTGATTTTTATTTTACACTTACTGATTAGTCGAAATTCATGTAGAACCCCTTATAGGTATAATAATTGAATTTTGTGATCAGATCAGCTAAACACATTTCAGGTGTATCAAAACAAAGCATGTTTCAGGCTGGGTTCACAAACACATGACGTGTGAAAATCAATGTTTACCTATGAGAGCCGTCTTAACTGGTCTGACACAAGTCAGTCCCACTTTGAAAATGCTCCCTTCACTACTTTGGTCCAACTTTGATCCTACTTCAGCCCATTGAATATCACTGAAGTCAGATCAAAGTCAGATCACCGTCTTAACTGATCCGACTTTGGCATGCGACTTGTTCTCTGAAGAACTTGAAGGGGTACCCCATGCTAAATAAAAAAAAAAAACAGAATGGAGTTCCCCCTCCAAGAGCATACCAGGCCCTTCGGTCTGGTATGGATTTTAAGGGGAATCCCATACGCTGGGAAAAACGGTGTAGGGCCCCCAAAATCCTTCCCAGACCCTTATTCAAGCATGCTGCCCCCCTTTCCTGGACCATACCAGGTCACATGCCCTCAACATGGGGGGTGGGGGCTCTGCGCCCCCCACCCCTAAAGCACCTTGTCCCATGTTGATGGGGTCAAGTGCCTCTTCCCGACAACCCTGGCCATTGGTTGTTGGGGTCTGCGGGCGGGGGGCTTATCAGAGTCTGGAACCCCTCTTTAACAAGGGGGGTCACAGATCCCAGACAATCATCATAAGTGAATGAGTATGGGGTACATTTTACCCCTACCCATTCACCTAAAAAAAATGTGTCAAAAATAAAACGCAGTACACAGGTTTTTAAAGTAATTTATTAAGGCAGCTCTGGCATCTCTTCAAGGTTTCTTCTCCCTCCTCCGCTGATGTCTTCAGCCTCTGCTGGTTCTTCTCCCCCTTGTAATGTCACCGCCCCATCATGCCCCGGGCGGTGATGTCACAAGGGGGTGGGGTCTCCATGTGACATCACCGGAAGCCCCTCGCCCCATGCCAACATAAGTAGTGGCACACCACGCACCTAGCATTAAAGCGGGAGAGAGCGCTGAGTCAACATCGGAAAAAGAACAGAGAAATAACAGAGGGAAATTACAGTGCAGAGAGGAGACCCAGCAGAGGCAGAAGACAGCAGACAGAGGGAGAAAAAAGTGTACAGGGATATAATACATTAGCAGAGAGGGGAAAAGAACTGGAGAGGGGAGAAGAACCAGAGAGGGGAGAAGAACCGGCAGAGGCAGAAGACATCAGTGGAGGAGGGAGAAGAAATTAAAAGAGATGCTGGAGCTGCCTTAATAAATTACTTTAAAAACCTGTGTACTGCGTTTTATTTTTGACACTTTTTTTAGGTGAATGGGTAGGGGTACAATTTACCCCATACTCATTCACATAGGGTGGGGGACCGGGATCTGGGGCCCCTTGCTAAAGGAGGCTTTCAGATTCCGATAAGCCCTCCGCCCGCAGACCCCGACAACCAACGGCAAGGGTTATCGGGAAGAGGCCCTTGTACCCATCAACATGGGGAAAAGGTGCTTTAGGGTGGGGGAGGCAAAACCCCCCTGCCCCAAAGCACCCACTCCCTCATGTTGAGGGCATGTGGCCTGGTATGGTCCAGGAAGGGGGGGCACTCTCTCGTTCCTTCCCTTTTTCTGACCTGCTGGGCTGAGTGCTCGGATAAGGGCCTGGTAGGGATTTTGGGGGGGACCACATGCCTTTTTTTGGCATGAAGGTTCCCCTTAAAATCCATTCCAGACCAAAGGGTCTGGTATGGTCTTGGAGGGAAAACCCATGGCATTTATTTTTTTTATTTGACGTAGAGTTCCCCTTAAAGATTCATACCAGACACAAAGTACCCGGCATTGTCGGGATCAAAGTTGGATCCCCGTTCATTGAAGTCAGACGGATGTCGGAGTTCAAGTCGCAGGGCAAAGTCGGATCCACAGTCGTACGAATGTCGTGTCGTACCAGTGTGAACCTGGCCTCAATTAACAATTCATTTTCTTCAGAACATCATGTCCCCTGCTCTTCTGCACAGAAGGTCACTGATTCTCATGTGAAAGCTGTGGTCTCGCTGCAGAGGTTTGGTATGCTTCCTGCTGAATCAGACTTATAGCACTCTGATAAGCAAAGTTACAATCTCTGCCAATTATAGAGCTCTAGCTTAAAAGTGGTTGTAAAGGCAGAATTTTTTATTTTATTTTAATACATTCTATGCATTAAGATAAAAAACCTTCTGTGTGTACCAGCCCACCTCAGTCCCCCTAATTCTTACCTAAGCCCCATTTCTGGCCAGTGATGTGCACGAGTGCCTTAGTTGTCTGGGACTCTCCCTTCTGATTGGCTGAGACACAGCAGTGGCACCATTGGCTCCCGCTGCTGTCAATCAAAGTCAATTAGCCAATCAGGAGAGAGGGGGCAGTGCTTAATTGAGGCTCTGTGTCTGAATGGATACACAGAGCTGCGGCTCGGCTCAGGTGCCCCCATAGAAAGCTGCTTGCTGTAGGGGCACTCAACAGGAGGGAGGGGCCAGGAGCACCGGCAAGGGAGCCAAGAAGAGGAGGATCCAGGCTGCTCTGTGCAAAACCACTGCACAGAGGAGGTAAGTATAACATGTTTGTTAGATTTAAAGAAAAAAAAACAAGACTTTAGTATCACTTTAACTCAGGAGGGGACTTGTCAGACCCCTGAAAAAAAGCCACTGCTTATACACAGAAAGCAGGGGACCTTTTCTACAGCATGTTTGCACAGGCTTTTCACTGTAGCAGCTTTGTAAATAAAATAATCTTTAAGACTTTGCACACTTTTTGTTTTCATGCACCTGTAATGCATTTAGTAAATTTAAACTGAAAGTTCAGATAAATTATAAAAATAAATTCGTGTTTAGGTTTAGGCAAGTGACATTCTTGAACTGCATGTTTCCTAATAACACAAACATGGAACTTGCACAGAGTTGAAGCTCTATAGAATTTCAGTGGAGCACAACAATAAAGCTGGGCACACAGTTAGTTTTTTTTTTTCCATTCAGCTGACTGAACAAACGAATTCCCCATCCACACAAGCAAAGTGAATAGAGAAATCAACATTGTATTCTGAGAGTGGGGACTCTCCACTGTCAGGAAACTCTGATCACTAACCAATTGGCTGATCGATGAAAGTTCTCCAGTGTGGCTCTTCAACAGAAGTCGATCCAATGATTGACTTCTGTCAAAAAGGGAGGGCTGCACATAGATCAAAATTCGGCTGGTCCTTTCTGAACTGACAAAATTTTGATCCATCTCTACCCACCCTAAGGAATGGTCACAATTATCTAGATCTTGTTAACATATACATATGGGCAGGGACCCCCTCTGAAATTATTTATTGTTATTTCTCTTTTGGTTTAAAAAAAAAATTGTATTAACCATTTGGAACATTTTATTTAGTGTTTTAATTGTACTCCCTTGTTTTGTTTGTATTCATTTGTACATCACCACAGCAGGTGGTAGTGCTATATACAGTATCTCACAAAAGTAAGTACACCGCTCAAATTTTTGTAAATATTTCATTATATCTTTTCATGTGACAACACTGCAGAAATGACACTTTGCTACAATGTAAATTAGTGAGTGTACAGCTTGTATAACAGTGTAAATTTGCTGTTCCCCCAAAATAACTCAACACAGCCATTAATGTCTAAACAGCTGACAACAAAAGTGAGTACACTCCTAAGTGAAAATGTCAAAATTGGGCCCAATTAGCCATTTTCCCTCCCTGGTGTCATGTGACTCGTTAGTGTTAGGTCTCAGGCGTGAATGGGGAGCAGGCGTGTTAAATTTTGTGTTATTGCTCTCACTCTCTCATACTGGTCACTGGCACCTCATGGCAAAGAACCCTCTGAGGATCTGAAAAAAATAATTGTTGTTCTACATAAAGATAGCCTAGGCTATAAGAAGATTGCCTAGACCCTGAAACTGAGCTGCAGCATGGTGGCCAAGACCATATAGCGGTTTAACAGGACAGGTTTCACTCAGAACAAGCCTTATCATAGTCAGCCAAAGAAGTTGAGTGCACGTGCTCAGCATCATATCCAGGGTAAAAAAAGGAGTAATCACGAAGCGCACCTGAAGTGTGTGAAATGCATCTACCAGCTCTCTGTTTTTGTCAACACTTGGGATGATCTAATAAAGGAATTTTGATTGATCACAGAGTGCAGCCATTTCTTCTATTTTTTATTGCCGGGGCAGGCACCCGTTAGGTCATCAGGCTTCCTGTCTCACCTGGAGCAGCGAGTCTTCTTGTTTGGATATTCATCATATCCAGAAGTTGTCTTTGGGAAATGGAAGTATGAGTCCTGCTAGCATTGCTGCAGAGGTTGAAGGGGGGAGGTCAACCTGTCAGTGCCCAGACTATACGCCACACACTACATCAAATTGGTCTGCATGGCTGTCGTCTCAGAAGGAAGCCTCTTTTAAAGATGATGAACAAGAAAGCCCTCAAACAGTTTGCTGAAGACAAGCAGACTAAGGACATGGATTTCCGGAACCATGTCCTGTGGTCTCAAGAGACCAAGATAAACGTATTTGGTTCATATGGTGTCAAGCGTGTGTGGCGGCAACCATGTGAGGAGTACAAAGACAAGTGTGTCTTGCCTACAGTCAAGCATGGTGGTGGGAGTGTCATGGTCTGGGGCTGCATGAGTGAGCTACAGTTCATTGAGGGAACCATAAATTCCAATATGTACTGTGACATACTGAAGCAGAGCATGATCCCCTCCCTTTGGAGACTGGGCCACAGGGCAGTATTCCAACATGATACCGACCCAAACACACCTCCAGGATGACCACTGCCTTGCTAAAGAAGCTGAGGGTAAAGGTGATGGACTGGCCAAGCATGTCTCCAGACCTGAACCCTATTGAGCATCTGTGGTGCATCCTCAAATGGAAGGTGGAGAAGCGCAAGGTCTCTAACATCCACCAGCTCCATGATGTCATCATGAAGGAGTGGAAGAGGACTCAAGTGGAAACCTGTGAAGCTCTGGTGAACTCCATGCCCATGAGACATATTGGGCCCAATTTGGACATTTTCACTTAGGGGTGTACTCACATTTGCTACCAGCAGTTTAGACATTAATGACTGTGTGTTTAGTTATTTTGAGGGGACAGCAAATTCACACTGTTATACAAGCTGTACACTTACTACTTTACATTGTAACAAAGTGTAATTTCTTCAGTGTTGTCACATAAAAAGATATAATATTTTTTTTACAAAAAATTAGAGGGGTGTACTCACTTTTATGAGATACTGTAAATCAAATCAATAAAATTCAGGATCACACCAAGTGAAGATCAGTCTATCATGGGAAAATCCCTTTTCATCAGTACACAGATAACAACATTTTGGGGAGGATTCCTCAAACCATCTGATAAGTGGAATCATTCTTAAAATGGCATGTTTGTTGTTAACTCAGATTTCATAGATACAGAATTTTTTTCAAGAAAGATTGGTGTTACTGTTAACTGTTACATGTCACCAGCCAGCCAGGACTCATGTGTCCTCACTCGTGTTTTCTTAACAATGCCATAGATCAAAGATCAGATCAGAGGCAACAAAAATCAGCTGTGGTATTGCAGAGAATTTGTACAACAAATCTCTAACATTATTTAACCGCTTCAACTCTTGCACCAATATAGCATTTGTGTACTTTTTTGCAAAAATATCAAAGCTGTCCCATAAATTTACAGTCACTTACTTTTCTTGTCCTAATTCATGTTTCCAGATATTTCCATTAGTAATGTCTTCTTCCTGATCAGACTTTAGGTCATGACACCGGAAGGAGTTGACCAGCTGACCTCATTAGCACACACCCTGCATCATCCACCCACCCATTCCCAGCTGCACATTTTTTAATTGAAATGCAATCAATCAGTGATCACCCTTCTAACTAAATACACAATCAGATTGCATAGTGTATGGTAATCTTTATACAAGTACATAGGAGGGAGTGGACAGAAACACTCTGCTGTCAAGCCCCATTCACAACTCTGCATAGCGGGAACTCACATTCCCACATACATTTTTGTTTTTAGCGAGGGGGGAGGCGTTTTGGAGCATTTTCACTCATCACACATAGGGCAGCCAATCCACCTGAATGGGCTGCCCTACACGCAGCAATCGCCCCAAAGAAGCTTCATAACTTTTTTAGAGTGGATTTCGGTGCGTTTTTACTGCAATTTTTGGTGCAGCGCATTTCTGAAATGCAAGGAAAGATACAGATGTGAATGGAGCCTCATTGTTCTTGTGTTAATGCACCAATTTAACTTTCAGGCCCCATTCACATCTAGCATAGTGGGAGCACACATTTTGTGTTTTGTTTTTCCTGTGACACGCATAGGGCAGCCTGTTGATTTAAATTGGCTGCACTACATGTAGTTAATGGGACATTTTGGTGTTTTTTGGGTTGTGTGTTTTGTACTGTGCGTTTTTCAGCATTTGCCCCTCGTTTTGCTTCTGTGGTTGGTGTACCGTTAACAATTAATGGCACTGAAAGCGCAACTAGTAATTTTAGGTGTATAAACATGGCCATACACTATGCAATCTGATTGTATATTGTGTATTTAGTGAGAAGGGTGATCACTGATTGATTGCATTTCATGTGCACCTGGGAATGGGTGGGTTGATGATGCAGGGTGTGTGCTAATGGGGTCAGCTGGTCAACTCCTTCCTGTGCCATGACCTAAAGTTTGATCAGGAAGAAGACATTACAAATGGAAATGTCTGGAGACGTGGATTAGGACAAGAAAAGTAAGTGACTGTAGATTTAATGGAAAGCTTTGATATTTTTGCAAAAAAAGTACATGAATGCTATATTGGTGCATCGGGGAGCTGGAACTTAGAAAAACAAAAACATTTAAAAAGTTGAACTTACCCTTTAAATAAGAAAAGGGGTGCACATACCTATGCACCACAGCCACATGAGAGCAAATGTCCTAAAATTTATTAGGATTTAATAAATGGTAGGATTATTGCGTGTAGTGTTTGATACTATTAGGATGTAGACCATAAATTCTCCATACACTTCCAAAATTAGATTGGGAGGTTCAAAAAGTGGAAATAAGTTCACCATGTTTTTTTTTTTTATTATAATCCAAACAAGTGTTGACCTTGTACTCCCCTCACAAAATGAAGATAGGGCAACATTTGAAAGTACCTCTTGGCTAATAAAAAAACAATATATTAACACCTCAGCAGTTGTTTCTACAACTGGGGCTCATTAGTCACTGTGGTGACAAATACTGTAGCTCATCTACACCACTAGTTGATCAACCCCATTAACATATTTTAATACTACAGGGGAAATACAGACAAACACATATACATCAGATTTCTCACCTCCAGAAATCCCCCTCCTACAAAAATAGCCAAATTTTATGAATTAGCTGAAACCACTCAAAATAGAACCGCCATTAACATAGGAAATAATGGAGTAACAGGTCACCTTCCTACAAAAAAAACAATGTGTATCCCCAAAAAATAAAATAAAGGAAAAAGTTGCCAAACAAACTTATTCAACATGTTTCGCTCATGAAAAAGAGCTTTGTCAGGAGTGTACAAATAAATAAAATTTGACTGTGTACCAAACTAATCAAAACTCACATGGCAATAATTTGCCATCCATCTCATTTGGGCATAATTCTAGCATAAGTCATACTATATGAGCAAGATGAGTGTGGTTAGATGCACTCCATTATTCTTCTGGTATACACCCATGCCATTCCAGGGAATATGTTTGGTCTGAGATCTTCTAATACTTGTTTGAGCGGCATATTATGCTTAGCCATTCTGATTGATACCCCACACTATACAGTCCTAAGGAAGCTACGCTATATGTGAAACACATTGACCACTGGATTGGGACCTGAATACCTCCAAAATTATGTTGCTTAGTATACCTGTACAAAAGTGTTAAAGTGTCTGTGTCCTTAATCTTACATGGGGTATATTGATTGGCCAGACCTTTATTCAGAGGTTGTTGGCACAACTACATTTTATTATTGTATATTCTTGTATAAAAATATATATATATATTTTATTTTTGTATGGTATGTCTCTTGTTTGTGCCAATAAAGTCAAACATTTATGGTAAGGCTAGTCCTTACAATTGTTTGGTTATTAAAAAGTATTATTATTCTCAATCTGCAGCACTGTAATTTTCTGTAAAATGCAATGCAATATGACAACACTGAGGCATTCTGTACACACATGGTGTACAGAATGCCCCCAGATATGTAATTTCCTGCTTGGGTGATAGGCTTACTGATTTTCCCAGAAGACTGCACTAAGATACAGGTCAGATGTTGGGCATTCCCTGCAATAAAAACATAACTTTTTGTGAGATGCCCCCAAAGGGAAATCACGTCTAAACGGATGCGGACCCTTTCACTTTCCACTTTAGAACTCTGCAATTGCAGCAGGGTATACACATTCCCGATTGCATAATGATATTTTTAATCATGTTAATGTAAGCAGCTAAATCTATACTTCTAGTACAATGCATACTGAGGTTGTTTATAAATTAGAAAACTTATTTTTTTCTGATTTTTATAAATCACAAAAAAATTCAAAAGCAAGATGAAAAAAATTAAGAAATAATGTATCCCAATGTCCCAATGTCTACACCAGTACAGTACACTGGGTGTGGGGCACTGTTGGAAATAAGAGTTGCATAATTAGTACTTAGATGATATTTTATTGTGCAAACCTTGTATCATAATTTGTCCTTAAAATAAATCTGTGCCTTCCCATATATGGCAAAGCAATAGGTATATTTAATGTAGACTTCCAAAGATACACATGCAGTATTTGCCTTCCTTTCACTCTCCCACCACTCTGTTCATTCACCAAGGGTAAGGACAAAGCCTTGTCTAAGCTACAAGTTGTGGGAGTTAGAGCTCGTAGAGGGTTATGCAGTCCTTGTGGGATTGGTCCCTCCATACCAGGAAGTCGAGGATATTACTTTTGGCTCCTGGAGAATAAATGGATTGGTAGGAGATCAAAGGAAAGATAAGTATATGATGCTAGGGAGGCAGCATTAAAGCAAACATGTTGCTGTGCCCTGAATGGTCTCTTTCAAACTGAACCAGGGCATGGCTAATAAAGGGCAAATCAATTGGTTCACATATCCGACCCTTTAATTACACATACTCACCTTTCCAGTAATATCCAGTACTTCCAATTAAGGTAGAGCATATGACCCACTTACTTCTATTCCTCTGACAGTGCTGGTCCTTGGTGATTGCCAGCTTGGGCACTTTAGCACTAACTACAATGTAACATGAAGTCTGACAAACTATTAGAATACATTTAGATCTACCATTATAATTCATGCTTCACGTGAATCATTAGGATGCATGTATGACTCCCTAAACCACAAAATATTTGGAGTATAATTATTTTTTTCTTGCCATGAATTAAAAATGCTTTATTTCAGCAATCAACCTCATTCAACCTGGTGGCAAAGAGAATCTAATTAAAAAAAAAATTGTGACTTTTGCTTTAAATATAAATATTCATTTATAGTTACCTGTCCATGTATAGGTAGCTGGAGTTTTTTATAATTTTGGTATGTTTTGCTATCTTTAAATTGACACTTTTCACATATGTACCAAAGAGAAATTCTAGATCCCTTTTCAATAGACACACAAACATAAAGTGCAGGTTCATAAAAAAATTAAAAGCGTATTCCTCGAAAGTGGGAGGAAAAGCCAGGTCATCAAAAACAATGTTGCAGTAAACACTGCACAGTAACATAAGAAAATACATTTAAATAAAGGATAATACACAGAACCAATATAGAGAAAAGATGGTTTTGTTCCAATTAAGCTTCTTTTAATGTAACAGCTTTCACAACATGAGTGCTCCTAATCAATGCAATGCCATCAACTGCCTTGTTCTTCATGATGCTACTTAATGCACTGTGCAATTCTCTTAATGGAGTTGAAGCAAGAGCAAAGAACAAAAGTATGCAAAACATGATACTTAGTAGCTGAGAGAGAAGGTAAAAAAGATTTTAATTCCCACCCATAACAGTCGCCCTGGAGTGAAGCACATACTGGCTACCAACATTTATATACTGTAGACACTAATTAGGTAAGTGCAACAGTATTTAACACATAACACAAATCAGTAGTATGCATTCCTAAACATTTCTCTGGTAGGTTTTAAAGGAATATAAGAAATAATAGTTCAAATAAATTAACTCTGTGCAATTTACATAATTTATATGTATATTTGATTGAGAATTGAGCACAACAATAATTATGCAACAAAGTGCAATTCTGTTGCAACCAGATTTACATTTACTAAAGCAAGGCCGACCATAGATAGATCCATTGTCGGTCAGTTCAGCAGGGACTGCTGAGATTCGATCCATCTGTGGGCAGGCTGGTTGTACTGAAGTTGATAGATGGATAGACTTCCGTACAATCAGTCCGTTGGATTTTTTTTATGTGATCACTGTCGGCGGCTATAGCAGCCATCATCGAACTTTCAATTTTGCCAGTGGGGAAGGCTCTCCATGATCTCTGCAGCAGAACAAAATGATGCTGAGGGAGGGAAAGAAAATTGCTCAATTCCTGCATCAACACAGTCAGTGTTGATGAGGGAATCAAGCAATTATATTTCCTTCAACCCATGTTGGAAGGAAAGAAAATTGCATCATTTATGGGTTGCTTAAAATAAGACCATGTGTATTTTTCTTTGATATGTGTTTCAACAAGATATTGCTCTTATAAGTATTGGGAAAAAAAAAACAGTAAATAACTGAGAGTTCCATAGCATCTTGTAATGAGGAGTAAACATGTATACATACATGTACATGCTGTTAGCTCTCTGTAATATTCATTGTATTTTACAGTGTCAGAACAATTGATAATTTTAAACAGGCACAACGCAATAAACACAATAAACAATGCTATCAACAATAAACATAATACTATCAAGAAAGATTTACCTTTGCCATGGGTCACCTCAATTGTCCAGGTACAGTTCAAAGAGTTTGGGTAGAACTCAGGGTAACCGGGAGACAAAATTGTGCCACTGGGACCTCTGACATCTCCACCACATAAAGCTGAAGACAGAAAAGCATGACACAGTTACAGTACTTTTAATAACAACTTATACCATGAAAAAATAGGTTTGAGATACACAAACCAGAATGTTTGAAAAAAAAATTATTACAGTTTTTTCTGACTTTAATAAGAATTTCCACTTTTAAAAATACATGATGAAACTTGGTTCTTTAGAACTGACTTTTGTTTAGCCAACAATGGTAAACATTGTATCAGCTGAAAAAAAACAAAAAAAAAAACATTGTATCAGCTGCAAAATAAATTGCAGTATGTGCTAGAAATCATTCTTAATAAATGTCATGCTAAGGGCCAACTGTTACAGTTTCTTATATACCATATTATAAATGATGTTTGAACTTGCTGTAATACTTGGTGTAATGGCCAGGTTAAAGAATCAGCAATCCCAAAAACAAAGATTTCCTCAGCCCCCAAAATATTTATCTAAAGCTTTCTCTAAAAATATATTATATTATATTATGTGTATATATATATATCTATATATCTATATCTATATATCTATATCTATATATATATATATATATATATATATATATATATATATATATATATATATATATATATATAGATATATATATCTATATATATATATATATATATATATATAGATATATATATAGATATATATATATATTATATTATTAAAAATATTTGGTGATTCTAGCAGTTTATATGACTTCCTAATTGAGAGTGGCAATGTTATGTAGGCCTATCCTCAGTCTTCTGTGTTTCCATTTTGTCTGTGCATGCTCCGTTTCTCTGTTTTCAAGAGCATTCAAAACGTCACCTCCCAGCTAGCCACCCAAAACATTTTGTAGGTGCAACTCCCAAAACATGATTGACAGTGCCGCACTTCCTTTTTCCTCCCCCTTTAGCCTCCCTGCATGAACTCTGATACACCCTGGTGGTCACATAACTCAATAAAAAAAAAAGATCCAAAAATCAATAAATGCTGTTAAAAATATGCACAGAATGCTGTTCAGCTCTTACTAAGGTTAAATAATGCGCTTGCTATAGGTGTACACCATTTACATACCTCATAAAGCCTGTCTTGAATACACCCAGGTGCATTATTAAATCAAGCCTACTCATTACTGCTCACCTCCACCATAGCAGTAGTGAGATCTTTCTCGGATTGAACCCCCTTCACATGCTCTTTCTCTTCCCTGACACCATAGCTCTGAGCTCAGCATTTCAGAGCTCACTCCTGTGATGGTGGAGGTGAGCAGTAATGACTAGGCCTTGTTTAGCAACTTCCTTGCAACATTATAGGAATATTTCAGTCAAGCGTTTTGAGGCATTGCTGGAAGATTGGTCAAAGCAGTGGAAACTGCAGTTCAATGTTTCTAAATGTAAAATAATGCACATAGGGAAAAAGAATCCCTTGAGAGAGTACAACATTGGAGATATAGTGTTGGTCAGCACTACAGAGGAAAAATATGTGGGGGTACTTATTTCAGATGATTGCAAAATGAGCAAACAGTATGACCAGGCCATGGGAAAAGCGAATATAATTCTAGGATGCATCACTAGAGGGATCACCAGCAAGAGGAAGGAGGTCCTGATTCCCCTATATAGATCTTTAGTGAGACCTCATTTAGAATACTGTGTCCAGTACTTGAGACCTCACTTACAGAAATATATTGATAAGATAGAATGAGTCCAGAGATGGATAACAAGAATGGTGAAAGGTCTGGGGGATAAAACATATCGAGAGTGACTTTGGGAATTTAATATGTACAGTCTGGAAGAAAGAAGGGAAAGGGGAGACATGATTGAAACCTTTAAATATCTCAAGGGGGTGAATAAGGTTCAGGAAGTCAGTTTTTTCAATATGAAACCAAAATCAAGAGCACATGGACATGACCTCAAGCTAACTGGAGGAAAGTTCAAAATGAATCATAGAAAGTATTATTTTACTGAAAGGGTATTCTATGCTTGGAACAAACTTCCAGCAAAGGTAGTGCAACAGTCAACAATAAATGGCTTCAAACATGCTTGGGACAAACATACAGCTATACTCAGACAAACCCCCCCCCCACTGAATCCAGTCTGTCTGATCTGAGGGAGCAGTAAAAAAGATAGTGGGCATACTGTCAATACACCTATTTACCCCCTCCATGTAGCTCTCCCTATGTTTCTGTCCTTTTTAGCCCCCTCTGCTGCCCCTGACAATCTGTTACACAGAGTAAAAGAGATGCAGGGAACCTGTATACCCTATTCACTTGGCGAGACCAAGAAGTAACATCTGATATTACTTCTTGGTAGTGCAGAAAAGGATCCAAGAGTGAACTCTACAGGTGATACGCAAAAAAAATGAATATTGTGCAAAAGTTCATTTATTTCACTAATGCAACTTAAAAGGTGAAACTAATATATGAGATAGACTCATTACATGCAAAGCAAGATAGTTCAAGTTGTTATTTGTCATAATTGTGATGATTATGGCTTACAGCCATTCGTTGAATCGGAATGATTCGTATTAATGTAAGCCTTATTTTTAGTTGATTTATAATTCGTACTTTCGGTAGAGTACATTGTTTTTCGTTGATTCTGGACACAACTCCTACTTTCGTAACTTTTTTGGGGTTTGTTAATTCGTAATTTTCCGTGTCTCTCTCACAACGACGCTGCCTATTATGCCTAATGTGCTTCGAATGGATTTGTACTTTTCTAAATACATAGCGGTTATTTGTAACGATTCGAAATCTCGTATTTTACTTTCGTTTTTTACATGTGGCTAAAGCCACCACCCCTGTACACCTTTTTGAGAGGGAGTTCAGCATGATGAGGGAGAAGCAGAGAGCAGAGCAGAGTGTTATTGTGCTTCGAATGGATTCGTACATTCGTAACTTTTTTCATAACGAATTATGCCAAAGACATTCGGGAATTCGCTATTTGCGATATAATTTATTTCGGATTCGGTTTTATTCGTAATTGCTTTGTTCGGAAATTCGAATGCTTCCGAATGTCCGAAAGTTGCTCAATTTGGACGAATTTAGATTCGTTACGAAACAAATTGCACAAGCCTAGGACCCAGAGTATGGAGGAAAAATGGAGAGGCACACACTGCAAGATGCTTGAAGTCAAGTGTGAAGTTTCCACAGTCTGTGTTGATATGGGGAGCCATGTCATCTGCTGGTGTTGGTCCACTGTGCTTCATTAAGTCCAGGGTCAACGCAGCCGTCTACCAGGAGATTTTGGAGCACTTCATGTTTCCTTCCGCAGACGAGCTCTATGGGGATGCTGACTTAATTTTCCAGCAGGAAGGCTGTCATGACTGAAATAAGGCTGAGAAATGCTGCTTTAATACATGTTCATGGCCACCACATACAGGTGATACTTGAAAAATTTGAATATCGTGCAAAAGTTAATTTATTTCACTAATGCAACTTAAAAGGTGAAACTAATATATGAGATAGACTCATTACATGCAAAGCAAGATAGTTCAAGCCGTGATTTGTCATAATTGTGATGAATATGGCTTACAGCTCATGAAAACCCCAAATCCACAATCTCAGAAAATTAGACTATTACATGCAAGCAATAAAACAAGGATTGTACATAGAACAATATCGGACCTCTGAAAAGTATAAGCATGCATATGTACTCAGTACTTGGTTTGAGTCCCTTCCGCAGCAATTACTGCCTCAATGCCGCGTGGCATGGAAGCTATCAGCATGTGGCACTGCTGAAGTGTTATGGAAGACCAGGATGCTTCGATAGCGGCCTTCAGCTATTCTGCATTGTTCGTTCTCATGTCTCTCATCTTTCTCTTGGTAATTCCCCATAGATTCTCTATGGGGTTCAGGTCAGGCAAGTTTGCTGGCCAATCAAGCACAGTAATCCCATGGTCATTGAACCAGGTTTTGGTGCTTTTGGCAGTGTGGGCAGGTGCCAAGTCCTGCTGGAAAATGAAGTCAGCATGAAGTTCAGACCTGGACTTAATGAAGCACAGTGGACCAACACCAACAGACGACATGGCTCCCCAAATCAACACAGACTCTGGAAACTTCACACTGGACTTCAAGCATCTTTCTGTCAGGTCACCTGAGTCAATCCTGACCTACGGTGTGCACCACAAGGTAGTGAACCCTATGGCTGACTGCTACGGATGGAACACTGAGTGGTTAAGGAAGGCAGATCCACTGGAGCACAACAGGGCTCCCACAGGGAGATAGAGCCCAAGATTCCCCAGGGCGTGGAGTCTAAGATCCAGCAGGTGTTCACCAGAGCCTCTAGTGGTGAGGATGGCCTAAGCTGCAGCTGGATCCAGGTCGTGGCCCCCAGAGTCCCCTAGCTCACGCTCCGTAGGGTATAGAGGATAGAGGGGAAGCAGCAGCTCAGGATACAAGAGATAATGAGGAGATAAGCCAAGGTCAGGGTGACAAGCAGACAAGGATAGTTGAGAATAAGCCAATATCGTTAACACAGAGACAGACGTAGCACACGGCAAGCAGGAACCCAAACACACAATGCTTAAGAAACAACATTGATCAGCAAGGCAGACTTGCAGTGCACGGGTTAATATAGAGTTCTCTGATAGGGCCTGGGGTGGAGCCATGCTGGGAGGAGAGATTATTAAAGCAGCCAGGTGAGAGTGTCTGGCCTCTAAGGTGAACACATGGAGAGGAAGGTAAGCTGACAGACAAACATTACTGCATATCCATGACACTTTTAGTGTGTGCCTCTCCATTCTTCCTTCATGTTCTGGGTCCTTGTTTTCCAAATGAGATGCAAAATTTGTTCTCATCAGAAAAGAGGACTTTGGATGACTGAGCAACAGACCAGGTCTGTTTTTCTTTAGCCCAGGTAAGACTCTTCTGACGTTGTTTTTTGTTCAGGAGTGGCTTGACAAGAGGAATATGACATTTGAAGCCCATGTCCAGGATCCGTCTGTGTGTGGTGGCTCTTGATGCACTGACTCCAGCCTCAGTCCACTCCTTGTGAAAGTCCCCAACACTTTTGAATGGCCTTTTCCTGACAATCCTCTCCAGGCTGCGGTCATCCCTGCTGCTTGTGCACCTTTTTCCTCCACATTTTTCCCTTCCACATAACTTTATATTAATGTGCTTTGATACAGCACTTTGGGAACATCCAACTTCTTTTGCAATTACCTTTTGAGGATTTCCCTCATTATGGAGGGTGTCATTGATGGTTTTCTGCACAACTGTCAGGTCAGCAGTCTTTCCCATGATTGTGATTTGTACTGAACCAGACTGAGAGACCATTTAAAGGCTCAGGAACCCTTTGCAGGTGTTATGGCTTAATTAGCTGATTAGAGTGGGACACATTGAGCCTAGAATATTGCACCTTTTCACAATATTCAAATTTTCTGAGATTGTGGATTTAGGGTTTTCATGAGCTGTAAGCCATAATCATCACAATTATGACAAATCACGGCTTGAACTATCTTGCTTTTCATGTAATGAGTCTATCTCATACATTAGTTTCACCTTTTAAGTTGCATTAGTGAAATAAATTAACATTTGCGCGATATTCAAATTTTTTGAGTTTCACCTTTATGTTACAGAAAATCTGATATTATGTTACAGAAAATCTGATAATTTACTAAAACTGAAGAGTGTAAAATCTGGTGCAGCTCTGCAGAGAAACCAATCAGTTTCCAGGTAATTTTATCAAAACTTAATTGAACAAGCTGAAGTTAGAAGCTGATTGGCTAACATGCACAGCTGCAACAGATTTTGCACTCTCCAGTTTTATTAAATTAACCCCCTAATCTCTGATTTTCAGTAAATCAATCCCTAAGATTGTGTATTTAGCAAGTATCAAACTTTTAAAAGTAGTCCAGAGTTTTCTTTTTTAGAACATACTGTCCATTTAAAAGACAGTAAAAACTTAACCAAACCTGTTTATAATGCTATCCATGTAAAGAAAAATCAATTCTAATAGAAGTTTGGAAATGAAATGGCTCTGTGAATTCTTAGCAGATTCTGTTTACCCATTAGGAGTATACATCCAATCATGCTGCAGTGCAAACTTTACAATCTTTGTAAATCCTCTGATCAATCAAAGAAGAGTCTAGACAGGTAAGTTTATTTCAGAAAAAAAAATCTGAATAGCATTCAAGATCCTGCCTCAAGAAAGCCATTACCATTTTTCATGGTTTATTTAAAGGGGTTGTATACCGCAAAACTTTTATTTTATTTTTTTGAAACCTGCAAGGCAAAGGCATAATGAGCCAGTATGACTAGAATACAAGCTCATTATCAATTACTTATCTTAGATCGAAGCCCCCGCAGTGGTCCTCGGACACATCCTCCGTCGCCGCCATGATACCCAGAGTGACTTCCGTGTATCGCCGCTCCGGCGCTGTGACAGGCCGGAGCGGCAATGATGTCACTCCCGCGCATGCGCGAGGAACGGCACAATCCCGGCGCATGCGCGAGTTTTGCCAATGTCCGGCGGGCTTCTATTCAAGAGCCGCCGCGCTCAGTGTGCCTGCGCCGTAGATATCGGTACAGTCTTTTTTGCAAATATCTCCGAGACCATGTAGGTCTCGGAGATATTGCAAGCACCTACAGGTAAGCCTTAATGTAGGCTTACCTGTAGGTGCATGTAGTATTTGAGGGTATACAACCGCTTTAAGATATCAACTTTTCAAGGACTTTTTTTGTAACTTTTATTTTTCTTTGTCCTTTTAAAAAAAAATAATAATAATAATCTTGGCTACTTTAAATCAGATCTTGATCAGAGGTTTCAATAACAGACTCACAGTGTGAAAGTATTCCTACATGGATACTATATTTCATTGGCACTTGTAAAAAGGAACCAGTTTAGGTGATGGAACTGTGCCCATATACTGTAAAAAGCAGCATGATTAAATTATCAGTCATTGAAGTAGGACACTGAAAGCAGCTCATCAGTTATGAACAAAGATAAATCAAAGGAAACGACAAGGGAAATATAAAATAAATCAATGTATTAAATTATGCGCTTACATGGTATCTGAAAATAAAAGTAAAAGTGCCAGACCCCTTTCCGGTCCACTGGTAATCATGACGGATGTTTAAAAAAAATCCATCCCTTTGCCTGTCTACAACAAATATTTTCTTTTTAAAGTGGACCTGAACTCAAAATATTAAGATTTGTTTAGGTCATAAGGAACATCTATAGATATTAAAATTGCCAAAAGAATACTTTTAAAGCTCGACTTTGTGTCCTGAATTGCTCCTGCACTATCCTAATATGTGAATATGTGCACCAATGATGGATGAGTCTGCCTGGGTTTGGTCTGCAAACTTTTTTTTATAAATCTTGCTTAGAATTCAAAGTTGCAAAGTGTACAGTGAACTCCAATGAAGTCTTTTGGGGGGGGGGCTCAATCTTTCTATGTTGCAATTTTGTAGGGCTAATAATCAAGCTATTGTCAACAAAAAGGCATGGAAAGCTAGGCATTGCCATAAGGGACATAAGGGGCATGCACCAATGCCAAAAAAAGGAAGTATCCCTACGCAAACTTGACAGCTCCCCTAACAGCTCTGTCACACACTAACAACATGGCCTTCCATGAGACCACCGTAGAAAGGGTCTGATTGCCCATTACTTCAGATTATTGGTTCTTGTGACTCAGCTGAAAAGAGAAAAGATTATGTATTGCCATAAAGGTTGATCCTTATTTCTGGCAGTGAACCTGCAAATATTTTAGCCTACAATTCACAAGTTCCAGGGATTTACTTTGAAATCATAGTAGTGATGAATCTGAGCCCTATCTCTACTAGACCTTCGTGTGCCTACAGCCTCATAGCTGTATGTCTGTAGTGTAAGAAGCACTGGACACCTTTGACGGCTAGTCTTATAAGATTTGGGGTGGAATTTCGTGATGTAACTACTATGCTTCCTGCTGGAGAGGAATATATACCTAAGAATCTGTAGTTGCCTGCATCTCACTCCTTTTGATGTATCCATTCTGTGGATTTGATCTTTCTTTACTTTTTTCAGCAATAACTTAATTATTACTTACCTAATTAATTATTACTACAAAGCAATAACATTTTTTAACAAATAGTGCTTTCTTTTGGTAATACTGTCCTGCAAAATGTATTACATTTTTTATGTACAGTATATACTCGAGTATAATCCGAGTTTTTCAGCGCATTTTTTTTTGCTGAAAATGCCCCCTTCGGCTTATGCTCGAGTCTGTGTCCATCTTCACCTTTGTGCGCCTGATCCCGGCCAGCCGTAGGTCCCCAAACTTGGCACACATGTAGCCCCACTCTTCCTCTACACGTGTGCAAAATTTGTTGTCCGGGGGACCTACGGCCGGGGGCACCGATTTCTAAATCCGGGCACCCCTTCCATAGACTCCCATGTTAAACGGTCATTCCTCCGGTGACTTTGGGGACCCGGTACTGGCCGGCCCATAGACTCCCATGTTAAACGTCAGTCTAGTCACACAGTGCCGGAGATCAGGTAGGGTGATTGGGCACAGTGAGGCATGGGCACAGTGACAGTGAGGCATGGGCACAATGAGACATGGGCACAGTGAGGCATGGGAACAGTGAGGCATGGACACAGTGAGGCATGGGCACAGTAAGGCACAGTGAGGCATGGGCACAGTAAGGCACAGTGAGGCATGCACATGGACACAGTGAGGCAAAGTGAGGCACAGTGAGGCATGCAGATGGACACCCTAGGCTTATACTCGAGTCAATACGTTTTCCCTGTTTTTTGTGGTAAAATTAGGTGCCTCGGCTTATACTCAAGTATATATGCTAATCCATAAACAAATACACAATACAATGTTAAAAAATGTATTCTATAATTTGGTCTGTTTAAAATGATGGTACAAATAGTGCAAAGGTATTTACAAATCAAAATGCAGATTGTTTTTCACACAAAAAAAATTGATGATCAAAACACATTAAAAAAATGTTTAAATATTAACAGGTTGGAAAAATAAAAATAAACAAAAAACGTTAGCAGCAAAATAATAATAATATAAGAAGACGGAATGTTGGCTCAAACTTGTGTTGCATACACACGGTCACACAAATCTTGTCGGAAATTCCGAACATCAAGAACACGGTGACGTACAAGACGTACCACAAGCCGAGATCAATGAAGTTCAATAGACAGTTCGGCTCTGAGCACGCGTGTTTTTTTGTGCGTCGGAATTGCATACAGACGATTGGAATTTCCGACAAGAACTTTTCTTGTCGGAAAATTTGAGAACCAGCTCTCAAATTTTTGTTGTCGGAAATTCCGACAGCAAATGTCCGATGGAGCCTACACACGGTCGGAATTTCCGACCAAAAGCTCACATTGAACATTTGTTGTCGGAATTTCCGATCGTGTGTACGCGGCATTAGAGTTAATATGGGGTCAAAAAATTTCAGCAGTGGCTATAATAGCAACTCCCATTTGTCAAAATTACATTTGCTGGAAAATTCAGGGAAGCAGGACAGGACATTCCACCCACATCCTATGTACTTCATCCAATGACCATATTTGGTTAAAGTGCACTTGTGCCCAAACTATTTACATTAAAGTATTTACATGTTGTTAACAAGCAGAAAAAGAACTTTAGTACAAGCCCTTACTGACTTCTGTAGCAGCAAGCACTGTAGTAGACATGTGCAGTTCTTTTTGTTCCAAATTAAAATTTGGATGAATTTTTGTTTTTAAGAAAAAAAGGAATATATCCAAATTTCCGAATTACAATAGTACTGAATTTAAACAAATCTGAATTTGAATAGTTTTCGAATACTTTTTGAATTTGAAACGTTTTTGAATTCGAATTTGAAACATTTCGAATTTGAATTGTTTTCCAATTTCCAAAGAGGATAAAATAGAACAGAAAATAAAAGAATAGAATAGAAAATAAAATAAACAAATATAATATAATAGAGTAAAACAGAACAATATAGAATAGAAAAGAAAGGAACAGAAAATAATATATGAGAGAAACAAATAGAATAGAATAACATAGAAAGAATATACCCATCTTCTGAAATTTGAATTTCAAACAGAATAAATTTGAGTTTGAATACATAAGAAAAGAATAGAATAGAAAAATAGGAATATAATATACTATAATAGAAAAGAAAATAATAGTATTAAGAAAAACAATAGAATAGAATAGAATATAAATAATATAACCATTTTCCAAAATTCAAATAGAATAAATTTGAGTTTGAATAGAATAGAAAATAATAGATTAGAATAAAATAGAAAATAACAGAATCGTATTTGAGAAAAACATATCCATTATATTCTATTGTTTTTTTAATCCTATTCTTTTCTATTCTATTCAAATTTCAGAAAATGGTAATAATCTTTCTATTTTATTCTAACATTTTTTATTCTATTCTATTCCTTTCTATTCAATTTAATTCCATTCTATTCTGTTCTTTTATTTTCTATCCTATTTTGTTCTGTTTTACTCTATTATATTATATTCTTTTATTTTCTGTTATATTTTTTTCTATTCTATTATTTTTCTTCTATTCTATTCCTTTATTTTCTATTCTATTTTATTATCTTTGGAAATTAGAAAACTATTCTAATTCGAGAACTTTTTGAATTCAAAACAATTTCAAATTTTAAAACTATTCTAAATTGATTTAAAAAACCTTTTTAATCGATCCAAATTTGAATTAGAAAAATTTTAATCAATTTGAAAGCGAATAGGGAAAAGGAATTCAGAAAACAAATTAAATGAATGAAACAAATTTAACTAAACAAATTTATATAATGAATCGAAACAAAACAAAACAAATGTTTTCGTTCTGCACATGTCTACACTGTAGAATAACTGATCCCACAAAAATGACAACAGAGGCACTCAAGTTGGGTTTTAGTCAGTTTCTAATAGCTTACAGCACTTGCTGTTTGCTTGTTATTGGAAGACTTTCAGGCTGCCACATTTCTATTTTTAAAAGAAAAATAGTAGGAAAGGAAACGTGATTTCACTGCTTTTATTGTTACATTTAAATATGAATTTCCCCACAATGCTTTAGCTGCAGGCTTCAGTAAGAGCTTGTTTTATTTTCTTTAAACCTGTGCTTGTTAATAATATGTAAAAACTTTTAGGGCCCTTTCACACGATGATGATCCGCCCCATGAACATCCGCTTTCTCAGCGGGGATAGCTCAGTTGATCCCCGCTGAGGTGGCGGATGACAGGGCGGTCCCCGCACACTGTGCAGGGACCGCCCTGTCATATCTCCGCTCTCCCCTATGGGGGATAGGATGAACACGGACCGTCTGTCTGTGTTCATCCGATCCGCTCTGCAGACAGATTGAAAAATAGGATTTTCCTCTGTCTGCAGAATCTGAGTATTGCGGACAAGGATGATATCGGGTGTCAGTGGATGTTCATCTGCTGACACCCGCTATCCCATAGGGATGCATGTATGTCCGTATTTCATCCGAAAATGGATGGGTGAAATACGGACATACTGTCTGCACGTGTGAAAGGGGCCTTAATCTGGACAGAGGTGTACTTTAAGCCCATAGGATAGCAGTCAGTAATCAAAGAGTTTTTTTTATTTCATTTGCATGTGATTTGGTGCTTTCAAAAGGGATGTCACATCACCTTATTAACTATGCTCAGTTCACATTTTATTTGCTTTACTCCTTTAGTAATTCAGCTTCTATGTAGCTCACTAAAGTCTGAGAAAAGTACTTTTCTTACTTACTCTCGTTTAGTGATTTAGAAGAACTGAAGCTAGAAGATCAACATAAATGTTGAATTGGTAACATTTTTATAAACATTAGGAATGATAGACTCTGTATTTCTCCCATGACAGGTTTACTTAAATTTTGATGGTTAGTAAGTTAAGTACCACTCTAATCAAAAGCACTTCAGATAACTACACTAGTTTCAAAGCAAAAATATATATATATTTAACCACTTCAGCCAAATAACAGGGCCACTGTTTGCGATTCGGCACTGCGTCGCTTCAACTGACAATTGCGTCATGCGACGTGACTCCCAAACAATTGACATCCTTTTTTTCCCACAAATAGAGCTTTCTTTTGGTGGTGTTTGATCACCTCTGCGGTTTTATTTTTTGCGCTATAAACCAAAAAAGAGCGCCAATTTTGAAAAAAAATCGATATTTTTGACTTTTTGCTATGATAAATATCCCCAATAAATATATAAAAAACTATTTTTTTCTCAGTTTAGGCCGATACGTATTCTTCTACATATTTTTGGTAAAAAAATCGCAATAAGCTTATATTGATTAATTTGTGCAAATGTTATAGCGTCTACAAAATAGGGGATACTTTTATGGCATTACTATTATAAATTAAGTTTTTACTAGTAATGGCGGCGATCAGCGATTTTTATCATGACTGCGACATTATGGCAGACACATTGGACACTTTTGACACTATTTTGGGACCATTCACATTTATACAGCAATCAGTGCTATAAAAATGCACTGATTACTGTGTAAATGACACTGGCAGTGAAGGGGTTAAACATTAGGGAGCGAGGAAGGGGTTGTGTGTCCTAGGGAGTGATTCTAACTGTGAGGGGGCTGGGCTACATGTGACATGACACTGATCACTGCTCCCAATGACAGAAAGCAGTAGATCAGTGTCCTGTCACTAGGCAGAACAGGGAAATGCCTGGTTTACAAAAGCATCCCCCGTTCTGCCTCTACGTGACACGATCGCGGGACACCGTCAGACATCGAGTCCACGGGTCCCGCAGGCACAATCACAGAGCCCGTGGTGGGCGCCTGCTAGGGGACAGATTTAAAGCAACGTACCTGTACATTGCTTTGCCTGCCCATGCCATTCTGCCGACGTATATTTGCGTCCGGCAGTCGCCAATTGGTAATATTATTATAAATTCCAGTTGAACTGCTGCACACACCTAAAAAGTGGACTTTAAATTCTACAACCATACTACCTTGCCTCTTTTGATGCTATCAGATACATACTATACGTTATGACCTTCATGTTTGTGTAACATGTGTTTTTAATATTTTAATTGAGTTTAATCATAAGAAGCCCTCTGGCCTATCGTCACTTTTCAAAGCTACTGTGTATATGATTAAATTAGATTGACATGCATATTTTCCTGCCATTGTGCCTAACATGTGTCAAAAGAAATTCCCATCACGGAAAGTTAAGTTAATGCTATAAGACTTAACGCCAGCATCACACTGAAGAGGAGTTCATGATGAAAGCTACTCTGTAAGCCTGGCATGAGTCCTTGACCTTAAGGATTTTAAATTTTCAAATGGTAAGAAATAGCACATAACATTCTTGACTTATTCTATTTTATGCATTATTGGCTTGCAGTGAACAAGTGTAACAGTTCAGTCATTTTAGTGGTGAAATCATATTCATGCTTAAAAAATGGTAAAAAATATTTCTTGGTAAGCCCAACACCAGAAAATAGAGTATCTACAATTTTGCACCCATTCTTTTAAAGCTGATTTCCAGTCTTTAAGCTATTTAAAAAGGCTTGGATACTGAAAGGCCAATATTAGCAATCAGTAGAGATCATAGTTGGTCTTCAGTTTTAGATTCCACTTTTAGTATTAGAATTAGGAAAAAGGGGCCAGTTACATAGATTTTTTGTAGTTCATTAACAACTAACATAATAAAGGGAAAGTCTTAAAATCTTAAGAGTTTTTTTTTTTTTTAAGAGTTTTATAAACAATACTGACTCATTTTATATAGTGTTATTCATTAAAAAAAAAAAACACAAATAAAAGTCGTTTTTCATCTTTCCCTTTCATTTTGTGAGTGAAGCTCTGTGGGTCTAGGGCACTGGAGGATCGTATCTCATTATGTGATTGAGCATATTGTCCCTGTGTTCTGGTGAGTTTATTCTGTCCAGGGGGTGTGCTGAGGACTCTTTACACTTTCTCATGGTGGATAGAGCACCAATTCTGGGTAGAGCAACTTTACTGGTTAGTGTTTTTTTTTTAAATTCATTAACCACTTAAGGACCCCTCACTGTATATATACGTTGGCAGAATGGCTCGTTCAGGCACAATCACGTACCTGTACGTCCCCTTTAACTGCCGACATCGGGGTCGCGCGCGCTGCCGGCGGCGCGTGCGCGATCCCCCTGCCTTCCCCGTGAGTCGGACTGCGGGTTCCGCAGACGCGATAGTCTCACGGAGGCATGGAGTGGAGAGATGTTAGTGTAAACACAACATCTCCCCGCTCCCCTACTGACAATGTCAGCGATCTCCGCTCTGTGTAATCAGAGCGGAGATCGGTGACGTGTCACTAGTAGCCATGCCCCCCCAGTTAGAAACACGCCCCTAGGCACACTTAACCCCTCCAGCGCCCCTAGTGGTTAACCCCTTCACTGCCAGTGTCATTTTTACAGTAACCAATGCATTTTTATTGCACTGATCGCTGTAAAAATGACAATGGTCCCAAAAATGTGTCAAAAGTGTCCGATGTGTCCACCATAATGTTTCAGTCATGCCAAAAATCGCTGATCGCCGCCATTACTAGTAAAAAAAATAATAATAATAAAAATGCCTTAAAACGACCCCCTATTTTGTAAACGCTATAATTTTTGCGCAAACCAATCAATAGACGCCGATTGTGATTTTTTTTACCAAAAATATGTAAAAGAATACATATCGGCCTAAACTGAGGAAAAAAATAGTTTTTTTATATATTTTTTGGGGATATTTATTATAGCAAAAAGTAAAAAATTTCATTTTTTTCAAAATTGTCGCTCTATTTTTGTTTATAGCGCAAGAAATAAAAACCACAGAGGTGATCAAATACCACCAAAAGAAAGCTCTATTTGTGGGAAAAAAATGACGTCAATTTTGTTTGGGAGCCACGTCGCACGACTGCGCAATTGTCAGTTAAAGCGATGCAGTGCCGCATCGCAAAAAGGGGCCTGGTCATTATGCTGCGTATTGGTCCGGGGCTTAAGTGGTTAACCACTTAACGACCGCCCACCGCCGATTTACGTCGGCAGAATGGCACCGACAGGCAGAATCACGTAGATCTACGTGATCGCCTTTGTGCAGTTGGGGGGTCCATCCGGACCCCCCTTCACTGCAGTGAGCGGCCGTTAAGTGTTCGGGAGCGATCAGGCATGAGGGGGCGGCCGCTCGATTCCGCCCCCCCTCACGATCGCTCCCGGCGAATGAAATTGCTTCCTCCTGCCTGAAATGTAAACACAGGCTGGAGGAAGTGATGTCATCTCCCTCGCCGCGGTCTTTTCGTTCCCGGCGCCGAGGAGAGAGGAAGCAGGTTAGTGCACCAACAGTCCACTGACACGTAGGTACACATAGGCACACAAATCACCCCCCAGTCACCCCCAGATCACCCCCAGGTCACCCCAAAGCCCCCAATCACAGTGTCACTGATTGCAGTGATCATTTATTTTACTGATCACTGCATTTAGTGTCATCTGTGATTGTAAAACGTTGCAGGGCAGTTAGGATTAGGCCCCTTTAGGTCCAGGGTAGCCCCCTAACCCCCCCCCCCCCCTAATAAAGGTTTAACCCCTTGATCACCCCCCAGGTAACCCTTTCACCCCCTAACTTCAGCGTCACTAAGCGATTGTTTTTCCGATCGCTGTATTCGTGTCGCTGGTGTTTTAGATAGGCAGTTATTTTTTTTTAGGTTCGCCGCAGGTTTTTATTAGTGTCAGGTACCCCCATATATTATTTTAACCCCCTGATTGCCCCTAGAGTTAACCCTTTCACCAGTGATCACCGTATAAGCGTCACTGGTGTCACTGGTTAGCCAGTAAGTTATTTAGTTATTTAGGTTACCCGTCAGGTTTTTATATAGTGTCAGGTACCCCCATATTTAACCTAATAAAGGTTTTAACCCCCTGATTGCCCCTAGTTAACCCTTTCACCAGTGATCACCATATAAAGGTTACGGGTGACGCTGGTTGATTAGTTTGCTTTTTATAGCATCAGGGCACCCGCCGTATATAACCCAATAAAGGTTTAACCCCCCTGATCGCCCGGCGGGTGAGATCAATTAGGTTTTAGCGCCAGAGAGGGTCTGCGTCGCCCCAGGCAGTGTTAGGTTAGTGCCAGTAACGCTAACACCCACGCGCAAAGCATACACCCCCCTTAGTGGTATAGTATCTGATCAGATCTATACTAGCATCCCCAGCGGTTTAGGGTTCCCAAAAACGCAGTGTTAGCGGGATCAGCCCAGATACCTGCTAGCGCCTGCGTTTAGCCCCTCTGCCATCTTGGCATTTTATGGCCTTCAAAACTGTGATAGGTAGTGAGGAGTGAAATCAAAAATTGATGCCCTTAGAAACCTTGAAGACGGTGCTTGGTTTTTGGGGTCCCGTACGCGGCTAGGCTCCCAAAAAGTCCCACACATGTGGTATCCCCGTACTCATGAGAAGCAGCAGAATGTATTTTGGGGTGTAATTTCACATATGCCCATGGCATGTGTGAGCAATATATCATTTAGTGACAACTTTGTGCAAAAAAAAAAAAGTTTGTCATATTCCCGCAACTTGTGGCAAAATATAAAATATTCCATGGACTGAACATGCCTCTCAGTAAATAGCTTGGGGTGTCTACTTTCCAAAATGGGGTCATTTGGGGGGGTTTTGTGCTATTTTGGCATTTTATGGCCTTCGAAACTGTGATAGGTAGTGAGGAGTGAAATCAAAAATTTGCGCCCTTAGAAATCCTGAAGGCGGTGCTTGGTTTCCGGGGTCCCGTACGTGGCTAGGCTCCTAAAAAGTCCCGCACATGTGGTATCCCCGTACTCAGGAGAAGCAGCAGAATGTATTTTGGGGTGCAATTCCACATATAACCATGGCATGTGTGAGCAATATATCATTTAGTGACAACTTTTTGTAATTTTTTTTTTTTTTTGTCATTTAATCACTTGGGACAAAAAAATATTCAATGGGCTCAACATGCCTCTCAGCAATTTCCTTGGGGTGTCTACTTTCCAAAATGGGGTCATTTGGGGGGGTTTTGTACTGCCCTGCCATTTTAGCACCTCAAGAAATGAGATAGGCAGTCATAAATTTAAAGCTGTGTAAATTTCAGAAAATGTACCCTAGTTTGTAAACGCTATAACTTTTGCGCAAACCAATAAATATACGCTTATTGACATTTTTTTTACTAAAGACATGTGGCTAAATACATTTTGGCCTAAATGTATGACTAAAATTGAGTTTATTCGATTCTTCTTATAACAAAAAGTAGAAAATATCATTTTTTTTCAAAATTTTTGGTCTATTTCCGTTTATATCGCAAAAAATAAAAATCGCAGAGGCAATCAAATACCATTAAAAGAAAGCTCTATTTGTGGGAAGAAAAGGACGCAAATTTCGTTTGGGTACAACATTGAATGTCCGTACAATTTACAGTTAAAGCAGCGCAGTGCAAAATTCTGAAATCATCTCTGGTCCTTTAGCTACAAAATGGTCCGGGGCTTAAGTGGTTGTCCGCACAATTTACAGTTAAAGCAGCGCAGTGCCGAATCCCAAAAACAGGCCTGGTCCTAATGGCCCGAAATGGTCCGGGGCTTAAGTGGTTAAAGTAATCTTTTCCCCAAAAATTACATTTGAAAGACCGTTGCACAATTACAGTGTGACATAAAATATTGTAACAACCACTATTTTATTCTCTAGGGTCTCTACTAAAATATATATATATATAATGTTTGGGGGTTCTAAATAATTTTCTAGCAAAAAAAAAAAAATGATTTTAACTTTATTGATTTAAAACAACAAATGTCAGAAAAATTTTCAGTGTTTAGGGTGGTTAAACTTTCCTAATAGACATACAGAAGTCCATTCCTTTGATGTAAAAGACAAATTGTTACAATGCTTAGACTTAATGTTCCACTGATAAAGAATGTTGTGATACTTGGCAGACTGTCCGGATTTTTTCTTCCTTTCTTTTGACGGCTGAGAGCAGAGAGAGTTCTCTGCATACAAAAGATAGGGAAATACTTTGTCAAGATCGCAACGGGGAAAAAAAATTGCGATAACGATTCTTGAAGATTAATCGTGCAGCATAGAAATTAGAATGTTGGAAAGGTGACAAAGTAAATAAAGGAAGATTTTAACAGACTGTGCCCTTAATGACATCTCTCAAAAATGAAGAGAGGAAAATATAAATAAAAAGGTAACGACTACACACCTGCTCTATCTACCGGTTTATATTGAAATAAAAAATGCATTTAAAAAGCATACTTAATTTAAAAATCTCTTACCATCACAAGTTGGCAAAGGATGGCTCCACCAATGATTTTTTTCACAAAGCAATGGTTCTTCATGGCTGAGTGTATAACCAGGCTGACAGCCAAAGGAAACGGTAGATCCAATAGAAAAATCATAGCCATAACGATGACCATGCACTGGTATCCCTGGATCCAAGCACGAGTGGGTATCAACTGTTACACCTACATCACAAAACCAGTTAACTGTTATTCCTTAGTTTTATAAAAGTGTATACATTTAAAAAAAATGGAAACAATGAATAGGCTTGACAAAAAATGTCCCCCCCCCCCAGATTAATGTATTCATTTGCTTTGCTTTTCTTACTGTTGATGATTACTGGTCATTTTCACAGCCCATGGGAGTAAGACAGGTGCAACAAAATTTGTTGACTGATTTTGTGTGTCTTTGTTCAGAGTAGAAAATGAACAAGTAACTTGAGTCACTTACTCATGTGCAATTTATCAATGCTTTAAGAACTGAGATTGAGGGTTGTCCTTAAAGTGCCTTGAACAAGTATTCATACCCCTTGAAATATTCTACATTTTGCCATGTTACAACCAAAAATGGAAATGTATTTTATTGGGATTTTATGTGATAGACCAACACAAAGTGGCACATAATTGTGAAGTGGAAGGAAAATGATAAATGGTTTTCAAAATGTTTTACAAATAAATATGTGAAAAGCGTGGCCTACATTTGTATTCCGCCCCCCTGAGTCAATACTTTGTAGAACGACCTTTTGCTGCAATTACAGCTGCAAGTCTTTTTGGGGATGTTTCTACCAGCTTTGCATAACTGGAGAGGGAAATTTTGCCCATTCATCTTTGCAAAATAGCTCAAGCTCTGTCAGATTGGATGGAGAGCATTTGTGAACAGCAATTGACACATATTCTCCTATTGATTTAGGTCTGGACTTTGACTGGGCCATTCTAACACATGAATATGCTTTGATCTAAACCATTTCATTGTAGCTCTGGCTGTATGTTTAGGGTCATTTTCCTGCTGGAATGTGAACCTCCACCCCAGTGGCAAGTCTTTTGCAGAATCTAACAGATTTTCTTCTAAGATTGCCCTGTATTTGGCTCCACCCCTCTTCCCATAAACTCTTGCCAGCTTCCCTGTGCCTGCTGAAAAAAAGATGGTGTGTTCAGGGTGATGTGCATTGTTAGTTTTGAGCCACACATAGCGTTTTGCTTTTAGGCTACAAAGTTAAATGTTGGTCTCATCTGACCAGAGCACCTTCTTCCACATGTTTGTTGTGTCCCCCACATGGCTTCTCACAAACTGCAAACAGGACTTCTTATGACTTTATTTCAGCAATGGCTTTCTTCTTTCCACTCTTCCATAAAGGCCAGATTTGTGGAGTGCAGGACTAATAGTTGTCCTGTGGACAGATTCTCCCACCTAACCTGTGGATCTCTGCAGTTCCTCCAGAGCTACTCTGATTATTGCTGTCCTTGCCCGGACTGTCAGTTTAGGTGGATGGTCATGTCTTGGTAGGTTAGCAGTTGTGCCATTCTCTTTCCATTTTTGGATGATGGATTAAACAGTGCCCCATGAGATGTTCAAAGCTTGGGATATTTTTTTATAACTTAATCCTGCTTTAAACTTCTCCACAAATGTATCCCTGACCTGTCTGGTGTGTTCCTTGGCCTTCATGATGCGCTTTGTTCACTAAGGTTCTCTAAAAAACCTCTGAGGGCTTCACAGAACAGCTGTATTTATACTGAGATTAAATTACACACTGGTGGACTCTATTTACTAATTAGGTGACTTCTGAAGACAATTTTCTCCACTAGATTTTAGTTAGGGGTATCGGAGTAAAAGGGAATAAACAAAAATGCACGCCACACTTTTCACATATTCATTTGTAAAAAAAATTGAAAACCATTTATCATTTTCCTACCACTTCACAATTATGTGCCACTTTGTGTTTGTCTATCACATAAAATCCCAATAAAATACATTTAAGTTTTTGGTTGTAACATGATAACATGTGGAACATTTCAAGGGGTATGAATACATTTTCAAGGCACTGTATATTAATTTGTTTTCATGATATCCTTGTCTAGTATACACAATTGCAAAAACAAAGCCTTTCATTTTACATAAAACAAAGCTTATAAATGGCACATGTTTTAGTAAATATTTTTTCTTTTGGCTCATTACAAGATTGACTGGCCATTGTCGAACTGAAAAATGTTTAGAACCAACACATCCAAATAGATTTAACCCCCTCTGTGTTTAAAAAAAAAAACAGCAGTTAGCCAATTACTGGTCAGTATACTAATGTGCATCCTACTTACTCTCATAATGAATCTTGAAACCGTTATTGGAACGGCTGTTGTCTGTTGTAAATAGAAGGTAGAGGTAGTTCATGCTGCTGAATAGAAATTGTGGGACTTGTGTGCCATTAAATGAACCCACAAGTGGTGATAATAAGTTTGGGCCATCATGTACTTCCAGAACATCATAATTAAGTTCTGTTTGGAATCTGAAGAAAAAAAAGATAAGTGCAGTTTAATTACTTGCTCACTCATTAATTTTTTATTAATTCGAGTTCGAGTTTTTCTTTTAAAGTTGTGTCAACGCTTGCATTTCTGCAGCTGTTTTGTGCACTTAAGAAGGCATCTACAGATGGAAAACATTGCATGGATATACATAATTTTCAGGCCATTGAGCAGCTTAGCATTTGTGCTATATGTGGGGCATTCTGCTCCCAGAACTCTAGTTCAGTGGAGAGAGCAGAGATGCAAAATTACCCAGTTATGCCACCCAAATGTTGCTGCTGAGAAAATCTGCCTTCAGCAAAATGTGCCACATCTGTGTGTGTAAGCAAACATGGGAATCTCCATAGACATTCATAGACATATTATGCTCATAGAAGGGTACATTTATAAAAAAAAGTAGACACCCAGAATGGGTAATATAGGACTGTGGTGCACATATACTTTAAATTAAAATATCGTAAGTTGGTAGGTAAAAAATATATGAGAGAGTATCTTTGATACCCATACATGCTTATTGCTACTTGGGTGATAACCCTTCCACAGCCGGATTATAATAACAGTGTTGTTTTTTTTTGCTTTGTTTAGTTTTTTTGCTGGTTAGCTGGTGAGTGTGTTGGGAAAAATGTTGTTGTGTTTACTCAATGTAAAGCCTTACATTGTGCACCTTACTGTAAAAGCTAGTTAGAAATCGGGGTAGTTTCCATTTTTGCTTAGAGATATAGCTCTCCTACACATCAGCTGCTCTGACCACCTCTTCTCTCCACTGATTAATTCTGTGATTGGGCAGGGGGAGAAAAGGTATGAAACTGCAGCTGCAAATGATGCATACAGCTGCTTTGAAGGACATCCATATCAGAGTTCAAGAAGTATAGCTCTCAGTGAAACAGTAAAACCTCTTTATTAAATGTCTTTGACACTCACTGCCATGCCAGGCAGCAATTTAGTTTAAGGTTTTAAGTTTTAAATATTGCAGCATTTTTCAAATAGGCAATGATTCTTTAATTCCTAACTCAGAGCATTTAGAGAATCAGCCTATGTTTTTTTTTAATATTGTTTAAATAAAAGAAAAGGAAAACTGGTGCACGAAAATATTAACAGAAAAAAAATTCATAAAATAGATAACTTCAATATCAATATAAATATGATTAAAAGGGAAAAATACTTGCCAAGTTCCTGAGTAAAGTCTAATTCACTACAGAGTAGTCTAGTCTGTTGTATCAGAGTTATGAGCGCTAATGAATGACTCGCAACACTCATGGAAAGTTTTGGGAGAGTATTGAGAGATGTCATCTTTTGTGGATGTTCTAGAACTTTCACCTAAACAAAATAGCTGAGGATTGTGATGTTGGATTGTTGAAGTGTTCATTCAGTGGGCACTTCTTTAATATTACTTCTCTAACTATAGAATATTGCCAGATTACATGGTATGATCTGAGCTCCAGTGGCTCCAGTGGAGTGCCGATGAGACACCTGGGGTCTTTTAGGCCCCTGATGTCTAAATAAAGACAACCTGTCCCTATAATATGCTGTCACATGGGGCTGTTGGTCTCCCACGTGATAGTAATAGAGTTAATAAAAAAAGTTTTCAAAAATGAAAGTGACATATAAAAAAAAATATATAATTTTAACCCCCGTCCCACGTAAATATATGAATTAAATATGGCTGTGAATGGCTTTATATGAAAATGGCTATCGTGCTACATATTTTATAGATCGACATGCATGCTGGAGTGAGAGCAATCATTTTAAGGCCTCTATTCAGAGTGTATAATAAGGTGTGCAATCAGCGCAAAAATACCAAATAATACCCCCCTAAATGATGCAAGCTGAACATTAAAGATTATCACAAAAATCCAAACAGAATATTAAAAACAAAGGAGTGCAGCGCAAAATGAATATATCAAAGTCCACAAATACAGCGAACTAAAGTCCCAAAAGATTAATATAAAATCCACCGGTGAAGATCTACAGCAGCAGGTAATGTGGTGACAGACCCTCCACCTTAAATCTCATATCTACGCTCACCTCACCAAATGGACTACTGAATTAACAGATAGTCATAAGAGTCAGATAGAATAAGTCATTAGTAAATCACTAAGGCTGCTTGTCCTCCAAAACGACTCAGTCGGTGGGAACAATAAACCATGTGTAAAAAAGAGGGGAGGAGATCTAAGTGCTCACTGTATGTACAAGTTTCAGTTTATTAAAATCCAATTAAGAACTATTCACATATAACCAGATAAACAAGGCTCATATGATAACACTCGTGCCGAGTGATAACGAAGGATGGCAGCGGGTGACGCCATCCAAAGTGTGGCACCTCCCCTGTACGCGTTACGTTCAGTTGAACTTCCTCAGTGAGGTGTTAACTCTAAACTCTAAACCAATCACCTGTACGGGGTTGAAAACCACGACTATGGATAATGGGCAATTTTAAAATTTTAAAACTTGACATGTTGGGTATCTGTTTACTCGATGCAACATCATCTTTTATATACAGAAATAATTTGTGTACACTTAAATTAACTTTAGTGTATCTTGTGCTAAAAAAAATGCATTTGATAAACAGTTGTGCTAATACCATGTGACATAAAAAAAATATAGCTACCACATTTTTTTCTGCAGCTTCTCCTGCTTTCTAAAAAAAATATATTATTTTATTTATTTTTTAAGTAAGCTTTAGGGCTATATAAAATCTCCCTTTTAACGTGTTTGCAAAGAAAAAAAAAATTGACTAAGGCAGCAAAAAGGTTAATGGATATTTGTGATGGTCATTACCAGACTATGGGTTAGAACCCCTTCTACTGGGGCTTAATGAGACTGAGCCTTTGTCCTGCCAAAGGTGCTATAAACTAGAATGTTTTAACAACTATTTTATGACAGTGCTTCATTAAAGGTCAATGGCTTAATGTTGTCAATGACAGTCAATTAACCATTTAGAATGTGTTTCCATTAACATGCTTTGCATATCCTGGATAAATAGGATTTAGATAACTCCCGGCACTACACTGTTCAATCTGAATGTTTTGTCACTGAATTGCTAAATTTTGAAGCAATGAAGGTGACATTATGTTTTGTATAATATTTCATTCTCCCCACCCAGTTTTGGGGTTCATTACCATCACCAATGGTTTATCATATAACTTTAAAGTGAATCTGAATAAAAAAATTGGGGAAACATTGGAGATGTGCTATTTTATAGAAATCATCTAAACATGTTAATTGCAGCAGTTCCCTGCATAATTTACACTTTGTCTTGAATTTCTCCAGAAAAATAAAAGTGCACTTTCTGACATGACTCTGTACCTAGGAACTCCTGTTATGTAACCTAACAACTGTACGTCTGTAGCATGAGCTCATCCTAGGAGAAGCTGCCTCTGCTTGCCAGTCTTACTAGATTTGGAGTGAGGGTTGACAATGCCACTATTGTTCTGATCACTGTTCTTCTTTATGGAAGAGAATCTGTATCTAAATACAAGCTCTTTGCTTCTGCCTCATTCATTCTGTGTATCTGTGTTTTCAACATCTCTCCTCCTGCTTCTTGATCCTTATCCCACCAGTCATGAGATGATCAGTCATGAGGGGGCAGCTCTGACATACAGTAAGTCAGCAAAACCTTGATTCTCTAACAAGATGGCTGCAACTACACAAAGATACAGAGCAGAACAAGACATTGGAACTCAGTAATGGGGAAAATATCAACTGCAGAGAGACCACAAGGAATGCTGGTGACTAATCCTTTGTCCTCTGCTTTGTTTGTAAGATGTTTTTTCCTTGTTAAAGCACCTCTTTAACCACTTGCCGACCGCCACACACAGATGTACGTCGACACAATGGCATGGGCAGGCAAATGAGCGTACCTGTATGTCCCTTTAAATTGCCGCCCAGCGGGCTGCGTGTCTTGTGAGCATGTTCACGGGTCCCGGGAACTCGATGTTCCCGGGCGGCTCGCGACTGCAGTCGGCAAAGGCAGAACAGGGGGATGCCTTTGTAAACAAGGCATTCCCCTATTCTGCCTAGTGACATGTCACTAATGGCTGTTCCCCGTGATTGGGAACGGTCATCAGTGACGTGTCACGTGTAGCCACGCCCCCTAACAGTAAGAATCACTCCCTAGTACTGACTTAACCCCTTCAGCACCACCTAGGGGTTAACCCCATTCACTGCCAGTGTAATTTTTATAGTAATCAGTGCATTTTTATAGCACTGATCGCTGTAAAAATGACAATGGTCCCAAAAATGTGTCAAAAGTGTCTGATGTGTCCGCCATAAAGTCGCAGTCACAATAAAAATTGCCGATCGCCGACATTACTAGTAAAAAGAAAATATTAATAAAAATGCCATAAAACTATCCCCTATTTTGTAGATGCTATAACTTTTGCGCAAACCAATCAATAAACGCTTATTGCGATTTTTTTTACCAAAAATATGTAGAAGAATACGTATCAGCCTAAACTGAGGAATTTTTTTTTCTATATATTTTATGGGGATATTTACTGTATATACTCGAGTATAAGCCGACCCGAGTATAAGCTGAGGTACCTACTTTTACCACAAAAAACTGGGAAAGCTTATTGACTCGAGTATAAGCCTAGGGGGGGAAATGTGCCCATTGCCACCTCACTGTGCCAATTGCCCAACCTTACTGTGCCCCTTGCCATCTCACTGTGCCACCTCACTGTACCCATTGCCACCTAACTGTGCTCATTGCCACCTCACTGTGCCCATTGCCACCTTACTGTGTCCATTGCAGCCTCCCTGTGCCCGAGTCAGTCAGTGTACCTGAAAATCTTCTTATTCCGCGGCCGGTGTCCATTGTTTAAATCTCGCGGCTTTCTTCTGGTCCCTTCCGTGATAGGCGTTTCCAGCAAACACTGTGTTGAGTGTTGCGCCTATCACGGAGATCCTCTCATTCTCGGACTCCGTTTCCCAGCAGACACTGTGTTCAGTGTTCCGCCAATCACGGATGTCGGACAAGAGAACGTCCATGATAGGCACAACACTCAACACAGTGTTTGCTGGAAACGCCTATCGAGGAAGGGACCAGAAGAAAGCCGCGAGATTTAAACAATGGACCCCGTCCGCGGAATAAGAAGATTATCAGGTACTGACTCGAGTATAAGCCGAGGGGCATACTTTCAGCCCTAAAAAAAGGGCTGAAAAACTCGGCTTATACTCAAGTAAATACGGTATTATAGCAAAAAGTTAAAAATTTTGATTTTTTTTCAAAATTGTCACTCTATTTTTGTTTATAGCGCAAAAAATAAAAACTGCAGAGGTGATCAAATATCACCAAAAGAAAGCTCTATTTGTGGGAAAAAAAGGACATCAATTTTGTTTGGGAGCCATGTCGCACGACCGCGCAATTGTCAGTTAAAGCGACGCAGTGACGAATCGCAAAAAGTGGCCTGGTCTTTGGCCAGCGAAATGGTCCGGAGCTGAAGTGGTTAATAACCATAATGATAAAACAACACACACATGCACACACACTCAAAATCACAAATCACAGTGAGGTTGTTTAACCACTTCCCTACCCAGCCATAGTCAAATGACGTCCACAGATGGGATCTCCCATCCTGGGTGGACATCATATGACGTCCTCGGCTTTGTAGGGGGATATCTGAATGATGCCTGCAGCTAGAGGCATCATTCAGATATCCTTTTGAAGTGCCGGCGATTCTGCGCACCATAAGAATGATCATAGCGGCGTTTCCACCGCTTGATCGTTCTTACAGGCTGCGGGAGGGGACATCCCCCCCTCCCGCCGCCATCCGGTGCTTCTCCGGGCTCCCCGTGCGATCGGGGACCCGGAGCGAATCTTCCGGCGTCGTTGGTGGGGTCACGTGATGAGCATAGAGATGACTGGTGACCAGATGGTCACCAGTCATCTCTATGATCGTCGGAGGCCCGGGCGCGATGTGATGACGTCATGCCCGGGCTTCAAATGTAAACAAAGCCGCCATTGCGGCTGTAAGTATGAGATCAGTGAAAAAAAAATCACTGATCTCATGCTTTCCAGCCTGGAGGAGAGATGTGGGGTCTTATTGACCCCGCATCTCTCAATAAAGAGAACCTGTCACACATATCCTATTACAAGGGATGTTTACATTCCTTGTAATAGGAATAAAAGTGATCAAAAAAAAAAAGTAAAATCATTGTAAAAAAATAAATAAGCAAGTAAAAAAAAAAAAAATTAAAACGCCCCTGTCCCCGGTAGCTCGCGATCAGAAGCGAATGCACACGTAAGTCGCCCACATATGTAAACGCCGTTCAAACCACGCATGTGAGGTATCGCTGCGTGCGTTAGAGCGCATGCAACAATTCTAGCACTAGACCTCCTCTGTAATTCTAACCTGGTAACCTGTAAAAAAAATTAAAGCGTCGCCTATGGAGATTTTTAAGTACCGAAGTTTGGCGCCATTCCATGAGTGTGCGCAATTTTAAAGCGTGACATGTTAGGTATCTATTTACTCGGCGTAACATTATCTTTCATATTTTCCCCAAAAATTGGGCTAACTTTACTGTTTTGTTGTTTTTTAATTCATGAAACCATTTTTTTTTTTAAAAAAAAGGCGTTTGAAAAATTATTGCGCAAATATCGTGCAAGAAAAAATGTTGCAATGACCGTCATTTTATTCCCTAGGGTGTCTGCTAAAAAAACATATATAATGTTTGGGGGTTCTGAGTAATTTTCTAGCAAAAGAATGATGATTTGTACATGTAGGAGAGAAGTGCTAGAATAGGCCCGGTATTGAATAGGTACAAAAAGCCCTGTATTGAAGTGGTTAAACCAACCACCCACAGAATATCCAATTGAATCAGAAGAGTGATACAATCTAACAATTGGCACGTCAAACACAAATTTGATTTTTTTTATTGTAGGGAACTTGTTTTTAAATATACAGATATATAAATGTACAAATATATGCAAGAGTACTTCTGTAAAATATATGAAGGAATGTGAAAAAAATCAAACCTTTCAAATGTGATTTTAATGGAGCGTCCAGGTTCTGCTTCGATCACCCATTCACAGTTCAAAGAGTCTTTATAATATCCAGGCCATCCTGGAGAAAGAATGACTCCACTGGGAGATGAAAAGTGACCGCCACAGGGAGCTGTCAGGGAAAAATATAAATGTCATATTAGTAACCGTCTTAATAGTTTGTTACAGAATGTCCTGTGTGAGCACAACTCCAATCACTGTTCAGCCCCCCATCCCAAGGTGTAAAAGGTGCTGGCCATCCTCGCTCTAGCACATCACAGGTCCATAGAAAGTGAACATACACTGATGATGTCATTTCTTCAAGTAGTTTTTTCAAGTTAAACAAATTTACAGACCCCACCTGTAGCCATACCCCAACAATGCATTTTACTGGGATAGGGCTTAATCACAGAGCCCTACAGCTAAGCCCAATCTTGGTAAAATGTGTTAGAGAGACATAAATACAGGCTGGGAATGTTAGTTTGTATGACTTGAATAAACTAGTTGGATGATTGATATCATCAGTGTGTGGCCACTTTATATAAATCTTGATAGTTTTTATAATTGTTTTGAAACTTGTATTGAAACTTTCAAAAACTCATAAATTGGAGATCAGAAAATAATATTTTTTTCATGGATAAAGTGGTTGCATAATTTTTACAGAAAGTTAGGGGCTCACTGGATTTTTGCAGCATTTTCAAAAAAGGAAAACACATGGAGAAATGTGCCTGTATTGCAAATATGTACTGCATAGTTTTTATTTTTATTTATTTTACACAGAAAGATACTTTAATCTTAGATGTTTCCTTGCTCCTTTCAATACTTATTGCACAATGAGCAGTTGCTATCCTCTCAACATGAATCTCTTATAACCACCCCCACCATTTTATTACTCTTTGCTTTGATTATAATTATTATTATATTATCATTATTATTATTTTACTAATTTTTATTTTTGTTATTTTGTGTATAACTTATTTATTGCAGAAATCCACAACAAACTATCAATAAATAAATAGAATAGTTATGAATTCCTATTTAAAACCTGACATTCGTTGTCTACATTTTTTTAGAGTTATAACTTTTTCTCCACATTTGCTAGTTTTCAGCATGCTGGACATTTTACTGTATAAGAGGGGCTTTTAGATCTCATTTTTGTGATTGAATATCTAACAGTCATTTTATTAAGTTTATATTGAAATGTAACACAGTCTCTCTTTGAAATGAACACTAGAACACCAGTTAATACCTGCCACATATATCTGAAAAGTTAAGTTTGGGCAAGAATGATTTAATGATGTGCAAAAATCTTCTGTCATTGTGCTACTTTTATAGGGAGCATGACATATTTCCGGAGTCGGAAATGTGCTCAATCACAAAAGTTATAAGCTTCTAGCTTCACACATGAAATATAAGCCCATTCCTGCAAATAGCAAAGAATTCCTAATTCTATATCTGTGATCGTTTATTATATTTTGTTACTACCCCATATATTTTATTTATTTTAACTGTGTAAGAACTCTTTTTGAAAACTATAATCTGATACACTGCAATACAAAGAAACTCTAGGCAGCTAGCTAAATAAATTGTTAAAGTATATTTTACCCCTAATCAAATTTTATTACACTACAGCTTGCCAGTCCTTAGATATGGTGGCTGCATTCGTTTTTTTATTCCATTTTGTTTTCATTTTTACCTGGTGATCCTGCAAGTACCACACTTTCTGTCCTAGGGCAACAATGCTCACTCACCTGTATCTATGGAGGAGAAGTGTTATCACCCTAGGACAAGAAGTCTGCTGGCACAAGAACAAACAACTTCCCTAGCATTCTAAAGGTCAAACACCGAACCGGGACATAAAGCAGGGTCTATGTAACCTCCGGGACTGTACTTGAGCAGTGCTGCTCTCCTCAGACAGGGAAATCCAACTATATACTGTAAAAGAACACTCAGGGGGTGCAAATGCCTAGTGCATTACCCAAGGTTTATTGAAGAAACCAAATGCCAAATAAATACTCGCAAGTGGACAGAAGTATTATGCATGACAACAATCTCTGTTGGGCAATATAGCGATGAGTGCCCAAACAATATGCATTGTTGGCAGGCTGACGTGTTTTGAGGACCCACCCCCTTCCTCGGAGCTCTAAGGAAGAGGACGCGTCCCCGAAAAAATGTGCCAGCCTGCCGGCAACACCTATTGTTTGGTCACCAGTCGCTACGTTGACTGACCATCGGAGATTGTTGTCATGCGTAATACTTCTGTCCACTAATTTGGCATTTGGTTTCTGCAATAAACCTTGGGTAATGCACTAGGCATTTGTGCCCCCTGTGTGTTCTTTTTAAGACATGTTCTGGGACTGCAAAGCCCCTCCTTCTCTGTTCATATCTTTTGTTTGAGATTTGATTGCAACATTGACAGCTCATTACAGGATGTTAAAAGCTCACTGGATTTCAGTAAGCTTGACAGGTATTTTTTGAAATGATTGAATATATATTGTATAACAACACACCTTCAATGGTATACCTTCAATGATATACGTAGTTGACAGACCAAAAAGGATAAGATAAGAGACGTTCATTGTTAAAGTTTACACCTTAAAAAAAACAAAAGGCCATAACATTTTGTTAAACCTAAGAATGAACGTATTACAGCCAGATTCAGTAAGCTTTTCATGGTGATGTTAATTTTGACTGCATTCTCTTGTCACATGACTCTGTCCAATGCAAGGGACACAGTGGTTTGGATAATAAATTGTGTAGTATGTCACCGATGAGCCAAATTAGCATCCATATCCAGGTAAATCAAGATTTATAAAAAAATATATATTTTTTTTGGATTTGCCTCTGTTTACTATTAGCCCTTGGATTTTACCATTATCATTACATTGGATTTTACTCTTTGCTATTCGTCTTTGAATTTTACCATTACCTTCTTTCCTCTTTTACTTTTATTCCGTATTCAGTGACCAAGAGACATTGCAGATGTGGCATTGCCATAGTTACTGTGATGACGCTGTCAATACACGTACTAATGTCTTCATGCAAGGTATCCAATGTGATTTTTAAAATCAGGACAGAATGGCACTGGATTCATATTATTAATAACAAATTGCAGTAGGGTCAATTCACTAATCGCTTGAGTTATTTTATCACATGACAACAAGTGCTGCACAAACTTTGGCACTATATACACCTTGTATAATAATAATGAAAAAAATATCATCAAAACATTCAATTCAGATAACACAATATTGCATAAATGTGGCATCATGCTTTTTTTTTTCAATAAACACTTTTCAATAGTTATTTCACTTTTTAAAGCCTTTACTTTTCATGGTCTAGTATTTTGTAACGTATGAACTTATAATCAAATGGCTCAATTTCCTGCTCTACTCAGAAGGCATATCATAGAACCTCATTGGTTCCAAATCCAAACACTTAAATTGAATATGCTGTTGCTCATGTTCTTGAAATGCCAAAAATTACACCAGAAAGATTTAACTACAGTGATTTCCCTCCCTAGAGTGACAACCCTTGCTCAGATGTAGCATTTCTGAACTATATTAGAGAAACTGGAGGGGGTGGGGGCAAGGGAGTAGTTGCCGAAGCTAACCCTGTAGCGTTCCCACCCAATGAATTAATGGACTATCTTGGTACTTAAAGAAAACAATATACATTGTAATGTAAAAAAGAGTTTATTACAAGTAAAAAACAGAACACATATACAGTTAACATTTTAAAAGGGAAAAAACAGATACTCAGGGTTCCCCCAAGAGATATCTGTGATTTGCAGATTATAGATTGGTCAGGGTCTCTACTAGTAAACCGCTTCCTCAGGAGAGCCAATCTATGAAACAAATAATACAGTAAGAAACACAAAATATGGTTCAAAAATTTGTAGGATTACAGCATATAATACGTAAGTAGCAAACATATTTTTACCCAATGAATAAAGGGACACGTACGGACCCAGGCTGCCCAACTAGATTCCCACCGCGGCGGACAAGGGGGATTGTGCGTAGATCTCTGTGATAAAAGGTATAATATTGGTAGAAAACCAAATACAGAATACATGGCAAGTTGTAGGGCAGGGGGCAATTTGAAGAAGAAAGGGGAGGGACAAGGGGGGGAAGGAAAGGGGAAATGGAAGGGAGGGAGAGGAAGCGGGTGGGAAGAAAGGGGGAAGGAAGGAAGGAAGGGAGGGGAGCAGGGGGAGGGGGCAGAAGAGAGAGGGGAGAAAAGATGAACACTTGGGGATGAGGAAAAGGAAGAAGAAGAGGGAGGGGGCAGAGGAGGGGAGACAGAGAGGGGAGGAGGGAAGGAAAGGGGGAGGGAAGGAGGGAAGGAAAGGGGGAGGGGGGGAGAGGAGAGAGTAACGAGGGGAAAGGAGGGGGAGGGAAAGGGGTTGGGGGGGAAAGAGAGGATAAGGATGAGAGAAAGTATGGGGAGGGGGAGGGAGGAAGGGGAGGAAGGAGGGGGTGTCCGAACCCTAAATAGTGGAAGCATTAGGCAAGGGATCGAAAGGATTGTAACTTACCACGGAAATTAAGTCAGGAGATGACTTAAGGGCCATGACCAGGAAAGCAAGAAGCTCCTGGTATTGTGGCGGCAGAATGACAGGTGGAATTGTGGACGCCGGCTGGTGCAGCTGCACAAGGAGTAATGAAGGGTACAAAGATATATAGGCCCAGTGTTACTGGTAACTAACCAGCAAGGGGTATGTACTTCAAGTATCCGTATTGGTAGCCTCAGGTTCAGGGTAATGCATGAACTTTGGCAGGGGGTAAACATACCCAATAAGTTCCTCAGCTGCCGGCCGTGTCCTTCCTGTCAGTGCCACACACAAAATACCGCCAATGGAGAGATCAGCCATGCTCATCCAAGGGCCCGAAACCCCGTTAAATGAGCTCCCCAACCAAGGGACGCCTGTGACGCCGCCGACGGCGGCGTCTGACGTTGCCGGGTCAGTTCCCCCGCACTGCCTCTTTCCTCTCCTTCCTCCCTCCCCCTCCCCATACTTCTTCTCATCCTTTTCTTCTCTTTCCCCCCAACCCCTTCCCCTCCTCTTCCTTTCCCCTCATTACTCTCTCCTCTTCCCCCCTCCCTCTTTCCTTCCCTCCTTCCCTCTCTGTCTACCCTCCTTGGGCCCCCCTAGTCTGCCCCCTCCTCCTGCCCCCCTTCCTTCCTTCTTTCCTTCCCCCCTTTCTTTCTACCCACTTCCTCTCCCTCCCTTCCATTTCCCCTTTCCTTCCCCCCCTGTCCCTCCCCTTTCTTCTTCAAATTGCCCCCTGCCCTACAACTTGCCATGTATTCTGTATATGGTTTTCTACCAATATTATACCTTTTATCACAGAGATCTACGCACAATCCCCCTTGTCCGCTGCGGGGGGAATCTAGTTGGGCGACCTGGGTCCGTCCGTGACCCTTTATTCATTGGGTAAGCTGTGTTTGCTACTTACGTAATATATGCTGTAATCCTACTAATTTTTGAACCATATTTTGTGTTTCTTACTGTATTATTTGTTTCATAGATTGGCTCTCCTGAGGAAGCGGTTTACTGCGAAACTAGTAGAGACCCTGACCAATCTATAATCTGCAAATCACAGATATCCCTTGGGGGAACCCTGAGTATCTGTCTTTTCCCTTTTAAAATGTTAACTGTATATGTGTTCTGTTTTTTACTTGTAATAAACACTTTTTTACATTAAAATGTATATTGTTTTCTATCTGTATAGAGATTCCATTAAATCCATTAATTCATTGGGCGGGAACGCTACAGGGTTAGCTTCAGCAACTACTCCCTTGCCCCCACCCCCTCCTGTTTCTCTATAGTAATCTGGATGATGGTACGTTGTTATGAATCATTATGTTTTTATTTTTTTATATGAGGCTACACTCCAAACTTTCTCTGAATTATATTAGAAGCATCCGTGCCCACATACAATGCAATGGAAAACGAATTTAAAGGATGTGGACAGCAGAAGAAGAGAAAACAGAAACAAAGTAAGGGAGAAAACCATATTCTTTTAACAACTAAAATGGCAATCTTGTTTTACTTACAGTTCTCTAAATAACAAACTATTCTTTGTGAGCACATAGTTCTACTTTAAAGGCAGCCACAAGGTAGTACTATTTTTACATTATTTTTTTTTTACTTTTACATACAAATTATATAAAAAAAAAATAATTAAATACACAGTAATTAAAATACTGCATGTGTTATGCTAATTGACTCTATTATTATGATTGACTCTATTATCATGATTATTCTTGCAGATCACAAAATATACTTATAAAGTGAGCTAAAAATTAACAATTATCTTGTCATATTAGTAAAAAAAGGAACATGGAATCAAATCTTCTAGGCAAAAGTGAAACAATTTCATATATCATTGCATTTATTTATTTTACATTCTTTCTGACTTTTCAAATTTTCCAACATCAGCATTTCTAGGAAAGTAGTTTTATATCTGACAGTAATGAAGTGCTTTGGGTGACCAATTATGATAACTATGATGCAAATTCTTACAGTATACCGTAGAAATATAAGTGGCTTAGAAATATTGTAAAAAACAAATATGTGGATTTCTAAAATGTACAATATTTGAATCCCAAATATATTCATTCAATGTATTCATCTGCATTTAAAAGTTTTGCATTTCTAAGACTTCTTAACACTGAGACTGGCTTAAAAAATTATTACTTTGAAAACTAGTCCACTATGCTTTAGGTTAGGTGTACAAAAACTTGCTTCTAGCTATGCACAGTTGAAACAGGAAAGGGAGTTGTGCTCCTACCCACTGCAAAGGCTGTTTTGACCCTCAGTAGAAAGTACTTGAAGTGTGCACCTGCAATTGCTGAGAACAGAAAACATTTTTCATAGGGAACATATCCTATTGAGATTAGGGATGAGCTCGGTGTTCGAGTCGAACATAAGTTCGACTCGAAAATCGGCTGTTCGACCGTTCGGTGAACATCGAACGATTTGGGCCGTTCGCGCCAAATTCGAGTGACGCGAACGGCCCACAATACACTGCGCCATTGCAGTGCAATCCCGGCGCTGTGATTGGCCAAGCATGCACTGTGACCCCACATGCTTGGCCAATCAAAGCGCCGGCAGCTAGGAGAGCCATAATTGGCCACAGGCAGGTTGCCTGTGGCCAATTATAGCTCAGGGGTTTAGCACACGCCCCACACTATAAAAGGCCCCCAGCGCGGCGGCCTTGTGTAGTGTGTTCCGGCGCAGGGAAAGAGTTACATAGGCAGGGACAGTGTCAGTGTTATTTGTACCTCAAACTTGTGTGTAGGGAGAGAGAAGGATAAGCAGGGAGAGTGTCAGTGTCATATTCTTTGCTAAACCTTGTGTGCAGGGAGAGAGAAGGATAGGCAGGGGACAGTGTCAGTGTCACATTCTTTGCTAAACCTTGTGTGCAGGGAGAGAGAAGAATAGGCAGGGAGAGTGTCAGTGTCATATACTTTGATAAACCTTGTGTGCAAGGAGAGAGAAGGATAGGCAGGGGACAGTGTCAGTGTAATATACTTTGCTAAACCTTGTGTGCAGGGAGAGAGAAGGATAGGCAGGGAGAGTGTCAGTGTCATATACTTTGATAAACCTTGTGTGCAGGGAGAGAGAAGGATAGGCAGGGGACAGTGTCAGTGTCATATTCTTTGCTAAACCTTGTGTGCAGGGAGAGAGAAGGATAGGCAGGGGACAGTGTCAGTGTCACATTCTTTGCTAAACCTTGTGTGCAGGGAGAGAGAAGGATAGGCAGGGAGAGTGTCAGTGTCATATACTTTGATAAACCTTGTGTGCAGGGAGAGAGACGGATAGGCAGGGGACAGTGTCAGTGTCATATTCTTTGCTAAACCTTGTGTGCAGGGAGAGAGAAGAATAGACAGGGAGAGTGTCAGTGTCATATACTTTGATAAACCTTGTGTGCAGGGAGAGAGAAGGATAGGCAGGGGACAGTGTCAGTGTCATTGTTGCTAAGCCTCCTGCACATTATACACCTGAAGTTAGCCTGTATTGCTGCTTTTTCCTGGTGTGTTACACCAACAGGCATTTGCGGCACTTACAGCGGCCAGAGTGTGCCTCCTGATCATATTACACCTGAAGTTAGCCTGTATTGCTGCTTTTTCCTGGTGTGTTACACCAACAGGCATTTGCGGCACTTACAGCGGGCGGAGTGTGCCTCCTGATCATATTACACCTGAAGTTAGCCTGTATTGCTGCTTTTTCCTGGTGTGTTACACCAACAGGCATTTGCGGCACTTACCGCGGGCGGAGTGTGCCTCCTGATCATATTACACCTGAAGTTAGCCTGTATTGCTGCTTTTTCCTGGTGTGTTACACCAACAGGCATTTGCGGCACTTACAGCGGGCGGAGTGTGCCTCCTGATCATATTACATCTGAAGTTAGCCTGTATTGCTGCTTTTTCCTGGTGTGTTACACCAACAGGCATTTGCAACACTTACAGCGGGCGGAGTGTGCCTCCTGATCATATTACACCTGAAGTTAGCCTGTATTGCTGCTTTTTCCTGGTGTGTTACACCAACAGGCATTTGCAGCACCTACATCAGGCGTAGTGTGATTCCTGCAAAATATACTCCTGAAGCTAGGCCTTATTGCTGGTTTTCCCATTTCCCTGCAGGCCATTAGAATGTCTGGAAGGCAAACAAGGAGAGGCGCAGTCAGGAGCCAATAAAAGAGGGCAAGCAGGCTCTGTGTCTAGAGACAACAGTGCTGGTCGTGGACGCGGTGCATCGCCATCAGCACGTGGCCATGGGACACGCTTGTCCTTCTTTTCGGCAGCTGGACGTGTTGAGCCGCATCATGCCGAAGACTTGGTAGAGTGAATGACCAAGCCCTCCTCATCCTCCTCATCCTCTCTCACCCAGGCTCAGGGTACTGGCAAAGCAGCTGCCAAAGCGTCCTCTTCCCTGGTATCAATGTCATCATCAGTCACTCCTTCCCTAGACCAACCATGTCCTCCTGAGGAGTCCCCCGAACTGTTTGAGCACAGTGTTGGGTACATGCTCTAGGAGAATGTCCAGCGTTTCGAAGGGTCTGATGATGATACCCAGCTAGAAGATGGCAGTAGCGTGAGAGCAGAGAGAGGGGATGCTCAAGAAGGACACCAATCTGGCAGTCATGTTCCAGCAGCTGCAGCATACTGCCAGATTGGCTCCAGTGATGAGGAGGGAGGGGATGATGAGGTCACTGACTCCATGTGGGTGCCTAATAGGAGAGAGGAGGAGGAGGAGGAGGATGAGGAGGAGTGTCACGTACCTGACGGTGACGAGCCCAGTTAGCAGAGGGAGGCCTCCCTTACGGCTCCCACCGGCGGCCCCTGGTGGTATAACAGGAAGCACGGAGGTGGAAGGGGTACGAGTGCCTGGCAGGATCAAGAACTACCGCAGGTGATCAGGAACCAGCAGGTGAGGAGGCAGGAACCAGCAGATGAGCAGACAGGAACCAGGAACTGCAGCAGGTGAGTAGACAGGAACCAGGAACTCAGCAGATGACCCGGACCGGGAGGCACAGCAGGTAGACTGGAACCACTGGGCAGCAGCAGATGAACAGGAACCAGCAGATGAGCAGACAGGAACCAGCAGATGAGCAGACAGGAACCAGCAGATGAGCAGACAGGAACCAGGAACTCAGCAGATGACCCGGACCGGGAGGCACAGCAGGTAAACTGGAACCACTAGGCAGCAGCAGGTGAACAGGAACCAGCAGATGAGCAGACAGGAACCAGCAGATGAGCAGACAGGAACCAGCAGATGAGCAGACAGGAACCAGGAACTCAGCAGATGACCCGGACCGGGAGGCACAGCAGGTAAACTGGAACCACTAGGCAGCAGCAGGTGAACAAGAGCCAAGGTCAGGCAGGATCGTCAGATAAGCCGGGGTCGGGTAAACTGGCAGGCAGCGAGGCACAAAAGGATCAGGCAATACCGAAGTCAGAAAACAGGCCGATGGTCAGGTACAGGCAGATAGCAGGAGGGTCACAGGAAGCCGGGTCAGATACAGATAAACAAGGCAGATCAGGTCACTTGGGATAAACGCTGTAGAGCAGACAGCAGGGACTGTCTGCAAGTGAGGAGTTTAAATAGCCCTTCGGGCGTCACCTGCGGGGGCGGGAACCAGGAAGTCCAGGGCGTCTGTTCCTGACAGGGTTTCCATGACATTGCCCCCCCCCAAGGGGCAGCCTCCGGATGCCCCTAGGAGCAAACTTCTCGGGGTGAGACCTCCTGAAGGCTTGTATCAGGTCTTTGGCGTGAATGTTCTCTTCGGGTTCCCAGGAGTTCTCCTCTGGTCCGTAACCCTTCCATTTTATTAAAAATTGACTCTGGCTATTTCTTCTTTGTGCGTCTAAAATAGCTTCTACCTCGAATTCCTGTTCCCCGTCTATGATGACGGGATCAGGGCGAGTGGGGGTCCGACCTGGGAATGGGTTGGAGACTGACGGTTTCAATAGAGAAACATGAAAAACAGGGTGGACCCTCAGGGAGTCGGGGAGCTCCAGCTCGTAGGCCACCTCGTTGATTTTCCTTTTGATAGGAAAAGGCCCTAGAAACTTGGGGCCCAATTTCTTGGATGGGCAAGCCAATCTTAGATTGATGGTGGAAAGCCATACTTGGTCGCCCGGTGCCAGCGCTAATTCACCCCGTCTCCTCCTGTCGTAGACCGTCTTGTTATACTCCTGAGTTCTTGCCATGGCTTCGCGTAGAAGCTGGTTGTTAGAGGAGAAGAAATTCACTTTTTCCAGAACTGCGGGCACTGAGCACTCAGGGAGAGAGTTGGGCAGAAATGTGGGGTGAAACCCGAAGTTCGCAAAAAATGGGGTCTGGTTAGTTGCGGAGTGGATGGAGTTATTGTAGGAGAACTCCGCTAGCGGAAGCAGGGAGAGCCAGTCATTCTGAGCAAAGGAGGAGAAACAACGCAAATATTGCTCGAGGGTCTGATTTGTTCTCTCAGTCTGTCCGTTGGTTTGTGGGTGGTAAGCCGAAGAGAATGATAGCTCTATTCCCAGAGTCTTGCAGAGGGACCTCCAGAACCGGGAGGTAAATTGTACCCCCCGATCGGAGACTATATTAGCAGGTACCCCGTGGAGCCTGACGACTTCTTTAATGAACATTTGTGCAGTTTCCGGGGCCGAGGGGGTCCCTCTCATAGGAACAAAATGTGCCATCTTGGACAGACGGTCCACAATCACAAAGATGGTGGTGTGATTCTCAGCCGGGGGGAGTTCAACTATGAAGTCGATAGAAAGCATTTTCCACGGTCTCTCTGGAACGGGTAAGGGCTTCAGTAGTCCCCAGGCTTTGGATCTGGACCCTTTATTCCGGGTACATGTAGTACAGGACTCCACGAACCTCCTGCAATCCTCGCGTAGTCGAGGCCACCAGAAGGTACGTTGTACCAACTCAGTGGTCTTAGCCACGCCAAAGTGCCCAGCAAGGGCATGATCGTGGCAGAGCTCTAGCACGGTTATCTTTAGTTCTTCTGGTATGAATATCCTGTCTTGGTGCCAGAGTAATCCATCCTTGGTTTGCAGATCCAGTTCAGGAGAGGGTTCCTGTCTAGTGGTGGCTTGTCTGATCGGGGAGAGTAGGTCCTCCTGAAGTAGGAGAAAATTCCCAGGAGCGAGGATTGTATCGGGTGAGGAGAGTTCTTTGGATCCATGAAACATTCGGGACAAGGCGTCAGGTTTAGTGTTCTTGGCACCGGGGCGGTATGTCACATGGAAGGAGAACCGGGAAAAAAACAGGGCCCATCTGGCTTGTCGTGGTTTTAGTCTTTTTGCAGTTTTCAGGTACTCTAAGTTCTTATGGTTGGTGAATACTAAGATCGGGTGAGCAGCACCTTCAAGTAAGTACCTCCATTCTTCCAGGGCGGACTTAATCGCCAAGAGTTCCCGGTCTCCCACGTCATAGTTCTTTTCTGCCGCAGATAATTTGCGAGAAAAGAAAGCCACCGGATGAAGCAAAGCCTTGGTTCCTTGCCTCTGTGACAATATTGCCCCTACTGCAACCTCAGAAGCATCTACCTCAAGTACAACTGGTAGGGAGGAATCTGGGTGTTTTAAGATGGATGCAGAGGTGAAGAGCCCTTTGAGATCCTCAAAGGCCTTTTGGGCCTCAGGGGACCAGTGGAAGCGGGTACCTTGCTTGGTTAGCTGAGTAATGGGTGCAATGATGGCGGAGAACCCCCGGATGAATTTACGATAAAAGTTGGCGAATCCAACGAACCGTTGGATTCCCTTCTTATCCACTGGCGCTGGCCAGTCCAAGATTGCGGTGATCTTCTGTGGGTCCATCCTGATGCCTTCGCCAGAGATGATTAATCCCAGAAATGCTATGCTCTCCCGCTCAAACTCGCATTTCTCAGCCTTCGCATATAGTTTATGCTGCCGAAGCCGGTCTAACACACTTCTGACATGCCTGCGATGAGAGTCAAGGGAGGAAGAGAAGATTAGTATGTCATCTAAATAAGCAATCACAAAGAGATCTAAAAAGTCCCGAAGAACATCATTAATTAAATACTGGAAGGTGACAGGGGCATTGCACAGCCCGAAGGGCATCACTAAATATTCGAAATGTCAGAACCGGGAGCGGAAGGCGGTTTTCCACTCATCGCCCTCCTTGATTCGGACCAGGTTATAGGCTCCCCGGAGGTCAAGCTTAGTAAAAATAACGGCAGCTCCCAATCTTTGGAACAACTCTGGTACCAGAGGAAGAGGATAACGATTTTTAATGGTGACCTTATTTAGTTCACGGTAGTCCACACATGGCCTGAGGGTATGGTCCTTCTTTTCTACAAAGAAAATGCCTGCACCTGCTGGCGACGTAGAGGGGCGAATGAACCCCTTTAAAAGGTTCTCATCGATGTAGTCCTTCAGGGCCCCCTGTTCCACCTCCGTTAAAGGGAAAATCCTACCGAAAGGAATAGCTGCTCTGGGAAGTAGATCAATGGGGCAGTCGTAGGCTCGGTGGGGTGGTAGTGTCTCTGCCCCCTGTTTACTAAACACATCGAGAAAGTCCAGGTAAGCATCAGGGATGGCCTGACGTATTCCGGCCTCAGTGTCGGTACACATAAAGGTGGCAGGCCCAGGGGGTTTGTGTGAGCCACAGGACCGTTGGCAGTAGGAGGAAGGAAACGTGATCACCCCCGTGACCCAGTTAATGGTAGGATTATGGGCTTGTAGCCAGGGCATACCGAGAATTATGGGGAACAGTGGAGAGGAGATAATATCCAGCCGTAGATATTCTCGGTGCACCCCGGTAGAGGAGAAGACAGTGACAGGTAGGGGAGCCGTCTCTTCGACCACGGGCCCCGACTTGATAAGGGACCCATCAGCCAGGTGAACCCGTAGTCCATGGGTCTTGGGAAGTAGAGGAATAAGTTGAGTACGGGCAAAAGTTGAGTCCATGAAGCAACTACAAGCCCCAGAGTCAATAATTGTGATGACTTGCAGGGTCCTTCCTGGGAGCTGCAGGGAGATAGAAAGAGCGAAGTGAGAGGAGGATTTAGTCTGAGGGTTGATCACAGCAGGGAATACTGACAAGCACTTACGGAACTTCAGGGGACAGTTCCTAACGAAGTGACCGGGCTCCCCGCAGTACAGGCACAGGTTGTGCGCACGTCGGCGTTGGCGTTTCTCCGGAGTAAGGGAAGGGCGGAGGACCCCAAGCTGCATGGGTTCAGGAGCATCGTACGAGGGGGTCAAGGGTGCTGCAGAAGCTGGGTGCGGATGACTGGGGACCCGGGGAAGCATCCAGGTCGGCCGGGTGAAGCCCGTGGCCCTCTCAACCCTCCGTTCCCTCAGGCGTCGGTCGATCTGAATTGTCAGATCGATCAGTAGGTTCAAATTTTCTGGTATTCCTACCCTAGCCAGTTCGTCCTTCAATGGGTCAGAAAGGCCTATGCGAAACTGGTGACGGAGGGCAGCGTCATTCCAGCTGGTGTCTGCGCTCCAGCGCCTGAATTCAGCTACATAATCTTCCGCTGCTCTGCGTCCCTGCTGAAGGGTCCGCAGGGCGTTCTCTGCAGTGACCGAGAGCTGAGGGTCCTCGTACAATTGGGCAATGGCGTAAAAAAAAAGTGTAAGGCTGCCCAAGGATGCATCTTTGCGTTCTAGCAGGCGGTGGGCCCAGTTCTGTGGGTCTCCGGAAAGCAGCGAAATTACAAAGCCCACCTTGGTAGCTTCTAAGGAAAAGGTGCGGGGCTGTAAGGCAAAGTACAACTCACAAGAGTTCCGGAAAGCCCTGAACTTGCTCCGGTCCCCGGAGAATCTTTCGGGTATAGGGACCCTGGGTTCAGGGGGAAGCATGACCACCGTGGGCGCAGCTCCTGCCCCGGCGGAAGAAGTGGATGCACGTGGACCCCCTTGAGCTCCATCGGGGTTGGTGAGGGCCCGCACTTGTCCTTCCAGGTGAGTGTAGCCTTGCTGGAGGCTCTTAACGGCCTCGGTCAGTCCCGCCAGGTGTCGGCATAGTTCCTCTATAGGTGAGGCTCCCTGCTCGGGCTCAGACATGGCTGTCTGCTACTGTCACGTACCTGACGGTGACGAGCCCGGTTAGCAGAGGGAGGCCTCCCTTACGGCTCCCACCGGCGGCCCCTGGTGGTATAACAGGAAGCACGGAGGTGGAAGGGGTACGAGTGCCTGGCAGGATCAAGAACTACCGCAGGTGATCAGGAACCAGCAGGTGAGGAGGCAGGAACTAGCAGATGAGCAGACAGGAACCAGGAACTGCAGCAGGTGAGTAGACAGGAACCAGGAACTCAGCAGATGACCCGGACCGGGAGGCACAGCAGGTAGACTGGAACCACTGGGCAGCAGCAGGTGAACAGGAACCAGCAGATGAGCAGACAGGAACCAGCAGATGAGCAGACAGGAACCAGCAGATGAGCAGACAGTAACCAGGAACTCAGCAGATGACCCGGACCGGGAGGCACAGCAGGTAAACTGGAACCACTAGGCAGCAGCAGGTGAACAGGAACCAGCAGATGAGCAGACAGGAACCAGCAGATGAGCAGACAGGAACCAGCAGATGAGCAGACAGGAACCAGGAACTCAGCAGATGACCCGGACCGGGAGGCACAGCAGGTAAACTGGAACCACTAGGCAGCAGCAGGTGAACAAGAGCCAAGGTCAGGCAGGATCGTCAGACAAGCCGGGGTAGGGTAAACTGGCAGGCAGCGAGGCACAAAAGGATCAGGCAATACCGAAGTCAGAAAACAGGCCGATGGTCAGGTACAGGCAGATAGCAGGAGGGTCACAGGAAGCCGGGTCAGATACAGGTAAACAAGGCAGATCAGGTCACTTGGGATAAACGCTGTAGAGCAGACAGCAGGGACTGTCTGCAAGTGAGGAGTTTAAATAGCCCTTCGGGCGTCACCTGCGGGGGCGGGAACCAGGAAGTCCAGGGCGTCTGTTCCTGACAGGGTTTCCATGACAAGGAGGCACATCTCCAACGAGGCAGGATGCCCTCAGGGGGCCAGCGTAAGGGCAGCACACCAACGGAATCACACCGCAGAGCTCCGCCTGTGCAGGGCGCTGCCTCTGCCCGTTATTCGAAAAGTTCTTTGGTGTGGGCCTTTTTTGAGTCGAGTGCATCAGATCGCACAGCTGCTGTTTGCAACATATGTCTCAAGCGTATATCGCGTGGCCAAAACATCACCCGCTTGGGCACCACATGCTTGACCAGACATATGTTGACCTGCCATGCAGCTCGTTGGCAAGCCTACCTTAAAGACCCACACCAAAGAACAAAGCGGACCTCTTCTTGCACCGCATCAGCTGGGATCTCCAACCCCACTATACCTTCAGTCCTCTCTGAAACCTGCACTGAGAGGAATGAAGGTGTAGAATTAGGTGTGTCACAGCCAAGTACTTGCGGGCACTCTGCTAGCAGTACACCGACGTCCGATTCTAGCAGGCAAATTTCCCTGCCCCAGCTGCTGGTCCGTCGAAAGAAGTTCACTCCCAGCCATCCACATGCCCAGCGGTTGAATGCTAGCTTGGCTAAATTGCTAGCGCTTCAACTGCTGCCTTTTCAGTTGGTAGACTCGGCCCCCTTCCGTGAGTTTGTGCAATGTGCGGTTCCTCAGTGGCAGGTTCCCAAACGCCACTTTTTCTCACGGAAGGCGATTCCGGCTCTCTACCGGCATGTGGAAGGCAATGTCTTGGCCTCGCTGGACAGGGCGGTCAGCGGTAAGGTGCATATTACCGCTGACTCATGGTCCAGCAGGCATGGACAGGGATGTTACCTTTCTTTCACGGCCCATTGGGTCACTCTTTTGGCAGCTGGGAAGGATGCAGGACAAGGTGCAGTAGTGTTGGAGTTTGTTCCACCGCCACGCCTCCAAAATGCTACTACTGGTTGTGACACACCTCTGTCCTCCTCCCCCTCCTCTTCTTCTTCCTCCATGGCCTCTTCCTGTGCTTTGTCCTCGGAACCAGCGGTGCTCCGTAGGCGTTCAAGGGGCTACACAAGTACGCAGGCAAAAAGATGCCATGCTGTGCTTGTGCTGGTGTGTTTGGGGGACAGGAGCCACACTGGGGCAGAGGTTCTGTCTGCTCTGCAGGGGCAGGCCGAGAGGTGGTTGACGCCACGCAAGCTTAAGCCAGGAATGGTAGTTTGCGACAATGGCACCAACCTCCTCTCCGCTCTCCGACAGGGACAACTGACCCATGTGCCCTGTGTGGCTCACGTCCTTAACCTGGTGGTGCAGTGGTTCTTGGGCAGGTACCCGGGCTTACAGGATGTCCTGAGGCAGGCCAGGAAAGTCTGTGTGCATTTCCGCAGATCTTATAATGCCAGTGCTCGCCTGGCTGAGCTGCAAAAGGAGTTGAACCTGCCCAAGAACCGCCTTATATGTGACATGCCCACCAGGTGGAACTCAATGTTGGCCATGCTGCAGCGGCTGCACACGCAGCAGAGGGCCATCAATGAGTACCTGTGTGACTACGGCACCAGGACAGGGTCAGGGGAGCTCAGGTTTTTTTCACCACGCCAGTGGGGCATGATCAGGGATGCATGAACTGTCCTGGCACCATTTGAGGAGGCCACGAGGATGGTGAGCAGTGACAGTGCATGCATCAGTGACACTGTACCTCTTGTCCACCTGTTGGAACATACGCTGTGTGGAATAATGGACAGGGCACTTGAGGCAGAACAGAGGCAGGAAGAGGAGGACTTCCTTGCCTCTCAAGGCCCCCTTTACCCAGACAGTGTTTCTTCTGTCCCACCCATCGCACAGGAAGAAGAGGAGGAGGAAGAGGAGGAGGAGGAGGATTGTGTCAGCATGGAGGTGGAGCCTGGCACTCAGCATCATCAGCAGCAGTCTTTTAGGGATGATTTACAGTCCCAATAAACCAGTGGACTTGTACGTGGCTGGGAGGAGGTGGCTGCGGATCATGTCGTCCTTAGTGACCCAGAGGACTCCGGACCGAATGCCTCAGCTAACCTACGCTGCATGGCCTCCCTGATCCTGCAAAGTCTGCGGAAGGATCCTCGTATTCTTCGGATCAAGGAGAGGGACCATTACTGGCTGGCCACTCTCCTTGATCCACGGTACAAGGGTAAGGTTGCGGACCTTATCTTACCATCGCAGAGGATGAGACAACTCCTGGAGGCCTTGCAGAAAGGTCTGTGCAACGCGTTCCCAGAGACTGGGAGGTTACAAACTCCTGGTCCTGGACAATGAGTTTCTGAGGCTTCGGTCAGTCAAAGAAGGAGCGGTGGGGAAGGTGGCCGTCTGACTGATGCGTTCAGACAATTCTTTAGTCCGCAGCCCCAAGGTATGATCGGTTCCAGCAACCATCGCCAGCGTCTGATATACATGGTGCAGGAATACCTAGGGGCAAGGTCAGACTTGGACACCTTCCCCACCGAAAATCCTCTGGCTTACTAGGTCTTGAGGATGGATCACTGGCCAGGGCTTGCACAGTATGCAATTGAGCTACTGGCCTGTCCTGCATCCAGCGTTCTTTCAGAACGCACATTCAGTGCTGCTGGAGGATTTGTCACGGATCACAGGGTGCGCCTGTCCACCGACTCTGTTGATCGACTGACCTTCATAAAGATGAACCAGTCTTAGATCACCACCAGCTACCAAACACCTGAAGCTGATATAACAGACTATTTTTTTTCAAATGTCACATCCCTTCAAGACTGATGCTGATGCTGAGAGACTGTCCTGTTATGTTGACTGACTATCCTCCTCCTCCTCAATGATCCGATTGATGATGATAGCTTGGAAGAACATTTTTGTTTCTGGGTGCCGCCACCAGTGGATAAGGCCCCATTTTGTCAGCCCCTGTTTAACAGGGGCATGTAATTACAATTTTTTATGCAATGCTTTGCAGCATGGCTCATTCCTGCACTCCAACTAGAGTATCTGGGAGAGGTTGCAGTGTCGTGGCATCAGCACCAGTGGCTAAGTCCCAATTTTTCAGCCCCTGTTTAACAGGGGCGTGTTATTACAATTTTTTATGCAATGCTTTGCAGCAGGGCTCATTCCTGCACTCCAACTAGAGTATCTGGGAGAGGTTGCAGTGTCATGGCACCAGCACCAGTGGCTAAGGCCCAATTTTTCAGCCCCTGTTTAACAGGGGCGTGTAATTACAATTTTTGATGCAATACTTTGCAACAGGGCTCATTGCTGTGCTCCAAGTACAGTATCTGTGAGGGGTTGCAGTGTTGTGGCACCAGTGCGTGCCTAAGGCCCAATTTTTCAGCCCCTGTTTAACAGGGGCATGTAATTACCATTCTTGATCTAATAATTCACAGCAGGGCCCATTCCTGCGCCCACCAAGAGTAACTGTGAGGCCTTACAGTGTTGTGTCAACACCACCACCACCACCAAAGGCCCAATTTGTCAGCCCCTGTTCAACAGGGGCATGCAATTACAATTCTTGATCTAATAATTCACAGCAGGGCCCATTCATGCGCTCACCAAGAGTAACTGTGAGGGCTCACAGTGTTGTGGCAACACCAACATGTAAGGGGCAAATTTCAGCTGAGTATATACGGCAGGCCCCTACTTTCAAACATCCAACTTACAAACGACTCCTCCTTGCAAACGGAAGGATACAACAGGAAGTGAGAGGAAATCTACCCCTAGGAAGGCAAATTCTCTCCTGTAAGTGTTAATATGGGAAAAAAAGTGTCTCCTCTCCACTGATGCTTTATCACCTTGTTTCAATAAAAACCCCAAATTTTCAAAAAACATTTGTCATTAGGACGGAAAGTGAGGTGAACTGTTCTGAACAGGTGCACACTGCACAGACAGCAAAACAAATGTTACAGGGGTGATAACCCTTCCCTATGTTTTCCAAAAAGCTTAAAAATAGATTTTTGGGCTGGAGCTACACTTAAACAATGTACCTGTTCAAAATTACAAACAGATTCTACATAAGAACAAACCTACAGTCCCTGTCTTGTATGCACCGCCTGTATACGGCTGTTCAGAGTATATAGGGCCTTTTTTATTTTGTGTGCGGGGTTCCCCTTAATATCCATACAAGACCCAAAGGGGCTGGTAATGGGCTGGGGTAGGGGGGAGCTGTGATGGGGTAGCTATGCCATTTTTCTTAAAGATTTTCATCCATATTACCGGAACCAGACATTACATTAAAGCCGCAAGCAGTTTTAAGTGGCTTTTTTTCCTTTAGAAATGTAATTTTGTGCAGGGACAGTTCTAAACATGGGAAACACGTGGCACTTCACAGGCATACTTTAGACACCCCCCAGGTACGATATTTAAAGGAATATTTGACTTTTTTTTCACTTTATGCATCATTAAAATGACTGCTCATGAAAAACGTCCGTTTTTAAAACTTTTTTTTGGATTGATACATGTCCCCTGGTGCAGAACCCGGGTTCCCAAACCCTTTTTAGGACAATAACATGCATATTAGTCGTTATAATTAGCACTTTAGATTTCGAACGTTCGCATCCATTGTATTTAATAGGGTTCTAAAGTTCGTGCGAACTTTCGGTCCGTTCGCGGGTTCTGGTGCGAACCAAACCCGGGGGTGTTCGGCTCATCACTAATTGAGATGTTCTCTACTGATCTTGCTAGGGGTAGGTTAAGCTCAGGCAGCCCTCAGACATCTCTGTAAATTTAGAACAAATAGGCCATTGACGCTTTACATGTGAACTGATGAAAGATGGGCACTTACCAAGGCACAGTTTAGCCCATTAATTGGTACGCTTTGGTGAATTCTACTTTGGTTTTGGCTAGGATTCGTTTTTTATTTTGCCCATAGTTGTATTTAAAATCTATAAATTTTTATTACTTCTGTGTTTGTGTGTGGTGAGGTTTACAGGGAGCGTTCCTTTATTAATGCTTTTATGGGCAAAATTAAAAATATACAATTACTTTAACTTACTTTTTATATGGGTCTGTGGGAACCCTTTAACTTACCTGTGAAGTGTTGCATCCTTATAATAAAAATACATAACAGACCCTCATTCTTGATACGGGTTTGATATAGATGTCAAATGGGGACTCCACTCATAAAAAAAAAATACAAGTAAAAACAGCATGGGGTCCCTCACATTCCATATCAGATCCTTATCATAGCATACAACCTACAGTAGCTACCCAGAAAAGGTTGGACATGCTTGCACCCCTCTCCTGAACCCAATCAAGCTATATGACCTCAACATGTTAGGGATCCAGTAACTGCCAATGTCCTAACAACAAGTGACATATATGCACCTAAACATTCAGCTGTGAACTGTGGATTCTTGGGTGATAGGTGACTATAAACAAAGTTAAGGCGATAGTGTACAAAATGGTGTGGGTCACCCGTAAAAGGGTCTCCCCTTGCATAAGGGTCTAGAATGGATTTTGGAGGGGATTTCATGCTTTTTTCTTGTATTTGTGTGGGGGTTCCCTCTTGAAGTCCATACCAGGTCTGAAGGGCTTGGAATAAATTTTGGGGAATTCATGCCATTATTCTGACATCCAATGGTGGCATTTAGCCGCCAGCTCCCTAAAAACCAGGAGCCCTATGCAGAAAGCTATCCCATTTACAGCAGTTATAGTCATACTGCTGCTAAAAGTTTCACTTCCTACTTCAAATGGAGGTTCAGTTCCTGCACCTCTGAACAGCCAAAATTCAGTCCAAACCATCATTTGGATCAAACCACCAGCTAATTCATTTTTCTGCATATTTGTTCCACCAAGGGGCCCAGGTATAGATCATACACTGTAATATTTTAGCACATTCATACCACTAATAGATTATTTATTTATCAGATTATTTGTGGTTTATACCATTTAACTGCCATCACTGCTTTATTCAAAGAGGCTATAAAAGTTGGCATTTACATACTCCAAAGTAAGAACCATAATGTTTCCAGTGAACAGTAAATGAGTATTTCTCAGAAGTAAGAGCAAAGATACTGTAGCAGGAGATTCTCTGAGCCATCATCAGATTGGTAAGGGCAATTTACCAAGGGTCACAGGCTCCAGAAGTATCTGGAGGCCAATGATAGATGTTAGTGGCATCTCATGGCAGGGATGTTAATTCCAGATACACTAGATACACTATGTGCACAATTATTAGGTAAGTGAGTATTTTGACCAAATCATAATTTTTATGCATATTGTCCAACTCCAAGCTGTATAAATGATGAATGCTTATTGGAATTAAGCATATCAGGTGTTGTGCATTTGTGTAATGAGGGAAGGTGTGGCCTAAGGAGATCAACACCCTATATCAAGATGTGCATAATTATTAGGCTTCTTCTCCTCAGGCAATATGAGACAAAAAAGAGATTTAACTGACTCTGAAAAGTCAAAAATCTTTCAGAGGGATGCAGCACTCTTGAAATCGCTGAGATTGCTAATGGCTTGATCACAGAACCATCAAACGTTTTGTTGCAAATAGTCGACAGGGTCGCAAGAAACATGTTGATAAAAAAAGATGCAAATTAACTGCCAAAGATTTGAGTACAATCAAACGTGAAGCTACCAGAAACCCATTATCCTCCAGTGGTGTCATATTCCAGAACTGCAACCTACCTGGAGTGCCCAGAAGTACAAAGTGTTCAGAGCTCAGAGACATGACCAAGGTAAGGGAGGCTGAAATATGACCACCACTGAACAAGACCCATAAGTTGAAACATCAAGGCTGGGCCAAGAAATATCTAAAGACAGATTTTTAAAAGATATAATGGACTGACGAGATGAGAGTGATTCTTGATGGATCAGATGGATGGACTTGTGGCTGGATCAGTAACAGGCACAGAGCTCCACTTTGACTCAAATTAAGGTTAAGGTGCCATGCAAGAGACAAACACAGGGTGATGAAGCAGGCATCTAGGTAGATTTTGGTCAGATAAAAGGAAGACCATTCAGGAAGGCAAGGTCAGACACCAAGGTCAACCTAGATCAAAGGAATTTATTCACAGAAATAACTAGCTAACTCTATAGTACACTGTCTTATATAGAAATAAAAAAAATCTTTTGAAGGTTTTTAGCCAATATTGGACCATACACTAGCATAAATGCATATACACACAATACTAAGAATAGCAGCATGTGCATAGATGTAAAATAGTAGTCATGGGTCTTTGTCTTCACATATTTCTTTGTAGGTCTCTAGACATTTGCAAAGACTTGTTGAAACAGTACTTCTTTGATGCCACAAGTTTCCACTTTTGCAAGTTAGATTTTTGCTCTCAAAACGACTTGAAGCTGAATTTAAGTTTTTAACTGATAAAGAATCTTAACAGGCACATGTTAGGACATTGGAAACCCATATCCTGTCTGTACAATCTGAACTTGCAAAATTTGAATGTACAAAAGTCAGTTTAAAATCAAAGATTAAAAATCTTGAAACAATAAAATAATCAAGGCCACAGACCTTCACATTTTGGTATTGGACCACTCCACATAATTTTCCCATCAATCAGCATGCAAGTAATGGTTTCAGTGCCCTGAGTCTTGATGAAGCCTTCTTCACAGACAACTGATACAGAACTTCCCAGCTGAAAGTTGTCCCCAAAACGACGAGCATTTAATGGAACTCCAGGATCAGGGCATTCGTTGTGACCAAAAGCTGTAAAACAAGAGTATTAAGATAACTGTTGACAACCTTATGGCAATACTGTGTTTCTGGGAGCCAGATTAAAGATATAGTAAAATATTAATTTAATTAACCCTTTAAAAAATATATACATTTTTGCAACCAAGTTTATAGTAGTACAAGAATATGAATTAGAATACTGAAAATGTCTAACTATACTCATTGCAAGATGGATAATTTGTTTAGTTTTAAGCTAAAAGATCTTTTTATTGTGTATAGGGCAAAAATACTATGTGATCTTATGCATTTATAAAGCTATTGAATGACCTAAAAAAATAATAATGATAAAAAAAAAAATACAATAATAATAATAATATTATTAATAGTTATTATTATTATTGGTATTATTATTATTATTATTATTATTATTATTATTATTATGCAGTACAGACCATGCTTTCACAAACAAAAGCTCATTAATTAAATCAATACCTTGCCATAAGCTGACATAATATTTGACTTTGTCAATTGAGAACATTATATTGGAATCATAAATCCTTATTGATAAAAATCCCAAACCCATTAAATAATAAACAAAAAATAATACAACATTAGCTCATCAAAACTTAGGCAATATTGATTTTTATGTCTTTTCAACACTAAAAAATTAGCTGCACATGAAGTAATGCATTAATACTGTATATGTGTTGTATTATACATATTGATAATATATTTACATTTGTAAAATTTAAAATCACATTAAAGGAAGTATTGTGAGATCACGTCATTGGTAATTGGTCTTTTCACATCTTCAGCAGTTACTCCCAACACATAATATGTATCTTGACATTTCTCAAAGATAACATTCCTTGCAGCATTCAGTTAGATGGACATAAACATTGATTATTCTCATACCTTTAACCTAATACATTTTCCATGTGTATGTGTTGAAATCACAGACAGCGGTACTGTATAAACATATGTGCTCCAGTTGTGTTTCATCTTTTAACCCTATAGCAATCTACTACACTATAGAGAAACTATTTGTAGCTTCAATATGGCTTCTATATGGTATCCATGCCTAATCTATTTTTGTTTCCCATTAAATATCTGTGTTCATTACCTATTTCTCTATATTATTTAACTATATTGTTGTTTTGTTTCCCTTATAGAAAACAGATGTGGACCATAAATGATCAATAGGACCCTTTTAGAAGCATTGGTGGTGTCTTTTGTACTCCAATGACACCCCCCCTTTTTTCAGGGGGGTGGTAGATATGTGGCTGAAGGCGCCGCTACTGTCTACCAGCCATGGTGGGCTTGTTCCTATTCCGTGCTGTGTTGAGAGTGCGGCGCCTCCAGGTACCACTGAGGGGAGTTTCTCTTTCTCCCTGTGGCCTTGGAGTTTGCACACTCCCTTTGGCTGGATCGCTCCGGCGCTTCTGCATATGCATGGCATGGCTGACTCTGAGTGGCGTGCACCTTCGGCCGGGTTAATTGCCCAAGATCTGTGAGAAAATCCCCTGCTAATCTTAATGAAAGCTGCTCATGTAAGGGGGCCCTTAGCAGTAAGAGCAAATCAAAATAAGACTTCATTGGCCATAGCTGCTGCAGGCATTGTGGAGAAGTAAATCTTCATTCTGTCAACCTTCTAATGTAAACAAGCAGCAGGTAGTTATAATCTGCTTGAAAATTTTGGGAATTACTTTAGATTCCTCCATGTGATCTTTGAGAATAAATTAAAGTGATATTAAACCCAAAACTAAAATGTAATATATTACAACTTAACAATAATGTGGTCGCTGCATTAATTTTCTTTTAATCTTTGACCTGGGCTGCAACACATGTCCTGTATTAGAGTGTCAATACTCTATTTATTACATAAATAAACAAAAGCTAATCATTGTAAACATCCCTGTCAGTGTTAAATGGTTTGTCTGAACCCTTCAACTTCCACCTCTGCTGGACAGCTTGTTCTGTCAAAGTAATTTGAAAAACAGTCTTTTTGGCTGGATCAAAATAAAGGAAATAATATATAATTCAGGTATTACATTTAAGAATTGGTAAGCTGCAATATAATAAATGTTTGCTTTTGGGTTTATTACTTCTTTAATTTCCTCTGCAAGCAGCTAGAGAGGACAGGGATGGCTTGTAGTAAAGCTTTTTTTACTGCTTCTTAATAATATGTAAATATTTTAATGCCCATCGTCTGGGCACAGATGCACTTTAAAGCTGCTAAATAATATATTCAAGTGAAAGTTATTGTACCTAAAGTTCAGCTTTGAATATCTGTGTGACAAAGCTATTATTTGAAATAAAATTAGTTGTTTTTACATAGATGGATTTCTAAGTGCTGATAAAGTTAAACTAAAGTTTCATATCAGTAAGCAGATAGAAATTGTGCACTCGGAGTACCCTTAGCTGCAGGTGGGCGAGCTGTCAGTTTTGGTTCTCTCAACCAATAGACATACATTAAATAATGCAGTCTAAATGCTGTTAATGAAACCTTGCACATAAATACTTTACTTAACAGAAAGTGATATAATAGAAAAGAGAACATGATAAAAACATTCTTATATGTTATGTAATGCCACATGTCCTAAATTAAGCTGCAGGAAAAGGTTTTGTGAAGATAGTTAAAAAAAAAAAAATTGTAGACACATTATGGTTTAACAACTTTCTTTAAAGTCAGCCAACACACATAATATATACCTTATGTAAAAGTGCAAAGGAGATAATGGAATTTAAATAATGAGCCAAAGAACCAATGTAGAATGCAGAAATGGATATCAAGCAATCAGAATTATTATTTCAGCGTTCTGATTAAATTAAACTGATGTAAATAGAATCTTTTACCAACTCACATACTATATTATTATGTTTAGCAGCAAATCCAGGCATAAAGTTAGATCAGCCACTAAGTAACTATGCTATGCTGAAAATGTGGTAGCTGTAATCAAATTTAGATATTAAATACATTTTCCATACTTAGAGTTCTCTGCTTTCTGTAATGTACTGCAGCAAGAATTCAGGCAACCTACAGGAATTCAGTACACACGGTCAGAAATTCCGCCAGCAAAAGTCCGATGTGAGCGTTTGGTCGGAAATTCCGACCGTGTGTATGCTCCATTGGACTTTTGCTGTCGGAATTTCCGCCAGCAAAAGATTGAGAGCAGGTTCTCAAAAATTCCGATCGTCTGTAGCAATTCCTAGGTGCAAAATTCCGAAGCATGCTCGGAAACAATTTGACGCATGCTTGGAAGCATTGAACTTAATTTTCTCGGCTTTTCGTAGTGTTGTACGTCACCGCGTTCTTGACGGACGAAAGTTCAGAGAACTTTTGTGTGACCGTGTATTCAAGCCAAGCCTGAGTGGAATTCCGTCGGAAAAATCATCCAAGGTTTTTCCGACGGAAAGTCCGATCATGTGTACGGGGAATTACAGATTACTAGGAGTGTACATCCTAAAACTTGAGTTGTGTCATCTTATCTCTCTGCTTTTTATTCAACCATTAACATTTAAACCTCACAAAGCTTTACATCAGACTTTCTGTAAGTGGAAACTGTCACAAATATTGCAGTGGATGGATTTAGGAAAAGCTATCCTACACATCATCACTGGGCTTCTCAAATACATTTAAACCAATAAAGAAATCATTGTTGGATTGCGGTCATCTGGATTGAATTATTTTCTATAAGCTATTTTGCATACTGAGCCAGCACCATCATTTTGAGGAGGAGGAGATTTTATGTGACCCAGACACCTGGAGTGGGTTCTTTTCCCTGTTTCTCAAATACATTACTGACAAAAGGGACTGGGGTACAGTTATGTGCTACAACAATGTCTTTATTAAAACACTGAAATCCTGAGCAGATCAGACCTGTTCCCTGTTTTCAGCCTAACGCACAACTTAAAGCCACCTGAAAAACAAAGAAGACTTACCGTTCTCTAATTTTTCTGACAACAATAACCAAACCTTTTCCTGTGAGCTCAGGTCGCCATGCCATCAAGTCAACAGGTTATTGTTGTGCCATCAGACCATCATGTCGGCCTAGGCTCACTGCACTCTTTGACATACTGACACTGTCAGAAAAGATGAGGGTGGAACCACAATGTCAGCAGACAGAAGGCTAAAGGGTTTAGGGTATACTTCTTTTGTTTGTTAAAAAATTTCAGGAGGGGAAGTTCAGGGAAGAGAGGGTTGAAGGTCCATGGGTGGGGTGGGGGGGGCTAAAAGCCTGGATTCAGGCTTTAAAGTTGAAAGTCACAAAGTTTTGTGGCAACAGGCAAAGTGCCAGTGAAGCTCAGTGACCCATGTCCTTCCTCACTGTGCCTCTCCATGTAAATGGCCCATCGCAAAGCTTTTTTCTGCATTAGGCAAACATGTTTAATTACATGCCAAGGGAATTACAGCTCCTGATGTTATACCATCCTCTTGAATTTGGATGTGAACACTGCAGGTCTTACAGACCCCAACAATATGGTCATATCTCTGCTTCTCTCTCCTCATGGCCATTAACAAAATGAAGCCGGGTGCTGTGTCTTTTGAGAATGGTCTGGAGAAATGGGAGGACGAGATATGACAGTCACACTGGGATCAATAAGTGCTTATACACAACAGAAGCTGTTCTCCCCTGGCATGTAGACAAGTAGGGATGAGCCGAACACCCCCGGGTTCGGTTCGCACCAGAACCTTCGAACGGACCGAAAGTTTGCGCAAATTTTCGAACCCTATTCGTTATAATGGACGCGAACGTTCGAAATCAAAATTGCTGATTACAACGGCCAATATGCATGTTAATGTCATAAAACAGGTTTGGGGACCCGGGTCCTGCCCCAGGGGACATATATCAATGCAAAAAGAAATTTTAAAAACTAACGTTTTTTCGGGAGCAGTCATTTTAATGATGCATAAAGTGAAAAAAAAAAAGTGAAATTTTCCTTTAAATATGGTACCTGGGGGGTGTCTAAAGTATGCCTGTGAAGTGGCATGTGTTTCCCGTGTTTAGAACTGTCCTTGCACAAAATGACATTTGTAAAGGAAAAAAAGAAGCCATTTAAAACCACTTGCGGCTTTAATGTCATGTCTTGTCCTGGCCGCCATATGGCTGAAAATCCTTGAGAAAAATGGCATGGCTACCCCACCCCAGCCCCTTTGGGTCTTGTATGGATATTAAGGGGGACCCCGCACCCAAAATAAAACCCTATACCTACAACCCTATATACTCTGAACAGCAGTATATAGGTGGTGCAAACAAGACACGGACTGTAGGTTTGTTCTTAAGTAGAATCTGAACAGGTACATTATGAAGTGTAGCTCCATCCCAAAAAAAATCTATTTTTAAGCTTTTTGGAGAACATAGGGAGGGGTTATCACCCCTGTAACATTTGCTGTCTTTGCACATCTGTTCAGAACATGTCACCTCACTTTCCGTCCCAATGACAAATGTTTTTGGAAAAGTGGGGTTTTAATTGAAACAAGGATTGGTGATAAAGCATCAGTAGAGAGGAGATACCTTTTTCCCAAATTAAATCTAACAGGATAGAATTTCCCTTCCTAGGGGTAGATTTCCTCTCACTTCCTGTTTTCTCTTGCCGTTTGCAAGTAGGAGTCGTTTGTAAGTTGGATGTTTGAAAGTAGGGGCCTGCCGTATATACTCTGCAGAAATTTGCCCTATTAGATGTTGGTGTAGCCACAAGACTGGTGGGCACAGGAATGGGCCCTGCTGTGAGTTAATAGATCAAGATTTGTACTTGCATGCACCTGTTGAACCGGGCAGAAAAATTGGGCCTTTGGTGGTGGTGGTGGTGGTGGTGGACGGTGTTGCCACAAGACTGTAAGCCCTCACAGTTACTCTTGGTGGGTGCAGGAATGGGCCCTGCTGTGAGTTATTAGATCAAGATTTGTAATTGCATGCACCTGTTGAACAGGGCAGAAAAATTGGGCCTTTGGTGGTGGTGGTGGTGGTGGTGGTGGTGGTGGTGGACGGTGTTGCCACAAGACTGTAAGCCCTCACAGTTACTCTTGGTGGGTGCAGGAATGGGCCCTGCTGTGAGTTATTAGATCAAGATTTGTAATTGCATGCACCTGTTGAACAGGGCAGAAAAATTGGGCCTTTGGTGGTGGTGGTGGTGGTGGTGGTGGACGGTGTTGCCACAAGACTGTAAGCCCTCACAGTTACTCTTGGTGGGTGCAGGAATGGGCCCTGCTGTGAGTTATTAGATCAAGATTTGTAATTGCATGCACCTGTTGAGCAGGGCAGAAAAATTGGGCCTTTGGTGGTGGTGGTGGTGGTGGACGGTGTTGCCACAAGACTGTAGGCCCTCATAGTTACTCTTGGTGGGCGCAGGAATGGGCCCTGCTGTGAACTATTAGATCAAGATTTGTAATTACACGCCCCTGTTAAACAGGGGCTGAAAAATTGTGCCTTAGGCATTGGTGCTGGTGCCACAACACTGCAACCCCTCACAGATACTGTACTTGGAGCACAGCAGTCACACCTGTTGCGAAGCATCTTTTTAAAAAATTGTAATTACACGCCCCTGTTATACAGGGGCTGAAAAATTGTGCCTTAGGCACTGGTGCTGGTGCCACAACACTGCAACCCCTCACAGATACTGTACTCTGAGCACAGCAATGAGACCTGTTGCAAAGCATTGCCTAAAAATTGTAATTACACGCCCCAACAGGGGCTGAAAAATTGTGCCTTAGGCACTGGTGCTGGTGCCACAACACTGCAACCCCTCACAGATACTGTACTCTGAGCACAGCAGTCACACCTGTTGCGAAGCATCTTTTTAAAAATTTGTAATTACACGCCCCTGTTATACAGGGGCTGAAAAATTGTGCCTTAGGCACTGGTGTGGTGGCATGGATCATTGAGGAGGAGGAAGAGGATAGTCAGTGAACATAACAGGACAGTCACTCAGCATCAGCATAGGCAGTCTTGAAGGGATGTGACATTATAAATTATTCCGTTATATCGGCTTCAGGTGTCTGGTAGCTGGTGGTGATCCAAGACTGATTCATTTTTATGAAGGTCAGTCGATCAACCGAGTCGGTGGACAGGCGCACCCTATGATTGGTGACAAATCCTCCAGCAGCACTGAATGTGCGTTCGGAAAGAACGCTGGATGCAGGACAGGCCAGTAGCTCAATTGCATACTGTGCAAGCTCTGGCCAGTGATCCATCCTCAGGACCCAGTAAGCCAGAGGATTTTCGGTGGGAAAGGTGTCCAAGTCTGACCTTGCCCCTAGGTATTCCTGCACCATGTATATCAGACGCTGGCGATGGTTGCTGGAACCGATCATACCTTGGGGCTGCGGACTAAAAAATTGTCTGAACGCATCGGTCAGACGTCCACCTTCCCCACCGCTCCTTCTGCTACTGACCGAAGCCTCAGCAACTCGTCGTCCAGGACCAGGAGTTTGTAACCTCCCAGTTTCTGGGAACGCGTTGCACAGACCTTTCTGCAAGGCCTCTCTGAGATGTCTCATCCTCTGCTCCCTCTGCGACGGCAAGATAAGGTCCGCAACCTTACCCTTGTACCGTGGATCAAGGAGAGTGGCCAGCCAGTAATGGTCCCTCTCCTTGATCCGAAGAACACGAGGATCCTTCCGCAGGCTTTGCAGGATCAGGGAGGCCATGCAGCGTAGGTTAGCTGAGGCATTCGGTCCGGAGTCTTCTGGGTCACTGAGGATGACATGATCGCCAGCCACCTCCTCCCAGCCACGTACAAGTCCACTGGTTTGTTGGGACTGTACATCATCCCTAAAAGACTGCTGCTGCTGATGCTGAGTGCCAGGCTCCACCTCCATGCTCACACAATCCTCCTCCTCCTCCTCCTCATCCTCATCCTCTTCCTGTGTGATGGGTGGGACAGAAGGAACACTGTCTGGATAAAGGGGGCCTTGAGAGGCAAGGAAGTCCTCCTCTTCCTGCCTCTGTTCTGCCTCAAGTGCCCTGTCCATTATCCCACGCAGCGTATGCTCCAACAGGTGGACAAGAGGTACAGTGTCACTGATGCATGCACTGTCACTGCTCACCATCCTCGTGGCCTCCTCAAATGGTGAGAGGACAGTGCATGCATCCCTGATCATGCTCCACTGGCGTGGGGAAAAAAAGCCAAGCTCCCCTGACCCTGTCCTGGTGCCGTAGTCGCAAAGGTACTCATTGATGGCCCTCTGCTGCGTGTGCAGTTGCTGCAGCATGGCCAACGTTGAGTTCCACCTGGTGGGCTTGTCACATATTAGGCGGTTCTTGGGCAGGTTCAGCTCCTTTTGCAGCTCAGTCAGCCGAGCACTGGCATTATAAGATCGGCGGAAATGCACACAGACTTTCCTGGCCTGCCTCAGGACATCCTGTAAGCCTGGGAACCTGCCCAAGAACCGCTGCACCACCAGGTTGAGGACGTGAGCCATACAGGGCACATGGGTGAGCTGCCCCTGTCGCAGGGCGGAGAGGAGGTTGGTGCCATTGTCAGAAACGACCATTCCTGGCTTAAGCTGGCGTGGCGTCAACCACCTCTCGGCCTGCCCCTGCAGAGCTGCCAGAACCTCTGGCCCAGTGTGGCTCCTGTCCCCCAAACACACCAGCGCAAGCACGGCATGGCATCTTTTTGCCTGCGTACTCGCGTAGCCCCTTGTACGCCTACGGAGCACCGCTGGTTCCGAGGACAGAGCACTCGAACAGGACATGGAGGAAGAAGAAGAGGAGGGGGTGGAGGAGAGAGGTGTGTCACAACCAGTAGTAGCATTTTGGAGGCGTGGTGGCGGAACAACCTCCAACACTACTGCACCTTGTCCTGCATCCCTCCCAGCTGCCAATAGAGTGACCCAATGGGCCGTGAAAGAAAGAGAACGTCCCTGTCCATGCCTGCTGGACCATGAGTCAGCGGTAATATGCACCTTACTGCTGACCGCCCTGTCCAGCGAGGCATGGACATTGCCTTCCACATGCCGGTAGAGAGACGGAATCGCCTTCCGTGAAAAAAAGTGGCATTTGGGAACCTGCCACTGAGGAACTGCACATTGAACAAACTCACGGAAGGGGGCCGAGTCTACCAACTGAAAAGGCAGCAGTTGAAGTGCTAGCAATTTAGCCAAGCTAGCATTCAACCGCTGGCAATGTGGATGGCTGGGAGTATACTTCTTTCGACGGTCCAGCAGCTGGGGCAGGGAAATTTGCCTGCTACAATCGGACGTCGGTGTACTGCAAGTACTTGGTTGTGACACACCTAATTCTACACCTTCAGTCCTCTCAGAGCAGCTTTCAGAGAGGACTGAAGATATAGTGGGGATGGAGATCCCAGCTGATGAGGAGCAAGGAGAGGTCCGCTTTGTTCTTTGGTGTGGGTTTTTTATGTGTGCTTGCCAACGAGCTGCATGGCAGGTCGACATATGTCTGCTCATGCTTGTGGTGCCCAAGCGGCTGATGTTTTGGCCACGCGAGATACGCTTGAGACAAATATTGCAAATAGCAGTGGTGCGATCTGATGCACTCGTCTCAAAAAAGGCCCACACCAAAGAACTTTTGTGATAACGTGCAGAGGCAGCGCCCTGCACAGGCGGAGCTCTGCGGTGTGGTACAGTTGCTGTGCTGGCCTCTAGCTGGCCTCCAGGGGGCATCCTGCCTCGTTGGACATGTGACGCTGCATCCTCCTCCTCCTCCTCCTCCTCCTCTCTCCCTTCAGGCACCCACGTGGAGTCAGTGACCTCATCATCCCCTCCCTCTTCACCACTAGAGCAAACCTGGCAGTAAGCTGCAGCTGCTGGAACAGTACTGCCAGATTGCTGTCCTTCAGCATCCCCTCTCTCTGTGCGCACACTACTGACTTCCTCAAGCTGGGTATCATCATCCGAGCCTTCGAATCGTTGGGCATCCTCCTGGAGCATGTACCCAACACTGTGCTCAAACAGTTCGGGGGACTCCTCAGGAGGACATGGTGGGTCTAGGGAAGGGGTGGCTGATGATGCCATTGAGTACGCGTTGGCAGCTGCTCTGCCAGTACCCTGAGCCTGGGTGAGAGAGGACGAGGAGGATGAGGAGGGCTTGGTCATCCATTCTACCAAGCCTTCGGCATGATGCGGCTCCACATGTCCAGCTGCCGAAAACAAAGACAAGCGTGTCCCATGGCCACGTGCTGATGACGATGCACGACCACGTCCACGGCCAGCACTGTTGTCTCTAGAAACAGAGCCTGCCTGCCCTGTGTTCTTGCCTCGGCACGCTCTGCCTCTCCTTGGCGGTCTTCCAGCCATTGTAGTCGGTAGTGTATATAGTATAAAAAATAGAGCTCCTATGTGTGCTCACAACACACTGTAGGTCCTATGGGTGCTGACACTAACACACTATAGGTACTATGTGTGCTGCTGACAAGAAAATATAGGAGCTCTGTTTGCTGCCACTAACACACTAGAAGTCCTATGGGTGCTTCTGAGATGAAAATATAGGAGCTCTGTTTGCTGCCACTAACACACTAGAAGTCCTATGGGTGCTGCTGAGAAGAAAATATAGGAGCTCTGTGTGATGCCACTAACACACTAGAAGTCCTATGGGTGCTTCTGAGAAGAAAATATAGGAGCTCTGTGTGATGCCACTAACACACTAGAAGTCCTATGGGTGCTTCTAAGATGAAAATATAGGAACTCTGTGTGATGCCACTAACACACTAGAAGTCCTATGGGTGCTTCTGAGATGAAAATATAGGAACTCTGTGTGATGCCACTAACACACTAGAAGTCCTATGGGTGCTGCTGAGAAGAAAATATAGGAGCTCTGTGTGATGCCACTAACACACTAGAAGTCCTATGGGTGCTTCTGAGATGAAAATATAGGAGCTCTGTTTGCTGCCACTAACACACTAGAAGTCCTATGGGTGCTGCTGAGAAGAAAATATAGGAGCTCTGTTTGCTGCCACTAACACACTAGAAGTCCTATGGGTGCTGCTGAGAAGAAAATATAGGAGCTCTGTGTGATGCCACTAACACACTAGAAGTCCCATGGGTGCTGCTGAGAAGAAAATATAGGAGCTCTGTGTGATGCCACTAACACACTAGAAGTCCTATGGGTGCTTCTGAGAAGAAAATATAGGAGCTCTGTGTGATGCCACTAACACACTAGAAGTCCTATGGGTGCTGCTGTGAAGAAAATATAGGAGCTCTGTGTGATGCCACTAACACACTAGAAGTCCTATGGGTGCTGCTGAGAAGAAAATATAGGAGCTCTGTGTGATGCCACTAACACACTAGAAGTCCTATGGGTGCTTCTGAGAAGAAAATATAGGAGCTCTGTGTGATGCCACTAACACACTAGAAATCCTATGGGTGCTGCTGAGAAGAAAATATAGGAGCTCTGTTTGCTGCCACTAACACACTAGAAGTCCTATGGGTGCTTCTGAGATGAAAATATAGGAACTCTGTGTGATGCCACTAACACACTAGAAGTCCTATGGGTGCTTCTGAGATGAAAATATAGGAACTCTGTGTGATGCCACTAACACACTAGAAGTCCTATGGGTGCTGCTGAGAAGAAAATATAGGAGCTCTGTGTGATGCCACTAACACACTAGAAGTCCTATGGGTGCTTCTGAGATGAAAATATAGGAGCTCTGTTTGCTGCCACTAACACACTAGAAGTCCTATGGGTGCTGCTGAGAAGAAAATATAGGAGCTCTGTGTGATGCCACTAACAGACTAGAAGTCCTATGGGTGCTGCTGAGAAGAAAATATAGGAGCTCTGTGTGATGCCACTAACACACTAGAAGTCCTATGGGTGCTTCTGAGAAGAAAATATAGGAGCTCTGTGTGATGCCACTAACACACTAGAAGTCCTATGGGTGCTGCTGAGAAGAAAATATAGGAGCTCTGTGTGATGCCACTAACACACTAGAAGTCCTATGGGTGCTTCTGAGAAGAAAATATAGGAGCTCTGTGTGATGCCACTAACACACTAGAAGTCCTATGGGTGCTGCTGAGAAGAAAATATAGGAGCTCTGTTTGCTGCCACTAACACACTAGAAGTCCTATGGGTGCTGCTGAGAAGAAAATATAGGAGCTCTGTGTGATGCCACTAACACACTAGAAGTCCTATGGGTGCTGCTGAGAAGAAAATATAGGAGCTCTGTTTGCTGCCACTAACACACTAGAAGTCCTATGGGTGCTGCTGAGAAGAAAATATAGGAGCTCTGTTTGCTGCCACTAACACACTAGAAGTCCTATGGGTGTTGTTGGGGTGCAATGCTGTGCTAACAGCACTGTGGTTGGTACTACTGCAAATACTGTACTAACAGTAAGCACGCACCAGACTAATCCCCAGCAGCAGCTAATAACACACTAACTGTGCAATCAGCAGCAATGAACGATCAATGACTTAGGTAGCAATGGTTTAGCAAAGAAATAGCCAATGGTTTAGCAAAGAAGAGCAAATCTTTCAGTATCCTGCAAAGACAGAATCAGCAGACTGATCTCTCCTAAATCCGGAACTCATGTGACCGGGGCCGACGGCGTGGCGGCCTTTTAAATGGTGGGGCGTGTACTAAAGCCCCTGAGCTGTAATTGGCTACAGGCGTCCTGCCTGTAGCCAATTATTGCTCTCCGAGTTTCGGCCGCTGTGATTGGCCAAGCATGCAGGGTCACAGTGCATGCTTGGCCAATCATCAGCCAGCAATGCACTGCGCTGGCCGCGCCGGCCGCAATGCATTGCGGGGCCGCTCGCATCACACGAATGTGATGCGAACGGCCCAAATAGTTCTGGGCTCGCCGAGCGAGCGAACGCCCGGTGCTCGATTCGAACGTGGGTTCGAATCGAGCACCGGGCCCATCCCTATAGACAAGCATATTTGCTTAATGTAGAAGAAAGCCTGCATGACCAGGGTTATTTTTCAGGCAACAGGACATTTAACTGTTTGAACCTGCTATGTTTATTGTACCAGGAGTACTTGTATGATATTTTTCTCATATATTTAGTTTTGAAAACAGAACGTATCACTCTCCTGAAGAAGGAGAGTCTATCCACAAAACACCTTAAAAGCAACATCACCACCTACCTAGCTAACCAACTATGCAATACAGTTACCCTGAGCCAGGGGTCTCAAACCTGCGGCCCTCCAGCTGTTGCGGAACTACAAGTCCCATCATGCCTCTGCCTATGGGAGTCATGCTTGTAACTGTTTAGCCTTGCAATGCCTCATGGGAATTGTAGTTCTGCAACAGCTGGAGGGCCACCAGTTTGAGACCCCTGCCCTAAGCCAACAATGAAAAAAAATGAAACTTTCTCACTTTGTTTCCAGAAAAGCAGATACATATTTATGTATTTGTATTTAAATTTAACTTAAAGCCTGTTACAGCTAGAATTTTTTTAATACTATTTTTAGGAGGGGTGTCCAACTTGTGGCCCACGGACCACATGTGGCCCAAGGCGGCTATGAATGTGGCCCAAAACAACACTTATCAAACACATGCAGCCAAAGAAAAATCTGACAATGTCTCTTTACTGGACTTTTACAAGTTTTATCTTTCCAAAGAAAAATATTCTAATCATCACACTCACGCCTTATTCAAGTCATCAGTTTTTTCCCAGCTCCTATATTTTTGAACAACTATTTTCAAGGATGAAGCACACAAAGGACAAATATAGAACCAATATATCTGAGAATTCATTGAGACTTGCCACTACATCCATCGAACCAGATATTGATGTGTTAGTTTTTCAAAAACAGTGTAAAATATTGCACTAGCTTTGTGTTGCCCTCTTTTACATTGATAAAAAAAAAAAAAGTTTTGTTTCTCAAATAGGTACATTATCTACATTGGTGATCGTTGACTTGCAAGCTACCCAATTTTTTCTGCTCATCAGCTATCCTTATTGTTAGTGTGTTTTATGTGTGGCTCAAGACAATTCCTCTTCTTCCAATGTGGCCCAGGACTGTCAAAAAGTTGGACATCCCTGATTTAAATAAAGAGGGAAAGGTCAAAGCCTCTATCAAGTTTCTACTGCCATATGAGTAACTTGGGAGATTTCCCCACAGAAAACAAAACACAATTTTAATAGAGTGAGGAAAGGTCAGAGCATCTGACAATGATTTTAATTGTATTATTCTCTGTGCCTTCCTGTCTAAGTAACAAGCATTTCCGCCATTTCTTGTATAACTGTCAAATGGACAGGAAGCGAGGGCACATTTCCTCAATTGCCTCACAGACAGAAATTAAAACCTATATATATACAACAAAGTGCAATTCTTTATTCTCATATTGTATAAATGGAAATAAAAAAATAAAAAAAATGGAGCGATGTAGGTTTTTACCTAAACTTAGCTAGCCACTTTATGTGTAATATTTCATCCATGTTTTCTGTCCAATCAAGCTTCTGTCTAGTTTTTGGTTGCTATGGCACAGAAAAATCAAGTGACTTTTCCAAGGTCAAAGCAAGCTGACAAATGGAATTTAAAGTGAAGACTTCAGCAAATCTCTCAATGTCATCGTGACACGGTCAATGCCCTTGGTCACTAAGCTACTCTTTAGTTCTCTTCCGTCAGTTCAGTTTATGACAGACTAAACAGAGCTCGTATCTGATTGTTTTTTTTTTTGTTTTTTTATTATAATGCTCTTAAATTAGCTATGCAAAATAAACATTATTTAATAAACAAAAAAGGTAATAATTCAAATCAGAATTCAAGTGTATGTTTATTGCCTATAAATAAATTAATTCCTATTTTAAACAAAGTAAAACTTTAAAAACATTTGTGCAATGTTAATTAAACAGGAATACTGAACTATATAGAGCACTATTTTCTATTCCTTGATTGTGAAGAGGAATGTTTAAACTTTTTGAAGAAGTGCTTCAGAAGTACCTTCTTCTAATTTTTATAAGAGTTTCCTGATATTATGTTGTCCTTTTGTTAAAACAGAATTGTTGTTTTGTTCAAATTCAAAAATCAGCCTATTCATTGGGGTGGATTTATTAAAGGCAAGTAGACTGTGAACTTTGCTAGTGCAGTTTCACCCTGCAAATGCAGTTGCTCCTGAATGGAAGCTCTTCTGACTTCCATCATCCAATCACTTGCAAGCAAAAATGCTGTTTTTGTTTTCCTTGCATGTGATTGGGCATTCTTTGTAAAGTGAAGCTTTACCTCATAAACTCTCTCGCAAAGTGAACATTCTGATTTCCTTTAGTAAATTAACACCATTTTCTTATGTCAATGGGGTGTACCAATGCAAAACAAGCTAAGCCCAGACTGCTGGATCATGTGCTGGTCCCATTTATGGAGTTTAAAAAAAAAATTGTGATCATGCTAACAATTGGCTGGGCGGAGACAAGTGCACCACCCAGTTATACCTCTGCCTATTGACAGTTCTAAAGAGGGTGTATTCAAATGATTGATATCATGAGTTGTCACAAAGTGCACAGTGGAAAGAGGAATTTTCAGCAAACATAGCTGGCAAAGTATACATGGTAACCTTTTTATATGTTAGTACTTGTGACAGAACCCACTGTCACTGTGTGTTTTGGAAGGGACTGTGGGCTGGCCGCTTACCCACAGATTATGGCCCAGACTGAGAGACTGGGGGAAAGCTGGCATTTAAATAATGTAATGTAATGCTACATCCCTACTCCCCCATCCCCCCCTCTTGTTGCTGTGTTTAATTGTGTTCGTTCATGGCACATAGACAATGGTCTGGAATGCAGACATCTCTCCGCAGGGGATGTGTATTGAAGGGCTGCCTGCTTACCATAATCCCTTTATGTTTAACTACAGTCTCTGTTTGAATGTTCAGTTCCCATTGGTTCTTCCTTGTCCCCTACCCCCTCTCTATGACAAGGCTAAGGGGAGTGTCCCTAACTGTGTGTAAAAGTGTATGTTTTGGATTTAATAAACTGTTGATGCTCTGCATGTTTAACCCTCAACACCTGTGTGGATTGTCTCATGATTGAGGGGTTAAGGGCTGGTTATGGCGAATCTGCAGGCTGCAGGTGCGTTTGGAGGACAGGAGACACAGGTCTGGCGGATGTGCCCACCTGGGGTATCTGAGATCCGTCACAGTACTTATTTAATCTACAATGACATCAGCAGCAATTGTCGCAAATACAGATATGAAGTTACTGTTGTAATGGAGATCTTTAATAGTTGGTAGACAATTCAAAAAACACTGCTCTGAAGCACACTCTTCCACCCTGTCATGCTAAAACCAAACTCCAGGTGCTTGCCTTTAAACATGTCCCTGCTCCTTGCAAAAAGTCATCCAAATGAAAACTTGCTAGCTGTCATATCATCTGCTGTAAATGTGTTTCACTCAAAAACAAGCCTAATCATAGAGGCAGTCTCTGTTAACTATTTATGAAACGGACCAAACCTTACCCATAAGAGATCAACCATGCCTACCCTGATGAATAGTCAGATCCAAGAACAAGGGGGTAAACACAATCAAGCATATATGTTTGTTTGCTCATTTGCTAAAACAAATTTCTTCATGCAAACAAAATAGTGGCCACTGTGCATTCTCTTACTTACTCCTTGTCTTTGCAGCACATATTAGCAACATAAGAGTTGTCAGGAGTTATATATTTATATAGTTAATCTGGTTGAAAAAGGACATTAGGCCAGGCCTCCCATTTCCTAACAGCAGGTAGATGGCCTTCTATTACATCCTTAATGGACGCCATAAGCCCGTTCCATCTACCTTCTGAAGAGCCCTCCAGCTGCACCATTTTTGACATTCCTTACCAAACCAAGGCTTTGGCCGCCAACTGACCACTTTTGAGGAATACTGCTCTGATGAAAGTACATTGCCTCAGGTACTTTCTAAAACCTATAGCTTATTGATCATCCCCTCTGCTGAACAAAGCCTACCATGCCTTAGGAAATGGGAAAAAGACTAGACATGTGCACACTGAAATATTTTGTTTCCGAATATTGGTTTCGTCTGAATTTTTTTTTATTTAGTTACTCCCAGTTTTTTATTTATTTTGTTCATTAAAAAATGCATTTGTCTGAAAATCTGACTTAATTAAGGTTGAATCTGTCAATTGAAGGCTTATGGTGTCTGTCGGATGTTCTAAGAAGATTAGACAAAGCAGTTAAACTGTACGACACCGCAATCGTACATTTCAGGTCGAATGCTCCACCCACAAGCTATAGTAGAATTCTAATGTTGTTTGACTAGTAATAATTATAATTAGTAATTATTATTACTAGTAAAGCAACATTAGAATTCTATAATGTCTATACTATTTGGATTAATTAGTTACTTTTTTCTGTATTAATGACCTGTTAAACTGAAGCTGTCTTTTCCCGGTTAAATAAAATATTTGAAAAAAGACATTAGTCCATCCAGTTCAACCAACTAAGAAAAACACACACACACAGACAACCTCCATATATACAATAATGTACCCACAGTTGATCCAGATAAGGGGAAAAAAAACAATAAAGCAACCAACTTTCTCCTTCCTGACCCCCCAAGAGATAACAGGATATTCCCTGGATCATTTTACCTATACATTTTAGTATCCAGTTATATTATGTGCATTTTGGAAAAAATCCAGGACTTTTTTTTAAAACAATTTAATGAGCTGGCCAGAACCAGCTCTTGCGGGCTTCATATTTCCATATTCCATATTTTCACAGCTCTTACTGTGAAAAAGCCTTTCAATATTTGGATATTAAATCTCTTTTTTTTCCCAGACGTAAAGAGTGCCCCTTGTCCTCTGTTATGACCCTAAGGTGAATAACTCTGCACCAAGTTCACTTTATGGACCACCACTAATGTATTTATACATGTTGATCATATCCCCCCTTAATCTCCTCTTCTCAAGAGAGAATAAATTCAGTTCCTCTAATCTCTCCTCATATCTGAGCTCCTCCATGCCTCTTATTAGTCTGGTTGCCCTTCTTTGCACTTTCTTCAGTTCCCAAATTGTATTTGTTAACTGGTGCCCAAAACTGAACTGTGTATTCCAGATGAGGTCTTACTAATGATTTTTACAGGGGAAAAATTATATCTATCTCTCTGCAGTCCATACCTCAGAGTGACCACAGCAGCCAGACATGTGGACATGTTAATCCACAAACCTGAAGATGTGGAATCAGTTCAGTGTCAGGAGCTTTGCTACAGTGTAAGGTGTAAAGGGGATGTAAAGGTTTTTTTTTTCACCTTAATGCATCCTATGCATTAAGGTGAAAAAAAACAGGCAATGACGGCCCCCCAGCCCCCCCATTTTACTTACCTAAACCCCAAAACTCCATGGGCTCGTTCCCACGATGGTTTCCTCCAGCTAGAGTCGGCTCGTCATTGGATATTGATAGCAGTGCAGCCATTGGCTCGCGCTGCTGTCAATCACATCTGGGGGCGGGGCCGAGTGATACAGTCGGCGGCTATAGCCGCCGGCTGTATCACGGGAGTGCGCCCACAAGCTAACCCCCTTGGGAGAGAGCTTCCCGTGAAGGGGGTTAGCTCTTGCGGGGAGGAGCTGAGACAGTCACAGAGGGACCCCAGAATACCAGGATCGGGCCCACTGTGTGCAAAACGAGCTGCACAGTGAAGGTAAGTATGACATGTTTGTTATTTTTTTTTAAAAAGGAGGGAACCTTTAGTGTCCCTTTAAGCAAACAAGCCACCAGACAGTTATGTATAAAGCTGCTTCCTTCACAGGGTCATTTTTAAGCCGCCTGGAGTCTTCATGCAAAAGGTCACTTCATTTAATAGAGATGCGTCTTAAAATGCAAAGGTGTTATTTAAAAATTATGACATCCATGCTAATATATATTGGCAGAATTTGTAACTGTTAAGAACTTAGTGTATTCTGTTTTTTTATTTTTTGCTTTAAAATCCGAGGACCTTGAAAACATACCAAATGTATATCTTAAGCTATGTGCTTCATCACTACACTGCAGTAAAACACCTACCACAGTACAACTCTTTATTAAAAATTATTAGTGAATGAAACACTCCAATAAAGCCTTGGATGCCTTAAGCAACATTTTTAACTTCTGTCATGGCAAATTCGATTTGTCTTGAAATAAGCTTTCTCTGTGTCACATTGGGTTTAAGTCAATTCAGGCTGTGCTAGTAACAACTCACATATGGGCAGTGCAGCTGTTTTTTCTTCCATTTGATGTTGATTATTTAATCAGTTTTGTTCCCAAGAAGACATGTTGCAATGAGTACTTATAATGCTACATTATATGGAGCAATAGTTTTACCAGTGGCCTTAAGACATTAAAATTCTCTCCTATGTGCCTGTTTAGAGGGTCATCACTTGGCCTATTCTTCCGATAAATGATACAAGATGGACATTGATGTGGACTTGAAAAAAAAACGAAGACTTGCTTTCTTATCTGTGACATCTAAAAATGTGAATTGTGTCTAAAAAGTACCATACAAATTTATCCTTTGCCATTAATTAATTCTGAAGTATTTAAGTCCACTTTCTGTGCTTAGCCATTCCTGGGCCTTGAGCCTCATAGCTGTATATCTGCAATGTAAGATCAACAAAGTACTGCTGTCTCTGACTGTTTCTTTAACAATAGGATCACTTCCACATAAAGACAGAGTGCAAAAGAAGGTATGGAATGTCTGCAATGGGGAGTAGAACATCTACAGGAAGCCTACAGGCAGTACTTGTGACTTGGCATTTGAACCTGCTTTCTTTTTTTTAGGCAGGATAAAATCAGATATTCTAAAAGGAACAGATTTTATTTCTTCAGATTTTGTGAAACAAAAGACATTTGTATATCACTATGCTGTGTGTAAATGTAATTAACGTTTTGCTACAGTAGAAAGTCATGTACAAGTAATTATTGGATGTAAATGTACATCCAAACCCAATAGCTGTAGCAGTTTTTCTTAACTTGTAGTATGTATACTCCCATGAAATAATGGGGCACACTCTGCCTGGTGAATATATAATAGCTTAAATCCTTCATTAACTAGTTTATATTTATAATTTAAGTTAAGTTAATTTAAGTTGTTTCTTTTAAAGCGTTTAATTTTACATACCAGAGACAGAAGACAGAGACAGATACCGGATACATTTTTGGGGCAAGTCCACTTCCATAAAAAAAGATAACATATTTAACAAGTTGTACCCAACTTAAAAAGTACTTAAACGAACTGACACCAGAGGTTACTCAGCAAACACTCATTTACTACTTCATGGGTTAAAAGGGTTGAAACACTTTTGAAAATCAACAGCAGTTTTCAGATGTGTCAAATTGCTTAACTCCCACTAAAACAAGGCCACTGTAAATACAGTACTCTGGTCAGCATTTGGGAAGGTGCTTCCCACAGAAGTATTTTCTGGTTAAAACTCTCACCCTACTCTGATGATAAGCATTTTATTTTAATCTCTGTGTGAACTGCCAGTTGTTGTTCTTGATAAATGTTATGATACCTACTACACCTAGTCTGCGCCCTTTGCTGTGTCTGTCTGCCATTCAGAGAATTCTTCAGTCTGCATGAAGTGTGCTGAATTTGATATAACATAAAGCTTAAGGACATGTTCATCATATACTTTCTGCCCCATAACAAAGAGTTCTCATCTTTCTGTTTCTTTCTAGTTTCACCTCCTGTGCCATTTTGCAATTTTTTTTATTTCTGGAGAAGTTGCATGCTATTAGAATCTTTCCTGGATGCCTAAACATTGGTTATGACAGTGGAGGGCCTTTCACAAGGTTGTAGATGCCTTCCCATCTACCTTTGTCTCATCAGATGTGGCTTATCTTTTAACTGGCCATGCATTATACAATTATCTTGTTCAATTTCCTTTGGATTTACCTTCAATTATGTAGTGCAAGAGCCGGACTGATTGCATACAACTTAAAAGTATTTAGATTTGACCTCATATTATATGGTTTTGGTAAATCTAAAGGAAAATTGCACAAGATAATTGTAGAATGTATGGCTAGCCTTAGCTACTGAGAAAGGGAAGCAGAGGAACTTATCTTTCCTTATCTTTCTAAACTTATGTTCATAAACTCATGAAGTTGTAAGAAAAGAGTTAAAGTGGACTGTGTCTGTATTTCTGCATAGTGGGTAGATAGGCACTTCACTACACAGCCACCTTGCTATGCAATAAAAAAAAAAGATACAATTGCCCTTTGCAACAGCTGCTGTTTCAGTATACTTTTCCCAAACTTTTACATACATAGGTCTTCATGCACTAAAATATATCTGCATGTCGCTGCCTGATCACAGAAAATATGTTGATGATTTTGGAGCAGACCTATATGTCAAAATTCTATTTAATTACATATAATTAAAGAGAACCCTGAGGGGTCACCTCCAAGTTTGGTTTTCTTAATTCTTTCAAATAAGGAATATTGCATGTTTATTTTTTATGCTTTCCCAGACCTCAATCAGGTTAATCTCCTTTTCAGATGTTTTCCAATTTCTTGTTATCTTTTTTTGTAAGTGAATAAAGCACAGCAGAAACTCCTTCTCCTTGTTCTATATGTTCTTGTTCAATTGAGCTTCAACTTGTATAGGAGCATTGTGAACATCAGGCTTTTATGAAGTATTTGTAGAGATTTGAGCTGGTAAAGAACTCTTCAGTTTCAGTTTGGGAATGTTAAACACAAACCTTGATGGTAATGCTTATGACTTTAAACAAACTGCTAGTGGGCTTCAGCAGGCTTTTAACAAGCTTCAAGTAGCTCTAAACCTTGCTAAAGCCTGCTAGTTTTGGATTGTTAAATTGTTTTATGATCTCTAGAAGTAAATCTTTTCATAGGTGGAATGCAGGAGCGACCTATGTTGAGCTTATGTAAACAGTTTTTACAGAATATAATTTTTTAGTTCTAGCCTTCTATTGTATTAATTTCTGATTAGGGAATGAATAGAAAAGAAAGAGCATTATTTTAGGTACAACTGTACAAGTACAGCATATGTATTATTATTCAGTTCAAATGACTGATAAAAAAATGAAATAAGATTAAAATGACATTGTGTCACATATAACTGCTCTGTACTAGTTCCACTCGATAATGAGCTCAATCATAGAGTACGGCTCTCTTTTTTTTTCTGTGAAGTACTGTACATTTGCGTTGCAGTGGACAGACTGCTGGAGAGCTTGTACCTATAGTTAGAAGTGCTGGGGCACAGAGTCTGCATTGGATCAGTAGTTCAACACTTCTACTTTGTTTTTCACATTATTATTTTATATTTGTTTTACATCATTTATCAGGTAATCAATTGATGTTTGCTATAAAACACATGTACTTTATATTTATACAAGCTGTGACAGCAGGAAGGTAAAGTCACCTGGTTGCATCCAGGGGGGTAGATATATTTCGCCCAGATTCAGGCTTTACGCCGACTTATACAACTAGGTGGAGAGTTGTATAAGCCCAGCTGAGGCTAGTGGGCTCATGGATGACTCATACCTCTAGGGAGAGTGTGGGGCGTCGTGCAGACAGGGAGTTGATGAGACCAGCTGAAGCTTGTCAGCTCATTTAGGCCTCTATAAGAACTCCCAGATTCATTAGGTGTTTGCTCATGCCTGGAACCAGACCTGTGTGGACTGTCTAGGGAGAGTGAACCCCTGTGCGGTGAGACAAAGCCTGTGTGGCTATTTGCTTGGACATTTAAAACCAGGGACTTAGGGACTAGGACAGCACTAGGCTGATCCCAGTTGTTAGTTAGGAAACCTGTATGTTTAGTCAGAGGTCAAGTTGACCAGGATTTATTTTATTTATGTTTCTTTTGCTTTGCTGTGTTTTGTCACTGTAAATAGAAAATAAACCGCACCTTTTTGATTTTGAAAACCACAACCTCCGTTTGCTGGGCCTGTTTTTGTGTGGGGAGCCCATCCCGGGGGTCACACACACCCGCTGCCGAGCTAACCCCCTCACAGTTGGTGGAGAACCAGTGGCAGTTTTTTTTAAGCCAGCATGGAGGAGATACTGAAACAGCTGGCTCTAGCAAATGCCAATCAACAGCAGACAAATGCAGGTTTGCAAAGGAGCCTTGCAGCCCAGCAGCAAGCTCATCAACAGAGCCTTGCAGCCCAGCAGCAAGCTCACCAACAGAGTCTGGAAGCTCAGCAACAAGCCCAGCAGCAATCTGAGGCCCGCTTCATAGACCTGTTACAGAAGCAAGAGCAGAGACTACAACAAATGGAAGCAGTAATGCAGCAACGTCCGCAGACCAGTGAGGAAAGCCGTCCCACTAATACCGCGTCCTTTGGGGTGAGTCGTTTATTGACAAAAATGACTGGAGAGGATGATCCAGAGGTATTTTTGACCACATTTGAAAGGACCGCTGAAAGAGAAAAGTGGCCTGAGGAGCAGTGGGCTGGACTGGTGGCTCCTCTGTTAACTGGTGAATCGCAGAAAGCTTACTATGACCTAGAGCCTAACCAAGCAAAAGACTATGTGATGCTAAAAGCTGAAATTTTGGCAAGGCTGGGTGTCACCCAGGCTGTCCGGGCTCAGCGTGTGCATAACTGGACTTTCCAGCTTGGAAAACCCCCCAGGTCTCAAATGTATGATCTCATTCACCTGAGCAGAAAGTGGCTACAGCCAGAGACTTTGTCCGCACCAAAGATTGTGGAACGTGTTGTAATGGATCGGTTTTTGAGAGCTCTTCCTACTGCCATCCAAAAGTGGGTAAGCCATGGAGACCCAGAGACGGCCGATGGTCTTGTGGATCGTGTGGAGAAATACTTGGCTACAGAGAACCTGACGGCCTCTTCCAGAGACACTCGGACTTTCCACCCTAAGACCAGACCATCCCCAGGGGCGGATAAGAGGATTCCAAGGGGTGAGGGTGGAGAGAGTGAGAGGGTGGGAGCTCTACCCCAAGTTTGGCGAGAACAGCCTGGGAAATCAGCGGCTCAAGAGGCCGCAAGAAGGATCGTTTGCTACCGCTGCCGGCAAGCGGGACATATTGCAGCCAATTGCCCGGTTGTGGAGGAACCCATGCAGTGTGACTTTCTGACGGGCAGACGTCAGTCGCTGTGTGCGACAGTCGCATGCACTGCCATTCGAGGAACTGAGAAACATTTATGCAAAATGTGTGTTAATGGTAGAAATGTTGTGGTATTGCTGGATTCAGGTAGCCTTGTGACCCTGATAAAGGCTGAGTTAGTTAAAACAGAGGTCTTTGGGAATAGCAAGGTAGCTGTTATTTGTGTGCATGGGGACACCCGAGAGTATCCAGTGACTACAGTGTGTTTCGAGACCCCCAAAGGTACCCTCTCTCATCCAGTGGGCTTAGTATCTCAGTTACCGCATGACGCCATTGTGGGAAGGGATTTTCCGAAGTTCTGGGAACTGTGGGATGATCCTGAGCCCCCCACTGGTGCCCCTATGTACCAGGAATGTGATAGCCAGAACTCCCCTGAGAGTGGTGAGGACTCTCCGGAATTTCCCTTATCAGTATTGGCAGGGGAGACTCAAGAAACTGGAGAGGAGCCCACCTCCTCAGACAAAAACCTACCGTCTGTGGAGTTTTCTGATCTTGAGGTTCACAGGGAAAACTTTGCCACAGAACAGTTGAAAGACCCCGCCCTAATAAAGGCACGGGAAAACGTAGTGAAAATAGATGGCGAGTTAGTGAACCCAGATAATACCTGCACTTACCCATACTTCAGCGTAGAGAAGGACCTACTGTATCGGGTGGCAAAAAGGGCAGAAGAAACCGTTGAGCAGCTTGTGGTGCCCAAACCTTACAGGAAGTTGGTGTTGGAGTTGGCCCATGGGCACATTCTTGGAGGTCATCTGGGGACAGAGAAAACCCGAGAGAGGGTATTACAGAGATTCTATTGGCCGGGGGTGATGAAGGACATAGAAAATTATTGTTCCTCCTGCCCTGTGTGTCAGAGGTCGGCCCCGATGCCACATTTCCGTAGCCCGCTGGTCCCTCTACCCATCATTGAGGTCCCGTTTGAGAGGATCGCCATGGATTTGGTAGGGCCTATAATCAAGTCCGCTAGGGGGCACCAGTACATATTAGTTATAATGGACTATGCCACCCGTTATCCAGAAGCGATCCCTCTCCGAAATACCTCGGCCAAAACCATAGCCAAAGAGCTATCTCTTGTGTTTAGCCGGGTGGGTATTTGTAAAGAACTGCTTACGGACCAAGGTACACCCTTTATGTCCCGGGTTATGAAGGAGCTGTGTAAATTGTTCAAGTGACGCAATTACGTACATCTGTGTATCACCCCCAAACCGATGGGCTGGTTGAAAGATTCAACAAAACCCTAAAACAAATGTTGAAGAAAGTGCTGGATAGAGATGGAAAGGATTGGGACTGTCTACTTCCTTATCTGATGTTTGCTATTAGGGAGGTGCCCCAATCCTCTACGGGATTCTCCCCCTTTGAGTTACTGTATGGGAGACACCCAAGAGGGCTGTTGGATATTGCCAAGGAAACTTGGGAAAGTGAGAGTTCTCCCCACAGGAGTGTGATTGAGCATGTCGCCCTGATGCAAGACCGAATTGCACAGGTAATGCCCATCGTGAAGGAACATTTGGCCCAAGCGCAGTTAGCACAGCAGAGAGTGTACAACCGTGGAGCCAAGACCCGTACCTTTTCCCCGGGGGATAGGATACTGGTACTTGTCCCTACGGTTGAAAGTAAATTCCTTGCCAAATGGCAAGGCCCCTATGAGATAATGGAAAAAGTGAGCGAAGTGAATTACAAGGTCAGACAACTAGGAAGGCGAAAGCCCGAACAGATCTATCACGTTAATCTGTTGAAAGCCTGGAGGGATAGAGAGTCCCTAGTCGCAGACACTTGGTCACCAGCTCAAACTGGTTGCGTGATTCCTGAGGTTGGAATAGCAGCCACCTTGTCACAACCCCAACAACAGGAGGTTAAGGAGTTTGTGCTTCGCAACAAGGAGGTATTCTCTGAGCTGCCGGGACAAACATCTGGGGTAGAGCATGACATCATTACCCCGCCCGGTGAAAGGGTGAAGTTAAAACCCTATCGGATCCCAGAGGCCCGACGGGAGGCAATACGGGAGGAAGTACAGAAAATGCTGAACTTAGGGGTGATAGAGGAGTCCCAAAGTGATTGGTCTAGTCCCATTGTGTTGGTGCCTAAACCGGATGGGAGCTGGCGATTTTGTAACGATTTTCGTCAGTTGAACAAAGTTACAAAATTTGACACCTACCCCATGCCACGTATAGATGAGTTGATCGACCGGCTGGGAACAGCCCGATACATGACGACTCTTGACCTCACAAAAGGGTATTGGCAAATCCCCCTGGCCAAGTCGGCCAAAGAGAAAACCGCATTTGTAACCCCAGACGGGGCGTTCCAATATAAAAGAATGCCGTTCGGGTTACAGAATGCGCCGGCCACATTCCAGCGGAAAATGGACCAGATGCTGAGGCCCCATCGGAAGTATGCTGCGGCTTACCTGGATGACGTAATTGTCCATAGCACAGATTGGGCCTCACATCTGCCAAAAGTGCAAGCAGTCCTGGACTCTGTTCGGGAAGCGGGGTTTACGGCTAACCCCAAGAAGTGTACCATTGGGCAGGAGGAGGCCAAATATCTTGGGTACACCATTGGGAGGGGAGTAATAAAACCCCAACTCAACAAAGTCGAGGCCATCCAGAGTTGGCCACGTCCCAACAGCAAGAAGCAGGTACAAGCCTTTCTGGGAATCGCTGGGTATTATCGGCGATTCATTCCCCACTTTGCTTCTAAGGCTGTGCCCCTAACCAACCTGACGAAGGGGAAAGGGTCGGTCATGATTAAATGGACCCCCGAGGCTGAGGCAGCATTCCAATTCTTGAAACAAGCCTTATGTAGCCAGCCAGTGTTGTACTCACCCGACTTCTCTAAAGACTTTGTCGTACAAAGTGATGCGTCAGATGTGGGGTTAGGAGCAGTATTGTCCCAGGTCTGGAACGGGGAAGAGCACCCAGTCATTTACCTCAGCAGGAAGTTGAAGTCCCATGAGGTAAATTACGCCACCGTTGAAAAGGAGTGTTTAGCGGTGAAGTGGGCTCTAGATTCCCTTCGGTACTACCTGCTAGGTAGGCACTTTGACATGGTTACGGATCACGCTCCGTTAAAGTGGATGGCTCAAAACAAGGAAACAAATAGAAGAGTGAATAGGTGGTTCCTGGCCCTCCAGGAATTCAACTTCACAGTAAAGCATCGCCCTGGCGTTCAAATGGGGAATGTGGATGCTTTGTCTCGAGTACATGAATGCCTGATTGCTGGTGTTCCAACCCCGAGGTTAAAACAAGAGGGGGGGGGGTATGTGACAGCAGGAAGGTAAAGTCACCTGGTTGCATCCAGGGGGGTAGATATATTTCGCCCAGATTCAGGCTTTACGCCGACTTATACAACTAGGTGGAGAGTTGTATAAGCCCAGCTGAGGCTAGTGGGCTCATGGATGACTCATACCTCTAGGGAGAGTGTGGGGCGTCGTGCAGACAGGGAGTTGATGAGACCAGCTGAAGCTTGTCAGCTCATTTAGGCCTCTATAAGAACTCCCAGATTCATTAGGTGTTTGCTTATGCCTGGAACCAGACCTGTGTGGACTGTCTAGGGAGAGTGAACCCCTGTGCGGTGAGACAAAGCCTGTGTGGCTATTTGCTTGGACATTTAAAACCAGGGACTTAGGGACTAGGACAGCACTAGGCTGATCCCAGTTGTTAGTTAGGAAACCTGTATGTTTAGTCAGAGGTCAAGTTGACCAGGATTTATTTTATTTATGTTTCTTTTGCTTTGCTGTGTTTTGTCACTGTAAATAGAAAATAAACCGCACCTTTTTGATTTTGAAAACCACAACCTCCGTTTGCTGGGCCTGTTTTTGTGTGGGGAGCCCATCCCGGGGGTCACACACACCCGCTGCCGAGCTAACCCCCTCACAAAGCAAAGAAGTACTTTTCATCTTTAAATGTTTCTCACATGTAAAGAGGTTTCTGAAGAGTCCTAAGCTGGCCATACATGGATCGATATTCAGCTGGTTCTACAGGAACCGCTCAAATTTAGTTCCATATAGTGACAGTTAGCACTCTCATTAAAATCTGGGTTCATCATTCACAAAATAACACAAACAAACATGCACAGAAATTGTTAAACAGGGATATTTGGTAAGATAACCAAGGTAAGATGCTTGATTGCACATGTTAACTTCCTAGACACCACAGTATCCATCAGTGATGACAAGCTGCACAACTCAATATACAGGAAACTCACTGAGTGCATCTCCATAGTTCCAGCTTACAACCCAACACACCAAACATTGCCAGGCCATCAGATATCACCAAATATTCTCTGATCCAAAAGACAGAAATAAACTGAATACTAGCAGACTCCTTCCAAAAGAAAGGTTACAAGCAGTGTTAATTTTGCAGACAAAAAATATTTTCGTCATAGTTTTCATCAGCTGCATGTCCTCAGTGACAAAAACTAAATAAAAATACAATTAGAATTAAGTCAATTAATGAAAACTACAATGAAAATCAATTCCAATTTTCATTTAGTCAACTAAAATCTCCAGTGCATTTTGGTCGAATAAAATCTCATGGGTTTAGTTAAATTGTAATACATGTTTTAAGCATTGTTCTAGAATTTCCAAACTCGTTAAATTCTCTTAGAGTAAAAATCCAATAAGATGTTATTATTTATGGTATTAAAGCGGAGGTGCCGCGGAAAAAAAATATTAAAAGCCAGCAGCTGCAAATACAGCAGCTGCTGACTTTTAATATATGGACACTTACCTGTCCTGGAGTCCAGTGACGTCCGCAGCAGAGGACAAGCAATCGCTCGACACTCTGCTGCCGCACCGCCATCCTCGGTGAGGGAACCAGGAAGTGAAGCCTTGCGGCTTCATGCCCGGTTCCCTACGGCGCATGCGCGAGTCGCGCTGCGCCGTTCTGAATGGTCCCCTGTGTTCTGGGAGCCTAGTGTCTCCCAGAACACAACGGGGAATCTGCGGGAAGTGACGTGCTTCCCGCAGATTTCCCGAAGAGTGGACTCCCGGAAGTGGGTGCAAATACCTGTCTTAGACAGGTATCTGCACCCCCCTCCCCCCTGAAAGGTGTCAATTGTGACACCGGAGGGGGGGAGGGTTCCGATCAGCGGAAGTTCCACTTTAGGGTGGAGCTCCGCTTTAAGGTTTGAATATGCACTACAGACACTGATTAGCCATTGTGATATATACCGTATTTATAAATAAAACAAACAAAAAAATTATAAACAGACAAAAAATTAATAAACAAAGAAAAATGTTGCTTTTTGACAAACAGAAGTGCAAGTTTAGAATATATATTTAAGAAAAGAAAATTCTATTGGCTGTAATGCCAAGCTGCAAGTGGGGATGGGGAAGTAAATGGGAGTGAGGGAGTGCACATGGCAGAGAACTGGATGGTCTGGTGAGAGTGTTAAGTGCTAAACAATTCTACTTTGCTGGGAGGGCATTCCACATCCCACCCAGACAGCCACAAATCCGATGGAGGAGTTACTCTTATGTGGCTTGCAGGGTATTGTTCTAGAACTCCCAGGCAGCAGGCAAACAGGGGGAGCCTGTGTCTCTCAGCCAGTACAGCTTGCCAGTAGAGTCAGGGGGCTGGGGCTTTAACAGACAAGGGGAACTCAGAGGAAAGCAGAAGTTCAGGTCGGTACTGGATATTTTAGTCAACTAATATATACTGGAGATTTTAGTCTACTAAAATACGACTAAAACTAAAAAAAATCAGATGACTAAAACATGACTAAAACTAAAATGGCATTTTAGTCAAAAGACTATGACTAATACTAAATCTAAATTTGATGTCAAAATTAACAGTGGGTACAAGAACAAAACCATTAATACAAGCTTAAACACAACCTTGAGAACCCAAAGATAAAATCTTCTCAGATACAAAGAGGAACAAATAACCATGTACCTCTAGTAACCACATACAATACAGCACTAGAAGAGATAATTAAGATAATTAAAGAGCTGTGACCCATCATAGCAGAGGATAAAATACTGAAATAAATATTCCAACAACCCTCCGGGCTGGCTTTCAGGCAACCACCCAACCTCAGACATAAACTAATCAGCAGGAAACTTCATTCTGATTATGAGGTTGCCAATAACCAAGCCTTGTAACAACAACACAAAAAATGCAGCAAACTGTACAGCCAAATCAATCCACTAAAAAGTATCACACACACACAAAAGGGACAATTCACTATTACATTATCATACAGCTGTACCTCCAGTATTGTGGTGTACCTCATCCAAATGCAGCCAATGATCTTATGTCAGTGAAACAGGACAGAAATTGCAAAAAGAATGAATTTACACAGACACACTATTAAAGAACACAAGGAAGATGATTTCTGCACACCTGTGGGATATCATTTTTTGCAACCACACCACACCATGGAAGACATGAATGTTTTAGTTCTTAAAGGGAACTTCAAAAGTACTCAAGAAAGGAAAACTCTTGAACTAAGAATAATAATTATATTTGACACAAAGGATAGTACACTAAAGATGGACCCCAGTTTTCTAAATCATTATCCTACAGTTTTATGACCACTCTGTCCTCTGTCACTCTTTATCTGCTTCCAGCCCATAGCCCCCTCCTTTTGTTATCTTGCTAATAATCCAAGTAAATTTACCATTGCTGTCTATGTTTGTTTGTGTTTTTTTTTTTAACTGCAAATAAAAAATCATCACAGACAGTACACTTGTTTTTTGCAAGTGCACTAATATGGCTACAATCACCTCAAGCAAAATCTCAGCAAAAGCTTTGTAAAAATTTTATGTACACACCACTAGAACTTCAATCAAGGCTTCCTCATTGTCTGTAAGGAGATACCTTCTGCTGTACTCTCTCTTTAGCAAATACATAATGCTTTTTGAATATTTTATCATGAATCAAGTGTTTATTTGTATAACAAAAACTGTGTATATAAAATAAAAATAAAATAGACATAAAAACCATTACAGTGTCTCTTTAATGTTATGGTGATGAGGCTGAGAAGACCTCCACTGTAGATAATTTATAAAGAATGTTTTAAAACAGGATGTAATTCCATATTTACCACAAACTCAACCTATTCCATAGAAAGTTCATTCTTCATATAATGAATATTGTATGGAGACATTCAAATCATTTCGTTATGCCTCTGTGACCTGTTGTGCATCTATAACTCCAGGCTAACGAGTATTGGGAGCGAGTGAAGACGTTTTGTTCCATACTATACTCCCACTGACTTCCTCTAGGCAATTCTAGCTGAACATGAAGTCACAGACTCATAGACATCATTTTTATTAGATATCTCTCAACATGCCATATGAACCTATTAATGCTAAAACATATCAGCAGATGAAGGTCTTCCCATAATTAAATAAATCACAGATGATTGGATTTATGCTGGTATCTTTGCTGATAAAGACAATCTGGATTATTCTCAATTACGGGGTGGATATATAATACAAATTTACTGAAAAACATGTAACATGTAATGTTATAGAAAATGATATATTGATTATCACTGAGAATAAAAAAAATGACCAATATTATCACCATCATATTGCTGATAACAATCATTTAAGTGTATTGTTCATGCCATTCTAATTTTGTTTCTCTCGGTGTCCCTGCTGTGGATAATTGCTTTCCACAATTCCTCTGATGACCATAGTCACTAGGATGTGTGGTGGAAAATCCAAAGTTTTTTGGTTGTCATCGAAACAGGAAGTGAAAGGAAATGTTCCAGTGGGAACCCTTATTTTGGGTGGCAAATGCCTATAAGGGGATTTCACCTCCATTTTGGGAACTTTTGTCTCATTTCCTGTTAGGTCCCTGGGTATGTAATAATATAATAAAACATGTCACAGCAAACATCTAAAACATTAAAGTTGCATTTTTTTTTTTTAAGGCAAACTTTGAAAGAATTTCTATTTCTTTCTATCCACTCCTGAGATATACACAGCCCTGACAGGCAGCACACCCAGGTTGGTGATTTTACTTTTTTCTTACTGCAGTTAAAGCGGTAATAAACCAAAAAACTAAAATGTAATTTATTGCAGCTTACTAACCCTTAAAGGCTAAGTTCACTTTTAAGGAGAAATAAAAAATGCACATATTTTTGCAGTAAAAAATTGGAATTTATTATTTTTGTTACATAAGATCCTGCATAGCGCCGACACAGTGGGTTGTGAGTGCAATGTCGGGTTCCTGCACACTCTCCTTCCAGCTTTCTGCCTGTATTTTCATACAGGCTTTCGGTTAGAAAGCTGAGGAAGTATTGATGGACTATGAGTGCGCTGGTCTGTGCACTTATAGTCCATTGAGAACTTCAGGCTGTCTGGACTTGTAGTTTATGCATTCACAGATCCTGGGCAAAGCCTTGCACAGCTGTGCCATTTTAAAATTTGGCAGCAGCTAAAGGGGAGAGAAATCCCTACAAGCTGCCACGGGGGAATGCTCAAGGGTTGAGGAGGGTGCTGGGTAACGTCACGTGTAACATACGGGTAATATTATGGGTAACATTTAATATACTGTAAGGTGTAGCATACAGTAATAATTCCAGCCCAATTTTCAGCTCTCAGCGCTGTCACGTTTTGAATGACAATTATGCGGTCATGAAACAAAGTACCCATATGAAATTTGTATTATTTTTTTGCGCAGCCATTTCACATAAACCCCTCATAAGGCAACATTTGAGACAGATATAAATTTTGGTGGTATTTAATCACCACTGGGTTGTTTTTTTTTTTGCTAAACAAACAAAGTTTGAAAAAAAATGGTTCTGGTAGAAAATGTTGCAAACTATTTTTTTACCATTGCTGATGTTTACTGATGAGGCTGCACTGAAGGGCACTGATATGCTGCATTGATGGACACTGATGAGGTGGCACTAATGGGCACTGATGATGTAGCACTGATGGGCACTGATGAGGCGGCACTGATAGACACTGATGAGGAGTCGCTGATGAGGCTGTACTGATAGGCTGCACTGGAGAGCACTGACAGATGGCACTGATGGGCACTGATAGGCAGCACTGCTGGGCACTGATAGGCAGCACTTATGGGAACTGATAGGCAGCATTGATGGGTGTTGATTGGCACTGTTCCCTTATTATCAGTGTAAATGTCCCCTGTCACGTTTGATGGCTACCGGCTCTCTTCTCTTCACGCTGTGACAGCTCGTGAGGAAAAGGATGCTGATAACCAGCAAGTTTGTTTATATGTGCTCAGCTGTGATTGGACACAGCTGATCACATGATAAAGAGCCGCTGTGAATGGCCCTTTAACCAATCTGTAATCAGCTGTGTCTAAAGGACACAGCAATCACAGAGCACGCCAGATGCGCACCCCAGCAGATGCACAGGTGTGTTGTTCTGGGAGGATATCCATGGACACCCTCCCAGAACTGGACAACTGTGCTGTAGCCATCTTTGAGCAATAGCACGGTCAAGAAGTAATTAACCACTTCCCATCTGCCATATAGCAATATGATGTTCGCAAAGTGGTTGTGTTATCCTGATCGCGCGTCATATGACGTGATCATGATAGCAAGCAGACAGTCTGACACACCGCATCTCCAATCTGGGTAAAGAGTCTCTGACAAAGGCTCTTTACCACGTGATCAGCTGTGTCCAATCACAGCTGATCAGGGTGTAAACAGGAAAAGCCGTGCATCGGCTTTTCCTCACTCGCGTCTGACAGACAGAGCCGATCACCGGTTTTCCTGACAGGGGGTCTGCCCACCCAAGACCACCAGGGATACCACCAGGATGTCACCCATGGCCACCAGGGATGGCAATCAGTGCACACAAAAAATGGCAATCAATGCCCACATATGATGCCAATCAGTGTCCATCAGTAATGCCTGCCAGTGCATCCTTATCAGTGATGCCCATCAATGCCATCTATCAGTGTCCATCAGTGCCACCCATCAGTGTTCATCAGTGTCACCTATCAGTGCCCATCCATGCCCATAAGTGCCACCTATCAGTGCCACCTATCAGTGCCCATCCATGCCCATATGTGCCACCTATCGGTGCCCATCAGTGCCCATCAGTGTCACCCATAAGTACCCATCAGTGCAGCATTTCAGTGCCCATCAGTGCCACCTATGAGTGCCCATCAGTGCCGCCTATTAATGCCCATCAGTTCTGCATATCAGTGCCACCTATCAGTGCCCATCAGTGCCACCTATCAGTGCCTATCAGTGCTGCATATTAGTGCACATCATCAGTGCCCATACGTGCTACCTCATCAGTGCCACCTCATTGGTGCCACCTCATCAGTGCCACCTTACCAGTTCCCGTCAGTGCCTCCTCCTTACTGCCCATCAATGAAGAAGAAAACATATTTATTTATAAAATGTTATTACAGAATCAAAGAAATATATATATTTTTTTAACTTCCAGTCTTTTTTTTTATTTGTTTATCAAAAAATAAAAAACCCAGAGGTTTAGATTAAATACCACCAAATGAAAGCTCTATTTGTGGGAACAAAATTATATACATTTTGTTTTGGTACAGTGTTGCATGACCGTGCAATTGTCATTTAAAAAGCGACAGTGCTGAAAGCTTAAATTTGGCCTGGGCAGGAAGGGGGGAAGTGCCCTGTATTGAAGTGGTTGAATATGATGGTTGCATTTATTTTCTTTGTTAGGCTTTGTTTCCTTTATTTTCACCTGGTGACCCAACCAGTAACACACTTCCTGTTTTAGGGGGGCAACTCTATCAATGAAGGAGCACGGTAGTAACAGCACTGTCTGGAGAGGGTAATGGAAGATGAAATAGTAGATGTAGATGGACTTCACATAAGTGAATAACACATTAAAGCCTAATTTCAGCATACACTTTTTCTTTTTGTTACATAAACATTTTTTTTACTTTATGGATAAAGGTTTTATTTCAATGGATAAAAGCAGACCATTATAAGCACCCCTGACAGTGTTAAGTGGTTTGTATGAACCCTTTAAACACTTTTGAGCCACAGCTTAAATAATAAAAGAAAGCTGAAAAATAACAGCAGGATCAACTGATTTAAAAGAAAAAACTACAGAGGGGACATTGACTGCTTTGTTAACGCTAGTGAAGGACTACAAATATGTAATTTTTTATTTTAAGCATTATAGCTTGGTCACTTTCCTGCCTGTGACTGTATAGTGAAAGATACGAGGCAGACTGATAAGGTCATCCCTCTGCACAGGGACACAATGGACACCCAGAAAGAGCACAACAACAGCTGGAGGCATCTTTGTGCCTTAAAGTTGATGTAAACCCACTCTCATCCTTTCTAAACTACTGCCATAGTGCTGACCTATAAGGATATAGATGCCTCCTGCATGTATCCTCATCTGTCAAATTTCTCCCCTCTGTCTGTTATAAGAACTGAAAACTGCAGATTCTGTGGGTGGATCTGTTGTCTGGAGCTTGGTGGGTGGAGTCGTGATGTCAGTAGACTCCCCGCCCACCTCTACACTCCCCTTGTCAACATGCATTTTATCCTGTGTATTCCTTCTGCTATGATCACTAACATCCAGTCAAAATCCAAAAAAGTAACCACATGACTTCAGAAAAGGAGTGGGGGTGGGAATAATAAAATAATGCCTAAAGCTAGTGCACAAGATATGTAAATAACCTGCTACTCAAAGCAAGGGAGCAGAACGGACAAAGGTCTTTCTCTGTTTGTCCGTTTTATCTCACTGAACAATAAAAGAGGATTGCTCAGAGCTGGATTAACTCTTTGGCAAGACCTAGCACAAATGATAGGAAACATTATAAACTACATTGTGACAGCAAAAATAAAATAAAAATTCGGGTTTACATCCACTTTAAAGGAGGAGTGCATTCCCTCCAAGAAAACCTGCTATTAATTCATCCACTGCTATATACTGTATGCTCCAACTTGGAGACTCTTAAAAATATAGAGTTGGGACCAGAGTACACCATACTTAGAAGCCTTGACATGGGCACTGCGACTTCCACACATATTTTCAAATGGGTGCAATATAAACCATCTGTTTTTAATGTTCATTGTTAGATTTGGTTTCTTTGCAGGCTAGCTGGTAAGTGTGCTGGGAAATTGTTTGATTGTTTGTAAAGTACACAGTGGAGGACACAGGCACCAAATTAAACTAGAAGTGTCAGATGCTGAAGATTCTGCTGGAGGCACAGTGAGGGCTCACTGCCTGCCAGGGAAGTCAGTTCTGAGGGCCCAAATACATTAGGGTTTTTAACACGTTTAACACATTTAACCACTTAAAGACCCCTCACTGTATATATACGTCGGTAGAATGGCTCGTACAGGCACAATCACGTACCTGTACGTGGCCCTTTAACTGCCGACGTCGGGGTCGCGCGCTCACCTCGCAACCCCCCTGCCTTCCCGTGAGTGGGACCGCGGGTCCCGTGGACTCGATCGCCGCGGGGATCCCCGCGATCGTCTCACGGAGGCTCGGAGCGGGGAGATGTCAGTGTAAACACAACATCTCCCCGCTCCTCTACTGACAATGTCAGCGATCTCCGCTCTGTGTAATCAGAGCGGAGGTCGGTGACATGTCAGTTGTAGCCACGCCCCCACACAGTATTAAACACGCCCCTAGGCACACTTAACGCCTCCAGTGCCCCTAGTGGTTAACCCCTTCACTGCCAGTGTCATTTTCACAGTAATCAGTGCATTTTTATTGCACTGATCGCTGTGAAAATGACAATGGTCCCAAAAATGTGTCAAAAGTGTCCGATGTGTCCGCCATAATGTCGCAGTCATGAAAAAAAATCGCTGATTGCCGCCATTACTAGTAAAAAAAAAAATAATTAATAAAAATGCCTTAAAACTATACCCTATTTTGTAAACGCTATAATTTTTGTGCAAACCAATCAATAAACGGCGATTGCAATTTTTTTTACCAAAAATATGTAGAAGAATACGTATCGCCCTAAACTGAGGAAAAAAAATGTTTTTTTTTTATATATTTTTGGGAGATATTTATTATAGCAAAAAGTAAAAAATACCGTATTTATCGGAGTATAACACGCAGCCTAACTTTAAGAAGGAAGTTTCAGGAAAAAAACTTTCCACAGCCCCCTGCGTATAACACACAGGCAAAGTTTACCCTCTATTTTCAGGGTAAAAAAGTGAGTGTTATACGCCAATAAATACAGTATGTCATTTTTTTCAAAATTTTCTCTCTATTTTTGTTTATAGAGCAAAAAATAAAAACGGCAGAGGTGATCAAATACCACCAAAAGAAAGCTCTATTTGTGGGGAAAAAAGGACGCCAATTTTGTTTGGAAGCCACGTCGCACGACCGCGCAATTGTCAGTTAAAGCGACGCAGTGCCGAATCGCAAAAAGGGGCCTGGTCATAATGGCCCGTATTGGTCCGGGGCTTAAGTGGTTAATGTGTATCTGATGGTGCTTGTTCCAATAAGGCAGTGCACATTGCAATAAGGCAATCCATTAATTTGCATAATGTGTTGCTACATGTTACAGCAACAGAATAGTGTGAATCCAGCTATAGGGTCTTCTTTTGCAGACTGCTGTTTCACTTTTTATTTAAGTCCCTTTAAAAATAAATAATACAATGAAAACCAAAAATATATGTGTTCACTTAAAGCACATTATTGTTTCCCTTTAAGATCACAATTCGTTTTCAATGCAGCCATTGGAAGCTAATAAAAAATGTATTAAAATCTTTATTTAGAACTTTTTGACTGGATTCCTTTTTTTCTTTGCTTGCAGTATAATTAAGTGCACGCAGCGTATGAATGTGGTAGGAATGTTTCAGCATGAAGGGAAAGGACCTAACTTTAAGTCATGCGTGGTAACTGAACTTCAGTCAAATGAGAATATTTAACACTGGAAAAGAAAACCCTACTGGCAAAACAGCAGTTTTATGTACCAAGCTGGCGTGACATATGTCACAGTCAATTTAATGTTAATGCTACACAATTACACTTTGAGAACTTATTAGTGACAGCATTATCCACTAGTGTCACTTTGGAAAGGCACTAAATTTATATTGTTATTAATTGCATGATTCTGGCCTTGGCAGAAACAATTACTAGTTTTGAAACTGCAATAAGATTAGACAACTACTTCAGACACTATCTAGATGACATTAAAAACATCCTATTTGCAGTTTAAACTAAAAATTTGCTTCATGGTATTCATAAACTTTTTTTTTTTAAGTCAGCAGCTACAAACACTGTAGCTGCTAACTTTTAATAAGGACACTTACCTGTCCAGGAAGCCCACGATGTCGGTCCCCCGAGGCCGATCCATCCATCGGATTGTGTCCGGCGCCGCCATCCTAACTAAGGGAAACAGGCAGTGGAGCCTTGCGGCTTCACTGCCCATTTCCTACTGCACATGCGCGAGTCGTGCGGCGCTTTGTGAATGGTGCAGTTGCTCCAGGGCATAGTACATAAGGTAAAGCTTCACTTTACAAAGAATACCCAATCATGTGCAAGGAAAAAAAAAACAGCATTTTGGCTTGCACACGATTGGATGATGGAAGCCAGCAGAGCTTCTGGAGCAACTGCTCTTGCAGAGGACAATTGTACTTTTGAAAATTGCACAGTCTGTTTGTCTCTAGTAAATCAACCCCTAAAGGTCCATACACACTGGGCTTAAAAAACACTGTCTCTACAGGAGTTTTGTGTTTTGCCTGTGGAAGCAGCTCAATTTTATCTTATGTGTCCATTCACATTAAGACATTTAGAGGCATATTTTAAGCTGAGTGTTTAGAGGCAGAAAAATAAAAAAAAAACCTTCTGGATTACATTTTTGAGAGGAGTTTTCTGGCAGAGAAAAATTCTGTTCTGTTATCCACACCGGACGTCTATTGCCTGGGGGGGTGCGCATCGCGGGGATCGGTGGAGCGGTGTGTCAGTCTGACACACCGCTACACTGATTTTGGTAAAGAGCCTCCGGCGGAGGCTTTTTACCACGTGATCAGCCGTGTCCAATCACGGCTGATCACGATGTAAACAGGAAGAGCCGTTGATCGGCTCTTCCTCACTTGCGTCTGACAGACGCGAGTAGAGGAGAGCCGATCGGCGGCTCTCCTGACAGGGGGGGTTCACGCTGATTGTTTATCAGCGCAGCCCCCCCTCGGATACGCACACTAGACCACCAGGATGCCGCCCAGGACCACCAGGGAAGCCCCAAGCATGTGGATGGCCCCCATGGCCATCCACATGTAGTAAAACATAAAAAACATATGCCAATCAGTGCCCACAAATGGGCACTGACTGGCACCATCATGGCACAACCACAATATGTGGTGGCTGGCATTGCTGGGCATCAGTGTCATCAGTGCCACCTACTAGTGTCCATCAGTGCCACCTATCAGTGCCCATCCGTGCCCATCTGTGCCCATAAGTGCCCACCTATCAGTGCCCGTCCGTGCCACCTATCAGTGCCACCCATAAGTGCCCATCAGTGCCACCTATGAGTGCCCATCAGTGCCGCCTATGAGTGCCAATCAGTGCCGCCTATGAGTGCCAATCAGTGCCGCCTATGAGTGCCCATCAGTGCCGCATACCAGTGCCACATATCAGTGCCCATCAGTGCCGCCTATCAGTGCCGCCTATCAGTGCCCATCATCAGTGCCCATCAGTGCCACCTCATCAGTGCCACCTCATTGGTGCCACTTCATCGGTGCCCATCAGTGTCGCCTTATCAGTGCCCATCAGTGCTGCCTTATCAGTGGCCATCATTGAAGTAGAAAAGGTACTTATTTACAAAAAAAATTAACAGAAACAAAGAAAAACATAGTTTTTTTCAAAAATTTTGCTCTTTTTTTATTTGTTGTGCAAAAAAAAAAATTGCAGAGGCAATCAAATACCACCGAAAGAAAGCTCTATTTGTGGGAACAAAATTATAAAAAATTTGTTTGGGTACAGTGTAGCATGACCGTGCAATTGTCATTCAAATTGCGACAGCGCTGAAAGCTCAAAATTGGCTTGGGCAGGAAGGTGTATAAGTGCATGGTATTGAAGTGGTTAAACATGCCTAAACACGCTTAAATGATTGTACAAAATTGTTCTATATGAGCATTTTGTTTTTTTTCTCTGCCAAAAGAACTGGCATTTATAATAATGTATTTTTTTAATAATGTATTTTTCAAATGAAAAAATTCCTTCTTTGGGAAATTAATTCAGTGCACTTGCAAGGGTAAATGTTAATGCAAGCAAGTATCAGTGTTTACTCAAATACAGTACATCCATGTATAGCCATTTACTTGTATGACAAGCTTGTATGTGGCACCTGTGTCTCCCTGGGGGCAGGAAAATGTCCATGTGTATGAACCTTAATACCTAAATATACATGTTTATTAATCAGTGAACATTACAAACATTTACTGCAGGTCCATATTTTTGGTGCATGGGTTTTCAATGACAGTGATCGATTCGTCACCAACGAATGTGGGGTCAAAGTTACATTTCTGCTTTACACATACCACATATTACCAAAAGTATTGGGACACACATGAACTTTAATAGCATCCCAGTCTTCGTACATAGGGTTCAATATTGAGTTGGCCCACCCTTTGCAGCTATAACAGCTTTAACTCTTCTGGGAAGGCTGTCCAAAAGGTTTAGGAGTGTCTATGGAAATGTTTGACCATTCTTCCAGAGCGCATTCATCCATATCTTTATGGACCTTGCTTTGTGCACTGGTCCAAATCATTTGGTGGAGGGGGAATTATGGTGTGGGGTTGTGTTTCAGGAGTTGGGCTTGGCTCCTTAGTTCTTGTGAAGGGAACTGTCAGCATGCCAGGACATTTTGGACAATTTCATGCTCCCAACTTTGTGGGAACAGTTTGGGGATGGCCCCTTTCTGTTCCAACATGACTGTGCACCAGTGCACAAAGCAAGGTCCATAAAGACATGGATGCGTGAGTTTGGGGTAGAGGAACTTGACTGGTCTGGACAGAGTCCTGACCTCAACCTGATAGAACAGCTTTGTGATGAATTAGAGCAGAGACTACAAGCCAGGCCTTCTCGTCAACATCAGTGCCTGACCTCACAAATGCGCTTTTGGAAGAATAGTCAAACATTCCAGTACACTCCTAAACCTTGTGGACAGCCTTCCCAGAAGAGTTGAAGCTGTTATAGCTGCAAAGGTGGGCCAACCCAATATTGAACCCTACGGACTAAGACTGGGATGCCATTCATGTGCATGTAAAGGCAGACGTCTTAATGCCTTTGGTAATATAGTGTATGTTGCAAGATGTACAGTATCTCACAAAAGTGAGTACACCCGTCACATTTTTGTAAATAGTTTATTCTATCTTTTCATGTGACAACACTGAAGAAATTACACTTTTCTACAATGTAAAGTAGTGAGTGTACAGCTTGTGTAACAGTGTAAATTTGCTGTCCCCTTAAAATAACTCAACACACAGCCATAAATGTCTAAACCGCTGGCAACAAATTTGAGTACACCCCTAAGTGAAAATGTCCAAATTGGACCAAATTAGCCATTTTTCCTACCCGGTGTCATGTGGCTTGTTAGTGTTACAAGGTCTCAGGTGTGAATGGGGAGAAAGTGTGTTAAATTTGGTGTTATGGCTCTCACTCTCTCATACTGGACACTGGAAGTTCAACATGGCACCTCATGGCAAAGAACTCTCAGAGGATCTGAAAATAATAATTGTTGCTCTACAAAAAGATGCCCTAGGCTATAAGAAGATTGCCAAGACCCTGAAACTGGGCTGCAGAATGGTGGCAAAGACCATACAGCAGTTTAACAGGACAGTTTCAGGGTCTTGGCAATCTTCTTGTAGCCTACGCCATCTTTATGTAGAGCAACAGTTATTTTTTCCTTTTGTTAGATCTTCAGAGAGTTCTTTGACATGAGGTGCCATGTTGAAATTCCATACAGCGGTTTAACAGGACAGTTTCAACTCAGAACAGACCTCGCCATGGACAACCAAAGAAGTTGAGTGCACATGCTCAGCGTCATATTCAGAGGTTGTCTTTGGAAAATAGATGTATGAGTGCTGCCAGCATTGCTGCAGAGGTTGAAAGGGTGGGGGGTCAGCCTGTCAGTGCTCAGACCATACGCCGCACACTGCAACAAATTGGTCTGCAGGGCTGTCGTCCCAGAAGGAAGCCTCTTCTAAAGATGATGCACAAGAAAGCCTGTAAACAGTTTGCTGAAGACAAGCTGACTAAGGACATGGATTACTGGAACCACGTCCTATGGGCTGATGAGACCAAGATAAGCTTATTTGGTTAAGATGGTGTCAAGTGTGTGTGGCGACAACCAGCTGAGGACAAAGACAAGTATGTCTTGCCTACAGTCAAGCATGGTGGTGGGAGTGTCATGGTCTGGGGCTGCATGAGAGCTTGCGGCACTGGTGAGCTACAGTTCATTAAGGGAACCATGAATGTCAACATGTACTGTTACATACTGAAGCAGAGCATGATCCCCTCCCTTCGGAGACTGGGCCGCAGGGCAGTATTCCAACATGATAATGACCCCAAACACACCTCCAAGATGACCACTACCTTGCTTAAGAAGCTGAGGGTAAAGGTGATAGACTGGCCAAGCATGTCTCCAGACCTAAACCCTATTGAGCATCTGTGGGGCATCCTCAAATGGAAGGTGGAGGAGCGCAAGGTCTCTAACATCCAACAGCTTTGTGATGTCGCCATGGAGGAGTGGAAGAGGACTCCAGTGGAAACCTGTGAAGCTCTGGTGAACTCCATGCCCAAGAGGGTTGAGGCAGTGCTGGAAAATAATGGTGGCCACACAAAATATTGACACTTTGGGCCCAATTTGGACATTTTCACTTAGGGGTATACTCACTTTTCTTGCCAGCGGTTTAGACATTAATGGCTGTGTGTTGAGTTATTTTGAGGGGACAGCAAATTTACACTGTTATGAAAGCTGTACATTTACTACTTTACATTGTAGAAAAGTGTCATTTCTTCAGTGTTGTCACATTAAGAGATATACTAAAATATTTACAAAATGTGTCACTTTTGTGAGATACTGTATGTGTAGCCCAAAATCCTTTTTTTAGTCTTGGATAGAGTAAGTAAATCCTCTGTTAGGTTTTTCTAACTGTCTATGTACCTAACTGGTAGATACCCCTCTCTGTCATGTGAAGGAAAATCCAAAATATTAGACCCCGTCCACACTGACAACAGGCCGCATTAACGGTAAAGTGGTAAAGCTAGTTTTAGCAGCACTTTACTGTTGTTTTAGCAGCGCTTTTCGGCCACTAGCGGGGGGACTTTTATCCACCACTAGTGGCTGAAGAAAGGATTAATAGCGCCCGAAAAGCGCCATTGCCGAAGCACTTCGAAGGCGCTTTGGCAGCACTGCCCATTCATTTTCGATGCTGCTTGCAGGTCTTTTTCTAATGTCCTGCAAGTGCATCGCTCCAGTGTGAAAGCAGATAATCATGAAAAAGGACACTAGAACTCCATCTGCTGGCGTCATATGAAAATACAAAATATTCCTAGCAATATTTTATGTTTACATTTTTTCAAAATGTTGTTATTGTACAGTAGGTGCCGCCGACATTGTATATCCATTGCGATCCCATCGCGCAGATTCTCGGCGACAGGGTGCCGACATCTGGCGCTCGCTGCAATAGCGAGAAGGCAACACGACACTGTATTGAACGGGGATCCGACATAGATTCCCTCCAATACCAGGCACTGTGTTTGGTATGAATCCTGAGCGGGAACTCCACGCCAAATTTTTATTAAAAAACGGCGTGGGGGTCCCCCTCAAAATCCAAACCAGACCCTTATCCGAGCACGCAACCTGGCATGCCGCAGGAATAGAGGGGGGACGAGCGCCCCCCTCCCTCCTGAACCATACCAGGCTGCATACCCTGGTTTGGTGCTTTGGGGCAGGGGGCAACCTGCGCCCCCCCCACATCAAAGCACCCTGCCCCCATGTTGATGGGGACAAGGGTCTCTTCCCCACAACCCTGGCCGTTGGTTGTCGGGGTCTGCAGGCAGGGGGCTTATCAGAATCCAGGAGCCCCCTTTAATAAGGGGGCCCCCAGATCCCGGCCCCCCACCCTATGTGAATGAGTATGGGGTACATTCACCTGGTGGAAAAAAATGGCAATAAAAAAACACTACACGGGTTTTTAAAGTAATTTATTACACAGCTCCGGGGGTCTTCTTCCGACTTCAGGGGTCTTCTCCCGACTCGGGGGGTCTCTTACGACTTCGGGGGTCTTCTTCCTACTCCTCCGGGGGTCTCTTTCGACTTTAGGGGTCTTCTTCCGACTTCGGGGGTCTCTTCTTCTGCTCTCCGGTTCTTTCTGCCTTCTGCCAGGCGCCTTCGCTATCTTCTTCCAGCTCTTTTGCTAGCGGGGGACCGGTCTTCTTCGTCGCCTTCTTCCCTCTTCTCCTCTTTGATGTTCACTCGTCGCTTCCTCAAGCTGTAATGCTGGGTGTGCGGTCCGCAATGATTTATATAGGCCTCTCATGATGTCACAGTCACATGCTTCGGGTGGCCCCGGAGCATGTGACTGTGACGTCATGGGAGCATGTGACTGTGACGTCATGGGAGCATGTGGCCACCCGGAGCATGTGACTGTGACGTCATGAGAGGCCTATATAAATCGTTGTGGACCACGCACCCAGCATTACAGCGGGAGGAAGCGGCGAGTGAACATCGAGGAGGAGAAGAGGGAAGAAGGCGACAGAGAAGACCGGGCCCCCGCTAGCAAAAGAGCTGGAAGAAGATAGTGAAGGCGTCTGGCAGAAGGCAGAAAGAATCGGAGAGCAGAAGAAGAGACCCCCGAAGTCGGAAGAAGACCCCCGAAGTCGGAAGAGACCCTTGGAGTCGGAAGAAGATCCTCGAAGTCAGAAGAGACCCCCGGAGTCGGGAGAAGACCCCCAGAGTCAGAATAAGACCCCCAGAGCTGTGTAATAAATGACTTTAAAAACCTGTGTAGTGTTTTTTTATTGACATTTTTTTCCACCAGGTGAATGGGTAGGGGTACGATGTATCCCATACTCATTCACATAGGGTGGGGGGCTGGGATCTGGGGCCCCCTTTTTAAAGGGGGCTCCTGGATTCCGATAAGCCCCTCGCCCGCAAACCCCAACAACCAACGGCCAGGGTTGTCGGGAAGAGGCCCTTGTCCCCATCAACATGGGGGCAGGGTGCTTTGGGATGGGGGGCCGCAGGTCGCCCCCCTGCCCCAAAGCACCAAACCCCCCATGTTGAGGGCATGCAGCCTGGTACAGTTCAGGAGGGAGGGGACGCTCTCTCGTCCCCCCCTCTTTTCCTGCGGCCTGCCAGGTTGCGTGCTCGGATAAGGGTCTGGTTTGGACTTTGAGGGGGAATCCCCACGCTGTTTTTTTGGCTTAGGGGGTTCCCCTTAAAATCCATACCAGACCGAAGGGCCTGGTATGCTCCTGGAGGGGAACCCATACCGTTTTTTTTTTTTATTTAGCGTGGAGTTCCCGCTCAGGATTCATAATAAACACAGTGCCTGGTATTGGCAGGAATCCACGTCGGATCTTCGTCCACCGGCCTCAATGTCAGCAATGCGTGTCGCTCATTGCGAACGGAAAAACAACTTTTTTCCTTTCCCGATGAAGAGACAGCTTGGCGCTGGCTCTTGCGACGGGGCTCGTAGGGTGTCAATCTCGCCGCTAGAAGAGGCGAGATTGACACAAAATCGGCGGCACCTACTGTATGTTGTTATGATAAATAGATTGAAAGACGTATGTAAAAAACATCTACATATTGCCTTTATTTGTTATAAATCCCTTTTTGGCTGTATGTGTTTGGTGTGTACATTGATTATAAGTACATAGGCTGGTTGTAGGACTACACAATTGACTCTTAGTGGAGGTCAAAGGGTCTTACTTGGGTGAAAATAATAAATTCTTCATGAAGCTAACTCATGTTATATCACCAATGGTTTGGAACATCTTCCTCACTTCTTATTTCCATAATATAGATGCAAGTTCATAAAAGTGAACTGAGCAGTGGTGATGTTTGAAATTTCAGTGCAGCATTCTCAGATCACTACAGGGAGTTAAAAGCACACTAGATTTCTGCCAGGTCAACACACGTCTAACAAATATAACAAATCTCTTTCAATGGCATATTTACCAGACCAAAGGGGAGCTAAAAAGAGGAGCTCATTGTTACACTTTAGCTGTAAAGCTGGCCACACAAGCAAGGTGAATGGAGGAATCTTACCTGCTGTGTTATTGTATTTTGACAGCAGAGACTGCTCAGCTGATCAGCTGATACACTGATCAGATCTGCAGCAAATTGGCTGCAACAGTGATCAAACTAAGATTTGGCAAATAGCTCATTCGTCAGAAGTGAATCTTTATATCAACTTCTTATGACTGGGGAAGGCCATAGATACAGTATATTGAAATTCAGGCCGGTACCTGCTAAACTGGATGAGGTTAACACTTTAATGCATAAATTACTTAAATCTCTTTTGTTACTCAACCAACTCAAGCATTAAATCATAGATTCTGTTTCCTAATAAAACATGATCATGTTTGATTTTAGTTTTTTTCAAATCCGATTGGTAGAATTTCCATTGGCAACTGTCTGCATGTGGGTCTCTTTTTCCTTTATGCAAAAGGTTTTCTTGCCTATTTGTTTTTTTTTCTTTAATTGTATTTAAAAATAAATATATACATATATATTATATTTTATAATTTAATTTTAAAGACTAAACATTTCTTTTTGGAATTTGTTTTACCATACTAGTTTACACAAGACACACCATAATTTAAGTGGTTTTAAAGTCTTACATATACAATACCCGGTAAATGACTGGCCTAAGGTGATACACAGAGATGAAACAAATCATCCTACACACATTTTACCTGTTTATCTGCAGTCTTCTCTTCTCCACATCCGTTCAAAGTCTGGAATTTATAAAGCTTCTCAGAGTTGTCAGAAAAAAGGGGATGAGAGCTGAAGTTACACTCTGCAGAGCTGATTGGAGGGAAGAGACACACCCCCTTCACATAGCACACAGGAACAGAACTTTGGCTGCCAATTAGCTGGAGCACCCGCCCCTGTCACCATTTTTCTTTTGGTGTCAAGAAAACTTGTCAGAAGTGATTCATGCAGATAGCAGAGAAAAGAAGCAGCAGACAGAAATGACACACTGGGATTGATTTACTAAAACTGGAGCACTCATAATCTGGTACAGCTCTGCAAAGAAACCAATCAGCTTCAGGGTTTTATTGTCAAAGCTTAATTGAACAAGCTGAATTTAGAATCTGATTGGCTACCATGCAAAACTGTAGCAGTTTCTGAGTGCTCCAGTTTTAGTAAATCAACCACTTAGTGCTCTGGACAGAGACAAGTACATACTATAGAGGAATATCCTTTGTTCATATTTCATGTCTGAGGTTTACAAACACTTTAATATAAGCATTTCAAAGTTCACTTAAGTACCAGCTAACTTTTTTGTTGTAAAATACTTACTGCTATATGTAATATTGAAGCCTCGTCCAGACATTGAATGGTCAGCTTGGAATTCCAGACGAATTATATGACTGTTACTGGTAAGGTGGGATGGGACTTCGGCACCTGTGAAAGTACCCAATATTGGCGAATCCAAAGAATCACCATCCTTAATAGCAAGAAAGTCAAACTGAGATTCCAAGTCAAAGTCATTAAATGACAGATGGATCCGACTCCCTGGATCAGATATTATAGTCCAAATGCAGTTCAAATTGTTTCCATAGCCTTCTGGATAGTCTGGAGAGAGAACTGTCCCCATTGGTGCAGTAAAATTTGATAAGCATGGAACTGCAAAATAAATAAATACATTAAAGTACAGACAAATTGTAACAAGTACTCCACAGTCATTATAAAAATTTGCATAAAACATGGCTTGCTATTTTTGATTGTTTATGTGTATATAAATTCTCTAGACAGAGTCTAAATTGAAATTGCAATTGTCAGCTGTAATTATTTTCTTTTTGTTTGAAAACTGTTTTGTTTACGTAGATAACATATACGGTCTGTATAAAATACAAGAATATGCAGAAGTATTATTTATTCACCTAAATTAAGAAAATATTTTGGGATTTGTTAAAACATGTTGTTTGATTATATTAGTCAACCAAATAGTTGCATTGCTTCACCAAAGTTTTATAGAGCAGATGGCAGAAACTGTTTCAATTTACCATTTAATTTTTTAGCATACCTTTGAGAGAAACATTTGGATATTTCAATAAGGAGAGTTGTATATGTAAACAACAACCAAGTTAGTGCCAGTGATAAGATTCAGCATATAAGACATTCAGATTTTTGGAATGATTAAATTGTGTTATACAAATAATAAAACAATGTATTTTAAAAAATACTTACAGATACATATTGGTATATTGGCTGACCATTGATTATTTTCTTTGCAAGTTATTGACTTCTGACCTATTAATTCAAATCCAAACTGGCATTCAAATCTTAACACATCTCCATTGGAGAAACCATCCCCTTCTCGAATACCATACAGAGGTGTTCCAGGGTCACCACAGCTCTCTTTTTCAATTTCTACAATAAAAACATCTAATTAATGAATAATAACAATTTCAGTAAATACATAGGATGGTATATACTGGTAGAGCAGCTAATATGGTTACCATCTTACTTTATATTATATGAACACCTTGTGGAGTCAGTGTCCTACATGTGAAGCCTAACCTGGGACAGCATAAGAAGAGGATTGCACTTTATCACTCTATACTAGAAAGCTTTTTAGATACTCCGAGTCCATTTCATTCAACCATAACAAATATTCAAACAGGCCTTGTTATGGGCTGGTATAGAGCAGAATCCCTTGACTCTCATGGGTGTCAAAGGTGAGGAAAAGCCCAGTACCCTTCCACATCAGGTTGGTAATTTGTGACAGGTGTCCATTTTTAGATGGCCAATAAGAATGCCAGCTGGTATCATATAGGGCAAGGGAATAAGTATTTAGGGTTGCTATTAACGATGGGTGAAACTGCCCAGGTTCAATTTGCAAAGGGTGTGACAAATATTATTTGAAATACATCAAACCAAAACTTAGAGGCAAATCCCAAATACATCTGTGGGTGGATTTGGGGAGGGAGGGATGAGTCTTGTTGCTAAATCCTGGCCATTGTTAGGACCAATAAACAAATTACTGTAAAAAAAAAAAAAGGGTATACAGAGTTGTAAAAAATACAGTACAATGGGAAGAAGGTCTTTCAAGTATTGTCTACAGTATACTAGAGAAAATTAACAGGCCATGGATAAAAACAGAAGTATTAAAATGGTCAGCAGGCTCACATTTACTAGAGACAAAGAGCACAAGCTGGAACCTTTACTACAAGAATTACGAAACTGCAGAGAATAAAGCAGTGAAAAATGGGCAGTAGCAGAACAGTTCTATTCAGAGATAACAGGCCAAATATATTAGAAACAAATAGTACAGGTAAAGTACATGAGCAAGGCTAGGTCCAAATTTACTAGAGACAGTGAGCACAGATTTTACAGAATTTTGGGGATTTTACATTTTACAGAACTGATGGTCTGTAATAAATGGATGTTTCACTTAAAGAACTCCAAACTTAAAAAAAAATGCCCTATTAACATAAACTTAATATACAATAAAACATGTATTCCCAAAAATGAATAAGCAAAGTTAAGACTTGAAGTAAAAAAAAAAGTTTGGTATGAACAGGGCAACAGCTAAAAGAGACCTCTGACCTCCAACCAACCACAAAATTAAAATAAAAGGCCCCCAAGAGAACAAAAGGGGTTGAATGCCCAAAAAATCTACCAATCAGAATTAAAGCCTAGTTTCCCTGATCCTTATTTCTCCCAATACAGTTTGTCAGCTTTGCCGCTGGTTTTCCAAAAAGAGCTTCCTATTCGCATTGGCACTATGACTAATTACTACTAGTTATTATAGTTGCTCTGTGACACCCTTGATATTTGTTATCCAAAACCCCAGTTTTTGGCCCTTCTAAGCTTGCTGTCCACAGTTTGATGGACATGCAGGGGCTTAAAATAATCCTCCAAGGAGAATTTGGCCATAAATCTCAAATGCACAATTTACCTGGAACCTATGGTATTGGCAAACCCAAAGCTGACCCTAGATGCCATCAATGCAGTACTGTTGTCTTTCCTGTAGTGAGTGGGTGGTTAAGGTTATACATGGATGTGGAAATCAAAGTCTCACCTGGCACTGTATTTTTAGGCATGCAAAAGCAGGTACTAATTTTCACCTCAACAAGGGCAAGAGAGCAGCTTCAGCATTCCACAATTGTAGAGCAATGTCTCCCAAAAAGGAAGCAGACAGTTTCTAGATGCCCAGCCTTCCAACATTCTACATAATGCCATATTTAAAATGTTATGTACATGTAAGTGTAGGATAAGTAAAATAGTACCCAAACTCTCTATGTCACAGTTGATTGTATATTGCTTTGGAGTTGTTTCTATACAGTTACTTGGCTGCCTTTTGTATACAGTTACTAGGCTTGTTTTGTATATTATTCCTTAGATGCAGCAGGCTGCCTTCATAGCCCTGTTAATCTTCCCCTGTATGTACTATGCCTGTCTGTGTATTACCACTGAGATGTCAATATATGCCACAATCACCTGTATTTGTCCATGAAGCTGTTTATTTCACAATATCCTCTATTTTGTCACTAAATTATTAATTTAGTGCAACATCGTTGTCACTATTTAACCATATCATAACAAGCATCTTGTAAGCGTAGTACTGGTTATGTGCACATTCAAAAAAACTGTTATAGATACAAATTTTTACTTTTTCCAAGTAATTTTAATTAAATAGATATCAAACAGACTATATTCTATATTTAAAACTACTTTACACCACAATAAACATTACTAATGTTTTAACAAAAAATGTGCATCTTTCCACGCATGACAAAAAGTGTATAAACATCAAGATTTTTACTTGGCAAGGTTGCTGCATAAATCAACTGCCAGATCTTCTGGAGAATCTGGGCAACGAACTATCAGGTGACATTAAGGCAGACCATACACGGTTCAAATCTTGGCCACTTTAGCAGGAACCAGCAGTGATTTGAAACCCTATTTGGGCAGACTGAATGTACGAAGTTGATCAATTGACTAACTTGGGTACAACCAGCATGCAGGGTTTTACCTGCGATTATCCCTAACGGCTTCTATAGCTCCCCCCGCTGGGAGAAGAGAATGGCTCGGCAGGAGGGATTCCTGCATTAACACTGTCTGTATTGATGGAGGAATCAAGCTAATTTGGTCCGTGTATGGTCGGCCTAACGCCCTCCACCGAAACTCATGCAATGATAAAGGACTACAAAGCTTGGAATTCACCCTATCATATACAATCACAAGCCATCTTTGTGCTTTAGGCTAATCCTACATTCACTCTTGGGAGTGCCTGTCACTGAGATATTTCAAGCCAAAACATGCTTGAGGTGATTGCAGCTGTATTGGTGCACTTGCAACAAAAACAGTTAAGCACAGTCCATGTTACTTTTTTATGTGTATTAACAAAAGTATTTGGAGTGTACTCCCCTCTTCTAAGATAGGAGGTTTGTAAATCAAAACATGCAAATGCAGGTAAGTGAAAGTCTATGCAATGAGCACATTGTGTTCTACTTGTCTGTGATCAGCAAGGATTGAGATATGGTACCAGCTTGTCATTGGAAAGTTTGTCCTGTTGCAATGCCAGCAATACCACAGTAATGTAGCATATGCCTTGAATAAGCTTAAACAGCTAGAAGGCAGGATGTCAATAGACTTTGCTACCCATTTGTTTCCCTCCTAGCCATTGTACCTTTAAGTGAATGTAAAGGCAAAACTTTGTTTTAGCTGTAAATTAGAGTAGAGAAGGGTTAAAATATATATGTTTTTATGTTGTTGCTGTTTGTGTCCCATTAGAGAAATCCTGTCTCAGAATTGCAATGGGTAGTAAAAGGAAATCTCTCCAACTAAGGGGAGTTTTTGGGAGTTGCCATGGGAACAGGTTTCTCCATTGGTAGATGCAGTATACCAGGGATATGCAATTAGCGGACCTCCAGCTGTTGCCAAACTACAAGTCCCATGAGGCATAGCGAGACTCTGACAGCAGCAAGCATGACACCCAGAGGCAGAGGCATGATGGGACTTGTAGTTTTGCAACAGCTGGAGGTCCGCTAATTGCATATCCCTGCAGTATACCTTCAATTCTTGTTGTGGTGGCATCTCCAAAATGATGAGTTTGCCCAAACTGTCTGTCTCAGTAACCATGGTGAAAAGGACAAATAGGGGGGTGGACCTCCCTAGGAAGGACACAGACAGCAACAAAAGTTTGACAAATGTAAAGCCCTTCCCCAAATTTACCAAAAACTATAAAAAATTATTTAAATACAGTTTGTTTGTGCACCAATACACAACATTAGAGCTAATTCTCGCTTACTTAAATTCTGTTTAAAGATTCAGTTTGAGTAGGCTCTTTCTCCTTCTGTCAGCATTTGCACCAGATTACACATGACCACTTGTTTATTATATATTATCCTATGAGTCACCTAATCAGCTATTTAATTATACAGAAAGAGACCAAATATTAACTAGAGAGTTATACAGCTGAATCAGCAATTTAGGAAAATATCTATTGTAAAGCCTGACCAAAACAGTATGATTAGTAGTTCGCTTACATATGGGACATATATTTTTCTGAAGATAAACTGTTAAGAACAGCAATTGTACATTGCTATTCAATTTACATATGAGTGCATTGATTAATAGAAAAAACAAATGCATGCCATGATAAAATTGCATCTTAAACTGCAACCTTAGGAGCAATTGAGGTTTCTTTATTTTTTTTCAGTGGACCCAAACTCAAAAAGCACAGATGTTCTACATTGTAGGGAACGCTAAGAAATACTGAGAAATAATAATTGTGTCTAAGCAGTTGTTCACATCATTTGGTTTATAAGTGGGCAAACTGGCCAAACATGGCCAAACTGGACAGTTTATTCACCCGTACCCCTGACTGCAACAGGCCGGGTTTGGGTTGAACCCAAAGCTCATTAGTGACTAGTACTTTGCCCTCTGCTTGACTTTTTAGGCACACCTTCAACAGCTTAGGTCATTATTAAAGCGTAAGTTCACCTTTTCAGATAAAATCCTACACCATCCCCAGTCCCTGCTGTACTTCCATGGGTGATAAGCTGTTTACATGCAGCTTGTGCAGTGGTCCTGAGATTTGAAATCCTTGCTCTTCTCCCACTTTTTTCTGCAGGGCTTCCAGAACAGGTCAGCGCTGGCACAGATTGGTCAGCACTGGCACAGCGATTCACTCTGATCAGTCCCAGAAGCCATGCAGAAAGAAGATGGAGAAGAGTAGGGATTTCAAACCCCCTGAATGCTACACCAGTTGTAAAGGCACTGACAGCTCTTCCCCATGGAAGTACGTACAGTACGGACGGGGGGGGGGGGGTGAGAAGGGTGTATCTAAATGTTAATATTTTTTTTCTCCAACACATTATGGTATATCTTTATCTAGTGAGTGTAATAGATGTCTCAGTCATTTGCAGAGAATGCTTTTAGCAGTGGCACAAGCATTTTCATAGACTGGCAACTGCAAGGAGATAAAATTCTTACTATGATTATGATGAGATTCAATTTATTGGAGACAGTCAATAAGTGTCCATTTGAATTCCATTTTCAATGTCAGTGCAATCAGAGCACTGTTCTATATTAACATATAAGTAAGATAGCTTGTTTTTATTTCATTATTTGTTACGACATTGTACCAAGTACATAGCTTATGAATATTTTATACTTGTTTCATTAGTTTATTTAATATGACTTTCCACACAGAGATAACACTTATGCCGCGTACACACGATCGGATTTTCCGTCGGAAAAACCTGGGATGTTTTTTCCGAAGGAATTCCGCTCAAGCTTGGTTTGCATACACATGGTCACACAAAAGTTCTCTGAACTTTCAACCGTCAAGAACGCGGTGACGTACAACACTATGACGAGCTGGGTACATTAAGTTTAATGCTTCCGAGCATGCGTGTAATTGATTCCGAGCATGCGTCGGAATTCTGTGCGTCGGAATAGCTACAGACGATCGGATTTTCCGATAGGAATTTTTTCCGTCTGAAAATTTGAGAACCTGCTCTCAATCTTTTGCTGGCGAAAATTCCGACAGCAAAAGTCTGATGGAGCATACACACGGTCGGAATTTCCAACCAAAAGCTCACATCGGACTTTTGCTGGCAAAATTTCCGACCGTGTGTACACAGCATTACAATTAAACAGCTGCTTTAAACACACAGTCCTGACATTTATACAATCTATCTAGCCACAGCTTTGGCTGACAGGTCAATATATATATATATATATATATATATATATAGAGAGAGAGAGAGAGAGAGAGAGAGAGAGAGAGAGAGATAGAGACAGACAGAGAGAGAGAGAGAGAGAGAGAGAGAGACAGAGAGAGAGTGAGAGAGGGGAAAAGCAGCAGACATGAGCTCATCTCCCTGTTACTTTACCACTTCCTCCTATAAACATGTCCTTGTTAGCACAGGATTACTGCAGTACAGCACTGTGTGCTACTTCTCCCTCTCCCAGTCTTAGCTACAAGTGATTTCAGCAGGCTGATATCAAGTCACAGGTACTTACACTTTTGCATTTAAAAAAATAATTTAAAGTGGCCCTGTCAAGAGACTAAAAGTATCCCTGCAAAACCAAATGCCACTCCATTGAAAAGATGAAAGTATGCTGAGAAATCAGCACTTTTGTTAATGTTAGTCTCTTGGTCCTTCACTTCGCTCAGTGGTTCCTCACCCCAACCTCCACATCAGTGATATGTCCTGTAGAAATGTGGAGGTTAATAGGAGGAACCACTGAGAACAGAGAGGGAAACCAGGAGATCGACATTCCCAGAAAGAGTTAAGTTTAACTGTGCTGCATGGGCAATGGGATAAATATGTATTTACTCTTATCTTTGCAGGAAGTGTGGTTTAATGATTCAATAATGAATAGAAAGTTACATTATGGTGTGTCTGTTATATCTGCCTGTAGTTCAGCTTTAAAGAAGCCCCAGTGAGGTGCAATTTTATTGGCAGATGTTTTTTAACTACGTGGCCTTTTTAATGCTGGATGTGGTTCATGCCCTCCCATGCTGCATCTCATATTACCTATGCTAATCAGAAGAGAGATGCTGGCTCATCAGGGCCATCATCATTGACCCCTATAGGGAAATTATTTAAAATACATTTACGATTCATGCGGGAAAAATTCACATTCAATCTTTAACAATTCTTGCTGTCAGCTGAAATATTACAGCCAAATTGCTGTAATTATCCATATAACAAATCTGTGTACTTGAAAATAATTTATGAATGATAGAATCACCCATATCAATATTTCAATATATTAAAAAAATTAGGATGACTTATTTTTAGCAGGTTATATGTGAATATTTAAGGACAAGGTTCCCTCTTTTTTTCAGTCTTTTATTTCTTATGTTTTCTTTATCCATAGTGACAACACTATACTTGATCAATTTAAATGACAAACTGAAATAGTGGGCTATAGCATTTGTCAATCCAGCATACAGGACCTCTGTGGTTTGTAAAATAAGTCCCCCTTAATAGTCAGGGAATTACCTCTTCACTTATATAGGTGTTGACATCAGGAGGTAATTTTTTTTTCCAAAGAAGCTGCTGGCAGGACTTTTCCTGACGCCCTGCCAGCGCACCACTCCAGTGTGAAAGCCCTCGGGCTGGAGACAATAGAGCAGCAGTTTAAGGGCGGATTGCAGGCGCTATTTTTAATGCTATAGCACCTGCAATACGGCCTCAGTGTGCAAGGGGTCTAAGAACCATTCTCAACCTGGGTTCTGTATAACACTTGGATCCCTAAAGAGGTTGCTAGGGGCCTTGCGCTAGGGCTGCCTGACCTTCAATTTGATGGTGCCCACATAATTCTGGGGCCCGTGCCATTTGGTAGAGCCAGCTGCATAATGTCAATGGTCTTTTAAGTGGCCAGTAAGAGTGATATTCTGACCACTACTGTAAGGATGACATTTGTTTGACTAGCCACCGATGTAAGGGGCATTTTTTACATAGGATCTAATGAATAAAAAAAGCCCTAAAATGCCTGTGTATCCCACTTCACTTTTGCTTCACATTTAATTTCCCCATAAATATGAACCAACGATTTTAAATTATTCATTGTTCTTAAACAGTAACAGTAAACAGTAAACAGAATGGCATGGACAGACACAAGGGTGTACAGGTACGTCCCCTTTAAGAACCCATTTGGGGGTAACGCGCGTGCCAGCCCGAAGCTCCATGACCACGCCCATGGGACCCGTGGACCCGATCGCCGCCGGTGTCCCGCGATCGGGTCACAGAGCTGAAGAACAGGGAGAGGCAAGTGTAAACAAACCTTTCCCCGTTCTTCCTAGTGGCATGTCAGTGATCATCTGTTCCCTGTCATAGGGAATGACGATCAGTGATGTCACACACCAAGCCACGCCCCCCTACAGCAAGAATCAGTCATTAGGTCACACTTAACCCCTACAGCGCCACCTAGAGGTTAAACCCTTCACTGCCAGTGTCATTTTCACAGTAATCAGTGCATTTTTATAGCACTGATCGCTGTAAAAATCACAATGGTCCCAAAAATTTGTCAAAAGTGTCCGATGTGTCCACCATAATGTCGCAGTCATGATAAAAATCGCTGATTGCCGCCATTACTAGTAAAAAAAAAAATGTTTATATAAAAATGCCATAAAACTACCCCCTATTTTGTAGACGCTATAACTTTTGCGCAAACCAATCAATAAGCACTTATTGCTATTTTTTTCACCAAAAATATGTAGAAGAATACGTTTCGGCCTAAACTGAGGAAAAAAAAAGTTTTTTTTATATATTTTTTGGCGATATTTATTATAGCAAAAAGTTAATAATATGTAATTTTTTTCAAAATTGTCGCTCTATTTATGTTTATAGCGCAAAAAATAAAAACCACAGGGGGGATCAAATACCACCAAAACAAAGCTCTATTTGTGGGAAAAAAAGGACGCCAATTTTGTTTGGGAGCCACGTCGCACGACCGTGCAATTGTCAGTTAAAGCAACGCAGTGCCGAATCGCAAAAAGGGGCATGGTCCTTTAGCAACAAAAATGGTCCGGGGCTTAAGTGGTTAATGAGCCTTTATGTATACACATTAATTTATATTCTTTACTGTCTTATCCATAAACCTCAGAACATTTTATTAATAATGTACAGACTTGAGCAGATGGCCTAAGCTATTTATTTATGTTAAAAGGAAATCATTTAAATTGTTCTAATCACACACTATTGCTATAGTCAGTGAACACTGCTACAAGCAATGCAGCCTCAGTGCAAGGTCAGGGCTAGTGGAATCTATACCACAATCTCAGAGTTACAGTCACAGCTAGTTCAGATTAAATTTGCTTTTCTGGTTTCAGATGTAAATATAAAATGTATGCAAAACATAGTAAATTATGAAAAAAATACTGGTAGATTGATTGCAGATGTGGAAGAAATTGTGATATTAAAGAAAGATAAAATTAATTATTCAATAAATTCTGAACATATAATCATTTAAGGAAGTATTGATATGGTTGTATAAGCTTTGAAGCTTGTCTGAGGTTGTGACAGTTGACATTTAAGGCAGACAACAAAAGCAAGAATTTATACACTAAAATAATAAATGGTCAGGGCAGAAGGTGATTAGGAAGAGCCATATAATTGGCAAAATTCAAGGTTGACTACAAGCAATACAAACAAAATGACAGGATAGATCTGGGATATATGTTGAACTATAAGTTGAAGATCAACACTAGAATGTCACAAAGGAGCAGGAAGAACCTTTCTGGGCTTGACTTGTCACATTGATCCAAAAATGATTTATACCTAGTTCCTTTGTTAAAAGAGGTATGGTTGCAATCTCTAAATTAGTCTTCAGGTGGCAAAGGCACGCAAGTGAGTGCACTGGCATGAAGGCGAAAGACCATAACAAGAATGTGCCAATGGCCTGGGAACAGCTTACTGCTGGTGGTTCCTCCCATCAGCTTTTACTTTAATTGATTTTTAATAGTAAGCTTTTCAATGTTCTGTAACACATCAAATATTTCTTATTAGCATATCTGGCCCAAAAAAGGCACTTAAAGATTATTTAATAATGAAAACTAATGCTGGACATTTATTTTCGAGATCAGTTGGGTCACTTCCTTCAGGTGTCAAATATTACTGAGATGCAGCTGCGAAAGATTAAAAATCCAAATCTCCAATAATTGCTGCCTAGGGTAATTATAAACACACTGAAAATGTCTCTCTTGGACAGAGCCAGTTGATTGGATGGCCTTGGCATTTGTCCAATCAGGTGTTGTTATCTCATAACACAGCCCATTTCCCTTGTAAGCCTTTAAAACCGCCAATGCAGCACAGAAAAATATAAAGATTGTGTGCATTAACTCATAATGGATATCAAAAGTGCACTTGTGCTGAGATAATTATAATAAAAATGACCCTGCTGGCACTGAACTTGTTTGTTCCTTACAGTGCCTTCAGACCCCTTTCACACTGAGTCAGTTTTCAGGCATTTTAGCTCTAGAAATAGCACCTGTAAAGTGCCTGAAAACTGCCTCCCATGCCGCCGCAGTGTGGAAGCCTGAGTGCTTTCACACTGGGGCGGTGCGCTAGCGGGACGTTAGAAAAAGTCATGCAAGCAAAATCTTTCAGGCGGTTTGGAAGCGCTGTGTACAGCGCTCCCAAAATGCCCCTGCCCTTTGGAATTAATGGGCAGAGCTTCTGAAGTGCCTGAAAAGCTCTTTGGAAGCGCCCTTCTTTGGGGTTAAAAGTGCCCCCTATCACCACTGTTGCTAAGCGATCATTTTTCTGATCGCTGTCTTAGCGTCGAGGATGCAGATCGGTAGCCAGTTATTTTTTTTAGGTTCGCCGCAGGTTTTTATAGCGTCGGGTACCCCCATAAATTATATAATAAAGGTTTAACCCCCTTGATCGCCCCCCAGGTAACCCTTTCACCCCCTATCACGACTGTCGCTAAGCGATCATTTTTCTGATCGCTGTCTTAGCGTCGGTGATGCAGATCGGTAGCCAGTAATTTTTTTAGGTTCGCCGCAGGTTTTTATAGCGTCAGGTACCCCCATAAATTATCTAATAAAGGTTTAACCCCCTTGATCGCCCCCCAGGTAACCCTTTCACCCCCTATCACCACTGTCGCTAAGCGATCGTTTTTCTGATCGCTGTCTTAGTGTCGGTGATGCAGATCGGTAGCCAGTAATTTTTTTTAGGTTCGCCACAGGTTTTTATAGCGTCAGGTAAACCCATATATTATCTAATAAAGGTTTTAACGCCCTAATTGCCCCTAGTTAACCCTTTCACCAGTGATCACCATATAAGTGTTACGGGTGACGCTGGTTAGTTAGTTTGCATTTTATAGTGTCAGGGCACCCGCCGTATATATAACCCAATAAAGGTTTAACCCCCTGATCGCCCGGCGGGTGATATCAATTAGGTTTTAGCGTCAGAGAGGGTCTGCGTCACACCCCAGGCAGCGTCAGGTTAGTGCCAGTAACGCTAACACCCACGCGTGAAGCATACACCCCCCTTAGTGGTATAGTATCTGATCAGATCAATATCTGATCTTATCAGATCTATACTAGCGTCCCCAGCAGTTTAGGGTTCCCAAAAACGCAGTGTTAGCGGGATCAGCCCAGATACCTGCTAGCACCTGCGTTTTGCCCCTCCGTCCAGCCCAGGCCACCCAAGTGCAGTATCGATCGATCACTGTCACTTAAAAAAAACACAACACACATAACTGCAGCGCTCGCAGAGACAGGCCTGATCCCTGGGACTCCAGTGCTGTAGGAGGTGATTTCACCACCACAGTTAAAAAAAAGCATATATGCCGAAGCATTGGGGCAGCAGGGGCGGAGGAGCGATTTTGCTCCTAATGCCACGTACATACGGTCGAAATTCCGACGGAGGCTTGCCCGTGGAAAAGTCCGACCATGTGTGTGCGGCATAACTTTTTTGCGGGAGGATGCCCCCATGCTTCAGCATATATAAATGGTGCATGTATGCCCATCATTAGAAGTGGGTGGATGAAGGGCGGTATTCTAATGGTGGGCATACCCACCGATCAATCTCTTTTTTCGTTCAGCCAACTGGCTGCATGAAAAAAAAAGATTACAATACATGTCCAACACAAGGACCAGCAACGTACTGGTATGTTGCTGGACTTTGAATGTTTATACCAGAATGATGCCTGCGGGTTTAGGTATCATCTTGGTATCATTCTTTTCAGCCAGCGGCCGGCTTTCATGTAAAAGCAATCCTAGTGGCTAATTAGCCTCTGGACTGCTTTTACAAGCAGTGGGAGGGAATGTCCCCCCCGGATATAAAAAGCGCCATTGGGAAATTGGGAAAGCATTTTATCACACAGATCTTGGTGTGGTCAGATGCTTTGAGGGCAGAGGAAAGATCTAGGGTCTAGAAGACCCCAGTTTTTCAAAAAAAGAGTACCTGTCACTACCTATTGCTATCATAGGGGATATTTACATTCCCTGAGATAACAATAAAAATGATAAAAAAAAAAATATGGAAGGAACAATTTAAAAAAAAAAAAAAAAGCAAAATTAATAATAAAAAAAAAAAAAAAAAGCACCCCTGTCCTGCCCTGCTCTTGCCCAATGGCGAACACAAGCGTCGGTCTGGCGTCATATGTAAACAGCAATTGCACCATGCATGTGAGGTATCACCGCGAAGGTCAGATCGAGGGCAGTAATTTTAGCAGTAGACCTCCTCTGTAAATCTAACGGGGTAACCTGTAAAGGCTTTTAAAGGCTTTTAAAAATTTATGTAGTTTGTCGCCAATGCGCGTTTGTGCGAAATTTTAAAGCATGTCATGTTTGGTATCTATGTACTCGGCCTAAGATCATCTTTTTTATTTCATCAAAAATTTGGGCAAAATAGTGTGTTTTAGTGCATTAAAATTAAAAAGTGTATTTTTTCCCCAAAAAATGCATTTGAAAAATCGCTGCGCAAATACTGTGTAGAAAAAAAAATGCAACACCCACCATTTTAATCTGTAGGGCCTTTGCTTTAAAAATATATATAATGTTTGGGGGTTCAACATAATCTTCTTGCAAAAAAAATATGTTTTCATGTAAACAAAAAGTGTCAAAAAGGGCTTTGTCTTCAAGTGGTTAGAAGAGTGGATGTAAGCTTCCTAATGTTGTGTATAAAATGCCAGAACAGTTCAAAACCGCCCCCAAATGACCCCATTTTGGAAAGTAGACACCCCAAGCTATATACTGAGAGGCATGTCGAGTCCATGGAATATTTTATATGTTGACACAAGTTGCGGAAATAAGACAATTTTTTTTATTTTTTTGCACAAAGTTGTCACTAAATGATATATTGCTCAAACATGCCATGGGCATATGTGGAATTACACCCAAAAATACATTCTTTTGCTTCTCCTGAGTACGGGGATACCACATATGTGAGACTTTTTGGGAGCCTAGCCGCGTACGGGACCCCAAAAACCAAGCACCGCCTTCAGGCTTTCTAGGGGTGTAAATTTTTGATTTCACTTCTCACTGCCTATCACAGTTTCGGAGGCCATGGAATGGCCAGATGGCACAAAACCCCCCCAAATGACCCCATTTTGGAAAGTAGACACCCCAAGCTATTTGCTGAGAGGTATTGTGAGTATTTTGCAGATCTCGCTTTTTGTCACAAAGTTTTGAAAATTTAAAAAAAATATATATATATTTTCTTTCTTCATTTTCAAAAACAAAATGAGAGCTGTAAAATACTCACCATGCCTCTCAGCAAATAGCTTGGGGTGTCTACTTTCCAAAATGGAGTCATTTTGGGGGGTTTTGTGCTATTTTGGCATTTTATGGCCTTCGAAACTGTGATAGGTAGTGAGGAGTGAAATCAAAAATTTGTGCCTAGAAATCCTGAAGGCGGTGCTTGGTTTTCGGGGTCCCGTACGCAGCTAGGCCCCTAAAAAGTCCCACACAAGTGGTATTCACGTACTCAGGAGAAGCAGCAAAATGTATTTTGGGTTGTAATTCCACATATAACCATGGCATGTGTGAGCAATATATCATTTAGTGACAACTTTTTGTAATTTTTTTATTTTTTTTGTCATTATTCAATCACTTGGGACAAAAAAAAAATATTCAATGGGCTCAACAGGCCTCTCAGCAATTTCCTTGGGGTGTCTACTTTCTAAAATGGGGTCATTTGGGGGGGTTTTGTGCTATTTTGGCATTTTATGGCCTTCAAAACTGTGATAGGTAGTGAGGAGTGAAATCAAAAATTTGCGCCCTTAGAAATCCTGAAGGCGGTGCTTGGTTTCCGGGGGCCCGTACGCCGCTAGGCTCCCAAAAAGTCCCACACGTGTGGTATCCCCGTACTCAGGAGAAGCAGCAAAATGTATTTTGGGGTGCAATTCCACATATAACCATGGCATGTGTGAGCAATATATCTTTTAGTGACAACTTTTTGTATTTTTTATTTTTTTTTTGTCATTATTCAATCACTTGAGACAAAAAAAAAAATATTCAATGGGCTCAACATGCCTCTCAGCAATTTCCTTGGGATGTCTACTTTCCAAAATGTGGTCATTTGGGGGGGTTTTGTACTGCCCTGACATTTTAGCACCCCAAGAAATGAGATAGGCAGTCATAAACTAAAAGCTGTGTAAATTCCAGAAAATGTACCCTAGTTTGTAGACGCTATAACTTTTGCGCAAACCAATAAATATACGCTTATTGACATTTTTTTTACTAAAGACATGTGGCTGAATACATTTTGGCCTAAATGTATAACTAAAATTGAGTTTATTCGATTTTTCTTATAACAAAAAGTAGAAAATATCATTTTTTTTCAAAAATTTCGGTCTATTTCCGTTTATATCGCAAAAAATAAAAATCGCAGAGGCAATCAAATACCATTAAAAGAAAGCTCTATCTCTGGGAAGAAAAGGACGCAAATTTCGTTTGGGTACAACATTGCATGTCCGCACAATTTACAGTTAAAGCAGCGCAGTGCAAAATTCTGAAATCATCTCTGGTCCTTTAGCTACAAAATGGTCCGGGGCTTAAGTGGTTAATGACCAGGCCATTTTTTGCGATACGGCACTGAGTTTTTTTTAACTGACAAGTGCACGGTCGTGCAACGTTGTACGCAAACAAAATTGATGTCCTTTTTTTCCCACAAATAGAGCTTTCTTTTGGTGTTATTTGATTATCTCTGCAGTTTTTATTTGTTGCACTATAAACGATAACAGAGTGACAATTTTGAAAAAAAATACAACATTTTTTACTTTTTGCTATAATAAATATCCCCCCCCCCCCAAAAAAATGTCTTCATCAGTTTAGGCCAATATGTATTCTTCTACATATTTTTGGTAAAAGAATCGCAATAAGCGTTTATTGATTGGTTTGCACAAAAGTTATAGCATCTATAAAATAGGGGATAGATTTATGGAATTTTTATTATTATTTTTTTTACTAGTAATGGTGGCGATCTGCGATTTTTAGCAGGACTGCGACATTGCGGCAGACAGATTGGACACTTTTGACACATTTTTGGTACCATTGCTATAAAAATGCACTGATTACTGTGTAAATGTCACTGGCAGGGAATGGGGTTAACACTAGGGGCGATCAAGGGGTTAAATGGGTTTCCTGGGAGGTGTTCCTAACTGTGGGGGTATGGGACTGACTGGAGGAGGAGACAGATTTATTTTCCGAATCACTAGAAACAGCAGTCAGAATGGTGTTCTCTCTATTTACATTGACAGATACCTGTTCTGGCTCTCTGTGGAGCGATTGCTGGTGGACCGCCCTCTATCGCTCTCAAAGCAGCAAACGTACACCTACGGCGATTCCCGCAGGAGAGCCAACCTGCCGCAGTATAATGACCAGTATAAGGCTGGTCCTTAACCACTTCAGCCCTGGAAGAATTGGTTGCTCAATGACCGGGCCATTTTTTGCAATTTGCTTTAACTGACAATTGCGCGGTCGTGCGACATTGCACCCAAACAAAATTGACGTCCTTTTTTTCCCACGAATAGAGCTTTCTTTTGGTGATATTTGATCATCTCTGCGATTTTTTATTTCTGCGTTATAAACAAAACGTGAGCGACAATTTTGAAAAAAACACAATTTGCTAGAATAAATATCCCCAATTTGTTTTCGTTATTCGGAGCATTTGCTATTTTTTGTTTATTCTGTAGTTAGAGTATTTGGATATTTCCAAATCTTCAAATAACAAAAAAATTGTCTGAATATTTATCCAAACGAAACTAACTGCACATGTCTATTTATCAGTGTTGTTTCTACATGCAATACTATTTATACTACTTAAAAGTACTTTATATGTTGTCTTTCTATCTGTTTGGGTGCGCTGGTTCCCCGCTGCCTAACAAAGCTGGCTGAACTGCATGTGTATAGGCTTGTGTGGCTGTGGCATGCTGAAGCAAATCAGTGCAGCAACCAAAACATTAATGAAAATATTTATCAAAATTAAAACTCAGCTCCACTTCTCAGCATGTATCACACTTCTCAGCTGCCAGGTACTATTACCTTAGCAACTATACTGTTCTTTTCAAAAATTATTTTACATAAACAAATGGTCTGTTTACAAGAGATAGTTTCAGTTGTCTAGGCAAAGACAGATTTTTTTTTTTATATTAAAAGCTATTTTCTCTGTGTGGTGAAATTGGGCTTTAAAATGTGGCATCCTCCATATTTCACTAGAGCCCCTTTCACACTGGGGCAGGAGGTGCGTCAGCGGTAAAGCGGCACTATTTTTAGCGGCGCTTTACCGCCAATTTCATGGCACTATTCGGCCGATAGCGGTGTGGTTTTACCCCCTGCTGTAGAGGCGCTTTGCCGGCGGTATAGCTGTGGTGCCCCATTTCTTTCAATGGGCAGGAGCGGTAAACTAAGTTAGGAACTGAGTTGAATGGTTCTTTATATTCTGCAAAGCAATGTGCACGATGCAGGTGCTATATAATTACTGGAAATAAATTATTATTATAATTATTGTTATTGTTGTTATATAACAGAATCATTGGATTATATATTAGAATATAATGTGTTCTTTTACAAATGTCCTAATGTTTCATCATTGTTCATTTAAATTTGTCTTGTCTTGATTTAGAAAGCTAATAAAATAACTTGTACAAGGGGACAGGTGTGCCTCTAGAGATTTGCAGACATTCAGAGCAGCATTTGAACTAATAGTTTGTTTTGTATTCATTGGCACTCCAGTGGTGGGAGCATAGTTTAGCAGTGCTCATAATCCAAAGAGTAACACTAAAATTATATAACAACCCAAGTATAAAAAGCGTTGACGTTGTCAGATAATTAACAATAGCGATTTTCTTTCCTAGCATAATTAATTAATCATTGGAGATTATGTATTGTTATAAATGCAAGCTGCTTCATTAAATTCATACTTAAAGTACCCAGATGTTTTCCTACATACATAATGACATCCTAAAATTCTATTACTATGCAAAAAATTCATAACACTTAATCGCATTTCTATTGATTCCCTGCATACATTTTGAACGCTTGGATGCCTAGGATATTATGTTAATATATTAGTACCCTCAATCTACTGTTGTTTACATGTCTCTTCAGATTGACATCCATCTTAACAGAACGGTGATCAGAAAGAAAAGTTCTGGGAATTTAGATTTTTTTCTATTGAGGCTTGATAGATTATTTAATAACCACTTTGTTGTTTTGAATTGCTAGCCTTTAAATACATTTGTTATGTAGTAAGATCTTTTTAATGCTTACAAAAACTACTACATTAGGGGAAAGTTTCTCAGCCCGCATCCTTAGATATGTATCACTAACTGGCACTGCTGTATGTATGATAAGAAAGGTTCGCAGTGGGAATTGCTTCAAAGCTGGCACTCACACATCCTGTGAATCAAAAACAGACTTTTATTGAACAACCATAAGTCACAACAATAGACAATCACAGTCTGCTTAAACTAATAACACACAAAGAATTAAATGTTACCATGGTTTTATTGAACACACCATGTAAACATTCACAGTGCAGGTTGAAAAGTATGTGAACCCTTGGATTTACTAACTGGTTGAACCTCCTTTGGCAGCAATAACTTCAACCAAATGTTTCCTGTAGTTGCAGATCAGACGTGCACAACGGTCAGGAGTAATTCTTGATTATTCCTCTTTACAGAACTGTTTCAGTTCAGCAGTATTCTTGGGATGTCTGGTGTGAATCGCTTTCTTGAGGTCATGCCAGAGTATATCAATCGGGTTGAGGTCAGGACTCTGACTGGGCCACTCCAGAAGGCGTATTTTCTTCTGTTTAAGCCATTCTGTTGTTGATTTACTTTTATGCTTTGGGTCGTTGTCCTGTTGCAACACCCATCTTCTGTTGAGCTTCAGCTGGTGGACAGATGACCTTAAGTTCTCCTGCAAAATGTCTTGATAAACTTGGGAATTCATTTTTCCTTTGATGATAGCAATCCGTCCAGTCCCTGACGCAGCAAAGCAGCCCCAAACCATGATGCCCCCACCACGATGCTTCACAGTTGGGATGAGGTTTTGATGTTGGTGTGCGCTGCCTCTTTTTCTCCACACATAGTGTTGTTTGTTTCTTCCAAACAACTCAACTTTGGTTTCATCTGTCCACAGAATATTTTGTCAGCACTGCTGTGGAACATCCAGGTGCTCTTGTGCAAACTGTAAACGTGCAGCAATGTTTTTTTTGGACAGCAGTGGCTTCCTCTGTGGTATCCTCCCATGAAATCCATTCTTGTTTAGTTTTTTACGTATCGTAGCTTCACTAACAGGGATGTTAGCATATGCCAGAGACTTTTGTAAGTCATTAGCTAACACTCTAGGATTCTTCTTCACCTCATTGAGCAGTCTGCCCTGTGCTCTTGCAGTCATCTTTACAGGACACCCACTCCTAGGGAGAGTAGCAGCAGTGCTGAACTTTCTCTATTTATAGACAATTTGTCTTACCATGGACTGATGAACAGCAAGGCTTTTGGAGATACTTTTATAACCCTTTCCGGCTTTATGCAAGTCAACAATTCTTAATCGTAGGTCTTCTGAGAGCTCTTTTGTGCGAGGCATCATTCACATCAAGCAATGCTTCTTGTGAACTGGTGTGTGTTTTTTTAGAGGGCAGGGCAGCTGTAACCAACACCTCCAATCCCATCTCATTGATTGGACTCCAGTTGGCTGACACCTCACTCCAATTAGCTCTTGGAGATCTCATTAGTCTAGGGGTTCACATACTTTTTCCACCTGCACTGGGAATGTTTACATGGTGTGTTCAATAAAAACATGGTAACATTTAATTCTGTGTGTGTTATTAGTTTAAGCAGACTGTGATTGTCTATTGTTGTGAAGCTCAGATCACATTTTATGACCAATTTGTGCAGAAATCCATATCATTCCAAAAGGGTTCACATACTTTTTATTGCAACGGTATATATATATATATATATATATATATATATATATATATATATACACGTCTGTATTTACATGCACATGAACTTTAATGGCATCCCAGTCTTAGTCTGTAGGGATCAATATTGATTTGGACCACCCTTTGCAGCTATACACCCTCAAACAGCCTCAACTCTTCTGAGAAGGCTGTCCACAAGAACACTGTTCTAATCAACAACTTTCTTGCTTTCTGAGGGGAATTCCTCTATTAGTTACTAGTGATTAACTTGACAGCTGTAATATTTTAGATTTCCCATCACATGACAGATAGGGGTATCTACCAATTGGGGACATAGATAGTTTTAAAAGTTTTAAAAACCTGGCAGAGAATTTACCCTTCCTTACCCTATCCAAGACTAAATAAAATATTTTGACTATACCCACACCTTATAACATACACTATATTTCCAAAAGTATTGGTATGCCTGCCTTTACACACACATAAACTTTAATGGCAGCCCAGTCTTAGTCCGTAGGGTTTAATATAGAGTTGGCCCACCCTTTGAAGCTATACCAGCTTGAAGCTATACCAGCTTCAATTATTCTGGGAAGGCTGTATACAATGTTTAGGAATGTGTCTATGGGAATGTTTGACCATTCTTCCAGAGGGAGGCCCATTTGTGAGCTCAGGCACTGATGTTGGATGAGAAGGCCTGGCTCGCAGTCTCTGCTCTAATTCATCCCAAAGGTGTTCTATCGGGTTGAGGTCAGGTTTCACACATCCATATCTTTATGGACCTTGCTTTGTGCACTGGTGCAAAGTCATGTTGGAACAGGAAGGGACCATCCCCAAACTGTTCCCACAATATTGGGAGCATGACATTATACAAAATGTCTTGCTATGTTGACACATTAAGAGTTCTCTTCACTGGAAATAAGGAGCCAAGCCCAACTCCTGAAAAACAACCCCACACTATAATCCTCCCTCCACAAAATGATTTAGACCAGTGCACAAAACAATGTCCATAAAGACATAGATGAGCGAGTTTGGGGTGGAAGAACTTGACTGGCCTGCACAGAGCCCTGACCTCAACCCAAAAGAACACCTTTGGGATGAATTACAGTAGGTGACCGCGAGATTGTATTTCCAGCATGATCCCATCGCGCTGGTGCTCGGCACTGCAAGGTTGTACTTCTCGCGCTCACTGCCTCCACAAGATGCAGCATCATGGCAGAATCCATAGGGAAAATAAATAAAAAGGAGCAACAGAGCTTGGCGCTGGCTCGCGCGACAGGGCTTGCAGAGGGTCAATATCGCCAATACAGAGCCGGCTTTATGCACAATCTCGCGGTCACCTACTGTAGAGTGGAGACTGCGAGCCAGTCTTCTGTGTCCAACATCAGTGCCTCACCTCACAAATGTACTTCTGGAAGAAGGGTCAAACATTCCCATAGACACACTCCTAAATAATAATGTTATACAGTGGTTTGAGTTATGTGCACAAAAGCATTATGGTATTGAATGTCATCACTTACGCCCTATCACTGCCAAGGGGTATACAGAGTGTAAGGCAGCCCATAGATGACTTTCATGATTTTTTTTTCCACCACGGATGGAGGGAAGGAAAATCACAATGTTAATGGGGAAATCCATCCCACAGGACTATTGTATTCTGCCAGTGTGGAGAAAATTCCCAGCAGGCAGAACACAATGATTGCTGCTAGAGGCTATTGCTTCCGGCAGTAATGACATTTAAAAAAATCCAACAGGCATACCGCTGATAACCCCTGTGTTGATATAGGGTTGAGAGTTTTTTTTTTTCCATGTGTGCCCTGTACTACTTTGACCCTTCTCACACATGAATTTCTTGTTATTTTTTTCCCCCTATGCCTGATAGATTATGCATACAATATTTTTCTCATTTACTGTCTGTAACCATTTATACCTGTCTGCCCGTGATCATAGCTGAGCCAATAGCTCCAGCTATAGTTCTATCAACTAATGTATGACTTTGGGGCTGTTCCTCTTTTTGTTCTGAAATATACATCCTGAGTGGTGCACCATCTTTCCTTAGGTTAATGTTACACTCTCAGGGGTCTCCTCTAACTCTCCTGTTAAGAGAGTGTGAGCTGGTGGGAGGTGGGTAGGATGACCATTGGATGTTATATTTTGTTACATTATTGTGGCCAGTTTTTCACAAATTGTATGATTGCAGATGTATCCCTGATCTTTGATAGTTCTGTATGTCTATTTTTCTCTTTGAAAAACCATAATAAAAAGATTGAAATAAAAATCCAACAGACTGTTTGTACCCAAGCCAATCTATGGATCAACTTGGGTGCAATCAAATCAGTCTGCCCATACAAAGATTGAATCTCGGCCAGTCCCTGCTGAACTGACCGATTTTCGATCTGTGTATAGCCGGCTTAATTTAATCGAGATAGAAACAAAGCAGAGTGTCTTCTGAAAAAAATCCAAGGGGTTCATTGATTCTGCAACCTTTTTTTTTTTTAGTAAAAAAGTAAAAAAAAAAAAAGTTTAGTTTTTTTTTAATTGGTAAATGTATTTATTTTTACAATTTGGTCTGAGAAAAAAAACTATTTTTATTCTAAGGCTCCATGTACACAGAAGCTCAAAAACAGTCGTTTTTTAAAGCAGCAGAAAAAGCTAGCTTTTATCAGCGTTTTTTTTACTAGCTTTTATTATTTTTCAGTGTAGCGTTTTTTCGTTAAAAAAAATGAGCGTTTATGAGCGTTTTTCGGCGTTTTGCGTTTCTTTCTGCCGAAGAACGGCACTTTGAACGCAAATTTCTTGCCTAAGGCCTCTTTCACACAGGGCCGGGCAGGTGCGGTGGCGGTATAGTGGCGTGATTTTCAGCGCCGCTATACCGTCGTTATTACCGCTGTATGCGGCCGCTAGCGGGGTGAATTTAACCCCCGCTAGCGGCCGAAAAAGGGTTAATACCGCCCGCAAACCGTGGTATTACCGCGGTGTCCCATTGATTTCAATGGGCAGCCGCGGTAAAGGAGCCGTGAACACACCGCTCCTTCACCGCTGTAAAGATGCGGCTAGCAGGACTTTTGGAGCTGTCCTGCTAGCGCACCGCTTCAATGTGAAAGCCCTCGGGCTTTTACACTGAAGACTGCAGGGCACAATTTTTTCAGGCGGTATAACAGCGCTATTATTAGCGCTAAACCGCCTGAAAAATGTGCCAGTGTGAAAGGGGCCTAAGGCTCCATGTACACAGAAGCTGATAAACTGCAGTTTATTGGCGTTTGTTTTGGCATTTTTTTAAAAAGCCCATTAGCTGCACTCTATGTTAGCCTATGTGTTCATGTACACATAACGTTTTTTAGCTTAAGGCCTCATGCCCACGGACGTTTTTACATCCGCGTTTTTGAGCGTGTTTTACAGCTTAAAAACGCCTGTCCATGTTAGTCTAAAGCTTCATGCCCACCTAGACGTTTTTCAGCTGCAAATAGCATAGACGTTTTTAAGCTGTAAAAACAAAACAGGACCAGTGCGTTCCTCAGCGTCGGAGTTAGGCAGCAAAAAATGCGAAGCGTCAAAAAACGCGCGAAAACGCGCAGAAACGCACGCTAATGCGCACTAATGCGCAGTCGCGTTTTTTAGCTCCTACGTTTTTTTTTTGGTTTTTTTGCGCAAAAAAAATAAATAAATTAAAATTTTTTTTACAATAACATGGACAGGCGTTTTTAAGCTGTAAAAAACGCAGCTGTAAAAACGTCCATGGGCATGAAGCCTAAATGAGCAGTGGAGTTAATGGGCTTTTTTTCTGAACGCAAGAAATTTGCGTTCAAAGTGGCGTTTTTCAGCAGAGAAAAATGCAAAACGCAGAAAAACGCTCATAAACGCTCAAAAACGCTGGCCGCAATCGTTTTTTGGTCCATTGAAAAAAAAGATAAAAAAAGCTACACTGAAAAACGCTAATAAAAGCTAGTAAAAAGACACTGATAAAAGCTAGCTTTTTCTGCTGCTTTAAAAACGACCGTTTGTGTACATGGAGCCTTAGTATGTTTAAATTCACTTCTGGTTGATTGACTCACTTCTTCTGCTGGATGTCGGTTCCAAGCATCCACTACTTTTTTGGTAAAATATTCCCTCCTAAATATGTTTTAGGATTTTCTCCTGCTAGTTGGAGGTTATGCCTCCATGTTCTTGATCTCAGTTTCAGCCCAGGTTCACACTGTGCGACTTCAGCTGAACTCGCACAATTTCCCTCCCGCTTGTAAGTCCCAATTTTGGCCGCAATTACAGAGACATCTGTGCAGGTTTTTGCACAGATATCAATGTAAATCGTGGGCCGAAATCACAAAAAGTAGTGCAAAAACTACTTATTGAAATCGGTGCAGTGACGTAAGATGAGGCGTAGCACCGATTAGGACGGTGCGATTGCCGACAATTGCTGGCAAATGCCGCCGTTTTGACATGTGATTTGACATGTCAATCGCATGTCAAAACAAACCAGTGTAAACCAGGGCTCAAACAGAAAGATACCACACTTCTAACCTTTTTTTCACACCCTATCCCCTCTAAATTTACAATTTGAAAGTTTATATGACTGTTGGACCATTCATGATAATAAATGTTTATTCCAAGCATGTTTAAATTCACCTCTAGTTGTTTGACTCACTTGCACTGATGGAAGTCTGTTCCAAGCATCCACTACTCTTTTGGTAAAAAAATCCTATCAAGTTTAACTTTTAACTTTTTTCCTGCTAGTTTGGGGTTATGCCGCTGTGTCCCTGATCTCACTTTCATACTGAAAACCGATCCCTTCTAAATGTGCAGTTTGAAAGTTTATAAGACTATATTCATATTGGACCATTTGTGATAATAAATCAAATAAATAATAAAAATAAATTTGACTCAATTGCAGAATTGCTAAGTGGAAGAGTACATTTTAAAATAGTTTGCTGGATTTGGCTAAACCCGTGCTCTGTTTAACACAAAGAGCAATTTATATGACCTTTTTTTAACATACATTTTTGTTCTGTGTGTATTAGACAAGATGTTGCCTTTTTCAATATAGAGGTCAAAAAAAGTTGTCACAAGTGGCAGGATTACCCACTGAACTTCATGTACTCACCTGGGGCACTGATACATGGGAAAATGGTTTAATCCACAAGGGCAGGAGAGGTGATTGAAGTGGTGAGAAACAGATTAGCTTTAAATTGGCAAACCTACAACTGCTATTGGCAGACACATTTCTCTCTGTTCCCAGGGTAGGATAACAAGTGCTACCAAATGTATTACAATGAATGGCAAGCCAAGTAACTTAGCTGAGCTGAGGTTTAACTCTATAAATTCTATTGAACATAAACACATTTTATAGAACACAGGTGTCAAACACAAGGCCCACGGGCCAAATCCGGCCCTTCAGGCCATTTCATGTGGCCCTCGTCCTCCTCTGGTTCTCCTCAAGACCCTTACTTTCTGCTTTTAAGCAATGCATCCAGCTTCTTCCCAGCAGCACCTTAAGGAAAGGGGGGTGCACTGTGATGTAAGGGAGAGTGGGGGACTCAACTTATGATGGTGGGTTGGCTCTTAACATCTAATGTAAGGGGAGGGGATGTGCTGGACATCTGATCTTACAGATACAACTGGCCTTTTTGAGGGCAATCATAATGCTGATCCGGCCCTCGATGAAATTGAGTTTGACACCCAATATAGAACAATATTCTTTTTTAACCACTTGCTTACTGGGCACATAAACCCCCTTCCTGCTCAGGCGAAATTTTAGCTTTCGGCACTGTCACGCTTTGAATGACAATTGCGCGGTCGTCATTTTTTTCCCACAAATAGAGCTTTCTTTTGGTGGTATTTGATCGCGAAGTGGTTAATAATGATTATTTTAATAAATAATGCATTGTGAATTGATACTAACAGTATCATTTAAAATGTGGTATTATTATACTTGCAAAGTAGGTTAATCTCCTGTATTTCATTTTCAATGCATGGGATTTAAAATAAAATACTAATCATGGTGTTTCATTTTTAAACAAGGTAGGTACAGATTGTATCTCTGTACTTGAGATATTTTCTTTTACTTTAAAACAAGGTGCATTCCTCTTGATTATTTTGTTTTGGGTGTTTTGTTCATATTACTATTCTTGTAATTGTATCATGCTCACTATAGAGCACGGATAAGCTAAGCTGAAACCCTGGTACCTTATTTTTGAACATGCCATGACATTCCATAACAATCAAGGACATTTTTGAAGAAATATTCTGCAGATATACATATTCCATATTGACTTAACATGGGTGGTTTAGTGCCACATTATCAAATTACAGAGAGCATTTTTAATCCATCGGTCATACCACCTGTGGTTCTACACTGACATTGTGGTTATTCAAAACTATGACCCCTCATTCACCCAGCTACGAATAAGTAACCTGGCACAGTCTTCAACTTTCAGGGTATCAGATCATATTGTTCAATTCATACAGTGAATTGCCCAACTGGTTATTTAAAAGAAACAAAGGTACAATAGTCTTTAAAACCCTGTAATCAAAAGTATGAGCCTGCATATAATGTGACAATAGGACATTTATTTTTCTGAAACTACAAATATTGTGTTCTCGGCTCTTCAAATTTCCTTATTCACATTAAGGTCATCACAGAGGACAAGGGGGCACTCTTTACGTCTAGAGGAAAAAAGATTTCATCTCCAAATTACGGAAAGGTTTCTTCACAGTAAGAGCTGTGAAAATGTGGGATAGACTCCCTGCAGAGGTGGTTCTGGGCAGCTCAGTAGATTGCTTTTAAAAAGGCCTGGATACTTTCCTATATGTACATAATATAACTGGGTACTAACATTTATAGGTAAAGTTGATCCGGGGAAAATCCGATTTCCTCCCGATTTCCTCCCGATTAGGAAGGATTTTTTTCCCCTGCTGTAGCAAATTGGATCATACTTTGCTGGGGTCTTTTGCCCTCCTCTGGATCAAATGTGGGTGAAGGATTGTGTATATGGGATTGTATTTTATTTATTTTTTGGTTGAACTGGATGGATTTGTGTCTTTTTTCAACCTGAATAACTATGTAACTATGTAACTAGGCATAATGTATATTTTTCTGTGTACAATTTCAATCTCTATGTGGTAGTTGTTGGGCCCTGTGTGCTTCTTCTAGTGTCAAGCAGCTTGCTTCTCACCCTGCTGATAGCTAGTAGTCACAGAACAGAAGTGTTCCCTTCTATGGGCTTTGGTCACTATTTTGGAATGAGTGGGTAGTTATGTCAAAGGGTATATGCATCTAAATTCATAAAAAAAAACATAAATAAAGACTCTGCAGAAATTGAGCTGAAACATTTTAGGGTATTTTCCACATATATAGAGTACCACAAGATAGATGTAGGTGAGTGATACTAGTTATCTTACCAAGCCTTTTCACTAAACTGTAAAATTGAAAGATCACAGGTTGCACTCATACATGATACCATACAGTCCACCAAAATTCAGGATTGGCATTTTCAGTTTTCATTGTAATCAACACCTTTCCTGTCTATTCTGCAGATACTGACTGGAGATCTCCTTTACATCAAAAACCTTACTAAAGCCTGGTACACACTGATGCCGCGTACACACGACCATTTTTCTTGTCGGGAAAAATAAAAAAAATTGTCTTTGACGAGAAAAACGACCATGTGTGGGCTTTTGGTAATTTTTCCCGTCGAGAAAAACGGCATTAATCACGACGAGAAAAATTAGAACATGCTCTAATTTTTCTAGGGAAACACTGCCAGGGAGCCTACACACGGTCGTTTTTTCTCGACCAAGAAAAAAAATGACAGGAAAAACGGCCGTGTGTAGGGGACCAAGCCGTTCCTCGTTTTTCCTATCAATTTTCTCGACGGTGTTTTCACCGTCGAGAAAATCGATCGTGTGTACGTGGCATAAGAGTTTTTTCCGTTCAACCCGGAGTCTTGAACAAAAAAAACTGTCAGCTCCGGTCAGAGCAACTGTACTAACCATTGAACGTTGGTACAGCAATCTGGTTTTCCAGCATTCTAGTCTGACATACAGACGGGCTGAAAGTCGGCTGTTTTTTTTTAACCGGCCAATATTTTCTGACATTTGGCCCATGTATACAGGGCTTTAATTTCCCAACAGTTGGCAATAATTCTAACAAATCTTAAAGTATAAACAAAGGCATTTTTTTTGTTTTAGTTTGGACAGAGTGGAAAGGGATTATCTTTTTTTTTTTTTTTTGCTGTCCGTGCCCCTGGTAAAGAGATTTATGCTCTCTGTTTGTCCTGTTTACCATTATCATTGAAAGTGAAAGTAAAAGATAATCATACATTTTGTGTTGTCCCCAGAACACTAATAGAGGGGAAATCTTCCAATGGGGACAATAGTTCTAGTGACCTGGGGGTTTTGCAGAAATTTCCTCTCACTTCCTGTTTTGGCTATGGAACAGGAAGTAAAGGGAAATCTCCACAACGGGACATAGACAGTGAAAAAAAAAACTTACAGGGGTTATAACCCTCCTTTACCCTATCCAAAATTTAAAAAAAATCCTTAACACTGATGAAATGACAAAGTGTTAATTGATTTTCCTGGTTCTGCAACAATTACCACAAAAACCAAAGAATTTTGTACTACCAGCACCAAGATTCTGATATTGCTGACTTGATGTTTGAAAACTAACAATATTAATAATAATACAAATAAAAATAAAAATAATTAATAAGACAGTATGTTACAAAAAGTAACACACTATCAGTTTATGAAGTATCTTTAATTAAAACTCATTGGGGTTACTTATGAAATAAATAAAGAATATCCACTTAACCAAATGAATGCTCACTTTGGAAAGTGTACTTTTACTTAAACCAAAAAATGTAAGCTTTGTTAACTTCAATTGACCAATCACATGAAAGTAAACATTCAACCGTCTGAATGTATAAAATCAGTTCTGTTTCATATTTACAGGATTCTCTTCAGTTCAAAAAGTGTAGAGATACTCAAGAGATCAACAATCAGTAGTTTTGTTTTATTTTGCAGTGACTAAGACAATATTATTTTCTGGACTTTTAAGGAACTAGTTTCACTGTAAAGACATGCTAGGCTTGATTTCTGAAAGACAAACAGGCTGTTTACTTTGCAAGGGAACTTGCACTTTGCATGGTATTTTCCCCCAGAACTTAGTAAATGTGGTGAAATATTGCTTTTCCCCCCTGGGGTGTGCATCGTGCATGCTCTTTGACTGCTGTGTTGTTAGGGCAATCACAGCTGATCACAAGATAAAGGGCAGCTGTAAATGGCCCTTTATCGCGATCTGCGATCAGCTGTGTCCTAAAAACACAACAGTCACAGAGCATGCACGATGCACACCCCAGAAGGGTGTATTGGGCGTTGTTCTGGGAGGATGTCCATGAATGTCCTCCCAGAACTATGGGCTGGTGCCGCCTTTCAGCTAAAGCACAGTAATGAGGTGTTTAAACATATTGGGGTTACTAAAACTGGAGAGTGCAAAATCTGGTGCAGATGTGCACGGTAGCCAATCAGCCTCTAAGTTAAGCTTGTTCAATAAAGCTTTGGTGGAGACAAGACAAGCCCACACCTGAGATGTGATTATGGAGTGTGGAGCCTGATCTCGCCTAGCGTGTCATGTGAAATATCTATTATATAATATGCCTTTAATGTAGTAATGTCTTAATTTTACAGTAGTATATGCACTGAGGGGAGGAGAACAATAGAGTAACAGGTTAGACCTTGATCTTCTCATTGGTATAAATATTAATAAATAGTATTAGTAAAATACCTTCAGATTTATCAATTGAAATTTTTCTAAATACTTCCTTATAGAGACGCATGCAATTTAAAAAAGCAAAGCAATCTTGATACATGAGTTATATGGTGACCTGCAGATTGGACAGACATTCATGCATGTATGCAGTAGAGCAACAAAAATCCCAAATTTGCTCTTTTGCCTAGTTTTCACATACGGTAGATTTGTTATAATGGCATGCATGTATGACAGCTTACCTTTATAGTTCACCTTAAAACCAATTGAGCCAATGCTGTCATCAGTTTGTAAATGAAGCCACATCTGATTACTCATGCTTACTATCAGGTCCGGAACAAAACTTCCGGTTAACCTATCAAAAAATAAAAAAAAGGATAATATCTTTATGCATCACATTTTATGAACATTCGGTATTGTGTTACAAAGCTGGTGTCAAATTGGTTTAAAATATCACATGTTCAATTGCTATAGATTTCTTTACTCTCCATGGTAACAATATCCATGGGATTTCTATGCAGAGTTGCCTACACAATAAATCAATGAAAATCACTTTCTGTCTGTGGATTGCCTTGTTTTGTTTTTAGCACCTTCAGCCAACACAGTACAGAATGTTTGTGCTGGAAACTAAAGATCTGTACTAAGTTTCTCCTGCTAGCAACATGCCCTTAGAAGACACTACTTAGGCTACAGTAAAAGGGCTTCTAATTAAAAACTGTTTTTACAGTTTATTTGCCTGAATGAATATGGCAAGAGAGTTTGATTATAAACTTATAGGAAGGACTGGTACAAATAGTTAAAATCTGGTTCAATTCTTAATCATTAATCACCAATGCAACATTGAGTACTCCTCTGATATTTTTAAAAACATTCCTAGAATCATTCTTACCTATTTAGTAAAGTTGAAAATTTTCTTGTGAATGTCATTGTGTGATTCTGCAGCTCAAAAACCTTCAGACTATTGTGCAACAGGGCTTATCATATGCTGCTACTTAATTTCTTAGCATTGTTTTCAGTGACTGGGGCATGGTAGCAGGAGTAGAACACAGATATGTGGTCATGGATTTTAAAGTGGGCAAGCATGTGGGTAGAGTGGGCAAGGGCAAGGACAGGGCTAAACATGGTCTGCATTTAGTTGACAAGCTGGGTGTTTGTATATCAGCAAAATTGATATCAAAATTTGGGATTCTGAATGAAAGATTATTGACCATGTACTTACTCTTGCAAAACAGTTTTTGGATCTCCAACTTCTCCTCCATCTCCAATTGTCAAGGTGTCATAGCCTATTTCTAAATCAAATTCTTCAAAATTGATTTGAATAACCTGAAGAGAAGAATCATAACATGTATAAGAAAAAAAATCAGTTGAAATGTATTTACCACAAAGTAAGTGGATAAGACACAGATCCACAGAAACTTGCACTTTAAAAAGTTCCAAAAGCAGACAGACAAATATAAATAATATGTGTGGTTCAGTAATGAAGTCACAGGTGGACTGATCCACCATCATCTTCCAACCATACTGCTACATTTTAATGAGCATTAAATGCTAGGGTCAGTGTTGGAAAGACCAATGTTATTTTAAATGTTATTTTATACATTTATAACTAGCATTTTGTCTATTTAATGACAGAGAAAACACACCATCTAGACAACTATTGCTAACAATTATCCAATTCCGGTGTTCTAAATACATTTTTCTAAATCAAATTTATAAGTTCAAGTATATATAAAATGTACTTTATTAAACAAATACTTTTTTATTTCTGAAAATCTGTTCTAGCTGTTTTAAGAATATTATTTTTTGTTGGTAAAAATGTTAATGGTGGTCATTGGTCACAGGATTATAGGGTTCACTAAATTAAGTCTAAAAAGTCTTCATTATCTACATAATGCATGAAAGCTCTGGAACAATTTCAAATATCCTGACACCAGTCATTCATTGGGGTTGATCTACTAAAGAAATTTTTTTTTTTTACTCAGCCTAGAGTGAAACTATCACCAAAATAAAAATGCTTAATAATATGCTCCCTGAAAAAAAAAATAAGGCACATTTTCCAAGCAGCACTGTCGTCTTTCAGTCAAGACACCACTTGATGAATCCTTAGATTCTGACACTTCAGGAACTCAGTGCTGCATTACACAAACACAGTAGGAGATAGCAGAAAGAACAATAACGCATGGTGGGGGACTAGGAATCGGACACTCCAGGAAGTTTCTGATTCAGATGATTTTTCAAGCAGCAGCGGGGATATGGTCAATAACAGAAATTAAAATTATCTTCTTTGCAGGGGGCACATTATTTTTTCTTTTTTTTATCAATAGAGTATCTTTAGCGAATAAAGCAAAGCTATGCCTAATTTAATTATTCAGTCATGTGCAGGGAGAAAAAAAAAACAGGATTTAAAAGGAAACTTTAGCAAATGTCAAATGTTGCATATCATGATCTGAAAATCATAGCAGATCTGAAAATGAGTGAAATGCTTTAATTAGTTTTGTTAAGGAGTCAGTGCACCCAAAAAGGACATTTTAATATTACACCTATTTATACACCTACATATTGTATAAATAGTCAGCCCCTGGGCTCTTTAATACCTTTGAAACTCCAGCAGAATCATCTGCCTGTCATATTTCCTAAATCTTTTTGTCAACCTGAGAATTTTTGATGTTCCCATCAACCTCTGCATGTTCCAAGTTTTTCTTGGTTCATTGTCATTCAAATGCAGAGAGTGTTAACCAATATACTCCAAAGAGATACAAGAAACCACTGGGCCTTGGACCGGTACAGGTTCATGGCCAGCTGGGAGCTGGGGTGTGCAGCAGGGGTTAGCAGTGGGCAGAGCGAGACAGCACATCTTGAACTGCCACTCTCCGCCCACCCTCCATCGAGAAGAAACACAATTCTTCTCGACGGTGCTTCGAGAGGGAAGTCTGTGGCAACTCCAGCAATCTTTACACCGGATCCAATGTGGGAACCCGCCTGCACAAGTTCACCCATCCCATCCATCCCGCACCTCAGACCTTGGATCCTGCACATCCTGTAGGAATCCTGCCTGCAGCAGTTCACCATCCCATCCATGCCACACTCCAGACCTTGGATCCTGCATATCTTCTCTACAGTAACATGCCTTTGTTCACTGAGTGCTTGTGGGTGTATTTTTCATTGATTATTTCACAGTAAAACTAACTACTACGCTATACTGCTGCCTGGTGCCCCTATCTTTCCCCTCTCTCTTTTGAAGTCACTGGGTTCCCAGCCTGGACAAGGAGCTAGCCTTTAGCAGTCAGCAAATATAATTTAATATATCTACTACTACAGTCTGCAGCCCCTCCCCCCCCAGTCAATGGGGGGTTGACTTTCACACAGCCGGTCTCTGGTGCCGGGGAGGTTGGGGACCATTGTTCTACAGTATACAGGTTCAATGATCATTATTATATTTATAATGCCTCCCTCCCCACCCCCTTAGGTAGTTTATAAGATATCAAACCCTGTTTTGCAATATCCAGCTTTCAGCTGTATCTGATAGTGTTTACAGTACTTTCAAAAATAATGTTTTACTTTTTGGCATACCCGACTTCAGCACAAGGAAGAGAACTTACACAGTTCATGCTAAATTGCCTCACAGAAAAAAATATAGGAACATTATTTTACCAAAAAAAAAGTACATCACAAAAGCAGCTTCGAGTCGTTTTGGGATTTTGTGACAAGCAGATGGTGGAAATGACCAATTTCATGTTCTTAAACATAGCTTAATGCCTGAAAGAAAGCACTAATGATACACGAGTGCAATCAATTGCACCAAGAACATTAAGAATTTGAACAATATTGTAAAAGTCATGTTTAATTTCAACCTCACTGCAAGGCTCTGTAGGCAATTTAATGAACAGTTTTTAATACCTGCTTTAATATCAAATAAAATGCTGAGAGCAATGTAGTGAAGAAATTCTCCTGGCAGAAAGTCTTTTATTTGTCCTAGTCCAGGTCTTTAACAGCTTAAAATGAATAGAAAAACTTATGCATAGCCATTCATGTATGTTCTGATATCATGGTCTGGAGAGTTCAAGAGAAATGTAACACCCTACAGAACATTTACTTTCTATAACATCCTCACAAATTGTTACATTTGATTGGTTGTTATGATTAGGGCACATCTTATGCGATAATAGTAAAAGGATATTTCAAATGAAAATGTTGTAGCATTTAAACACCTCATTTTCTTACAGCCTCACATTACTTTGAGGACTAGAGTCTGATTAGTAGGGATGCGTGAAACTGAGGGATTTTACTCTTGCTCATAAAAAATTGTGAGATTTCAGTGAAATTTAACCATATTGGTTAAAGGCTATGTTAAAGGTATTGTAGTCAATGAGAAAGATTTTTTTTTGTGTTGTTTTTAAGAATGTAATTGGCTTTTAAGGATTATGGAAGCTGCTTTCAGATTTTTAACAATTACGGAAGCTGCTTTCTACTATTATAGACCTGTTTTTCTGCAAAAAATGGCCACACATTAACCTCATTAGTTTATTTAGCTTTTTTAGAGATAGCAAATATATAAATAAATAAAATATAAAGTGTCATTACACAAATAGCATACAAACAAAACAAGGAAAGATACAATTGCAAAGCATAATACATTATATAAACTACACTTCACTAATGGTGAAATCACAAACAACTCTCCTCTTAACCTTACTCAGTGAAAAGTAAACGCTTAAATGCAGACTAATAAAATCATAAAACACGTACATTATTTTATCTGTTCTCTTCTGTTTTTATTTTATCTATTTTACATATTTATCTGTTTTATATAAAAGTTCTTTTCTGCAGACCTCTTTTTTTTCAGAGCATCAAACATGCAAAAGGGAGATTTTAGAAAATTAGCAATTGAACTCTGTGCTTTAAAAACTAATACCCATTGTTTTTGTCAATGCACCCTCCCACATGCTGAAGAGTGTATGGACTGGAATGAAAATGACGTGGGACAAGCGCATAACCCTCTATCCATCAAGATTTTAAGTTGGTATGCTGTTTTTTTAGACTTAAGTGGTGGAAACCCATTGCCATTTTTTTTTTAAATTCTACTTGCTGGTGTATCTAAATCCACTATAAATCAACTACAATATGTTCAAAATGCTGCAACCAGAATCCTGACTAGGTCTGGTACAAGTGACCATATTATCCCTATCCTGGAGTCCTTGTACTGGCTACCTGTCAGGTTTCACATAGACTTTAATATTCCCTTGCTCACCTATAAAGCTCTTTATGATTTGGCACCCATTATCGGTCTGAACTGTTATCAGCTTACTCCCCACGTCGTAACCCCCGCTCCTCAAATTCTGGTCTTCTGTGTGTCCCTCTACTCAACTACACTCAATGGGAGACAGAGCCTTCTCCTGCTATGCTCCAAAACTCTGGGATTCACTTCCAAAGAGCATCAGAGAGTCATCTTCTCTAATATCATTCAAATCAAATCTAAACTTTTTTCTTTAGACAAGCTTTTACTTCATTGTCCCTTTTTCCTTTGTTTTATCACATGTATTTATTGTGTTTTATTTGTAAGGCGCTTTGAGAAACTACCTTTAAAGGCACTATATAAGTTAAAGTTTTTGATTATTATAAAATGAATTATGATAATGAAAGATAATTATAGGCAGCCTTGTTCTTTGCATTATTCTGATGGTGGAATTGATCCTTCTAAAGTCATAGGATGTTAGAATCCATAGGATATTATACATGTGCTTTTCCTGGAATAGTACCTCCACAGTGAAAACAAAAATTCCACAAGGGCTCATTCACACCAGTGGTTGGAGGGTGGCAAAACCCCAACAGTAGAGTTGGGCTTTTAACGCCCCCCAACTGCTACTCTCTTTAGCTTCTAAAAGCAGCGACCAAGGGTGTAGAGATGCCACAAACCACAATGCTTTTCTTCAGGGCCACAGCAGGAATTGTTCCCCTTCTCAAGTGAATAGGGGTTCTCTGCAATCATCCCTCAACCACCTGCAATGCAGGTGGTTGTGGGGTTCTAATTTGAGGTTCAAGGGGTTAAAGCAGGCAGTGAGGATTTGATACAATGCCTCCTTACTGCCTGCTAAATGCTCTCTGAACAGGGATCTGCATTCAGATCACTCTTCACAGAGAAAAGCTAGTGTAACTGATCTCTAAGATTTCACAGTAACCTCTAACCTTTTATTTTGTATGGTCAACAAAACATTTCAGATTGTTTTACAATAAGAAAAAATAGCACATGTATTCAAAATTATTAAAGTTATACTTGCCTTGTTAGGATTTTCAGCTGTAACGACCCAAACACATTGGGCATTGCTGTCATATTGATATGGAAAATTTGGTGACATGAATGAGCCACTTGGACCTTGAAGGTTTGAGCCACATGTTTTTACTGTAACAGAAAAATACACTTATATTACACATTTATGGCGTAATGTACTGAAATATACTTTATATTAAACAGACTTTATTGCAAACAATTACTATAAAAATAATATATTGTTTTAATCTATTCAGAATAGAAGAAGAGAATTAATCTATAAAGATATACAGTGCATATATATATATATATATATATATATATATATATATACACACACACATATATATATATATATATATATATATATATATATATATATATATATATACACAGGTATATATATATATATATATATATATATATATATACATTATATATACTTAACATATATTCACTGTGATTATTCCTTAAGGACAACTGAAATGGAGAACGCTATTTCCCCTTTCTTATAAGGAATTAAGCTTTGGCAATTAGTTAATATGTTTCTAATTATATGCTTCAGAGAGGTTCCTTTTTTACCTTCAGACCACAATGAACATTATTTTTTTGTTATTCTCAGTAGATAAAGTGAATGCCACAATCAGTATAATTTTATTTTAATGTGTTAAATTAACCTTTCAGTGTGAAATTGTTTACAACCCTAGTGAAAACTAATGCCGCGTACACACGGTTGGAATTTCCGACAACAAATGTTCGATTAGAGCTTTTCGTCTGAAATTCCGACCGTATGTATGCTCCATCGGACATTTGCTGTCGGAATTTCCGCCAACAAATGATTGAGAGCTGGTTCTCTATTTTTCCGTTGGAAAAAGTTCTTGTCGGAAATTCCGACCGTCTGTATCCATTTCCGACGCACAAAAGTGCTGCGCATGCTCGGAATCATTGTACTTAATTTTTCTCAGCTCGTTGTAGTGTTGCATGTCTCCGCGTTCTTGACCATCGGAATTTCCGAGCAACATTTGTGCGACCGTGTGTGTGTAAGACAAGTTTGAGCCACATCTGACGGAAAAAATAACCACAGTTTTGTTGTTGGAAATTCCGATCCTGTGTACGCGGCATTAGTGCATGGTTTGTCAAAAATAAACATTAGCTGTAATAGTCATGGAAGACTCTTATGTGTGTTTCTGATATTTAGTTTGTGGACCTTTAGAAAAAGAAGTATACTGTGGGCAGATTTATTGAAGGCGTTGCAAATCTTCATTTAGAAAACTGTAGCTGCATTCACTTGGAATGAACTATTGTGTGCAGAAGAAAATAATAAGCAAGAATTTGCTTTTCATGTGATTGGATAGTTAACCACTTAAGGTCCGCCCTATAGCAGTTTTACTGCTACAGGATGGCACCTGTGCGCTGGATCACATATATACAGTATATACGTGATCTGACATGTGTGCCTCTAGTAAAAAATAAAAATATCCCACGATATAACGTTTGCGCTAACCAATCAATATACGCTTATTGGGATTTTTTACCAAAAATATGTAGCAGAATAAATATTGGCCTAAATTTATGAACAAATTTGATTTTTACTTTTTTTTTTATTGGATATGTTTGTAGCAGAAAGTAAAAAATATATATTGAGGTGATCATATACCACCAAAAGAAAGCTCAATTTGTGGGGAAAAAAGGGCATACATTTTATTTGGGTACAGCTTTGCATGACCACAGAATTGTCAGTTAAAATAACTCAGTTCCGTATCACAAAAAATGGCCTGGTCATAAAGGGGGGTAAATCTTCCAGAGGTCAAGTGGTTAAAGCAAATCTTCACTTAAAATATATGCATAAAACTATTTTTCAGAAATAAAAAACTGATAATTGGCATGTGTGTATGCTTTCACCCCCTTTGTTATGAAGCCCATAAAAAGCTCTGGTGCAACCAATTACCTTCAGAAGTAACATAATTTGTGAAATGATGTCCACCTGTGTGCAATCTAAGTGTCACATGATCTGTCATTACATATACACACCCTTTTGAAAGGCCCCAGAGGCTGCAACACCTAAGCAAGAGGCACCACTAACCAAACACTGCCATGAAGACCAAGAAACTCTACAAACAACTAAGGGACAATATTGTTGAGAAGTAAAAGTCAGGGTTAGTTATAAAAAAATATCCAAATCTTTGATGATCCCTCGGAGCGCCATCAAATCTATCATAACCAAATGGAAAGAACATGGCACAACAGCAAACCTGCCAAGAGACGGCCGCACACCAAAACTCACGGACTGGGCAAGGAGGGCATTAATCAGAGAGGCAGCACAGAGACCTAAGGTAACCCTGGAGGAGCTGCAGAGATTCACAGCAGAGACTGGAGTATCTGTACATAGGATGACATCAAGCCGTACGCTCCATAGAGTTGGGCTTTATGGCAGAGTGGCCAGAAGAAAGCCATCACTTTTTAGCAAAAAACAAAATGGCGCGTTTTGAGTTTGCGAAAAAGGCACATGGGAGACTTCCAAAATGTATGGAGGAAGGTGCTCTGGTCTGATAAGACTAAAATTGAACTTTTTGGCCATCAGAGAAAACGCTATGTCTGGCGCAAGCCCAACACATCACATCACCCAAAGAACCAGCAGTCGGGACTGAGAAACTGGTCAGAGTTGAGGGAAAGATGGATGGTGCTAAATACAGGGATACTCTTGAGGAAAACCTGTACCCCTCTGTGTGTGATTTGAGGCTAGGACAGAGGTTCACCTTCCAGCAGGACAATGACCCAAAACACACTGCTAAAGCAACACTTGAGTTGTTTAAGGGGAAACATGTAAATGTGTTGGAATGGCCTAGTCAAAGCCCAGGCCTCAATCCAATAGAAAATCGGTGGTCAGACTTAAAGATTGCTGTTCACAAGCGCAAACCATCCAACTTGAAGGAGCTGGAGCAGTTTTGCAAGGAGGACTGGGCAAAAATCCCAGTGATAAGATGTGGTAAGCTCATAGAGTCTTAGCCAAAGCGACTTGGAGCTGTGATAGCCACAAATGGTGGCTCTACAAAGTATTAACTTTAGGGGGTGAATAGTTATGCACAAAAAAAACATCTTCAAATTTGTGGGCATGTTCTGTAAATTAAATGATGCAATCCATGTTAATTCCAGGTTGTGAAGCAACAAAACATGAAAAATGCCAAGGGGGTGAATACTTTTGCAAGGCACTCTAGGTGGGTTATCATAATAAGTTAGCTGATTGGTGTACATTTTAATATTAAAATGTCATTCCGCCTCAAACCAATATTTCATCTTAAACTACCTGGCAGTTTTTTTGTATATCTCTCAGGGATTTAATTGGTGAGATCCCTGTCCTTGTCACATCCACCTGCTGTTGCCATCATTATAAACTCCCACTTTGTTTGCATAAGTTTTTTATTTATTTTAGATTATAGAGAATGCAACAAGAGGGGGTTGGACATGAAACGTTGGATGGGAACACCAAAAAATTCTCAAATGGGCAGAAGAACCCTAAATTATGGTAGGGAGATCTCACTGTTGGCATAGTAAATATATATACAAAGCTTGAGACTGACCACAAATAACTGAAACATGTTTTTTGGGATTAACTGGCCTTTAGATGTAATGAGAATCCATCACAGTGGTAATACCAAGTTGAAATAAAAAACTATAAAGCTGTAAGTATAAACCCAATTATTCATAGAACGGTGCAAACTGCAGAAGACAAAACAAAGATGGACATATCCTACAATTATTAGATTAATTTCTCTTAGCATATACACATAGTGAAGTATAGTCATTCAATCTTTTGAGATTGATTTTCGAAAGGGGTAGTCAATAATGTTCACATATCAAAGTGAATATGTGTTTACCTTGACTACCCAGTCATAAGCAGAGAAATAAAAAAGCAACAGATGCTTGCTTTTAAGATTATTGGGAGATTGAAGTGAACACTTAACTTTATTTATTTTACTAAGTGAACATTCCCAACTCATTTAGTAAATCTACTCCATTTAACCACTTAAGCCCCGGACCATTTGGCTGCCAAATGACCAGGCCACTTTTTGCAATTCGACACTGCGTCGCTTTAAATGACAATTGCTTGGTCTTGCGATGTGGCTCCCAAATAAAATTGATGTACTTTTTTCCCATAAATAGAGCTTTCTTTTGGTGGTATTTGATCACCTCTGCGGTTTTTATTTTTTGCGCTATAAACAAAAATAGAGCAACAATTTTGAAAAAAAACAATATTTTTTACTTTCTGCTATAATAAATAGCCCCCAAAAATCTATATATATATAAAAAAAAATCCTCAGTTTAGGCCAATACATATTCTTCTTCATTTTTTTGGTAAAAAAAAATCACAATAAGCATTTATTGAGTGGTTTGCGCAAAAGGTTTAGCTTCTACAAAATAGGGGATAGTTTTATGGCATTTTTATAAAAAAAATGTTTTACTAGTAATGGCGGCGATCATTGATTTTTATTGTGACTGGGACATTATGGTGGACACATCGGACACTTGTGGCGCTATTTTGGGACCATTCACATTTATACAGCCACCAGTGCTATAAAAATGCCCTGATTACTGTGTAAATGTGACTAGCAGTGAATGGGTTAACCACTAGGGGGCAAAGAAGGGGTTAACTTTATCCTAGGGATGTGTTCTAATTGTGTGGGGGCGGGGCTTACTGTGACACGACACTGATTGCTGCTCCTGATGAGAGGGAGCAGACAATCAGTGTCCTGTCACTAGGCAGAATAGGGAGATGCCTTGTTTATAAAGGCATCCCCTCGTTCTGCCGTTCCGTGACCCGATCGCGAGAAACGGGTGGACATCGAGTCCGCCTGTCCCATAGGCACAGTCATGGAGACCGTGGTGGCAGATTCAAAGCAACGTATATATACGTTGCTTTGCCTGCCCGTGCCATTCTGCCAACTTATAAGTGCTTTATTCGGTCGGCAAGCGTTTAATCAAATAGATTACAAATTACATATAACTATATTGTCTACTTTTCTCTCAAACAGTGTTGCCACTAGGGATGAGCTTCGTGAACCCATGTTCGACTCCAACATCGGCTGTTCGATCGTTTGACAAAGATCGAACATTATGGTCCGTTCGTGCCAAATTCGAGTGGCGCGTCACGGCCCATAATTCACTGCGGCATCGCAGTGCATTGCTGACTGATGATTGGCCAAGAATGCACTATGACCCGCATGCTTGGTCAATCACAGCGCCGTCTGTACCGAGAGCCGTAATTGGCCAAGAGGAGTAGGTACACGCCCCACACTATATAAGGCGGTCTGGAAGTCGGCCTTGTGTAGTGTGTTGGCGTTTGTGAAAGAGAGAGTTACAGAGAGAGAGACAGTGTCATTTATATTGATTTAGATAGAGCAGGCCGGCGAGTCAGTTAGCTGCTGTTACAGTGTGTAGAGGATATATATGCATCCTAGGTGTTGTGTACAGTAGGTGCCGCCGATATTGTATTTCTATCGCGCTCCCATCGCCGAGATTCTCGGCGACAGGAGTGCCGAGATCTCGGCAGCAGGGTGGCGACACGTGTCGCGCTCGCTGCAATAGCGAGGAGACGCGACACTGTATTGAGCGGGGATCCGACGCGGATTCCCGCCAATACCAGGCACTGCATTTGGTATGAATCCTGAGCGGAAACTCCACGCCAATTTTTAAAGAAAAAAATGGCGTGGGTTCCCCCTCCAGGAGCATACCAGGCCCTTGGGTCTGGTCTGGATTTGAAGGGGAGCCCTATGCCGAAAAAACGGTGTGGGGGTCCCCTTTAAGATCCAAACCAGACCCTTATCCGAGCACGCAACCTGGCAGGCCGCAGGGGAAGAGGGGGGGATGAGAGCGGCCCCCCCTCCCTCCTGAACCGTACCAGGCCACATGCCCATAACATGGGGGGTTTGGTGCTCTGGGGCAGGGGGGCGACCTGCGGCCCCCCACCCCAGAGCACCCTGTCCCCATGTTAATGAGGACAGGGCCTCTTCCCGACAACCCTGGCCGTTGGTTGTCGGGGTCTGCGGGCGGGGGGCTTATCGGAATCCGGGAGCCCCCTTTAATAAGGGGGCCCCCAGATACCGGCCCCCCACCCTATGTGAATGAGTATGGGGTACATCGTACCCCTACCCATTCACCTGGTGGAAAATAAATGGAAATAAAAACACAACACAGTTTTTAAAAGTATTTTATTGCACCGCTCCGGAGGTCTTCTTCCGACTTCGGGGGTCTCCGGTGTCGTCGCCGCATTCTCCGGTTCTTTCTTCTGCCGGGCCTCCGCTAACTTCCTTTTAGCTCTTTTGCTAATGGAGGCCCGGTCTTCTCCGTCGTCTTCTTCTTCTCCCGCTCTCCGGTTCTTCTCCCGCTCTCCGGTGTCATCGCCGCGTTCTCCGGTTCTTTCTTCCGCCAGGCCTCCGCTAACTTCTTTTTAGCTCTTTTGCTAACGGAGGCCCGGTCTTCTCCGTCGTCTCGTCCGGCTCTCCGTTGTCCTCCTGCCAGCCCCTCCACTAACTTCTTGGTAGCTCTTTTGCTAGTGGAGGAGCCGGTGTTCTCCGTCGTCGGCGTCTTCTTCCCTCTTCTCCTCGATGTTGACTCGTCGCTTCCTCTCGCAGTAATGATAAATCTTAGGTCCGCAGAGATTAATATAGGCTTCACATGATGTCACAGTCACATGCTCCGGGGCACATGGTCCCATGACGTCACAGTCACATGCTCCAGGGCACGTGTGCACATGTGCCCCGGAGCATGTGACTGTGATGTCATGGGACCATGTGACTGTGACGTCATGAGAAGCCTATATTAATCTCTGCGGACCGAAGATTTATCATTACTGCGAGAGGAAGCGACGAGTCAACATCGAGGAGGAGAAGAGGGAAGAAGACGCCGACGGCGATGACAGAGAAGACCGGCTTCTCCACTAGCAAAAGAGCTACCAAGAAGTTAGTGGAGGGGCCGGCAGAAGGACAACGGAGAGCCGACGGCGACGACAGAGAAGACCGGCTCCTCCACTATAAAAGCGGGCAAGCAGGCTCTGTGTCTAGAGGCAACAGTGCTGCTGGTCATGGACACGGTGCATCCTTATCAGCATGTGGCCATGGGACACGCTTGTCCTTCTTTTCGGCAGCTGGCCATGTTGAGCCGCAACATGCCCAAGACTTGGTAGAGTGGATGACCAAGTCGTCCTCCTCCTCATCCTCTCTCACCCAGGCTCAGGGTACTTTGCCTGGCAAAGCAGCTGCCAAAGCGGCCTCTTCCCTCGGCTCAATGGCATCAGTCACTCCTTCCCTAGCCCCACCATGTCCTCCTGAGGAGTCCCCCAAACTGTTTGAGCACAGTGTTGGGTACATGCTCCAGGAGGATGCCCAGCATTTTGAAGGCTCCAATGATGGAACCCAGCTGGAGGAAGGCAGTAACGTGAGCTCAGAGAGAGGGGGTTATAACGTGAGCCCAGAGAGAGGGGGTGCCCAACAAGGACAGCTATATGGCAGTCATTTTCCCCCAGCTGCAGCAAACTGCCAGATTGGCTCCAGTAATGAGGAGGGAGGGGATGATGAGGTCAGTGACTCCACATGGGTGCCTGATAGAAGAGAGGAGGAGGAGGCACATTTCCAACGAGACAGGATGCCCTCCAGGGGCCAGCTTAAGGGCAGCACACCGACCGCATCACACTGCAGAGCTCCTCATGTGCAGGGCGCTGCTGTCTCTGCGTGTTATTCCAAAAGTTCTTTGGTGTAGGCCTTTTTTCAGACGTGTGCATCAGATCGCACTGTTGCCATTTGCAACATATGTCTAAAGCGTATCTCGCGTGGCCAAAACATCAGCCGCTTGGGCACCACATGCTTGACCAGACATACAGTATGTCGACCTGCCCTGCAGTCCATTGGCAAGCGTACCTAAAAGACCCACACCAAAGAACAAAGCGGACCTCTCCTTGGTCCTCATCAGCTGGGATCTCCAACCCCACTATACCTTCAGTCCTCTCTGAAACCTGCACTGAGAGGAATGAAGGTGTAGAATTCGGTGTGTCACAGTCAAGTACTTGCGGACAATCTGCCATCGGTAGACTGATGTCCGATTGTACCAGGAAAATTTCCCTGCCCCAGCTGCTGCACCGCCAAAAGAAGTTTGCTCCCAGCCCTCCACATGCCCAGCGGTTGAATGCTAGCTTGGCTAAATTGCTAGCACTTCAACTGTTGCCTTTTCAGTTGATAGACTGCCCCCTTCCGTGAGTTTGTGGAATGTGCGGTTCCTCAGTGGCAGGTTCCCAAACGCCACTTTTTCTCACGGAAGGGGATTCCGGCTCTCTCCCGGCATGTGGAAGGCAATGTCTTGGCCTCGCTGGACAGAGCGGTCAGCGGTAAGGTGCATATTACCGCTGACTCATGGTTCAGCAGGCATGGACAGGGACGTTACCTATCTTTCAAGGCGCATTGGGTAACTCTGCTGGCAGCTGGGAAGGATGCAGGACAAGGTGCAGTAGTGTTGGAGGTTGTTCCGCCACCACGCCTCCAAAATGTTACTACTGGTGATTCTGACACACCTCTTTCCTCCACCCCCTCCTCTTCTTCTTCCTCCATGGCCTCTTCCTGTGCTGATTTGTCCTCTGAACCAGCGGTGCTCCGTAGGCGTTCAAGGGGCTATGCCAGTACGCAGGCAAAAAGATGCCATGCGGTGCTTGAGCTGGTGTGCTTGGGGGACAGGAGCCACACTGGGGCAGAGATTCTGTCAGCTCTGCAGGGGCAGGTTCAGAGGTGGTTGACGCCAGCTTAAGCCAGGAAAGGTGGTTTCCGACAATGGCACCAACCTCCTGTCCGCCCTCCGACAGGGACAACTGACCCATGTGCCCTGTTTGGCTCACGTCCTTAACTTGGTGGTGCAGCGGTTCTTGGGTAGGTACCCGGGTTTACAGGAGGTCCTGAAGCAGGCCAGGAAACTCTGTGGGCATTTCTGCCGGTCATATAATGCCAGTGCTCGGCTGGCTGAGCTGCAACAGGATTACAACCTGCCCAAGAACCGCCTAATCTGTGACATGCCCAACAGGTGGAACTCTACGTTGGCCATGCTGCAGTGGCTGCACACACAGCAGAGGGCCATCACTGAGTATCTGTTGCAATATGGCACCAGGACAGCATCAGGGGAGCTTGGATTTTTTCCCCACGCCAGTGGGCCATGATCAGGGATGCATGCACTGTCCTGGCACCATTTGAGGAGGCCACGAGGATGGTGAGCAGTGACAGTGCATGCATCAGTGACACTGTTCCTGTTGTCCACCTGTTGGAGCACACGCTGCGTGAAATAATGGACAGGGCACTTGAGGCAGAACAGAGGCAGGAAGAGGAGGACTTCCTTACCTCTCAAGGCCCCCTTTATCCAGACAGTGTTCCTGCTGGCCCGGCTATCACACAGGAAGAGGACGAGGAGGAGGAGGAGGAGGATTGTGTCAGCATGGAGGTGGAGACTAGCACTCAGCATCAGCAGTCTTCAAGGGATCAATTACGGTCCCAAGACACCTATGGACTTGTACATGGCTGGGAGGAGGTGGCTGGGGATCATGTCGTCCTCAGTGACCCAGAGGACTCCGCACCGAATGCCTCAGCAAACCTACACTGCATGGCCTCCCTGATCCTGCAAAGCCTGCGGAAGGATCCTCGTATTCGTGTGATCAAGAAGAGGGATCATTACTGGCTGGCAACCCTCCTTGATCCACGTTACAAGGGTAAGGTTGCGGACCTTATCTTGCTGTCGTAGAGGGAGCAGAGGATGAGGCATCTTCGGGAGGCCTTGCAGAAAGGTCTGTGCAACACGTTCCCAGAGACTGGGAGATTACAAATTCCAGGTCCTGGACAACGTGTTGCTGAGGTGGCCATCTGACCAATGCGTTCAGACAATTTTTTAGTCCGCAGCCCCAAGGTATGATCGGTTCCAGCAACCATCGCCAGCGTCTGGTTTACATGGTGCAGGAATACCTAGGGGCAAGATCAGACTTGGACACCTTTCCCACCGAAAATCCTCTGGGTTACTGGGTCTTGAGGATGGATCACTCGCCAGAGCTTGCACAGTATGCAATTGAGATACTGGCCTGTCTTGCATCCAGCGTTCTTTCGGAATGCACATTCAGTGCTGCTGGAGGCTTTGTAACCGATCGCAGGGTGCGCCTGTCAACCGACTCGGTCGATCGACTGACCTTCATAAAAATGAATCAGTCTTGGATCACCACCAGCTACCAAGCACATGATGCTGATGTAACAGAATAATTTTCTTTTAAATGTCAGATCCCTTCAAGACTGCCTATGCTGATGCAGAGTGACTATCCTGCTATGCTGAGTGACTATCCTCTTCCTCCTCAATAATGATGCTGATAGCTTGAAAGAACATTTTGGTTCTGGGCACCGCCACCAGTGGCTAAGGCCCAATTTTTCAGCCCCTGTTTAACAGGGGCATGTATTTACAATTTTTGATGCAATGCTTTGCAGCGGGGCTCATTGCTGTGCTCCAAGTACAGTATCTGTGAGGGGTTGCAGTGTTGTGGCACCGGCACCAGTGCCTAAGGTCCAATTTTTCTGCCCCTGTTTAACAGGGGCATGTAATTACAATTAATTCACAGCAGGGCCCATTCCTGCGCCCACTAAGAGTAACTGTGAGGGCTTACAGTGTTGTGGCAACACCACCACCAAAGGCCCAATTTTTCTGCCCCTGTTCAACAGGGGCATGTAATTACAATTCTTGATCTAATATTTCACAGCTGGGCCCATTCCTGCGCCCACTAAGAGTAACTGTGAGGGCTTACAGTTTTGTGGCACCAGCACCACCACCAAAGGCCCAATTTTTCCTACCACTGTTCAACAATGGCATGTAATTACAATTCCTGATATAATAGTTCACAGCAGGGCATTTCAGCGCCCACCAAGAGTAACTGTGAGGGCTTACAGTGTTGTGGCAACACCAACACCTAAGGGGTAAATTTCTGCAGAGTATATACGGCAGGCCCCTACTTTCAAACATCCAACTTACAAACGACTCCTACTTGCAAACAGAAGGAGACAACAGGAAGTGAGAGGAAATCTACCCCTAGGAAGGGAAATTCTCTCCTGTAAGAGTTAATATGGGAAAAAGGTGTCTCCTCTGTACTGATGCTTTATCACCAACCCTTGTTTCAATAAAAAAAAAAAAATTTCCAAAAACATTTGTCATTGGGACGGAAAGTGAGGTGAAATGTTCTGAACAGGTGCACAGACAGCAAAACAAATGTTACAGGGGTGATAACCCTTCCCTATGTTCTCCAAAAAGCTTAAAAATATATTTTTTTGGCTGAAGCTACACTTAAAATGTACCTGTTCCAAATTACAAACAGATTCTACTTAAGAACAAACCTACAGTCCCTGTCTTGTTTGCACCGCCTGTATACTGCTGTTCAGAGTATATAGGGCCTTTTTTCATTTTGGGTGCGGGGTTCCCCTTAATATCCATACAAGATCCAAAGGGCTGGTAGTGGGCTGGGGTACCCATGCCATTTTTCTCAATGATTTTCATTCATATTGCCGGGACCAAACATTACATTACATTAAAGCCGCAAGCAGTTTTAAATGACTTTTTTTCCTTTAGAAATGTCATTTTGTGCAGGGACAGTTCTAAACATGGGAAAAACTTGCCACTTCACAGGCATACTTTAGACATCCCCCAGGTATGATATTTAAAGGAATATTTCAGTTTTTTTTTTCACTTTATGCATCATTAAAATCACTGCTCTGGAAAAAAACGGCCGTTTTTAAAACTTCTTTTTGCATTGATACATGTCCCCTGGGGCAGGACCCGGGTCCCCAAACCCTTTTTCGGACAATAACTTGCATATTAGCCGTTATAAAACTCTGTGAATACTGTATAAGGAACTCCTGTTTTCTTTATATCAATTTCCCTGTAAAATATAACAGATTAGTCACTTTCCCAGCAGTACAAACACAGCTGCTTGCTGGAGACTAAACTAAAGCTATTTGCAGCTAACTGCTTTGATAAGATTGAGATGTATTAACAGAGAAATGGACCATTTCTTAAATAAGTGACCCGCAAGATTGAACTGTCTCTGCAAGTTATTTGATTACCATGCAGCAGGCTTGCCGAGGTATCTTGTCTTTCTATGGCACTTTTGAAACAAACATCTGCACAAGTTCAATCCTACTAAATGAAAACTTGTTTGTAATTGCAAACATTATACAATTAGCCATCAGAATGTCAGCATTTCAAAGAGGTAACAAGTATACACCCGGTGGAAAAAAGTGACTTGGTGGGAAGACTGTCACTACTTTTGTACTTATATCAGTAATTGGGGGCTAAGGCTTGCCTTTAAAAGTGGCCCATACCTTTTTGAGACAAACTTTTAGACTGCTGCGGAGACTTGCTTTATTGCAGTATTCAATAGATTCAGTACCAATAATTCCAGACAACAGTTAGAGGTAATAAAGTCATGGTTTGTAATCAAATTACACTGTAAAAAATATCAGTTTCCTGTCTCTTAGCAGAAAGGAAAGGACAACTGGTGTCAATGCATATAACAGATTATTATTAATATTATTATTATAATTATTCTTGTTTTTATTTTTATTTTTTATTTTTTTTATAGAGTTGGAAAATAGCTAAAATCACTGTCGGTTTTTATTGCCGTCTGTTTCTCCATTAGGGAGATTCATCTTCTCAACTTCTCTTTTGTCACCAAGACAGAATGAGATATGAAATCCAAAATGTGATTATTTTATGTTGTCTGTGTCCCACTTAATATATTTCCTTCAGCTTATGTCCCAAAGACAAAAAAGCAAATGAAACAAAATATATTTTAGATACAGTAGTTGTCATCAGAACAGGTTTTCGAAACAAGATTTCATCTCACAACTATATGATTTTCGATCATTTCCCCCAAAAAAATGGCTCTAGATATACCGTAAGGCACACATGCATACATTTCAATCTGATCATTCAATCTTCAGATATTACTGATTTACAGATTTTGCCCAAATATCACCCAAAATTGTAAATAAAAAATTGTCACAACTTTGATCAGAAATTGGCGAAAACAGAATTTCCATGTGTCACCATTGAGGGAACAAAAATACATTTTCTGATCAAATCTAGGTAGACTTTTGCAAAACTGATGTGCCACCCTTTGATTAAAAACAGTGATTACATACACAATTATTGTCATTTGATATGTGTCCAATCACAAATACTTTCAATGAGGACACCTGTGTCAGTGACAACTGTCTAACAGAGGATTTCCCCTCACTTTAGAAAGATTTCCCTTTCTGTTGTGTCTCCCAGGCAGGAAATATAGGGGAATCTTCCTATTGGAACAAATACACACAAAAGAGAGAGAAAGGCTTCACCATTTTAACCATTTCTTGGTTTAACTAAAGCTAAAGATCTTAGGCCTTGGATACACTTTTACCACTTGCCGACCGTATAACTTAGATAGTCAGAGAGTCATGTACCTAGTACGTGATCTGACACGTCGAGGTCTGGGGCGCACACACGTGCCACCGGCAGCACTCTCCCACTGGACTGCAGGAGTTGATCAGTGGGTACTGCAAACTCGATGTCCGCCGGCATCCGCTGATCCTTCGGTACAGAGGGAGAATGGAGATCTGCCTATGTAAAGGCAGATTGCCATTCTGTCAGTACAGAAGCCATGGATCCTGTGTCTCTGCAAAGCAGGGGCACCAAACCATGCCTTTTTCTAGTACAAACACCTCCTGCACAGTAAGAAAACACCAGCTAGGCACACAGTTAACCCTTTCATTCCCCCTGATGTTAACCCCTTCCCAGCCAGTGTCATTAGTGCAGTGACAGTGAATATGAATATGTTTTTAGCACTGATCACTGATTTTGCACAAACCAATCAATATACACTTATTAGGATTTTTTACCAAAAACATGTAGCAGAATACATATTGGCCTAAATTGATGAAGAAATTCGATTTTTTCAATATTTTTATTGGATGTGTTTTTATAGCAGAAAGTAAAAAATATTTGTTTTCAAAATTGGCAGTCATCTTTTTTTTTTATAGCACAAACATGAAAAACCACAGAGGGGATCAAATACCATCAAAAGATAGTTCTATTTTTGGGAAAAAATGACATAAATTTCATTTGGGTACAGTGCCACACGACCACGCATTTATCATTTAATTGCAGTGCCGTATCGTAAAAAATGGCCTGCTCATGAAGGGGAGTAAATCTTTCAGGGGGCAAGTGGTTACATATTTAAGAGAATCTATCTATCTATCTATCTATCAATCTATCTATCTATCTATCTATCTACAGTATCTCTAATCTTGGGGGTAATGTGGAATGTTATTTAAAATCTTGCCCTAGTAAGCTGTGATAATACGTTTTAGGAATTATTTTCTACTGAATAGCCCATTTGAATGTTCCGCAGTCAGAACTTTGGATTCCAGCAACATATAATGTAGGCAGTAAAGCTCAATCTGTCTGTAAAGGAGGGGTAAATTTCGAAAGCAAAAGTGAATAGGTTTGGCAGGGTCTTTCACATTCATTCCTCAGGCACCAAAGATAGAATGAAATTATTCTAAAATCTGGCTTCACAATCATTTGTTAGTCTGTAGAGGTAGAGCCTTTATCCAAGCAATTCTTTGTTTATTCAGGAACAGATTGGATTTTCTGCCAGCAAGCAAAAATTTCTCCTTTCGTTTGGGATAACAGCACATTGTATTAAATATTGAAGTTTGCATTTACAATATTATTATATCAGCGTCTCTGTTTTGTCACATATTTACTTTGATTGCTAAGTAAATATGATTACATATTTTTTTCGGGAAAAACTCATAAGGGATTGCTAAATAAAAATTTAATTTATATCATCTAATCAATATTCATAGAATGCAGCGAAGTTTGTCATTGCCATCTGTTTTATAATATGACAGTGGAGTTATTTACAACATTATTTAAAACTAATTAGGGAACAATTAAAAAAATACAGCACCAGAATCAATGGTTGCGCATGTCATCTAATTGTTTATTTTACTGCTCTGTACATTAGAGAGCACTGGCTGATGTTAATTTGTGATGATGTAACAATGTGTAAAGTAAAAAAAATTCTTTGTTTTCATTTTGTACAATTTCAGGACAGTTTTTCCGGTAAACCAAAAAATGGCTTTGCTTCATGCTTTTTGGAAAAATGTCCTTTAAAGTTTGGATAGACACAAACTTATGCCTTTATTGACCCAACATTTCCAACTTGGCAAGAGCACATTATTGCCTAATAAAATCATACATGTATGCACAACAATTAAAATAATCCATGCCAATGTAATATCTGAGTTTTAAACTCTTTGAATGCCAATATTTAGCAATATTGTTGTTTTTTTTAAATCAAATCATCTTTTTATTGTTTTTTTTTTTACATACAAACAACAAAAACACCAACTACAATGTACATCCCATGCCCGCATTGAGAGGAAAAACAGAAGAAAAAAAAAACTCAACACAAATTACTTCTCCCTTACCCCTAGCTCCCATGATCTCCCCCCTCTCCAAACTCTATTTACCCATCCCTCCTCCCCTCATACCTCCAAGATATCACACCACCCTCTCCATATTTTTTCAAATTTCCCCTGGCAGCCTCTGCGTAAAAAAATATACATTTCTTTGATTACCGTTTCCCTTACTTGTATTTTCCACTCTTCTACAGTGGGTGGGTATGTTGACAGCCACTTTTGTGCAATAAGCTTACGAGCCTGGAACAGACTTCTATTTATTGAAACAATATAATCCACTGGGATTCTCGATTCATCCAGTATACCCAGAAGACAACCCCCAGGCTCCATGAGCATCCCACTCTCAAATACACTATTAATCATAGATACCACCCCAGACCAATAGCGATGAAGTTTAGGACATCTCCATATCATGTGTATTAGATTGGCTCCTCTCCATTTACATCTAGGGCATCGGTCTGTATCTCTACATTTCCATTTAAATAATTTCTCTGGTGTGTAATGTGCCCTATGTAGGATAAATAGTTGTGTTACATTTTGTGTTGGAGATAAAGAGGCCTGAGGTATTACTGATAGTGCCTGTGCCCACTGTTCATCTGATATTGTCCCAATATCCCCTGACCAGGCTAGTCTTGCTGGTATGTCCACAGTTTTTTTTAAATTTATCAAATAGTATATCATATAATTGTGATATCAGGCCCTTTTTTTTTGCCCTGTCTTCTCTAACAAGGCTATCACCACTGACTTATTAAACTTCATTTCCTGTATACGACCCTGTGTTTTTAACGCATGCCTAAGCTGAAGGAATTGAAAAAATCTTTGATTTGGAATATTATATTCTTTACTTAATTCACTAAAGGTTTTCATCACATCTTCCTCAAATAGCTGTGGCATATACCTTAGTCCCTTCTGCCTCCAAAACTCAAACCCCTTCAATTTCCCCAGTTCCACATATCTACTAATATTCCAAATTGGCGTGTATAAAGGAAATCCCTTTACTTCAATAATTTTCCTCATTTCCTGCCATACCATGTCAAATAATTTACCCGTATGGAATCCTTTATCGCACAATTGATTTCTCAATTCTAGTAGAGAAATTAGTGGATAAACTTCATAAACTGATAATAGCAGATTCTGTATAGGATCAGACTGTAATACTTTTGTCCATCCACTAAAATGTTGTATTTGTGAGGCTAAAAAGTAGTTTTTGGTATGGGGGATTGCAAGACCACCCTCTTCCTTATTTAACATTAAAGTTGTTAACTTTATACGTGGTCGTTTATTCCTCCAAATCAACTCTCTAAAGAGAGATTCTATTTTTCTAAACCAAAAGGCTGTAATTCATACGGGTGAATTATTAAACACAAAGCAATATTGTTTAAGCTTAAAGAGACTCTAGAAAAAAATAAAAAATAAAATTCTGTACAAAAGATTTAGCCTCTGACAGAATCCCCTTGCCCATCATACTTTCATGTGTCTTCTGGTGCCTTTTCTGTATTTTTATCCACTGCTCCCTGCATCACTAAAGGGCACTTGTAGGGGTCAGCAGATGAAACAAGAGCATGGCAGAGGAGGCAGGCAGCCAACTCTCCTGGAATTAATAGTTGTCAAATTACTGCTGGAATCCCTTGGTCTTAAACAGAAAAAAGATCAATGGAATTGAAGGAGGGAACGGTTTTAATATTAAATGTTCTTAACCACTTGTCCCCCGCCCACCATCAATTGACGGTGGGCGGAGGACACTCTCGTTCTGACAGGACGTCATATGACGTCCTGCCTTTAAAACGAGCTAGGGGGCGCGCACGCACGCCCGTCGCGTTCCCAAGGACTCGGTGCGCGTGCCCGGCGGCCGCGATTGCCGCTGGGCACCCGCAATTGCCCGGGAACTGAGCAGGAAAGTAGATCTGTGTGTGTAAACACACAGATCCACGTCCTGTGAGGGAGAGGGGACCGATGGTGTGTCCCTTGTACATAGGGACAACCATCGGTCACCTCCCCCAGTCAGTCACCTCCCCCCACAGTTAGAACACATTGAGGGAACATATTTAACCCCTTCCCACCCCCTAGTGGTTAACCCCTTCCCTGCCAGTCACATTTATACAGTAATCAATGCATTTTTATAGCACGGATCGCTGTATAAATGTGAATGGTCCCAAAAATGTGTCAAAAGTGTCCGATGTGTCCGCCGCAATATCACAGTCACAATAAAAATCGCATATTGCCGCCATTACTAATAAAAAAATAAAATAAAAAAAAATGCTATAAATCTATCCCCTATTTTGTAGACGCTATAACTTTTGCGCAAACCAATCAATACGCGCTTATTGTGATTTTTTTTTACCAAAAATATGTAGAAAAATATGTATCGGCCTAAACTGAGGAAAATTTTAATTGAAAAAAAAATGGGTATTTATTATAGCAAAAAGTAAAAAAATAATGTTTTTTTTTTCAAACTGGATGCTCTTCTTTTATTTATAGCGCAAAAAATAAAAACCACAGAGGTGATCAAATACCACCAAAAGAAAGCTCTATTTGTGGGAAAAAAAGGACGCAAATTTTGTTTGGGAGCCACATCGCACGACTGCGCAATTGTCATTCAAAGTGTGACAGCGCTGAAAGCTGAAAAATGGCTTGGGCAGAAAGGGGGTTTTCGTGCACGGTAGGGAGGTGGTTAAAGGGGTTGTAAATGGTGTTTTTTTTAACTAACATGTCATACTTACCTCCTCTGTGCAAGGGTTTTGCACAGAACGGCCCCAATCCTCCTCTTCTGGGATCCCTTAGCGGTGCTCCTAGCTCTTTTCTCAAGTGCCCCCTTGGAAAATCTGCTTTCCAAGGGGGCACTCGTGCACATGCACTGCCGAGTCCCCCATTTACACAAACAGCAGGACTCGGCTCCCGTCTCACTGAATTGGATTGACAGCAGTGGGAGTCAATGGATCCTGCTGCTATCAATCTATCCAATGAGGACCCGAGACAGTGGCTGCAGATACTGTGCTCATCCCCGTCGCTGGAACGATCGGGTTCAGGTAAGTAAAAGGAGGGATCTGGGGGGCTTCTGCACACAGAAGGGTTATCACCTTGATGCATTAAATGCATTAGGGGAAAAACCTTGAGGGTTTACAACCCCTTTAAGTATTTTTTTTTAAATTTTATATGATAGGGTCAACAAAAAGTCAATTTGACTGCTCATGTAATAACACTAAAGAAACAAACACCTATATATGATCTTTTCTTACTTCTGCTTGGAGAACAGTTTACAACTACACTTGGTCTGGAAAATTAAGCAAAGTTTTGTTCAGGGGGACTGCCAACATAAAATATGAAAGATGTCATTGCTGCCTTATTTTTGAATCACGCAGCTTCCCAGTGCTGAACACACAAGTTAGTAAGAGTAGGTCACATTCAGCTGGACTTGTTCTGTAATGCTGAAGATGTCTCACTGTCCTTACAAATGGCCCTTTCAGTTCAAAGTGGACTAAGGAAACAATTTGTGAATGTCTTCAATTTATATTTAATTAGCACATTTAAATGTTAAACTCTAATTAAAAAAACTGTTTTAAACTTGCTTGTCTTACCAAATATTATTGAAAAAGACTGAACAGTCAATCTACCTAGAACCTTAGTGATTTGATTGTGTCATGAAAAGCCCTTTTGCTTGTGAATTTGGTGATTACTGCTCACCTTCTCCAGCCTATACATAATATAAAGTGTAACTTTTTATTTTTTAAGTCCACATCCTGCTGTGGAGGTTGTCCTTCGCTTGCTGTCCAGTAGAAAGACTGAAAGGGAAACTTCCCAAGATGACGGAAGCTCACAGCTCAGAAAATTGTCACCAAAACCATGTCCCTATTGAACAATGTATCCACATCTTTTTCTTTGAAGACAGCTCTAAAGATTTGGAATTTCCATGGCTTTCTATATGGGTGACGCTGGTCATCAACACAAATTTAGGAAACACAAATATCAATAAAAACTTTAAAGCTAAAAGAAAAATACCGGGTAGTTTTGAATTTACATACAGCTCTATCTGCACATACACCTGTACTCAAAACAGAAACAAGCCTACTACTACTGCATTAGTTGTATCAGCAATCAACAATAGAGAGGTATTTTATATTTCTATTTTTTTAAGTCCTTGTAATGATTCTCTATACAACAAAAATCACTTGTTCCCATAAAAGGTAACCTAAAATTCACTTAGCGCCATTAATGTGTTAACAATCAATATACACTTAACATTACTGCTACATTGATGAAAGCCTTTTCACTAAGTAATAATATGCCAATGACAGTCTTTATCGCTAGAAGCATTTGGTAATCTATTATTTTTTGTATCAATATTTAACAAAGGATGCACCATCTGGTTGGTCACTTTCTTAGCTATTAGTGGTATTCATACTAGTTGTAAAGTGAAAATACGTGTATCAAAGAATTTGTATTATTAGGAGCATGCTTCAAAATCTTTCAGCACTTTTTTAACTCTATTGAATATACAAAAGTGTAGAAACTTTTTAAAGACCCTTCATATTTTGTCTTTCTATTTAAACACAATTTTTTTGAGATTGCATTAAATGCTACAAATTTTCTAAAAGGGTTTATTATTCAAGAGGTGTTTACTTTTCTTTAAAATACTCTAGATAATATTTGAGCTTGAAGGGATGTCAAAAATGAAGTAAGTAAATGCATGAATAAATAAATTCATGCTTGCATACATAATGAATTTTACAGCTAGGAAAATTAGTGTTTCCGCGACTCACTCATTCATTCTTGATTATCTGTACTGTCATACATTTTGGTTGATGTTGATACAAAGGCCATTTCCATAAAAATTTCTATAAACAATTACATTGGAACAAGTCTCTAATCCCATTAATGGATCATTAACATGTTTCTGACCGCATAACACATAGGTGTGGCAGCTGGGCGGGTGGGCATTAATGCCCACATGCCACACATATGCATCAATAGAGTGCTGTAAGCACACTCAATTTGCTCTGCCAACACAGTTACTGAACTGTTGAAGACAGCTTCTGGTCCCTGTTTATGATCGGGAATGGGTTTCTATTTATGTGACAACCAATTAATGTGATCAAATGACCATTCGATTCATGTGATCAAATGATCGGTAACTGTCGTGCCTCACAGAATTAAGACCCACCTGAAAGTCCACAAGAAGGCGGTGGGAATGGGTTAAAGCCTATCTCCAGCTAAAGCTTTTGATTTTGTTTTGGATTAAACATGGAATGGTTAGAGCCTCTGTCAGGGGTTTATTGAAGCTTTTGTCCTTATAATGCCCTGTACACACAATCGTTTTTTCTGATGAAAAAAGTCCGATGGACTTTTTTCATCAGAAAAAAATATCGTGTGTGGGCCCCATTGGTGTAAAAAAATAGAACATGTTTTAAATTTTTCCGATGGAAAAAAAAAAACGATATGAAATTCCGATCGTCTGTGTGGAACTCCAACGGAGAAAAAACCCATGCATGATCAGAATCAAGTCGACGCATGCTCAGAAGCATTGAACTTCATTTTTCTCGGCTCGTCTGAGTGTTTTATGTCACCACATTTTGGACGGTCGGAATTTTGTCTGATGGTGTGTATGCAAGACTGATGGAAGTCAGCTTCATCGGAATTCCGACGGAAAATTCCATTGGATATCTGATCGTGTGTACAGGGCATAAGGGAGATGTATTGTCTCAATGTTGTCTGCATATAAAAAAAAAAGGAACTGATTTAAAAAAATAAAAATAAAAAGAGATGGTAAATCTCTCTAATGGGGACATAGACCAAAACAATATATAGTTTTGGTAAATCTAAAGGAGATCATACAGAGATTGTATAATCAGATTATATAGTATATGGCCACCTTTATACACCTAAAATTAACTAGTTGCGCTTTAGTAACATTAACTGTTAATGGCACACCAAACACAGAAGCAAACAGACATTTTGCCATGTTAAAAATTGAGTGACAAATGCAGCAAAAGGCACAGTAAAAAAAAAGGGGCAACCCGCAACACATCTAAATGTCCCCTAAACTACTTTGCCAGCGCATAGAATAAAAAAATACAGCGCTAGATTGAGTGTTCTCAGATGAATACTGAGAATAAAGACACATGTAATATCCACATAAATGAATAGTGCAAAAAATTGATAAATCATAATATAAGACAGCATTAATCTGTGATAAACTAGTGAAATAGGAAGTGAACAAAGGCAATATTGTTCACTACATAAAATTATCCTTGAAAATAATGTGATTTTCAAAGTCCAACTGTGTTACAAAAAGTGAAATAATATATGCAGACTTAAACGTGACTAGATGTGAAGACTACAACTACAACAAACCAATGAACAAAATTTCCAGTTTTAGGGATTATTGAACCCAGGCAGATATATATCAATATTTGTAGAAAAATAAGAAAACAGAAGGGGACATAGCTTAATTCCGTAAAATAACTTACAGTATTTTTATTTAAATGAAAGAATAACACTCACATTTGTGATGATAAAATGCGCTTTGGAATAAAAAGTGTCAGTAACAGTGGCTTCAGCAGTCCTTCCCTTTTCCAAAAAAACAAGAAATTGGTCGCACACTGGAATTCCAACTTATCTTGATGTCATCTTTATTGTCAAAAGGATCAGACAGATACAGGCAATGGTACACGCGTTTCACAAGCGATAGCTTGCTTGTTCTTTTCCAGCGCAGCCCATTGAAATCAATGGGCTGCCTTATGTGTGTTATGGGAAAAAAAACATGTATTCCCATTACGCTAGGTCTGAATGGGCCTGGAAGTGAAATTGGTGTGTTTACTCTCCATTTACTTCTGTGTGTTTCCTGAAGGCACTGAAAACTGCACAGAAAATACATGCTTTGTTGTGTATGTCAGAAATATGCTGCAAATTGCACCAAAAAGCACAGAAAAAACGCACCACCCTCCACTCTAAAAAAAATATTCTGAAGCTTCTTTGGGGAGATTGTTGTGTATAGGGCAGCCCATTCAAGTTAATGTTCTCTTACCTTTAAAGGAGATCCTAGCACTGTTCTTTAAAACCATGTGCAGTTTTTAGGCACTTCCCAAGCATATTCTTTGTGTATTTTCAATGTGACCTTTAAATCATTTGAAAAGACCCTCCAGGCACTTATCAGTATTTTTTTTTCATTAGTACATATACCCCATGGCAGTGTCCATCTCCCCATTCCCTTTCTAACAATAGTTTGTCCATTAGCTTTAAAAACAAACAGAAAAAAATAACAAGATTTGCTTCCTTTAGACTTCAATAGGGTTTGGCACTAAGCTCATAGTTTTGCAGGATTCACGCAATTTTTTTTTTAACCTCCTATGAACCCAACCATACCAGGGTCACTCTGTTTCAGTCTTGGAAGTCAACAAAGGTTTTCATGTATGTCTGAAGAATGAACCTGTGTCTTTGGGATCCCATATAGAAGCTTTTGGTGTGCATAAAGAATTTTATAGATGCAGACTTACAGAAGACAGATAACGCTTGACCAAAGGGTAATATTGCACAGCCATAACCAATAGCAAGATATATTCTTTTACACGTGCATTTCTTGTTCTTTTTAGCATTATTACTTTTCTCTTTTCTTTTTCCATGTCTGCTGTTGAAATTCTTTACATATCCCTTGAAGGGATACACTAAGTTCTCTTTGAAGTTATCCCTACATCCATTCTAAGAAGTAGCTGGCATTACTTTGAAGAGAAATTTAGAGCCCCAGGAGTAAATGGGTAATTTTCGGTCTCATATGATCCATACTTCTGCGATAGCTTGTAGCTTTATATTCACATTTTTACCCATAATTGTTTCTTTACATCAAATTAAAATTACATATTGTGGAAGTCCAATTTTCAAGAAATGAGTGGCTCTCCCTTGCTGTGCAACTATCCATAAGCTATATCATTGGCGTTACAGCTTCTGGCCATTTCCTCTCTGCTGCTTTCTGATATTTTAACTTTGGCAGGCTGAGCAGAAATGAGTTTAACAGGGCAAAGTTTAATTTCCAGTCCAGCACATCTCGCATGTCTTTTAGATAAAAAACAATTGCAGAACGTAGAAGTAAATGACTTTCATTATTTTTGTACAATTAACTTTTTTTCCTTATAGAACATTGGTAATAATGATGCTTCAAAGGAAATATCTCAATTTCAGTATCAGCTTTATACCCAGACTATATAAAATATATCTAATATTTTACAGTGAATGTGCATTTATGTTTGCTGTCATAGGGTTGTATCATAACCCTATGACAGCAAATACGTCCCATTGTTAGTTGCACAGGGCGTGTGTTATTGTAGCCGGCCGGCCGCAAAGTTTTAAATTGTGTTTGCGTTTTTATGCCTTTTTATGGCGAATTTGGCTTTTAGTTTTTATAAATAAACCAAACCAACCAGGTTTTACCTATGAAGAATTTGTATGGCGTTTTTTCTGAGACATATCGCTACCCCTGAGTCTTCAACGGGTTGGTGTAGAAGGATTGCTCAGCTGTGACCCTGCATAGACGGCCTGCAGGTGGAGTGATCAGGACCATCCTTTGGAACCATCGTGAGGAAAAGACCCTGGCTGGGTGTTGACCACAGGCTATTCCGGACTGTGCAGCTGGTAAGCGCACATTTCTTCCGGTGGTGGATTCACAGTGTTTTGAGAGTCACATGAAGTTTGATGTATTCACTTATTGACACCTTTTCTTTGAGTTTTCCTTGAGTTTCTGTCTGCAAAGAATTTACATCTTGGATTTATTTGGATCTCTTTTCACATAAGACTTTCTGCTTTGGATATATTTTTTGGACCTTTTTTTGCAGGATTTTTCCACAGGACTATTATTCACTTGTTCATATATTTGGGACCACATTCATTTCAGATACTTTGGTGTTTTTTTTATTCACAGGTTTACTTATCACATTCATATGTGTGGAGATATAACCATTTATTATTTATTTATCTAATCATAATCTAGATTCACTTTTCATATTTATTAGAGCGCAACTATTATTTACTTCCATTATATTCAAGTGTATCCCAAGTTGTGTTGCAGCTTGTTTTGTAGTTTTTTTCTAGCGCAGTTTTCCTTTTTTCTAATAATTAATATGAGTAGGATCTGAGAAATCATATTGGCCAGAATCTTTGTAAATATTTTGTAATCAGAATTGAGTAATGCTTTTGGCCTGTAGTTAGCAGGAGAAGAAGTATTTTCCCAGATTTGGGTATGACTAAGATAGAAGAATATAAAAAATGGGCTTGAGGTGTTTCCCCTCTTTAGCAAAGAGCTACAAAATTTGAGCAGATGGGGGGCAAGGTAGGCAGAAAGTGTTTAAAATATGAATATGGAAGGCCATCTGGATTTCTTGATTTGTGGAAGGGGATCATTTGATTACATCTATGAGTTCATCTAAGGTGATGTCAGTGTTTAAAGCTGCTAAATATGAGGGGGTCAATTTAGGCAACCAGACAGAGGACATGTACTCAAAATCAATCAAATGAATCAAACGTAGCTTGTTGAAAGGGGGTGAGAGCCAGGAAAGAGGCGTTTATACAACATTTTATAGTAATCCCCCAAAAATTTCCTCTGGCTGAAAAATGAATTCAAGAGTGCACTGAAATGGCCTAGCCCTTAAAGGAACACTAAAGATATATATATATTTTTTTAAATAACAAACATGTTATACTTACCTCCACTGTGCAGCTCGTTTTGCAAAGAGTGGCTCCGAACCTAGTCTTCCGGGGTCCCTCGGCGGCTGTCTCGGCTCCTCCCCACAAGAACTCATCACCTTCATGTCACCTTCATGCGAGCGAGCTCGCATGGTGGTGAGTGATTGCGGACACGCTCCAGTGATACAGCCGGCAGCCATAGCCGCTCACTGTATCACACGGCCCCGCCCCCCGGTGCGCCTTGTCATTGGATGTGATTGACAGCAGCGCAAGCCAATGGCTGAGCTGCTTTCAATCAACCAATGAATGAGCCGAAAAGCTGGCCGAGATGCCTGCACGTTCACGGTGCGGGACTTTCGAAGGGTCAGGTAAGTAAACAGGGGGCTCGGGGGGGCGCTAATCCAGAGATGTTTTTTCACCTTAATGCATAGAATGCATTAAGGTGAAAAAACTTTTGCCTTTACTACCCCTTTAATCTGCCAATATTCTATGAGGTTTATTGCAGTACTCAGAGAATTTCTGCTTGGTCCAGAGAAGATATTTCTCCACTTTGGTCAGATCCATGGCTTTTATCTGGGCTCATAGATTAGTGAACGTGCCAGGCGAGCTACAATGGGAGAAGCAAACAACCAATTTTCTGTTTTTGACAATTGGTGCTGGAATGTAAGCTTACAATGGTTGTTGTCACATTTAAGACACACTCCATCTGAGATACATTGGCCTCTAAAAAATACCTAATGTGCCTCCCAATGTGGCTACCTTGTTAAAGGTACCTGTATTTAATCAAAAAAATTCCACCAGTGAGGCCTGTAAAACATGCTGAAAATTGGGGTGTTTAAGCTGCCAATGACAAGTTCTAGGGTTCATATAAGTAACCAGCAGATCAAATGTTATAGCAGCATAAGCAAAAGTAAACTAATCTAGAGTGTACCTGGTGCACTGCAGAGTAGAAAGAGTATTTTTTATGAAGGGGATATTTAATCCTCTAAGAGTCGAAGACGTGGTGTTCTTGTTTTTTTTTTAACCTCTCTTAAAATGTTACCATGAATGATAAACTTCATCAACCAGGATGACAATGGTTTTCTAGAATGTTTATAAGAGAACAGAACACTTTAAAAAAATAGGATGCAAAGTCCAATCAAATCAAATAAGACCAGTAAACTTATAAAATTCAAGGCTATGAGCAAATATATGCAAAAAATTGTATATGGGATATACTGCGCTGTGCAATAAGTGAACACAAAAATTAGCTGCCAACACAGCTGAGACAAAGCAAAAACTGGTGAATAAGAAAAAGTGTAGAGCTTATTTTTGTGAAAAAGACAGTTAACAACACATATCAAATGTTGCAAACATGCATATATATGAAATCTTAATTTCAGTGACACCAAGTGACTGAATGTGATCCGTGAAAAAAAAAAATATATATAACAAATAAATCAGAACTAAGCCGTCCTCTATTGTGACCACACACAAATAACAGTCCAAAAGTGTAGAAAAAACTGCAAAGTTGAAATGAAGAATCCCACATGGATATAACCCTCTCTGTGAAAGGATAGAGACACCACCACCGATGTAAGGAGGAGGCTTATCAGATGGTGTTGACTTGGTGAGGTGTATACAACTCAAGTCAAAACAGGCTTATATAATCAGTCAGCAAGATGTATCCAGCTGGTCCTGAATCCGCATATCAGTCGGCACCGCAAATTCCAGTAAACACCAGGAAGTGTAAATACATATAGTCTTGTTAGAGCCAGAGATACGGTAACCACATAACATGCGTAATGGGAAAAAAAACTCACATAGTGTTATACTGTACAAGGTAGTATTTATTAAAAGGATAAAAAAATGAACACTCACATTTGGAAGAACATCATAAGCATATCACAAAGTACAAAAGAGATGTGTGTGAATGGGTCCACCAGACCCCAGATGATGATTGTCTAGTTGAAACGCGTCGGGTGGACCCATTCACTCTTGCACTTTGTGATAGGCCTATGATGTTCTTCCAAATGTGAGTGTTCATTTTTTAATCTTTTTAATAAATACTACCTTGTACGGTATCACACTATGTGAGTTTTTTTCCCATTACGCATGTTATGTGGTTACCGTATCTCTGGCTCCAACAAGACTATATGTATTTACACTTCCTGGTGTTTACTGGAATTTGCGGGTGTCGACTGATATGCGGATTCAGGACCAGCTGGATACATCTTGCTGACTGAATATATAAGCCTGTTTTGACTTGGGTGGTATACACCTCACCAAGTCAACACCATCTGGTAAGCCTCCTCCTTACATTGGTGGTTGTGTCTCTATCCTTTCACAGAGAGGGTCATATCCATGTGGGATTCTTCATTTCAACTTTGCAGTTTTTTCTACACTTTTGGGCTGTTATTTGTGTGTGGTCACAATAGAGGACTGCTTTGTTCTGATTTATTTGTTATATATATTTTTTTTTTTCACGGATTACACTCAGTCACTTGGTGTCACTGAAATAAGGATTTCATATATATGCATGTTTGCAACATTTGATATGTGTTGTTAACTGACTTTTTCACAAATATAAGCATTACAATTTTTCATATTTATGAGCAAATATATATATATATATATATATATATATATATATACACAACATATACAGTAAATAATATATTAATCTAAAACTGGTTTAGAGGCACTCATTGCAGAGGAGGAAGATCAAAAACAGCAGTGTTTTTATTGTCAACATTTTGTTGAAGCTCAGTCCATATTTCTCAAGACACTACAACATGGAAGTGAACAGACTAATAAACCCAAAACCCAACCCACAAACAACAACTTCTAGTGATGACCTCACACAGTGCAAGTGTTAAAATAAACATGCAGGGTAGAGGCCAAAGAAAGATCACACAAGGAGCAAATCACAATAGTTAATCAAAAACGCAAAATATACAAAATCCTACCTTAAATCAAGCTATCAAAAAAAGCTTCTACATCTAAATGGCAAATTGCAAAAAAAGGAACAAACAAAGCATGTAATAAACATTCAAAAGATGGTCGCCATAGCACATGGCAAACACCAGGTAGGCATGGACCACCCCTAATTAGCACCATAAACAAATAATAAAATAACAAGTGATGTGCTAGGACAACATAGCAACACATTAAAAATTATAGAAATGCATACACATATACTTAATATAAATCAATGCTCCACAACCAGGTAGAAGAAACCAAAGGACTCAGATATATGAATAGTTGCATTGGAGGAATGATGGTGGAAACCTCAAGACTAACACCACTAAGGAGAAAAACACATACTACCCCAAACAGAAGGAGTGGGTTTGGAAGCCGAGTGAAGCTTCCATTAATTAAAAAGGGTCTGGACACCCAGAACACCACACAGAAGAATACATCTAGTATAGCACCTAAATGGCATACAATGACAATGTATACACAGAAAACACAGACAGTGCACAAAGATAGGAATACATACAAATGTACATAATACAAATCAATACTACACAACCAGAAAGAAGAAACATGAGCATTCAGATATATGAATAGTTGCAGAGGACGAATGATGGTGAGAACCCTAAGACTAACACCACTAGGAAAAGAACATGCCACCCCAAATAGGAGTGGATATGGAAACCAAGTGAGGGTCTGGATACCCAGAACACCACACAGAAGAATCAATCTAATATAGCACCAACAATGCAAAAAAAGACAAAATATAGCAATTAGCACATATTTAGTTAAAAAGTTTGTCAAAGAGATCCGGGTCAGAACGCATAAGTATGAAGAAGACAATCAGCTGGATTTCCATCCAGTCAGGGAACCACTAATGCCCTGTACACACGATCGGATTTCCGATGGAATAAAATCCAATGGAATTTTCCGTCGGAATTCCGATGAAGCTGACTTTCATCAGTCTTGCCTACACACCACCAGACAAAATTCTGACCGTCCAAAACGCTGTGACGTAAAACACTCAGACGAGCCGAGAAAAATTAAGTTCAATGCTTCTGAGCATGCGTCAACTTGATTCTGAGCATGCGTGGGTTTTTTCTCCGTTGGAGTTCCACACAGACGATCAGAATTTCCTATCAGTTTTTTTTCCATCGGAAAAATTTAAAACATGTTCTATTTTTTAATGCCGATGGAAAAAAGTCAGATGAGGCCCACACACGATCATTTTTTCCGATGAAAAAAGTCCATCTGACTTTTTTCATCGGAAAAACCGACCGTGCGTACAGGGCATAACAGTTCTGCCCATAATTTCTGCATCAAATTGTAATTTAGTATATACTATATATTATGTAGATATCTGACAATACTGCTTTCAAAGAAGTGTAAATGTTTATTCCAAAAGCCATTTAGATTTGAAATGGACAACATAAAAGAGGCTTCTTAATGGAATTGGATAATCTGAACTTTTATAGCTCAAAATAGATGAGAAACGAAAAAAAAGAAAACATTTTGATGACTCGAGTAGATTAGACTTAAAGGGGAAGTCTGGGGTGTATAAAAAACAAACTTACCTCCATACTGTAGCATTGGTCTGATGCTACAGCTGTTCCTTACCAGCTCTACCACTGAAAACTGAGCGTTCACATGACCACTGATCACTCGGTTCTAAACCGGTTCTGAGGAGAGCGATGGCTGTCAGTCACCGCTTTCTGCTCTGCTCCTCCAGCGCTCGCTGGACTGACGAGCAGGATATGGGGCAGGCACAGCTGGCTCTCAGCCAGCTTTCAATCAGGCAGCTGGGTGGAACCTTACAATATGGTCGGGATCCTTTCAGAGTTACATTTTTCTTCTTTTTTTTTTTTTACAAATAGATTTTTATTGAACATTTTCCAAAATTACATCCGTAGAGACATTGAAAAGTTCAAGCTTCAAACAACTTATGCAATATCACATTTGTAGAAATAGATCAACATATAACTTTCAGAACAAAGCAAGTAATCGTGCTATGAACTTATGGTTAACAAATGGGTAATAGGAAAGTGGGAAGATATTCAAGCGTATACAGTAAGAAAGTATAATAAAATAAAGAGGGATGGGAGAAAGAAAAAGTAGGAGCATCACTGTAGGTACATATTCAGAAATATACCAGAGTATCAAACTGTTTAATCAAAAGGTTGTCAGATTAGTCTTTTCGTATACCATTGTTCCCAGGGGGACCATAAGTTACTTGTTTTTTGGTGTGAGGGTTTGCCACGCGACAAGATAGTTTCATAAGTGTAATGTAGTTGTACAAGAGCAATTACTTCTGTTAGAGTTACATTTTTCAATAGGGATGCCATAATAAAAGTATACAACAAACACAGGCACATCGTTCTTCTTAGTAGGGCTGCACAAAATTCTACCTTGGCCATTCTCTCATCTCACTTCAGTTCTACCTGACAGAGTCTGTCAGATTATAAGTAACAGATGATTTGAAGACTATATTGTTTTGATTTAATTAATTACTAAGTAACACTCTTTTTGATTACAAACAACAGCATTCTTGTAAACAGAACATGGCATTGCCACTGCAATATTCCACAGTGTTTTAGGCCTACTAGAATCCCATGTAAACAGTATTTTTGTCTTTTTGCAATTGTAACTCAAACACCAATTTCAGATTATTGTTCACTGCCCTAAAAAAGAAAATTGAATGCACATTTTAAGTCTTGTCAGAGACTATTTTAAGTTAGTCTTCTGGAATATATTTCACGCAACCTTTTATTGAAACTTTCTTCCTAGGTTATTTTATTGACACTTTTGCTGAAATCACAGTTCCCTATAGAAGCAATTTTAGACAGTAAAAGGAGAGGAATATAATTATATTCTAATAAAAGAAATAGGATTTTTACAATCCATTTTTACTGTTCTTCACCTAGATATTATATCATTTTCATAGTACTTTTTTATTCTAGCGTATTGGCTGACAAAATCAGTAAAGGGAAAAACAAACACGCAGTTTATTCATAAAATAGTAAAATGAGTTCATAACCAAAATATGTGTGGAAATTGAAATTGAATGTAAAGTTAAATAGAAGTATCGAAAGTTCTATTTTTTCCACAAACAAATCTGATTTTTCCCCCCTAGTCATTGGCATTAAAACATTAAATGTTGGTAAATCTATCAAGGACACAAAGGACAAGGTACACATTGATGAAATACCTGCCAGTTAAAAGGTAACCTGTACACAGAAAAAAAAAACAAGCTCGAAAACCATTGTGTTCAAACACACCAGGTGTCCACTGTATGATCTCCATAAAAATGATAGAAATATATTTTAAATATATTTTAAAAACAATTAATACTACCTGTATACTCTCAGAAGTGATAGAGGGTTCATTCACATATTCAGCTTTTCAGTGAGCATTTTATCTTTCTCTCTGCTCCCCATCTATACTTCCCCCTCTCTGCCTAAGTATATCTGTTAGCCTAAGTATGAAGCTCAAGTATACGGTTGAAAAAAAAGTATGTGAACCCTTTCTGCACAAATTGGTCATAAAATGTGATCTGATCTTCATCTAAGTCACAACAATAGACAATCACAGTCTGCTTAAACTAATAACACACAAAGAATTAAATGTTACCATGTTTTTATTGAACACACCATGTAAACATTTACAGTGCAGGTTGAAAAAGTATGTGGACCCTTGAATTTAATAACTGGTTGAACCTCCTTTGGCAGCAATAACTTCAACCAAATGTTTCTTGTAGTTGCAGATCAGACGTGCACAACGGTCAGGAGTAATTCTTGATTATTCCTCTTTACAGAACTGGTTCAGTTCAGCAATATTCTTGGGATGTCTGGTGTGAATTGATTTCTTGAGGTCATGCAACAGCATCTCAATCGGGTTGAGGTCAGTACTCTGACTGGGCCACTCCAGAAGGCGTATTTTCTTCTGTTTAAGCCATTCTGTTGTTGATTTACTTCTATGCTTTGGGTCGTTGTCCTGTTGCAACACCCATCTTCTGTTGAGCTTCAGCTGGTGGACAGATGGCCTTAAGTTCTCCTGCAATATGTCTTGATAAACTTGGGAATTAATTTTTCCGTCAATAATAGCAATCCGTCCAGGCCCTGATGCAGCAAAGCAGCCCCAAACCATGATGCCCCCACCACCATACTTCACAGTTGGGATGAGGTTTTGATGTTGGTGTGCTGTTTCTTCCAAACAACTCAACTTTGGTTTCATCTTTCCACAGAATATTTTGCCAGTACTGCTGTGGAACATCCAGGTGCTCTTGTGCAAACTGTAAACGTGCAGCAATGTTGTTTTTGGACAGCAGTGGCTTCCTCTGTGGTATCCTCCCATGAAATCCATTCTTGTTTAGTGTTTTACATATCGTAGATTCGCTAACAGGGATGTTAGCATAAGCCAGAGACTTTCGTAAGTCTTTAGCTGACACTCTAGGATTCTTCTTCACCTCACTGAGCAGTCTGCGCTATGCTCTTGCAGTCATCTTTACAGGACGCCCAATCCTAGGGAGAGTAGCAGCAGTGCTGAACTTTCTCCATTTATAGACAATTTGTCTTACCATGGACTGATGAACAGCAAGGCTTTTGGAGATACTTTTATAACCCTTTCCAGCTTTATGCAAGTCAACAATTCTTAATCATAGGTCTTCTGAGAGCTCTTTTGTGCTCTTTTGTGCGAGGCATCATTCACATCAGGCAATGCTTTTGTGAAAAACAAACCCTGAACTGGTGTGTGTTTTTTATAGGGCAGGGCGGCTGTAACCAACACCTCCAATCTCATCTCATTGATTGGACTCCAGTTGGCTGACACCTCACTCCAATTAGCTCTTGGAGATCTCATTAGTCTAGGGGGTTCACATACTTTTTCCTCCTGCACTGTGAATGTTTACATGGTGTGTTCAATAAAAATTTGGTAACATTTCATTATTTGTGTGTTATTAGTTTAAACAGACTGTGATTGTCTATTGTTGTGACTTAGATGAAGATCAGATCACATTTCTGAACAATTTGTGCAGAAATCCATATCATTCCAAAGGGGTTCACATACTTTTTTTTGCAACTGTATATCTGATCTTAAAAATGTTCCCTGCCCCCTCCTTTTACCTATCCTACCTAAACTGTATACAATGAATTAAATACATACCTATATTTTAACTGTTCTGGTTATGTGTTCTTGCAGCTCTGTGTAAGGGAACACTTAACAATGGCCCTGAATTTCAGGAGCCATGATATCACCCATTTGCTCCCATGGCCCAGCCATTGTCAGTGATCCCTTTTCTCTTTTGCAAGAGCTGCTCACTGACACAAGGTAGCTGGAGTTGTGGGATCACATGACCGGACCAAATAAGATTAAAAACAGGTAAGTATACAGATCTTTTTTATACAGGTTAGACAGGATAGGGATAGGTAGGATTAGGGAGAGGAAACATTTTTAAGAATCAGACCGCTTTTTCTGGCAGTGCCATTTGTGGTGATATTGATTTTGTCTCTAACTTAAAGGAGGGGAAAAAAATGTAAAAGGCATTTACTGAAAAGCAATCCCTGAAGAAACTAAAGTCCCTATACTGTATTACACAAGAAACCAGCATTTTGATAACATCTGTTTATTTGTTTACCATATGCCAGTGTAGGCATTTATAATATCCTTCATAATATGCTTCATCTGTGTAAGGCATATTCATTCTGTTTTAAGTACTCTGCTCTGAACCCCATTGTCTGTTGTGCTACCTAAACATTTACAGAAATGTTAATATGACTGACATTACATTGATTACCTGGCAGAACTTGTACTGCATTGCAAAATAGGAGAACTGCTGCTTTTGTATTCTACCTAAAGCTGAACTATGAGCAGAAACTTTTTTTTCTATGTAAGCTGATGGTTCCTTTATGGTTCATGGTTGATCAGCAAAGATCTTGTTAATTTTTTTCCCCAGTCCATCTTCTCTGAGAAAATTGAGGTGCTTTTTTTGAATCACAGGCTTCCTTGCTTGTGACAGAACAAGAAAGAAAAGGAGGGAGCACCAGCCTTGATCATTATCCCAAGCAAATTTATTAATAAAACCAGAATAAAATACTACTCACAAACATATGAAGATTGGGTGCTTAGTGTAGCCACCTGATCGTGGCCATCAGAACAGGACCAATAGTTTCCAGATAGCTATGGAAAAGACATCAGTGCTGCTGCTGACTGATGCGTTTCAAAGTCATAGCTTCTACTTCAGCTATGAATTTGAAACACGTCAGCGAGGATCAGTCTAAGCGCCTAATCTCCATATGTTTGTAAGTAGTATTTTATTCTGGTTTTATTGGGATAATGCACAAGGCTGGTGCACCCTCATTTTCTTTCTTGCTCTGTGACAACTAGGATACCCCCTATCCTGGGGGGCAGCAAGGCCATAGCAACTATCCCCTGAGTGACTGACTACTCGACGTTGCACCATTGCGCAGGAGTATTTGTTTGCTGTTCCTTGTCTGTGAAATTTATTTCGTAAGACCATAATATTTTTCCCTGTATTCCTTCACCCACTGGTCTTGCCTCTACCCAGCTGTAGTTTCTTACAGTGATCGGAGATGCAATTCCATCACTGTAGTGGTCGGACACAGGATTCTGAGACCTCCAGTCTAAACCACCCACTGATGCAGCATTATAAGAAAGACAGCCAGGGGACATCTAGCCTCATATGGCCTAATTTACTTACTGGCAGACCACTCTGAGCAACCCATACCTGTAATGAATATTAGCACTATGTGGGCAAGTACATGAGCTCATTTAGTGCAAGCAATACATGCTAAATGTACCTGCCCATAATCACGCCCATTCCCTACAATGCCCTTCCTTCTCACTCTACAGCTATGCATAATGTTAACTGTAGTCTCTAAATAACTGTAGAGTGAAAAGGCAGGATGTGATTTGCACCTCCTCCTCCCCTGCTATTTTTTTAATTAGAGTGGTAAAATCACAAATATTGCATTCTAAATATCTATTGAATGTTGAGGCTTATAAATAAACTGATAAAGGTTTATCAGTTTACATAGGTCAGTGTACTTATTGCAGTTTTTATGTGGTATTCCAGAGTTTTTCTTTAAATTCAAAATTGTCTGGTGCTATCTTTAGTTGTTTGTCAAGATTCCTTACATTTACACTATACCCATTTAGATATTGCTAAAATGTAATTAAAGCCATATGTCTTCTTGTAAAATACAGTCATTTATTTATTATTTTTCAAATTGGGCATACAGTATCAGAATACTTATTTGTCAGTGGATCTTATATACGTGTTATGCCGCATACACACGATCATTTTTAATGACGAGAAAAAAAAAAAAAAAAAAATGGTCATTAAAAATGATCGTGTGTGGGCTTTCCAGCATTTTTCCCGACGAGAAAAACGCAGAGAATCACGATGAGAAAAATTGGAACATGCTCTAATTTTTCACATCGCTTTTTACATCGTCATTTTTCTCGTCATGAAAAACGGCCGTGTGTGGGCTTTAACGACGTGAAAAAAATGCGCATGCTCAGAATCAAGTATGAGACAGGAGCGCTCGTTCTGGTAAAACTAGCATTCGTAATGGAGATAGCACATTCGTCACGCAGTAACGGACTGAATAGCATGAAGCTGAAAAGCGCAAATCGTCTCTCAACAAACTTTACTAACATGAAGGGTGGCGCCATCTGAATGGAACTATAAAGGTATAGTGCCGTCGTATGTGTTGTAGGTCACCGCGCTTTACTCAAACATTTTTTTCCACGATAGTGTGTGGGCAAGGCAGGCTTGAGAGGAAACACGAAAAATCCCGTCGAGAAAAATGCTGTTTTTTCAAATGACATTTAAAACGATTGTGTGTACGCGGCATAAGAGCATAAAGTATTATATCATGCTATATTGCCTTTTTCTTAAAGTTATTCCTGTGATAGAGATTATGGAACAATAACCATTTTTACTTTGATTTGAGAAAAAAAAATTATGAACAATGAGCCAAAAGATGTGTGGATCAGATATCTGTATATCCAAAGTAGTAAAATTGCCACATATACCGTATATACTCGAGTATAAGCCGAGTTTTTCAGCCCTTTTTTTGGGCTGAAAATGACCCCTCAGCTTATACTCGAGTCAGCGTACCTGAGTCCATTGCCACCTGACCTCACCGCGCCCATTGCAGAATCCGATCTGTGTACCCGAGTGCGTGACATATTCACACGACGGCCGTGCAGTTTTAAAAACTTGCGCTCCTCCTTGTGCTGTTCCGTGATAGGCGGAACACTCGGTTTCCCAGCAAACACTGTGTTCAATGTTCCGCCTATCACGATCGCCCTCTCATCCTCTCGCCTATGACGAACGAGAGGGCGATCGTGATAGGCGGAACACTGAACACAGTGTTTGCTGGGAAAACGAGTGTTCTGCCTATCACGGAACAGCACAAGGAGGAGCGCAAGTTTTTAAAACTGCATGGCCGCCGTCTGAATGTGTCACGCACTCGGGTACACAGATCGGATTCTGCAATGGGCACGGTGAGGTCAGGCTGCAAAGGTAACGGAACCTGCAGTAGAGAGAACGTAGGTGAGAGGATGGTCGAGTTGAAGATCTGCAATGGACACAGTGAGGTCAGGCTGCAAATGGGCACAGTGAGGTCAGGCTGCAAATGGGCACAGTGAGGTTAGGCTGCAAATGGGCACAGTGAAGCTGCAAATGGGCATTGTTGACCCTCTTTTCCACTTACAGTAGCTGCTTCATTCTCACCCTAGGCTTATACTGGAGTCAATAAGTTTTCCCAGTTTTTTGTGGTAAAATTAGGTGCCTTGGCTTATACTCGGGTCGGCTTATACTCGAGTATATATACGGTAATAGGTTAATCACATTCAACTAGATTTTTTTTATATATTGAAGGCATTTCACAGCTTATCCAAGTGCCTTTTCAGTTCTAATGACTATCAGGAACTTACCCCAGCATTTATATCCACAATGGTAACGCTGACACCTTGATCCAATCACCATGTGTCAAGGAAGATGTTGATTGTTCCAGAACAGGATGAGATATGTAATAGTTTGTGGAACCACTGTGTTCTATTTAATCCCATCCCTTGGTGTAAGAAGGCAACAACAGGTTTTAATGCTTTGATTTACATGGTGGAAATGTGAATTGTTGAGTAACCATTGGGGCTATAAATGTTCACAATATGCATTCACGCTGGCGAAGTTGTTTAGAAAAGCTGTGAAATGTCATCAACATTATAGAACAAGTGTAGTTGCATGTTCCTAACCACTACTAGCTAGGGTTACAATTTGATGCTAATAAATCTACATTTGGAAAAAGCAACAGCCCAGATAGTTTTGAAATAGTATAAACGTGATTAAAAATAGTTAACATAAAATTGAGAATAATTAAATCCATGTCATTGTTTTTCTTTTTTGTGTCTATGTTGTGTTTAGATGCCTTTCCTTCACTTTAAGTTCTGAAGATACAGCAGAAGTCACTTGAACAACTGTGAGATTTTGTTTTTCACATTATTATCTGTGTTGGTGATAATGGTCATCAGGATGGGTGAATCCCCCTAGCCTGGACACAGCAGTAAAAACCTGATAGGTATTCTAAACCTTCCACACCAAAAACGATTGAAAAAATTTACTTTATACACTGAAATTTAAAGAAGATCTTCAGCCTTAAAAAAAAGTAAAAAAATTAAACTACTAACTTTAAAAAAAAAGGACTTTTGCCAGTCCAGGTATACAGCGCTGTCCTCACCCCGGTCAGTTCTTCAACAGTCTTCGGGGCCCTAGAGCTGGAATATTTACTAAGGGAATCCGGTTGTAACTCCTTGCGACTGAACAACCAGCTTCCCACTGTGCATGCAAGAGCTGGCTGTGCTGTATGAATGGTACTGTAGCCTGATGGGACCTGTAACGTGTCCCAGAATATTGCAGGTGTGGTGAGACCTTCTATTCTGATCACCTAGGCAGTCAGGACATAAGTGGGAGCAGGTCCCTGAAAAAACGAGGTACCCGCTGCCCCTCAAAAAAGTAAAAAATAAACCTCCAAAAATGGGAGAGGAGGGGGGTAGGAGGTGCACACCCTTACATCTCTGGTGACATCTCATCTTCTGATGAAATCACTTATCCATCTTTCAATATCCTGGGAAAGGTGAGATAACCCCAAATCTCAGCAAAAGAGATTATTACTGAGCAGGAGTGCATTCTCATAGAATTTGGCATTCTCAAATTTTCACGCAAGGTCCACTTTATTAAGCTGACTGTCTAGGCCACAATATTGCAAATTTTAACATAAACACTTACTAGATTGTATAAGAGATGCTCCCCTAATAATGTTACTATTGTACGTATGTCATATACAATACATAGCACAATGCTAGATGTTCATAGGCTCTGCAGTGTACATTCCTCAAGCAAAATAGTGAGAAAAATATATTGTATTAACAAAAATATCACTTCAATTAATCCAGGTCAAAGTTGTCCATATGCATAAAATTGTGGAGAGTGAGAAAATACTTCTATTTCCTCATCACCATTCAGTCAGAGAGCATAGGAATTAGGTTGGATGTAAGTTGTCACACTTTACACTTACCTTTGCACACAGGCCTATGATCACTCCATGCTGCAAACACATCAGCAATCCTCTGACAAGTGATTTTTTTTTCACCTTGAAGGACATAGTCTTCATCACAAGAAAACAGTACAGTTGCTCCGAGGCTAAAACAAAACATAATGGGACACAAATAACAAGAGAAAGCAATGGTTACTCCAAAGTAAAAAAAAAAAAATACACAATGACTTTTGCTACTATTAAATACATAACCCATCCCATTATTGAAACTTTGTATCTGCTATTTCAGAATAGGTCATTTTTTTTACAATCTTTTGGAATATGCATGTCCCTAAACTGTTCATTTAAAAAAAAACATTTACATAATCATTGTTTTCTAAACAGGATATACATGTAAAGTAATAAAACAAACACAACAGGCTAGGCTTTCAGTTACAAATCAAGCAAACACTCTAAGGACCCTTTCACATGATCCGTCCCCGTGTGCGGGCTCCGCTTTGCTCAGCGGGGATCGCTCCGTCGATCCCCGCTGAGCAGGCAGGTGACAGGTCTGTCTCCGCACACTGTGCAGGGACCGACCTGTCAGAGCGCTGCTCTCCCCTATGGGGGATCAGATGATGACGGACAGCAGAGTCCGTTGTCATCCGATCCGCAGACGGATGGAAAAGTAGGGTTTTCCTCCTTCACACTTTGGCGGATCGGAGCGGGTCGGATGTCAGCGACATGTCACCGCTGACATCCGTGGCTCCATAGGGGTACATGGAGCATCCGTTCAGGTCCGCCTAAAAAACTGACAGGCGGACCTAAACGGTCCGCCCGTGTGAAAGAGCCCTAAATGGAAAAAAGGTAGAATGAAAAGCAAATAATTAATTTTAAATACTGGTAACATACTGTATCACACCATGCCATTGTTAAGTGTTAATACTGCAGCATCTAAATTTGTTTTACAACCATCCACTATGACTAAATGAAGATATTATTTAGCAGCATGGTATTTTAAATACATAGCTTAGATAGATTACACACACACGCTCAATGTCTGGTTGCCAATCTGCTGTGCAACTTGTGTTTTGCCTCTTTCCTATATTTTAATTGATATTTTTGTAACTGTGATATTTAAACATCCCACATGCAGACTGGGTGCTTTTTATTAGCCTAGATGCATTTTGATGTAAATATATATATATTTTTTTGGAGAATAATTTTTGATATATTTAAGGGACCATTATCGTAAACTATTTGCATGTTCTGATGATAAAACATTGAAGATATTAGCACATTATTTTTCCAAAGGCCTTTACAAAGTTTGTAAAGTACTACTAAAATATCACTAATTCTGTAAGTGACAATAGTAGGAAATAACCTGCCCCATTCACTTCTTCAGGGTGTTTAGGCTGTTCCCTTTTATAAACATTTGGACCATTCCATTTAGTTTTTTTCTTTGATGAATGATGTCCTGTACTCCTGGTGTTCCAATAATCCCTGTTCTCAAATGTTTATGGCCAGCATGCTTAGCCTTTCAGTGTGACCACACATGTTCGAACACTGGAAGCTACCTTGACTTTCTGTCAGACTCAGCGTGGCAGCTCTCAGCACTTGGAGTGCATTGCAATAGATCTACTTGCTTAGTCAAACTGATAGGCTTAGCTTGCTGCTTGCCATTCACCTGTCATTTGAGCATACAACACTTCTGTCTATATGCTAGAACATTATCAAAAAAGAAGATGGAGATAGCTGGCTTACTTCAGGTTCACTTCACGTTCAAGGTGCTTCTTCTGGAAATGATTCCTCCAATAAAGAGAAAAAAGGAATAGTCCAAGAAGAATAGCCTGGGCTCCCTAAAGAGCAAATTGTGTAGGCTATTCCCTTTCATAATCCTTTAAGAAGAATAGATGGTTTAGGCTTAATAGACCAGACATCAACGTTCAACACTTGCTTGTTTTTACTCAGCACCTCAGCTCAGGTCATGCTGCAGTAAACACCTGTCCTGATCTGGAATGCTTAAATAGACTTCTGTGTATTCAGCATATGTTTGAAATAACAGGTTCTGTTTGACTTCTGTCTGTCATCCATTCTGTTCATTGTTTTACTTCAGCATTTGTCCTGCCTGTTAGTTGGCAGTCACTCTTTCTGATACAGCAAATCCACTTACCTTCATTACACAAGTAGACTTTTTACAAATTACATTGAAATATTTTTTTCAATAATACAGCATATGTTATCATCTATTTATTGCCTTAGAATTTAAATTTTTCTAAATAATATTTGCAATTTATTTGTATTATTTTCTAACAAAAATATATTAGTATACATGCTGCGTTTGCAAAACATACTGGGATTTCTCAAGAAAGCCTTGCACTGATTGTTTGCCTTTTGACAGCCTCTGTTAATCCACTAGTTAATGAACTGATTGGTTAGCAGAGGAAAATATGGCATATCAGCTGCTGACTAACTATGACTATGACTATGACTATGACTTCTCCTTGATTGATATATATTTGAGGCCTGATAATTATGGATTAGTAAATTGTTTCAGACAATTGAGTCAGTTGACCATAGTGATGCCACCGATATTTTAATTTTTGTTTACCTAAAATTTGAGCCTATTCTTTTCCCATTTTCTGGTTCTCCTGGGTCAGGGCACATATTTGATGCTTGTTTTATACCTCCCTCATTTACTGTGAAAAAAAACATTTAATAAAATTAATGGATATAGGTGACATAATATAATACAGAGAAACACTGTAAAAAAAATACACACAAAAATAAAATGTAACTAGCTTTAAATAATGCCCGCTGTTTACCAAATAATTATTATTTTTTTACCAAAAGAAAATTGAATGTCCAATTTTTGCAAAAATTCCAGACTTAATCCAGCTTACAACTGCAAAAAATATAAATGATATTATCAAAAAGGCAATTTTGCTTTACTTTTCAACAAATAATATACTGCAATGAAGTGTGGACATTAAGTACTGCCCTTACATTTTTTTCAGTAATAAAGGTTTTATGCTATCTTTAAAAAAATAGTTTTTAAGTTCAACTTCTGCACTATTTAAGCATCCTTCTTTTAATAAACCATGCCTGTTTGTATATGTTACAGATGTAGGGAGATATGATTGTACCAGAGCCCAATGTCACTTATAGAGAGTTTCAAAACTGTTGAATGGAAATTGAACTTGTTACACTTAAATCTTCCACTGGCTAATTTGCAAATGCTGCCAAGGTACTTGGCAAACAGAAGACAAATAGGAGAAAAGCACGCTTTAAAAGTGACTTTTGAAGAATGCATTAAAACCATCATTACTGAAACCAAGTAAAGCATTTACCTACCTCCCCCTATATCCTCTTCAGCATTATTTTCATTTCTAAAGTAATAATACCTTATTTGCACCTCAGGTGGCAAATATATATATGAGAAACTTTACACATTTTAGGCATGAACATCTTCTAGTTTACCCAACATATATAAAGATGTCCTTACATTATTATTATCCTTTGCAAACACAACAGTTATATTTGGGTGCAGCACAGTTTGGAGGGCATTGTATATAATATTTAATTGCTTTAAATCATAGTCTGTTTAGACATTAACAAAAATAAACAAAAAAGGGTAGTATTTATTCAATCATATTAACTGCACAAGATGAATAGATTAGTTACATCATTTTTTTACCTTAAAGAATAACTAAAGGGCTAGTTTTGTGATTGTGGAAAGGAAAAACTGTTTTAGTTTTTGGCAGAGTGGAGAGGGATTAGAACACCTGCCAGGTTTCTAATGCTGTCTGTGTCCTGTTAGGGAGATTTAATATCTCAATTTATCCTGTTTACCATTATCACTAAAAGTAAAAGAAAATTCCTCAATTTTGGGTTTTCCCCAGAACAGTAATAGAGGGCAAATCTTCCAGGGATTCTCTAACTTTGGCGGGATTTCCCATCACTTCCTGTTTTGGCTATAGGACTGGAAATTAAGAGAAATCTCCCAATTAGGACAAAAAAAATGGACAAAAAGTTGGACAAAAAAACTTAACAGGGGTTATAACTCTTTCTTACTCTATTCAAAATGAAAAACGTTTTGCGTTTAGTTCTGCTAATATTACATAGATAGATAAGATATACTGTAAATATACAGTAGCATAATTTCTGATATCACAAACTTGCTGCACTAATTTGACCTTAAACTAACTGTATAATTTAAATCTTCTCGACCCACAAAATAATTCTCCCCCTTTAAGCTTAATGAAATAGTATAGATGAGAATTTCAAACATTATTTGGTATTTTATCTCATGATCGTTTTCTCTTTAATATGTTCAATTCACAAACATAAATCAATGCATAGAATAGGTATTTCGTTGATAGCTTTATTTGTTCAAGAATTATTATTTTATCACAACCATAAACAGTTACTTAATCTTCTCTCCTCAATAAACACCTAACTGAAACTTCATTATTTTCACTCCAAAGCTAGTGGTATTTTAGTTGAAACATCTTAGTATATTACTGTAATGCAGCCAGGCTGTATATACATATAGGGAGAGAGATGTTGATTAGAGTAAAGTTTAGTAATGGGAGTCAGACTGCAGGAGAGCCGAGCCATTGCTTTCACTGTATGCATGTGAACCATAGGCCAACTCTCCTATGTGCTTGCTGCACAATTTTTAAACCCTTGTTGCATTTTTTAACACATTTTTAGCCCTTGTTGCAGCAATTAGCATAATAAAAAACCCAGTAAAAAAAGAGGCATATTTATTACTGTATATGCAACCTGCCTGTATCACATAAATACATTAAGAGTGTTCAAATGGCCTTTAAGAAGCAATCTCCCAATGTGATATAATTTTATGGGTAAATAACACTGAATAACTGATTTAAAAAAATAAAAAAAAAGAATCTTAAATATCTAAACCCTAACTGAAAGAAATTCAGTTTTTTTAAAGCACTTTGGTGTTGATTTACTATAACTGAAGAGTGTAAAATCTGGTGCAGCTCTGCATGGTAGCGAATCTGCTTCAGCTTTTTGACGTAAGCTTTGACAATAAAACCTTAGTAAATCAATCCCTGTGTGTTATAAACAATTCTAAAAGGATAAGTTTACCTTTGGAACATGTTACACATTCCACCTGTTTTTAGGGTGGATCATGTATCGTGTTCCAGCATCTGCACCTTATCAACCCAATCCCCCCCTTGCTGTGACAGCGGGGGGGGGGTCTTCTCCCTGCCCCTCATGGCCAGTCATTCATTTATAGTTTCCTGTGAATGAATAGACTACAAGTACCATCAACCATTGTGGTTGATGGCTTGTGGTTTTAAATAAATTACAAGGGCGCTGGTTTGCACTCTCAAAGTTCATTGATCTTCCTTCTTTCAAGTAACTGCCTGCCCATATCAGAGGTATGAGCAGACAGCTATACTGAGAGCCTGCAGGAGCCAGACATTGCACCCACTACACAGGTGCTATGCCCGGCAGGCTCCTTGGGAAAAAAATGCATATTTTTTTTACCTGCAAAAAAAAAAAATTGCGCATGTATTTTATCTTTCAAAATGTAAATTTAGCCTTTATGTTTTTGCCTTTTTAATTTTTTTTTTCTTTCAGTAATTGTGATTTCCTCCAGCCACTCTACAGCCATTATCTGTCTAAATACACTTGCTCCATCAGTGATTGCTGTTATTGCTCACGGTGGGTTCCCTAATGTGAAAACAGCAGAACCGCTGTAAGTTTAGGTAACAGGGTGACAATGCAGGAGAGCAATTGGAACACAGGGGTAGAGCATTATCGTCCCCACAACATGAAAGCCTGCACAAGGGTTTTTATGGTGGGACTACAAAGTAATATTTCATTGAAAGTTTCCTATTTAGAAATACTGAAAATAACTTCTAAAGTTACATTAACATAATAAATATTATGAAATGTGTGCTTTTAGTGACTTGGTTAAGATCTACTTTAAAGCGGAGTTCCAGTCCCCCAAACATTTTTGGGGGACATTTCTAAATTCTAACATGTCATATTTTTAGCCCCTTTACTTTCTTTAAAAATTGTTTGTTACTCACAGATCTCGGAAGCAGGCGGGTTCCATTTTAGCTGTGGGCATCTGAAGCCCTCCTGTGTTCATTTCCTGGATTTCTGTGCAGTTGGCTACCCAGCATGTACCTCCCAATCTCACGCATGCACAGTAATGCTGCTGATCAGCTCTCCTTTTTCCAATAAAGCGAGATTTTGGCAGTAGGCAATTGCAAGGGCTCCAGGGATACATGACGCTGCTATCCCAGGAACCCTTGTGAATTGCCTAGTGACGTAATCAGGGCGGGACGGGTGAAAGTAAAGGAGAAATAACACAGAAAAAGGTACTCCTAAGTAGAAAAAAAATATTTTGGAAAAGGATGAGCTAAGGGGATACAATAGGGAGAAGGTTTGGAGATGGGTGGGGGCCATCTTCCCCTCACTTGTCTCCATACCCAGCCACAAGAAGAACCCGATCGCCTCCGCCGCTGCCGACAGTGCCGGTAAGCCGCGGAGAGCACGGGAGAGCAGCGGGAGGGGAAGTGATCTTGTGGCGAATCTTCCATAGAGACCACCATTATCGGAAACTGGACTTCCGGATGAAGAGGAGGATACCTGGGTTATGGCAGCTAGCTGCTGCCATAACAAAGATATCCTTCTTCAAACAGCCAACGTATATCTGCATGCGGCGGTCTGGATGTGGTTAAAAACACCCTGAGAAATTTATTTAAATTTCAAGTATTAAATTGCCGTACTCTCTGAGAAACATAATTTGCTCTTTTCTAGGGTGCAACTAACCCTTACAAGTGGCTCACTAATTTCAATTATTGGCCTGGACCAGCAAGTGGATTATAGAAAACCTATACACTGTATCTGTTTAAGGTGAAAAAGATGGGATCTCCTTCAGGACCAATATCTTCATTTTGCAAGTTTCCATTATCTACAGATCCTTACTGGAAATTTGATTGGTACATTTTTGTCCAGAACTTAAAAAGAAGACACTCTTAGTACAGTATGAATGTATGGCAAAAATGGTATACTCTTGTAGTTGCTATGACTGACATATTTTAAGTGATAATGATTAGAAAAGATTTACCAAGATAATTAACGCAGATGTTGATGATTAATGATGTTTGAGGAGGATGAATAATGAAAGATAAAAAATAATGATGTTTAGATGACAATAATTTTGGTACTGGTAGCAATGAGTAAGGGGTACTTGTAGCAATGAGTAAAGATTAGTTGTGGTAACTATTATTATCTCTAAAAGAAAGACAATTAGGCCTACTAAATGAGGTAAAAACAGCTACCAATAACAAGCAATAAGCCATTTTTAATGGGCTGATTCAAGCAAGCTGAAATTTGATTCCGCCGGCACCTGCAAATTACACAGGACACAAGTAGAACGGCAATCTGCCTATGTAAACAAGGTAGATCATTGTTCTGTTAGAAGGGAAGGTATTTATCCTGTGTTTCTGCAAAGCAGAAAGCTTTCCACTAGTCAAAGCACCTCCCACACAGTAAGTAAGCACAGGCTAGGCACACAGTTAACTCTTTGATCGCTCCTGATGTTAACCCTTTCCCAGCCAATGCCATTAGTACAGTGACAGTGCATTTTTTTTAGCACTAATCCCTGTATTAGTGTCACTGGTCCCCAAAGTGTCAAAAATGTCAGTTAGGCTTCTGATTTGTCCGCAGCAATATCGCAGTCCCACTATAAGTCACTGATCGCTGCCATTACTAGTAAAAAAAAAAATATCCCATAGTTTATAGACGCTAAAACTTGTGCGCAAACCAATCAATATAAGCTTATTGGGAATTGTTTTACCAAAAATAAATGTTGGCCTAAATTGATGAAGAAATTTGATTTTTTTATTGTGTGTTATAGCACAAAAGTGAAAAATACTGTTTTTTCTTTTGCCCGTTTTTTGTTTATAGTGCAAAAAATAAAAACCACAGAGATGATAAAATATCACCAAAAGAAAGCTCTATTTGTGGGGGAAAAAAAAGGCAAAAATGTTATTTGGGTACAGTGCCGCATGGCCACACAATTGTCCATTAAAATAACATAGTTACATAGTTAGTCAGGTTGAAAAAAGACACAAGACCATCTAGTTCAACCATAAAAAAATAAATAAAAATATTGTACAATCCCATATACCCAATTCTATACCCACCGTTGATCCAGAGGAAGGCAAAAAACCCCAGTAGAGCATGCTCCAATTTGCTACAGCAGGGGAAACAATCCCTTCCTGATCCCCCGAGAGGCAATCGGATTGTCCCCCGGATCAACTTTACCTTTATATTTTAGTACCCAGTTTTATGTACATTTAGGAAAGTATCCAGGCCTTTCTTAAAGCAATCTACTGAGCTTGCCAGAACCACCTCTGCAGGGAGTCTATTCCACATTTTCACAGCTCTTACTGTGAAGAAACCTTTCCATATTTGGAGATGAAATCTCTTTTCCTCTAGACGTAAAGAGTGCCCCTGTGTCCTCTGTGTTGACCGTAAAGTGAATAACTCAACACCAAGCTCACTATATGGACCCTTTATATATTTGTACTTGTTGATCATATCCCCCCTTATTCTCCTCTTCTCAAGAGAGAATAAATTCAGTTCCTGTAATCTTTCCTCATAGCTGAGTTCCTACATGCCTCTTATCAGTTTGGTTGCCCTTCTCTGCACTTTCTCCAGTTCCCCAATATCCTTTTTGAGAACTGGTGCCCAAAACTGAACTGCATATTCCAGATGAGTTCTTACTAATGATTTGTATAGGGGCAACATGATATCTCTCTCTCTGGAGTCCATACCTCTCTTAATACAAGAAAGGACTTTGCTCGCTTTGGAAACTGCAGCTTGGCATTGCATGCCATTATTGAGCTTATGATCTACCAAAACCCCCAGATCCTTCTCCATTACAGATAACGCAGTGCTGTATCACAAAAAATGCCTTGGTCATGAAGGGGGGAAAATCTTCCGAATGTCAAGTGGTTAATAGATAGGATTAAGAAAGACTGAATATTTTAATTAGAATTAGGAACAAATAATGCTATAATGCTATATACACAATAACAAACACTATTGCACCCGCCAGTAAACAATCTCTCCAAGCGACAATGAAACTTATTACATGAACTTTGGAAAAATCCTAAACAAAACATAATGAAAGTGAGATAATTTATAGGATGAGGCTGTTTGCTATTTGAAATATTTGATATTTCATGCAACCCTATCATTCAATATAAACAGATGACACTACTGAGGGTAAAAGTGGTCATAAAAAAAAAAAAATATTATAAATTAAGCCACAGGATTATAATTAGTAGCTCTGTGCTGCCAGGTACTTATAATAATATTCATCTAGGGAATCACATCTGGTCTTTCCTATCGGCTTTTGCCAAGATATGGTACAGTGTGAGATCAATGTTATTAATGATCCTACAAGCAAGTATGCCAGCTTTATCTCAGATGTTCAGATTAACACATGATGACTTCTGGGACTGACCTTAGTCAGCAACAAATAAGAACAGATATAACAAGCAACAAACATGCAACAGTGATAGAAGGTGTGACCCTTCGCTATGGAGTACTTCATCATCTGCTATGACAAATAAACTAGATGAATTATCCCTTTATACTCCTGGGATATACATACACTTTGCTCCTGAATATCAATCCCTAGCAGGTAGTAAATATATTTTAAACAGCAGAAATGTCCTTCAGTATATTATACCACTCAGTATGTTTTTCTTTTTTTTAAATGATTAGGTGTTGAAATCTATATTTTTTACATAAAAAAAGAACACCATGCAATACACAAAACTCAACTTTAAAATGTATGTAAACTGTAACAATGAACTTCTATATTTTGCTAAATTTTTACTTAGCAACATAGTAGTCCTTGCACACAATGGAAATTAATACAGTGCTGAACCCCCCCCCCACTTTTTTTTTTAATTAATCACTTAAGCCCCAGACCATTTTGTAGCTAAAGGACCAGAGGTGTTTTCAGAATTTGGCAGTGCGCTGCTTTAACTGGAAATTGTGCGGACATGCAATCTTGTACCGAAACAAAATTTGCGTCCTTTTCTTCCCACAAATAGAGCTTTCTTTTAATGGTATTTGATTGCCTCTGCGATTTTTATTTTTTATGATATAAACGGAAAAAAAAATGAAAATTTTGAAAAACAATTATATTTTCTACTTTTTGTTATAAGAAAAATCGAATAAACTAAATTTTAGTCATACATTTAGGCCAAAATGTATTCAGCCACATGTCTTTAGTAAAAAAAATGTCAATAAGCCTATATTTATTGGTTTGCGCAAAAGTTATAGCGTCTACAAACTAGGGTACATTTTCTGGAATTTACACAGCTTTTAATTTATGACTGCCTATCTCATTTCTTGAGGTGCTAAAATAGCAGGGCAGTACAAAACCCCCCCAAATGACCCCATTTTGGAAAGTAGACATCCCAAGGAAATTGATGAGAGGCATGTTGAGCCCATTGAATATTTTTTTTTGTCTCAAGTGATTGAATAATGACTAAAAAAATAAATAAATAAATAAATTACAAAAAGTTGTCACTAAATGATATATTGCTCACACATGCCATGGTTATATGTGGAATTGCACCCCAAAATACATTTTGCTGCTTCTCCTGAGTACGGGGATACCACATGTGTGGGACTTTTTGGGAGCCTAGCTGCGTACGGGCCCCCGAAATCCAAGCACCGCCTTCAGGATTTCTAAGGGCGCAAATTTTTGATTTCACTCCTCACTACCTATCACAGGTTCGAAGGCCATAAAATGCCAAAATAGCACAAAACCCCCCCAAATGACCCCATTTTAGAAAGTAGACACCCCAAGGAAATTGCTGAGAGGCATGTTGAGCCCATTGAATATTTTTTTTTCTTGTCCCAAGTGATTGAATAATGACAAAAAAAAATTAAAAATTACAAAAAGTTGTCACTAAATGATATATTGCTCACACATGCCATGGTTATATGTGGAATTGCACTCCAAAATACATTTTGCTGCTTCTCCTGAGTACGGGGATACCACATGTGTGGGACTTTTTAGGAACATAGCCGCGTACGGGGCCCCGAAAACCAAGCACCGCCTTCAGGATTTCTAAGGGCACAAATTTTTGATTTCACTCCTCACTACCTATCACAGTTTCGAAGGCCATAAAATGCCAAAATAGCACCAAACCCCCACAAATGACCCCATTTTGGAAAGTAGACACCCCAAGCTATTTGCTGAGAGGCATGTTGAGTATTTTACAGCTCTAATTTGTTTTTGAAAATGAAGAAAGTAAACCTTTTATTTATTTTTTCCAATTTTCAAAACATTGTGACAAAAAGCGAGATCTGCAACATACTCACCATACCTCTCAGCAAATAGCTTGGGGTGTCTACTTTCCAAAATGGGGTCATTTGTGGGGGTTTTGTGCCATCTGGGCATTCCATGGCCTCCGAAACTGTGATAGGCGTGAGAAGTGAAATCAAAAATTTACACCCTTAGAAAGCCTGAAGGCGGTGCTTGGTTTTTGGGGTCCTGTACGCGGCTAGGCTCCCAAAAAGTCTCACACATGTGGTATCCCCGTACTCAGGAGAAGCAACAGAATGTATTTTGGGGTGTAATTCCACATATGCCCATGGCATGTTTGAGCAATATATCATTTAGTAACAACTTTGTGCAAAAAAAATAAAAATAACTTGTGTCAACATATAAAATATTCCATGGACTCGACATGCCTCTCAGTATATAGCTTGGGGTGTCTACTTTCCAAAATGGGGTCATTTGGGGGGGGGGGGTTTGAACTGTTCTGGCATTTTATGCACAACATTAGGAAGCTTACATCCACTCTTCTAAGCACTTGAAGACAAAGCCCTTTCTGACACTTTTTGTTTACATGAAAACATTTTTTTTTTGCAAGAAAATTATGTTGAACCCCCAAACATTATATATTTTTTTAAAGCAAAGGCCCCACAGATTAAAATGGTGGGTGTTGCATTTTTTTTCCACACAGTATTTTTTTAATTTTAATGCACTAAAACACACTATATTGCCTAAATGTTTGATGAAATAAAAAAGATGATCTTAGGCCGAGTACATAGATACCAAACACGACATGCTTTAAAATTTTGCACAAACGCGCATTGGCGACAAACTACATTCATATTTAAAAGCCTTTAAAAGCCTTTACAGGTTACCACGTTAGATTTACAGAGGAGGTCTAAAATGACTGCTAAACTGACTGCCCTCGATCTGACCTTTGCGGTGATACCTAACATGCATGGTGCAATTGCTGTTTACATATGACGCCAGACCCACGCTTGCGTTCGCCATTGCGCAAGAGCAGGGCAAGACAGGGGTGTTTTTTTTTTTTATTATTAATTTTGCTTTTTAGTTTATTTTGAAACTGTTCCTTCCATCTTTTTTTTAATCATTTTTATTGTTATCCCAGGGAATGTAAATATCCTCTATGATAGCAATAGGTAGTGACAGGTACTCTTTTTTTGAAAAAACTGGGGTCTATTAGACCCTAGATCTTTCCTCTGCCCTCAAAGCATCTGACCACACCAAGATCGGTGTGATAAAATGCTTTCCCAATTTCCCAATGGCGCTTTTTATATCCGGGGGGGGGACATTCCCTCCCACTGCTTGTAAAAGCAGTCCAGAGGCTAATTAGCCACTAGGATTGATTTTACATGAAAGCCGGCCGCTGGCTGAAAAGAATGATACCACGATGATACCTAAACCCACAGGCATCAATCTGGTATAACCATTCAAAGTCCAGCAACATACCAGTACGTTGCTGGTCCTTGTTGGACATGTATTGTAATCTTTTTTTTCATGCAGCCTGTTGGCTGAATGAAAAAAAGAGATTGATCGGTGGGTATGCCCACCATTAGAATACCGCCATTCATCCACCCACTTCTAATGATGGGCATACATGCACCATTTATATATGCCGAAGCATGGGGGCATCTTCCCGCAAAATGTAAAGAGGGGGGTGGTGTTGCGCTGTTTCTGGTAAAAATATGTGTTGGTGAAAATATAAGGTGCACAGTGGCTAACTCAAACCAATAAATAAATTAAAAGCAATACACAATCTAAAAATGATGGTAATGGATTACGGTAATCAAATAAATAGATTAAAAGTGATATAGACTACAGTAAATATGAAAGTGAACGCTGCTGTGCAAATATGCTATAAAGGTGCATAAACGAAATAACCTGCAAATTGCAGTGCAATGAACTGTGCACAAGTGAAACTGCTAATTGCAAAATGCAAAAAAGTGCTAAAGTGAAAATGCAGAAATAGCAAAAAATGTCCAATAACCAATGGAACAGAAAATAAAGATGTTGAACTCCAAAAGTTCATAAGTGAAAGAATGGCAAGTGGTGCCAGTGAAAAATTATTTTATGATTTCATCAAGGTGACATTCCTGGAACTTCGCGTATGCAGGTGATGGTAAGGTGAGGAGATGTGTGAATCTCGACTTCCGGTGTCACACACTAAGGTAATAGATGGCCTCTTACCTAGCGGTAATGAGGTAACCGCATGTGTTTAATTAGGGTCACTGATCCTTCTGTTATGTCCTGGCGTCAATAGAACAACCTTTGTGCCAAACGCTGTGGTTCCTCAGGTAAAAGGGTACACCTATATTATATCCAGGGGATTGCTGTCACCTCCCAGTGATGGTGGGGTTAAAAAGGAAGAAATAGGGTCTCGATCGTGAAGTACGTTTTTTAAACCAATTGGTATGTTTAATAATATAACAGTGGATTGCTTGTATAAACTCACATGAAACTCACATAAAAATGACATAAAATGAACTTATCTCTTATACGAGCGGCGAGCTCGTTTGCTTCCGTCTGTCTGATTGCCTCTCCGTCCCTACGCATGGCATCACGGTCATGTGACTTCATCAGGGGATCTTCCGGCAAAAGTTATGCCGAGTACACATTGTCTGACTTTTCCACGGGCAAGCCTCCATCGGAATTTCGACCGTATGTACGCGGCATTAGGAGCAAAATCGCTCCTCCGCTCCTCCGCCCCTGCTGCCCCAATGCTTCGGCATATATGCTTTTTTTTTTTTTAACTGTGGTGGTGAAATCACCTCCTACAGCACTGGAGTCGCAGGGATCAGGCCTGTCTCTGCAAACGCTGAAGTTATGTGTGTTGTGTTTTGTAAGTGACAGCGATCGATCGATACTGCACTTGGGTGGCCTGGGCTGGACGGAAGGGCAAAATGCAGGTGCTAGCAGGTATCTGGGCTGATCCCGCTAACACTGCATTTTTGGGAACCCTAAACTGCTGGGGACGCTAGTATAGATCTGATCAGATCAGATATTGATCTGTTCAGATACTATACCACTAAGGGAGGTGTATGCTTCACGCGTGGGTGTTGGCGTTACTGGCTTTAATCTGACGCTGCCTGGGGTGTGACGCAGGGTTAACTAGGGGCAATTAGGGGGTTAAAACCTTTATTAGATAATATATGGGGGTACCTGACGCTATAAAAACCTGCGGCGAACCTAAAAAAATTAACTGGCTATCTATCGGCACCAGCATAACTAATACAGCGATCAGAAAAATGATCGCTTAGTGACACTGGCAAAAGGGGGAGAAAGGGTTACCTGGGGGGCATCACCGACAATAAGACAGCGATCAGAAAAACTATCGCTTAGCGACAGTGGTGATAGAGGGTGAAAGGGTTACCTGGGGGGCGATCAAGGGGGTTAAACCTTTATTAGGTAATATATGGGGGTATCTGACGCTATAAAAACCTGCGGCAAACCTAAAAAAAATAACTGGCTACCTATCGGCATCACCGACAATAAGACAGCGATCAGAAAAACGATCGCTTAGAGACAGTGGTGATAGGGGGTGAAAGGGTTACCTGGGGGGCGATCAAGGGGGTTAAACCTTTATTAGGTAATATATGGGGGTACCTGACGCTATAAAAACCTGCAGCGAACCTAAAAAAAATAACTGGCTACCTATCGGCATCACCGACAATAAGACAGCGATCAGAAAAACGATCGCTTAGCGACAGTGGTGATAGGGGGTGAAAGGGTTACCTGGGGGGCGATCAAGGGGGTTAAACCTTTATTAGGTAATATATGGGGGTATCTGACGCTATAAAAACCTGCGGCAAACCTAAAATAAATAACTGGCTACCTATCGGCATCACCGACAATAAGACAGCGATCAGAAAAACGATTGCTTAGCGACAGTGGTGATAGGGGGTGAAAGGGTTACCTGGGGGGCGATCAAGGGGGTTAAACCTTTATTAGGTAATACATGGGGGTACCTGACGCTATATAAAAACCTGCGGCGAACCTAAAAAAAATAACTGGCTACCTATCGGCATCACCGACAATAAGACAGCGATCAGAAAAACGTTCGCTTAGCGACAGTGGTGATAGGGGGTGAAAGGGTTACCTGGGGGGCGATCAAGGGGGTTAAACCTTTATTAGGTAATATATGGGGGTACCCGACACTATAAAAACCTGCGGCGAACCTAAAAAAAATAACTGGCTACCGATCGGCATCACGACAATAAAACAGCGATCAGAAAAACGATTGCTTAGCGACAGTGGTGCTAGGGGGTGAAAGGGTTATCTGGGGGGCGATCAGGGGGTTAAACCTTTATCAAGGGGGGTTAGGGGGCTACACTGGACCTAAAACTAAACTGTAGTGACACTTTTACAGTTACAAATGTCACTGATTGCAGTGATCAGTAAATAAATGGTCACTGCAATCAGTGACACTGTGACTGGGGGCTGGGGGGCAGGGGGTGATATGGGGGGTGATCTGGGGGTGTCTGGGGGGGCCTGGGGGGCAATTTATGTTCCTATGTGTCCTGGTGTCAGTGTGCTGTTTGTGCACTAACCTGTGTGTCTTCTCTTGTACGGCGCTCGGTATATGTGAGCGCCGCATGAGAGATGACATCACTTCCTCTGCCTGTGTAAACATTACACAGCAGAGGAAGCTTTCTCATTCGCTGGGAGCGATCGCGAGGGGGTGGCCGGAATCGAACGGCCGTCCCCTCATCCCGGATCGCTCCCGAACAATTAACGACCGCTCACTGTATAGAAGGGGGGTCCGATGGGACCCCCCAACTATACAAAGGCAGTCACGTACCGGTACGTGACTTTGCCTGTCGGTGCCATTCTGCCGACGTATATATACAGTGGGCGGTCGTTAAGTGGTTAAAGGACCTACTCACAGCTACTGTGAAGTAATGTGCAATGATCACTGTAGGAAATGCTACTATGGACTATAGGAAAAAGAAAACAATAGACACCACACTATTTAAAGTGACAGTAAACTCTAATTTAAAAATATATATATATATTCAAGTATGTATGCTTAAAGCGGAGGTGCAGCTTCTATTTTTTTTTTTAAGTCAGCAGCTACTAACAGTGTAGCTGCTGACTTTTAATAAGGACAATTACCTGTCCTACTTGCCCGCGATGCCGGTCCTGCCACGGCAATCGATCGCTGCTGCCAGGCTCCCGGCTCCTCCATCCTGACTAAGGGAAACAGGTAGTGAAGCCTTACGCCCGTTTCCTACTGCGCTTTGTGAATGGGCGGCTTGCCTCCTGGGATACACACAGTTCCCAGAAGGCAGCGTGCCCCATTCACAAGAAGAGCAAACGGAAGTTCTCAATCCGAGGACAAGGAAGAGGCACAGCAGAAGGCAGATTAGGGGACTTCCGCATAGCAATAGGCATTTCGGGTGAGTATAAAAAAAAAAAAAAATTCTATAAATTTTTTTCATTTTTTGGGGGATTTTTAATGTATTTTTTTTTCTGGGTGGACCTCCGCTTTAACTCAAAAAAAGAAAAAACATACATATTGCTCTCAGCCTCCTCTGAATCTCTAAATTCCTTTTTTTTTTGCTGCTGTGATCCAACTTCCTGTTAGAGGGTGTTCATTCTCCATGGTTCCAATGTATGTAGGAACTTAACCACCCTCTCTTGCTCACTCTCAGAATGAACTAGGGACTATGGGATTTGTCATGTGCATAGAGCAGTGCACATGATGGCAATTAGAGAGGCCAGTGACAACCAGTTGTCATTTTTTGAATTACTGCACTGAAGCCCTGGGGTGCACATCTTCAGCAATGCTGCACTGATAGGAAAACAGAAGCAAGATTGTGGGAAGGTAAAGCAGTACATTTGCAATAGCTATGTATTCATTATGACCAACGTTCATATTAAATATAACCATTGTGAAATTCGGTGTTTTGTCTGTTCTGTCAAATATGTCTCATACTAAGTTAATTATTCAGAATTATTCATATTCCTACAGATTCCTAGCCGAGAAGTTTGCTAATTAAGTATATGAAACTGGAATGTCTATTGAGCAATCATCACAACTTTGACCTTTATTAGTTTTACTGTTTTAAACTTGACACTGTGAGTTCGTTATTGGAAGGGAAAATAGACCAATGGCAGATCAAATAGATTTTTCTTTTTTTTAAAGGAATAATGATTTATTCTAAAGTTTGACATACTGTTATTGCTATAGGTTTTTGGCTATATTTTTATTAATTTTTTTGGATATTTATTATAGCAAAAAGTAAAAAATATTGTATTTTTTTTCCAAATTGTCGCTCTTTTTTTGTTTATAGCACAAAAAATAAAAACTACAAGGAGAGTGTCACTTGCTATGGAGAGATTTCCTCTTACTTTTGTTGCATCTCTGAGACATGAAGTGAAGGGAAATCTCCATAAAAGGATAGAGACAGCAAACAATAAACTGTTAAGCCCTGTACACACAATCGGATTTCCTATGGATTTTAAACCAATGGATTTGCTGACTTCCATCAGTCTTGCCTACACACCATCAGTCAAAAAACCGATCGTCCCAAACGCCGTGACGTAAAACACTCAGACGAGCCAAGAAAAATTAAGTTCTATGCTTCTGAGCATGCGTCGACTTGATTCTGAGCATGCGTGGGTTTTTTATCCGATGGTTCCCCACAGACGATAGTAATTTGCTATCGTTTTTTTTTCCATCTGATAAATTTAAAACATGTTCTATTTTTTAACACCGATGCAAAAAAGACCGATAGGGCCCATACACGATCGGTTTGTCCGATAAAAAAAGTCCATCGGACTGTTTACATCGGTAAAACTGATCGTTTGTACAGGCCTTAAGTGGTTTTAGCCCTTTACTGCTCTATTCAAAGCAAAAATAATGTTTTGGATATACTGTACACAATGGTACAATAATTACCATTGTGAGGGCAATGGATTTTCCACCACAGAAATATATTTATTTATCGTTGGTTTATTTTTAAAATGTAATATTATGTAAGTATATTTGAAGCATAAAAACAATCTACTAAAGAATGCAAAAAGAACCATTATTTGGTCGCCGATGCGTATTTAGTTATTTCATTTGATTATGTACAGATTTTACATCTTCCTTTTGTGTAAAGGTGTAGGTGGTTTTCTACCTTTCATCATGTTCCTCAGTGTCTCTCTCTATTTAATTTCCAGTCAGCATGCCCACACAGCTGGATATAAAAGCTTCGTGCTGCGTCTAAGAGACAGGATTCATTGCTTTATCAGAACACAAAAGTAGCACTCCTGTTTTTTTTCTACTGCTTATAAATACCTGCATGATATTAAAAGAGTTCTTAAAGAAACTCTTAATCTATGAAAATGTATTTGCAAGATACTTAAAAAAAAAAATGAATTGAAAATAGGACACAATATGCCTTTGCAATGTTTATATTATTAAAGTTTATGGGTTTTTTTCCTGAAATATATTTGCTGTTAGATAATAAGCACAGGGCAAAATGTTAATAGCTTAGTGAATTCTTTGTATCACATACATTGCAACATCATATAGTAATCATTACTTGTCATGGCTTAAATGTAAAGTGAGATTTAGCACAGTGTAGTGTTTTATATCATTTTTAGTGTGATTGATGCATTTTTTTTTTCAAATATAATTATTTTTATTGTTTTTTCCAGAAAAAAATAAAGTAACAGAAAACCACATAGAAAGTACATTATAGTTCCAAGCACAGTAACTGATGATCACAGGTGGATAAATGACACAGTAATATTGGTATCAATATTAGTGATGGTACATTCTACATCTGTAGTGGGCTTCCACTATGGAGGGCTAAATTTAATGGGTACGGGATGTCACCACAGCTTCATAATCTCAGGCCTGGTTGTACTGCTCAAGCTTCGAGCACCCATACATCGAAGAAAAATCTCGGAAGCTAAACAATTGAAAACATATAAATACAGCGAAAATGCAGCGAGAAGAAAAAATAAAGTGGAATAAAAACCAAGAGGGAAAAGAGAGGGGGGGAGAGGGGGGGAGGGGTAGGAGGAATTTGGTCCAAGTGTGGAGAGTGTATCGGCCTTCAGTCTAATATGTTTCACTACTGAAGAGGCTAGCATAGCCACTCCTTCTTCTGAGAATATGAACATAGTCCAAAGCATCCATGCCTGGGAATATTGCTCTTGTTTATTTTGAGCTGTACGGACTAAGTCCTCCAATCTCCTGATCTCCTCCACTCTGCACAGCCACATCCCCGCAGTTGGGGGAGAGCCTTTCTTCCAACGAAGGGGGATGCAAGACTTGGCTGCATTCAATAGGTGTCTCACGATCGACTTTTTTTTAGCTCCGTGCTGGAATCGTAGTGGCATGGAGCAGGATGAAAGCTGGATCGTCACTTATCGTCTAGTCTGTGAATTTTTGTTTAACCGATCGGACTGTCGTCCAGAAGTGCTGTAGCAGAGGGCAGGACCGGAAGATATGGAGGAGCAACCCTTTATCTGTCTGACATCTAGTCCAGTGTTTCTCAACTCCAGTCCTCAAGGCGCCCCAACAGGTCATGTTTTCAGGCTCTCCATTGTTTTGCACAGGTTATTTGATCAGTTTAACTGCTTTAGTAATTCCCACAGCTGTTTCATCTGAGGGAAATCCTGGTTGTTACGCCTGCTGCAGTCCACAATCTCCTCTAACTGAAGCTGCTGGGTGAGAAGTGTACTTGCCTGGGTAGCTTGTGATGCCTCGACTGCCGACATCTGGCTTTCTAGTGCGGCCACCGATGATTCTCCAGTCTCCATTTGGTCCGCGAGTGTTTGAACCTCTTGCCTCACCACTGCTATCTCTTTGCGGTGGGATGCCTCCAGTCTGCCTACAATGGCTTTGATATCTGATCTTGTTAGGAGGCTTTTCAATAGTGCTCTCAGTTCGTCATCAGCCCTCAGAGTCAGCAGTGTGTGGGGAGGCTGTGACTGGTCCTGAAAATCCGGTCGGAACATAGCCGGGATGGTACAGTCCATGTTTGGTGCAACTGCCAGCGGCAGAGATGTAGAAGGGGTCTGCGGTGGCTGTGTGCTGTGAGTACCAGGCCTTGTGACATCCGCCATCTTGGTAGCCGGGGAGGCCCAGAGAATGTCAGTGAGGTATTTCTGTATATCTCCGCTCCTGCGTGGCTTGGGAGAACCCTGTTTCTGTTGCTTTCCCCTCTGCTTTGCAGCGGAGTACATGCCGGTTAAAAACTAGTAGATATTACTGCATTAAAGCTGGTTAAGGACGGGTCGGACCGGGAGCTACTCAGGCACACGTCCTCACTCAGTTATGTCCAGACCACGCCCCGTGATTGATGCATTTTACATTTTAACCACTTCAGCCCCAGAAGGATTTACTCCCTTAATGACCAGGCCATTTTTTGCGATACGACACTACTTTAGCTGACAATTACGTGGTCGCTGTAAACCAAATAAAATCAATGTCCTTTTTTCCCCCACAAACAGAGCTTTCTTTTAGTGGTATTTGTTAACCTCTGTGATTTTTATTTTTTGCACTATAAACAAAAAAAGACAGACAATTTAGAAAAAATAAATATATCTATTTTTTTTTCTGCTATAAAACACACCCAATAATCTTTTTTAGATCAAATTTCTTCATCATTTTAGGCCAATTTGTACTCTGGTACATATTTTTGGTAAAAAAAAAACAATAAGTGTATATTAATTGGTTTCTGCAAACGTTATATCATCTACAAAATAGGGGATAGATTTATGGCATTTTATTTATTTATTTATTTTTAATAGTAATCTGCAATTTTTAGCAGGACTGCGACAGATCAGACATCTAACTGACATTTTTGACACATTTTGGGGGAACCAGTGACATTATTACAGTGATCAGTGCTAAAAATTTGCATGGATACTGTACTAATGGCACTGGCAGGGAAGGGGTTAACATCAGGGGCAATCAAGGGGTTAAATGTGTTCCCTGGGTGTGTTTACTAATTGTATGGGGAATGGGCTGCCTGGGATAACACCCAGATCCGTCTTCCTGCATAGCAGAAAAACAGGATTTCTGTGTCATCCCCTGACAGAACGGAGATCTGCCTTGTTTACTTTGGCAGATCCCCATTCTGTCTCTGCGGGAAACTATCGTGGGTGGTCGGTGGACATTGAGTCCGCCTGACCCACTAATTGTCTCCCCCGCTGGTCACAGAAAGCTGTGTACGAGCCCAATGTACACCTTCAGGCGATTCACGCAGCCGAGCCAACCCGCCGCAGTTTAACTGCGGCGGCTGGTCGGCGGGCGGTTAACCAGTTGTTGCTGCAACTGGTTGTTAAATATGTTACTGACAAATGATGAAACCACTGCTATGACCTCTGTAATCCATTTATTAATAAATGATCTGGAAGATGGGATAAACTGCTCAATCTCTGTATTTGCGGACGAAACAAAGCTAAGCAGGGCAATAACTTCTACCCAGGATGTGGAAACCTTGCAAGAAGACCTAAACAAATTAATGGGATTACATGGCAAATATGGTTTAATGTTGAAAGATGTAAGGTAATGCATTTGGGTACCAAAAATATGAATGAAAGTTACTCGCTAGGGGGAAAACCTCTGGGGGAATCTAGGATGGAAAAGGACCTGGGGGTCCTAGTAGATGACAGGCTCAGTAATGGCATGCAATGCCAAGATGCAGCAAGTAAAGCCAACAGAATAGTGGCATGCATTAAAAAGGGGATTCACTCCAGAGATAAAACGATAATTCTCCCACTCTACAAGTCTCTGGTCTGGCCCCATCTTGAATATGTCGTCCAGTTTTGGGCACTAGTTCTCAGGAGGGATGTGCTGGAGCTGGAGAGAGCCCAAAAAAGAGCAACCAAGCTAATTAAGGGACTGGAGGACCTCAGCTATGGGTAAAGGCTACAAGCATTGAACTTATTCTCTCTGGAGAGGAGACGCTTGAGAGGGGATATGATATCGATGTACAAATACCGTACTGGTGACCCTAGCATAGGGAAAAAAACTTTTCTGTGAAAGGGAATTTAAGAAGACACACGGCCATTCACTAAAATTTGAAGAGAAGCGGTTTAACCTTAAACTGCGTAAAGGGTTCTTTATTGCAAGAGCGGTAAGAATGTGGAATTCTCTTCCACAAGCAGTGGTATCAGCGGGGAGCATAGATAATTTCAAAAAACTATTAGATGGGTACCTTAACAACCACAACCTACCGAGGTATAGAATGTACTATTGACATAAATACACACACACACAGGTTGAACTTGATGGACTTGTGTATTTTTTAACCTCACCAACTATGTAACTATGTTATAGGTACCCACTCCTCTTGGTTCTGTTTCTCTCATACAATATTAGGCAAAGTCCTGGAGCTAAACACCTTTTTTTTTAAAGGGAAAAAATCAACTTTATTGTTCAGTATTTGCACTAGTTTAGATACTCCACCCAGGATTCTGGGCAGAAGGTCTGTGTTAGTGCATGTACTTAATATTAAAGTTTATTTTACCCTTTAAAAGAGTTGTGTGGCTTCAGGACTTTGCTAAAGGGTATTTAAAACAGTTGTATCATTTGCTTTTATTAGGCTACCCTAATGTTAAAATGCAGGTACATTTCAGTGACAATTGTTCTCACATTTTGCCAAAAATATCTGTTAAATTTTACTAAGGAAAGGAATAAATTTTTCTGAAATGTGTATTTTTCCACAGGCAAGATTTTAGTGAAATACATTCACGGTAATGGGAGGGAAATCAATGTCCCCAAAATGTAGGTCTAATTTCAGGTGACAGGCATCTTAATTTGACTACAACCTAAGTGTATTCTACTGTTGTAGAAAATAACATAGATAGAAGCAGATAGCACAATTTATCATTACCTGTTAACTATGTTCTACAAAAATTACATCTTTTAGGGAAATTCAAATTTCACTTCAGCCCTTTCAAAGGAAACTTGTGTCAGGGACATCTGTTTAAAGCTTAAAGTGCTACTAAACCCTTTTATTTATTTATTTTTTAAAGCCTGCTCCTTTACAGTAGTTTAGCATGTATTCACTAACCTTTTTCTTAGTTTTCGTTTCTAAATGCCTTTTTTTTGGGTCTGTTTTCCCTACTTCCGGTTCTTCTGCCAGATGGGTGCTCCTTCTTCAGCGCCGTTCTCAAGGGGGCACCCGTGCGTGTGCGCTCCCACCACTGGGACTACAGCTGTGGGGAGACACTGACTGCACTTGGAGGCACGGAGGCTGCATCCAAGGATGACGCTATAGCTCCGCCTCTCATGTCCTTTAATTGGCATGGGAATCTGGAGCTCTGGACCGCAGCACCATCTTTGTTCTGCCCCATGTGTTTTCTGATTGACAGTGGCTCTGAGTCTCCAGTTTGCCAGCTCCGTGCTGAACTTACTTTGGCACAGTGACAGCAGCACAACATTCAATTATTCTAAAATAGGTCATTTGAAACACAAAGTTATATTCCACTGTATGATTCCTGGCATCTTTCATTATTATTTTTTTTATACATTTTTTAAAAATGTATTTGTGTTCAATGTTATTTTTTTTAAACCATCCCCACCCAGCATTGTGTGTCCCCTTCTCCACTCTCACAGCATTGTGTCATCCACCCTATTTCTGTCTCATCCATCTCATTTCTGTCTCATCCATCCCATGTCTGTCTCATCCATTCCATGAATGTCTCATCCATTCCATGTCTGTCTCATCCATCCCATTTCTGTCTCATCTATCCCATGTCTGTCTCATCCATCCCATTTCTGTCTCATCCATCACCCAACCCCCACCATGTCATAGAGTTTCAGCCATCCCCCACCCCATCACAGCGTGTCACCCATACCCCACCCCATCATTGTGTGTCACCCATCCCCCACCATGTCATAGCGTGTCACCCATTCCCACCCCGTCACTGTGTGTCACCCATCCCCCATGCCATCATTGCGTGTCACCCATCTCCCACCTCGTCATTGTGTGTCACCCATCCTCCACCCCATCATTGCATGTCACCCATCCCCCACCATGTCATAGCGTGTCACCCATTCCCCACCCCATCATTGTGTGTCATCCATCCTCCACCCCGCAATTGCGTCTCACCCATTCCCACCATGTCATAGTGTGTCACCCATCCCCCACAGTCAGATGCAGTCTGAGATGGGTGCAGAACCAGAAGAGTGTACTGTAGTAAATGGGGCAGTGGAGAGAGGCAGCTGCAGCCAAGAGGGCTGGCAGGGCCTGAAGATGGCTTACTGGGCTCAGTAGCCACGTGTAGGACAGCTAGCACCAGGAACTTTCTGTTTTGTTACACTATAGGGGCCAGCCTGAAAAGGGCAATTGCTAAGGCCTGTACCTGAAGTTTAGAGAGGAAGCAATGTGCTGGAGGAGAATGACCTAAAGATTAGTGAGGAAGTGATGTGCTGGAGGAGAAAGACCTGTATATTAAAGAGGAAGTGATGTGCAGGAGGAGAAAAAATGGGGAGTGTATACTGGATTGTATATAGTGGTCCCAAGCAAGTTCTACCAATTATCACTGTTCTATGTCTCTGAGTGATTGAGAAGTGAATACCGGGCTGGACAGGGTGACAGACTATCCGACATTTCAGCAGCCCCTACAGGGTACCGCTACAATAATAAATAAGGTACAAGAGTAAAAGAAGTGAGGCTGTCTTGGAAATATACAATATACAACTACAACTATCGTGGATCACATCTGTATTCTTTTGACTATTACTGATCTATGCCCACATACTCCATTATTTTAATATATATATATATATATATATATATATATATATATACATATACACACACACACACACACACACACACATGCCTGCCACTTTATTAGGTACACCTTGCTAGTACCGGGTTGGACCCCCCTTTTCTCTTTATTCTTTGTGTCATAGATTCAACAAGGTGTTGGAAACATTCCTCAGAGATTTTGCTCCATAGTGACATGATAGCATCACGCAGTTGCTGCAGATTTGTCGGCTGCCCATTCATGATGCCAATCTCACGTTCCACCTCATCCCAAAGGTGCTCTATTGGATTGAGATGTGGTGAGTGTGGAGGCCATTGGAGTACAGTGACCTTATTGTCCAGTGGTGAGATGATTGGAGCTTTGTGACATGGTGCATTATCCTGCTGGATGGAGCCATCAGAAGATGGGTACACTGTAGTCAGAAAGGGATGGACATCATTTTTTATTCATTTCTGTTTTAAAATTTAGCAAATTACTATTTTAAAAAAAAGTTCTACTGATACATATCTATTGTAAAAATACATAAATAATGTGTATATTATTTGGTCTTTGTAAAAGTTATAGAGTCTACAAGCTATGGTGCCAATCATTGAAAATGATCACACCTGATGTACTGATAGCCTATCTTATTTCTTGAGGCCCTGAAATGTAAGGAAAGTCCAATTGCCCCTCAAATTACCACTTTTTTGAAAGAAGAAAGTACAAATTTTTTGGAAAGATGTTTTTTTTTAAGTTGTAATTTGTTCACACATTTCTTTTCAAAATGAATTATTTGTTTTCCTTTTTATAATTCACAAAATTGTCATATTAACAGGTTCATTCTCTAACATGGCATATGCATACTTGCAAGTACACCCGAAAATAAATTCTGCTATGTGTGTGACTTTTTCACAGCTTGACCACATACAGATCCCAACAAGCAGGGAGCAACGACAGGTGTTCTAGGGACATAAATTACACATTTAATTTCTTGACAACCTATCACAATTTGAAAGGCCCTGGAGCACCAGGACAATGGCAACGCCTAAAAAATTACCCAATTTTGGAAAGCAAACACCCCAACACATAATTGAGTAGGCATAATGAGTCAAATGATGTTCTTCTTTTACACAAGTTTTGGTAAATAGTGGAAACAAAATTAAAATGCTTTTTTTTGGAAACAAAGTTGTGAATTGATAAGATATTTCTAACACATAGCATGTACATAACAGAAATTACACCCAAAAATACATTCTGCTACTCTTCCTGAGTATGGCGACACCACATTTTCCACAGCCTGGCCACATACAGAGGCCAACATGCAGGGAGGTGTTCGAGGAACATAAATTACACATCTAATTTCATGACTACCTATTAGACTTTTGTGAGGCACTGTAGGGCACTGATGAGCACTGTAGTGGCACAGATGTGGCACGGATGTGCACTGATGTGACACAAATGAACACTGATGTGGCATGGATGAGGCACAGAAGAACACTGATGTGGCACAGATGGGGTATGGATGAGCACTGATGTGGCACAGATCAGCACTGATGTGGCATGGATAGGCACAGATGAGGCATGGATCTGGCACGGATAAGCACTGATGTGGCACGGATAAGCACTGATGTGGCATGGATGAAACATGGATGGGCACGGATGAGCACAGATGTAGCATGGATGAGCACAGATGAGGAATGGTTGGGCATGGATGGGCACAAATGAGGCATGAATGGGCTTGGACCAGAAATGTGGGCACTTCAGATCCATCCCACTCACACTGCTTAACTGGCTCCCTCCTCTTGTTAACACCGATCAGTATTGTGAGGAGAGGAGAGGAGGGAGCCAGTGCAGCAGCATAAACCGACATGCACCGGTTTGTTGACAAGTAATCAATCCGTCATAGGACGGAAAGATCACATGGTAAAGGGCCGCTGTCATTGGCCCTTTAACCCGATGCATGATTCACTGGGTTCCGGAGTACCGGGCATTCACAGAAACACAGAACGTCACTGTTCACCCTCCCAGAAATAAAGTTAAAGTGTTTGTTAACCCAGAAAAATCATATCCTGGTCCCTTAAAGCAGATTAAACAGCACAGTGCTTGTGGTGTGTAATCTGCCACCCTCTAAACTGTAAAAAAAAAAAACATAATCTGCCACTTCCTGTATGCCCTCTCTAAACAGACCACGATAACCAGGGCTGCTCCGCACTGATAACTGTGGTCAAAGGTCGTCCCTCCATCATACTCTGCCCTGCTCTGCTCTCCTCTCTCCCTCTCACCCCCTCCTTCCACCCAGTCAGCGCCCTCTCTGTCTCTGCCCCCGATGATATTATTGAAAAAATAAAACCTACAATTGTTACTGCCAGCCTCTCTATTAGAGGTTGGCATACCACACTGTGTAAAGCATTTAAAAAAATTTGCAGTGTAAATACCGATTTTCAGCTGTCTTCAGGCTGGTCACGTGACTCATGGACGCTTTACAGCTATGAGACAGGGCTTCTGTGGGTGGAGCCGAGTGGCTGACGTCAGAGGGAGATCGCGTCCCCTCCCACAGAAGCAATCGATCGGAGCGGGAAATCGAGTCACGTGACTGGCCTGAAGACAGCTGAAAATCGGTATTTACACTGCTCGTTTTTAAAAATGCTTTACACAGTGTGCTATGCCAGGCTCTAATACAGGGCCTGGTATAGACTTAGACAAATGGGTTCACAAACCCTTTAATATGTTTCTCGCCCGAACATGTTGCACTAGGCATATGTGACAAAACTAATGAAAAACCGATTCATTTATGTCCATTGAACAATTTATTGGGCAAAATTCAGCCATTACATGATGGCAAAATTGTTTGCTCTCATGACCGTGTGCTCGCTTTTCGAAAACAAGCTCAAACTATTTTTCAACAGGTGTTTGCCTAGCATTAGAATGGGCAATAAAGGGACTTTTGAGCATGCCCCTCACTATTAAGAGGATGGGCAGATCAGTCATAGACAGAGGCGTTGCTAATGGGGTGCGGGGGTGCGGGTCACACCCGGGTGACACCCGCCAGAAGGGTGACACCAAGAGCAGGATAGGGGGGGGGGCATGAAGAGATGATGGTTTAACATCATATACATTGGTACACAAATCACTGCCGAAGTCAGACCCTGAAAAGTGCCCTTGCAGAGCTGCAGCGGGGTGCCGAGTGCAGGAACGCTCCTGCACTCAGCACTAGTACACATCCATTACATACACTTCTCTATCAGGAGTGAACTCTGCCGGACAGATCATTTCTAGTCCCTGCCTCTGTCATGATGTCATTCAGAGGCTGGGACAGGAAGAGAGAGAGGCACCGCAAGGGAGCGTGCATGTTGCTGGGATTAGGTAAGTGAGCAGTGACAGACAGAGGAGAATATATGTTGTATGTGTAATGTTGCAGTGACTCAGCACTTTTCCAGTGCACTGACTGGACTGGTTAATGTCTTGAGAACTGTGGTGGGTTTTGTCAGTGGGGTTTAATTAACTAACACTGCCATTAGCCAGTAATGTGTAGCATGAAGGGGTTAATGTACTGACACTGGCCACTAATTCAGCACAAGGCGTTAATGAACACTACCATTGATCTCTAATGCATTAGTGACCAGTAGCAGTTAATTAACCCCTTTGTGCTGCATTAGTGGCCAGTGTTAATTAACCCATTCATGCTGTAATACAAAGTGAATAATTAATGCTGACCACTAATAAGGCACAAAGGGGTTAATTAACACTGGCCACCACTGCATTAATGATCAATGGCAGTGTTAATTAACCCCCTTGTGCTGAATTAGTGGCCAGTGTTAATAAGCCCCTTCATGCTGCAGGATTTAAAATAGCCTAATGCCACTGACCATCTATGCTAGGGGCTATTATTGCAGCTACTGCACCAATGCTGGGGATCATTGCAGATACTGGCACCAATGTTGGCAGTTATTATTGTAGAAACTGACATCAATGCTGGGGATCGTTGCACAAACTGGCACTAATGCTGTTGGGTTATTATTGCGGAAACTGACATCAGTGCTGGGGATCGTTGCACAAACTGGCACAAATGCTGTTGGGTTATTATTGCGGAAACTGACATCAGTGCTGGGGTCAACAGTGGCGGTGTGTCCATTTAGGGCGCATGGGCACTGCCCCCTCTCTCCAGCCACTCCCTCTATGTAGAATGGATAGATTCATGCATTGCATGAATCTATCTATGGCCGCCACCACTGCCTATTCAGGCGTCCGGCACCTTTTAGGACACCGGCACCTGAATTGCAGCGGCAGGGTTTTTTTTTTTTTTAAGCACCTGATTAGGCTTTAAAAAAGGTTGACTCTGAGCGCAGAGCATTGCGCTCGGAGTCCACCAAAGTGTGTTAGAAAAGCAAAATAATATTTGCTTTTCTAATACTGAACCGCCTCTCCGCCAATCAGGTAGCACGGGTCTGATATCCATCACCTGGTTGGCTGAAAGGACAGGCGCTGCTATTGGACACCTAGCAGGAAGACGAGACACATGGAGGACACACCTCGCCACTGCCTGACCAACCACCAAGATGGGTTAAGTACCGGTCAAGACAGCGGGCGGGGGGGGCACAATGGTGGCATTTGATGGGCGCAATGGCAGCATTTGATGGGCACAGTGGCTGCAATTGATGGGCACAGTGGCTGCAGTTGATGAGCACCAGCAGCCACTGCTGGGGGATTATTATTGCTGAAACTGACAGTAATGTTGGGGATCATTATTGCGGAAACTGACAGTAATGCTGGGGATTGTTATTGCAGATACTGGCACTGATCCTATGGGTTGTTATTTCCTGGAGGAATTTATAATTTTTTTTCATATCATATTGTTATTTAAATCTGCTAGTTCCTTTATAGTTTTTAACAGCATTGCTATTGCCATTATAAGCAGTGTTATTTGGGAAAAAAATATTGGGGGGTGACACCATGTTTTACCGCACCAGGTGACACCAACCCTAATGACGCCACTGGTCATAGAGTCAGTGACTTGGAAGCTATTGTAGGAGAAGCTGTGTTAGATAATGAATTTATGGGAATTTTCCCTTAACAGATGTTAATAATATTGTGATTAAAAATGTATTTTAGTTGGATGGGATAATGTTTAAATTATTGAGTGTGTATTAGCATCAGACCATTCCTGGCTTCCCTGTTGGTGTTACTGTAAATAGTTTTCTACTGTCAAGATCTATCCATTGTCTTTCCTTATCACATCTCACATGGGTTGTAAACAGAAGCCTTGTTTGAATCTTTCAATCAGGCCGTGCCTAATATACATTTGCTAGGTATAACCAATTAGGGGGCATTATATTAGCCACTATTCAGAAAGGAGAGGGGGATATAATGAATTGTTTGTATATATTATGTAACCCTATCAAAAAATGTATATTGCAGTTTGAACTACCTCTTTTGGTGTAAGAATTCTCAGATCTAGCTGTGTATGTGTACAGTATCTGACAAAAGTGAGTACACCCCTCACATTTTTGTAAATATTTAATTATATCTTTTCATGTGACAAGACTGAAGAAATTACACTTTGCTACAATTTAAAGTAGTGAGTGTACAGCTTGTATAACAGTGTCAATTTGCTGTCCCCTCAAAAAAACTCAACACAGCCATTAATGTCTAAACTGCTGGCAACAAAACTTAGCACACCCCTAAGTGAAAGTGTCCAAATTGGGCCCAATTAGCTATTTTCCCTCCCCAGTGTCATGTGACTGATTAGTGTTACAAGGTCTCAAGTGTAAATGGGGAGTAGGTGTGTTAAATTTGGTGTTATCTCTTTCACTCTGTCATACTAGTCACTGGAAGTTCAACATGGCACCTAATGGCAAAGAACTCTCTGAGGATCTGAAAATAATAATTGTTGCTCTACATAAAGATGGTCTAGGCTATAAGAAGATTGCCAAGACCCTGAAACTGAGCTGCAGCACAGTGGCCAAGACCATACAGCAGTTTACCAGGACAGGTTCCACTCAGAACAGGACCCGCCATGGTCGACCAAAGAAGTTGAGTGCACGTGCTCAGTGACATATCCAGGGGTTGTCTTTGGGAAATATATGTATGAGTGCTGCCAGCATTGCTGCAGAGGTTGAAGGGGGGGGTCAGTCTGTCAGTGCTCAGACCATACGCCGCACACTGCATCAGATTGGTCTGCATGGCTGTCATCCCAGAAGGAACACAAGGGGTTAACCAAGCGCACTCTAGATACAGGTAGGTAAATAGACTAATATAGGGACAGAGGAAAAATGGCAAAATGATATGAGGAATGATAGATGTTTGTAGTCCATAACATATAAGTCCATAAGTTTCTACAACATAGCTCATCCGCAGAGAAGGCTGCCAGCTGACAGATAGAAGGAATCTGAAATAGCACAAAGGGAAACACAAAGCGGTGCCTACTAAGCGTAGCAATCAATGTAAATTTATTGGAATTAAAAACAGATGCAAGTTAACACTCACAAACAAATAAATGGGGAAAGCTTATCTGGATAGGAGTACAAATCGTCCGCTCTTCCCAGGAAGGAGGTGCTTTATTTCCGGATGCTGGAGAGAGATGAGGTCTCTAGATGTCCTCAGCGTTGAGTGGAACCATACGTTCACAACGACGGTGACGGGGAACAGCTTCCCTGGAACATAGCAGTGACGATCACTTCCGGGTCATGGGGTCAGCGGGAGGGTGCGCGCGTTCGAAGCATGCGTGCTTCTTCATCAGGCTCTATGGGGGCCATATTCGATGTGGGCTATAAGTAATAGTCAGGAGCTACCTGATAGGCTGCCTACTATCACCATGGAAACCGGAAATGAACTGTGGCCACTAGATGGTATATCCTAGCGCTGACAATAGTCATTAAAAAGTTTATGAAATAGATAAGAGAAATATATAAAAGAGAAGAATATATAAAAAAGAAAGAAGGGGACATATGTAATATAAAAAAGGTGATCCCATATGGACCGACAATCATAAAGAGGACCCAAAAATTCTTAAAAAATGTTTTTATATATATATAATATATATAAAAAATATATATAAAATATATATATATAAAATATGATATCCTAATGGCCAAAAAAAGTGATATCTGAACATTATTACACGATAAAATTATTAAATAAAACGTTTTTTGTAAAAGATTATACAAAAAACTATATAAAATATATGCAGAGGGATGAAGAGTGTACCACCAAAATACCCATAATAGCTATATAAACTCTCAAGAACATAGACGCATGCACACAGGGTGATATCCCCACATCCATGCGTAACTACATGGGGTGGCAGTGCATGTATGAAATCTACACGTGCAATATACATAAACAGACGCACGTATACATATACACACATATACATACACACCTATTCAAGTCGGATCAATAAGGGAAATACGTGTCAAACGGAAACCAAATATAGGTATTAAACTCATAACATACTAAAGAGATGAAGAATAAAAATAACAGATGGTAACATAAACATATATATGCACATAACGGTACCAATATGTGAAGCCATTATGAACGAATCATGTAAAAGAATATTGATCGTTATAAAAGAATATTAATTTCGATACCCTCATTTAAGCCCCCAGGCGAAAGGGTATCGAGGGTATAAATCCAATAATTTTCACGCTCACATAATTTCTTATAGCGCTCAGCTTGGGGAAGATGTTTAGAGATGGCTTCTATAACCCAAACACGTAAACCCACAGATGATTGTTGATGGAACTCTTTAAAATGTCTTGCTACACTATATTTATCAAGACCTTTCTCAACAAAATTACAGTGTTCTCCAAACCTTTTTCGGAGGGTGCGAATAGTGCGGCCTACATAAAATAGGCCACACGGACACGTCAGGCAATACACCACATACTCAGAAGAGCATGTATAGAAATCGGGTATGGTGTATTGCTTGCCTTTACACGTAAACTCTTTCTGTCTATGAGTGACATGTTTACACGTGAGGCACAATGCCTTCCTGCATTGATACATACCCTTCAGATTGAAGAATGTCAAGGAAGCGCTAGCAGACGGCCCTGGGAGTTTGATTTTACTAGGGGCTATCTGGGCCTTGATGTTTTTGGCCTTTCTATAGCTTACTATGGGACGGTCTGTAAGTGTAGATTTTAAATCTGTGCACAGAATTACACCAAGCCCACTGCCGGCAATTCCTTTCTACATTATGATAGTTGTCATCACCCTCGATGGGTGAAGAATATACCCAAGAGCCAATTCTGTAGACTGAGACACAATTGTACCCAGTCACAGGATTATATCTCCCATGGCTCGATGCTAAAAACTAAATTTTTGGAGAAGGGCTACCCAGATGAGTTAGTGGAGGGAGCCTATCTACATTATCTCAATGCTGACGCGAAGAAGAATAGAGTTATGAGTACAGAAGACAGTATCCAACCAGTCCGTTTCGTAACCCAATTTCATAGTCAATTCAGGAAGATGGAACGGATTTTGGCTAAACACTGGTCCATATTGAGGGAGGACCCTCATTTAAAATCTACACTTACAGACCGTCCCATAGTAAGCTATAGAAAGGCCAAAAACATCAAGGCCCAGATAGCCCCTAGTAAAATCAAACCCCCAGGGCCGTCTGCTAGCGCTTCCTTGACATTCTTCAATCTGAAGGGTATGTATCAATGCAGGAAGGCATTGTGCCTCACGTGTAAACATGTCACTCATAGACAGAAAGAGTTTACGTGTAAAGGCAAGCAATACACCATACCCGATTTCTATACATGCACTTCTGAGTATGTGGTGTATTGCCTGACGTGTCCGTGTGGCCTATTTTATGTAGGCCGCACTATTCGCACCCTCCGAAAAAGGTTTGGAGAACACCGTAATTTTGTTGAGAAAGGTCTTGATAAATATAGTGTATCAAGACATTTTAAAGAGTTCCATCAACAATCATCTGTGGGTTTACGTGTTTGGGTTATAGAAGCCATCTCTAAACATCTTCCCCAAGCTGAGCGCTATAAGAAATTATGTGAGCGTGAAAATTATTGGATTTATACCCTCGATACCCTTTCGCCTGGGGGCTTAAATGAGGGTATCGAAATTAATATTCTTTTATAACGATCAATATTCTTTTACATGATTCGTTCATAATGGTTTCACATATTGGTACCGTTATGTGCATATATATGTTTATGTTACCATCTGTTATTTTTATTCTTCATCTCTTTAGTATGTTATGAGTTTAATACCTATATTTGGTTTCCGTTTGACACGTATTCCCCTTATTGATCCGACTTGAATAGGTGTGTATGTATATGTGTGTATATGTATACGTGCGTCTGTTTATGTATATTGCACGTGTAGATTTCATACATGCACTGCCACCCCATGTAGTTACGCATGGATGTGGGGATATCACCCTGTGTGCATGCGTCTATGTTCTTGAGAGTTTATATAGCTATTTTGGTGGTACACTCTTCATCCCTCTGCATATATTTTATATAGTTTTTTGTATAATCTTTTACAAAAAAACTTTTTATTTAATAATTTTATCGTGTAATAATGTTCAGATATCCCTTTTTTTGGCCATTAGGATATCATATTTTATATATATTTTTATATATATGTATATATTTTATATATATTTTTTATATATATTATATATATAAAAACATTTTTTAAGAATTTTTGGGTCCTCTTTATGATTGTCGGTCCATATGGGATCACCTTTTTTATATTACATATGTCCCCTTCTTTCTTTTTTATATATTCTTCTCTTTTATATATTTCTCTTATCTATTTCATAAACTTTTTAATGACTATTGTCAGCGCTAGGATATACCATCTAGTGGCCGCAGTTCATTTCCGGTTTCCATGGTGATAGTAGGCAGCCTATCAGGTAGCTCCTGACTATTACTTATAGCCCACATCGAATATGGCCCCCATAGAGCCTGATGAAGAAGCACGCATGCTTCGAACGCGCGCACCCTCCCGCTGACCCCATGACCCGGAAGTGATCGTCACTGCTATGTTCCAGGGAAGCTGTTTCCCGTCACCGTCGTTGTGAACGTATGGTTCCGCTCAACGCTGAGGACATCTAGAGACCTCATCTCTCTCCAGCATCCGGAAATAAAGCACCTCCTTCCTGGGAAGAGCGGACGATTTGTACTCCTATCCAGATAAGCTTTCCCCATTTATTTGTTTGTGAGTGTTAACTTGCATCTGTTTTTAATTCCAATAAATTTACATTGATTGCTACGCTTAGTAGGCGCTGCTTTGTGTTTCCCTTTATCCCAGAAGGAAGCCTCTTTTAAAGATGATGCACAAGAAAGCCTGCAAACGAGTTTGCTGAAGACAAGCAGACTTAGAACATGGATTGCTGAAAACATGTTATGTGGTCGGATGAGACCAAGATAAACCTATTTGTTTCAGATGGTGTCAAGCGTGTGTGGTGGCAACCAGGTGAGGAGTACAAAGACAAGTGTGTCTTGCCTACAGTCAAGCATGGTGGTGGGAGTGTCATGGTCTGGGGCTGAATGAGTGCTGCCAGCACTGAGGAGCTACAGTTCATTGAGGGAACCATGAATGCCAACATGTACTGCGACATACTGAAGCAGAGCATGATTCCCCTCCCTTCAGAGACTGGGCCGCAGGGCAGTATTTCAACATGATAACGACCCCAAACACACCTCCAAGATGACCACTGCCTTGCTAAAGAAGCTGAGGGTAAAGGTGATGGACTGGCCAAGCATATTTTCAGCCCTAAACCCTATTGAGCATCTGTGGGGCATCCTCAAATGGAAGGCGGAGGAGCGCAAGGCACCTAGCATCCACCAGCTCCGTGATGTCATCATGGAGGAGTGGAAGAGAACTCCAGTGGCAACCTGTGAAGCTTGGGTGAACTCCATGCCCAAGAGGGTTAGGGCATTATCTTTATATGTGTCTTCTTGTTTCTAATTGTCGTGTTTCCTTCTAAACTATACGTGTTTCCAAATCTCCCCCCTCCCCCCATGGAACATGAACTGTAATGGTGTGAACACTTCCTCCCAGAAGACCCTTATCCTTGGACATTCCCACCAGATGTGGAGGTAGGTACCCCTCTCCCCACATCCCCTCCAGCATCGATCATCTGTGTATATTTGTGCTAATCGAACCGGAGTGTGATACCATCTGGCCAAGAACTTATTTGCCATTTCCTGGATGACTGAGCTTGTGGATGTGGCATGTGTAATTGTAATTAATTTCTTTAATTGTAATGGAGGGAATCTGCATCCTAGTTCTTTTTCCCATTCTTTGATAAAGTAAGGGATTGTTTTATTCTGTTCACTACGTATTAATTTATACATCTGTGACAGAAAGTGGTCCGGTTTTGATATCTTTCTACATATTTTCTCAAATATAGTTAGGGAGTTAAGAATTTTTACTTGAGGGTCGAAACATCTAAAGAAGCTTTGCATCCTTCTATATCTCCTTCCTGCCATTACCATATCTCCTTGTGATGATATTAAATCTGCTTGAGGCATCAAAACCCCCAATGGTGCATACCTCAAGCACATTGTGTTACTTTCCGATTCCCATGGACCCAGTGCTCCTTTTTCCTCTCCTGGGGGAAACCATGGGTAACCCCCCAGTGGTGCTAATGGGGATGTTTTGGGGCATATTTGCCAAGTTGATTTATCCTATCCCATACTGCCAGTGTGTTCCGAGTTAATGGGGATGTCCATTTTGATAATCCTCTGGCCTCTGCTGGTATCCATAGTGCCCCCCCAGGTTTCTTCCTGCCATATTTGTCTCTATTGGTACCCATACTCTAGTGCCTACGTCATGGCACCAGTGCAATATACGCACCAGGGTCATCGCTTTATAATATGATGCAATACCTGGGAGCCCAACTCCTCCCTCTCCCTTACTTTTACATAGAATTTTATATGATATCCTAGCATTTCCCTCCTTCCATATAAATGATACAAATGTTTTTCGTATCTTTTTAAAGAATATCTGGGGGAGTTGAACGGGAACGGTATACAATAGGTATAACAGTCTGGGTACCACATTAATTTTTAGGGTATTGATTCTCCCAAACCATGTTAATGTATTTCCTTTCCATCTATTCAGGTCTTTTGTTATTTCCATAATTAATGTTCCATAATTACGCTCATATAATACCTTTTCATTGGCCGTTATGTGCACTCCCAAATAGTACAGTGATTCTCTATTCCACAAAAACAAGTATCTGTCTTTTAGTAATGTAATTACTGGCAATGGTACATGACTTGGCAGTATTACTGATTTCTCTATGTTAATTTTGAGATTCGATATCTTTCCATATCTTATCACTTCTTGCATCAACTCATGTACTGATTCTTGTGGTTTTAAGAGAAAAAATTATAAATCATTGGCATATGCTGCCACTTTATGCTCTCTTTGTTCAATTTCCACTCCCACTATTCCCTTGCTCCCTCTCACCCTGCATAGGAATGGTTCCAGAGTGAGAGCGAACAGGATAAGGGATAGGGGGCAGCCCTGTCTTGTACCATTACCTATATTAAAACTCTCTGACAGTGCTCCATTAACTTTAACTTTGGCTTTAGGTACTGCATATAATGCTGCTATCCACCCCCTCATCCGTTCCCCCATGCCTTTTTCTTTTAATACTTCCATCATATAAGCCCAGTTCACCCTATCGAATGCCTTTTCGGCGTCCATCGATAGGGTTTCTCTTGATGTTTTGTCAGGTCCCTTTTGCATCCAATGGAGTATATTAAGTGCTCATATTGTGTTGTCTTTTGTTTCCCTCCCCATCATAAATCTTGTTTGATCCATATGTACTATCTTTGTTACCTTCTTCTTTAACCACTTAACGACCGCCCACTGTAAATATACGTCGGCAGAATGGCACCGACAGGCAGAATCACGTATATGTACGTGGCTGCCTTTGTATAGTTGGGGGGTCCGATCGGACCCCCCTTCTTTACAGTGAGCGGCCGTTATTCCTTTGGGAGCGATCAGGGATGAGGGGGCAGCCGTTCGATTCCGGCCACCCCCTCTCGATCGCTCCCAGCGAATCGAATCATTCCGCTGCCTGTGTAATGTAAACACAGGCAGAGGAAGTGATGTCATCTCTCCTGCGGCGCTCACATATACCGAGCGCCGTACAGGAGAAGATGCAGGTTAGTGCACAAAACACTACACTGACACCAGGACACATAGGTACATAAATTGCCCCCCAGGCCCCCCCAGACACCCCAGATCACCCCCCAGATCACCCCCCAGATCACCCCCCAGCCCCCAGTCACAGTGTCACTGATTGCAGTGACCATTTATTTACTGATCACTGCAATCAGTGACATTTGTGACTGTAAAAGTGTCACTAAAGTTAGTTTTAGGTCCAGTGTATCCCCCTAACCCCCCTCTAATAAAGGTTTAACCCCCTGATCGCCCCCCAGATAACCCTTTCACCCCTAGCACCGCCGTCGCTAAGCGATAATTTTTCTGATCGCTGTCTTAGCGTTGGTGATGCCGATCGGTAGCCAGTTATTTTTTTTAGGTTCGCCACAGGTTTTTATAGCGTCGGGTACCCCCATATATTACCTAATAAAGGTTTAACCCCCTTGATCGCCCCCCAGATAACCCTTTCACCCCTTATCACCACTGTCGCTAAGCGATCATTTTTCTGATCGCTGTCTTAGCGTCGGTGATGCAGATCGGTAGTCAGTTATTTTTTTTAGGTTCGCCGTAGGTTTTTATAGCGTCAGGTACCCCCATATATTACCTAATAAAGGTTTAACCCCCTTGATAGCCCCCCAGGTAACCCTTTCACCCCCTATCACCACTGTCGCTAAGCGATCGTTTTTCTGATCGCTGTCTTAGCGTTGGTGATGCCGATCGGTAGCCAGTAATTTTTTTAGGTTTGCCACAGGTTTTTATAGCGTCGGGTACCCCCATATATTACCTAATAAAGGTTTAACCCCCTTGATCGCCCCCCAGGTAACCCTTTCACCCCCTATCACCACTGTCGCTAAGCAATAGTTTTTCTGATCGCTGTCTTAGTGTCGGTGATGCCGATCGGTAGCCAGTAATTTTTTTTAGGTTCGCCGCAGGTTTTTATAGCGTCAGGTACCCCAATATATTATCTAATAAAGGTTTAACCCACTTGATCGCCCCCCAGGTAACCCTTTCACCCCCTATCACCACTGTTGCTAAGCGATCGTTTTTCTGATCGCTGTCTTAGTGTTGGTGATGCCGATCGGTAGCCAGTAATTTTTTTTTAGGTTCGCCGCAGGTTTTTATAGCGTCAGGTACCCCCATATATTATCTAATAAAGGTTTAACCCCCTTGATCGCCCCCCAGGTAACCCTTTCACCCCCTATCACCACTGTCGCTAAGCAATCGTTTTTCTGATCGATGTCTTAGTGTCGGTGATGCCGATAGGTAGCCAGTAATTTTTTTTAGGATCGCTGTCAGGTTTTTATATAGCGTCAGGTACCCCCATATATTACCTAATAAAGGTTTTAACCCCCTAATTGCCCCTAGTTAACCCTTTCACCAGTAATCACCATACAAGTGTTACGGGTGACGCTGGTTAGTTAGTTTGCTTTTTATAGTGTCAGGGCACCCGCCATATAACCCAATAAAGGTTTAACCCCCTGATCGCCCGGCGGGTGATATCAATTAGGTTTTAGCATCAGAGAGGGTCTGCGTCACACCCCAGGCAGCGTCAGGTTAGTGCCAGTAACGCTAACACCCACGCGTGAAGCATACACCTCTCTTAGTGATATAGTATCTGAACAGATCAATATCTGATCTGATCAGATCTATACTAGCGTCCCCAGCAGTTTAGGGTTCCCAAAAACGCAGTGTTAGCGGGATCAGCCCAGATACCTGCTAGCACCTGCGTTTTGCCCCTCCGTCCAGCCCAGGCCACCCAAGTGCAGTATCGATCGATCACTGTCACTTGCAAAACACAACACACATAACTGCACCGTTCGCAGAGACAGGCCTGATCCCTGCGACTCCAGTGCTGTAGGAGGTGATTTCACCACCACAGTTAAAAAAAAAGCATATATGCCGAAGCATTGGGGCAGCAGGGGCAGAGGAGCAATTTTGCTCCTAATGCCGCGTACATACGGTCGAAATTCCGACGGAGGCTTGCCCGTGGAAAAGTCTGACCATGTGTACGCGGCATAACTTTTGCGGGAAGATGCCCCCATGCTTCGGCATATATAAATGGTGCATGTATGCCCATCATTAGAAGTGGGTGGATGAAGGGCGGTATTCTAATGGTGGGCATACCCACCGATCAATCTTTTTTTTTCATTCAGCCAACAGGCTGCATGAAAAAAAAAGATTACAATACATGTCCAACAAGGACCAGCAACGTACTGGTATGTTGCTGGACTTTGAATGTTTATACCAGAATGATGCCTGCGGGTTTAGGTATCATCTTGGTATAATTCTTTTCAGCCAGCGGCCGGATTTCATGTAAAAGCAATCCTAGTGGCTAATTAGCCTCTGGACTGCTTTTACAAGCAGTGGAAGGGAATGTCCCCCCCCGGATATAAAAAGCGCCATTGAGAAATTGGGAAAGCATTTTATCACACCGATCTTGGTGTGGTCAGATGCTTTGAGGGCAGAGGAAAGATCTAGGGTCCAATAGACCCCAGTTTTTTCAAAAAAGAGTACCTGTCACTACCTATTGCTATCATAGGGGATATTTACATTCCCTGAGATAACAATAAAAATGATTAAAAAAATATATATATATGGAAGCAACAGTTTAAAAATAAAATAAAAAAGCAAAATTAATAATAAGAAAAAAAAAAAAGCACCCCTGTCCTGCCCTGCTCTTGCCCAATGGCGAACGCAAGCGTCGGTCTGGCGTCATATGTAAACAGCAATTGCACCATGCATGTGAGGTATCACCGCAAAGGTCAGATTGAGGGCATTAATTTTAGCAGTAGACCTCCTCTGTAAATCTAACGTGGTAACCTGTAAAGGCTTTTAAAGGCTTTTAAAAATGTATGTAGTTTGTCGCCAATGCGCGTTTGTGCGAAATTTTAAAGCTTGTCATGTTTGGTATCTATGTACTCGGCCTAAGATCATCTTTTTTATTTCATCAAACATTTGGGCAATATAGTGTGTTTTAGTGCATTAAAATTAAAAAAGTGTATTTTTTCCCCAAAAAATGCGTTTGAAAAATCGCTGCGCAAATACTGTGTAGAAAAAAAATGCAACACCCACCATTTTAATCTGTAGGGCCTTTGCTTTAAAAATATATATAATGTTTGGGGGTTCAATATAATTTTCTTGCAAAAAAAAAAAATGTTTTCATGTAAACAAAAAGTGTCAGAAAGGGCTTTGTCTTCAAGTGGTTAGAAGAGTGGATGTAAGCTTCCTAATGTTGTGTATAAAATGCCAGAACAGTTCAAAACCCCCCCAAATGACCCCATTTTGGAAAGTAGACACCCCAAGCTATATACTGAGAGGCATGTCGAGTCCATGGAATATTTTATATGTTGACACAAGTTGCGGAAAAAAGAAAATTTATTTTTATTTATTTATTTTTTTGCACAAAGTTGTCACTAAATGATATATTGCTCAAACATGTCATGGGCATATGTGGAATTACACCCCAAAATACATTCTGTTGCTTCTCCTGAGTACGGAGATACCACATGTGTGAGACTTTTTGGGAGCCTAGCCGCGTACGGGATCCCAAAACTAAGCACCGCCTTCAGGCTTTCTAAGGGTGTAAATTTTTGATTTCACTTCTCACTGCCTATCACAGTTTTGGAGGCCATGGAATGCCCAGATGGCACAACCCCCCCCCCCAAATGACCCCATTTTGGAAAGTAGACACCCCAAGCTATTTGCTGAGAGGTATGGTGAGTATTTTGCAGATCTCGCTTTTTGTCACAAAGTTTTGAAAATTGAAAAAAATAAATAAATAAATAAATATTTTCTTTCTTCATTTTCAAAAACAAATGAGAGCTGTAAAATACTCGCCATGCCTCTCAGCAAATAGCTTGGGGTGTCTACTTTCCAAAATGGGGTCATTTGGGGGGGTTTTGTGCTATTTTGGCATTTTATGGCCTTCGAAACTGTGATAGGTAGTGAGGAGTGAAATCAAAAATTTGTGCCTAGAAATCCTGAAGGCGGTGCTTAGTTTTCGGGGTCCCGTACGCGGCTAGGCTCCCAAAAAGTCCCACACATGTGGTATCCCCGTACTCAGGAGAAGCAGCAAAATGTATTTTGGGGTGTAATTCTATATATAACCATGGCATGTGTTAGTAATATATCATTTAGTGACAACTTTTAGTAATTTTTTTTTTTGTCATTATTCAATCACTTGAGACAAAAAAAAATATTCAATGGGCTCAACATGCCTCTCAGCAATTTCCTTGGGGTGTCTTTTTTCCAAAATGGGGTCATTTGGGGGGGTTTTGTACTGCCCTGCCATTTTAGCACCTCAAGAAATGAGATAGGCAGTCATAAATTAAAAGCTGTGTAAATTCCAGAAAATGTACCCTAGTTTGTAGACGCTATAACTTTTGCGCAAACCAATAAATATACGCTTATTGACATTTTTTTTTACTAAAGACATGTGGCTGAATACATTTTGGCCTAAATGTATGACTAAAATTGAGTTTATTCGATTTTTCTTATAACAAAAAGTAGAAAATATCATTTTTTTTCCAAATTTTCGGTCTTTTTCCATTTATATCGCAAAAAATAAAAATCGCAGAGGCAATCAAATACCATTAAAAGAAAGCTCTATTTGTGGGAAGAAAAGGACGCAAATTTCGTTTCAGTACAACATTGCATGTCCGCACAATTTACAGTTAAAGCAGCGCAGTGCAAAATTCTGAAAACAGCTCTGGTCCTTTAGCTACAAAATGGTCCGGGGCTTAAGTGGTTAATCTATTTGCTATTATTTTGGAAAATAATTTTGTATCCGTATTTAGGAAGGAAATAGGTCTATATCTTGAGCAGTATTGTGGGTCTTTCCCCGGTTTAGGTATGCCAGTAACGCTTCTGGGGGTAGTGGATTTCCAGCTGCGATCTTATTAAAATAATTATAAAGTGGTGTGATTACTATGTCTATATATTTTTTATAATATGCATTAGTTAGGCCATCTGGTCCTGGGCTCTTCCCGCTCAGGAGGTCTTCTATTGCTCTTTTAATTTCCCCTCTGATGATCTGTTCTTCTAATTTCTTCACCACATCCACTGTCAGGGATGGTAGTATGGACTCCCTGATATATGCTCTTATTTCTTTCTCTTCCTCCTCTTTTGACTTTGTCCTTTGTATATAATATAGACCAGTATATAAAGATAACACCTTTTAAAGCACTTAAATATAGATATATTAATATATCCTTTATAATCACAACATTCCCCCTACCCCCCCCCCCCCCTCCTCAGCTGCCCCTTTTTTTTTTAGGAATCGAAGAAACCACCATTTAGTAAAGAATGTTATTAGGGAGGTGTTTTTAAGTGTCAATGAAATGTTAAATTTTATATGGAATTGGAAAATTGAATAAAGAGAAATTAAACAAAAAAAGAGGGTTAAGGCAGTGCTGGAAAATAATGGTGGCCACACAAAATATTGACACTTTGGGCCCAATTTGGACATTTTCACTTAGGGGGGTGTACTTGCTTTTGTTTCCAGTGGTTTAGACATTTATGGCTGAGTGTTGAGTTATTTTGAGGAGACAGCTAATTTACACTGTTATAACAAGCTGCACACTCACTACTTTACATTGTAGCAAAGTATAATTTCTTCAGTGTTATATTTACAAAAATGTGAGGGGTGTACTCACTTTTGTGAGATACTGTAAATATTCCAAAATGCACTTAACCTAGTTAATAGATGAAAACTGCATAAGGAGACATTAGAGTAAATTAGGAAACTGCACTTTAATTTTGATTACTAGCTTATTTGATCAATGAATGTCTTTGCTGTTTTTTTAGTCTTAGTATTAGAGTAGTTTTTGTCATTCAATTTAGTTTGTGGTTGATTTGAGGTCAATGGTCACCTTAAACTCTGGTTTCATCCATAACAAGCTTTTTTTTTTGTTTATGAAAAAGGTGGACTAATGATTTAGGGTTGTTATTTGGGAGGTTTCATTATTATTTTTTTATTTTTTTTTATGCTGATAGAGCCTTTTTTTTTCTAAGATTGGGATACTTGAACCAGAGCATTCACTTTTAACTGACCATCTGTTTTTGGAGCTGCCTTTTATTTGCTGCCTTCCTACTCACGGGTAGCAGTCAGCAGAAGAAGAAAACACAGGAAATTATCAGCTCAGGTTTTCAGGCAGTATCAACAGGAAATGCAATATGATACACCTCTGACTTTCCTTATCTCCATGACAAAGTAGGAAAAATTCTGTCCACAGAGAAAAATCATAACCCTGCTAACAACAGACATTTACAGAAAGTAAAGTTTCAAGCCCACTAAAATTCAACAGGTCTTTTGATTTGTTGTTTTTTTTTTTCTTGCATATATTGAACAGATATAACAAAATGCTTTCAAATGAATATATAACAGACCAAAAAGTAGCAATATGAGTTCATTTGTTAGGGTGTATATACACTTAAATTTAAAATTTTAGCCAGGAAACCTATAAACATACTCTACATATCTATGTGGGGAGGTAACACAGACATACAGTCTATATTAAAGCACTTTGGACAATTTTCTGCATTATTATTCAGAATTGTTAATATGTTATTGCTGGCAATACAAATCACTGTAAAAAGCAGAATGCATTACTCAGTCTAGACACGCTATGTGCCAGCTATATCTCAAAGCTACAACTGCCTGCATAAAATGTTTATCTTACAATAAATTTTGGTTTAAATGCTAACATGGGGTCACCACTGCCAACAAAGTGCCTAGATAAAAAGTTAAGTAGAAAAAAAAAAACATAAGATTAATATTTATGTAAATAAGTACATAACTTTTTCAATACCTTTCAGATAGTTTTGAAATAATAAAATCCAAGTTGCATCATTTCAATGAGATTCAAGAATAGCCTTTCTAAACCCTTTTACCCCAGAGAAGCCCTTGTAATAATTATCAGGTCTCAGGGGACCCCTGCTAAAATTATTATACCTACAGCTCATGGTACATTAGTGTGGCCAATAAGTTGCAAAAGTTTTAAATAAAAGAATATGGAATGTAGTGTGCTATAATACATCTCTCCCCGAGTGTCTTCCTCGTATCATGGCTCCGGCGCTGTGACTGGCTGGAGCCGCAATGACGTCACTCACGCACATGCGCGTGGGTGCCACCACTAACGACATGATCACCGTTAGTAACGTTACGCTTACGCTGTAGGTTTAGGAGATATTTGTTGCACCTACAGGTGAGCCTTAATCTAGGCTTACCTGTAGGTCTAAGTGGTCTGTAAGGGTTTACAACCACTTTAAGGGTCTGTTATGTTCTTTGGGGAGGGACCCAAACTTTTTTGCTTGGGGTTCCCCTGTAAAATCTGAGGAGTCTATTAAGTCATTTATTTTTTTTGCTCTGGCCGCTCTATTAAATCCATTCCAGTTCTGTAGGGTCTGGTATTTATTTTAGGGTGGACTCCATGTCACCTTTTTTTACATGTATAGCAAAAATGGCATATAGAAAAAAAAGCTGTTAAATTCTGTTCCCTGCAAACGTTGTCACTACTGCATTCATTATCAAACCAATAAAGGAAGCATGAAGGAAAATGTAAAATAATGTCATGTTTTTTTTTTCTTTGTAAATTTTGCTATATTGCTTTGGGGTTGATTTACTGATTTACTAATAGACTGTGCACTTTTACAAGTGCAGTTGCTCCAAAGCTTAGTAAATGATGGAGAGCTCTGCTGACTTGCATCATCCAATCATATACAAGCAAAAATGCTTTCTTTTTATTTTCCTTGCATGTGATTGGGTGTTCTTTGTGAAGTGAAGCCTAAAGCGGAAGTAAACCCATTGATTTAACAGTTTCAAAAAAACAGTTACATTCCCGGCATGCCGGGAATGCCAACTGTCACATTGGTTGTGCTCTCAACCAAACTGTCAAACCATCCAATGGCTGGTGTCATAACTGATCACATGTGCAGCATCATGGCAGTTGAAGATTAAACAGAGGCCAAGATGGCAGCTTCCTTGCCTGAAAATGATAGGAGGGTTTACTTCCACTTTAAGCTCATTTACTAAGCTCTGGGGCAATTGCACTTGCAGAAGTGCACAGTCTATTTGCGTTTAGTAAATTAACCCATTTGTTTCCATGGGAGAGATGCGCTACTCCACAGGCAGGTTTAGGGGACAGGTTAAGCAGGTTTTTTTTTTTAAAGAAATAGGGCATTTTTGATGTTGTGGTTTTAGTGTTAATAAATCCCCTGCTCTCTGCAAAATAGCATTTTGAAAAAACATTTTTTTTTAACTGATACATGTTGCCTGGGACAGTGCCCAGCACCTGTGCGCTTTTTTGCCAATCACTCGTCTATTGGACTTAAAAATGGAGAAAAACTATTTGAAATATTTGGTTACCAGTGATTTCAGGGGGGTTCAGATTTGGCATCCAAACTTTGGATGTGTTCAGCCAACCCTCCCTGAAGCGAATTCCCTACAAAATACTAAGTATTATAATATTTATGTGATTACTGTATATGGACTAATTTCAAGAGGTTTACTTTCTTCACATCTACAAATAGTAAAACTGGACAGGTACTTAGGAAATATAAATGACCATTGCCCAATACCTGTGATTCCATTAGAACATTGCAGTGTATGGGGCACGTCTTATTATAGAGGGTGACCTAGGGACAATCTGTTGAAGAAAATCTGTTAAACATGTAAGCTTTTTGATCTATTCATATTCTTCCCCCAAGATAACAGCAGTAGGCAAGGCAAAGCAAATCAACAGATGTGCTCATAAGATATAAGTAAAGTTTACTTTTAGATAAATATCTATGTTTAAACACTACTGTCCAGTTATTACCAAATATCTGTGCCAGAGACAAGATGAATATTACAGGTAGAGCTGCTTTTGTAGTTAAAATTATTTTATTTTTTCAAATCTGGAGTTCAGGTTTATTGGTTTAAAGTCATTTATGTGAATGTGGTAGGTTTTAATTAAATGTATCATTAAATTGTCACTAAACCCACATCATAAAAAACTATCAATAAGTGCTGTATTACCTGCTGTTCATACCCACGCAGTCGCTATGCATTTTTTTTTCTGTGTTCTGCAAAAAAACTGGTTGATCCTGCTGCTTTTTATCTCCCACTTCTGTTCATGTCCCCAATTCAGCTGGGAATGTTGTAGCTGCAGTGGCAACTCTGCACATGCTCAGTTTTCAGTGAATTTCCATGCTGAGGAACCCCATGTGACTATAGTCACACACACTATAGTCGCACAAGTGGACGTATACATAGTGGTAAATGACGGCCCACTCCCTCCCTCCTTCTTTATGCCCACTAATCCTATGAGGAAGTCATGCATCATGTGGCCAAACATTTTAGAAGGTGTGGCCACGCCACAAGACTGAGGTCTGCCATTGTACTTACTGCTTGCTAGATAGATTTTTATCCTTAAGGAGGCAATATGTCTTTATGAATAAGGTGATTTTCTCTTGTGCACTTTATGTAGTGCACTTTATTTGTGAGTAGCATTCTTTTAGGGGTTAATAAATAATGCATTTGAATTGCTATACTGCACTATGAGTTTCTTCCCTTCCCTTGAGTTAATTGAGTGAGCTACTCTCTGCATTACCAAGTGGAGGAGAAGGTTGGAAGTGTCCAATTCTTGTGAAGTCCCTCTACCCAGGTTGTTGGGAAAGTTTGATTTGAAATGAGTGTGGGTCAGTATCTGGGGTAAGCAGCATTGCATTATGGTGGTACACAGCGGTGTAGCACGAGGATACTTTCCCGTTGTAGGCCGTTTTGCCACATATTCTATATGGACTGGTGTTTTGATGTTTGCAAGTATATATATATATATATATATATATATATATATATATATATATAATTGTTTATGTGAGATTACTAATGCACTACTAGAAGTGTTGATAATGAGAGAAATAAAGTGCTTAATATAAAGTTTATAAAGCTGCCAGGCTTCTATAGTGTTGCTAGCACCAAATACATATTAATATGGTATAGTGAAGCAGCGCTAAATACTGTAAACAATACTTAAATAAAGTGCTAATAAGAAATACTTGAATTGAGTGCTAATAAGAATATAAATAGCTAAAAAATACATATATTACATCACAATGTGTATAATTGTTGCATTTTTCTTTTTGTTTCACATATATGAGTCATATTAGTATTTATTTGTTGCGCAGCACTTCAATTGGATTATGTACTGCATCTTTGATGTGGGAACACCTGACAGACACAACACTTTTTCTTATAATTTTTGATGTATTATATTTTTTTGTGGCACTTGATATAGGGGTTTGGCGATCGTAATATTTTTCTGGTGTTCACATTATTTGGGGTATGCATTTACATCCATGACTAAGATGTTGATCCATTGATAACAAAGTACCTGAAATGCCTCGGTTTGTAAAAATAGGGTATTTTTATTTTGCTGATGTGGTTCTAAAGGTAAAGGGTTTTACATTCTCTGCATTAAGGTAAAAAAAAAAAAAAAAACTTTCAATGACAGCTCCCCCCAGCCCCACCCCTAAATACTTACCTGAGCCCAATCTCAATCCCGTACTGTGCAGGTATGCAGGAGCACTGCTCTTCTCTCCCCTATCTCACAGCGTGGGAAGAGTGGGGGGGCTGAGCCAAGCTTGCTATGGGGGCACTTAGAGAATTCGAGGAGCCAAGACCACCAGCGGGGGACCCCACAAGAGCAGAATCAGGGCTTCTCTTCGAAAAACCATTGCACAGAGCAGGTAATAATGACATGTTAGACTTAACAATCACTTTAACAAAAATGAATCTATTGAATTAATTAAATGAATAGTCTAAGATTAACAAGACGTCTTGAGCATAGTTTTTGTTTTGTTTTAAAACCAACTTAAAATTTGCCCGACAGAATTGTTATGTATGCATACATTTACTCAAAAAAAAACAGAGAATATAGGTTTAAAAAGGTATTTTATTTACTAATGTCTGTCACACAAAAGGAGAGATACCCTTTTACCTGGTGTTGCCATAATTTCTTTTTGTTTTGGATAGAGATAGGTTAGAGCCCCAATCAGGTTTTATTGCTGTCTGTGACCCCACTAAGGAGATTCACCATCACTATTGATCTTGGTGACCATTGTTTCTGATTCACAAAGTAATGAAAAATTGAAAAAATTATGAGTCTTGGGAACAAGTGGTGAGGGTAAGGGGAAATCTATCAATGAATAAATCTGTGGGAAAACTGTCTAAGAGGGGGCATCCCTCCTATTTTTCCAAAGTGCTTGTTTCATTTATTCTTAAATAAAAGAAACCTGAGGAGGGGAGGGGGAGAGAAATATATAGAGAATGAATTCCAGATATGAGTATGATGCTGTTTAGATCATATCATAGCCTTGGCTGTAACAGCTCAGTTCAGGTGAAAAGGAAATTGTCCACCTGGAGTCACGATCAAAAATAAACTCGATAGAATGAACCCTGCTGCCTTCCACCTGAAACTTAAAATGAGAGTTTTATGTACATTTAAAAAGTATCTAGATTCATATTTTAGTGTTTAATTGCATGTAGCTGGTAAAGAAAATCACAGTTGTCACATATGATATAAAATGTGATATTATTTATTTTTAGGAAAATGTATTTAAAATATTTATGCTATCTCTGCAATTAGCTAATAATTTACATAGCAGAGCCAGAGAATAAACTTAAATAATTATAAAAAGATTAACATTCAGTTCTGCCTTGGGACAAATTTAGAAATTAAATATATATGTACTGCGTAAAATAAAATGACAGGCTAAACATTTGTAAAGTGCATATTAGTCATGTTTTCCTTCCAAATTCAACAACCAGCTAGGGATTCTCTTTTTCCCCACAGAGATCTAGTAATTGACATCATAAGCTTGTTAGACATAGCATGTCATTTTATAATTTTGTACCTTGAGCCACTTGTTCCTTCTTTTTTTTTTTTTACTTGACAAATTTAGATAAAACATATGTGACACTAAGTAAACCAGGCGTGGCGGGCTACTAGAAAATAAACACTAATAGATATCCACTGTAAGTGGACTATTTTATGATTTTCTAATCCATGTCTGCCAAAACAAAAAAAAAATATTAAATGAACATCTTTTAATTTTTGTTGTTGAAGGATATGTTCAGAGGGGTGCTGACTACAAAAGAGCATTTAGGACTCAAAGAACATTGCAGGCATTCCACCTGCACTGCAAACATTCTTATGTTGGGGATATCACCTGTAGAAACAATGCGCATCAATGACAGAGGACAATACCATATTGTATTCATATACTGCATCACACCTTGACACTGGGTTGCTGGTGCAGTCCAAGGAAACCCTGTTAAATGCAATGTGTCTCTCTCATACTTAGTATATGGTGGATGGAACTGAGTACCAACCACCACCTCTGAACAATACTCCACTTATACTTACCTCTTTCCAGCGAAACAATATCCATGAACTACCTCACTGATGCTTTCATTTCACTGATTTCCTTTCCATACAACCATCTTGATTGGACAGCAAAGGATTACATAACTCCTATGTATGGATGCTGGAGTTAATTTATTATGACATCTGACACATGTCAGAATTTTGTACAATGTAGATTGCGGAAAGGATGTTCAGAATTCTTTACTGCAAAGGAGATATAGAATATCCCTTCCTAATAAAAAGTTCCCCTTTAACGACTTCTCACCTGGCCTATTGTTAAATGATTGCTGGCTTGTCATTTTATTCATTTATTCCTATTTATATACCTCAATATAATTGTCTGGATTAAAAAAAAAATGATGGCCGGGCAGGAGCCATATTATCCTGGGTGGAGGTCATATTATCTCTTCCTAGGATCGTACCAGAGCATGGCCCATGGGGTTATACAGTATTCCACCGGACACAGTGGATGACAGATCAGTGTATTGGCCTGCTGCCGGTACCATTTGACCATTGTGGCCAATCACAGAAGACCACATTACAATTTTACACAATGAATGGCTTTGATTCATGCCATTCATTGTGTACTATTGTGTTGATCACACACTGTGATTGGTCACAGTAATCACATGGTACAGACAGGGCTAATTACAACCCATCTGTACCATATGTTTAGTTGTGGCCAATCTCAGCTAATCACAATACACACTGAATGTATCTATTTCATTCAGTCAAAATGGTTGTTTAGAATTGTGATATTCATTGTTATAAGCAATCATAGTGTGCAAAAAAAAATCCTGATCACCTCCCCAGAATAGTAGAGTGTAGCACAGTGCTCTCTCTCTGCTACTCTCCCTTCATTCACAGGTCATAGAGGCAAAAAAGGGAGCCACTGGCTCCTGCTGTTTTCAGTCAAATACTGTGAGTAGAGATTAGGGGGCAGGGCCTAGATTTGCTGTGTGTGTTTATGGACGCACACAGCCTGGCTCTGGAGCAAGCCCGCACATCTGCCCCCATAGCAAGTAGCTTGCTTTGGGGACTGACACAGAAGAGGAGGAGCAGAGAGTGCTGATGGGGGGAGGCAGTATAAGAGGTTTGGGGCTGCTCTGTGCAATGCAGGTAAGTATATGTATAGAATTTTAGGTTAAAAAAAAGATCCTTTAAAACCACTTTAAAATTGCGTGCTCTCATAAAATGGAAAAAAAAAACTTTGATACCCTAAATATTAGGGTGATATTTTATTTTATATTTTAAAGGCCCCTACAGATCATCAGTTTAAAGATATCTTTGAATAATGGCCATAGAATGTTTGCTTTCACCTTGGCACGTGTGGCAATATGTAACATGTCTAGCACAATCAATTTTTTTATGTTGTTTTTTCACTACACTTTATTTTTCATTACATGGGACAAAAATTCCCCCTTGTAATGTTTTTTTGGTGATAGGTACTCTTTAATGAGACAACAGGGGTCTTTTGCACTGCTGTCTCACATACGCTCTTTTGAAGATAACAGAGTGCAGATCACAATCCATTAACATCTTCCTCATCCACAGCGGGTAGGAATGTGACAGTCTGACCTGGAAGTGACGTTTTATATTTTGCTTCTAGCATCTTAGTAGCTGGAGGAAACCTCTAACCCAGTACTGGGTCAACCATTGGGAGCATGAAACCCAGTAAAAGTAGCAGAGGGCTTGCTCTTTGGAGGGATTGACCAATTCTGGGTTGTGTGGGAGCAATTGGGCAGCTGTACAGCCACCCAATAGCTTCCATCTGATAGTTGAGTGTCAGATTTTCACCCACAACCAGCTTCTGCAGTAGCTTGATGGTTAACTTAGTGTTGATATTGTTTAATAGGACTGCCTATAACACCCAGATTCTCCTTTTCAATCAGTTACCTGTTTTGGAAGAACGAAAGTAAAACATTGCCTGGCCCTAATCCAGCAAGCTCTAATTTGTCTTTACTTGATAACTAAGGTTTACTAGATTAGATCTGCAAAAAGATGGACAAGCAGAAGATTACATTTTTTTTAAATTTCCCAGTTATTGGATTTTTCACATGACACATTTGCAAAGTGAACAGCCTATGGGGTTACTAAAGGCAAATAGACTGTGCATTTTGCAAGTGCAGTTGCACTCATTTTACCCAAAGCTTAGTGAATGTGGTGGAGCTCTGCTGATTTCCATCATTCATGTGCAAGCAAAAATGCAGTTTTTTATTTTATTTTCCTTGCATCGGATTGGGTATTCTTTACAAAGTGAAATGTCACATTCACCAAGCTGTGAGGAAAATGAGTGCAACTGCACTTACAAAGTGCACAGTCTATTTAACTTTAGTAAATCAACCCCTATTTGTCTTTTGTAAATCAACCACATCATGGCATTAATCAATTAATTCTAAATAAAAGTCTATGCTTAGTCAAAAAATATGTTTTAAAAATCAGCACATGGGACATTACTTACAATACTTATAGTCTTAGTGATGGGCATTGTGCCTTGTGCTGCTGGCTGCTGCTTTAGTTGAAAAACTTCTGTCCTCTGACTTTCCCCTCCAAACCAAATAGCGGTAATCTTCTTGTGCTACGGGGGGTTAATAGATCTAAGAAACCTGCTATTTGCGCTCATGTACTCATTATTCCCTCCCTTTATGTCCCCTCCTCCATTGATAGAAGCTGTACTATAGCTTCTATTAATATTATATAATAATATAAATGTAATTTATTTCTTTTTTTTTACTTAGAGATAGAAACACGTCTTTAAAACATTACATTCATTCAGAAGACCAATATATTCATATAAATTCCTATAGACCATACTTGCAACTAATTTAGTCACATAAATTCTGTAAACAAGGCCATTTATTATAAGCCGTTTCCAAATATAATCACTGCTTTGTATATCGCAAAATATTTGCATCAAAGCTTTTAGAGTTTTTCATTTTCATAATTCAGTTGGTAAATTTCCTGAAGCCATGTATTATTTTAGGAAAATTACTATTGTGTAACTCTGTTACTCTTTGTGAAAAGTTATCCTCATTAATAAGCTCCACACCGTTTAGTGTCAATGCTCTTCATTTAAGTAGCACATCTTCAAGGTTAGAATTGTTTCCCATCATAAATCAAGCTTTTAAACACCTGTGTTTAGGGATGAGCTTCGAGTTCGAGTTGAACTCATGTTCGACTCGAACATTGCCTGATCGCATGTTCGCCGAACAGCGAACAATTTGGGGTGTTCGTGGCAAATTCGAAAAGAGGAGCGGACCTGATGGGGAACGTGAGAAGGGGCGTGTCTATTCATTTTTTTACACTGAAGAGGAAGTTTGCCATCAGGTCCGCTCAGCCAAGACATAGGCGCGGTCTGAGATACGAGGGCGCCCCACCCCCTCGTACCTCAGACCCCGCCTACGTCATTGGCTGAGTGGACCTGATGGCGAACTTCCTCCGCAGTGTAGGTCTGCTCAGCCAATGACGTTTCGAGTGGAGACTGCAGCGCTGGACATCGGATCGCCACGGGACATTGTATTACATTGCTGAAATGTGTTTTTTATTTTTTATTTTTAACCACTTCGCGCCCGGGTCATTGGCAAAAGACGTCCGCATTGCGGCGCTCAATTGCCGAGAGGATGTCCATGGACGTCCTCCTGTTTATTTCCGTGATGCGCACCGCCACGGGCGAGCATCGGGGAAAAGCTGTGCCCGCTGTGTCAGGCGGGTGCCAATGTCCGCCAGGTACCCGCGATCGGCTGTCACAGAGCCAGGGACGTGGATCTCTGTGAGTAAACACAGAGATCCATGTCCTGTCAGGGAGAGGAGACTGATGCTGTGTTCCTTGTACATAGGGACACAGATCGGTCACCTCCCCCAGTCAGTCCCCTCCCCCCACAGTAAGAATCACCTAGCAGGGAATAAATTTAACCCCTTGATCGCCCCCTAGTGTTAACCCCTTCCCTGCCAGTCACATTTATACAGCAATCAGTGCATATTTATAGCACTGTTTGCTGTATAAATGTGAATGGTCCCAAAAATGTGTCAAAAGTGTCCGATGTGTCCGCCATAATGCTGCAGTCACAATAAAAATCGCAGATCGCCGCCATTACTAGTAAAAAAAAATTATTAAAAAAAATTCATAATTCTATTCCCTATTTTGAAGGCACTATAACTTTTGCGCAAACCAATCACTATACGCTTATTGCGATTTTTTTACCTAAAATATGTAGAATAATACGTATCGGCCCAAACTGAGAATTTTTTTTTTTAATTTGGGATATTTATTATAGCAAAAAGTAAAAAATATTGTGTTTTTTTCAAAATTGTCGCTCTATTTTTGTTTATAGCGCAAAAAATAAAAACCACAGAAATGATCAAATACCACCAGAAGAAAGCTATATTTGTGGGAAAAAAAGGACGTAAATTTTGTTTCGGAGCCACGTCGCACGACCGCGCAATTGTCATTCAAAGCGTGACAGTGCTGAAACCTGAAATTTCACCTGGGCAGGAAGGAGGTTATGTGCCCAGTTGTCAAGTGGTTAATAAAGGACTTTTCCAAGGTGTCTGTGTGCTTTTTTTACATTTTTTTTACACTTTCTTCATGAAATGGTTGGGGTACAATGTACCCCTTACCAATTCACATAGGGGGGTGGGATCTGGGGGTCCACTTTGTTAAAGGGGTCTTTCAGATTCCGATAAGCCTCCTGCCCGCAGACCCCCACAACCACCGGGCCAGGGTTGTGGGGATGAGGCCCTTGTCCCCATAAACATGGGGACATCCTCCCCATGTTGAGGGCATGTGGCCTGGTACGGTTCAGGAGGGAGAGGCGTTCTCTCGTCCCCCCTATTTTCCTGCGGCCTGCCAGGTTGCGTGCTCGGATCAAGGGTGTGGTATGGATTTGTGGGGGAACTCCACGCCATTTTAAAAAAAAAATTGGGGTGGAGTTCCCCTTAAAATCCATACCAGACCTAGTACCAGACCTAGTATGGATATTTGGGGGGAACCCCACGTCATTTTTTTTTTATTTGATACAGGGTTCCCCTTAATATCCATACCAGACCTGAAGGGCCTGGTAATTGAATTTGGGGGGACCCCCACGCATATATTTTTATTTTTTATCAATGACTTTTCTCTGTATTGCCGGGAGCCGACAATTCATTATAGCTGCAAGTGGTTTTAAATGGCTTTTTTTCCTCCAGAAATTAAATTTTGTGCAGGGACAGTTCTAAGCAAGGGAAACAAGTGCTGATTTACAGGCATATTTTACACCGCCCCCCCAGGTACGAAATTTTAAGGAATATTTCACTTTTTATTTTTCACTTTATGCATTATTAAAATCACTGCTCCCGAAAAAAATGCAGTTTTTAAAACTTTTTTTTTGCATTGACACATGTCCCCCTGGGCAGGACCCGGGTCCCCAAACCCTTTTTAGGACAATAACTTGCATATTAGCCATTAAAACTAGCACTTTTGATTTTGAACGTTCGAGTCCATTGTATGTAATAGGGTTCTAAAGTTCACGTGAACTTTAGGTCTGTTCGCAGGTTCTGGTGCGAACCGAACAGGGGGTGTTCGGCTCATCCCTACCTGTGTTATGTTATCATTTCAAAATAATTAGTTGTCCTTATTTTATGAAGCTTATTCTTTTCAGCCAGTCAAGTACACATACATAATTTAAAATAAGTGCTAACGTTTATAGAAAAGAGGACCATACAAATGCAAGGCTATAAAGAATAATATGACATCTACATCCTAAGTTGGCGACATATATAATGAGTAACTTAATACATATAAGTGCCTTCATTCAGAGCCCTCCACACAGAAACATATATAATTTGATCATATAGTTAACTACTGTACTACAATGAAACTGAACTCAAAAAGTAAGAATTTTGCTAAGTTATATGGGACATTTACTCATATCAATGTTAACTGTGTCCAAGAAGTCCCAAAAAAATCAAATTTTTTTCATATACTGTATTACTTTTTTTTTTTTAAATCAATGCAGTTCTGGGTAAACAAGGATACTTAAAGTGGAACCAAAGTCTCCATACTTACCTGTCCAACAGTCCTGCGTCATGGCCAGCATCTTCTTCTAAATCTCACATTCTTTGGGCCTCTTCATTGGCCGGTGGGGGATGATTACACTCATACACATCCACAGGAGGCTGTCATTCCAACATCAGAGACTGGCCTGTCACTGTAGGCTGAACTGCACATGCACAGCTCAGTTTACAATGCCAGAGGAGATGGTGAGCAGGCAGGTAGGGACATTTTATTTTAGAAGAGTCAGTGCATGTCTCTTCTAAAATGAAAGCCCGCCTGCTCCTAGTTTTTTACAGTGAGATGTTAGTTCTGCTTTAAGAACTTCTATGCCTACAGTCTCACATTTCTTTATCTGCAGTGTGAGCTCTAAGTCACTGCTACCTGACAAAAAAATAAATAAAAGTAAAAAAGTGACTGTGCATCAAAAATCTAAACCATATATGTGTAAATGCACAAAAGCAAGTCAGCACACTCTGTAATACTTTACAGAAGAGAAGATAAACAGTTTAAATATATACAGTATCTCACAGAAGTGAGTACACCCCTCACAATTTTGTAAATATTTTATTATATCTTTTCATGTGACAACGCTGAAGAAATTACACTTTGTTACAATGTAAAGTAGTGAGTGGGCCCAAAGTGTCAACATTTTGTGTGGCCACCATTATTTTACAGCACTGCCTTAACCCTTTTGGGCATGGAGCTCACCAGAGCTTCACAGGTTGCCACTGGAGTCCTCTTCCACTCCTCCATGACAACATCACAGGACTGTGAGAAAGACGTACCGCTCAAAGCTAGTGAATGCTCCAAATACTGCTCCCGCCCTGTTATTCAAACAGGTGCTGGCTCTGCACTAATGCATAAAAAAAGGAAAGAGCCCTGGACTGCCACACTCTGTATTGACAATTTTTTGTTCAAAAAAGTTGGTTAAGAAAATCCAAAATTAATCCATAAGTCCAAAACAAGCAAAAAAAGTCAGTAGTCATGCAGGGGTGGGTGGCTGACGCATTTCACATCAGATGTTGAGGCTTACTCATAGCTCATGAGTAAGCATCAACATCTGATGTGAAACGCATCAGCCACCCACCCCTGCATGACTACTGTCTGTTTTTTTGCTTGTTTTGGACTTATGGATTAATTTTGGATTTTCCTAACCAACTTTTTTGAACAAAAAAATGTCAATACAGAGTTCGGCAGTCCAGGGCTCTTTCCTTTTTTTAGACATCACAGGACTGGTGGATATTAGAGACGTTGCGCTCTCCCACCTTCCATTTGAGACTTGCCCAACAGATGCTCAATAGGGTTTAGGTCTGGAGACATGCTTGGCCAGTCCATCACCTTTACCCTCAGTTTCAATAGCAAGGCAGTGGTCGTCTTGGAGGTGTGTTTGGGGTCGTTATCATGTTGGAATACTGCCCTGCAGCCCAGTTTTCAAAGGGAGGGGATCGTGTTCGGCTTCAGTATGTCACAGTACATGTTGGCATTCATACCATCAATGAACTGTAGCTCCCCAGTGTCGGCAGCACTCATGAAGCCCCAGACCATGACACTCCCACCACCATGCTTGACTGTAGGCAAGACACACTTGTCTTTGTACTCCTCAGCTGGTTGCCGCCACACACGCCTGACACCATCTGAGCCAAATAAATGTATCTTGGTCTCATCAGACCAAGGGACATGATTCCAGTAATCCATGTCCTTAGTCTGCTTGTCTTCAGAAAACTTGTGGGCTTTCTTGTGCATCATCTTTAGAAGAGGCTTCCTTCTGGGATGACAGCCATGCAGACCAATTTGATGCAGTGTGTGGAGTATGGTCTGACAGGCTGACTCCCCTACCCCTTTAACTTCTGCAGAAATGCTGGCAGCACTCATATGTCTATTTTCAAAAAAACAACCTCTGGATATGATGCTGAACACGTGCATTCAACTTCTTTGTTCGACCATGGCGAGGCCTGTTCTGCGTGGAACCTGTCCTGTTAAACCGCTGTATGGTCCTGCCCACCATGTAGCAGCTCCGTTTCAGAGTCTTGGTAATATTCTTATAGCCTAGGCCATATTTACGTAGAGCAACAATTATTTTTTTCAGATCCTCAGAGAGTTTTTTGCCATGAGGTGCCATGTTGAACTTTCAGTGACCAGTATGAGAGAGTGAGAGTGATAACACCAAATTTAATACACCTGCTCCCCATTTAAACCTGAGACCTTGTAACCATAACAAGTCATTTGACACTGGGGAGGGAAAATGGCTAAGTGGGCAAAATTTTGAAATTTTCAGTTAGGGGTGTTGCCAGCGGTTTAGACATTAATGGCTGTGTGTTGAGTTATTTTGAGGGAACAACACATTTACACTGTTAAACAAGCTGTACACTCACTAATTTACATTGTAACAAAGTGTAATTTCTTCAGTGTTGTCACATGAAAAGATATAATAAAATATTTACAAAAATGTGGCCATACTGTAACATTATACTGCCCATTGCTCCAGTCAGTAAATTTGCTACAAAAGAGCTTCAGTAAAGAATTATTGTTACCAAAAAATTCATAAAATTGTAAAAATAGTGAATCAATAATATATTAGTGAAACAAACATGCAACATTTTTTATTTTTTATTGAATAACTAGTTCACTGTGTGGTGGCGCTTCACCTCTCCTCCACATGAATCCCAAGGTTACTCAGTATTATATGGCATAGTGCTGCCAAAAAAGTGGTATTCAGATTTCCATTTCAACATGCTGTCAGAGGCAGTACACTACAGCATGAATGTTATAAACTGTCTGTACTTTGCTTTATCAACAATATTGTCGTTTTAAGCTCTGTTACCCAGCCAGAGTGCTCCCTTCACTCTCCATACCTGTGAAGTTCCTGCTTAGACCTCTTATAATCTTGAGGACAAAACAGAAAGTGAGCAGACTCAAATTTATTCGTGAGATGGTGTCGGAAGGAGTTATCATGGTTTTTCCTAGCAGACTTATCGCCACAAAAATTGACTTACTGGTGCAATAGGCAAGATTATTTAGGGAATAAAAATGATGAAGCAGCACTAATAGTCAAAGTGCAATTTGCTAGTGAACAAACAAAGTGCAAAGTGCTAATAAATAGTTCAATATGGCATAAAAGTAAAATAACTAAAACACATTTAAAATCAAAGTGTCTAAAAATTGTTACAGTTACAATTACAGTTGTAAGCTGCAAGTGCAGCTGCTCTAAAGTTTAGTAAATGAGATGAAGCTTCACTTAGCAAAAAATAGCCAATCACATGCAAGCAAAATAAGAAAAACAGCATTTTTCCTTGCACATGATTGGAGGATGGAAGTAAGCAGAGCTTCCCTTCATTTACTAAGCTCTGGAGAAACTGCACAGTCTATTTGTTTTTAGTAAATCCACCACAATGTTTCTTCCTGATCATTTTTGGATATAGCGACAACTCTTGAATGAGCCAAAAGGAATATACTTATGATTACATTTAATTGTGATTTTTATTTTGCAACACATTTTGCATGCATAGAAAACTTATGAGAACAATTACATGTTGCTTTAAAATGTAATAGTTTCATCACTTTTTTTTCATGCTATAGCAGTTGCACAGTGTATTTTTTATCGCTCAGGCCAACAGTAAGTAGAGTTTGATTATTCTGCCAAGTGCACTTTAACAGAGCAATCTCCATTGCAGCTCAGCAACTGTCAGGTTTTTTTTTTTTTTTTTCATGGGGAGAATTCAATACTGGTTATAAAATAGATCTGTGACTTCACTGATTTTTCTTAGTCAATACAAGATTCATCCTGTGTTGAGCCCTGATGAAGGGAGAGTGGTGTTGCCCCCAAAAGGCTGTTTTTAGAATACTTTTTTTTATCACAAATTAAAATTATTACTGACTCTTTTATATAATTTTGGTCTGGTGCTCCTTTCTGTATTTCAAAGCTCAAACAGAACAGGCCAGTTATGCCTCTTCTTGTTCTATTAAGCACAAATATGTGTGAGGATGCCTCAGCGGCTTGCTCTCATCTATGCCAGCATATGTCTTTGGAATGGTAGGATAGAGATCATGTTTCCATTATCTTATCTTATCTTCCTCTTGAAAAGAGTATTTTAAGTTATCACTAATTGAATATCAACTAAAAATCATGAAACATGGCAGCACAGGTATAAAAAGGGTGAAAAAAGTATGAGTCTTTATTTGGGCTTTAACCTGTCTATTTTAGGGGAGGAAACAGTGGCAATCCCATTATTCTTTTGCAATTAAAGACTATAACAGCTTTATCACCAAAGCATACACCTCAAGGTTTTTTTCAGCTTGGACACTTATATTGATAATACTATGTGATTCGCCCTTACATTTTAAATTACAGTTTATGGCTTTCAAAAAGATAAAGCAGAAAATATCTTCCATCAAGCAAAAAATCTCATTCAGAACCTCTTTCTTTCTATTATGCCGCGTACACACGATCGTGATTCACGGCGGTGAAAACACCACCGTGAATCACGACAGGAAAAACGAGGGAACGGCTTGTTCCCCCACACACGGACGTTTTTCCCGTCATTTTTTCTCTTGACGAGAAAAACGACCGTGTGTAGGCTCCGCGGCAGTGTTTCCCTATGGGAAAACTGCCGCGGAAAAAAATGACAGGAATCACGACGAGAAAAATTAGAGCATGTTCTAATTTTTCTCGTCGTGATTAATGCCGTTTTTCCCGTCGGGAAAAACGGCAAAAAGCCCACAGACTATCGTTTTTCTCGTCCAAAGGAAAAAATTACATTTTTCCCAACGGGAAAAATGATCGTGTGTACGCGGCATTAGACGAGATGCAGTCCTTTTAGAAGATGTGTAGTCCTTTATTAAAATGTCTTTGCTTTTGCAGACCAGTAACAGACATCACATTACAGAAAAAAAAGACATTCTAAAAAGCTTTTGCTTCTCTTTTTTTCTGCGGCCCCTCTAATTTAAAATGATTAGGTTGAAGGCAATGAAAACAAATAGAATGCAGTGAGAATGATTATAATGATAAACAGATCTGATTTGAAACCAATTTTAAAAATATTTCTGTCAATAGGGGTAGTTTCAATGAGACCATGAGAACCTTGCTGGTCATATTCTACCCCTAGGCACAGTCCATTCTAAAGTTCTTATCTACTGCACTGAAGAGAGGCAAAGTGCATTAAACATCTAATTGTATCAATGAAAACTTCTTATATATACTATATGTCCAAAAATATGTACAAACTGCTCCAAATTTTTTTAGTTCAGGTCTATCAAGTGAAGAGTACCATTACAATGTATATATAGACAACCCATCTTTTCTAGCCCCTAATAGAGTAGGTAAGGATTTAAATCCTTATTGAGTTATTTTTTGTTGACTCTGTCCCACTGGGGAGATTTTCCTTCAGTGTCCTTAAGACACACCAAGATACAAGAGGAATTTTACTCCTTAGAGAGTTGACATTAGGACATTTGTCCCTACTGGATGAAATCCCCTCACCTCTTGCTCTCCTGAAAGTTCCAAAATGTATTTCTTATCACTTTCTATCTCTGTGAAAATGGTTACCAGGACAAAGAGGGGTGAATCTCTTCAGCAGGAACATAGAGTTTGCTAAAAAAAATGTGATAGAGGCTCTAACTATTCCTCACTATATTTAAAAAAAAAAAGTTTTGCCCTAACATAAACTTTTGTTGTACCATACAGCACAGTATTTTGCATGTGCTGCCAACCTTGTTTCAAAAGTCTGGGGGAAATTCCTTTTCTATGCCTGCATGATTATGCCCTGTACCCAAAGCCACCATAAAAACATGATTTGATGAGTCTGATACAGAGAAATTTATGTGGCCTGCACAAACCTTTGATCATAACTCTAGACGCCTTTGGGATGGATTGGAACTCTGATTGAAACACTAAGCCAAGTCTTTCCATCTAAAATCAGGAGCTGACTGATTGCTTTTTGTGACCAAATGGGCACAAATTCACAAAGAAACACTCCAAGACTTTGTGGAAAGCCTTTCCAGGATAGTGGAGGCTATTATAGGCTTATAATAATAAGGTTCAATGCCTATGATTTTTAATTGGATGTCCAGTAAGCTTATATAGGCTTTCATAGGCGTATATAGATTATTGTCAGGGAAGGCATGGCCGTACAGCAGGAATCGCATGGCAGACTCGCACATTCACAGCGTGTCAGCGCGCGCACATGTGCGCATGTCACCAACGTTGGCGCCAAAGGGGCTATTTAAAGTGAGTGCACCAAAGACTCTTTGCTGTTTTGTCTGCAGCTTCTGTGTGTCCTGAAACCTGTCATCTGTGCTGACTTCTGATCCCTGACCTAGCTTGCTCTCACTAACCCTGTCTGCTTGATACCCTGACTTCGGCTTGCTTTTGGACTTCTCTTCTGCCTGCTGCTCTGCCTGATCCACCAGAATGTCTCCTGACTCCGCATCTGCTCCTCCAGCCTGCTGCAGTTCTGTTCTATGAATCGCATCAGTTCCTGCTTCACCTGCGATCCAGTCTACCAACAGTTCTGGTCTACCCGGCCTTACCAGTTCACCTGCTGCATCTCCAGTCACGAGCATCCAGCCATACCGATACTGGACTGATCCTAGGCACTCCTGCGCTCACTGTACTTCTGTGGCTGCTGTCTCAACCTCAGGGGCCCACAAGCCGGTGCGGCAAGAGAGGCTCTCCTTGTCCCAACTTATGGATTCTTATCGTTACAAGTGGTGCTCCACCTCTCTCAAATACCTGGGGATACATCTTACTCCCACGTACTCTACCCTATATTCAGTAAATTTTCCTTCATTAATACTAGATGTTAACAAATCGCTGCAATCTTGAGCCAAATATCCACTCTCTCTTCTAGGGAGAATTAATGTTTTGAAAATGTCTATTTTACCACGGTTATTGTATTACTGCCAGTAGCTATTCCCCTATCCCAACTTAAATCTCTACATAGGTCCTTTTTAAATTTCATATGGAATGGTAGGGCTCACCGCATTGCAAATTCAGTGGTTTTTGCTCTAAGGTCTAGGGGGGGGGGGGGCTGGGAGCTCCGGATATACTTAGGTATTATTATGCCACCCACCTTAGGACTATAGCTTCCTGGTCTACTTTACATGCCCCTAGCCATTGGTCTGACATTGAGAAAGGTGTGCTTTATCCGGCTCACCCTTGTTCCCTGATCTGTTCTCTCCCCCTACACATTGACCCTATTTATAGACGCCAGTGTACGGCCCCTATGAACTTCACTCTATCGGTATGGCGTAAATGCCTCAAAATGTATCCCCTCATGTCATCTTGCCCTCCCCTTATTAATGTTTTATTTAATCCTTCCATCCCAGATAGTTTATCCTTAGGTCGTATTCTTCCATGGGTCGATGCCTCTTTGTTCCAACTCCGTAACCTAGTTCACCCTGTGACCCATAGATTGCACCCATTTAAGTTTTTCCAAGAGAAATAAAATATTCCTCCTCAATTATTTCATTTCTATCTGCAGATTAGACATTTCCTACACTCTAGATCCCCATCTTTGACTTTGACTGCTCCCACCCCCTTTGAATATCTTTGTGCTCAGGGTCCCCATCAACTTAATTTGGTTTCCTCTATCCACCGTATCCTCCACGAGTCAATTACCCTTACTGAGGACACTCATCTATACATGAAAAAATGGGCCCAATTAATAGGCAGACCCATAGGTCCTCAGTTATGGGACAGGATATGGTCATCTGTCTTTAAGTCATCCAGATGTGTAGTTCAGAGAGAGATGACATTGAAGGTCCTCATGTTCTGGTATAGGACCCCTGAACTTATCCATAAATACGATCCCTCGATTTCCAAAAATTGTTGGAGTTGTAATAAAGAGGTGGGGTCACTGTTCCATATTTTCTGGCAATGTTCTCTTATCCAGCCCTTCTGGCTGGAGGTAATGAAGCTGGTACAGAAAGTGGTGGATGTGTCTCTGCCGCTTGACCCTCTGCACTATTTGCTGGGTCTTCCCTTTAAGGGTATCACCAAAAATGGGAACAGAGTGATTTCTTATATTTTCCTGGCTGCTAAGAGACTGATCCCTCTCTGCTGGCTGTCTAATGCCACTCCCCCTTGGTCCAGATTTCTCCAACTTGTAGCTGAGATCCGCAGGATGGAATACATGACGGCCTCTGTACACGATACTATTCCCCAATTTGATAAGATCTGGGATCTGTGGGATTATTCAGAATATGGAACACTACACTCGGATAACGATTAGTACTCTTTTCCTCCCCCCCCTTCCTTCCCCCTCTCACTCCTGATATTTCCGGTACCGCTCCTCTTAGATTATTGTCCTCTTATTGGTTTTACCTTAAATCTCCATTGGCTCTTTGTTTGTGACCTCTGTTATATATTCTTTATTCCCTATGTTGTACATATGAGTTTATCTCTTAAATTCCTGTGCTATGCAGTTCACCCCTGTGTTCTGTATGTTTGGACGCTTCAGTTGAATTGTTTCTATTCATTTTGTGAATTTTGACATGTTGGAATTATTTTGTGATTATTGTCATTTTCTGAAAATCTCTCAATAAAAATACAATAGAAAAAAAAGAGAGGCTCTCCTCCACACGTCAGGCTCACAATCCAGGTACATGACACTTATATATATATATGTCAATATATATATATTTTTTTTTACCTTACTTACTTGCCTTTACTATGGGGCTTATTTTATACCAAAAGATACATCCATGCCTACATCAAACTTTAATAGGGTACATTGCTTTAACCCCTTGCCAAACAGCTTCCGTCGTTATACGGTGGCAGGTTGGCACATTCCCGTGAATCGCCGTAGCTGTACGGTGGCTTCTACTAAGTAGGAACAGCGATATATCTCCTCCTCTAGTTAGTCCCATCCCCTCACAGTTAGAAACACACCTAGGGAACACACGTAACCCCTTAATCGCCCCCTAGTGTTAACCTCTTTCTTGCCAGTGGCATTGTTATAGCACTGATCGCTGTATAAATGTCAATGGTCCCAAAAAAGTGTCAAAAGTGTCTGATCTGTCTGCCACAATGTGGCAGTCCTGCTAAAAATCATAGATCCCCACCATTACTAGTACAAAATAAATAAATAATAAAAATGCCATACAAAATGTCATAAATCTATTCCCTATTTTGTAGACGCTATAACTTTTGTGCAAACCAATCAATATACGCTTTTTGCATTTTTTTTTACCAAAAATAAGTAGAAGAATACATAAACTGAAGAAATTTGTTTTTGTTTTGTTTTTTTTGGGGGGGAGGATATTTATTATAGCAAAAAGTAAAAAATATATATTTTTTTTAAATTGTCGCTATTTTTTGTTTTTTAAATTACAGAGGTGATTAAATATCACCAAAAGAAAGCTCTATTTGTGGGAAAAAAAGGACATTAATTTTGTTTGGGTACATCGTCGCATGACTGCACAATTGTCAGCTATAGTGACGCAGTGCCGTATCGCAAAAAATAGCCTGGTCATTAAGGTGGCAAATCCTTCCGGTCCTTAAGTGGTGCCATTATTGCAATGCAGGAAAAAATGCACCACGGCATAGTGTAAGACATGTTTCAAAAATACATGTCAAATGTCAATGATATACATGCATTTTTAGTCTTTTTTGGAGCCAACAAGACTTTAGCTAGTCAACCCCCACCCCCTTTTTCACCTGGTGCCTAGATGGCCCCTTGTAAACTATTACAAAGACCGAATAAACAACACAATAACTTGGATCTCCAAGTCAGCACAAACGTCTTCTGAATTTATGTATCACAGCAAAGGTTGAATATGAAAATACATTCAATGTCGTATGATATTATGGATAATTTATGGTATGGTGTGAACGTGTAATTATTTTAGTAAAAATAGTCATATGTCACTGTTACAAGTCATCTTACAGTGTGAAGTCTAATGATTTTTAATATACCAATATTTTAACTGAAAGGGAATGCTGATACTGTTAATACATAAACTCCTAACTGTTTCATTTTGCTTTGATATTAGACCTTTAAGCTATGTTGGTAAATTACACAGAGTGAGCTGCATGCAGACTAACAATTATCATAAAAATATACAGTCATATTAAGCTGTATTATCTAAATTTTGAAAAACAAACACAGACACAAGGGGTCAATGTTGCACCAAAAGAGGAACAAAATGGTTACACTCACAGATAGAAAACTTGCTGCTGAGGTCTTTCCCTGGAAACAATTTAAATCCTCTAGATTTAAAATCTATGGACTTTTTCACTAGTTAGGAAAACAAAAAAGAAAATGAATAAGGTAAAACAATCTAATTTAAAATCAATGTGACTGTTATATAAATACATATGTTTCTTTTGTTAAATGTTAAAATAGTAAGACCGTAAAATTAAATCTGCGTGAACAGATAGGACTTATATTAAATTAAATATTTCAAAGACAACATTGTATGGTAGACTCCAAAATGCATGGGACTTAGTTTCAGCTGACTATTACTATTTTAAGGGCTTGATCTAGCTGCAGCATTTGGACCGCTGACAAGTTATTTTGATCTTTCATGTGGGCTGTCAATCAACCAATTTTTGAGAACCACTTTTTTTTTTAAGAGCAGTAGTTTTAGTTCATATTAAAGAAACACATATCCAGACATCCTATACAAATTTTCTGATCCATTTGGCAATGTAAATAAATATAGTATGAATTTAAATCACTGAAGTAAGAATAGAATGTATCTATCTATCTATCTTTCTATGCCATCAACCAAATTGCTACGTTATTTTTTTAAGCTTAAAGTACCAAAAATATTTTTTCTTTATTACTGAGAAGATTAGATTATTTAAAAGCTAAATCAACAAACCAAGCAACCTATGGAAGATGATTGACTTTTGAGGCCAGCAGGTATTACTTCTGAGAAATGTAATAATTTAGCATGGTGGATCATTGCTGTTCAAGGTCCCCCTTTCATGCATTAGTCCTTTGAAGATCCATTATAGGATTTGGAATGACAGAACAGTGGCAAAATGTGCAAGTAGTCTAAAGTCTTAACCAAGTTCTGTTAGATAACAGGTCTTAAGGTTTCCAAAGAATGTGTCAGTTCTGCCCACTTTCTAAAGGATTCACTGGAAATGTAGTCATTAAATAATGATAATTTTTTTCTGACTGATACCCCAGTTTTTTTTTACACCACTTCTAACATATTTACTGTCAATTTGTTGTATGAAGGTCATGCAGTCTTTAAAACTGAATGCTCGGGTTCCATATACTATAATCTGGCATGGCCTATAAACATGAATGCCCCTGCATGTGTTGCTATCTTTGAAGGAATTTTAGGAACTTAATGAAAAAAAAAACTTCAATTTTTCAAAAGCATGAAAAGACAGAAATAATAATATTAATAAATAAGTTATAATAATAACAAATAATAAAAATTATAGTAATAATCGGTAAAGGCAAATTAGTGCCAAAAGTAGTTTTATGAAGCTTAACAAATATTATGATGGTTAATAAATGTAGATATGAAATATGACAATTAGAGCTGTGTAAAAAGATTCATGCTAAGCATAATGACACCTATTAGGCATTCCATAAAGCTTCCTTGATTTATTTTTCTAAAAATCCTTGTGTATTACTTGCATCCAAAGTGCTGATGTCATCATATTTTAAAGTACAAATAAAAGGAATATCTTTGAATTTAAAAGACCACAGGGAATTAAAGGCTCAAAGGGAACACACAAATACATTATTGAAAATGAAATTACTAAATCCAGATATTTTGCCAAAAGCTTTAACAGGCTACTTATTTATTAAATCAGGCAGAGAAAATGTTGCACAAACTGTTTAAAAATCTTGGAACAATGTAAAACCATTTATATGCACCCAACTATGACAAAAGATAATGTAATCCATTCAGCTGAATAAAAACACATCTCCATCTGCATTTTGCCAGTATGCAGGCTGTCCTGCATTTAAGAAGTAATGTCAGGTTCAGCAATAAATACTGCATATGGCAAAGAGATATCATTCAAGGCCAATTAGAAAATATCATGGTTCTGTTAAAGCCAACCTGTCATGCGTTAAGCAAGATCACTGTGTTGTAAACTAAACTGAAACAATGTAAAATGCATGTTGCAATTGCAAATTAATTAACAGTAGAAAATTAGCGTAGATAAATTGGTGGATCCAAGGTCAAATAGGGAATGAAGAAGAAGCCTCATGCAGCACAAAAGTCTCATTGGAATATAAAAATTTTAAAATAAAATAAATAAGATAGTATGTAATCCAGAGGCAATATTAATTCTGAACTGGTAAGTTATTCGCCTTAAAGTGTTTTTGTATACAGTTTATTTTAGTTAGGATTACATTTGTTATGTACATTTCTATTATTTTAGTCAGGTAGAACATTAAATATTAGTTATGAATATTTTATTTATTTTTTCTAGCCAGTATATGGAATTTTATGCTCCTTTCTACGTATTTCCCAGGTCAATCTTTAATACCTTTAAACGTATGTCTAGCTCAACATCCCCTCTTCCCCTCTGCCTTCACTGTCTACATGTAATCATATGGAGATTCAATTAGAAAAGACTAGTCTGAATGCAGATAGCTGATGTGGTACTCTCTTTTTTAGAAAACCTATAATGCACTGGGACTCCAGTGCTATGGGTGCACCTAGTATTAATTAGGTTGTAAAATAGATTTTAAATAAACAGTAAAAAGAGAAAATGTTGATAATTTAAATATAACATTTAAACACCAATCACATTGGAACTCATGATGTCACTGTAACTGGCTCCCATAATATTTATTTTACACCTTCATGTGATCTGAGAGAGTCATTAAAAAAAGAAGAATTCCCTTTGAATTTACTCTAAAATATTACCAAGAGAAAGATATTCATGTCTATCACTCACAAACAATAAAACAGTTTGGCTGTTTTGGTGAGAGAGGGACCTGTATAGCTTTAGAAAGGATCACATTTAGAAAAGGAAAGGACAATGTGAGAATTATATTAGCTTAAATTACTACTATAGTCAAATAAAAAATAAAAAAGATTTTGACCGCCTTTTATCAGATGACCTCACAAATAGTAAATAAAGCTTTGAAAATCCTATCCAACCTAAAGAGGCTAAAGGAATGTAAGTTCATGTAAGCTTGTCAATTAGCGGCTCTGCTTGAGCTGTAGTCTTACCATTTAGGTGAGATCACTCGGTCATGAGCCTCTGCATTTGGTAATGTCAATAATTTGATTGGAGTAAATGGAATGTTAATTTGACTATAGATTTTCATTAACAACAAACATTATTAATTTTAACATTCTAATATTGCTTTAAATACATTGAATATAGTGCTGCATTTCTTTTTTAAGTCATGAATTCCAATAAAGGAAATAGAAGTGATTATTTTATTTTATTTCTTAAAATGTTAACTGATGATCTAGGCAAAATTGAGAAATGAATGGGAAATTGACACTGATAAGCAGATTAGTAAATTATATGCAGTGGAAGTTCCAATTCAGCAAAGTGCTTAGGTGAAGGAGAGAAAAGACAAAAAGACCCAGCTTGCCAAAGCTCTTACTCAGCAGAAAAACAAATGAATTAAAATGATTGCCCTTCTGCTTATTAAAAGAACACTGTCTGATAAATCTAACACAAGGTCAGCTCAGTGCTTAAATACATTTTTAATCAGTAATGCACCATGATTGTGATAATTGGCTGCCTAGTGTATTTTCTAAATCATTTGCTATATGTAATATTTCTTGTTGCTCTGTATGTCAAGAACTATATCATGTACTATTTAAAATCAAAATGAACTAACTGAAGTCTTATCAGAATTAAACAGAATTAATGCAAGAAGTCCTTTGCATTTTTCATTATGTATAAGAATAAAGCTCCAAGTAAATATAACGTACACACATTAATGCAACGATGCATTCACTAATACATCCATAAATGTAAGCAGTACTGAAATTCAACCTGGTATTGTCCTTATGTAGTCCTTGTACACCATAGTTCAGTATGTTAACATGAGAAGCAGTACAAGGAGCAAATCAGAGGAGGCTGGGAGAGAGGAGGAGGCCTGTTAGTGAACCTAAACTGCAAGCAAAAACAATCATATCTCCTACCCTGCTAGATCTGTAAGCGGTACTAAGTTGCAGAAGAAAAAATCAAGTCCCCTCCCATGCCCCAATCTGTGTAATTCTCAAACCCTGGTACAGATAAAGCAGCTCCCATAAATACAATATATCGGAGTATGTATCTGTTTGCCTGGGGTTTAGCTTTAATCTCAAAATCGATAATATAATATGATTTGTTTATGAAAAATTTGATATATGAATGAAGTATGTATTTATTTTGCAATGTATGCTAATAGTTAATCAGCCAAGACATGTTAAATATGTAAAAAGCTATTTAATGAAAATGTGCACCATGCAATGTGTAATGTTCAGTAACTCATTGCAACCAATCAGATTTTAGTAAAGAAAAGGAACAAATTAGTTTGTTGGTAAGGGTTACTTTTTATAAAGTTATTATTATTATTATTATTATCATTATTATTATTATACAGGATTTATATAGTGCCAACAGTTTACACAGCGCTTTACAATATAAAAGGGAGACAATACAGTTACAATACAATAAAATACAAGAGGATTAAGAGGGCCCTGCTCAGAAGAGCTTACAATCTAATAGGGTGGGGCAGGTGGTACAAAAGGTTTTAACTGTGGGAAATGAGATGATGGAAGTGGTTAAAGATTAGTTGGAGACGTGATAGACTTCCCTGAAGAGATGAGTTTTCAGGGATCGCCTGAAGGTAGCAAGAGTAGGGGATAGCCAGACTGGTTGAGGTAGAGTTCCAGAAGATGGGAGAGGCTCTGGAGAATTCCTGGAGACAAGCATGGGAGGAGGAGACGAGAGAGCTTGACAGTAGGAGGTCTTGAGAAGAACGGAGAGGACGGTTTAGGATATGTTTGGAGACAAGATTGGTGATGTAGCTCGGGGCAGAGTTGTGAATGGCTTTGTATGTTGTGGTTAGGATTTTGATTTTAATTCGCTGGGTGATCGGGAGCCAGTGTAGGGATTGGAGGAGAGGGTTGGCAGACACTGAGCGGTTGGTAAGGTGGATAAGTCTGGCAGCAGCATTCATGATAGATTGAAGAGGGGATAACCTATGGAGAGGTAGGCCAATAGGAAGGGAGTTGCAATAGTCAAAGCAAAAGATAACAAGGGAGTGAATGAGGAGCTTGGTGGTTTCATTTGTTAAAAAGGGGCAAATTTTTGAGATGTTACGGAGGTGAATTCTACAAACTTTTGACAGCGATTGGACTTGAGGCTGAAATGACAAGTCAGAGTCTAGGATTACACCTAGTACCCTGGTGTGAGGGGAGGGACTGATGGTTGCATTGTTGATTTTGATGAAAAAGTCATGGAGGGGGGCACGGGCAGGGGGGAATATTAGTAACTCAGTTTTAGAGAGATTTTGTTTAAGGAAGTGGTGCGACATCCATGCTGAGATGTCAGTTAGTAAGTTAGTAATGTAAGAGGAGACTGAAGGAGTGAGGTGAGGAGTAGACAGATAGATTTGGGTGTCATCAGCGTATAGGTGGTATTGAAAGCCATGGAGGAGGTGTAGATAGAGAAGTGGTTCAAGAACAGAGCCTTGGGGGACCCCCACAGAAAGGGGCAATAGAGAGGAGGAGACAGAGTTGTAGGTAACACTTATGGCACTTTTCACTGTTAAATAAATAAACCAGTTATTATTATAATTTATATCAGGCGCATTATTTTTTGTTATATCACTACAGACTATTGTTTTTGAACACCATGTAAAAGTTTAGTTCTCAGATGCAAAATATCATCCAGATGTCTATCTTCCATGAAAATGTTAACCACCAAGCAATTTTTAAAAATATTTTTCCATTTTTTACCACTGTTGTTTTTTTTTAATAATTTCAGGCCAACACCAGGCAAAATATTTTTTAGATCGAAAGAAAGTTTTACAACTGACTGTGTGCTTGTTGGGGATATTTACGATACCCTGTCATCTTCAAAAGATTATTTGTGCATTTAACATATTTTAGGCATTATATTTCATGTAAAAACCTTCCTTGTTTATAAATCTAAAATCCCTGAGACTGCTGTTGGGCAATGCCATCTTGGATGCAATGTCAGCAGGCTCAGAATTATTACTCAGCTTACAGTCTATGGCAGTGATGGTGAACCTTGGCACCCCAGATGTTTTGGAACTACATTTCCCATGATGCTGCAGAGTGCATGAGCATCATGGTAAATGTAGTTCCAAAACATCTGGGGTGCCAATATTCGCCATCACTGCTCCTATTCCTCTTCACTCCTCTCATCCAGCTACATAAAAAGTTATGGGGTAAGTTGTGGAAAGGGGTGGAGAAACTAGTCTAGTACAGACAGTAATTATACAGAAGAGGAGTGGGCTATTATGTGCAAAGGAGGGAGGGGGGTGTGCTAGGGAATTGATTCTGTCTGAAGATGTCAAAGTTTTCAGTAAGTTCAGGGGCAAAATACAAGTAAATTTAAACTTGTTCACGGGAGAGAAAATGTTGCAAGTAAGCATTTTAAATACTTGATTTTTCAGTGCTTTTACCTGCATTTTTACATTGGTGACAGGGTCCTTTTAACCCTAATTTTTTTCTGTGGTCACAAACACAGGAAGTAAAGGTAAATCTCTGCTACAGGGACATACAGTTGAAAGGCATACACACACTTTTTATTGGAATGAGAAAATAAGAGAATATCTTTATTTTTTAATGCTGCTGATGTTCTTGTTAAGGAAAGAGTTTGTCCCTAAGACATCATGTAAAGCTGAACAATCTGATGTCACATCACTGATGTCCATTAATAAAGGGAATCTACTAGCTCTACAGCAGTGGCTGATTCAAATTACTACATGCAGTAATAAGGTTCCCAGAAACTGGGAGATTCACTGTTCATTCTTCTCAATTGTTCAACTTTAAAAGTCATCCCAACTAAATTATCTTACAAGGAATATTAGAGTGGATTTTTCTGGCTTACAAAATATTTTTCCCCACTGTAGCTGTGTATCACAGAACATTCACACTTATTCAGTGAAAACAAGTATCTGTGTTGTAATTTGTTAACTAAAATATCATTTTGCAGTCAACGTGTGCATACCTTACTAGTGTCCGTTTACTGCTTTATACTATAGTATGTGTAGTATACATACTGCACATCCAAAGATTGCATGTGCCAACTGGTACTTAAGATGAAGCTTGTCATCCTCAGCAGCAAGTAGAGGAAGCATTGGTATAGCAGCTATAATTGTAGTAATCTCCAGCAGTCTCATTTAATTTATCACCAGAGTCTAACAGTCTCCTACAGCATAACTTTAACAAAACCTGTAGCATGTCGCTGATCTCTGAATACCTCAGCAGTCTCTGGCCAACCTCTGTAGCACTACATATACTGAACATTTGGTCCCCTTGGAGATGTTAGGAGCTGTAGTTGGGTACCCTAAAGCTAGCAAATAGACCATCACTAGTGAATGTTATACCCCAAATCTTTCTAGTAAATAAACAAAAGGAAAACTATTAAGTTCATATACAATATGTCTACTTGTAGAAATACACAATCACAAAGGGGTGGATTTACTAAAGGCAAATAGACTGTGCATGCACTTTGCAAAGAGCAGTTGCACTCTGCAAGAGCAGTTGGTCCAGAGCTTAGTAAATGAACAGACGCTCTGCTGACTTGCATCATCAAATCATATGCAAGCAAAAATTCAGTTGTTTTTTTCTGTGCATGTGAGTGGGTTTTCTTTGTAAAGTGAAGCTTTACCTCATTTACACTCTGGAGCAAATGCAAAGTGAAAATGTCTATTTGCCTTTAGTAAATCAACCCCAATATATTTTGCCTGCTGGAAGTAATCATGAACTGATGAACTACAAGAACTATCATTTATTACATAGAATGGTGCACACATATGGACCCTTTAACACTAAAACAAATTTATCAAGGTAGGCCATGGAATCAACTGTCCCATTTTTAGAGCAACAAAAAAATACATCTGATATACTGTAGTAATGCTTGACTGTGATATTTATATTTACATATCATATGCCTATCTTAAATATATGTTAGCTTCCGATTATGGTAAGAGTGAAACTCAGATGAGAATAGTGCCTGAATAGGTTCAACTTGGGCAGCTCAATCCCAAATTTTCATGTTGATTAAATTCTTTCAAACTCATGTATAACTCACTAGCTAATTTTTAATAGCATGGGGGTGTTAGAAGCCCTGTTTAACCACTTCCCGCCCAGTCAATAGCAAATTGACGTCCGGGAAGTGGTTCTGTTATCCACACTGGACGTCATATGACGTCCTGCGGGATAACAGCCGCCGCGCGCCCGGGGGGGTGCGCATCACGGCGATCGGTGGAGCGGTGGGTCAGTCTGACCCACCGCTACACTGATCTCGGTAAAAAGCCTCCGTCTGAGGCTTTTTACCATGTGATCAGCCGTGTCGAATCACGGCTGATCAGGAAGTAAACAGGAAGAGCCATTGATCGGCTCTTCCTCACTCGCGTCTGACAGACGGGAGTAGAGGAGAGCCGATCGGCGGCTCTCCTGACAGGGGGGGTTCGCGCTGATTGTTTATCAGCGCAGCCCCCCCTCGGATACCCACACTGGACCACCAGGGAAGCCCCCAAGGACCACCAGGGAAGCCCTAAGCATGTGGATGGCCCCCATGGCCATCCACATGTAGTAAAACAAAAAAAAATATTAAAAAAACATAAAAAAAATGCCAATCAGTGCCCACACATGGGCACTGACTGGCACGATCATGCCAAGAAAATAATGTGTGGTGGCTGGCATTGCTAGGCAGCAGTGTCACCAGTGCCACCTACTAGTGTCCATCAGTGCCATCTATCAGTGCCCATCCATGCCCATCTGTGCCCATAAGTGCCCACCTATCAGTGCCACCCATAAGTGCCCATCAGTGCCGCCTAAAAGTGCCCATTAGTGCCGCCTATGAGTGCCCATCAGTGCCGCCTATGAGTGCCAATCAGTGCCGCCTATGAGTGCCAATCAGTGCCACCTATGAGTGCCCATCAGTGCCACATACCAGTGCCACATATCAGTGCCCATCAGTGCCGCCTATCAGTGCCCATCATCAGTGCCCATCAGTGCCACCTCATCAGTGCCACCTCATTGGTGCCACCTCATCGGTGCCCATCAGTGTTGCCTTATCAGTGCCCTTTAGTGCCGCCTTATCAGTGCCCGTCATTGAAGTAGAAAAGGTACTTATTTACAAAAAAAATTACAGAAACAAACAAATTTTCGCTCTTTTTTTATTTGTTGCGCAAAAAATAAAAATCGCAGAGGAGATCAAATACCACCGAAAGAAAGCTCTATTTGTGGGAACAAAATGATAAAAAATTTGTTTGGGTACAGTGTAGCATGACCGCGCAATTGTCATTCAAATTGCGACAGCGCTGAAAGCTCAAAATTGGCTCGGGCAGGAAGCTGTATAAGTGCATGGTATTGAAGTGGTTAAAAAAATGTGATATGACTTAGTATATGACATATTTAGTAAGTGCAACAATATGTGAAGAGAATGTAAATGGCATAAATGTATAACCACTAAATTAACAGTGGATATAATGAGATATTATTGATGAAATGCTGTCTCACAGGGTAGCTTTCCAAAATAAGGCCTTCACTTCTCCCCCTGACCAATGACCTCATTATATCCCTGGAGGTAATTTTACCCTGCAAGAGATAAATACTGCTGGACGTTCATGGCTAATAACCACATTGAATCTAATGACCTTGCTCTAAATAATGACCTTTGTTGGAATAACTGAATACATTTAACTGCACATATAACATACTTCATCCTCTACAATGACATGTAAAGCCCTGTTAAATTTTTGATTTGAACCAGTTAAATACATTCCAGCTATATTAAAAAAAGTTTGCAAACTCTCAAAGTTTTATGCTCTCTCTGTAAAGTCAATGGTCTTTTTGCAGAAGTAAGACACACCCTGTGCTATGTCACACCTATAGCTGTTCAATCAGGAAAGCTCAATCTTCCTGCTGATTGGAGAACTCTCTAACTGTACTGTAGGACTGCACGCCTTTTGTTTTGATGCACCTGAAATGTATAACACATAAAGTATTTGGGGACCCGGGTACTGCCCTGGGGGGACATGAATCAATGCAAAAAAAAACGTTTTAAAGCAGCCTTTTTTTCTGGAAGAGTGATTAATTCTTAAAGTGAAACAATAAAAATGAAATCGTCCTTTAAATATCGTGCCTGGGGTGTCCCCTTTTTCTGTCTGTAAAGTGGTGTATCTTTCTCATGTGTTTTACTGTGCTGCAGCAATTACATTTCTAAAGGAAAAAATGGCATTTAAAATTGCATGCGGCTGTAATGTATTGTCGGCTCCCGGTAATATAGATGAAAAAAACATTGAAAAAAACAACGTATGGATATTAAGGGGAACTCCACGCCAAAATGTAAAATAAAATGAAGTGGGGGTCCCCCCAAAATCCATTCCAGGCCCTTCAGGTCTGGTGTGGATTTAAAGGGGAACCCTGCATCAAAATTAAAAAAACAATTGTGTGGGGGTCCCCCACAAAATCCAAACCAGACCCTTATCCAAGCAAGCAGCCATGGCAGGCCAAGAAAGGGGGGGATGAGTGAGGGCTCCCCCTTTATGAACCATACCAGGCTGCTTGCCCTCAACATGGGGAGGGTGCTTTGGGGTCCCCCCCATGTTGATGGGGACAAAGGTCTCATCCCCACAACCATTGCCCGGTAGTTGTGGGGGTCTGTGAGTGGGGGGCTTATCTGAATCTGGAAGTCCCCTTTAACAAGGGGCCCCCAGATTTTGCCCCCCTATGTGAAGGGGTATGGTACATTGTACCCCTACCCATTCACCAAAAAAAGTGTCCAAAAAGTAAAAATGACAGGAGACAGTTTTTGACAATTCCTTTATTAAAAAAAAAAGTGTCCCACGATGTCCATTCATTTTCAATCATGGCACCCAATGGACCCAAAAAAAAGAAGAAAAAAAACAGTTCTGCCTCGATGGAAGGCGTCCCGATGACTGCTGTCTCTTGGCTGTGACAGCTGTTATATAGGAAAGAGCGGGGCCACCTGGTGAGGTAAACGGATGACCCTGCCCCCTCTGATGTCACAGGATCTTGTTAAAAGGGGGTTTTCATATTCTGATAATCGGGCAAGGGTACCCCAAAGCACCCTCCCCATGTTTAAGGCAAGCAGCCCGGTATGGTTCAGGAGAGGGGGGGCGCTCGCTCGTTCCCCCCTTTCCTGGCCTGCCATGGTTTCTTGCTCAGGTAAGGGTCTGGTATGGATTTTGGGGAGGATCCCCACACCATTTTTTTTTATTTTGGCATGGGGTTCCCCTTAAAATTTATACCAGACCTGAAGGGCCTGGTATGGATTTTGGGGGGACCCCCACACCATTTTTTTATTTTGTTTCCTGGTTGTACCTAACCACTTCAATATACTGTGTTATATATACTACACTGCCTGCACTGACTGAATATAGAGTCTACACTGAATATCTAGTCTACACGAAATGCAGAGTATATATATATATATATATATATATATATATATATATATGCATATACTAGACTGTATGTATATAATAAATACACTGCCACTAACTAACTAACCTGCCTGCCTAATCTAGCTCAATCTATCTCCATCCACAGTAACACAATATTCACGGCCAATATGTAAGCAACCTTATATAGTGTGGGGCATGGTCTTAGTCCCCCTGAGCCATGATTGGCCAAAGGAACCCTACTTTTGGCCAATTATGGCTCTTGCAGCAGAGCACGCTGTGATTGGCCAAAGCATACAGGTCAGATGCATGTTTTGGCCAATCATCAGGCATCAATGCACTGCGACCTCGCAGTGCATTATGGGGCATTCCGCGATGCTCAAATTTGCCACAAACAAGCGAACACCCAAGCACATCCCTAATATATATACACAGTATGTATGCTGTATATAAATATATATATATATAGATTGAGAGAGAGAGAGACGGGGAGAGGGAGAAAGAGAAAGAGAGAGAGGGAGAGAAAAAGAGAGAGAATGAGAGAGAGAGAGTTTGTTGTGTTACACCTACTGTAATCCTTTTTTCATTGATATGCAACAATCTCTTTGTTTCATAGCTGTTTAGTTTCCTACAATCCCTTTTTATGGAAGCTTTCTTTTATATAACTTAACTCCTATCATATATTCATCATCTTATATTTGTTATGTTTTTTTGACAGCTTGTTTTAACTATTTCTAATCTTAATTATTTTCTTTCTATTTCTAAGTTTCACTTCAATACTAGGTCTTTTGATTATTATTTCTTATCGTCGTACTGTTTTTGAATCTTTTTATTTTGTCAACTGCCTATTTCTGATTTCTTGCACCCTATACTTTACTGAGATGCTGCCTTTCTTGTATCTTCTTCACAGTTTTTTTTTAAATATTATTATATCGCACTAAATACGTTTTTAAGTGTGTTGAACTCCAAAACTACTCCCAGCAGGTTTCACCACTTGTGTAGCTTCCTCAGGGGAAAGTGCAGTGCTGTAAAGCTGTTTCTGTGACATGTTAAGTGCATGAACAAAATTGACCATGTTATTATTAAGATGGCATTAAACCCCAAAATATAAATGTCTTATATTGTGGCTTACCAATTCTTTTTCATGTTCAAACATTTTATTAGAAAGAGTAAAAGGTACATGGCATAGAGTTGGAGGGGAAAGGTCCCCCCAGGAACAACATAGAGAGTGGAACACAAAATAAACAGTGGAGCTAGTAGGGACACAGCCCCAATTGTGTAAATTATGGTAACATCAATAAAACATTAAGAACCAATATGTGATACATCATATAGCCAATACAAGGTGAGACAGTGGTAAGTTATGGTCCTGAAACATGCATTGGGCTGCTCCCGCGAGTGGGGACTAGTTACAACAGATGTTGGGAATGAGGTTGAAATAGATTCAGGCCAGACATGGGAAACTACGGGTGCCTGATCATTGACCAACAAGTAGATATGTGAATCCTGGAAGGAGATCCCATTGAGGAGAATGAATAACTGGGGAACAACCAAGAAGGAGAAAAGATAAAGACGAGGAAAGAGGAAAAGGCATAGAAAGAAAGAAAGAGCAGAAGAAATAAGAGGAGTCACCAGAAGGAAGGGGAAGGGGGGAGGGGGAAGGGGGTCTGGTGCCTGCATGTAATCAAAATTAGGAAGGGAGTGACTTAAGGACAGAGTAGAGAGCTGTCAAAATCAGAGAGGAGAAAGTGATCTACCAAAGGTTGCCAAAGTCTTTCAAATTTAGTGACCTTATCAAGGAGTACAGCCTCAACCTTAGCGTGGATCATCGCTCTAGTAATTATAATCTTGGTTTCCAAGGTGTTTAGGTGGGGGTTTTCCAGGCTTTTGCGAGCATTTGCTTCACAGCTGTGGTGACCTGCAAAAGCAATTTGAATTGGGGTCGAGGTGGCTTACCAATTCTTAAATGTAGTGGCAGTATTAGTATTCATTTTTTAGTCTTTTTCTTAATATTCATCTGATCCTGCCAGTAAATTTGTTGTCTTTCAACTACTGTACCTTTAACAGACCAAGCTGCCCAACAAAAAAGAACTGTTGTAACTGCTTAAAAGTGTAAGATTCACGTACTTTAAGTCCATCTAAATATGTTATTATATCAAGCACTGCCCTTTCTCCAGTTTGAAAATGCTATTCAAAAGTGTCTCCATTGCTATTCTATCCGGAGTGGAGACATCCTAAAATAGCAGGTGACAATAAAGGAAAAAAAAGCCTTAAAAAATAAAATTACTTTAGCCATCACATTAAAAGTTGGTAAGTTGCAATATATTAAATGTTTGTTTTTGGGTTCAATACCACTTTGGTGTTAGGTCAATGCTTTGGTACAATAATACATTTGTTACAATTGTCCTATCAGACAAAAAGTATTCAACAATCAAAACTTCTGAACTAACTTTTAAATCAAAGACTACAAATCTGTGAGATCTATATCTTTGAACATTCACCAAAAAAAAAAAAATCCTCTTTAGCAATTACTAATATTATTGCATAGGAAATTCAATATTATCAGAGTCTCCTTCCTTCTTATATGCTCATCAGTCATGTTGCTTGCGGATCAAAGAAGGGCTAAGTGAATTCTGGGAAAATCATTCACTGCTGCTTAATAGAAATGCAATGTCTTCCACTTAACAGCAAGATGATTTTAAACATTAAGCCATAATGTTGTAGTTAGTGCATGGAATGATGTGACAATAAGTAATGGTGATACGGTATCATGTTCTGCCTAATTAAACACTGTACAATAAAGGATACTGCAATGTTAATGAGCAATATGCCAGATAATTGGATAGCATCTTAAGCTTGTTTGCACTGCACATATTACTTGTGCAGCATTTATTCTTTGTGTTTTGGATAAATAATATTAATAAATTACTTTTTAAAGTTGTGGGAAGACTAGACTAATAGTAGCCAGACATATTTTTACTTGTACTGCAAGTTAATTGGCAAAAATCTACGAATCAAAGCAGGGAGGACCTAAAATTTTGGTTCAACTCATTTGAACATATCTTCAAGCAGAATTTAAAGAACAACTTTGCTCTTAATGAATGTTTCCTTTAAACATACCCCCCTCCTCTCTGAGTGCACTCAGGTTGTCCCATGAAGTTATGAGACTCAAATAGTTGGGAAGAGCCTATGACGTCACCGGGCTGCCATTTTCTTTGAGTCAATTTGTATATACTTGCCTGTATCCTGTTATGCACCAGTATAATGCATTATAAAAGTTGAGATTTCATTTTATTGGGTTACATTTTTATAAAAATAGTATTTTATATATATATATATATATATATATATATATATATATATATGTATATATATGGAGAGCAATATTTATATTATCCTTTTTTGAGCTTCCTGCACACTTTTATCGGGAGATTCAAGTACCGTATATACTCGAGTATAAGCCGACCAGAGTATAAGCTGAGACACCTAATTTTACCACAAATAACTGGGAAAACTTATTGACTAGAGTATAAGCCTAGGGTGAGAATTCAGCAGCTACTGTAAGTGGAAAAGAGGGTCAACAATGCCCATTTACATGCCTCACTGTGCCCATTGCAACCTCACTGTGCCCATTGCAATCTCACCTCACTGTGCCCATTGAAATCTCTCCTCACTGTGCCCATTGCAATCTCACCTCAATGTGCCCATTACAGCCATGCCGATCACCATACCTAATTCTATACTCCTGACTGTGTACCTTATTAGGGTGCAGAGTCAGCCGGCGGGCGGCCATTGTGGAAAAGTCGCGCCTCCTCCTCTTTCTGTTTATCTGATTATGGTGCACAGCAGAATCAGACGGTCTGCCGTCTGATTCTGCAGTGCACCATAATCAGATAAACAGAACGAGAAGGAGGCGCGACTTTTCCACAATGGCCGCCCGCCGTCTGACTCTGCACCATAATCAGGTACACAGTCAGGAGTATAGATTTGAGTATAAGCCGAGGGGGGCATTTTCAGCCGAAAAAGTGCTGAAAATCTCGGCTTATACTTGAGTATATACGGCATTTAATTTAAAAATAAATGTTCCAAAGCTGATATTAATTGTATTGTTGTACAACTACTACAAATAATAATAATTTAAATCAAAATGTGCATTCCTGGCAACAAAATAAGACACCAACCTATCTCACGTAGGACAGGGGACATATCCTAGTTACTAAAAGTATTTAGCAAAATCCATTAAAGAAATATATTCACATCTTTATTTTTGGAGACTACAGCACTATTTTTAACAACTCTCACAACCTTCTAGTACTGCAAACCAGATAACCAAATTTTGGTGACAATAGTACCTTAAACTAAAAAAAAATGTTTTTTCTTCATACATAAGTTAGTCTGCATTACATACCTACATGATAACGTACTTTCAGGATTCTGTGTGGCTTGTAAATTGAGCAACCACAATTAAGCTTTCCTAAATATGCAAATACTGTATTTTCAGGGTTTGTTCAACCACTTTGGAAACAATTGTATATATTGTCAATTGCCAGTAACCAGAAGTAGAAACTTTGTTTCAGAATCTCGATCTGTACTTTTATAACTTAAAGTAATTTAGAAGCAGAACTCTTGAAGCTGATCTTTGCATGAACAAATAATTTAAAGCAGCTTGCTTCAGCCAGAATGTCTGCTACATTAGTCATATTTGTCACAGGAAAAGTAATCATCTATCAGGACACTGACCTAATGAAAACTTTTCAAATGATCTAACTAGCAAAATGCTGAATGTTCAATATACAGATATATATATATATATATACATAACAAAAAAAGGATGTGATACTGCAAATCTTTTCACCTGTTGAGCTTAATAAGGAGTGGGGATGTTTGAAACTGTTTATTTCTTACTTTCAAGATTGAACTGTTATTGCTTTGATTAGATCTCAATGTACAGTATGATGAATATAGGAGTTAAATTGCATCAAATGTATGGTATCACATCCCATTTGTTTGGTATACAGTAGTGAGTGTGGAGCCCACTTGATGTGATTATTTTTTAATAAAAGTTTTGCTACCTGTGCTACGTGCAGCTCACCCAAATATATATATATAGTGTATACACATAAATAGCATTGTACACGTAAAGTATTGTTGTCACTTTGGTATCTTTTTTACAATTAGTTGCTTGTCCCATATGATGGCTAAGAGTCAAATTTATAATTACAGTATGAAAGGGGTTGAAAAAATGTGTTTCAATTAAAATTGCTAGAAAAAGTAGCGTGATTAAAAAGTGAAAAAGAAAAAAAGCTGCTTTATGTATCATCATAAATTATGAGATAAATCATTAGAACAGATAAACATTTATTAATTAATTGTCATAAACTATGTAGAATTTGCTGTACTGTGAAAATGAAGTGCAAAAATAAATGTCTTAAATTTAAAAATGTAAATGTTATTTCTAACTTATTTGCTCAATTTTATTTTTCTAATTTTTAAACAAAAACAATGATGTACCAGGGATCTAAGCCTCATATAGAATTGGAAAATGTGTTCATAATTTTTCTTAATTTTCACCACACAGCAAAATTAAAAGTAAATATAAAACAACCACTTCTTCTTTTATATGGATGGGCATTTATTTCACAAAAAATCTCCATAATTCAGCTGCATCCCAAATATAAATGTGTTTGCTTCATATTTAAAAGGACAATGCCAATATTTTACCTGTAAATTAAGTTTGCAGTATCCTAAAAGTTTCAAGAAAGAATAGTACAAAATTAGGACAATGCTCAATAAGAAAATTATTCAATATAATTAATGAGGAAGAATGCATTTTCGATGCAAACATTTCTTCCAAAACAGACCTTAAAATAAAATATGTACATCATAATTAAATCCATGTTTATGGCCATTGTCAGTGATTGTCTTGTCATTTCATGCTATGACATATCTGCTTATTAATTATTTATTTATATTATATTACTTTTGACACTTTTTGAACCCCGTTTCATTCCTGGGGATGGTTTTATGGTGCGATATTCCAATGTTTTACATCTTGAAAGTGTTAATTTAAAGAAAAAAATGTTTTGATACTTTTAGCCATGATATGACAAACATAAGTGACCATGGCCTTAATGAATGGCTTTTTAAAAGGGTCACAATAAAATAGCATAGATACCTCTATGAGTAACACCTGCAAGCTCTTTAGTTCTTTCTATCTGTACAGAATTTCTTGGCCGTCTTCGTAAGCTTTGTGTTTGTGCTGTTGGTGAAGACTGTAGGTCCATGATTATGCTTGATTCCAAAACATGTTCAACGGCTTGGACCAGGATATCTTCTGTATGGCTTTTGTTGGGGGTAGCAGTTAAACAGGATACAGAAACATCAGCAGATGTGAGAGCAAGTGTTACAGCACCAGGAGTAGCCTCAATTTGCTCCTCCAACTCACCGGTGGTAGTAGCAGTAGTTTTGCTGAAACCTGTGGGACACATAGTGGCACTGGATGCTAACTTTTTCTTTTGAATGTTGCATTTACCTAAATATTATAGTTTTTTTTCATAATAAAATGTCTAAAACTATATTTTAATGAAGATATATGGCATGGAGATAAAATGACAACTATGACTATTATGAATCTAAAATATATCATCACGTAAGTGTTAAATTTGCTTCTAAAAACATTCCGTACAAACTTTCTATTGCTGTTAATTATGTATCTACTGTAACATGCTTGTCAAGCATGATGTATAAACGTATAGGCATTACGCTGTTACAGTTATAGTAATAAAAAGCAATTGCCAAAAATGTTAATAGCCTACATTTAAAAAATACTGAATCAAAAAGTTTGAAATTACTACATACAGCGCTTGTATTAATTGTACAAATTACTGTCAACATGTGATATACCAGGAACATAAAGATCTATTCACCAAACCATAATGCATGTTTAATTGTGTGTTATTTACTATGTTCATTTCCATAAAGGTTTTAATGCAAAAAATACCTGATCTTTTATGTAATATATTTTACATTTTTGAGGTATTTTGTAAATAAAGTAAATGAAAAAAAAAATATGGCACAGATTTTGATTTCCCCTTAAAAATGCTAATCTCTGACTGGAACTATTTGTGAGTTATATGAGATCCCTATTTCGGAAAGCACAAAATGTAACTATTTGATATAGAGAAAAATATATAAAATAAAATTATTCATAAAAAATAGGCTTGCACTAGTTAAATAACAATGTCATGAAAAAAGTTATTTGATTGTGAAAAAATAAAAAAGTTAAATTTCTAAACCCACATAATACTGATGTATGTGACTTGAACATTGATTAGAAAATTAATGCGATATAAAATAACAACACTGTCAAAATAACAGCCTAGTGAATTGACACTACTGTTTTAATAGTAAACCATTTCTACACTACTCTAATATAGCATAATAAAAGACTAACAAGGTAAATATATTCGTTTTAAGAGCCCTTTCACACTGCTGCTGTCCATAGCGTTGGCGATAAAATAACGGAAAAACACCGCTATTTTACCGTTGGATTTGCGGCGCATTTTGGCTGCTAGCGGGCGCTTTTATCCCCCGCTAGCAGCCAAGAAAGGTTTAATACCACCGGAAATGCGCCGATACAGCGGCGTATTGTCGGCGGTACGGCGAAGCTGCCCCATTAATTTCAATGGGCAGGAGCGCATTAGGAGTGAGTTCTGAAGCTGCTGGCAGGACTTTTTTTGATGTCCTGCCAGTGCAACGCTCCAGTGTGAAAGCCCTTGGGCTTTCACACTGGAGACAATAGGGCAGCTGTTTGAGGGTGGATTTCAGGCGCTATTTTTAACGCTATAGCGCCTGCAAAACGCCCTCAGTGTGAAAGGGGTCTAGAGGCTTGTATTGCAAGTACTATAGAGCTAATATTATTACTGTATACAATGGAATACATAAAGCAATATAATTAGCTGATTTTGAAGTTACTGTAATTCATATATGTATAATTAAATCTCTTTTGGGATGTGCCTAATGGACGGTCAACTGAATGATGCAACAGGCTGTCAGAGAATGTCTTATAAATTGGTCTAGCTTTAAAGAAGAGCAGATGATACATTTGAGAATCGCTGGAAGCCAGTGACCCCATTCTAAAAGTCTGACCTGCATACAGTATTTTCTTAATGTGATCATGAACCAACAGACCTTGTTCAAAAAAGAAAAATTTGAATTTTAAATGGAACCTGTCAGAATGGAAACATGGGAACTGCCATTTTCAACTGTGCATACTTATTCTTTCTTCACTACTTGGTGAATTGCAAGTCTGGAACCAGTGTATGCATATTAAGTAGGGATGGATGAATGGTTTGGCCGGAGCATGAGTTCGGGCCAAACATTTGCCTGTTTGGCTGTTTGCTAAAAACCCGAATTTGCAGGGTGTTACATAGTTACATAGTAGGTAAGGTTGAAAAAAGACAAAAGTCCATCAAGTCGAACCTATGTGTGTGTGATTATATGTCATTACATTGTATATCCCTGTATGTTGTGGTCATTCAGGTGCTTATCTAATAGTTTTTTGAAACTATCGATGCTCCCCACTGAGACCACCACCTGTTGAAGGTAATTCCACATCCTTGCCGCTCTTACAGTAAAGAACCCTCTACATAGTTTAAAGTTAAACATCTTTTCTTCTAATTTTAATGAGTGGCCACGTCACCAGTACGGTATTTGTAAATTAAAATCATATCCCCTCTCAAGCGTCTCTTCTCCAGAGAGAATAAGTTCAGTGCTTGCAACCTTTCCTCATAACTAATGTCCTCCAGACCCTTTATTAGCTTTGTTGCCCTTCTTTGTACTCGCTCCATTTCCAGTACTGTAAATTTCCTGAGGACTGTTGCCCAGAACTGGACAGCATACTCTAGGTGCGGCCGGACCAGAGTCTTGTAGAGCGGGAGTATTATCATTTTATCTCTGGAGTTAATCCCCTTTTTAATGCATGCCAATATTCTGTTTTCTTTGTTAGCATGTCATTGCTGAGCCTATTATCTACTAGGACCCCCAGGTCCTTTTCCATCCTAGGGTGATTGCCCCCGATGAACATCCTGAAATGCACTGAGTACTGCACAGTGTAATTCTGCACCTTAATTGGGCAAAGCTTTGCCCAATCAGGGCGCAGTGTAAGCTGGTTGTTAAGGAGCGGGGCCAGGAAGCTGGCTGTGGCGTCCTTAGCAACCGGTGAGTCATAAGCTGTCAATGGATTTTCCGGCTGACAGCTGAATAATAATAAAAAAAACGGTGTGGGGTCCCCCCCAAAATCCATATCAGACCCTTATAAAGTGATTTGGCTTATATGTTTAAACCACAAAAACAACCATAACGTGTAGCAAACAAAATTGGTTAAAAAAATAAATAAAAGCCCAATCAGGGCGCAGTGTAAGCTGGTTGTTAAGGAATGGGGCCAGGAAGCCGGCTGTGGCATCCTTAGCAACCGGTGAGTCATAAGCTGTCAATGGATTTTCCGGCTGACAGCTGAATAATAATAAAAAAAACGGTGTGGGGTCCCCCCCCCCAAGATCCATATCAGACCCTTATAAAGTGATTTGGCTTATATGTTTAAACCACAAAAACAACCAAAATGTGTAGCAAACAAAATTGGTTAAAAAATTAAATAAAACAAATATCAGGGATTAGCTGAACATATATACAGTAATCACAAAAATGTAAGAGTCCCCAAAGCCAGTTAAAATAGATTGCAGTTCAAAAGAGAAAAGGTATTTGCAGCTCTCATTACAGGAGTGTCAGCAGAAAGGGTTCAAGACCATCCAAAGACCCCAGATTGAAAAGCACACCACCCTTGTGCAGCAGATGGGGGCTTACTGGAAATATATGACCACTAAATAATGGTCAAACTTATCAATAGCTTTTAAATATGCTGTGCCTGCTACTTCCAGCAGTCAATACAGGCCTATTACTGCTTGATAAAAAATCTGTCTAAAAATTATTTTTCAAGCTGAAATGAATCAGATTGGTGTACTGTTGTTGCTGTATTTAAGCCAAGCTAAATTGAAAAGTTAAAAAATCAATTGTAGATCCAAAATTTGTACTGCCAAAAAATGGTGTCACTAATGCCATAAAATTGGTAACATAAAACAAGGAGAGGGGCGCCTCTGAGAATGTATCAAAAAAGCATTTAATAAACAGCAATATTCACTCACATTAGGGAATGAAGAGTTGCATTCATGATTCACAGCTGGACTGAAGAGTAGAGGTGGGACTGCAGGTAACAGCAAGTCCGTCTGGGCTGGCACCACAACTAGTCCTGGGTAGGAAAGCGTGGGATGGCTGAGCACAGCAAGTGTCCTTCAGGGACCCAGTTTGTTCATACCACAGTCAGGAGAGAGAGTCCATCCGGCATTGGTATTGGTTCCAACAGGTAAAAGAAGGTGGATGAGAGGGGTTAGATGTCAGGGCTGGATGGCTGGCCGCGCTGTGGCTTGTAAAGATGCTCTGCCATCCCATGCTTTCCTGCCCAGGACTAGTTGTGGTGCCAGCCCAGACAGACTTGCTGTGACCTGCAGTCCCACCCCTACTCTTCAGCCCAGCTGTGAATCGTAATTGCAACTCTTCATTTTCTTAATAAATATTTTCTAAATGACAGGGTCAGCTATTAACCCCCTTATTACAGAGTCAGGCTTGGGGTGAGTTTTTCATACCAAGAGCGGTAACCCCGAGCCAGACTCGGGATTGCATCGCAGTATCCAGGGAAAGTTACTTACCTTGTTCCCTGGATCCTGCAATGTCTCCCCGCAGTGTCTCGCTCGATTCACACTGCCGAGTGCCGAGCTCCGTTCCCTGCGACGTTGCGGAGCACGGGGATGGAGTTCGGCGCCAATTTCAAAAAGTGAAAAAGACAGTATAGAAACAGTATACTGTAATCTTACTGATTACAGTACTGTATCAAATAATTACACATCCCCTTTGTCCCTAGTGGTCTGTCCAGTACCCTGCATGCAGTTTTATATTATAAAAACTGTTCTTTCTGCCTGGAAACTGGAGATTGTCTATAGCAACCAAAAAGTGTCCCTTTATGTTAAAAGTGGTTTTAGAACAGCTAGAAAATAGCGATAATAAATTAGAATCACTCGCAGAATTGAGCGATAGCGATTTGTGGGGAAATTCGTCATCAAACACTAAATCTAATGACAGCGACAATTCTGCAACTGAGCAAATTTCAGTGTTTTTGATTTGATTACTTCATTGAATAATTTGTATTATAATTACATTACTATTTGTGTTATAATTATTTATAGTTATTTATTATATTATAATTTATAATTTTGTGTTTCAAACTTTATCATACCCGGGATGTCTACTAGACTCTTGTTTGGTCAGGTTTAAGTAAGTAATTACTAAGAATTGCAGGCCTACAATACATAACACCAAAAATAATTGTACCGCTTTTGGTACAAAATTCCAGACAGAATCATACCGCCAGGGAGGTTAAAAGTTAGTCTTATGTTGGTTGTCCTCTTTTCAAACAATTAAGCCAACTAATTGTAAAAGTTTGAAAAAAAATATTACCTTCTTGAAATGAAAAATTATTATGGTAGTGGGAACTTTCATGGAATAATAGTAATAAGTATATGAATTTTGCTATGCCTTAATATTAAAAAAGATATATGTTTAAGCCATAAATGCAAAAAAGTATATATGAAATATGCTATACATTTGCCTTAAAATATGTTTAAAAAGCAATAATAATGTCTATATTTATCCATTGTTTAATATAATTTAGCTTCTGAATAAATTCTGCAACACAAAAATGCAATTATTACTCTACACTTAGAGTAAACATTTCAAAATACCATTCAAAAAAGTAACATAGGGTGCATTTACTAAAGGCAAATAGACTGTGCACTTTGCATAGGGCAAACCTTCAATTTGCAAAGAAAACCCAATCACAGACAAGGAAAAAAAATGCAGTTTTGCTTGCACATGATTGGATGATGGAAGACAGCAGAGTTTCCCATCATTTACTAAATTCCCCTCATTTATTAAAGTGGAAGTAAACCCTCCTATCATTTTCAGGCAAGGAAGCTGCCATCTTGGCCTCTGTTTAATCTTCAACTGCCATGATTCTGCACATGTGATCAGTTATGACACCAGCCATTGGATGGTTTGACAGTTTGTTTGAGAGCACAACCAATGTGACAGTTGGCATTCCCGTCATGCCGGGAATGTAACTTATTTTTGAAACTGTTAAATCGATGGGTTTACTTCCGCTTTAATCTCTGGAGCAACTGTACTTTCAGAGGTAACTTGCACTTCCAAAGTGCACAGTCTATTTGCCTTTAGTAAATCCACCCCAAAGCCTAGATAACAATTTCATGTTATTTATTCATAACATAATTATTATAACCCCACGCCTGTGTCTTTATCATCACTAGAAAAGGCTGCTGATTTACTAAAGTCTCGCCAGATCAGATATTCAGAGTTTGAGACACACATCTAGTCAAGTTATTAAAAAAAAAAAAAATACCAATGGGATTGTCTATTTGAAAACAAAAGGTTTGCTAAAATGTTGAACCCTTAGTAAAAAAAGTACAATTAGGCCTTACTGCAGTTAGAACATGTCCCAAACATTAACATCTAGAATGAATCTTTATATTTTCCACTTTATGCTAATATTCATGAAACTAGAGCTTTCACAGTGCTGACTTAATTAACCACTTGCCGACCAGCCGCCGCAGTTTTACTGAGGCAGCATGGCTCGGCTGGGTGTAACGGCGTTATGTTACGTTGTTTCGCCCTGTGGCCACTAGGGGCTGCTCACCCCCGGAGCAGATGCGAGTGCCCGGTGGGCGTGATGACCGCCGGGCACCCGCAATCGCTCGTGACACAGCAAAAACCGGGATCCGTGTGTGTAAACACAGATCCCGGTTATTTCAGGGGAGAAATGACTGATCGTGTGTTCATACTAAGTATGAACAGCGATCTGTCATTTCCCCTAGTAAATCCCATCCCCCCTTCAGTTAGAACACAGAGAGGGAACACAGTTAATCCCTTGATCGCCCCCTAGTGTTAACCCCTTCCCTGCCAGTGAATTTTTTACAGTAATCAGTGCATTTTTATAGCATTGTTCGCTGTAAAATTGTCAATGGTCCCAAAAATGTGTCAAAAGTGTCCGATCTGTCTGCCATAATGTCACAGTCCTGACAAAAATCGCAGATCGCCGCCATTACTAGTAAAAGAATAAATAATAATAAAAATGCCATCATTCTATCCCCTATTTTGTAGACGCTATAACTTTTGCGCAAACCAATCAATATATGCTTATTGGGATTTTTTTGCCAAAAATATGTAGAAGAATACTGAGGAACCAATTATTATATATTTTTTTAAATGTGGGATATTTATTATAGCAAAACGTAAAAGATATTGTGTTTTTTTTCAAAATTGTTGCTGTTCTTTTGTTTATAGCGCAAAGAATAAAAACTGCAGAGGCAATCAAATACCACCAAAAGAAAGCTCTATTTGTGGGAAAAAAAGGACGCAAATTTTGTTTGGGTACAGAGTCGCACGACCACGCAATTGTCAGTTAAATTGATGCAGTGCTAAATTGTAAAAATTGCTCTGGTCCGGAAGGGGGTAAAATCTTCCAGGGCTGAAGCGATAACAACAGGACAAATGTCATTTTTGTGAATATGATGTTCTTATGGATAATGTTTTGGATGTTTTTAAAGAATTGCTAATATATGTCATCACAAACATTCCCTTTTATACAAAATATATATGTTTAATTTATTTAACATCATTTTAATTATGTATTTGAATTATTTAATGAAACAAATCTTATTTGTATTTAACATATACCTGAATTTACAAAAACAAAACCATTTCCTTCTGAAATATTCAGGAATGTGTCAACATGCTTTTAGTATGGTTCTAAAAATCTTTCATTTTTTATATTTTTTTGCAAGTAAAGTACATAAATGTCACTTGTTTGTTATGTGTATGCTTTCATATGCATATCTGTATCACCTGTAGTGTAAAGCCATCTGCTCGAATAATATCATGTTAATATTATCGAATAAGTAAAATTGTGAAAAACAAATTAAAAAATAATCCTTGTTGTATTTGTAAACTTACATTTTACCATATAAATACAACTTGAATAAATTAACAAACCATGCTGATCAGTTGTATGTTGCATTACTTAAATGTATAGTTTTAAAAAATAACACATGGATGTGAAAGCTTATTCCTCCCCCTTAAATTTCTGGGAACATTTCCCATAAACAAAATATTATATGTAATTATTTACAATAAATGTGTTATATAGCTAATATCTGAGACCACTAATGACTGATTAACGCAAGCCCACTAGGTGAGATTATCATTGCCATATATTTTTTTTATGTGAGCAGAAAAAGGAAGATAAATTGCCCATCATTTTGAAAAAATTGAAATCTTAACTGGACAATGTTGGAAAATTGCCATCATGTTGGAAAATATCTGTTCATGTTAATGAAGACTTAAAATAATTACATGTGCATGTTATCATTTAGAGGTTATAATTATATGGCTCAAAGTTGCAAGCAGTCACATTGCTTGCAAACATCTGGCTATGTGTGAATGTTTTCAATAGCACATAATACATTGTTAATGTAGGTGCGGTTAAATAACAAAATGTTTTTGCAGTGACTTCAAATTAAAGCAGATAACTCTAATTAATGGCTTTAAAATCTAAAATATATTTATTTTTTACATGCTACGATATTTATTATATTTTGTAGCACAGCTCCTAAAAAAACGTACCCTATAGGATAACTAAATTCAATAACTAAAACATAATACAGTATATTTCAGCTACTCAGTCCTTATATGTGGTGGTTGCATTCATTTTACATTTTTTTATGTAAAATCAACATTATCTCTTATTTGTATGTAAAATCAACGTTATCTCTTATATGTATACTCGCCCCTTCCTCCCCCCCCCACACACCCACACACATACGCACACACACACACACATACATACACACACTATTCAGTTAAAATAAAAAACAAAAAAGCAGATATGTGTGAGGTCCTGCATGCCTAGATTCCTTCATAGATACCATGAAGAGAATAACAGTATATATATATATTGGGGGGAGCGGTTAGATACACTCATTTTAGGTAAAAAACTTGATGTCTATGTACACTACAATTTTATGCAATTGTACAATTTCATGCATAATACTGGGAAACAGCATATACTGTAATTATCCTTAAAGTGAAAGTTATGTTTTCTAAAGAACCTAGCAAAACCATTGGGATAATTTTCCTGTATACTGATACATGTAATCATGTGTCAGTATAGTAGCCTGGACTTTCATTACTCAGGATAGCCCATGTATAGTCCATTTATAAATGTTAACGTGAGGGAACACCACTGTGCAGTCCAGATATGTCTCCTTAACCTATTTTTAGATTGCTTCACACTGCCAATAATGTGGAATATCATCCCTTTTACAGAATCCTAGTCCTTTTTCTGAGAAATGGAATCCAAATTTATTATAAGACAAGTGTAGGAACAAGAGTTACTATTGAAAAAAACAGAAGCACTACTTCTTAAATAATCTCATTTGTGGCAAGGATAAGAGACCTTGGTAATTAAGGTGCTTACTTTGAAATTGGAATGAATGTGCAATGGTGTTCTTTATGTGTAAAATACCAATCAGATAATTTGGATGTTTGGTCAAATGACCACTCATATACTGTATATATCATTGTTTTTACTTTGCATTGCTGGAGAGCTTTGCAAAGCATTAATTAGATATGACCGTTTACTATATAAATATTAAGTTACATTATTTGCACTAGGGATGAGCTTCGAGTTCCAGTCGAACATCGGCCGTTCGATCGTTCGACGAAGATCGAACATTAAGGGCCGTTCACACCAAATTCGAGCAGCGCGTCATGGCCCATAATGCACTGCGTCATCACAGTGCATTGCTGGCTGATGATTGGCCAAGCATGCACTATGACCCGCATGCTTTGGCCAATCACAGCACCGTTAGCATGCTTTTGCCAATTATGGCTCAGGGGATTAAGTACATGCCCCACACTATAAAAGGCCGCCTGCATGTCGGCCCTGTGTAGTGTGTTGGTGGTGTTTAGAGAGATAGAGAGAGAGATTGTGTCATTTCATTTACTTTGAGCAGACAGTTGATTCAGTTAGCTTCAGTGTATTTAGTATATATATGCATCCCGGTTTTGTATATATATATATTCAGTATATTCAGTACTTGCCACCGATATTGTGTCAATCTCGCCTCTGCTAGCAGCGAGATTGACACAAGCAAATCCCGTTGCGGGAGCCAGCGCTGAGCTATGTCGCTCCTCCCGCTCGCTGCCCTCAATGGATTCCTATGGATGCACGCCATCTTGTGGGGGCGGCAAGCGCGAGAAGCACAGCCTCGCATCGCCGGTTTCCAGTGCGATCCCATCACGCTGGAAACACAAAATCGGCGGCACCTACTGTAGATCTCACTGCAGGCCATTCCTGGTGTACCTATTCAAATACATTACAAATACATCAACAAGGAGAGGCAGACACTCATAGGCCACTAAAACAGGGCAAGAAGGCTCTGTGTCTAGAGCCAACAGTGCTGGTCGTGGACACGGTGCATCCTCAGCACGTGGTCGTGGGGCACGCTTGTCCTTTTTATCGGGAGCTGGCTGTGTTGAGCCACAACATGCAGAAGAGTTGGTAGAGTGGATGACCAAGCCGTCCTCATCCCTCTCATCTACTGTCACTCAGGCTCAGAGTACTTTGGCTGCCAATGCAGCTGCCAAAGCGGCCTATTCCATGGGCTCCAGGTCATTAGTTACTCCTTCCCTAGCCCCACCATCATGAACGGAGGATTCCCCCAAACTGTTCGACCACAGTGTTGGGTACATGCTGCAGGAGGATGCGCAGCGTTTTGAAGGCTCTGATGATGGTACCCAGCTTGAGGAGGACAGTAACGTGAGCCTAGAGAGAGGGGGTGCCCAAGAAGGACAACAAACTGGCAGTCATGTTCCCCCAGCTGCAGCATACTGCCAGGTTTGCTCCAGTGACGAGGAGGGAGGGGATGATGAGGTCACTGACTCTATGTGGGTGCCAGATAGGAGAGAGGAGAAGGAGGAGGCACATCTCCAATGAGGCAGGATGCCCTCCAGGGGCCAGCTTAAGGGCAGCTTAAGGGCAGCCAACCGACTGCATCACACCGCAGAGCTCCGCATGTGCAGGGCGCTGCTGACTGCGCGTTTTTCCAAAAGTTCTTTGAGACGTGTGCAGCAGATCGCACCGTTTGAAACATATGTCTGAAGCGTATCAAGCATGGTCAAAACAGCAACCGCTTGGGCACCACATGCTTGACCAGACATATGTCGACCTGCCATGCAGTCCGTTGACAAGCGTACTTAAAAGACCCACACCAAAGAACAAGGCGGACCTCTCCTTGCTCCTCATTAGCTGGGATCAGCTGGGACCTAGAATTAGGTGTGCCACTGCCTAGTACTTGCGAGCAATCTGCTATCGGTACACCAAAGTCCGATTGTAGCAGGTAAATTTCCCTACCCCAGTTGCTAAACCGGCGAAAGAAATTCGCTCCCAGCAATCCACATGCCCAGCGGTTGAATGCTAGCTTGGCTAAATTGCTAGCACTCCAACTGCTGCCTTTTCAGCTGGTAGACTCTGCCCCCTTTCGTGAATTTGTGGAATGTGTGGTACCTCAGTGGCAGGTTCCCAAAAGGCGATTCTGGCTCTCTACCGGCATGTGGAAGGCAATGTCTTGGCCTCGCTGGACAGCGCGGTCAGCGGTAAGGTGAATATTACCGCTGACTCATGGTCCAGCAGGCATGGACAGGGATGTTACCTATCTTTCACAGCGCACGGGGTGACTCTGCTGAAAGCTGGGAAGGATGCAGGACAGGGTGCAGTATTGTTGGAGCTTGTTCCACCACCACGCCTCCACAATGCTGGTAGTGGTGATTCTGCCACACCTCTCTCCTCCACCCCCTCCTTTTCTTCTTCCTCTATTATGGCCTCTTCCTGTGATGATTTGTCCTCGGAACCAGCGGTGCTCCATAGGCATTCAAGGGGCTACGCAAGCACTCAGATAAAAAGATGCCATGCGGTGCTTGAGCTGGTGTGCTTAGGGGACAGGAGCCACACTGGGGCAGAAATGGTTGACGCCACGCCAGCTTCAGCCAGGAATGGTGGTTTGCGACAATGGCACCAACCTCCTATCCGCCTTCCGACAGGGACACCTGACCCATGTGCCCTGTTTGGCTCACATCCTTAATTTGGCGGTGCAACGGTTCTTGTGCAGGTACCCGGGTTTACAGGATCTTTTGAGGCAGGCCAGGAAAGTCTGTGTGCATTTCCACCGGTCATATAATGCCAGTGCTCAGCTGGCTGACCTCCAAAAGGAATACAACCTGCCCAAGAACCGCCTAAACTGTGACATGCCCACCAGATGGAACTCAACGTTGGCCGTGCTGCAGTGGCTGCACACGCAGCAGAGGGCCATCAATGGGTACCTGTGCGACTATGGCACCAGGAAAGGGTCAGGTGAGCTTGGATTTTTTTCTCCACACCAGTGGCTCTTGATCAAGGATGCATGCCCTGTCCTGTCACCATTTGAGGAGGCCACGAGGATGGTGAGCAGTGACAGTGCATGCATCAGTGATTCTATCCCTTTTGTCTACCTGTTGGAGCACATGTTGCGTGGAATAATGGACAGGGCACTTGAGGCAGAACAGAGGGAGAAAGAGGAGGACTTCCTTACCTCTCAAGGCCCCCTTTATCCAGACAGTGTTTCTGCGGGCCTGCCGATCACACAGGAAGAGGGGGAGGAGGATTGTGTCAGCATGGAGGTGGAGCCTAGCACTCAGCATCAACAGCAGTTTTTAAGGGATAGTTTACAGTCCCCAGAAACCCATGGACTTGTATGTGGCTGGGAGGAGGTGGCTGCGGATCATGTCGTCCTTAGTGACCCAGAGGACTTCGGACCGAATGCCTCAGCAAACCTACGCTGCATGGCCTCCCTTATCCTGCAAAGCCTGTGAAAGGACCCTCGGATTTGTGGTATCAAGGAGAGGGATCATTACTAGCTGGCAACCCTCCTTAATCAACGTTACAAGGGTAAGGTTGCGGAATTTATCCAGCCTTCGCAAAGGGAGCAGAGGATGAACCATCTTCGGGAGGCCTTGCAGAAAGGTTTGTGCAACGCGTTTCCAGAGCCAGGGAGCTTACAAATTCCTGGTCCTGGACAATGTGTTGCTGAGGCTTCGGTCAGTCACAGAAGGAGCGGTGGAGAAGGTGGCCGTCTGATTGATGCGTTTAGACAATTTTTTAGTCCGCAGCCCCAAGGTCTGATCATTTCCAGCAACCATCATCAGCATCTGATTTACAGTGCAGGAATACCTAGGGGCAAGATCAGACTTGGACACCTTTCCAACCGAAAATCCTCTGGGTTACTGGGTCTTGAGGATGGATCACTGGCCAGAGCTTGCACAGTATGCAATTGAGCTACTGGCCTGTCCTGCATCCAGGAACTCACATTCAGTGCTGCTGGAGGCTTTGTAACCGATCATAGAGTGCGCCTGTCCACCGACTCGGTTGATCGTCTCACCTTCATAAAAATAAAAAAGCTGATGTAACCGATTATTTTTTTATGAATGAGATCCCTTCAAGACTGCCTATGCTGATGCTGATTGCAGAGTGACTATCCTGTTATGCTGAGTGACTATCCTATTCCACCTCAATGTTCATGTTGATATTTTTATTTCTGGGCACCAGCACTAGTGCCAAAAGCCCAATTTTTCTGCCCCTGTTTAACAGGGGCGTGTATAATTTTAATTTTTGCTGTAATATTTTGCAGCAGGGCTCATTCCTGCACTCAAATAGAGTATCTGTGAGGGGTTGCAGCGTTGTGGCACCAGCACCAGTGCCTAAAGCCCAAATTTTCTGCCCATGTTTAACAGGGGCGTGTATAATTAAAATGTTTGCTGTAATATTTTGCAGCAGGGCTCAATCCTGCACTCAAATAGAGTATCTGTGAGGGATTGCAGTGTTGTGGCACTAGCACCAGTGCCTAAAGCCCAAATTTTCTGCCCCTGTTTACCAGGGGCGTGTATAATTAAAATTTTTGCTGTAATATTTTTGCAGCAGGGCTCAATCCTGCGCTCAAATAGAGTATCTGTGAGGGGTTGCAGTGTTGTGGCACCAGCACCAGAGTCTAAAGCCCAAATTTTCTGCCCCTGTTTAACAGGGGCGTGTATAATTACAATTTTTGCTGTAATATTTTGCAGCAGGGCTCGTTCCTGCGCTCAACTAGAGTATCTGTGAGGGGTTGCAGTGTTTTGGTACCACCACCACCACCAAAGGCCCAATTTTTCTGCTCCTGTTCAACAGGGGCATGTAATTACAATTCTTGATATAATATTTCACAGCAGGGCCCATTCCAGCACCCACCAAGAGTAACTGTGAGGGCTTACAGTGTTGTGGCACCACCACCAAAGGCCCAGTTTTTCTGCCCCTGTTCAACAGGGGCATGTAAATACAATTATTGATATAATATTTCACAGCAGGGCCCGTTCCAGCGCCCACCAAGAGTAACTGTGAGGGCTTACAGTGTTGTGGCACCACCACCACCACCAAAGGCCCAATTTTTCTGCCACTGTTCAACAGGGGCATATAATTACAATTATTGATATAATAGTTCATAGCAGGGCCTGTTCCAGCACCCACCAAGAGTAACTGTGAGGGCTTACAGTGTTCTGGTACCACCAATAGGGATGAGCCGAACACCCCCCGGCTCGGTTCGCACCAGAACATGTGAACAGGCAAAAAATTTGTTCGAACACGCAAACACAGTTAAAGTCTATGGGACACGAACATGAAAAATCAAAAGTGCTAATTTTAAAGGCTAATATGCAAGTTATTGTCATAAAAAGTGTTTGGGGAAACGGGTCCTGCCCTAGTTTTAAAAACAGAAATTTTTTCGGGAGCAGTGATTTTAACCACTTCAATACAGGGCTTTTTATACCACTTCCATACCGGGCCTATTCTAGCACTTCTCTCCTACATGTACAAATCATCATTCTTTTGCTAGAAAATTACTCAGAACCCCCAAACATTATATATTTTTTTTAGCAGACACCCTAGGGAATAAAATGACGGTCATTGCAACTTTTTTCTTGCACAGTATTTGCGCAATAATTTTTCAAACCCCTTTTTTGGGGAAAAAAATGGTTTCATGAATTAAAAAATAACAAAACAGTAAAGTTAGCCCAATATTTGGGGAAAATATGAAAGATGATGTTACGCCGAGTAAATAGATACCTAACATGTCACGCTTTAAAATTGTGCACACTCATGGAATGGCGCCAAACTTCGGTACTTAAAAATCTCCATAGGCAAAGCTTTAATTTTTTTTACAGGTTACCAGGTTACAGTTACAGAGGAGGTCTAGTGCTAGAATTGTTGCACGCGCTCTAACGCACGCGGCAATACCTCACATATGTGGTTTAAACAGCGTTTACATATGTGGGCGGGACTTTTTTTTTACTTATTTATTTATTTGTTTATACTTATTTTACTTTTTTTTTTTTTGATCACTTTTATTCCTATTACAAGGAATGTAAACATCCCTTGTAATAGGAATGTGTGTGACAGGTCCTCTTTATTGAGAGATGTGGGGTCAATAAGACCCCACATCTTTCCTCCAGGCTGGAAAGCATGAGATTGTGAAAAAAAATTCACTGATCTCATACTTACTAGCCGCAATGGCGGCTTTGTTTACATCTGAGGACCCGGGCGTGACGTCATCACATCACGCCCGGGCCTCCGACGATCATAGAGTTGACTGGTGACCATCTGGTCACCAGTCATCTCTATGCTCATCACGTGACCCACCACCGGCGCCGGACGATTCTCTCCGGGTCCCCGATCGCACGGGAGAGCCCGGAGAAGCACCGGATGGCGGCGGGAGGGGGGATCGTTCTTATGGTGCACAGAATCGCCGGCACAACAAAAGGATATCTGAATGATGCCTCTAGCTGCAGGCATCATTCAGATATCCCCCTTCAAACCCAGGATGTCATATGACGTCCACCCAGGATGGGAGATCCCATATTTGGATGTCATATTACTATGTCTGGGTATTGAAGTGGTTAATAATGCTTAAAGTGAAACAATAAAAATGAAATATTCCTTTAAATTTCGTACCTGGGGGGTGTGTATAGTATGCCTGTAAAGTCGTGCATGTTTCCCGTGTTTAGAATTGTCCCTGCACAAAATGTCATTTCTGAAGGAAAAAAAGTCATTTAAAAGCACTCGCGGCTATAATGAATTGTCAGCTCCCCGGCAATACAGATCATAGTCGTTGAAAAAAATGTCAGGGCCCCCGCCCCCACAGTCCATTACCAGGCTCTTTGGGTCTGGTATGAATATTAAGGGGAACCCCGAACCAACTCATCCCTAACCACCAACACCTAAGGCCCAATTTTCTGCAGAGTATTTAGGGCAGGGCGTATAATATATATATACAGGCGGTCCCCTACTTTCAAACATCTGAATTACAGACGACTCCTACTTACAAAGGGAGCGAGAAAACAGGAAGTGAGAGGAAATCTACCCCTGGGAAGGGAAATTTTCTCCTGTAATAGTTAATATGGGGAAAAGGTGTCTCCACTGATGCTTTATCACCAATCCTTGTTTCCCTAAAAAAAACACATTTTAAAAATCCAATTGTCATTGGGCCAGAAAGTGAGGAGAAATCTTCTGAACAGGGGCGCAGACAGCAAAAACAAATGTTACAGGGTGGTGATAACCCTTCCCTATGATATCCAAAAAGCTTAAAAATTGATTTTTTGGCTGAAGCTACACTTACAAAATGTACCTGTTCCAAATTACAAACAGATTCAACTTAAGAACAAACCTACAGTCCCTGTCTTTCTTGGGACCACCTGTATACTGCTGTTCAGAGTATATAGGGCCTGGGGGCCCCACGCCTTTTCTTTTTTTTATTTGGGTGCGGGGTTACCCTTAATATCCATACAAGACCCAAAGGGCCTGGTAATGGGCTGGGGTGAGGGGGTACCCATGCCATTTTTCTCAATAATTTTCATCTATATTGCCAGGACCCAACATTACAACTGCGCAAGCAGTTTTAAATTACTTTTTTTCCTTTAGAAATGTTATTTTGTGCAGGGACTGTTCTAAACACGGGAAACATGCGTCACTTCACAGGCATACTATAGACACCCTCAGGTAAGATATTTAAATAAATATTTCACTTTTATTGTTTCACTTTAAGCATCATTAAAATCAACTGTTTTTAAAACTTTTTTTTGCATTGATACATGTCCCCTGGGGCAGGACCCAGGTCCCCAAACCCTTTTTAGGACAATAACTTGCATGTTAACCTTTAAAATTAGCACTTTAGATTTTTCACGTTCATGTCCCATAGACTTTAACGGTGTTCGCGTGTTCAAACTAAATTTTTGCCTGTTCGCATGATCTGCTGCGAACCGTACCGGGGGGGGGGGGTTTGGCTCATCCCTACACTGCAGATATATGTGCCCAGCTCAAATTGGGTTTACATCCACTTTATTAAATGTTTTAAGTTTAAACATAGTAAATTACTGAAACAACTATAACTTTACTCATGAATACATTTAGAAGAATTTGCATATTAGCCTTTAAAATTCACACTTTTGATTTCTCACGTTCGAGTCCCATAGACTTTCACAGTGTTCGAAAGTTTGCGTCCGTTCGCATGTTCTGGATGCGAAACGAACCGGGGGGCTCATCCCTAATTTGCACAATCAATTCAATATCTTTACATTAGCACTTGTAAATCTACAATGTTTCATTCCTTGTTCAACACCAAAATCATCTGATCACTGTGGATTTTAAATGTACCTATTGTACCTATTTTTTCTTTAAAAGGGTAAGGTCTCTCTTCCAGGGCTTCTAAACAAATCATCAGATATTGAGGAAGAGAAATACCTAGATATAAGGTTGTCATGCCATGCTGGATATGATGTAGGCACTGTCATTTTTCCCGCAGTCTATATGACTTAAATGATAACATTAGAAAATTATATGAAAGTCACAGGTCAAGATGCAAGTTACCAAATTTCAATGCCAGTGCAATGGACCCCAAGGCAAAAAGGGCAGAGCCAGGTTGGGTATTTGGAGTTAAGAAGGTGAGGATGTAACTTTAATCTTTTTAAATGCATCCACATGCTTCTGAGGATCCCAACGTGGTTTTACTAGCTTTGTTCGTTTTTCAAAGAGATAGTAGCAGCCATAAATTATAAATTCTTGATAATCATTAATATTGATTTATGAATTTAATTTAGGCCATAATAAGATCATTTCAGTTTTGCTAAAGTCTCATCAGGATCTTTCTGAAAATAATTACCTATAATGATGTAGCCAATAAATAATATTTTTAACTTAAAAAGGCACTATTCTTACTTGGCATGTAGGCCCTTTCATTTGTACACATTGAAGCACAGTTTTGACAAGACATTGATGTGACTCTTTAGTATTTGCAAAAGTCCAAGATGCATCCAGGAACATGAATATACACTGGTATTCTAGAAAACATTGTTGGCAAACTTTCTGTTTGTTGCAAAAATATAATTAAAATTTGTCATTAAAGTAAATGTATTTCTGCTGAAGACTGCTGTTGTCTGACTCACAAGCTGCATGCTAATTTAATGGCAATAAAGTGTCACTGTGATTAAGGTGATTGTCTTAAAAATAGTATGCAGCTTATGGCTCAGACAATTGCAGCTTCCATCACACAGGTATTTTACTTTACTTAAATTCGATTTCCCCTTCTCAAAGAAAGAAGAGTGAAAATGTGATTTGCACTGCATTAGGTGCTTATGAAAGTAACATTGGCTACATAACCGGTTCCCGAACCAGCTCATGTGTATTTACGGGGGCAGAATGGCTCCACTACCCGAAACCCATACCCCTACGGGGTTTCCTTTAGGAGCCACCAGAGGGCATGCTGCACGGCGGGGGACACGATGCGTGAGGCTGGCGGTCGCGATCGCCGCCGACAACGCGTGATCGAGTGCACCTGTGCTGTCAGAGGAGAGGAACAGCAATACAGTTAGAACACAATGAGAGACCACACATTTAACCCTTTGATCGCGCCCTAGTGTTAACCCTTTTCCCTAAGTGACATTTACACAGTAATCAGTGCATTTTTATAGCCCCGATCCCAAAAATGTGTCAAAAGTGTCCGATCGCTGCCACTACTAGTAAAAAAAAGTAATAATAATAAAAATGCCATAAAAATGCCATAAATCTTTCCCATAGACTCTATAACTTTTGCACAAACCAATCAACATACAGTAGGTGACCGCGATATTGTGTCAATCTCGCCGCTTTTTCCGGCGAGATTGACCACCTACGAGCCCCGTTGCGGGAGCCAGCGCCAAGCTGGCTCGCCGGGAAAGGAAAAATGTGTTGAAGCCGACATACGTCTGACTTTTCAATGAACGGGGATCCGACTTGGATCCCCGCCAATACCAGGCACTGTGTTTGGTATGAATCATGAGGGGGAACTCCAGACCAAATTTTAAATAAAAAAACGGCATGGGTTCCCCTCCAGGAGCATACCAGGCCCTTAGGTCTGGTATGGATTCTAAGGGGAACCCCCTATGCCGAAAAAACAGCGTGGGGGTCCCCCAAAATCCATACCAGGTCCTTATCTAAGCACGCAGCATGGCCGGTCAGGAAAGGGGGTGGGGATGAGCGAGCACCCCCTCCTGAACCGTACCAGGCCGCATGCCCTCAACATGGGGGTGGGTGTTTTGGGGCAGGGGGGCGCCCTGCGGCCCCCCACCCCAAAGCACCTTGTCCCCATGTTGATGAGGACAAGCGCCTTTTCCCGACAACCCTGGCCGTTGGTTGTTGGGGTCTGCGGGCGGGGAGCTTATAGGTAGAAGGGCGGGAGAAGAGGCCGAAGAGAGCTGAGAAGTCAGAAGAGACCCCCGAAGTCGGAAGAAGACCCCCAGAGTCGGAAGAAGACCCCCGGAGTCGCCTAATAAATGACTTTAAAAACCTTGTGTAGTGTGTTTTTATGCTTGACACATTTTTCCTCCAGGGGAATGGGTAGGGGTATGATGTACCCCATACTCATTCACATAGGGCTAAAGGGGGCTCCCAGATTCTGATAATCTCCCCGCCCGCAGACGCCGACAACCAACGGCCAGGGTTGTCAGGAAGAGGCCCCTGTCCTCATCAACATGGGGACAAGGTGCTGTGGGGTGGGGGGCCACAGAGCGCCCCCCCTGCCCCAAACCCCCTCCTACGTTGAGGGCATGCGGTTTAGGAGGGGGGGCACTCGCTTTTCCCCACCCCCTTTTCTGACCGGCCAGGCTGCGTGATCAGATAAGGGTCTGGTATGGATTTTGGGGGGACCCCCATGCCGTTTTTTTGGCGTAGGGGGTTCCACTTAAAATTCATACCAGACCTTAGGGCCTGGTATGACCTTGAAGGAGAACCCATGGCGGTTTTTTATTTAAAATTTGGCGCGGAGTTCCACCTTATGATTCATACCAAACACAGTGCCTGGTATTGGCGGGGATCCAGGTCGGATCCCGACAATATCCCCTCTATAGAGAGGGGACATTGTCGCTTCTTTCTCGTGCTCGCTGTAATGTGTTCTTCCTATTGCAGTGAGCGCGAGAAGTACAGTACCCTGTTGCGGAGAACCAGCGCGATGGGATCGCGCTGGAAACACATTCTCGCGGGCAGGTACTGTACGCTTATTACAATTTATTTTTACCAAAAATATGTAGGAGAATGTATATTGGCCTAAACTGATGAAGAAATGTGTTTTTTAAAATCATTTTTGGGGATATTTATTATAGCAAAAAGTAAAACATATTGTTTTTTTTTCAAAATTTATGCTCTTTTTGGGTTTATAGCGCAAAAAATAAAAACCACTTGTTATCATTACAAAATTTGTAACAAATTTTGTAGCACCACAAAATGATACTTAATTTTGTAATCTCTAAAAGAGGCAGTATTAGGAGGTGGGTAGAGTGTAGAACCAAGAACACTGCTCAGAGGTGGACAGGGAGCGAAGAGGTGACTTAATAGGGCAAGTATCTGCACCTTTTCTTTGAGAAAAAAAAAGCCCATGTCAAACATAAGGGCCAGGCAGTGTGGAGGACAATTTTACCATTATATTGGACAAGAACTTGAAGTAGAGTCTTATAATGCATGGTGAAGATTTTTCAAAGAAAAACAATAAATGTAATTTTAGGCTTTGATTTTTCTGACTTTTTCAGACATAGGTTCACATCCAGCATAGATGTTCTAAGCTCTCCAGCACCTTTTTGAGTAGCCTTGATCTGTTAACTGCTACTCAGTGAGAGGTATAATTTGTGGAAGTTTACAGCAAAACAAAGTAATTGTTAAATTTGAAGAGGATGGTAACTTTAAAGGACAATGACACCAAATCATGCAAATTTGACTGAAGTTTTCACTCAACAAACTTGTTTTTAATATTCCTAGCTGATCCATGTCAGAACAGGTCAGCTTCAAAGTCAGAATGCAAATGGACACTGCAAACTGTGCACAATTAAGTTGCTTCAGTATAGTTCTAGAAAATGGCATACGTGAGAGGAAACACAATCTCATTTAGGAAAAGAGAATATGCTTTTTGCCATTCACCAGAAAAACAGATTTTGTGAAATGTATAGGATGCTCAAAAGGGATGGTCTATTTCTACAATTCAAGGTGAATCTGACACTGGTTCTCTTTACAGAGCACAGTATGTAAGCAAGAAGACGACAAAAGTAAAGCAACAAGATAATAGACAAAAAAAATTGTTAAGAAACATAATGTTACCAATGCAAGAGGCATTCAGACAGAATCACTCTGGAAGCACATGACATGGCAGACTTATACCATGTGTTATGTCAAGGCAAGGTAGCAAACAGAGGAGTAGAAACCAACAAAAGGGTTGGATCATAACCTGAATAAAATAGAAGGTTAATTCTGAAGCCCAAGAATAGACTAATGTAATAATTTGTGCTCTTATATAAAGGTTAAGTTCACTTTTTCAGAAAAAAATTATAAATGCACATTTTTTTGCAGGTAGCCTGTAAAGCATTGCACCAGCGATCAGCAGATCTCTGATGCCATGCAGGTCTCCTACAGATCTGTCAGTGTATCTGCTTCCTCGTACTTCATAGGAGGAAGCCGATACGTGCCGTCAGGAAGAATGAACTAACACAGTGCTAACAGCGCCTTGGTAGTTCAACGAAAGCTACAAGCCGATAGCCAAAAAAGCTGCCGGACCTTGTCATTTTTCATTCACAGGGGGCTGTAAATGAGTGATGTGGCTGGGTGGGTGGAGCCACATTAAGAAAAATTGACAGCTAGAGGGTGGAGAAGAACCCCCGCTAGCTGGCACAGTGGGAATCGGGGAGGTGCAGGGCCGGTGCATTCATAACATGTAACATGTATTATTTGTACTAATTCAGTGTGTAATATGTAACATATTATGAAAGGTAAACTTATCGTTTAATGTCTGGTTATAGTTAGGAAATGTTTAAACATGCCTCTGATGCAGTACTTATAAAGTCCACTAGAAGGTGCAGGTTTATGACTTGCCAAAAGAGATAGAGAGACATGTTGGCACTATACCCAGCTATAGAATTGGTAAATCTCACAGGTGTACATTTATCAAAAAGAGAAGAGCCAAGATCCTGATGATCACGGCTGATCTCTCAGGTGTGCTAGTTTATGAAGCTGAGATGAGGAGTGGAGAACATGTGGAGAACACGACACACCCTTCTGTCATACTTTTACACAAATGACGAGTTTATGAAGGTGAGATCTAAAGATCTCCCGATGAGAGGGAACAGACGATCAGTGCCCTGTCACTAGGCAGAACAGGGAGATGCCTTGTTTACACAGGCATCCCCCCTTTGTGCCGTTCTGTGACCCAATCGTGGGACACTGGTGGACATCGAGTCCGCCGGTCCCGCGGGCACGGTCACGGAGACTGCGGCAGTGCAAGCGCGCACGCTAGGTTGAAGATTTAAAGCAACGCATATATACGTTGCTTTGCCTGCCCAAGCCATTCTGCCGACGTATAAGTTCGTGAGGCAGTCGGCAAGTGGTTAAAAATGCTTATTATTTTCATGTAATTTCACTGTCTTTTTAACTTTGGTTTTACTTTCAAAACTCAGCTGCTCTGTAATCACACAGGTATCTCAGGAGATCACAGGCAGCCCTCCCCCCCTTCTACACCGATCTCAGTTTTTCTCAGAGGAAAAACTTCAACTCTCTTCTCCTTCTGAGAACAAATGTTCTCTGCTTAATAAACAGGGTGCCAGAGGAGATTTTTTTCTAGAAACTTCTGAGAACTGAAATTAGATAAATTCTCTGTTTGATAAACGTACACCACAGTTATGTGAGCTAGCAATTTGCAATAGTTTAAAGCATATATAGTATTTTATGTTATACCATAATTTTTTTTATTATCACATTATTATTGTACATAAACCTTACTCCCTTAAATGAATGAATAAAATTAATTAACTGTTTGTCAACCGCCGCACAACTATTTACATCGGCAGAATGGCACGGCTGCTCAAAGGGATGTACCTGTACGTCCCCTTTAAATCGGGGCATAGTGGCCGCGCATGCTCCGTGAGTGTGACCGCGGGGGCCGCCGGGTGCCCGCGATCGTGTCATGGAGCGGCAGAACGGGGAGATGCTTATGTAAGCAAGGCATTTCCCTGTTCTGCCTAGCAACATGACAGAGATCTACAGCTCCCCACAGTTAGAATCGCTCCCTAGGACACACTTAACCCCTTGATCACCCCCTCGTGTTTAACCCCTTCCCTGCCAGTGTCATTTACCCAGTAATCAGTGCATTTTTATAGTGCTGATCGCTGTATAAATGACAATGGTCCCAAAATAGTGTCAAAAGTGTCCGATGTGTCCACCATAATGTTGCAGTCACGATAAAATGCGCAGATCGCCGCCAATTCTAATAAAAAAATAATAATAATAAAAATGCCATAAAACTATCCCCTATTTTGTAGATGCTATAACTTTTGCGCAAATCAATCAATATACGCTTATTGCGATTTTTTTCCCCCACAATATGTAGAAGAATACATAGTGCCCTAAACTGAAAAATATATTTTTTTTTTAATGTATTTTTTGGGGATATTTATTATAGCAAAAATTAAAAAATATTGCTTTATTTTCAAAATTGTCAATCTTTTTTTGTTTATAGGGCAAAAAAAAAACGCAGAGGTGATCAAATACCACCAAAAGAAAGCTCTATTTGTGGGAAAAAAGGACGTCAATTTTGTTTGGTTTTAACGTCGCACGACCGCGCAATTGTCATTTAAAGCGACGCAGTGCCGAATCGCAAAAAGTGCTCTGGTCAGGAAGGGGATACATTTTCCGGGGCTGAAGTGGTTAATTTGGTAAAATTTAATTTAAAAATGTGTTTAAAAGTTTATAAGTTTAGAAACAGATATTTTATATTATTTTTAAAGTATGTTTATAAATTATTTATTGTAAAATAAAAATGTGTTTCAGGGTAAATACTGTACATGACACTGAATGCATGAAATGCATTCTGGGCTTTTTCATAGGAAAGCCTAGCACTGCATTTATGCTGTCTATAGAATTGTCTTTTATAGCTTAGGGGTAGTAGTACTTTTCTGAAACTTTAAAGCCTCGTACATACGGCCGAGAATCTCGTCAGGAAAAAACACGTCGTTTTTCCTGACGAGATTCTTGACAAGAATCTTGTCCCGGCCGAGTGTACACACGCTCGATTCAAAAGAACCGCAGTTCTTTTGAATGGAACGAACACGGTGACGTCATTGACTACGACGAGCGTGCGCTCGTCACATTCGATGCCACCGCCGCCATCTTGCTACACCCTACCTATGCCTAGGAAGCTACCGCGCATACGTCAAAGTCATTTTGAGCATGCGCGGGTTTCCACGGCGACAGGTAAGTATACACACTCTCGGGTTTCTCGTCGGGAAACAGGCCGACGAGAATCTCGATGAGAAAATAGAGAGCAGGTTCTCTATTTTTCTCATCGAGATTCTGGCCAGTTTTCTTGACGAGAAACCTAAAAGCTTCGTTCACACGGTCGGTTTTCTCGGCAAGAAAGCTCTCCCAGCAGTTTTCTTGTTGTTTCTTGACGAGAAAACCGGCCATGTGTACGAGGCTTTACTGCCAGCTGAGGGTTGCTTAGTGCTTCACCTGTTGGCCAAAATAAGTAAATAGGAAATATTCAAGTACTGCAATAAATTCAGTATTTCATATTTTCCAGATTTTAAAAAAATACAAATATTTTGGGAGGTTTTATATTTTTAGCACTGAACATTGAAATATATTTTGTAATGTTACGATCATGTTGCATTGCTTGATCCCATGTCTGCCATGCAACCACCACTCTTTTTTTTTTTTCAGCAAACCTGACTACTGCAACAAGTATTGTCTTCTGTCAGATTATTATTTGTATTTTAAACAGTTTATTCTGAATGCCTTGTTAAGACATGATGGGATCAACACATCACTAATGAATTGTTTTATCCATATCTGTGCCATATTGTCAAAGGATGGTAAACTAATGAGCCAGCATTGTGTCTATTTTAGGATGCCCCTATTACATGCAGGTGCTCTGTTTAGCTTCAGTCTTTCTGAACGCAATATGCAAAGTGATTTGATTCCTGTATTACTCATGTCCAGAATGATTGGTAATATATCATTGTGGATTCCTGGCACAGATAACATTCCGACACACAGATAAAATCTGTAATAAAATAAAAACTTCTACGGGTCTTTTTTCAGGCTGACCTCTTTATTGCTACGTTAGGCTAAGTTCACACTGCAGCCATTTCCACTGCCCCTTAAAACTTTTCAGAGGGTGACTTGGCAATAGCTTCCAGGCATTCAGCAGATAATACTTCCACCTCCTGAATGCCTTTTTTCTTTATTTTTTTTTTGCTGAGCAGCGATTGTGCATGGAGCTAATACAATGCAACTGTGAGCCAAACATTTTGCCCATGGTTGTGGGGTGGTGGAGTGTCCAAATGACTTCACTAGGTGAGATTTACAAGCAGTGTTGTGTCATGTGTACCACCCCCTACGGTGGGGTGGTTGGGGTCCTTCCAGAACAAAGCCTTATGCCGCGTACACACGGTTGGAATTTATGATGGAAAAAGTCAGATGGGACTTTTTCTGTCGGAATTTCCGACGGACTTAGATAAAGAGCAGGTTCGTCTGTATGGAATTCCGATGGGAAAAAAACACGCATGCTCGGAAACAATTTGACACATTCTCGGAAGCATTGAACTTCCTTTTCTCGCCTCGTCATAGTGTTGTACGTCACCGCGTTTTTGACGGTCGAAAGTTCAGAGAACTTTTGTGTGACCGTGTATATGCAAGCCAAACTTGAGCGGAAATCCGTCGGAAAAACCATCCAACTTTCCGCTCATGTGTGCAGGGCATTAGATTTCATACCTGACACCCTTTTTTGGACTGCTGGAGAAGGGTCAATTTATTATTTAAAAAAAATCCTTTTCTGCCATGGCTATCAATGCTTCATAAAATACTGTATGTGGTCGAAAAAATATTAACCTGACTGCACTAAAATTACATGCGGACACATGCAAAATAATGTCTACAGTATGTTAACTAAATATGGCACTATGTTAAACTATTTATCACATGACCAATGCTAGACCAATGCTTAATACAAGCAAAGTCCTTTCTTGTATTAAGAGAGGTATAGTCTCCAGAGAGAGAGATATCATTTTGCCCCTTTTCAAATCATTAGTAAGACCTCATCTGGAATATGCAGTTCAGTTTTGGGCCCCAGTTCTCAAAAAGGATATTGGAGAACTGGAGAAAGTGCAGAGAAGGGCAACCAAACTGATAAGAGGCATGGAGGAGCTCAGCTATGAGGAAAGATTAGAGGAACTGAATTTATTCACTCTTGAGAAGAGGAGATTAAGGGGGGATATGATCAACATGTACAAATATTTAAGGGGTCCATATAGTGAACTTGGTGTTAAGTTATTCACTTTACGGTCAACACAAAGGACAAGGGGGCACTCTTTGCGTCTAGAGGAAAAGAGATTTCACCTCCAAATACGGAAAGGTTTCTTCACAGTAAGAGCTGTGAAAATGTGGAATAGACTCCCTGCAGAGGTGGTTCTGGCCAGCTCAGTAGATTGCTTTAAGAAGGGCCTGGATTCTTTCTTAAATGTACATGTAGCGGGGGTCTAAATTTAGGGGGATACACCTGGGTGGTAGTATGACCCAGGTGTGTGTAAATCCTAGAGGATTTGGACCACTTTCAGTTGTGGAGGACTTTGGTGGTGTAATATTCTCCTTGACCTTGGGTGGCGGTGTTCCCACAGGTCGAGGTAGAATCACTGTCGCAGTGCTGTCCTTTTTGTCCCGTTCCGGCGGTGGTACAGCGGGGGCGGAGAACCTGCTGTGGCATCACGGGAGGAGATAAACGGGAGAGACGCCCACTCCACGAGGTCTTCTACATCCGGCGCCCAGGCACCTTAGGCCTGGGTGCGGTTGGTCTGGAGTTCCAGCTCAGGCGCCCATGGCCTGGTCGGAGCAGTGTTGGCGTCCATCTCAGGCACCTTAAGCCTGGGGTGAGGTACTACACCGGAGGCCTGGGGCCCAGTAACTTTGACTGGGCTCCGCAAGGGTGGATGAGTCCGAGGGACCCTGAGGTGGATGGGGCCCATGAGGTGAGGAGGCCGGAGAGGTTACCCGTCTGAAGAGTCCAGAGCAGCATCAACCCGGTGACGGAGGGGCCTCTGGTAACTCCCTTGGAGGGACATTTTCCCCCTGACAGGGGCCGCAACGCAGCAAAGGTACTCCATTCATGTTCTTCCGAGTCGCTGGTAGAGACTCATAAGTTTCAAGTTTCTCTCTCTAGCCAATGGCTATAGCAACCGCTGGTGAAACCACAGTGGTTTAGTTTATCATTAGGACAGTGCCTCGACCTGCTCACCCCACCGTATTGAACTGTTTATGGATCTCAACTAATTGGCCAGCAAAGAACTGTTTATTGTGTGTGTTACAATAAAAGAAGTGTTGGATCCTTATCGGTATGTGGAACTCTGGTTAATGGGAGTGAAGGGGAAGTGTCAGCACAGCAAGACTTGGTTGTGAATAGAAACACACAGGCCCGAGAAGAATACTTGGTACTGGCCTTCACCTCACCTGCTGCAATGGGGAGGACATGGGCCGTAGCGCATCTCACCCTCACGTACAACATACCCCTAGACAGAGAAAAGGGGGTGAGGCCGCTACACGTGGGGGCTCGTGAGTCCGGGATGATGTGTGTTTTAACCATGGAACTGAGAACGGCTGTGTTTGAACTTTGCTGCCCGGAGGAGTTCCGAGTGGGTCGGCCATGTGATCGGCCAGAGTGCATCCCTGCTCAAAGTCGTGGACATGACCCTAAGACGGGAAAGGCCCATGCAGAAGAGCGAGAAGAGGGAGAAGTCCAGCCGTGTGACGTACTACATGTGGGGGCTTTTGCTGCACTGCGCCATGAGGCACCCCATAACTGCGCAGTTCGTAGGCGGAGACTGGAGGAAGCCCGCGAAAAAGTGCAAGTGGTGGGAGGAGTCTGGCCATGTGAGAAGATACACATGGAGACTTTGGCGCGTGATCAGTGCGTGATGGAGCAGCAGATAGTCGGGATGGCCTCAATCTCCCCGTGGATTCCGGTTCCCTACCCCACGAAGATGACTGCTTTTGCTGCTCCCCTTACAGACACAGGGATAAGACTTAGACCCCAAGGGCAGTTGGCTCTGTACACATGCAGAGACACGGAGGCCCTCGGCGTGATCTGTCCCGGGTGCTCGGGACTGGTGGTTACCCTGAAGCCATCCGGGCGTTGCGAGGCATGCAAGCAGTTCCTATTCGAGGTGGAGACATCCACAGTAAGGCCCCGGGCCCTTCGCCTCAACTGCCTCACAGGTACCGCTATGCACTGACCAGGGCGATGTGACTGCCCAACCAGAGACTGAGAAAGAAAAATCAGAGGATGCTGCTTCGGTCACCACAGATTCCCTGCTCCCACCTCCGAAGAGGAAAGTCGGCCTGGTACAGGTATCCTGTGGTCGTGGTCGAGCTTCACCCCGTCGCTTGCCGGGCCTGGATGGATCCGGTTGGAAGAGTCCTGGACATCCCAGTTCTACGAAGGTCAAGGTGAGCCAGGGGCTGGGACTGTGGTGGTGGTTGGAGGTGTCGGGGGTTCACAGCCGGTGGAGCCCGCTAGGGAGGGTAGTTCCACGTCTACTAGGGACTACCTCCCTGCAGAGATGTATGACACCTCTGACCTAGAATCGCTGTCGGACTGTGGAGAGGACGGTGAAATAGATGAACTTTTTCACCGCAAAGACTGGGACAAAATGCCATTGCCTGTGTTACGTACACCACGGGATTCGCCCATGTCCATGGGAGACAGCACGCACCGGGTGGAAGTCCCGGAGCTCACAAGAAAGCCTAGTCCTTCGCCTGTCATTCCACCACCTGCAGCATCATCCATTCCGGTGGCGGGGACACAGCGCGCATCACTACGGGCGCCAAGATTCAAACCGACGGAGGTAGTGAAAGTACCTCGGCATCCAGAGGCCCTTGTTCTGCCAGGAGAAGGTGAGCGGGCCACAATGCCTCCTTTGGCCCGACTGCAGCGGCTCTTCTGCCAGAGGGTCGCTCGTGAGTACGGATGGGAATATCCTTCCTTCTCTCGGGACTTACTTTTTGAGGTCGAAGTCCTGAGACAGAGATGATACGATGAGTTTGTTTGGGAGAAGCTTAAAGTGCTGCATGCCCGTCGGTACTTGTCCTGTTCACCATCAGTGTCCAAACAATTTAGAGACTGTAGAGCAGAATGGATGTGGGGCCGCCATATCCACGCAGACAAGGTGCTTATCTGCCGGAAGGATGGAGAGGACATTGATTATTCAGTGGAAGTCTTTGATAAGCACCTGAAGCCCCTGTTCTTGCCGCACCCGAAATTCTATTTGTGAGAAAAAAAAACTCTCCTGTATGTTCTGCTGCTGAACTTTCTGGAAGTGTTTTACCAGAATATCAGAACTGGGCCCTAGTTTTTTATTTGGGTTTTTCTACTCTTTGGAGGAATGAGAGCTGTTTTGTTTTGTTCTCTCTTTCTTCATACATCAGAGACACAGACTTTGGGGTAGAATCAGAGTAGGGACACAGGAAGAGGGAAGGTTGCCTAGAGGATTTCACCAAGTGTCATTACCGCGACACTGTCACTAGGTGGCAGTGTTGCGCAACGGCTGTTTTTTTTTTTTTTACATTTGCATCACCTTACTTATTGGAGCGAGTGGGTCCCTCGGCTGATGGACCCATTCATTCCAAATTAACACAGATGTGTCAGGATGTTGTGTTTTTGTTTCCCTTCTGCAGGAGATTCATCTGTCAAGACTGCTGAGTATGGGGTGGTTCTTAGACAGTAATGGGAGGGATTGTATATGTGTACATGTCCAGATGGTTTTATTGAAAAGTTTTATTGTTTCATGTTCCCTTTCCCTTGAACAGGTCTTGGCACAAATAGGATCCAAATTTTGAGGGATGGCCTCTGGGGTCAGGCTTGTGTTACCACTTTTTGGAAGACATGGGTCTGGACCAGACGCTGGGGACCAGCGTCAAATCACTAGGGGGAGAGTGTAGCAGGGGTCTAAATTTAGGGGGATACACCTGGGTGGTAGTATGACCCAGGTGTGTGTAAATCCTAGAGGATTTGGACCACTTTCAGTCGTGGAGGACTTTGGTGGTGTAATATTCTCCTTGACCTTGGGTGGCGGTGTTCCCACAGGTCGAGGTAGAATCACTGCCGCAGTGCTGTCCTTTTTGTCCCATTCCGGCGGTGGTACAGCGGGGGCGGAGAACCTGCTGTGGCATCACGGGAGGAGATAAAGGGGAGAGACGCCCTCGCCACGAGGTCTTCTACATCCGGTGCCCAGGCACCTTAGGCCTGGGTGCGGTCGGTCCGGAGTTCCAGCCCAGGCGCCCATGGCCTGGTCGGAGCAGTGTTGGCGTCCATCTCAGGCACCTTAAGCCTGGGCTGAGGTACTACACCGGAGGCCTGGGGCCCAGTAACTTCGACTGGGCTCCGCAAGGGTGGATGAGTCCGAGGGACCCTGAGGTGGATGGGGCCCATGTCTGAGGTGAGGAGGCCGGTGAGGTTACCCATCTGAAGAGTCCGGAGCAGCATCAACCCGGTGATGGAGGGGCCTCTGGTAACTCCCTTGGAGGGACATCTTCCCCCTGACAGGGGCCGCAACGCAGCGAAGGTACTCCATTCATGTTCTTCCGAGTTGCTGGTAGAGACTCATAAGTTTCAAGTTTCTCTCTCTAGCCAATGGCTATAGCAACTGCTGGTGAAACCACAGTGGTTTAGTTTATCATTAGGACAGTGCCTCGACCTGCTCACCCCACCGTATTGAACTGTTTATGGATCTCAACTAATTGGCCAGCAAAGAACTGTTTATTGTGTGTGTTACAATAAAAGAAGTGTTGGATCCTTATCGGTGTGTGGAACTCTGGTTGATGGGAGTGAAGGGGAAGTGTCAGCACAGCAAGACTTGGTTGTGAATAGAAACACACAGGCCCGAGAAGAATACTTGGTACTGGCCTTCACCTCACCTGCTGCAATGGGGAGGACATGGGCCGTAGCGCATCTCACCCTCACGTACAACATACCCCTAGACAGAGAAAAGGGGGTGAGGCCGCTACATACATAATATAACTGGGTACTGACATTTATAGGTAAAGTTGATCCGGGGAATATCCGATTGCCTCTCGGGGGATCAGGAAGGAATTTTTTCCCCTGCTGTAGCAAATTGGATCATGCTCTGCTGGTTTTTTTTGCCTTCCTCTGGATCAACTGTGGGTATAGAATTGGGTATATGGGAATGTACGATATTTTTTTTTTTTATGGTTGAACTGGATGGACTTGTGTCTTTTTTCAACCTGACTAACTATGTAACTATGTAAGAGTGGTTGTGCCAAGGCCCCCCTACACACACACACACACATTGTATTCTCACTTGTGCCTTGTCTCTATTCTTAATTTATGAGTTTTGAGCAATGATTTCTCCTTATCCCTGTGACTATCAGCCTTTGATCATGAAAAGTTACAGCACTAAAAAGAAAATGTGGGAAAGTGTTGGGTCAAGCAGGTAAATCAGGTAAATATATAGAAATAGCATGAGAGATAGAAAGGTTTTGCAAGAGCAACAGTCATATGGCTCTTTTGCCTTACCTAGCTTGGAAAAGAGTTGACGAGGGCTTAAAAGTTTACTGTTTCCAAATGCTGAAATTTTTATACTGCATTTCTGATTAAAGCAAACAATACAGCTATTTTTTTTTTTTTAAATATGCTGTGAAGCATTTGATGCAGGTCATCTTGTTTTGGAACTCTGTTATTTTACTCTATTGATGCAGGCAGATTGATTGTTTAATACACTAGGCGCATTTTGGATCTCTATGGCAGTGTTTCTCAACTCCAGTCCTCAAGGCGCCCCAACAAGTCATGTTTTCAGGCTTACCATTATCTTGCACAGGTGATTTGATAAGTTTCACTGCCTTAGTAATTACCACAGGGAAAATCCTGAAAACATGACCTGTTGGGGCACTTGAGGACTAGTGTTGAGAAACACTGCTCTATGGTATGCTCTCCAATTACAGAGTAAAGTTAATTTGTCTTTAAACATGCTGACTGCTGATGTAGCCATGACAACTTCTGTTTATACACTACTGAAAGTAGCAGTGGTAAAAAATAAAAATAAAATCCTTACTCAATAACCATGAGGACCTAGCACTGCTACAAATATAATATACAGGCCTGCCATAGTAAAAAACTACATTTATGCATTTATGCATTTTACTAATCAAAGGACCCATTTATAGACACAGATTATGGGTAAGTTATGTAGCGACCTCTCTCTCTCTCTCTCTTGCTCTATCGGTTATGCGGCTGTTGTCTAGGGGTCCCTGTGAGGGAGAGATGAGATACACCACGGTCCATGTCCTCCATAACTAAGAGGTGAAGGCCAGAAGATTGGGCCCTGTGCAGGTGTCCTAGAGTCAAGTCCAGTACTTTGTTCCTGACTCCTTTGCTCCTAGTAACCAGAGTTCCACACAGTGAATAGGTCCAACTCAGTTTTATTCTTCTTGCCAAACAATAAACAGTTTCTTCTACTGAGTAATAATGGGGAATAGATCGAGGCACAATCCTTTCCCTTCTGATGCTAACCACTGTGATATCACCAGTGGCGGATAGTCAGTGCCACTGACCATGTGAGGTAGAACGTGAATTACCTTCGCTAGCACGGCCCCTGTCAGGGGAAGGAGATCCGTCCAAGGGAGAAACAGGAGGCCTCTCTGTCACCAGCGATGCTGCGCCGGACTCTCCAGAGAAGTTCCGCACACCAGTCCTCACAAACTCAGACACGGGCACCCAAGGAATTAGGGCCCCCCTCAGATTCCTCCACCCTCGCGGAACTCAGTCGAAGGTACTGAGCCCCAGGCCTCTGCCATAGTACCTCACCCCAGGCTAAAGGTGCCTGGGATGGACTCCATCCTCGCTCCGGCCAGGTCAAGGGCACCTAGGCCCGGAACACTGGAACGCCAGCACCAAGGCCGAAGGTGCCTGGGTGCTGCCGCGTCCTCTAACTCTGAACCCCGTGGTAAGGGCGTGGTAAGGGCGTCCGCCCCTGTTATCCCCTCTCCCTTTGCGTCACAGCGGGTTCCCCGCCTCGCTGTACCAGCTCCAGGGAAAGACAAAAAGGTACAGTCTTGCGATGTGAGTTCAGCCCCGGCCCAGGGCAACAGTGCCACCTGTGGGCCGCAAGGAACCTCACACCACCAGAGTCCTCCAAGAACCAGAAAAGGGTCTCGGATACCCTAGCAATCTGTGCATCTGGGTTACACTACCACCCAGATGCCTCCCTTAAATTCAAGTACCCGCTATACTCTCCCCCTGGTGATTTGACACTGGTCCCCAGTGTCTGGTACAAACTCACATCCCACAAGGGTGGTGACATAAGTTCTGCCCAGAAACCAAACTACACAATTTAGCCCTGAATTGTGCCAAGACCTGAATGGGAAAAATTAAAACAATATAACTTTAAAACTTTTTTCAATAAAACACTGTAAATATCTCACACATTTACATTCTTCCCTCCCCCTGGCTATCTAAGGACCACCCATTCTCAGCAGCCTTGATAGACGAGTCTCCTGCAGAGGGAAAGAAAAGAAACATACATCCTACCAACATATGTGTGTTTGCTTGGAATGAATGAGTCTATCCGAGAAGAAACCCATTCACTCCAATAAGTGCTGCATAATGTCAAAAAAAACAAAAAACAATCATTGCGCAACACTGCCACCTGGTGACAATGTCGCGGTCAAGACACTCATCACTTCCAGATGAACTTTTCTCTTCATCATTTCTCTGTGATTCTACACTAACTAAAACCCAAAGTCACTGCTTTCTCTGAAGTGCAAGGAGAAGGAGGGAGAACAAAACAAAAACAGCTCCCACTTCTCTGAAGAGTAGAACTGCCCAAATGCAAAAAAACTAGGGCACAGTCCCTGTGTTCCGGTGAAAACACTCTGGAAAGTTCAGCAATGAACAGCAAACAGTACACACAGGAGTCTTTCTTTTTCTCCTAAAGGTAAAACCTTGGATGCGGTAGGAACACAGGCTTCAAATGTCTGTCCAAAACCTCCACATGGTACTCAGCATTTCCTCCTTCCTTGTGGCAAATCACCACTCTGTCCGCATGGATATGCCTTCCCAGCATCCACTTAGCTTTACAGTCCTGGAACTTCTTGGTGACCATTGGTGAACAAGAAAGATATTGCCGTGCTTGTGGTACTTTAAGTTTGTCCCACACAAAAGGTATCATACCATCTTTGGCGAAAAACTTCTACCTCATAAATCAGTTCTCGAGGCAGGTACGGGTATTCCCACCCATACTCCTGGGCAACCTTCTGGCCGAAGAGCCGCTGCAGCCTTGATAAAGGTGGCATGGTGGCCCGGTCTCCTTCTCCAGGACGAACAATCGCTTCTGGGTGACGAGGTGCGTTCACCACCTCAGTAGATCTGGGCCTAGGAGCCCGCAATGACTGGCGTTGCACTCCAGCAACAGGAACATGTGAAATGGATGTTGAGTCCAGAAGAGGAACTTCGGACAGGGGACCAGATTCTTCTCTAGGCGCCGAGGCCTCCACCCGAGGTGTACTATCTCCATGGGCAGGTCCCTGATGACACGGGACGAGGGTAGCTTCATCTTGTCCCATCCCTTCTGGTGGAAGATTTCGTCTATCTCCCCATCATCGCCATTGTCAGACAATGAATCTAGGTCAGAGGTGTCGTAGCATTCAGCAGGCAGATAGTTCCCAGTCGCGGAACTATCCCCCTTGACGGCCTCTACCGACTGTGGGCTTTCACCACTTGTAACCACACAGACAGTCCCAACCCCTGGCTCACCTGGGCCTTCAGAAGAACAGGGATGTCCAGGACTCTTCCTACCGGATCCATCCAGGCCAGGCAAGCGGCGGGGCGAAGCTCTTTCATGACCACACAAGGCCATCACTAGGCCGACTTTCCTCTTCGGTGGTCGGATCAGGGAGCTGCTGGTGACCGAGGCAGCATCCTCTGATTTTTCTCTTTTCATCTCCGCTTGGGCAGTCACTTCGCCCGAATGGCTTCAGCTGGACCACTAGTCCCGAACAGCCGGGACAGATCACACCGAGGGCCTCCATGTCTCTGCAGGTGTACAGAGACAATCGCCCCCGGGGCCTTAGTCTTATCCCCGTATCCATGATCGGAGCAGCCAGAGAAGACATGTCCATGAAATGAGGAGCTGAAATCCATGGAGTGGTTGAAGTCATCTTCTCTCTTCGCTGCTCCATTGCACACTGACCCAGACGCGCCGGAATCTCCACGTGCGTACATCCACATGGCCAGACTCCTCCCACCTTCTGCACTTGTTTGCAGGCTTTTCTCTTTCCCCGCCCATGAACTACGCAGCTACGGCTTGCCTCGTGGCGCGTTGGCCAATATGGCCAACCTACTCGGAACTCCTCCGGGCAGCAAAGTTCAGCAAAGTTCAAATTCACGTGTAGCGACCTCTCTCTCTTGCTCTATCGGTTATGCGGCTGTTGTCTAGGGGTCCCTGGGAGGGAGAGATGAGATACACCACGGCCCATGTCCTCCATAACTAAGAGGTGAAGGCCAGAAGATTGGGCCCTTTGCAGGTGTCCTAGAGTCAAGTCCAGTACTTTGTTCCTGACTCCTTTGCTCCTAGTAACCAGAGTTCCACACAGTGAATAGGTCCAACTCAGTTTTATTCTTCTTGCCAAACAATAAACAGTTTCTTCTACTGAGTAATAATGGGGAATAGATTGAGGCACAATCCTTTCACTTCTGATGCTAACCACTGTGATATCACCAGTGGCGGATAGTCACTGCCACTGACCATGTGATGTAGAACGTGAATTACCTTCACTAGCACGGCCCCTGTCAGGGGAAGGAGATCCGTCCAAGGGAGAAACAGGAGGCCTCTCTGTCACCAGCGATGCTGCGCCGGACTCTCCAGAGAAGTTCCGCACACCAGTCCTCACAAACTCAGACACGGGCACCCAAGGAATTAGGGCCCCCCTCGTATTCCTCCACCCTCGCGGAACTCAGTCGAAGGTACTGAGCCCCAGGCCTCCGCCATAGTACCTCACCCCAGGCTAAAGGTGCCTGGGATGGACTCCATCATCGCTCGGGCCAGGTCAAGGGCACCTAGGCCCGGAACACTGGAACACCAGCACCCAAGCCGAAGGTGCCTGGGTGCGGCCGCGTCCTCCAACTCTGAACTCTGAACCATGTGGTTAGGGCGTCCGCCCCTTTTATCCCCTCTCCCTTTGCGTCACAGCGGGTTCCCCGCCCCGCTGTACCAGCTCCAGGGGAGGACAAAAGGTACAGTCTTGCGGTGTGAGTTCAGCCCCAGCCCAGAGCAACAGTGCCACCTGTGGGCCGCAAGGAACCTCACATCACCAAAGTCCTCCAAGAACCAGAAAAGGGTCTCGGATACCCTAGCAATCTGTGCATCTGGGTTACACTACCACCCAGATGCCTCCCTTAAATTCAAGTACCCGCTACAGTTATAAATGAAAAAATACATTCCATTCCATCTAGCTATATAACTAGCTTTGATTTACGTTGTAGAAGTGCAATGTAAATGTTAATGTCCTGAGGACTCTTTGTTTGAAATAATATCAGTATTGTATTATGGACATAAAAAACATAATCATTTCTGAAAACACAACAAGGTGTGTAAATAAACTATTTCTTATGACAGTGAAGAGACATTATAGCATGTTTTAGTCATAAAATGACTTTCTTTACATCAAAAATTCAGCCTGTTACAATTATAATTGCAGAAAATATAGCATCAGTGCCAAGTTTGTGTTTATGCATATGCAAACATAACTTGGACAAAATTCTGCTCTATAAAGATAAATTTATTCTTCTTTAGAAGACAGCTTCCATACATTATTAATACACTGTGCACAGAATTTCATTAGTTTAGTTTAAAGAATATGATTCACAATTATATCTGGATTTAGTAAATTAGAAAACCAATTTAATTGAATCCAAGACTTTTATGCAGAGCCATAAACTTTTTCTTAAAATAAATGGCATGCACATTTTTCCCCAAAGAGACAGACTTTTTAAAATATTCTGCATGTGTATGTTGGTGTAGACAAAAATATGGAGATGAATCAATAAATGGGCTTAGTGGCGAGTCAGCGGTGAAAATAGAATATGTTATTAATGCTGAACTCTGTGTTTTTTGTAATAAAAATTGCCCTCTCCCAACACTGCATGGGTTGTAATGTTTGTTAAAATACAGAGCTGCACAATTCTGGCTAAAATGAGAATCATGATTTTTTAGCTTAGAATAAAGATCACGATATCCTCACGATTCTCTTGGGGTAACATCATCTTTCACATTATACCAAAAAATTGGACTAACTTTAATGTTTTTTTTTTTTATTATTCATTGTAGTGTATTTTTTCCCCAAAAATTATGTTTGAAAGACCGCTGCGCAAATACAGTGCAACATAAAATAATGCAACAATCGTCATTTTATTCCCTATGGTCTCTGCTAAAAAAATATGTATAATGATTGGGGGTTCCAAGAAGTTTTCTAGAAAAAATACTGATTTTAAATTTGCAAGAAAGAAATGTCAGAAAAAGGTTAGGTCTTTAAGTGGTTAAACTTCCCTCATTTACAGATGAAGTTCATTCCTTTGCTCTAAGAACAAAAAGTTACAAAAAAGTTACAATGTTTATAGTTATCTACTAGTGCAGACAATGTTGTGAAAAACTTGGCAAGCTGCCGTTTTTTTTCTTTTGATAGAAAAGTGACCAGAGAACTCTCTACACTTGTTACATGAATGTAACAGGAAATTCTGCATAGAGATCGTGAATGGGGGGGGGGGTTGAATCGAGATTGTGATTTTTTTTAACGATTAATCATGCAGCTCTATTAGGATGTGGGGCTAAAGGATTGATTTTGTAATGTTTACCTTATTCCTTGCTATGACAGGCTTCCACTATGCTGTGGACAGATCCCCTAAAGCCTCTTCTGATCAATTCTCCAGCCAATGGTCATCAACTCGCACAATGCAAGGCCAGCAGTTCTGAAGCCTAGAGCATCAAAATCCTGCTGGAGCTAGGAATGAGGTAAATATTACAGCTTATTCCTCTACCCCTATTATTAATGAGTAGATAACCCTTGCAATGTGAGTGGCCCCACTGAAAGGGTATTTTATTACAAAAATCCAAGAGTTTGCGTCTTTAGTTTATTGTATGTAGGCTTTCAGGGTATGCCTATTTTGAAGAGGTCTAATATGCCATGGATCCTAGTATTTTACAACAAAATAACAAATAAATTATATTTGAATCTTCTTCATCAGAATAAGTGGGAAAGATCCTACTGGAGTAGATAAAAAGTGAATGAGAAATGTCAGTTTTGGATTGGCTATTTATAAAAAAAGTGAAATGGAATTCCTCCAAATGTTCTCTGGCAGAGAATCAATCACTATCATTTAAAACACATGAACCTTGAATGCTCTTCTCTAGAAAATGATTGGTGAAAGTCCAATTTCTGTTTCATAAATAGACCCAAAAGTCTATGTAAACCCTAACGAGGAATTACTCTTACTGATTTTTGGTCTGTTAAACATGCCATTAAAAGTGTTTGGTCATATCTCTTCAATAAGTACAAAAAAATACCTGTTGACTCTAACAGATACAGTATACAGTGACATCCTATGTCTTGTGCTCTCTGCAATTATATCTTCCTTCCCCTATGTGATGGAAATGATGAGAAGGGTTACCCTATATACTCGAGTATAAGCCAACCCGAATATAAGCCGAGACACCTAATTTTACCACAAAAAAAATGGAAAAACTTATTGACTCGAGTATAAGCCTTGGGTGTGCATCTGCATGCCTCACTGTGCCTCACTGTGTCCATGTGCATGCCTCACTGTGCCTCACTGTGTCCATGCCAGACTGTGTCCATGCCTCACTGTGCCCAATCTCCTTACCTGATCTCCGGAGCTGTGAGGTCCCCTGGACAGCAAACTTTTCACACTAGTAGATGAAGAGTGGGGCTACATGTGTGCCAAGTTTGGGGTCCAGGGGACCTAGGGCCGGCCGGTACCGGGTCCCCAAAATTACCGGAGAAATTACTGTTTAACATGGGAGTCTATGGAAGGGGTGCCCGGCTTTGAAAAATCGGTGCTCCCCGGCCGTAGGTCTCTCGGACAACAAACTTTGCACACTTGTAGAGGAAGAGTGTGGCTACATGTGTGCCAAGGTTGGGGACCTACGGATGGCCAGGATCAGGTGCACAAATGTGAAGATGGACACAGACTCAAGTATAAGCCGAGGGGGGCATTTTCAGCACAAATAAATGTGCTGAAAAACTCGACTTATACTCGAGTATATACGGTATGTTATGGAGATGATGAGGTAGGTGTTTTATTGTCCTATCACACTTTCTGTCCTAGAGTGACAACATAGATGAAGTAACGTGAGAGGGCACTACCATCTTAGGTCAGAAAGTGTCTTATGGGCAGGATCATCAGGTAAACAAAAAAGAAAAAAGGGTTGAAAGAAAAACAAACAATGCAGCCACCTCTTTTATGGACAGGTAAGTAGATTTTTTTTAGTTTAAATCCATTTTAATATTGACTCATATTTTTGTCAAATAAAATAAATGGCCAGCTCAAATAAATACATATTTCCTCTAGTTAAAGTAGTTGTAAACCCTTACAAATACCTAGTGAAGTGACTTGCCTCAAGTTATACACAGAGATGTAAAAAATCCTCTTACATGAGTTGTACCTGTTTATCTGCAGCGATATCTTCCCTACAGCCATTTAAGTGCAGCATTTACACAGCATTTCTGAGCTATCAAGGGCAGCGGGTGGGGATCTAACCTCACACACTGCACAGCTCAGAGAGAAGAGCTGAGTGTAATCTGAGACCTAAGTGGGGGGAACAGAGTTTCCTGTCAGAAATTACTATGCAGATAGCAGAGGAATGAGGCAGCAGACAGAAATCACACTAGGCACTTTGAATTTAAGCAGGTACAGACTATAGAAGGATATGCATTGTTTATTTTTCAGGTCAGAGGTTTACAATCACTTTAACTACCTCTGAGCAGCAACTACCAGAATTCCTTGTTTATTGTTAATACAGTGGAACCTTGGTTTATGAGTAACACGTTTAACGAGCGTTTTGAATAACGAGTAACTTTTTTTTAAAATTCTGACTCGGTTTGCGAGTGTTATCTTGCAAAACTAGCAGAATTCAAGCTAATGGGGTGTGCAGTACCACATTTGGCCAGAGGTGCAGGCGCCGGCGACACTTGGAATGGTTCAGAGCTGTTCGGAAATACTCTGAATCACTTGGAATCACTCGGAAATACTCAGAGATACTCAGTTCCCGAGTGTTTCTGAACCTTTCCGAGGGTTTCCAAGATCAGCCGAGCTGTCCCTGAGTATTTCCGAGGCTCTCCGACGTCCCCCACCTCTGGCCACATGCGGTATTGCATGCAGAACAAATTATCTTCGTTTCCTTTGACTTCTATGGGGAAACTCGCTTTGATATGCGAGTGCTTTGGATTACAAGCATTCTCCTGGAACTGATTATACTCATAATCCAAGGTTCCACTGTATGTATTTTGTTACTGGCTATGTCAACTAGCAGACACATAATAAAGCCAATCCTAAAACAGCAGGAAGTGTAGGTTCCAGTAGATGACTTGCTCTTGTTTCAAGAGGCAGCATAAATATAAAAAAAAAGGAATTCTGCAGCTACACGCAGAAACAATTAATCAGAACATGTGATTTTCTTAATAAGGTAATAACGCTTAACTGACCTCTGAAACTCCTATAAAAAAATCTATCTTTTTGTTGTAGTCTAAAGCACATGAATCTAACATATGAACCACACAGATTTATAAAACACCGAAAATATTAATAGCGAAAAAAAAAAGATAATATAAAATAATATGGATGAAAAATGGGATATACAGGAGAAGAATCATTTTTAGGCTAAATGTGAAAAGATGCAAATAAAGCAAAATCAGTTTGTCTGGCTATTTATTTTTTACAGGGCCTGTCTATAGCTGTGAATAACCTGCTATTTACAAATAACATTTATAATGACAATTTAAATATTCAGAAACTTACTGTTTCACATATTTACTCTAAAGTTAAGAATAAAAGGACACCAAGTTCTGCTCTATATGAGTAGCTGTGTGATGGGAAAGACCAGAAGAGTTCTAGGACATGGTCTGTATTCTGCTGAAGTAATGTATCATCCTTATGTAGATTGGCAGAAGTGACAAGAGATCAGTGTGTAGCTCACTTGGAATGCCAAATTCAAATAAAAAGCATTGCAAGGAAATTGGAAGCTGACCAATGAACTGTGTGATTTCCACTGATAATAGAATATTACCTTGCTATTTACTGCTCCATAAAAGCATTTTTTCATATAATTTTGAAGAGGAACTCCAGTATTCAGTGTAATAAAAATCTAGACCAGGAACTAATGCTGTTTGGTGAAACCCAAAAAATAAAATATAGAACATTGCAGCTTGCCAGTCTTTATATGCAACGTCTGCATTTGTTTTAATTTACCTTTATTTTCACATGATTATTCTGCTAATAACACACTTTTTGCCCTAAGATGACAACACTCACCTGTAGTTCTGTACCTATAGAGGAGCAACATTGTCACCTCAGGACATTAGAATTACTATCGCACACCAGACCTTGCCTTTTCTCCATAACATATTGATGAAGTGTTCTGTGATCCACAGAAAGAACTAACAACAGTGCAGCTTAGGCAGAGTGCATAGGAAGTTATGAGCTCCTTGGATTCCTGGCAGGACCAACAGGTATTTTTTTTCACTAATCAAACACATATAATAAAATGCTAAATTACACCACCCTTGCATTTTCTCTTTAACATATTGGGGAAGTGTTCTGTGGTCCAAAGAGAGAACTAATAACAGTTCAGGAGAGACAAAGTGCATAGGAAGTTATAAGCTCATTGGATTCCCGTCAAAACCAACAGGTAATTTTTTTTACTTATTAAAGAAACATAATAAAATCCTTTTTTGGGCACAGACCAAAAGGGGGCAAATAAGAGACATTTATTGTCATGCCTCGTACACACGATCAGTTTTCCCGACAAGAAAAGTGTGATGTGAGCTTTTTGTCAGGAATTCCGACCGTGTGTATGCTCCATCACACTTTTTCTGTGAGAATTCCTGCCAAGAAAAGATTAAGAGCAGGTTCTCTATTTCCGTGACAGGAAAAATTACTATCGGGAATCGCACTCGTCTGAATGCAATTACGCACGCATGCTCAGAATCAAGCAGAAGAGCCGAACTGCCTATTGAACTTAATTTTTCTTGGCTCGTCGTACGTGTTGTACATCACCGCGTTCTTGACGTTTGGAATTTCAGACAAGATTTGTGTGACCGTGTGTATGCAACACAAGTTTGAGCAGTTTTCCTGCTGAAAAAAAAACACGGTTTTCCTGTCGGAAAAACTGATCGTGTGTACGAGGCATTAGGGTTTACATACCCTTTAAACCAGAAAATTCACTTAAAGTGGATGAAAATCCTGAGGGGAGTGTCAAAAATTGTGATATGAATGGATGCATCTTAGAGAGTTCTGCTGCCACGTGACTCTCCTCTGGTGTTCACTTAGGCCCCTTTCACACTGAGGCGTATTTCAGGTGTTTTAGCGCTAAAAATAGCACATAAATAACGCCTGAAATACTCCTGCCCCAGCATTCTCAGTGTGAAAGCCTGAGGGCTCCTGATCCGATGGTGTGAATCTGAGAGTGACCCGAGGGTATCCATCTATCCAAGTGTGCAGTTTACCATTACAATCCTGGCTATCTATCCCAGTGAGGGAACTGCTTGTATGACCTGACTGACTAGCTCAGGGGTCCATGTGTTGAGGTGAACTGCTAACTATTATCGATGGTGGAGGTTATCACACAGTCACCTTTATGATATGAAAGAAGCCACCTGTGGACACTGATTGGTGTTTTGCTGCTTTCTTATAGTGAAGATTTTAGCATTGTCTTTTTGTATGTTTGCGCTGCACTGCCTTTTTACCTGATTATGACTAGAAGCAGGCGACAATCTGTGATCCGAAATGTGGTAAACACTGCGCACTACTCTGGTGGGGTGGGAGAGAAGATAGTTGGAGCAGCCAATACGGCAACTCAGGCATAGGACAGTGAACAAGCACTCCTGGAAGTAAAGGACATTGTTAGGATGGAAGACTTCCGTTTCTGGGGGGAGTGGTAGCTGCACGATGGAGTGAGCAGGCTCCAGGAGAGAGCTAGGAGGTATTGTGTATACCCTCCAGGAGGCTGTCAGAGACAGGCACTAAGTCCCTATAGCGGAAAGCCTAAACAGCTCATGCCTAGCCGGGGGAAGTGTACAGGAGAGCCGTACACTCCCGCACACTCGTACTCCACCCGCTATCTGTCCGGAAGGCGGGACCTCATACAGCATGGGGAAGGAGGCTGTAGAAGTAATCTGACACTGGAGGCTTCATCTGAATCATTCACGCCAGCATCGGCACTGGCCATCCCCGCACCGCAGAAGGATCAGCTACACAGAGCAATGGCAGCAAAAGCAGTCACCACCGCTAAACTACAAGCAGTGACTCGCGGAGATGTACAGCAATGCCCCTCTAAGACCACCGGCCAAGAAATACAGGTATGCCTGACTAATGTTCACAACACTCAGACTCAGGAGCATAAGGGAGAGCCAGATATAAGACAGCTCTTTCAGCTCATACAGACATTACCCACTAGAGAGGACATTCAGAAACTAATGGCCAATGTAATGGGCGCAATAAGAGAGGAGATAGAGGAGGTACACGCCAGAGTAGGGGTGGTGGATGATAGACTGCTTAAATTGGGAACACAGAAGAGTGTGATGGACCCACGTGTGGAAATTCTGGAAGAGAGGTTGCATATACAAAATCAGCAATTAATTATGCTACTGCTACAATCAGAGGAAACCGAGAATAGGAGCAGGAGAAACAATATTCGGATTAAAGGGATTCCGGAAAATATTGAGGGGCCCGCATTAAGATACACAGTGATGGTCATTTTAAATCAACTATTATAGAACCCCCCAGATACTCTGATTGAATTGGACCGAGTGCATAAGGTACCCACCATAATAAATCGCACTCAGGTTAACCCATGAGATGTGCTTTGTAGGATACATTTCTACAGGATTAAGGAGGATATTCTCAGAGCTGCATGGCAGTCGAGTCCGTTGACCTATGAAGGGAGTGGGATACAAATATACCCTAATCTATCCAGACAAACAAAAATAAGGCGGCGCATGTTAAAACTAGGCTTGTGCAATTCGTTTCGTAACGAATTGAAATTCGTCCGAATTTAGCAACTTTCGGACATTCAGAAGCATTCGAATTTCCGAACAAAGCAATTACGAATAAGACCGAATCCGAAATAAATTATACCGCAAATAGCGAATGCCCGAATGTCTTCGGCATAATTCGTTATGAAAAAGTTACGAATTTACGAATCCATACGAAGCACAATAACACTCACTCTGCTCTGCTCTCTGCTTCTCCCACACCGTGCTGAACTCCCTCTCAAAATGGTGTACAGGGGCGGAGGTTATAGCCGCATGTAAAAAACGAAAGTAAAATACGAGATTTCGAATCCATTCGAAGCACAATAACACTCTGCTCTGCTCTCTGCTTCTCCCTCACCGTGCTGAACCCTCTCAAAATGGTGTACAGGGGCGGAGCCTATAGCTGCATGTAAAAAACGAAAGTAAAATACGAGATTTCGAATCGTTACAAATAACCGCTATGTATTTAGAAAAGTACAAATCCATTCGAAGCACATTAGGCATAATAGGCAGCGTCGTTGTGAGAGAGACACGGAAAATTACGAATCAACGAACCCAAAAAAAGTTACGAAAGTAGGAGTTGTGTCCAGAATCAACGAAAAACAACGTACTCTACCGAAAGTACGAATTATAAAGCAACAAAAAATTCAACGAAAAATGTCGCTTGCAAAAATACGAATGAGTCCGAACACGAAAAATCCCGTCTAGCAAAATTACGAATGATTACGAATCAACAGGACCGGAAAGAAACGAACCGAAACGGAACGAATTTTTCCGTTGTGCACAAGTCTAGTTAAAACCTCTTTTGGACTATATACTTGCTAACGGAGCTACATATAGATGGGGACATCCATTGGCAGTATTTGTGAAAAAGGAGGGGAAGAAGCTTTAACCTACGGGTGCCGGATCAGCTTCCTGAATTTTTTAAGTTGCTGGGGGTAGAGCCCATTAAGATCCCCATTCGGACTAGCGCTAATGGACTATACCACCCAATAACAAATATTGTGGTCACTAGAGGAGAAGTAGCTTAAAAGCCTCTTGGAGTATTGCGCAATCTGGTCGCCTATTAAAGTGTGGGATCGACAGTATTCTCCATATACATCTAGGGTTTAAAAAAAAAAGGGAAAAGTAACGCTGGAAGATGAAACAACGTTTTTTTATTTATTTTTATGAATTTTTGTTGTTGTTTTTTTATGGAGGAGGGGGGGGGCACAGAGACATTTTTTTTTTTTATTCTGATCTAATGAGTGACAAAACTGCTCAAAATATTAATATATTAAGCTTTAAAAATTTGTTTTCGTATGAAATGAAGCTGGAAGTGGATTTTTTTTGTGTTGTGTTTTTTTGAGGTTTGAGGGGGGAGGGTGGAGGAGCACAGGGATGGATGTTTTTTTTCTTTTTCCTCCAAACCGCCAAATGTCATGGGGCCATCCTTCGGGTTTTTCTGGTGGAGAAAGGGGCAAGGTGATATAATATAATTATATAGGGTATAGAATGGGCAAGAATATAAGACAAAGAGAGAGAGAGAGAGAGAGAGGGTGGGTAGGGATGCAGGGAGTGATGTAGACGGATCCTACTATGCAGCAGCAAGGTGGGGGGGAGGGGTAAGGATGGTGGATTTTTTTTTCTTTTACTAACACTATATTGTTTGGTCACTTAAAACAATTTTTTATATTTTTTTGGTGTCTTTTTGAATAAGTGTCCACACTATATAACACTTATAATTGTATTCACACACCAATAGGAGTATAGTTGGTGGAGTTTAATAAAGGGGAGACACATGAAACACATATCATAGAGCGCACATGCTCTTAAGGTGCACAATGACACATGAAGAGGGGGGGCAACGTGGGACTAATGACGCACATATGATATATTGTGGGAACTGCTGCATAGGGATCTGTGCATACCGTTAGTGACTCCCTATAAATGATCTAAGATTTCTATGTATTCTATGTATTCCTTCCCCATATCCTTCCAATGTTAGTGATTCCTGATAAATGATCTAGGATTTTTATGTACTCCCTCCCTGTATCCTTCTATTGTTAGTGAATTCTTACAAATGACCTAGGATCTTTATGTATTTTTTCTCCATATCCTTATGAGAGTAACTATTCCTGGAGGCCGCACCAGTAGAATAAATTATTTTTTAGTTGATAGTTAGTTAGAGCACCGGAAGGCGGGGAGGAACAGAGAAAATGATCTGTGTACATGTCCATTGTCCTGGAGAGCTACTTAGGCGAGGGTGGAAGGGGATAAGGGGGATTAGAGGAATGTAATTTACTTGGAGGAAGGTGTTGAATGGTGGAAGATTTTTTATTGCTTTGTTTTTTTTTGTTTTGGGGAATACTGAAAAGTTTTGAATACTCTATAACATGATATGGTTTAGTATAGGACTACTTTAGTGGGTCCATAGTAGGGAAATAAATGAATGAATATATTAGGGAACTTAAACAAAGGGGAAACATCTAGTAGTAATCCCAAGGGGTAGCCATACCAGGGTTTTCATAGGCTTTGCTTTTGTTAAAAAAAATATTATGAGAGTGCTATACAGGGTTCTCTCCATTTTGCAGAACTAGGGGAGGAAAGTCGGAGGCGTTGTTCTTCTTTCCCCTACCAAGCGTATAGCAGAAAGGCCTGAAATTTGCAGGATAACCGCGTGCGCCTGTTTTTTTCTTTCTTGGGGTCACAGGTGATTGACCGGACCCTAAGATATTTCTGGGGGGTGTTTTTTCAGGGTTTTTTTTTCTCTTTTTTCTTTCTTTACTTTCTTTTTTTCTCTCCTGAATTTTCGTATTTTTGAGGTGATAGATTTAACAAATTGAAAATCTAAAATAGCAAGATGACTAAGATAACCTTAACATCCTATAATGTGAAGGGGTTAAATAGCTCAGAGAAACGTACAAGGCTGCTAGCAGAACTGGGGAGACTCAAGTCGCATATCATATTCCTCCAAGAGACACACTTCAGAAACAATAAAATTCCAAGACTAGGAAACCATAGATTTCCGACTGTGTACCACAGTGCCTCACAAATGTCAAAAGCAAAAGGAGTATCAATTATTCTGTCAAAACAGATACTGTGGAAAGAATCAAAGACAATTACAGATGAGGAAGGATGCCTCCTTATTGTAAAGGGATCTATATATGAGCAAAAAGTTACATTGCGCAAATTAAAAAGACTCCTCCAAGATTTGCAATTAACGGACAGTTGGAGAACTCTCCACGTGCACGATACTTTCTTTTCCGCAAAACATAAAACGTATTCTAGGATTGATTATGTTTTTATATCTCAAAACGCCCTGCAGTGCATAGTGGAGACCTCAATCGGGTCATTTACGTTATCAGACCATGCGCCAACTAAGGCTCCATGTACACTGAAGCTGATAAACTGCAGTTTATTGGCGTTTTGGCGTTTTTTTTAAAAGCCCATTAACTGCACTCTATGTTAGCCTATGTGTTCATGTACCCATAGCGTTTTTTAGCATTAATGAGCAGTGGAGTTAATGGGCTTTTTTCTGAACGCAAGAAATTCGCGTTTAAAGTGCAGTTTTTCGGTGGGAAAAACGCAAAACACTGAAAAACGCTAATAAACGCTCAAAAACGCTGGTCGCCAGCGTTTTTTAGCGTTTTTTGATCCATTGAAGAAAACAAAAAAAAAAGCTAAAAAAAGCTACACTGAAAAACGCTAATAAACGCTAGTAAAAAACGCTGATAAAAGCTATATTTAAAAGCAGCTTTTTCTGCCAGAAATCTGGCGTTCAAAACGACAGTTTTTGAGCTTCTGTGTACATGGAGCCTAACTGTGTAGTAGATTGGGGAGATCCAGGGCCCCGAGAATGGCACTGGAAGATCAACGAGACTCTGCTGAAAGAGCCAGATTGCGAGACACAGATAGCACAGGAATTTGATTCTTTCTTTTCAATCAATGAGTCGGAAGAAGTAGCCCCAACATGTATATGGGAAGCACATAAATGTTATATCAGAGCAATTTTTATATCATTGGGAGCACGTAGGAAACGTTGTCTGGGGGCCCAGCTTGACTCCTTGCTTGGGGAGATCCGTAGACTCGAAGTGGCACATAAAGAAATCGCAAGCATTACAGACGGAGGAGAAACTAGCTTGTTTACGCGAGGAATTCAATTTACTATTAATGGATAAAGCTAAAGCCACAATAACTCGGTGTAACCAAGCTTTCTATGAGTATGGAAACAAACCGAGCAGGATGCTAGCTAATGCGCTCAGAGAGACGAGGGCAAGAAATCATATTGACCGTATTAAAACCCAGGGAGACGTCTTAGTAAGCTCCTCATAGGAAATCGCTAATGCCCTGTACACACGATCGGATTTCCGATGGAATAAAATCCGATGGAATTTTCCATCGGAATTCCGATGAAGCTGACTTCCATCAGTCTTGCATACACACTGTCAGACTAAATTCCGACTGTCCAAAACGTGGTGACGTAAAACACTATGACGAGCCAAGAAAAATTAAGTTCAATGCTTCCGAGCATGCGTCGACTTGATTCTGAGCATGCGTGGATTTTTCTCCGATGAAATTCCACACAGGTGATCGGAATTTCCCATCGTTTTTTTTTCCCATCGGAAAAATTTAAAACATGTTCTATTTTTTTACACCGATGGAAAAAAGTCAGATGGGGCCCACACATGATCGGTTTTTCTGATGAAAAAAGTCCATCAGACTTTTTTCATCTGAAAAAAACAATCCTGTGTACAGGACATAAGGCATTCAGAGACTACTATGTAAGCCTATATCAGATAGAGGACCAACAAAGGAATGGAGGGGATGGGGCAAAGGAGTATATAGGGGCGTCGGGAATGCCGAGAATGCCTGATGAGGGAGCAGAGGAAATAGATGGCCCAATTACTGCAGAAGAATTCGCAGTTGCCCTCAAATCATTAAAACTGGGCAAGGCCCCCGGCCCGGATGGGTTTACCCTGCGATACTATAAGACCTTCTCTGAAAAATTGGCGCCAAGATTTTTGGCGACTTTTAATTCGATACAAGAAGGGCAAAAGATGCCCGTAGAAACATTGATGGCTCATATAACAGTAATACCCAAGGAGGGGAAAGATCCGTCCCAATGTTCAAGTTATCGTCCAATTTCAATGTTAAATGTGGATTTAAAGATTCTCACGAAAATACTTGCTAACAGATTATTACCATACATCCCCTCCTTAATACATCCTGATCAAGTAGGATTCACCCCTGAGAGAGAAGGCAGAGAGAATACGCAATGGGTCATAAGTGCTATACAGTTTTTCTCAATATCATAAAAAAACCCTAGTGCTTATATCTACAGATGCAGAAAAAGTGTTTGATAGGGTAAACTGGAACTTTCTGAAAGCTACTATGCAACATATAGGATTGAGGAAGGGGATGCAAAACTGGGTCGGAGTTTATATTCCCTCCCCAAGGCTAGGGTCAAGGTTAATGACATATTGTCAGAACCTTTTTCCATATGTAATGGAACACGACAGGGCTGTCCATTATCGCACATCATTTTTATCCTGACGCTGGAACCCTTTTTAAGATCAATAAGGGCTAATCCAGATATCAGGGACATAGCGTTAAAAGGGAAGGTACATAAACTTGCCGCATATGTGGATGACCTCTTGTTTTTCATAACCTCTCCAGTATTGACCCTTCCTTCTTTACTATCTGAGATATGCAAGTATGGGGGTCTGTCCAACTTTTTGGTAAATTACAATAAATCAGAAGCAATGGGGGTGGAGGTGAGCACATCCCTGCAACATCAGTTATCGACCTTCTTTGCATTTAGATGGACAGACTCCCATATATGATATCTGGGGACCAAAATACCAAACAAACTAAATAGAATATTCAAACTTAACTTTGCCCCTTTAGCACGACAGATTAAATTAGATCTACAGAGATGGGACAAAGAAGTCTTTACTTGGTTTGGCAGAATTAACTAAATCATAAAAATGAACGTAATGCCGAGATTGGTATACCTACAACAGACCCTACCTATCAGGATCCCTTTAGGGTTCCCGAGGGACCTGGGAGGGACCTGAGATCAAGGTCTGCTAGGTTTATATGGGCCGGAAAACCAGCAAGAGTCCATAGAGACATTTTGACTCTACCAAAAGAAAAAGGTTGGGGTGGGATTTCCAGACCCAGTCGGTTACCACGAGGCACTATACCTAACAAGGGTACTGGAGTGGTGCGTAGCTCAAAAAGACAAGCCATGGATACATATGGAACAGGCAGCATCCGAGATACCCTTGGAGGATTTAGTTTGGCTCATGGATTCGATGATACCACAGGCAGTGAACCGACATCCGCCGGTGGGCGCCACTCTCCGATCTGTTAAAAAGACATTTAAAAAAACTAATATATCGACTCACCTGAGCCCGATGACCCCAATCCTGGGAAACCCGGCATTTGAGCCGGGCCTAAAAGATCAAGGTTTCAATAACCTAAAACGACGGGGCAGAAGTAGACTTGTACATTTTTTGAAGGATAATCATGTAATGTCCAGAGAGGAGATAGAGTTTGAATTCTCAGAGGAAGTGGACCCATTTAGACGAATGCAGCTTAATGCTTTTCTTCAACCAATTTCTCAGCAAAGGACATAAATATCTATACCATCAAAGTTCGAGAAGATATGTTTAAAGGGGGACTCAGTGAGACATTCACTATCATTAATGTACGCTCTGTTGACCAAATCAAAAGCCCCACAAGAACTGGCCTTTATACAGGCTTGGGGGAGAGATCTGGGGGTTAAATTTTCTGAGATGCAGAGAAATAAGATATTCAGGTTCACACGTAAGGCGTCGTTGGCAACTAGATACCAAGAAGGGGGGTATAAGATTCTGAGTAGATGGTATAGAACCTCGGAAGTACTGAATAGGATATTCCCACAGGTGTTGAATCTTTGTTGGCGATACCAAGGATCAGTGGGCACTCTGGTACACATTTTTGGGGAATGTCCGGGCATAAAAGATTTTTGAAAAATGGTATCTGAAACAATTAAATAAATTACTGATGTGTCTCTTGGAAAGAATCTGGCTGCCTTTTTGCTGTTTGATATCCCTTTATCATCCGAAAAATATAAACAATCTGTGTTGAGACATCTACTTACGACAGCTAAAGCATGTATTCCAGCTTTATGGAAAAGTACTGTCTCTCGTACTAGATCACAATGGTTTGCTAAAATAACAGAAATTCAACAAATGGAAAATATTACAATGATGTTAAGGGAGCAGGAAGACAACTATCGCAAAATCTGGACTCCCTATATTACATATAGGGAACAATTGACGTGAGGAAGAGGGAGCTGAGGGAGGGAGGGGAGATGTGGAGGATTTTTTTTCTCATCTTTTTATATTTATGCATTATGTCTTAATTTCTAGGATACTTATTTTTCTGGTATTGGGGGATAACCAGGGCAGGGAACAGGGTAATGAAAATAGAACAAAGATATGGGACTATAGTAGACCTATATAAAAGTATGATTAAAATAATGAGATAGGTGAATGATAACCTAAAAACTGTTATTGTTGGTGAAAGAGTAACTAATTTTAATGAAAAGAAGATGTTATGCTTAAAATAACAGAATTGCTGTATAGATTTATGTTCTGAATCTGTGTATCAATATCTTTGTGAAAGAAAAACTAAAATAAAGAATTTATAAAAAACAAGCACTCCTGAAACAAGCTAATTTCTCTGCTATAATGCGAGCATTCACTACTTGCCAAACCACACTCACAGGCAAGATGGATTCTCTCCAGATAGATATCAGGCTGCTACATATAGGTATGGATAAATTCCGAGCCCATTTGACTGAGATGGAACGTTGTGTGGGGAACTATGAGGACACCATCAGAGACCAAGCTACCTCCCTCCAGGTGAAAGTAAATTTGTTGAAGTCCAGGGCAGAGGATGCAGAGATCCACAATAGGCATAATAACCTTATGCTTCCGGGGACTGCTGGAGAGAGCAGAGGGTCCAGATCCTGAGCCTGTTACTGAGCACCTGCTGCAATCCTTGCTCCCTCAGATGCAATTCTTCTCATTCTTTGCAGTTGAATGAGCCCAGATGATGCTGGCAAATCTCTTCCCTTCGGATGCCCCATCGTGCACCTTTATCCTTCGTTTGCTGATTTTCCAAGACCATGATTTAGTACTGCATGTGGCCAGGAAGCTGGACGCCCTACAATATGAGGCTGCAAAACAAATTATTTTTCCAGACTACTCATGGACACACAAAAGCTTTGACCACATGAACTTTAACCTGTGAAATAAAGGTATTAAATGCAGCATACTCTTACCAGCCCATCTGTGGGTTCAATATGGCAGCATGACCTGATTTATTATCTACGCAGAGGAGGCCTCTCACTGGCTGGAAACACTGCCTAGGGCTTGGCTGTCTCAGGGCTTCAGTTTTTCTCACTGCTGTCAGAATACACTGATCAGTGGCTTGAGCTGATTGGCTGCAGCTTCTGATTGACAAAAGTTTTCCAGTGTGTCTATTCAACAGAAATGTATCTAGCGATTGACTTCTGGCACAAAAAGCAGTTTCACACACAGATCAAAATTGGGCTGGTTACTGAAATTGCCAAATTTGAATTTATCTATGGCCAGTTTAACTCTAAGGACCTATTCACATGGAACACTTGACTGTGTGCCCCATGCAGCTCTGTATTTTCCCAGCATGGCCAGCAGTTCACAGCAGTATATTGGGACACGTGGCTGCACGGGCAGAGCTGCTGTGTCCTAATATGACGCGGGTGCAGGTACCTAAGTGTATATTTTGGTATATTTAGGGAAGTATTGTTTATTTTCTTTAGTTATAACAAGAAGGGATAGGAATTGGGATTATAACGGTGCCTAAGCAGTAGAAATTACAAATGGTATTAAAATGTCTTTAGTGTTCTTAGTATGTGTGTCTGTATTTGATTGACTCTTGTATATTGTCACTTTAAATGCTTTATTTTGCTTTTTTCTGTCTGTTTAGTAAAGAAAAAATGAAGAAAAGAAAGAAGCAATTTTTGGCACAGAAAGTATTTGTAATCCTCTGGAGAAATTTAAAGTTCAAAGCATCTTTGAAAAACAACAAAAAACACATTCACCCTATTGGGTCCAATGCAGTTTTTCATAAATGGTGATATTTCACTAAAAACTCCCAAAATATTTCTCAAATTAAAATCTCTCAACTTCGAACACCTATATTGTAGGCCAATCTCTGTACCTATCTCTTATTCTCTCTTTCTCTGTCCTGGAAAGTCACTTTTACTCAATAAAGAGTCCCCTCTCCATGCAGGGAAGATTTTCCTGGGCAGCGTCTTCTTCTCTAGAGCAATCTTTTTCAATTTTTCCAGGACGATGTTTATCTTCACATGCCAGTATCCCACGGCAAGTTCTCTCCCAGAATATGGTAAGCTGCTTATGTCACTATTACCACTTGGCAGGCTTACAATTTTGTTGTTATTTTGCACATTGCACATGTTGATTGTCCTAAATACAGCTTTCTGAGCCAATGGCCTATGAAAACTTTTATGAAAAGCCCATTATCTCTAGTTATAGTTGCTTATGTGATTGGTAACTTTAAAATTGTTTGAAGGGTAATGTCACAAAAATTGAAAAGCTAAATTCATTCCAATGGGGCTTTTAATGATGGCATCTTTGCATCCCACTTTAAATGTCCAAGAAAGCCTTTGTTTTCTTTAAAATCCATCTGTATCTCAATCATAGACCGATTATCACAAAAGAGGCCTAAACATACTTTTTTCTTTCACACATAATCTACACATATATGTGCTCCTTAAGAGTTTAGCTTTTGGTCTTCTGTCTGTGCTTTAATCTTTGCTCTCTTATTCCAATTATAGCGTTGAAGGAAACGTGCACTGAATTTTGTTTCCGTGATAAATTACTGTAGTGTCTGTTTCTTATAATGGAGCCAAAAAACAGGTCTGTTTTATGTTCTCATTCCCTATTGTAAATTCTGAGCATGAGAATCTATAACAGCAGACTCATAAATACTTCTAGTTTCAAAATAGACCGTACCTGCAGGACTCAGGGGGATTGAGAACTGTGTATATCAAAATAAAGCACTTCACCTGCATGATTCACCATCAGGAGGAAGCCACTTGGAGACCAATGCTATAATTTCAGCTAACTCAAACAGCGTAATGTTACCATTAATGTGCTTTGTAATGCAATATCCACTGGATTCTATGGCAAAACTGTGCTAAGAATTTTACTTAAAGCATATTCTCAGCAAGGTAATTTTGATACATGCTAAAACCTTCCTGAACTTAAAATTCTAAAGCTACTGTAAATTATATACTAAAGTGGCATCAATCCTCAACCTATATTGAACTACATTGAGAAGACAGATTTATCACTTTTTTTAAATATCTTATAGTCATAAAAGGGAACATTTGAAATTACTTCTTATAAAAAGATTATATCCAATGGTATCTTAGGTAAAGCTCAATTGAACTTTTAGTTTAACCCCTAGCCAATCACCTGCTGTTGTTATATTGCGGCAGGTTGGCTCTCCTGCGCAAATTGCCGTAGCTGTACGTCGTCCCTTTAAATAGCCTTAGCAGACATGTGCATGAGCCCGCTGCGTGACGTAGGAGCATATGTGCATGGTCGGCGGCCACAATGTCCACTGGGCACCTGTAATCACTCCTGAGAGAGACAGAATGGGGGGTCTGTCAATGTAAACAGACAGATCCCAGTTCTGTCAGGGAGAGGAGTGAGATCTGCTGTTCCTAGTGATTATGAAACAGCAATGTCACTCTACTCCCTGTCAGCACACTACCCCCACAGTTGGAAACACCTCCCTAGGGCACACGTAACCCCTTGATCACCCCCTAGTGTTAACCCCTTCCCTGCCAGTGACATTTACACAGTAATCAGTGGCTATTTTTAGCTATGATAGCTGTATAAATGTCACTGGTCCCAAAAAAGAGTCTAAAGTGTCCGATCTGTCCACAGCAATGTCGCAGTCCAGCTAAAAATTACAGATCGCCAGCGTTAGTAGTAAAAATATAATAATAATAAAAATTCCCATAAATATATCCCCTACCTTTGCGCAGACCAATTCAATATATACTTATTGCATTTTGTTTTACCAAAAATATGTAGAATACACATTGGCCTAAACTGATTAAAACATGTGTTGTTTTTTTATTTTATTTTATTTGGATATGTATTATAGCAAAAAGTTAAAAAATCTATTATTTTTTTTTTCAAAATTGTTGGTCTTTTTTTGTTTATAGCACAAATAATAAAAATCGCAGAGGTGATCAAATACCACCAAAAGAAAGCTCTATTTATGGGAAAAAAAGGGCATAAATTTAGTTTGGATACAACATCGCACCCCACGCCATTGTCAATTAAAGCGATGCAGTGCCATATCACAAACATTGGCCCGGTCATTAAGGGGGCAATTTCTTCCGGGGCTGAAGTGGTTAAATTAGCTAAATACTTTCCAGATGCATAAAAACAAAAAGTGTGCAAAGTCTTAGTCTCAGTTTGTTTATCTCTAGGCACATTTTTTTTAAAGTTTGGGATAAAGTGGGGAAAGGCCGGGCCCAATGGTAAGTTTTGTTGCTGTTTGTGTTCCCACTGAGGAGATTCACCAATGTGTACTGGTAAGAGACAGAAAGGGCAAAACTGCAGAGTTATCCCCAGAACAAAAGGTTAGGGGAAGTCTTTGATTCAAGAATAGACATGTTCAGAACGGAAAAATGTGTTTCGCATAGATTCGTAGTTACTAATTTTGTTTCGGAATTCATTTACTTTGGTTTCGGAATTCATTTTGTTTTTAAATTTCTTAACAAATTCCAACTTTACAGAATTATTAGAATTAGGATTGTTTGAAAAATTAACAACCAATTCAAATTCTGTGTAAAGAATAGCTTCCTTAACAACCATGACTTATCATCTGTCAGCTGGCTTCCCCACTGACAGATAAATGTAAAGAAAAGTATGCCATTGATTGCCCTGCAATAGAATTTTTTTATAAAAAACAGCGTGCCCCCCCCAGTCCATACCAGGCCCTTCGGGTCTGGTATGGATTCTAAGCGGAAACCCATGCCAAAATGTAAAAGAAAAACTGCGTGGGGTCCCCCCAAAATCCATATCAGACCATTATCTGGGCATGCAGCCCGGCAGGTCAGGAAAGGGGGGCAAGCGAGTGCCCCCCTCCTTAACCATACCAGGCCACATGCCTTTAACATGGGGGGTGGGAACTTTGGGGCAGGGGGCTCTGCACCTCCTACCCTAAAGCACCTTGTCCTCATGTTGATGGGGACAAGGGCCTCATCCCCACAACCGTGGCTGGTTTATGTAGGGGTCTGTGGGCAGGCGGCTTATTGGAATATGGAAACCCCCTTTAACAAGGGGACCCCCAGATCCTCCCCCCCCATGGGAATGAGTATTGGGTACATAGTACCCCTACCCATTCACCCAAAAAAGTGTCAAAAATTGATAAAAACACAGACACAATTTTTGACAAATCCTTTAATAAAAAACATTGTCCACCGATGTAGATCCATCATCATTCTCTCCACTCGCTGACCTAAAAAAACAAAACGAACAAAAAATGTTCTTGCCATAACAGAGGCCATCTGTCTACTGCAAGCTCCTCCGTTAGACAGTTCTTATATAGGTAAGGAACAGGGCCACCTGTGTATGTCACTTGGTGGCAATGCCCCCCTTCTGACATGACTGACCATGCATTCTGGGTCCCTGACGTCAGAAGGGGCTGGGTCACCAGGTGACGTAGACAGGTGGCCACCACCCCTTATCTAAATAAGAAATGTCACTTTTTTAGTGAATGAGTAGAGGTAATATACACCTAATACTCATTCACAGAGGGGGGGCCAGGATCAGTGGGCCCCCCTTGTTAAAGGAGGCTTCCAAAGTCTGATAAGCCCCCTGTCCACAGACCCCCATAACCACGGGCCACAGTTGTGGGGATGAGGCCCTTGTCCCCATCAACATGCATGTGTCCGTAATGTCAGAAGGGAGCAGTACCACCAGGTGATGTAGACAGGTGGTCCCACCCCTTACCTATATAAGAACTGTCAAACGGAGGAGCCTGCAGTAGGTAGATGGCCTCCGTGATGGCAAAAAAAAATGTTTGTTTTTTTCGGGTTAGCGGGGTGACGTGATTGACAATGGATCTACACTGTTTTTTATATTTAATTTTTTAATAAAGGAGTTGTCAAAAACTGTCTCTGTGTTTTTATTAGTTTTTGACACTTTTTTGGTGAATGGGTAGGGGTACTATGTACCCAATACTCATTGACATGGGGGGCGGGATCTGGAGGCCCCCTTGTTCAAGGGGACTTCCAGATTCTGATAAGCCCCCTGCCTGCAGACCCCCACAACCCCTGATCACTGTTTTGGGGATGAGGCCCTTGTCCCCATCAACATGGGGACAAAGTGCTTTGGGGTGGGGGGGGCTCTTCTACTTGTAAAAACAAAAAAAGAAAACCAAGAAAAATATGCTTTAATGTAATTATTTCAAGCCAATGGTGGCTTTTTATGGCCTTATGTTTTCAATTCTTTACCCCTATTAATGTAAAAAAAAACTTAATGTTAGGAACAAATGTTGTACTGGATTCCAGCAATGCAGGAAAAAGAACAAGCGCACGGAGATCCCTCGCCAGCTATTGTTCTCAGTGATTTATCTGACTAGGTACACCCTTATACTTTAGAAAATAATGATATCCAAGAAATAAACCACCAAAAAGAACAAGTGTTTGCCCATGGGACTTTAAGGAGTTGTGCCAAATAAAATAGATATCAGGGCAGTAGGAAAATATACAATTTATGCCAGATAAAGTTTAATATCGAACATAAACATGAGATACATAAATATATCATGATTACATAATTGGTATGTCACAGATATGCTTGATGGCCATTCTTACATATGAGTTACAGTAATGTGCAAATGAAACCCTTGCACAAAAAACCCAAGCAGGGTGAGTATATCAAGGATCACCACTGAATGCTGAAAAAGCCCCCCTTGGCTTATACTCAAGTGATGGTCTGTCATGTAGTCTTAACTGTTCGTCGGCCATCCACTGTAACAAAGCCCCATTTCCTCCTCATCCGTGATAGACGGAACACTGATACAATGCTGGGAAACTGAATCAGGGTTCTGTCTATCACAGGCGAGGAGGAGACTGGGCTTTGTTACAGTGGACGGCCACCAAACAGTTAAGACTGCATGACGCAGTGGGAGACCGTAATCAAAGGTACATGAGGCTGCAAATGGGCACAGTGTGGCTGCAAATTGGCACAGTGAGGCTGCAGATGGGCACTGATGATAAAAGTGGGCAGAGTGAGGTAGCAGATGGACAGAGTGAGGCTGCATATGGGCACAGTGAAGCTGCAAATGGGCACAGTGAGGCTGCAAATGGGCACAGTGAGGCTGCAGATGGGCACTGTTTACCAGTAGCTGCTGCATTTCCCACCCTAGGCTTATACTCGAATCAATAAAATCTCCCATTTTTTTGTGGTAAAATTTGGTGCCTCGGCTTATATTCGGGTAGGCTTGTACTCAAGTATATACGGTATATTGTGCTTGTTTCTATGACAAATGTAGTGTCTACTTTGTTCGATTTTAAACTTTATATTAAAATAAATTATATATTTCCCTATTACTCGGATATCTATTTTAGTTGGCACGACTCTTTAAAGTCCCATGGGCAAACAATTGTTGTTTTTGATTTAAACATATAATCTAAAGCACCCCATAGATTATGCAACTTTCTTTCCTTCCACCATGGGTGAAAGGAAAGAAATTGCTTAATTTCCCCATCAACACATTCAGCGTTGATGGGGGAATCTCTCCCACATTGTGTCCTGCCAGGGGAGCTTTCCCTGCCTTCACTGCTAGCTGCTATAGCCACCAACAGTGATTACATGTAAAAATACAACAGGCTGGTTGTTCTAAACTCGATTGATGGATCGACTTCAGTACAACCAGCCTGCCAATAGATAGATTAAATACTGCCAGTCCCTGCTGAACTGGCCAAGTTTCAATCCATCTATGGCCAGCTTAAGTCAGTACAGCTGCATTATTTTATTCAATAAAACAAAGATTTGTCCTTATAAAAGATGTTGCTGCCATTTAAAAAAAAAAAAATGAAAAAAACGTAAATATTTAGTTTACTCTTATAATGCCTTTTCTAACTCATTTACATATGTACACTTAAAGAGGAACTGCAGTCTGCTCACATAATCTGTAATAAAAACATCTTTGCCATCCTGAAGCTTCCCTCCAACCACTTTGCATATTATTTTATATATACTGTGGTTCTGTACTTGCAAAATATGCTGCAGAAATCTCCCTCCACTGAGCCTGCTGCAATCATTTTAACTGTGGGCAGCTGAAGCTGCTGCCTGTTCTCTTCCTGGATTTACACAGACACACAGAGGCACACCTCCAGCTCTGCAGCTCTCATTGGCCCTTTTATGGCTCACCCCCTCCCTTCCTGGCAAACTCTCCAGAGAGTGAGAGAGAGAGAGAGAGAGCTGTGCATGATGTCATATTCCTAGGCTTTTTACCAGACAAGAAACAGGAAGTGGGATGTATAGGTTATTTACTGGCAGGAAAAAAAAATACTATCCAAAGTGAAAACAACAAGGGCAGAAGATTTAATAGATGGAAAGATGAAAAAATTACTGAAGTTCCACTTTAAGAAATAAATAGACATGTGCATTCGTTTTCGTCCGAATGCATTTTCGTCCGAATTTTTTTCATGTTAGTTTTAACAAACGATAACGAACGCGCAGGATCCAAAATCTGAACGATCCGACATAAAAAGATTTGACATGACGGTGACAATAGCAATCTGTATCTGTCAAACCTGCAGGTGAATGTGCCTAACCTACCTCTATTAGTCCAAGATTATTCGACATAGAGAGAAAAGATTCAACATTATAGAGACATGAAGATTCGACGAAGCAGCTAAAAACATACAATCGCCGCAAGCGGATATTTATGCTCAAATGCTCCGCCCACAGGCTAATAAGAATTCTAATGTTGGTTGACTAGTAATAATAATTAATACATATAATTATTACTAGTCATACGACATTAGAATTCTACTATAGCTTGTGGGCGGAGCATTCGACCGGAAATGTATGATTGCGGCGTCGTACAGTTTAGCTGCTTCGTCGAATCTTCCTTTTAAGAGACTAACACAATCAAGCTGGTAAATATTTAATCATATTCAGATTTTTTTTTTTTTTTTTATTCAAGCATATGGAGTTTTCAATTCATAAATTTAGGTTCTCTCTTTGATGAAAGAAATTATAAAAGCACATATCTGAATTATGCAAGAGAAAACTCCTAAAATATCACAATACTTTAAAGCTTTGAACTGCAGATACTGCATTAGCTAAAATCATATTCTAAGGACATATAAAAGTCTTGTTTGCAGTTATACTTATGGTGTTGTGATCTACAGCTCACCCCTGCCCTCCCAGCAAGGAAAACCTGCAGTGCAAAGAAAGCTTATTATATCAACGTCTTATCTGGATTTATCATTTCCACTATTACAAAAACCTACTGCTTCTGCAAAGAAATATTGACCAGGCATATTTGCAATATAAATTTAAAAAGGGTGTATAAAAAGGCCTATAATACACCGCTCAGCGCCTATGGATAACACGTATTGCAATTTACCACAAAAAAGAATGACCACAGTAGTCATCCACAAGTGGGTAATGAATGTTGACAAAAATATTTTTTAAAAAATAAATATTTAAAAAATATGTAAAACTAAGCTGCTGTTTAAAACATGGCAAATATATATGACAATAGTAAAAAAGAACACAATAATCTGTATCAGTCAATACTACAAACAGCGCTAAATGTTGAAAAATGACAGTGGTCAACACCACCTAAAAGTTCTTAAGACAGATTCAAGATAGTTTCAGTGCTTCAAAAGAATGTCCATGGGTGATCCTAAAGAAATAAGTAGAGTGCACCTTCCACCGATCTTCCAGATCCACCTCGTGACACACACACCCCTTAGGGGTTCACACTCATCAGAGTAATATTGAATTAAAGCCTTGAATAGAAATTGCTGCATCCAAGCCAAACACTGAAATAATGTATCCGTCAGGGAGACCTCAGAATGAAATGGGCTTCCAAAAAACAAACAAAGGGAAAGCACATAGTGTAACCCAGTTTATTTCATAAAACAAACCCTCACAAACTTGGTCCCCTCACACATTAAACGTACATCAGTTAAAACATCACATAAGCAAACATGAAGGGTGGTTTACTTCACCGTATCCGCCATCCGGCGTGTATCAAGAGAACCGAGGGCTGCAATGCCTTACTTCCTCTTCCTGGTTCTCTGAGCGGTGGAACGCAAACCAGCGCTTCCAGCGTGTCGTGTAGGTCACGCCCTGACGCGTTTCGTCATTGGTTGACTTCAACAGAGGGCGTGACCACACGACGCACACGCAGACTTATAATGTGTTCCAGTCCTCAAACTTAGCCAATCAGCACGCGCCTGACAAAGCAATGGGTGCACATAGCGATGACGGCTGATTACACTGAAGGCTTACTACAGGGAGAGGAATGGACCAAAACACAGTCTAACTGCATGTCCTGCTATAAATCACCCGGATAGCTTCACAGGGGATTATACAAGAGATTAGGTATAATAATAATATTTAAAAGCTGAGTCTGATTCAATTAAATAAGATTAAATCAACAGAGCCTATAAATCAACAGTCATAATAATATTACATATTTATGCCGATACATATAGACAATGATTGCCATAGTCATTTTAACCCATTAACCACTGTATATAATAACTACTAATTAGGTCAATACCATGGTATAGAAAAAACTTTAGACAAAAATTTATATAATAAAAATACTAAAACTTATATAAACATGCCATGTTAGGAGCTCCAATTTTATTTAAACAATAATAAAATTATTTAATTATTAATAATATTTAAAATTTAATTTAAAAATCACTAATAAAACAGTTAATATCTAATTCAACATTCAACCCTTTGGGCGATAAAGTGTCTACAGAAAAAATCCATTGAGTTTCTCTCTTGGAAAGATCTCTGACCAAATTAGAGCCCCTCCATACTGGCTTCAAGTGGTCGACCCCCCAAAATTTAAGTCCCGAAGGATCCTGATTGTGAAATATTTTAAAATGAAGTGACACATTGTGGTCTTTATAACCAATAATAATATTTGCAATGTGTTCTGACACTCTAACTTTAAGTTGGCGTTTAGTGCGCTGTAAGCGCTGGTTTGCGTTCCACCGCTCAGAGAACCAGGAAGAGGAAGTAAGGCATTGCAGCCCTCGGTTCTCTTGATACACGCCGGATGGCCGATACGTTGAAGTAAACCACCCTTCATGTTTGCTTATGTGATGTTTTAACTGATGTACGTTTAATGTGTGAGGGGACCAAGTTTGTGAGGGTTTGTTTTATGAAATAAACTGGGTTACACTATGTGCTTTCCCTTTGTTTGTTTTTTGGAAGCCCATCTCATTCTGAGGTCTCCCTGACGGATACATTATTTCAGTGTTTGGCTTGGATGCAGCAATTTCTATTCAAGGCTTTAATTCAATATTACTCTGGTGAGTGTGAACCCCTAAGGGGTGTGTGTGTCACGAGGTGGATCTGGAAGATCGGTGGAAGGTGCACTCTACTTATTTCTTTAGGATCACCCATGGACATTCTTTTGAAGCACTGAAACTATCTTGAATCTGTCTTAAGAACTTTTAGGTGGTGTTGACCACTGTCATTTTTCAACATTTAGCGCTGTTTGTAGTATTGACTGATACAGATTATTGTGTTCTTTTTTTACTATTGTCATATATATTTGCCATGTTTTAAACAGCAGCTTAGTTTTACATATTTTTTAAATATTTATTTTTTAAAAAATATTTTTGTCAACATTCATTACCCACTTGTGGATGACTACTGTGGTCATTCTTTTTTGTGGTAAATTGCAATACGTGTTATCCATAGGCGCTGAGCGGTGTATTATAGGCCTTTTTATACACCCTTTTTAAATTTCAGTGATCATTTTTCTTGGCAGCCATGGATGTTTTGCAATTTTTAAGTAGTAGAACGATTGATATTGCCAATGTATTTTCAGTTAACGAGCAAACCACTGCACAGGTTAATTTTAATGGTGTAATGACTGCATTAGGTAATGTACTTGAGAAGCAAGTCCGCACGTGGTGGGACATTTGCACATTAGAGTATTATATAAAAGAAAAAATTATAATTAGAAGTCTTCGTTGGGAAGTAGTTCCCCAAGATGGTCTTGATGATCCTGAATCTATGAATGAATGGTATGATTTTTTTAATACTATGGGCTTTAAACTTCAAGATCTTATCCTGAAACGTAAACGGAAAAAAATGTCTAAACTTGAGAGCAGGATTAATGATCTTAAATTGCAGTTAGACCCGATTAAAGATTCACAGCAGGTATCTGATTTTAATATTCGGATAAAGAAAAAACTTGAAAAGGTGGACAAAGATACCCAGAAAAAGAAAACAAAAAAGTTTCACCGTGATTTGGGAGACTTTCGTTCTAATTCTGTGTATCTTTGGCAGCAAAATAGGACTGCAGACAATAGGGAAATCAATGGTGAGAATACTCACTCTGATGACCCTGCAGTAAGACCCCCACAGTTAACTACCAATGTCCCCATTATAAATGACATGAGGAGGAGTGATATCCCCCCACGCCCACCGAGGGATCACTCTACACCAATTAGATCTAATGGGGATTATGGTAGAGGGAGCTCAGTGAGAGAGGGACCTAGTAGTGCTCATTATCATACACCCCATAATCAGCAATATCATGTTCCAGTCCATAATAGGTTTGAACCCTTATGGGAAAATGGAACAAATTATCGATCTCCCCGTCCTTTTTTAGGGAGGGGGAGGGGGTGGCAGAGACGGGGCAGAGGACATCCCCAAAGAAGGGGAAGGCCTCCGGCTCATACTCAACAAAATCAGGAATACAGAGATCCTCAGTGGAGAGAACCACCTTATTGGGAGAGGGATCAGGTACAACACTCCACTCAGAGGAGAGACGAACGCGAGGATGCAGAGCGGGGTCAAAAATCCAGAAAAAGAAGCAGAGGCCCAGATTAGGTGGTATTTTTAATCTGAGTGACACAATTTTATCGCATAAGGAAATTAATATTTTACATTTGGGCTTGAAGTGTGGTCTGAAAAGGCCAAATAATAAGTTTGATGTCTTTATAGACATACATAAATATGTACGTAAAATAAATATGAAGAAATACTTTCTTAACAAAAATTCCCAACCAACGACTAATTTGTCGTCTGTAGCACTAGATAGTGGGCTCCGTAATAAGTCTCTCTTCAACCCTTTGAATGGCGCAAACCACCAATTAGAAACATTTAAGGGTCTTGTGATACGAGATCTACAGCACATAGTACCCAAAAAGGAGGTTAATCCACGCCATATATTAGATGGAATTTCAATGCTTGAAGAGAGAAAAGATATAATCATTAGACCCGCGGATAAAGGGGGAGGAGTGGTCATTTTGAATAAAACATTTTATGTTAACCAACTCATGGAGATGTTAGATGACACCAATACTTATACTAAGTTGGAGAAAGATCCATCTAACCAGTATGAAATCAATTTAAAATGTCTAATAGAAATGGGGTACTCTACAGGGGTTCTGACTAATCGTGAGAGGACATATCTTGTACCTAGTAGTAGTAGAATCCCCACTATTTACACCCTCCCTAAAATCCATAAAGATGTTAAATGTCCCCCTGGAAGACCTATTGTCAACGGGATCGGATCCATTACATCCCGTTTAGGACAATATTTGGATATTTATCTCCAAAAAAGTGTGGTAGAGACTCGTGCCTATTTGAGAGACACCAAAAGTTTACTTCAAATGTTACAGGCAGTAGACCTTACAGGGAAAGATGAGATTTTTTGGTAACTGCAGATGTCTCTGCCCTATACACCATCATCCAGCATGATGATGCCTTGCTGGCTTTGAATTGGGCATTATGTAAATGTGACGATATACCACACAACCAGAAGATCTTTTTAAGGAATGCCCTTGATTTTTGTTTGAATCATAATTTTTTTTGGTTCAATGGAGATTTCTATTCCCAATCAAGAGGAGTTGCTATGGGGGCTAAATTTGCCCCCAGCATAGCAAATTTATTTATGGGGGAATGGGAGGATAAGTTCATTTTTTCTATAACACGCCCACAACTCCTGATGTATAAAAGATACATTGATGATCTGTTCTTTATCTGGGAGGGGCCTTTAAGCACGTTGCAAGAATTTTTAAGTGAACTTAATAACAATAAGAATAACATCAAATTGACTAGTGAATACAGCCCCAGTGATATTCATTTCTTGGATGTTCACATTTATAGATGTGAGAATAGGTTGGGAACGAAGGTATTTTTTAAAGCCACAGATTCTAATAGCTATTTACCTGTTAGCAGTGGACATCATCCTATATGGCTGAAAAATATACCTAAAGGACAAATTACCAGAGTTAAAAGGAATTGCTCTGAGGGAAGTGATTTTTTACTACAGGCCCAGATTATAAAGAATAAATTTCTAGAAAAAGGTTATAAAGAAAGTGTATTGAACTCTTTAATTTGTGAATTGGCGGAATTACCTAGGGATAATTTCCTTAGAGATCCATTACCGGCACAGATAGATAGAGGAAGAGAATGGAGTTTCATCTCGAGCTTCCATTCCCAATACAAGGAGGTTGAAGAGATTTTTTATACTCATTGGCATGTTTTATGCATGGATAAAGTACTCTCTACAGTATTGCCTCAAAAACCTGGTTTTATTTATAGAAGGGCTATGAGTTTTGCTGATAAAATAGTAAGGAAGGTTTTGGACCCCCCATCTAGACCCTCTACCTTTTGGGATAGAGATGGCTTTTTTGCATGCAGGAGGTGTCGTGCATGCAGAGAGGTCAACAGGCCATTAAGGGCTGTTGAAACCTTCACATCTACCTCAAATGATAAGGAGTTTACCATTAGGGAATTTATTACATGTAACACTTCGTATGTGGTTTATGCCCTCCAATGCCCGTGCGGGCTTATTTATATAGGCCGCACTAAACGCCAACTTAAAGTTAGAGTGTCAGAACACATTGCAAATATTATTATTGGTTATAAAGACCACAATGTGTCACTTCATTTTAAAATATTTCACAATCAGGATCCTTCGGGACTTAAATTTTGGGGGGTCGACCACTTGAAGCCAGTATGGAGGGGCTCTAATTTGGTCAGAGATCTTTCCAAGAGAGAAACTCAATGGATTTTTTCTGTAGACACTTTATCGCCCAAAGGGTTGAATGTTGAATTAGATATTAACTGTTTTATTAGTGATTTTTAAATTAAATTTTAAATATTATTAATAATTAAATAATTTTATTATTGTTTAAATAAAATTGGAGCTCCTAACATGGCATGTTTATATAAGTTTTAGTATTTTTATTATATAAATTTTTGTCTAAAGTTTTTTCTATACCATGGTATTGACCTAATTAGTAGTTATTATATACAGTGGTTAATGGGTTAAAATGACTATGGCAATCATTGTCTATATGTATCGGCATAAATATGTAATATTATTATGACTGTTGATTTATAGGCTCTGTTGATTTAATCTTATTTAATTGAATCAGACTCAGCTTTTAAATATTATTATTATACCTAATCTCTTGTATAATCCCCTGTGAAGCTATCCGGGTGATTTATAGCAGGACATGCAGTTAGACTGTGTTTTGGTCCATTCCTCTCCCTGTAGTAAGCCTTCAGTGTAATCAGCCGTCATCGCTATGTGCACCCATTGCTTTGTCAGGCGCGTGCTGATTGGCTAAGTTTGAGGACTGGAACACATTATAAGTCTGCGTGTGCGTCGTGTGGTCACGCCCTCTGTTGAAGTCAACCAATGACGAAACGCGTCAGGGCGTGACCTACACGACACGCTGGAAGCGCTGGTTTGCGTTCCACCGCTCAGAGAACCAGGAAGAGGAAGTAAGGCATTGCAGCCCTCGGTTCTCTTGATACACGCCGGATGGCGGATACGGTGAAGTAAACCACCCTTCATGTTTGCTTATGTGATGTTTTAACTGATGTACGTTTAATGTGTGAGGGGACCAAGTTTGTGAGGGTTTGTTTTATGAAATAAACTGGGTTACACTATGTGCTTTCCCTTTGTTTGTTTTTTGGAAGCCCATCTCATTCTGAGGTCTCCCTGACGGATACATTATTTCAGTGTTTGGCTTGGATGCAGCAATTTCTATTCAAGGCTTTAATTCAATATTACTCTGGTGAGTGTGAACCCCTAAGGGGTGTGTGTGTCACGAGGTGGATCTGGAAGATCGGTGGAAGGTGCACTCTACTTATTTCTTTAGGATCACCCATGGACATTCTTTTGAAGCACTGGAACTATCTTGAATCTGTCTTAAGAACTTTTAGGTGGTGTTGACCACTGTCATTTTTCAACATTTAGCGCTGTTTGTAGTATTGACTGATACAGATTATTGTGTTCTTTTTTACTATTGTCATATATATTTGCCATGTTTTAAACAGCAGCTTAGTTTTACATATTTTTTAAATATTTATTTTTTAAAAAATATTTTTGTCAACATTCATTACCCACTTGTGGATGACTACTGTGGTCATTCTTTTTTGTGGTAAATTGCAATACGTGTTATCCATAGGCGCTGAGCGGTGTATTATAGGCCTTTTTATACACCCTTTTTAAATTTCAGTGATCATTTTTCTTGGCAGCCATGGATGTTTTGCAATTTTTAAGTAGTAGAACGATTGATATTGCCAATGTATTTTCAGTTAACGAGCAAACAACTGCACAGGTTAATTTTAATGGTATAATGACTGCATTAGGTAATGTACTTGAGAAGCAAGTCCGCACGTGGTGGGACATTTGCACATTAGAGTATTATATAAAAGAAAAAATTATAATTAGAAGTCTTCGTTGGGAAGTAGTTCCCCAAGATGGTCTTGATGATCCTGAATCTATGAATGAATGGTATGATTTTTTTAATACTATGGGCTTTAAACTTCAAGATCTTATCCTGAAACGTAAACGGAAAAAAATGTCTAAACTTGAGAGCAGGATTAATGATCTTAAATTGCAGTTAGACCCGATTAAAGATTCACAGCAGGTATCTGATTTTAATATTCGGATAAAGAAAAAACTTGAAAAGGTGGACAAAGATACCCAGAAAAAGAAAACAAAAAAGTTTCACCGTGATTTGGGAGACTTTCGTTCTAATTCTGTGTATCTTTGGCAGCAAAATAGGACTGCAGACAATAGGGAAATCAATGGTGAGAATACTCACTCTGATGACCCTGCAGTAAGACCCCCACAGTTAACTACCAATGTCCCCATTATAAATGACATGAGGAGGAGTGATATCCCCCCACGCCCACCGAGGGATCACTCTACACCAATTAGATCTAATGGGGATTATGGTAGAGGGAGCTCAGTGAGAGAGGGACCTAGTAGTGCCCATTATCATACACCCCATAATCAGCAATATCATGTTCCAGTCCATAATAGGTTTGAACCCTTATGGGAAAATGGAACAAATTATCGATCTCCCCGTCCTTTTTTAGGGAGGGGGAGGGGGTGGCAGAGACGGGGCAGAGGACATCCCCAAAGAAGGGGAAGGCCTCCGGCTCATACTCAACAAAATCAGGAATACAGAGATCCTCAGTGGAGAGAACCACCTTATTGGGAGAGGGATCAGGTACAACACTCCACTCAGAGGAGAGACGAACGCGAGGATGCAGAGCGGGGTCAAAAATCCAGAAAAAGAAGCAGAGGCCCAGATTAGGTGGTATTTTTAATCTGAGTGACACAATTTTATCGCATAAGGAAATTAATATTTTACATTTGGGCTTGAAGTGTGGTCTGAAAAGGCCAATTAATAAGTTTGATGTCTTTATAGACATACATAAATATGTACGTAAAATAAATATGAAGAAATACTTTCTTAACAAAAATTCCCAACCAACGACTAATTTGTCGTCTGTAGCACTAGATAGTGGGCTCCGTAATAAGTCTCTCTTCAACCCTTTGAATGGCGCAAACCACCAATTAGAAACATTTAAGGGTCTTGTGATACGAGATCTACAGCACATAGTACCCAAAAAGGAGGTTAATCCATGCCATATATTAGATGGAATTTCAATGCTTGAAGAGAGAAAAGATATAATCATTAGACCCGCGGATAAAGGGGGAGGAGTGGTCATTTTGAATAAAACATTTTATGTTAACCAACTCATGGAGATGTTAGATGACACCAATACTTATACTAAGTTGGAGAAAGATCCATCTAACCAGTATGAAATCAATTTAAAATGTCTAATAGAAATGGGGTACTCTACAGGGGTTCTGACTAATCGTGAGAGGACATATCTTGTACCTAGTAGTAGTAGAATCCCCACTATTTACACCCTCCCTAAAATCCATAAAGATGTTAAATGTCCCCCTGGAAGACCTATTGTCAACGGGATCGGATCCATTACATCCCGTTTAGGACAATATTTGGATATTTATCTCCAAAAAAGTGTGGTAGAGACTCGTGCCTATTTGAGAGACACCAAAAGTTTACTTCAAATGTTACAGGCAGTAGACCTTACAGGGAAAGATGAGATTTTTTTGGTAACTGCAGATGTCTCTGCCCTATACACCATCATCCAGCATGATGATGCCTTGCTGGCTTTGAATTGGGCATTATGTAAATGTGACGATATACCACACAACCAGAAGATCTTTTTAAGGAATGCCCTTGATTTTTGTTTGAATCATAATTTTTTTTGGTTCAATGGAGATTTCTATTCCCAATCAAGAGGAGTTGCTATGGGGGCTAAATTTGCCCCCAGCATAGCAAATTTATTTATGGGGGAATGGGAGGATAAGTTCATTTTTTCTATAACACGCCCACAACTCCTGATGTATAAAAGATACATTGATGATCTGTTCTTTATCTGGGAGGGGCCTTTAAGCACGTTGCAAGAATTTTTAAGTGAACTTAATAACAATAAGAATAACATCAAATTGACTAGTGAATACAGCCCCAGTGATATTCATTTCTTGGATGTTCACATTTATAGATGTGAGAATAGGTTGGGAACGAAGGTATTTTTTAAAGCCACAGATTCTAATAGCTATTTACCTGTTAGCAGTGGACATCATCCTATATGGCTGAAAAATATACCTAAAGGACAAATTACCAGAGTTAAAAGGAATTGCTCTGAGGGAAGTGATTTTTTACTACAGGCCCAGATTATAAAGAATAAATTTCTAGAAAAAGGTTATAAAGAAAGTGTATTGAACTCTTTAATTTGTGAATTGGCGGAATTACCTAGGGATAATTTCCTTAGAGATCCATTACCGGCACAGATAGATAGAGGAAGAGAATGGAGTTTCATCTCGAGCTTCCATTCCCAATACAAGGAGGTTGAAGAGATTTTTTATACTCATTGGCATGTTTTATGCATGGATAAAGTACTCTCTACAGTATTGCCTCAAAAACCTGGTTTTATTTATAGAAGGGCTATGAGTTTTGCTGATAAAATAGTAAGGAAGGTTTTGGACCCCCCATCTAGACCCTCTACCTTTTGGGATAGATATGGCTTTTTTGCATGCAGGAGGTGTCGTGCATGCAGAGAGGTCAACAGGCCATTAAGGGCTGTTGAAACCTTCACATCTACCTCAAATGATAAGGAGTTTACCATTAGGGAATTTATTACATGTAACACTTCGTATGTGGTTTATGCCCTCCAATGCCCGTGCGGGCTTATTTATATAGGCCGCACTAAACGCCAACTTAAAGTTAGAGTGTCAGAACACATTGCAAATATTATTATTGGTTATAAAGACCACAATGTGTCACTTCATTTTAAAATATTTCACAATCAGGATCCTTCGGGACTTAAATTTTGGGGGGTCGACCACTTGAAGCCAGTATGGAGGGGCTCTAATTTGGTCAGAGATCTTTCCAAGAGAGAAACTCAATGGATTTTTTCTGTAGACACTTTATCGCCCAAAGGGTTGAATGTTGAATTAGATATTAACTGTTTTATTAGTGATTTTTAAATTAAATTTTAAATATTATTAATAATTAAATAATTTTATTATTGTTTAAATAAAATTGGAGCTCCTAACATGGCATGTTTATATAAGTTTTAGTATTTTTATTATATAAATTTTTGTCTAAAGTTTTTTCTATACCATGGTATTGACCTAATTAGTAGTTATTATATACAGTGGTTAATGGGTTAAAATGACTATGGCAATCATTGTCTATATGTATCGGCATAAATATGTAATATTATTATGACTGTTGATTTATAGGCTCTGTTGATTTAATCTTATTTAATTGAATCAGACTCAGCTTTTAAATATTATTATTATACCTAATCTCTTGTATAATCCCCTGTGAAGCTATCCGGGTGATTTATAGCAGGACATGCAGTTAGACTGTGTTTTGGTCCATTCCTCTCCCTGTAGTAAGCCTTCAGTGTAATCAGCCGTCATCGCTATGTGCGCCCATTGCTTTGTCAGGCGCGTGCTGATTGGCTAAGTTTGAGGACTGGAACACATTATAAGTCTGCGTGTGCGTCGTGTGGTCACGCCCTCTGTTGAAGTCAACCAATGACGAAACGCGTCAGGGCGTGACCTACACGACACGCTGGAAGCGCTGGTTTGCGTTCCACCGCTCAGAGAACCAGGAAGAGGAAGTAAGGCATTGCAGCCCTCGGTTCTCTTGATACACGCCGGATGGCGGATACGGTGAAGTAAACCACCCTTCATGTTTGCTTATGTGATGTTTTAACTGATGTACGTTTAATGTGTGAGGGGACCAAGTTTGTGAGGGTTTGTTTTATGAAATAAACTGGGTTACACTATGTGCTTTCCCTTTGTTTGTTTTTTGGAAGCCCATCTCATTCTGAGGTCTCCCTGACGGATACATTATTTCAGTGTTTGGCTTGGATGCAGCAATTTCTATTCAAGGCTTTAATTCAATATTACTCTGGTGAGTGTGAACCCCTAAGGGGTGTGTGTGTCACGAGGTGGATCTGGAAGATCGGTGGAAGGTGCACTCTACTTATTTCTTTAGGATCACCCATGGACATTCTTTTGAAGCACTGAAACTATCTTGAATCTGTCTTAAGAACTTTTAGGTGGTGTTGACCACTGTCATTTTTCAACATTTAGCGCTGTTTGTAGTATTGACTGATACAGATTATTGTGTTCTTTTTTACTATTGTCATATATATTTGCCATGTTTTAAACAGCAGCTTACTTTTACATATTTTTTAAATATTTATTTTTTAAAAAATATTTTTGTCAACATTCATTACCCACTTGTGGATGACTACTGTGGTCATTCTTTTTTGTGGTAAATTGCAATACGTGTTATCCATAGGCGCTGAGCGGTGTATTATAGGCCTTTTTATACACCCTTTTTAAATTTCAGTGATCATTTTTCTTGGCAGCCATGGATGTTTTGCAATTTTTAAGTAGTAGAACGATTGATATTGCCAATGTATTTTCAGTTAACGAGCAAACAACTGCACAGGTTAATTTTAATGGTGTAATGACTGCATTAGGTAATGTACTTGAGAAGCAAGTCCGCACGTGGTGGGACATTTGCACATTAGAGTATTATATAAAAGAAAAAATTATAATTAGAAGTCTTCGTTGGGAAGTAGTTCCCCAAGATGGTCTTGATGATCCTGAATCTATGAATGAATGGTATGATTTTTTTAATACTATGGGCTTTAAACTTCAAGATCTTATCCTGAAACGTAAACGGAAAAAAATGTCTAAACTTGAGAGCAGGATTAATGATCTTAAATTGCAGTTAGACCCGATTAAAGATTCACAGCAGGTATCTGATTTTAATATTCGGATAAAGAAAAAACTTGAAAAGGTGGACAAAGATACCCAGAAAAAGAAAACAAAAAAGTTTCACCGTGATTTGGGAGACTTTCGTTCTAATTCTGTGTATCTTTGGCAGCAAAATAGGACTGCAGACAATAGGGAAATCAATGGTGAGAATACTCACTCTGATGACCCTGCAGTAAGACCCCCACAGTTAACTACCAATGTCCCCATTATAAATGACATGAGGAGGAGTGATATCCCCCCACGCCCACCGAGGGATCACTCTACACCAATTAGATCTAATGGGGATTATGGTAGAGGGAGCTCAGTGAGAGAGGGACCTAGTAGTGCCCATTATCATACACCCCATAATCAGCAATATCATGTTCCAGTCCATAACAGGTTTGAACCCTTATGGGAAAATGGAACAAATTATCGATCTCCCCGTCCTTTTTTAGGGAGGGGGAGGGGGTGGCAGAGACGGGGCAGAGGACATCCCCAAAGAAGGGGAAGGCCTCCGGCTCATACTCAACAAAATCAGGAATACAGAGATCCTCAGTGGAGAGAACCACCTTATTGGGAGAGGGATCAGGTACAACACTCCACTCAGAGGAGAGACGAACGCGAGGATGCAGAGCGGGGTCAAAAATCCAGAAAAAGAAGCAGAGGCCCAGATTAGGTGGTATTTTTAATCTGAGTGACACAATTTTATCGCATAAGGAAATTAATATTTTACATTTGGGCTTGAAGTGTGGTCTGAAAAGGCCAATTAATAAGTTTGATGTCTTTATAGACATACATAAATATGTACGTAAAATAAATATGAAGAAATACTTTCTTAACAAAAATTCCCAACCAACGACTAATTTGTCGTCTGTAGCACTAGATAGTGGGCTCCGTAATAAGTCTCTCTTCAACCCTTTGAATGGCGCAAACCACCAATTAGAAACATTTAAGGGTCTTGTGATACGAGATCTACAGCACATAGTACCCAAAAAGGAGGTTAATCCACGCCATATATTAGATGGAATTTCAATGCTTGAAGAGAGAAAAGATATAATCATTAGACCCGCGGATAAAGGGGGAGGAGTGGTCATTTTGAATAAAACATTTTATGTTAACCAACTCATGGAGATGTTAGATGACACCAATACTTATACTAAGTTGGAGAAAGATCCATCTAACCAGTATGAAATCAATTTAAAATGTCTAATAGAAATGGGGTACTCTACAGGGGTTCTGACTAATCGTGAGAGGACATATCTTGTACCTAGTAGTAGTAGAATCCCCACTATTTACACCCTCCCTAAAATCCATAAAGATGTTAAATGTCCCCCTGGAAGACCTATTGTCAACGGGATCGGATCCATTACATCCCGTTTAGGACAATATTTGGATATTTATCTCCAAAAAAGTGTGGTAGAGACTCGTGCCTATTTGAGAGACACCAAAAGTTTACTTCAAATGTTACAGGCAGTAGACCTTACAGGGAAAGATGAGATTTTTTTGGTAACTGCAGATGTCTCTGCCCTATACACCATCATCCAGCATGATGATGCCTTGCTGGCTTTGAATTGGGCATTATGTAAATGTGACGATATACCACACAACCAGAAGATCTTTTTAAGGAATGCCCTTGATTTTTGTTTGAATCATAATTTTTTTTGGTTCAATGGAGATTTCTATTCCCAATCAAGAGGAGTTGCTATGGGGGCTAAATTTGCCCCCAGCATAGCAAATTTATTTATGGGGGAATGGGAGGATAAGTTCATTTTTTCTATAACACGCCCACAACTCCTGATGTATAAAAGATACATTGATGATCTGTTCTTTATCTGGGAGGGGCCTTTAAGCACGTTGCAAGAATTTTTAAGTGAACTTAATAACAATAAGAATAACATCAAATTGACTAGTGAATACAGCCCCAGTGATATTCATTTCTTGGATGTTCACATTTATAGATGTGAGAATAGGTTGGGAACGAAGGTATTTTTTAAAGCCACAGATTCTAATAGCTATTTACCTGTTAGCAGTGGACATCATCCTATATGGCTGAAAAATATACCTAAAGGACAAATTACCAGAGTTAAAAGGAATTGCTCTGAGGGAAGTGATTTTTTACTACAGGCCCAGATTATAAAGAATAAATTTCTAGAAAAAGGTTATAAAGAAAGTGTATTGAACTCTTTAATTTGTGAATTGGCGGAATTACCTAGGGATAATTTCCTTAGAGATCCATTACCGGCACAGATAGATAGAGGAAGAGAATGGAGTTTCATCTCGAGCTTCCATTCCCAATACAAGGAGGTTGAAGAGATTTTTTATACTCATTGGCATGTTTTATGCATGGATAAAGTACTCTCTACAGTATTGCCTCAAAAACCTGGTTTTATTTATAGAAGGGCTATGAGTTTTGCTGATAAAATAGTAAGGAAGGTTTTGGACCCCCCATCTAGACCCTCTACCTTTTGGGATAGAGATGGCTTTTTTGCATGCAGGAGGTGTCGTGCATGCAGAGAGGTCAACAGGCCATTAAGGGCTGTTGAAACCTTCACATCTACCTCAAATGATAAGGAGTTTACCATTAGGGAATTTATTACATGTAACACTTCGTATGTGGTTTATGCCCTCCAATGCCCGTGCGGGCTTATTTATATAGGCCGCACTAAACGCCAACTTAAAGTTAGAGTGTCAGAACACATTGCAAATATTATTATTGGTTATAAAGACCACAATGTGTCACTTCATTTTAAAATATTTCACAATCAGGATCCTTCGGGACTTAAATTTTGGGGGGTCGACCACTTGAAGCCAGTATGGAGGGGCTCTAATTTGGTCAGAGATCTTTCCAAGAGAGAAACTCAATGGATTTTTTCTGTAGACACTTTATCGCCCAAAGGGTTGAATGTTGAATTAGATATTAACTGTTTTATTAGTGATTTTTAAATTAAATTTTAAATATTATTAATAATTAAATAATTTTATTATTGTTTAAATAAAATTGGAGCTCCTAACATGGCATGTTTATATAAGTTTTAGTATTTTTATTATATAAATTTTTGTCTAAAGTTTTTTCTATACCATGGTATTGACCTAATTAGTAGTTATTATATACAGTGGTTAATGGGTTAAAATGACTATGGCAATCATTGTCTATATGTATCGGCATAAATATGTAATATTATTATGACTGTTGATTTATAGGCTCTGTTGATTTAATCTTATTTAATTGAATCAGACTCAGCTTTTAAATATTATTATTATACCTAATCTCTTGTATAATCCCCTGTGAAGCTATCCGGGTGATTTATAGCAGGACATGCAGTTAGACTGTGTTTTGGTCCATTCCTCTCCCTGTAGTAAGCCTTCAGTGTAATCAGCCGTCATCGCTATGTGCGCCCATTGCTTTGTCAGGCGCGTGCTGATTGGCTAAGTTTGAGGACTGGAACACATTATAAGTCTGCGTGTGCGTCGTGTGGTCACGCCCTCTGTTGAAGTCAACCAATGACGAAACGCGTCAGGGCGTGACCTACACGACACGCTGGAAGCGCTGGTTTGCGTTCCACCGCTCAGAGAACCAGGAAGAGGAAGTAAGGCATTGCAGCCCTCGGTTCTCTTGATACACGCCGGATGGCGGATACGGTGAAGTAAACCACCCTTCATGTTTGCTTATGTGATGTTTTAACTGATGTACATTTAATGTGTGAGGGGACCAAGTTTGTGAGGGTTTGTTTTATGAAATAAACTGGGTTACACTATGTGCTTTCCCTTTGTTTGTTTTTTGGAAGCCCATCTCATTCTGAGGTCTCCCTGACGGATACATTATTTCAGTGTTTGGCTTGGATGCAGCAATTTCTATTCAAGGCTTTAATTCAATATTACTCTGGTGAGTGTGAACCCCTAAGGGGTGTGTGTGTCACGAGGTGGATCTGGAAGATCGGTGGAAGGTGCACTCTACTTATTTCTTTAGGATCACCCATGGACACTCTTTTGAAGCACTGAAACTATCTTGAATCTGTCTTAAGAACTTTTAGGTGGTGTTGACCACTGTCATTTTTCAACATTTAGCGCTGTTTGTAGTATTGACTGATACAGATTATTGTGTTCTTTTTTACTATTGTCATATATATTTGCAATATAGAAAAATAACTTTTTGTACATTTCCAATGTATTATCTTTTCGGCACTACTTTCTCAATCCAATTTTATTTCTAAAATAGTATTACAGAATATGTGATTACTTAACTTGGTGGAATATTTTATATTACAGACAGAAAACCAACGAGGGGGGTGATTTATTTTAGGATCCATTTTTACTGTGACCTAGGAAACCTGTTCTTATTTTAAATGCCCTCAATGCTCAAAACTGACAGTTTTATTTTAATTAACCCTGGTTTGTTATTTTAGGAAAACTTACAGTATGGTGCTGCCACTATTGTAAGTAAAAAGCAACAGTGGGTCACATAGCCTGTTTTTACATTCAGGGCTGAAAGTTTGGGCCTACATATATATATAGTTGTTATCTATACTATTTTTGGCACCATGCCTAGTTTTTGTTTTCCAAATGCCGCTTACACACGGTCAGAATTTCCGATGGGAAAAGTCCGATGGGAGCTTTTCATCGGATATTCCAACCGTGTGTATGCCCCATCGGATTTCCATCGGACTTAGATAGAGAGCAGGTTCTCTATTTTTCCGTCGGAAACTCCGACGGAGTTTTGCCCGTGGCAAAGTCCGGCCGTGTGTATGCGGCAAAAGTCTATATATTTATCATTCAAAACTTTACAATGATGTCATAATAAATTGGCTGTGGATAACTAAGAATTGTGCTAAAATCTGTGTTATAATAAAGATGCCCTTTACTTTAAATGTAGATTGATACATTGCATGCTAAAATGTTTATTATATTTGTTAATTAAACTAGTACTGCGGTTTGTATATTTTACTTTGATATTTTGTTTACATTTGGCAATTGCTGGTTTTGAACACATCTTGTTAGAAGTGTATATCTTTAGGGCTGAAAGTCTTACAATCATTGATTTTGGAGAAAACATTTTCCTAGTATATTGTCAACCTAGTAAATTACTGAAACAACTATATCTTTACACATGAATACATTTAGAAATACAAAGTCAACAGAGAAACTCTAAAGCCTCGTACACACAATCGGACTTCCATCTGACAAATCTGTAGATTTTTGTCTGAATGGCGTTGTCCGTGAACTTGGTATGCATACACACGAATGTAGTGACGTACTAGACGTACTACGTGTTTTTTTAGCTCTTTAGCGCCACCCTTTGGGCAACTTCTGCTAATGTTGTCTTATGGTTAGCATTGCTTCCTAGCATGCGTGTTTGTACTTTGGATTTTAGTCTGACGGATTTGTGTACACACGATCGGATGATCCGACGTAACCCATTTGCTGTTGGACAGTTTGAGAGCATGCATGTCATGACCTTGCAGTAATGCTTTTATGACCTGTCTGTCTCTTACCTTGTCTGTGTATCAGCCTTATGGCTTGCTCTCTCACACCTGCATGGTTAAGTAATCTTCCCTCAGTGTGGCTCCACCCTAGCCTCAACAGGAACTACTATTTAACACTGTGTTCTCCAAGCCTGCCTTGCTGTGCAATATTGTGTGTTTGGTTTTCTGTTTCCTGCTTGCCGTGTGCTCTACATTTGTCTCTGATACCGATCTTGGTGTGTTCCCGACCATCCCCGCCTGCTTGTGACCCTGACCTTTGGCGCATTTCTCGACCAACCCTGCCTGCTTGCGAACCCTTGACCTTTGGCTTGTTCACAGTTTATCCTTGTCTGCTAGTCGCCCCAACCTGTAGCTTCCTCCTATAGCCTACCTTGAGTGTGAGCTGGGAGACCCTGGGGGCCGCGACCTGGAGTCAGCTGCAGCATAGTCCATCCTCACCACTAGAGGCTCTGGTGAACACCTGCTGGCTCTTAGACTCCGCGCACTGGGGAACCTTATGTTCTAGCTCCCTGTGGGATCCATGTTGGTGCCCCAGTGGACCTGCCTTCCTGTACCACCCAGGGTTCCATCCGCAGCAGTCACTATCATAGCGGTGCACTCCTAACACCAACAGTGTGCATCTGTCACCTGGCCTCAGGTGACCTGACAATGCAAAGCCGACATTTGTTGTCGAAAATTCCGACAACAATTGTCCGATGGAGCATACAGGCGGTCGGATTATCCGACAAAACACGTCCATCGGACAATTGTTGTCGGAATATCCAATCGTATGTACGGGCCTTAAGAGTTTCATGGTTTACTCCTTCTTTTAAGGTCCAAGCAGTACTCTTGGACCTTAAAGGAGGGGGGGGTACACCCCAAAAGCTTGTCCTTAAACTTTGAATGTTAGCGCAAATAAAAAAAGAGCATTGTGGACAGTACTCAATTGTTTTTGCCTTTAAGGCTAAATATGTTTTGATATATTTCTCATCAAAATGTTAATGGAGCAGACTTTTCTGTGAGCTTTAGTATACACATCTGTTCCTTTTTAATGAGGAAAAAGCTAGACGGTGATCTTTGGATATGCAAAGCTTCTAACATGTTAAACATGTTTCTGCAACAGATAACTAAAACTTCAGTATGCATATTCATAACATTCAGTATGGATATTATGCATGCATAATATTGTTAGTAAGACCCCTTTCACACTGGGGAGCTTTTCAAGCATTTTAGCGCTAAAAATAGCACCTGTAAAGCACCTGAAAAGCGCCTCTTAAGCCACCCCAGTGTGAAAGACTGAGTGCTTTCACTCTGGGGCGGTGCACTTGCAGGACAGGAAAAAAAGTCCTGCAAGCAGCATCTTTGGGGCTGCTGGAGCGGTGTATACACGGCTCCTCCACTGCTCCTGCCCATTAAAAAGAATAGGCAGCGCTGCCATAGCCCTGCAAAACGATCACTATTAACCCTTTCTTCAGCTTCTAACGGGGGTTAAAAGTGCCCCGATAGCAGCTGAAAAGCACCGATACAGTGGTAAAAACTAAAACTAGCGGCGCTTTACCGCTAACGGAACCCGCCGCCCCAGTGTGAAAGGGGTCTAAAAGCTCACCACTCTAGTTCAGTTTTCTCATGCAATGCTCACATTTGTAGCACTGTCTAAGAAGCAGGCAGTGTATAAAAGCTCTTAAGCCCTGTGCAGAAGATCAGATTTCCTATGGATTCTAATCCAATGGATTTTTCCATCAGAAATCCGATGAAGCTGACTTCCATCAGTCTTGCCTACACACCATCAGTCAAAAATCCGACTGTCCCAAACGCAGTGACGTAAAACACTCCGACAAGCTGAGAAAAATGAAGTTCAATGCTTCTGAGCATGCGTCGACTTGATTCTGAGCATGCGTGGGTTTTTTGTCCGATGGAGTTCCACACAGATGATTGCTATCGTTTTTTTTCCCATCGGATAAATTTAAAACATGTTCTATTTTTCTCACCGATGGAGCCCATACACGATCGGTTTGTCCGATGAGAAAAGTCCATCGGATTGTTTTCATCTGTAAAACCGATCGTGTGTACAAGACTCTTTTTAAACTGGTTTTCTACTTGTACTTATTTTTAGAAATGACTGGACACAAAAGAGAAGAAAAAGAGAAGGAAAACAGCTTAGTGTGACTAGTAAAGCTGCTTAGAATTCATAAATGTTAAGCAACAGTAAAACTGACAGTTCCATATACTGTAAGTTCTTTAAGGTTAAGAAAAAGTAGTAAATACTAGAAACACAAATGTACTTTAATGCAAATGATCTAATTTGATATATTTGACCATGATCAACTTGCAAACCCGTATTTATAGTAAAAGAGGAAAGACGCCCTAGTGCTGCACATCCAATGGGTGTTTTCTCTTTTACCTCCAGTGAACACAGGAGCTGGGAAGAGCTAAGGAACATTAAAAGAGTAGACTATAATAGAGTAAAACAGAACAAAATAGGAGAGAAAATAAAAGAACAGAATAGAATGGAATAGATTAGAATAGAAATGAATAGAATAGAATAAAAAAGAATAGTCATAAATATAAAGATTATAACCATCTTCTGAGATTTGAATAGAATAGAATAGAATTAAAAAAGCAACAGAATAGAATAGAAATAATATAACCATTTTCTAAAATTCAAATAGAATCAATTTGAATTTGAGTAGAATAGAAAATAACACAATAGTATAGAAAAAACAACAGAATAGAATAGAATGAATATAACCATCTTCCTATACTAATCTATTATTTTCTATTCTATTCAAATTGATTATATTTGAATTTTGGTAAATGGTTATATTCTTTCTATTCTATTTTTTTAATTATATTATTTTTCTATTTGTTTATTCTATTCTATTCTTTTCTATTCTAATATTTTATTTTATTTTCTATTCTATTATTTTCTATTCTATTCTTTTGTATTCAGATTTAAAAAAAATCTATTCGAAATTCGAATTTTGGAAGATGCTTATATTCTTTCTATTCTATTCTATTTTGTTGTCTTTTTCTATACTATTCTGTTATTTTCTATTACTTTCAAATCTATTCTTTTCTATTATATTCAAATTCGGGAGATGGTTATATTCTTTATCTACTATTTTATTCTATTTTTTTTTGTATTCTATTCTTTTCTATTCTATTCTTTTCTTTTGTATTCAAATTCAAATGTATTCTATTTGAAATTTGAATTTCAGAAGATGGTTATATTCTTTCTATGTTATACTATTCTATTATATTTGTTTATATTATTCTAGTCTAGTCTGTTCTTTTATTTTCTATTCAATTATTTTCACTGAAACTACCGTTGCAGATGCAGAATCATCTAGCTTACTCCCCATACTGACGGAGCCTGAGCGGCACCTTAATTTATTGTGGATCACAAATTTATAGTAATTGCTCAATAGCTTAAACATTGTTTTAAACTGTAATTTAAATATATTACTTCCTTACATGCAAAACAGCCCTAGTGGTGCAAAAATAAAATATTAAAAATGTATTTAAATAGCTTATTTAAATATCTATATCTCAAAAAAGACACCTTAAACAAAAAGCAAAATTACCAAAAAATCGAAATAAATTGTTTGTCTTCACAGTTTTGAGTTTCTACAACTTTTTACACAGCTCTACGATGTCATATTACAAAAGAAATTATGTACAATAAATGAATGAGTTTAAATATGTGCCTAAAACAAAAACAAACTCAGAGGATTGATATTTATAAAAAATAATATATAATACAGTTTCATAACTATTAAATAGTTGAATATGAAATATGATGCCACAAAAGATTTAAATAATAATAAAAAAAGAATAAGATCCACAGACAGTTTAAAAACCATATGGGATAGTTATTTATTATTACATAAACATCAACAGAATAAAATATTAACTAACTTAAAATAAAATAAAATTCACAGAATGAATGCATATGATTAAATATTTCATTTGTCATAAATGTAGCTGAAATGCTTCTCTGCTTTTGTATTTTGGGAAAACAGTGCTCTTTTAGGAAATCAGTGCTTAAGTAAAAATATACTTTCAGTGGCCAGGAGAATAATCATAGCAGCTGACACACCATAACAGTGACTCCTAGAACTTCCTGTTATAGTGTGGCTTTAATGGCAACCAATCAGAAAGTGCCAATATTTTTCTACCCTAAACTGAAATGGTGATTCATAAGACTGAATAAAGTGATTTCAGTCTTTAACAGTCCAGGGCTAATGTTCCTTAGTTTATTGGATTAGACATGCGCAGAATGAAAAAAATAGTTTTGTTTTGTTTCGATTTGTTATTTACATAAATTAGTTTACTCAAATTATTTTTATCTGTTTAATTTGTTTTCGGAATTTATTTTGTTTATTCGTATTCAAATTCATTTGAATTCATTTGAATTTGCAAATTCGTATTCAGATGGATTTGAAAAGTTTTTGCATCAATTTTGAATAGTTTTCAAATTTGAATAGTTTTCCAATTTCCAAAGAGAATAAAATAGACTAGAAATCAAAGGAATAGAATAGAAAACCATGTAATAGAATAGAAAAGAATATAACAGAAAATAATATAATAGAATGGACTAGAATAGAATAGAAAGGAATATAATAGAATAGAATAAAAAAATAATAGAATTAAAGTGGTTGTAAAGGTTCAGGTATTTAAAAAACAAAAAACAAACATGTCATACTTACCTCCACTGTGCATTTCGTTTTGCAGAGTGGCCCCAAACATCCTCTTCTGGGGTCCCTCTGCGGCTCTCTCGGCTCCTCCCTGCAATAGATAACCCTCTCTGGGAAGCTCTCTCCCCAGGGGGGTTACCTTGCGGGTGCGCTCCTGTGTCATACACTCAGCGTCCATAGACATAGGATGCATTACGGTGAAAAAACACGAATCTTTACAACCCCTTTAAATAGAAAGATTATAACCATATTTTGAAATTCGAACAGACTAGAAAAGGATGGAATAGAATAGAATAGAAAATAACACAAAAGTATAAAAAAAAACATAATAGAATAGAATGAATATAAGCATCTTCCTATTCTAATCTATTCTTTTCTATTCTGTTCAAATTCAAATTGATTCTATTTGAATTTTGGGAAATGGTTATATTTCTTCTATTCTATTCTATTTTTTATATTCTATTGTTTTATATTCTATTCTTTATATTCTATTCTATTATGTTGTATTTTATTATACTATTCTGTTATTTTCTATTATGTTCTAATCTATTCTTTTCTATTCTATTCAAATTCTAATTGATTCTATTTGAATTTTGGGAAATGGTTATATTCTTAATATGCTATTCTATTGTTTGTTTTTTTCTATATATATTCTTCTCTATTCTATTATAACCTATTTTTTTTTATATATTCTATTCTATTCTAGTATATTCTATTATTTTCTTATGTATTCAAATTCAAATGTATTCTATTTGAAATTTGAAATTTGAAATTTGAAATTTAGAAGACGGTTATATTCTTTCTATGTTTCTATTATATTATATTCTAGTCTAGATTTTTTCTATTCTGTTCCTTTATTTTCTATTCTATTTTCTTTGGAAATTGAAATTGAAAAACTGTTCAAATTTGAAAACCTTTTGAATTTCGAATTTGAAAACTATTTACCCTGGTACTGATGTTTATGTTTGTTTTAGGTCTTTAAGGGCCCATTTAAACTACTTAACAACCAATGTTCATTTATGAATCGCAAAGTGGTGGATGGTTATTTTGGCTGAGCAGAAATCAACCTACGGCAGCCAATGTCCTTGGTGATGGCTATGGACCAAGTTATGATCCTACAGCTCAGTCCTGAGATGCAGTGTACAGGATCGATCCCTGAGGTTTGAAAGCTATTATGACTGATCACTGCAATTACCAATGTAATAAATATATTTTTACATTTCAGAGCCCACCCCTTCCTCTTACAATGGAAGAAAGGGAGGAAGGAGGAACAAATAAATGAATACATCATTAATTCATTCATTAGTTCCAGATCAGAGTATCAAAGGATCCCAAGACTGTGGGATTGTTTTTAACCCTTTTAGTACCCCTAGCCTTTAGTATATCTCAGCTCTAGCTTGTCTCACAATAACCTGCATATCTAATACCTCCCTGATCCTACCAATCTGTACAATAACCCCTTCTTCTCAGTCCTTACACTATATGTGATCTGTGAACTGACTCCTTCACCTCCTCTTCCCAATATATTAACTGTACTGTTAATGCATCTAGCGCACCACTACCAAGCTCAACATTTTAACCCTCTCAATACCAACATGTTTCTCAATTTCCCCCAAAAAGTTTGGAAAAATCTGATCTGTATTGCCCTGGCACTTTTATTTGATATACTTGAGATCCTGGCTAGTACTAGTAGCTAGGGTGCCATATCCCTTATTATGGAGAACAATTACGTAGTAAGAGGATGGGATTTTTTAGGCACCCAAGGACACAAAATCCATAAAATGCGAGCACCCAGGTTCTGCACGCTCTTTTTATTGGGTGTAGCAGGGGGTGATTTCCAGTATTGGCATACTTGTTATTATCCACCATTTCAAGACACTTTGAATCTTTCTGCAGTCCTTTTTTTTTATGCATGTCAGCGCTCTACATGTTTGACACCAGTGTTGCACTTCTGTGTGATTGCATTAGATCTGTTTTGGTATTGTCAATATTCCAATCGCACTCTTTCCTGAATGGGGCTTAGGAACGTCGGGTGTTGAAGAAACAACCAGCTGGAACTAGAGACATCACAGAATGTATATTTGCCAGCACACCACAGATTATTGAATAATGTCCAAAATATTTATTTCAGAACAATCACATCACAAGGGACATAGTGCAACATTTATAGTCAGTGTTTATCTGGCGCTCTAAATGGAGTAATCCTTAGGGGTATAGTCTGTGGCTGTAATAGCTGGATGGTGATGTATCCATAGGTTGGGTGGTTGGAAAAGAAAGGGGTATTAAGGGTGAAAAAGAAAGGCAGCCATCCTTCAGAGTGTGTCGAGGAACTTGACAAGACATGTAAGGAACAAACAGGGAGGGGGAGGCTCCAACCTGAGTGTAGTATTAAAATGATGACTTTAATAGGATAAGATTAAAAACACTTACAGGATTATAGAAGATGCAATGCTCATCAAAGTAAAGTGCAGTCTGGGCATTCCACATGGCTCTGTGGGTCCCACCGCTGTTCCGGATAGCTGGAACAGATATTTTCCCATTTCATATTTTAGTAAACAGAGCATCGTAACCTGTGTGGAATCAGTGTGGAGCTTAATGGTTCCTTGCTCTTGGAGAAACACTGTGATCCATTCTAGCTAGCTGCTCAATCCTTTCCAGCTATCTGGAACAGCGGTGGGACCCACAGAGCCATGTGGAATGCCAGGACTGAACTTTACTTTGACGAGCATGCATCTTCTATCATGATGTAAGTGTTTTTAATCTTAAAAGTCATCATTTTAATACTACACTTAGGTCGGACCCTCCCCCTCCCTGTTTTTTCCTTATAGTGCAACGTTTAGGAGCCACGCAAGACCCCTTCGTCAAGCATGGGATGAGATCCGTTTTGGTGATGCCAGCACGCCTGAGGTGATGTCACTGGTGCCAGAAATAGGTGGAGGACGCTGTCATATTCCACACGCATACATTTAGTGACTCTGTCTCTCAGTTTGGGCAGATTCTGCCTTGTTCCCTACCACAATTGAGGTGGAAAAACTTGCTGATTGGGGATTTCTTTGGTGCCAGTAGGAGACATGATTGGTAGTTTCCAGTCACATAACAGTCAGTTTGTCCCTTATAAGACATATTTTTTGTTGCCTTAATTGCTTCAGCGTGCTGCCAGAGGATTTTGGTGCACAGTACTGTGGTTTGCGAAATGTGATTGATAACCTCTTGTAAGTGCATTTTTATCTAGTTTTTATTATAAAAAAAAAGGGTAATTCACCAGAGCCTGTGTGCTCTTCTCTCTTGTTTATGTTGTAAATATCCGCTTGATACATTGGCTCCGCAAAGTTTATGTGCAGTATATTATATTGTATTGCTTACGGATATAATTTGTTTAAATGTGTTAAAACATTTAGAATTTTATGGACTTTGTGTCCTAAAAAATCCCATCCTCTTACTATGTATTTCTTGTTTTTATTTGGCATGTTTTGTAATAGAAAGTAAGGAAACTTTTTTTCAAAAGGTTTTCCTTTTTATAGTAAAAAAAAAAAAGAGTGGTTATTAGATACCACTAAAAGGAGGACTATCTGTCTCAAAAAAAAAAAAAATTATATACAACATACAATTCATTTGGGTACAGTGTTGCATGACCTAGTAATTGCCAGTCAAGCTGTCATAGCATTGGAAACTAAAACTGGCCTGGTAATGAAGGGATATTACAGGCTAGTACTGAAGTTATTAAACTAGTTGTTGGTGATTTATCGCCTATAAGTAAAGCAAGTGTAGAAATGCAGTGCTATTTTGTGCCTCTGCTTACTTACTTCTTTGCTCAAGGGAAACATTTATTTCTGGCCAGTGAATGTATACACAAATATTCACAAACACACATCATACATCTTTTAAATTGGATGTGTTTTCCCAAATTATTTATAAATTAAAGAAACCTATGTATATATTGAAATATGTCAAGACATTGCCAGCCTGGCATGAATATTTTAAATCTATGTATAATAAATAAAGAGTACATTAAGTAATTTACTTATACAAAAAACCCACACACGTTATGTTGCTTAGTAACCTAGCTTACATATTTTTACATGAATTTTTTTTTTTCTAATGCTGTTGTATATTTTCACCACTATTACGATGCTCTGTTTACTAAAATATGAAATGGGAAAATATCTGTATTTTGTCATAATGTGATAAATATTTCAGCAAGTGTTAAGTTGTGTTTGTGAGCATTATTATATGGAAAAATACTTTTTTTAAAGTTTACAATGCTTTTCTAGCCTAAAGTACAGTTTACATTGGTTTTAACCTCTAATATAATAAAAACCACACTACACAAAAATGCAACATTGTTGAATAACAAGCCACATGAAAGATGAAGTTTGGAAAACAGTAACCAGTGACAACCGATAAGTATCTTTGGGGGAATCTATATATTTTGGACACTTTTGCTGATAGTATCTGATTTTAAAAACTATAAACATTAAATATTTTACATTTTATATTATAATGCATTACAGGTAATACATTTTCACAGTCACAGGTAAACCTGTTTTCCATTGACGGTAGAAATTAAAAAGTAAAAAAATTAAATTTGTATATCATTTTAAATATTTTCTGTAAAAATTTTAACACATTTTGGGTGTCAGCAAAAATAGTATATGTTGTTTTTTTATATATATTTTGTATATTATCTTTTTTTTTACTTGTCCCACTATAATAATGGTGGCACCTACAAGAATTATTAAAGTTATGAAGTCTTATCATTTAATAAAATATCAAAATATTTTGTGTATAAGAGTGGTTAGACAAAGAAGTTTCTGCTCTCCATAAAAAAATTGCATTTTCTGTTCATATTTCCCATAGAGCAAAGGAGAATTAAATGAAAATCTGATTAACTATAACAGCCATCGAAAAAAGGTTCACTTGCTAAGTGGAAAATGTACTCTTTAAGTAAGTGACCTGGTGTTTCATACAGCATACATCAACTATGCACCAAGATGTTGTGGTATGGTTAGTGGATAGTTTAGAAATAGGGTGACCACCATTCTTATAATTAAAAAGGGAAAAAAATGGATAATAATTCCCATTTTATTGATGAATTAAATTTACCGCCAATAATTGTAGCAGTTAACATTTTAGTTTACTAGATGATATATAGACATGCTGAGCACATATGCTTTCTACATACCTTGATACTGTGCACTGAATCCTCTGTAACGATGGTTGCCATCAGTAACAAAATGAAGCCTTAACCAGTGCTTGTTGCTGGCTACTGGAGGTGGTACGTTCATTCCAGATAACCTGAATGGACAGAAAATTACCTTAATTTTGTATATTTGAATAGATTATAATTACATACACATAACCTATACAGCACCATAATAAGGGCAAACCACAGGTTATACTGTTGGCTATAGTGGATCACTGGTGGTGTTCTATTCTAAAAATATTATAGAAAACTAGCCAGTGACAGCCAAGAAGCCACAAAACAGTAAGCAAATGACACTAGACTGCTAAAGAAACATGTAAAAATAAAACCTACAATAAAAAAATAATTGCAAAAAAGCATGGGCCCATGAAATGAATTCTTAAAATTGACGTTGCAGTGTATTCTTGTTTTATATTTCAGAGATGAACAAGACATTACCTGCAACAATAAATAAGTTACACAAATTACTGTTTATTTGTTGTATTCCTATTTAAGTTTCTGAAGCCACAGTCTGAAACAAAAACAATTTGGGCTTCTAAACTACTCTGTCCTAACCATGGGAATATACAGTATCTACTCATAGCACACAATAAAATCCAAGCAAAGACTAGACCCTGCCACATCCATACTTGATGTCAGTGCAAATATACCTAGTGCATATACAGTCATGTGAAAAAGTAAGTACACACCATAGAAATGTTGGCTTTTTCAACATATTTGACTAAGCAACATGTGATCCTTATGCACACAGTTCCTATAGATAAACATAATATACTTGAATATAGTCACAATGAGAATTTTCTTTTTTAACCACCTCCCATCCGCGCTATAGACGAATGACGGCTACAGCATGGGTCTTAATTGCCGGGAGGCCGTCATTAGACATCCTCTCGAGCATGCGCTGTCAGCGCGTCCCTGAGGGGTGTGCTTCTGCGCGCTCTGTGATCACAGAGTCTATGAGACATAGATCGATCCCGGCCCCTTACCACATGATCAGCTGTCAGCCAATGATGTAAACAGAAATCTGTAATCATTTTTTTCCCCTCACGCTGACAGTGTGAGGGAAAAAAAAGCCAATCATCAGTCCCTCACACAGAGACCTGCCGCTGCCTTGTCTGTGCCCGCCCACCAGTGCCACCTGCCAGTGCCCACCAGTGTCACCTATCAGTACCCACCAGTGCCACCTACCATTGCCCACCAGTGCCACCTACCTTTGCCCACCAGTGTCACCTATTAATGCCCACCAGTGCTGCCTCATCATCAGTGCCAACGATCAGTGCTGCCTATCAGTGTCACCTACCAGTGCCTACAATTTCTTATCAGTCCCATCAGTGGCAATCAGTGCCATCTATCAGTGCCGCCTATCAGTGCCATTCAGTGCCACCTATAAGTGCCCTTCAGTGCTGACCATCAGTACCAACCATTAGTGCCCATCAGTGCTACCCATCAGTGCCACCTCTCAGTGCCACCTCTCAGTGCCCACCAGTGCCCATCAGTACTGCCTCATCAGTGCCCATATGTGCCACCTTATAGGTGCCTATCAGTGCAGCCTATCAGTGCCCATCAGTGCAGCTACATCAGAGCACGTCAATAAAGGAGAAAAATTACCTGTTTTCAACATTTTATAAAAAACTATGAAACTTTCCAATCTTTTTTCGTTTTTTTTTTTGCAAAAAATAAAAAATCCAGCAGTGATTAAATATCACCAAAAGAAAGCTCTATTTGTGTGAAAAAAAATGATAAAATTTTCCTTTGGGTACAGTGTTGCATGACCACGCAATTGTCATTCAAAGTGCGACAGCGCTGAAAGCTGAAAATTGGCCTGGGCAGGAAGGGGGTTTTAGTGCCAAGTAGGCAAGTGGTTAATCATGCATTTAACAAAAATGTCAATAGTAATTGTGTACATTGCCTCAGAAGCTGGTATTGCCCAGTTTCGATTTTTTTTTTTTTACTTTCTGACAGAAGGCCTCACATTCTCATCAAGCACACTTCTATATGATGTAGAATTCATAGCTGACTCAATGACTGCAAGATGCCAAGGCCCTTAAGAAGCAAAACATTTCCAAACGTAACATTTCCAATGCCATACTTCACAGTTAGTAGCAGGTTCTTGAAATGCTGTCTTTGGTGTGTGCCATACAGTACATGTCCACTGCTACTGTGGGCCAAACAACTCTTTCTTTTATTTATCAGTCCACATCATATTATTCCACAAGGCCTGGCCTTGTCTATATGTTCAATAGCAAACAGCAGTCCTATGCCCCGTACACACGATCGGAATTTCTGAGGAAAAAAGTCTGACTGAATTTTTTCCTCAGAAATTCCGACCGTGTGTATGCCCCATCTGACTTTTTCCGTCAATGTTTTTATTTTTATAGCAGAAAAGCAAATATCCACTATAATTTTTGTATTATTATTTTCTCTTAAACTTCATGAATTACACACATTATGGGCCCAATAAATAACACTTCTCAAAGCGTATATTTTTCCTTTAAGCAGAGAGATCTCAAACATACAACATATAATCAATAAGTACATGTGCATCTTCACTGAGGTGACCTTTCCTGCTTTAAAGACTCTTTCATCGCAAAAACAAGGCTACATCTAGTGAATATCAGACTGTCCAAATGTCAACAATTAGGTTTTTCAGAAAGACCGACCCATCTCCTCAAAGTATCTATACAGCAAGCCGACATATCATAACACCCTCTTTGACAGGGTTGCAACAGTCCAAAAGGAATAATTGTGATTCTCAGTTACAGTACAATGACTGATACATGTTCTGATTACAATTTTACTTTTACAATGGCCGACTTTACTACTTACAACTATAAGTACAATTTTTGATTAAAAACAAAAATGAAACCACCGGTACCTGTTTCTTTCTTTAAAAAAAAAAACAACAATTCACTATTTACTGTGTAAATATTACAAATCATTTTAAGCATTGAAGTAGTAAACAACATATACAGTCAGGTCCATAAATATTGGGACATCGACACAATTCTAATATTTTTGGCTCTATACACCACCACAATGGATTTGAAATGAAACAAACAAGTTGTGCTGCAGACTTTCAGCTTTAATTTGAGGGTATTTACATCCAAGTCGGGTGAACGGTGTAGGAATTACAACAGTTTGTATATGTGCCTCCCACTTTTTAAGGGACCAAAAGTAATTGGACAATTGGCTGCTCAGCTGTTCCATGGCCAGGTGTGTGTTATTCCCTCATTATCCCATTTACAAGGAGCAGATAAAAGGTCCAGAGTTAATTTCAAGTGTGCTATTTGCATTTGGAATCTGTTGCTGTCAACTCTCAATATGCGATCCAAAGAGCTGTCACTATCAGTGAAGCAAGCCATCATTAGGCTGAAAAAACAAAACAAACCCATCAGAGAGATGTCAAAAACATTATGTGTGGTCAAATCAACTGTTTGGAACATCCTTAAAAAGAGAGAACGCACCGGTGAGCTCAGCAACACCAAAAGACCCGGAAGACCACGGAAAAGAACTGTGGTGGATGACCGAAGAATTATTTCCCTGGTGAAGAAAACACCCTTCACAACAGTTGGCCAGATCAAGAACACTCTCAAGTAGGTAGGTGTATGTGTGTCAAATTCAACAATTAAGAGAAGACTTCACCAGAGTGAATACAGAGGGCTTCCCACAAGATGTAAACCATTGGTGAGCCTCAAAAAACAGAAAGGCCAGATTAGAGTTTGCCAAACAACATCTAAAAAAGCCTTCACAGTTCTGGAACAACATCCTATGGACAGATGAGACCAAGATCAACTTGTACCAGAGTGATGGAAAGAGAAGAGTATGGAGAAGGAAAGGAACTATTCATGATCCAAAGCATACCACCTCATCAGTGAAGCATGGTGATGGTACTGTCATGGCGTGGGCATGTATGGCTGCCAATGGAACTGGTTCTCTTGTATTTATTGATGATGTGACTGCTGACAAAAGCAGCAGGATGAATTATGAAGTGTCTCGGGCGATATTATCTGCTCATATTCAGACAAATGCTTCAGAACTCATTGGACGGCGCTTCACAGTGCAGATGGACAATGACCCGAAGCATACTGCAAAAGCAACCAAAGAGTTTTTTAAGGGAAAGAAGTGGAATGTTATACAATGGCCAAGTCAATCACCTGACCTGAATCCGATTGAGCATGCATTTCACTTGCTGAAGACAAAACTAAAAAGGGAAAATGCCCCAAAAACAAGCAGGAACTGAAGACTATTGCAGTAGAGGCCTGGATGAAACCCAGCGTCTGGTGATGCCTATGCGTTCCAGACTTCAGGCTGTAATTGACTGCAAAGGATTTGCAACCAAGTATTAAAAAGTGAAAGTTTGATTTATGATTGTTAATCTGTCCCATTACTTTTGGTCCTTTAAAAAGTGGGAGGCACATATACAAACTGTTGTAATTCCTACACCGTTCACCTGATTTGGATGTAAATACCCTCAAAATTAAAGCTGAAAGTCTGCAGTTAAAGCACATATTGTTTGTTTTATTTCAAATCCATTGTGGTGGTGTATAGAGCCAAAAAGATTAGAATTGTGTCGATGTCCCAATATTTATGGACCTGACTGTACATATGATCTTGGGGGTGATGGAAGGGAGTCTTATCTTATTACAATGTCAAAGCCAATTTTTACCTTTGATTGCAGGCCAGACCCTGCCCTGTACCCTCTCATGATACAATTATGTCTACCAATTTTACCTGCAGTCTTTAGTCCAGCCTGGTGTTAGATAATGAGTTTATGTGAAATCTCCATCAACTGATGGTAATAATATTTTAATTAGAAATATATTTCAGTTAGATAGAAAAAAAGTTATATTGAGTGTCTTGTTGGTGTTCCTGTAATTAGTTCCACTTCAAAGGTTGGCCTTTTTTTCCCTTATCACATCTCACATGAGTTGTAAACAGCAGCCTTCTTTGAATCATCCAATCAGGCTGTGCCCCTTATATGCTAGGTACAGTGACCAATTAGGGAACATTATATTAGCAACAGTACAGTAAGGAGGGAGGAAGATAATGCTTTATCACAAAGCTGTGGGCTCTCTTTGTGTTGGGACACACAGCAGTCACCATGACCAGACCTGAAGTGCAGAGGTAAACTAACTTTATGCTTACATTATACATTGTAGTGTGAATATGATTTTTGTGGGTAATTTGTAAATATCATATAAGCCAGGGGACTTATATTGTACATTGTGTTGTAAATACTGTCTAGGGCAGGGATATGCAATTAGTGGACCTCCAGCTGTTGCAAAACTACAAGTCCCATCATGCCTTTGCCTCTGGGTGTCATGCTTGTGGCTGTCAGAGTCTTGCTATGCCTCATGGGACTTGTAGTTCTGCAACAACTGGAGGTCCGCTAATTGCATATCCCTGGTCTAGGGTGTAATTTGTATATATTGTGTAATGTTATCAATAAATGTGTATTGGAATATGGACGTCAACACACTGGACAACATGCCGTTACCATGGACAGACCACCACGCTATCAAATTTAAAATCACCACCAACACCATCTCCCAAAAACCAAAACACTCAATAACAACATACTGGACAAGATCTCAGAAGAAACTACACTCGGAACTCTTCAAAACGACACTATCAAAAAAAAATAGGAACGCTAAATCAAAACCACTCAACGGAACAAACACTCAACTCCTTAAACAAAGCATTACTACAAACAGCAGACATAGTCGCTCCGAGAAGCACAGAACTCATCCGTAGAAACAATTTGGGCTGGTTTAATGACACTCTTACTCTACTGAAGCAAGAACGCAGAAGAGCCGAAGGAGCCTGGAGAAGAAACCCAACAAAGGAAAACCACACTAACTACAAAGCACTCACTAATAAATACCACAAAGCGATCTTCAAAGCAAACACCATCTCAAAAGCCCTAAACCGACCACGCAAACTTTTCAAACTTGTCGCACAAACTATGAACCCCCAGCAAACGAAACTCAAGAATTCTGCAATGAACAGAAAAAATCGACAAAATCGAAAACATTGGAGAAATAATTCAACAGAAAAAAACAACCAACCTCACTCAGCCTAAACAAGTAGAGGAAATCAACATACAATCGATTCAATTTTTGCTGGTCCCGATCACCATCGACACCACCAAAAACATCATAAGAAGTCTCCGAGACAGCACATCACCAAATGACATCATTTCTACAAAACTCCTGAAAAGAATGTACCGACATCTTGGCACCCACCATAACACATCTCGTAAATCAATCGTTCAAAAAGGCATTGTTCCGATCTCCCTCAAGCAAGGCATAGTCAAACCCCTCCTAAAGAAGCCCAACCTCGACCCAAAAGACCCAAACTACCGCAGACCGGTAACAATTCTCAACACCATCTCAAAGATCATGGAGAAAGCAGTAGTACAACAGCTACAACTCCATTTGGACTCCCACAAATTCTTGGATCCACTACAATCAGGCTTCCGCCCAGGCCATGGCACAGAAACAGCCCTTCTCAAAATATGGGATACGCCCTTGAAGCTGCAGATGACGGAGAATCATGTCTTCTGGTGCTGCTGGATCTCAGTGCAGCGTTCGACACAGTAGACCACAAAACTCTACTCATCCGCCTTAAAGAAGTAGCAGGAATCGCAGACCCTGACCTACCCTGGTTCACATCCTTCCTAGAAAATCACTCCCAGACAGTGAAACTAGGAGCCTTCACCTCTGAACCTCGCGCAATTTCTTGCGGAGTCCCTCAAGGATCACCCCTGTCACCCGTGCTCTTTAACATCTACCTCCGCCCACTCCTCAAATTCATCAGCAAACAGGACCTGTGCTACCACTCATACGCTGACGACACCCAACTGTACTTTCGTATCAACGGAAAACAAGACCAATATCACGGACTGGAAAATTGCCTCACACTGATCGATGATTGGATGACTGAGAGTTCCCTCAAACTCAATGGATCCAAAACAGTACTTCTTCTCCTCAACACAAACCGAAAGACAAAAACAAAGACTTCTTGGATACCACCCACCATTCTTGGACAGACCATTATCCCGAGCACTAAAGTCAAAAGTCTTGGAGTCATCTTTGACTCGGAGATGTCGATGGATGCACAAATAGGATCAGTAATCAGCGGATCGCACCATCTCCTCTGCCTGCTGCGTAGACTCATCCCCTTCATCCCAGAAGAGGACATAGCAGCAGTAGTTGGAACAATCATCAACTTCCAACTCGACTACGCAAACTCCCTCTACATAGGACTACCTAAATATAAGATTTTGCGCCTACAAGTCATCTATAACGCGGCAGCCAGACTGGTAACAGGGAAAAAACCTTGGAAATCCATCACCCCTTCACTGAGGACCCTGCATTGGCTAACCATAAAGGATCGGATCACATTCAAGACCCTCTGTCTCACCCACAATTGCACACAAGGAAACTCTCCTCAATAGTTATGCGAGAAGATAAAACACTACACCCCAAAAGCATTCTCCGATCAACCAACCAAAACCTTCTCCACATCCCAAAGTCACACTACAAATCAAAGGGAGAACGAAGATTTGCAGTCCCACCTCTTCTGAAGGATCAGGACGTCACTGGATTCAAAGCACCTTGAGGCTATTTAGTTCGCATTTGTAGCGCTATATAAGTTATTCACTCACTCATTGCAGATAGAACTACCTATTTTGTATAAGAATTCACAGATCTGGCTGTGTACAGGTATATGTAAATACTCCTACAATGACTGAGGTGTATGCACATATACACATAAACTAGGCAACACTCTCAACCACTTGTCATATGAAGCTTCAATAAAAGGATTTTTGGAAGTGCAGCCGTCCGGAATTATTTCTTCAGGTCACACAGCATGCGAGCTGTGTGTTGGGATTGACCAGAGACTCACTCACCTGGAGCAGCTTTTCTTGTTTCACTGGTGGCCTATATTTCTGGACTAAGAGGCATTCATGTACTGACATGTAAATGTGGGTTCAGTCCAGGAATACTGCAAATCCAAGCATGATGCATGTCCATAACAGCCTGGGTTCACAGTGGGTTGGGGGTAGTGTCATTTAACAAAGAAAAGGACTGCTTCTGGATCACAGAGGCTTCTGAGGACTGCTATGATAAAATATGAGTATTGCAGGGAAACTATACCGTTTCTATCAGCATAATATCTGGTGATCCTGACATTAAAGTCCTTGATCAGGCATTTCATGTTTTAAGATGACAACACTCTGTCCCTGTTACCTCGTTATACAAGTTTCCAGTGGATACTACAAGTTGTTGTTTTAACACACATTACATAGACACAATCCTTTAATGTTACTATCAAGAACCCACCCTGGGAAATGCCATCCAGCTACAATGCTGAATGCAACAAAGAATAAAAAAAGGTGAAAACAAATATTTTATAAAAAAAAAAAACTTTAACTAAATGTCATTCAGTTAGGATTTGAAAGTTGGAAATTAGGTGGGGGGGACTTTGTTTGAAAAACCTGGCATTAACCCCTATATGAAATGAAGTTTAAAGAAAGCAAATCCCCATACCTCCCCAAAAGGAGAGTTTATGGGAAAGAGGGGGATTTTAAAGTGCCTAAAAATAATAAGCACAGAGTACAATATATAAAAAAAATCCAGATTTTATTTATACAAAGTTAAAATAGAGCCTTTAATAAAAACATATTATACTAGCACTATAGACATATAGTATAACCATTTTGTGCATCAGTGCATAACATGATGTATATGGGTCGACACATTTCGCCTGGATGAGGGGCTTCCTCAGGATCCCCTTTTCAGTATTAATAGGTCTAATATTTCAAAATGTAGCCATAACATGTCACATCACAAATTCATCATGCAGGATGCACTGATGGTCAGCAGAATGGGACATATCCAGAAGTGTATCAGTAATCATTAAAAAAAAAAAAAGTCACCCAAAGATACAAGCCATCACATGAACTTGATTGTGATTGAGTATATAGGGTTACAGAAAGTTTTGATATGATTATGCAAGTGAAAGACAGCGAGTATGTGCTATGCAGTAAAGATCCCGAATATCGGACCAGGAGAGAACCAAAACAAACAATCGCTGTTTTTTCTCTTTTTAGAGTAATAACATTTACCTTAGCGTGATGGCCAATCGCATGTGTGGTGTAAGATGGTGGCGCCATGCAATCACCCCCTCTTTCCCATAATCTCTAATTTTGGGAAGGTATGGGAACTTGCTTTCTTTAAACTAGGGTTTGAAAGTTGTCAGAGAGTGACATTTATTGTGGGAATACTAAGGCTAGAGTTAGCTGGTCAGTGTTTGCATTGCATTTCTATTTTTTCTATTTGCTCTGAATTTGACTTTGTTTTGGATCATTTAGATTAATTATTCTCCAATTATGAATGCAGGTTTAGTACTTGTATTAAACACTTTTGAACTGCACAGGTAGTCTTTAGGTGCATTTAGCTCAAATTAAACATGGTAATGCATACTGACTCATGCTCATAAAAGAGATCTTTTATCTTTAACCACTTAAGGACCATTTCGCTGGCCAAAGACCAGGCCACTTTTTGCGATTCAGGGAACTGCGTTGCTTTAACTGACAATTGTGCGGTCGTGCGACGTGGCTCCCAAACAAAATTGACGTCCTTTTTTTCCCATAAATAGAGCTTTCTTTTGGTGGTATTTGATCACTTCTGCGGTTTTTATTTTTTGCGCTATAAAAAAAAAATAGAGCGACAATTTTGAAAAAAATTCAATATTTTTTACTTTTTGCTATAATAAATATCCTCAAAAAATATATAAAAACAATTATTTTCCTCAGTTTAGGCCGATATGTATTCTTCTACATATTTTTGGTAAAAAAAATTGCAATAAGCGTTTATTGATTGGTTTGGGCAAAAGTTATAGCGTCTACAAAATAAGGGATAGTTTTATGGCATTTTTATTAATATTTTTTTTTTACTAGTAATGGCGACATTATGGTGGACACATCAGACACTTTTGACACCATTTTGGGACCATTGTCATTTTTACAGCGATCAGTGCTATAAAAATGCACTGATTAATGTAAAAATGACACTGGCAGTGAAGGGGTTAACCTGTAGGGGGCACTGAAGGGGTTAAGTGTGACCTAGGGAGTTCTTCTAACTGTTAGGGGGCATGGCCTGGTGTGACACGTCACTGATCGCTGTTCCCGATGACAGGGAACAGACGATCAGTGACATGTCACTAAGCAGACTGGGGAGATGTTGTGTTTACACTAACATCTCCTAGTTCTTCAGCTCCGTGACATGATCGCAGGACACCGGCGGACATCGAGTCCGTGCTCGGGGCAGGGTCATGAGTGCCATTCTGCCGACGTAAATGTTCGTGCGGCGGTCGGCAAGCGGTTAAAGTGACCTATAGCAAGTGTGCATGAAATAAACAAAAAAATATATATCACACATATAATCCAGTCCCCAGTGTGCATGCAACCTTGGTTACCAACTACAGAACTTACTGGGTTTTAATAGCAACTTGCCTTACAGTCTCAATACATTTCTCATAACAACAACTGAAAGAATACTATTATTATTTTATAAAGTAGGTTTATTTCATTTATCAAAATACAAGTGAAAGTATGTGTTTCAGATGCTCTGTATTGTCCATAGCAATTAATAAGAAACGACATTTAATTTACAAGTACAGTCTGCCTGGAAAAGAAAGGAGCCCTGGACTGCCGCACTCTGTATAAACAATTTATTTCCAAAAATTCAAAATAAAATCCAAAATTAATCCATAAATTCAAAAAATCCAAAAACAGACAAAACAGAAAACTGACATGCAGGGATGGATGGCTGACGCGTTTCACATCAAAGTAGATGCTTACTCATACAGTCTGCCTGGATTAAAAAATCACAGATGGATTACAAGGGTTAAGACGGTTTTAAAACTTTTTACATTTATATGATCCTTACTACTATTTTAATTAAGTTATTAATACTATAATGTACACCCAAATAAAGCAATCTCTAAAGGCTAATATCAATTCCACATCCATATATCAAAGTATTCCTGTACCACCAAACTAAAGGCTTTTAAGGTAATAAACATAAAATAGTAATATATTTAAAGCAGTATTAAACCCCAAAACAAAATGTAATATATATAGCTTATTAACCAAAGATGGGGCAGTTGTATTCGTTTTCTTTTCTTGGGCTTTTTCCGCTCTTTCCACCTGGTGATCTGGCCAGTAACTCACCTCCTGTATTAGAGAACCTTCACTCTGGATGAAAGTGCACAGGGAGAATGGCAGACAACAGCCTGGGGGGAGGATAGGTTTAAATGTACTAGCAGATTTAAATACACTAACAAACTGATTTCAAACTCCAGCTCACACTTAATAATCAGTTACAGTAAACTTTTTTTTTTTCCTTTTGTGATTTGATTAAATAAAATCTGATCATTGTAAGCACCCTTCTCAGTGGTAAATGTTTTTTTTTCTAATTCCTGTAAACTAATACATCAAGATGAGAGCTTGTTCTTTTAAAAAAACAACAGACTTATGCCATGTACACACGATCGGTTTTACCGATGAAAACAGTCTGATGGACTTTTCTCATCGGACAAACCGATCGTGTGTGGGCCCCATCGGTCTTTTTTCCATCGGTGACAAAAAATAGAACATGTTTTAAATTTATCCGATGGGGAAAAAAACGATAGCAAATTCCGATCGTCTGTGTGGAACTCCATCGGACAAAAAACCCACGCATGCTCAGAATCAAGTCGACGCATGCTCAGAAGCATTGAACTTAATTTTTCTCGGCTTGTCAGAGTGTTTTACGTCACAGCGTTTGGGACGATCGTTTTTTTGATCGATGGTGTGTAGGCAAGACTGATGGAAGTCAGCTTCATCGGATTTCCGATTGAAAAATCGATCGGATTAGAATCCATAAGAAATCAGATCGTGTGTACACGGCTTAACTGGAATTATTATTATTAAATAATTTAACAGGATTAATATACATCCAACAGTTTGCATAACACTTTACAATATAAACGGATACAGCAAAGCTACAATACAGTTCAATATAAAAAAGCAATCGAATAGGGAGAGGGAAGTGATGCAAAAGGTAATAGCTGTCGAGGATGAGCTAATGGAGGTGGTTGCTTTTTGGAAGCCATGGGAGTTTATCAACTGGCCCAGGGAAGAGGTGTAGAGAGAGAATAGAAGGGGCCCAAGGACAGAGCCTTGGGGTACCCCAAAAGAAAAGAGGAAGAGGAGCAGAGTAAATAGAATTGCAAGTGCAATGAAATGGGTAGATGGAGAACCAGGAAAAGCAGAGTCATTGAGGCCATGGGAGTAGAGTTTATTGAGCAGGAGTGGGTTGTTGACTGTATCAAAGGCAGTGGAAGAGTCTTAAAAGAGTTTTAAATAATGACCATTGGATTTAGAAGTTAGTAAGTCATTAGTGAGTTCTAGTAGGCAGTTTCAGTGGAATATTGTGGGTAGAAGCCATACTGTAGGGGGGTCACAAAGGTTGTTATCAGTGAGGTTGAAATAAACTAAAATATCCAAAATACAATATTTTCTCGGCTTGTCGGAGTGTTTTACGTCACAGCGTTTGAGACGGTCGGATTTTTGACTGATGGTGTGTAGGCAAGACTGATGGAAGTCAGCTTCATCAGATTTCCGATGGAAAAATCCATCGAATTAGAATCCATAGGAAAACCGATTGTGTGTACAGGGCTTTACTGACTGGATTACTGCTTGCACCTGCATCCCTAGCAACTGTTAACCTCACTTGGAATCCCCAGCTATGTAACCAAAGGGGCAAGGACAGTGGTATATCACTGCCCAAATAAGACTATGCATTTATTCGGTCAATGGTGCCACCACTATTCTCACATTTCTCCTTATATATCTATAGGCAGCTGAGGAAACATTTACTTTCATAGAATCGGTGAGTGATAGGCATCATGACTGATGATTTTGGATTTACAAGGGACATTTACAAGGGGGGGGGGGGGTTAAGGGGTTAATAAAGGATTTGTCAAACATTTGGGTGTCTTTATTTCTAGGTGACATCTTTTTTTGTGAATAAATGGGGTTCTTATGTACTGTATATCCACACTGTCTTGCAAGTGTCTCCAGCCACCTTCACTGCAATGCGCTCACCTTATGGAACATATGTTGTTAGGTTTAATGCACTTTTACCCTCTTGGGGTATAAATATGGTGGTCTCTATCTTCCTAGATGTCCTTAAGGGGTAAAAGCTTCCTCGGTGGTAATACTTTGTTCGTGTCTCTTTTTAAGAGACCCTCAGCCTCTGTCTCCTGTGCTCCCAGTACACTCAAAAGAACATAGGGTGGCCATAATATTGTAGTACATCACAGGATACAAATTTATTACACAAATTGCACTTACCGTATATACTCGAGTATAAGCCGAGGCACCTAATTTTACCACAAACGGTACCGGGTCCCCAAAATCACCGGAGAAATTACAGTTTAACATGGGAGTCTATGGAAGGGGTGCCCGGTTTTAAAAAATCTGTGCTCCCCGGCCGTACGTCCCCAGGACAACAAACTCTTGTAGAGGAAGATGGGGGGCTACATGTGTGCCAAGTTTGAGGTCCAGGGGACCTACGGCTGGCCAGGATCAGGCGCACAAATTTGAAGAAGGACACAGACTCAAGTATAAGCTGAGGGGGGCATTTTCAGCACAAAAAAATGTGCTGAAAAACTCGGCTTATACTCGAGTATATACGGTATATAAAAACAAAGTAATTGTGCCTTTAAAATTCAGTGTGCAGCCGTGATCCAACACTCAGCGGCTTTGGTGTCACCTGACTCCGCCCACGCGTTGCGCCATTGTCCTTGTGACTTCCTCAGGGAATTCAGTGCCCCGCATAATTGCCAATGAGAATCTAGCTTACTTGCAGGAACACATATGTATGTGAGCAGTGCCCTTCAATTATAATGCCACATTGTGCAAAAATCTTTAATATATACAACAAAAAAGTTAATCAAAAGTCCACCAGAACCATATGAATGTAAAAAATCTAAAAGCTTGAAATCTATTTCCTTAAGAATATACGATGAAACACATGGGGTGGAACCTGTGCTGACGTAAACATGGTGCCAGAGGAAGTGGCAACAGAGTTTTTTGTTAGCTGCACCCCTGCTTACCTATCTTTGTGTGAGCTTTTTTATCATTCCAGATAGTAATAAACTTGATGGTTTTACACTATGGGGTATTGGTATGTGTTCTCTTACTGGACCTACGCTGAGCAGAAGTAGGGATTTGTTTTGATCTTTGTTGGTGTACTCTGTGGTTTCCGATCTCTGTGATGTGATTGTTGCAAGAATTCTCATGCATCCATAAATTAATTAAGACCTACTATAATTTGGAGTCTCTCCTATTTTGTAAGAGGATGAGTATAGAAATGGTGGTAGTACTTACCAACAGAGGATTTTAAGTTTTTTGATTTTCACATACATATGGTTCTGGTGGAGTTCTGATGAACTTTTATTTAATATACATATTAATGATTTTATACGCATTTATTTTTATTATATTTATTATTATATTATTATTATATTTATTATTATTTTGAAGATTAGAATTTAAACATTCAGTGTATTTTTGGTACATGTGCTGCTGCATATAGGAATTGATTTAACACTCTACACACCAGCTTTTTGGCTTAAAGTAAAAATAATTTTAGCCTGATTAAATAAAACAAATGCAGACACCACATCTAAGGTAAGGTGACCAGATTTTTAAAATGAAATCCTGGGACATATTTTTTTTTACTAGTAATGGCATCAATCAGCGACTCTCTGCCCGTCGCCGTCACCGCCCGCCTCACTGCCTGTCAAGTCTTACTCTCCGGTCCCCGGCTACTACTGGGTGGGGAGCGGTGGAAGATCACTCCACCAGGGAAGGCAAGGAGATAAGCAAGCAGGCGTGTGGCCGGGACTTGAGGCAAGGCAGAAGAACATGCGAGCAGAGCTGAATGGGCATGCACCCGAAACTGAACAAATATTCCCTCTGCTCTGACCAGCAGATGATCATCAGAAAGGGGCACAGATAATGCAAACAAATACACCCCCCTACGCTAATAGGAGCGGCGGAGCGTGGGTGTGTAATTCAGATTTTTTTTTTTTAATTCTGCACTGACTGTCTTTGAAATTGCTCCAGCCCCTGTTCAAATCCAATCCAGGGACAAAACCGGGGACAGACTTGGTCTGGGGACAGTGTCCTCAATCCGGGGACTGTCCCCAGAAACCAGGGATGTCTGGTCACCCTAATCCAAGGACCAGTAAACTGCAATATAATACATTTATGTTTTTCAGTTTAATTATCCTTTAAGTCTAGCTATTGTCATTGCCATTGTAAACCCTAACAACAGAAGTCTCCTGCTTGTTACTATTTGGTCTGTTAAACGTGCCATTGAAAACATTTTGTTATATCTGTTCTGTAAGTCCAAAACTACATATTGATCCTGCTAGGAATTCAGTGAGCCAGTAACTTCCTGTAATGAACTGACAACACATTGTCCTGTCACGCTGAAATCTGCTGAGTCTTATTATTCCTGCCCAGGCTACCCATGTTAGCTACAGAGCACCCCCTTCCTAAGTCACAGATTTAGGGGAAAATGTTTTGTAGTTCTAATGCTTCCTCTGTCCCAGGGTGACCACGCCACTCCTCTATAGATACAGTACAGCGAGTAAGTGTTTTCGCCTTAGAACAGGATGTGTATTACTGGTATGATCACCAAATGAAAGTATCAAAAAGTCTGGAAAAAAGATTTATTGACTAGTAAGCTGCAATAAAGTACATGTTTTTCTTGAGTTTAGATACACGTTAATATATCTTGGATTTATTTTGAGTCCTGAACTGGAAAAAATTTATATTATGTACAGTAAAAATATTGTGTAAATGAATAAAGCATGCTACATAATGCTGGAAAACATTAACATAGAAAAGAAGGAACTTGCTTTCTACAATACAAAGTTTGGGCGCTACACAGAATACCAAAACACTCTCATGGGCACAATGTACTCAGAGTAGCAGAGCTTCAAATCAAGCAGCAAAAGTAATATTTGCAATAAAGTTCCATATCAAGTGTCAAATATGTCAGTGGCAATTCATCAGATACCATCACAGCTGATGCACTGTACTAGACTATGAGCTTTGAGAAAATCCCAGGAGAAGCAAATACATAACTATTCCTTGCAATAGGAATCTGAAGCTTGACTGAGAAAAATTTAAGACTTAAACCTCAATTTATTAACATACATATTTTGTAATGTACTGTAAATAAATATTTTGTAATCTTATTCAAGCTATAAAACTGGGGTATATGAATGTCTAAAAACAGAGATTAGGGCAAGGAACGAAAATTCAAACATTTTGTAGGTCAGTTTTCCAAAGAATTAAAATTTAATTTTTTTTAAAAACAGTCTTGCATTCTTACTGTTTTTCTCCCAGTAAGGCCCCTTTCACACCGAGGCGTATTTCAGGTGTTTTAGCGCTAAAAAAGGGGCATAAATAACGCCTGAAATACTCCTGCCCCAGCATTCTCAATGTGAATACCCGAGGCCTTTCACACTTAGGCGATGCGCTGGCAGGAGAAAAAAAAATCTCCTGCAAGCCGCATCTTTGGAGCGGTGAAGGAGCGGTGTGTATACCGCTCCTTTACTGCTCCTTCCCATTGAAATCAATGAGACACAGCGGTAATACCGCCCACAAACCGCGGCTGTAGCCACGGTTTGCGGGCGGTTTTACCCTTTTACGGCCACTAGCGGGGGTTAAAACCACACCGCTAACGGACGAATATTGCGGTAAATACGACGGTATAGCGCCGCTAAAAATCGCGTCGCTATACCGCCACCGCACATGCCTGCCCCAGTGTGAAAGGAGCCTAATGTAATGATTTAATGTAACAGAATTTTGGGGATTTTGAATGTACTGTAGAGATCTGGCTATCAGTAACAACATATATTAAAAGCTAACTTGAAATACCCGAACCAGATGGACTACCCTTTTAATGCATAAAAAAGGACAAATACTAAGGGAACTAACAGGTCCAAGGATTGGAAACGAATCAGTATATAGTGCTCACCACCACTAGATGGCTGGAAGAACACAATATAGCGTATCATGGCAATCAGTCTTGAATAATAGCTATTCTTATTATTTAGATACTTTATTCCAATAAAGATAATCTTCAGTCACTGATACAAACAACAGAAATTACTATTATTCAAGCCTAATTTCTGTGGTACACAATAACGTGTTTTCAATACGACCTAGAGAGATGAGCACTATATGCCATTTTATTTCTGACCCATGGACATCTTGGTACTCTTGTAAGTGCCACATTTCTCTTATGTACCAAGGCCTGGAAAGGGTTTTGAAAATGGATAGAGAGGAATTACTGTCAGATAAGCCTAAAACCAAGAGGGAGTATAAAAATAAGAGTAAACCTCACCAACCTCACAATTCTAGTAACAGAAAAACTGGTAAACCCATTACATTTGTAACCACATTTTCCCAAGAATATAATCAAATAGTCAGAATAATAAAAAAGAATCTGACAATATTGTATACAGACAAAGATTTAAATGGGATTTTGAAAGCAGGTTGCCTTTTTTCTAGCCGACGTGCGCCCACACTGGGGACTGTACTATCACCTCGTCTATTCTCATCTAAACAATGCCAACCTACCTGGCTTTCCTATCCTGGAAGTTACCCCTGCAATATAAAAACCTGTAGGGATTGTAATTTTTGTGATCTGGGTAAAACATTTGTTGCCACAGCTACAGAGTTCACTATACAGCAATACATCAACTGTGGCACAAATGTAATTTACCTGATCACCTGCATTTTATGCACCACACGTCCTTTGAGAACCTGTATAGGGGGACATTATTGTTACATAAATAATTCAAACGCCAGAAACATTTAGAATGCAACACATCACTTTAGGGAATGTCATCAGGGCGATCTTTCCTCTTTCCGTTTTAGAGGAATAGAACGGTTTTCTCACTCACCCAGAGGAGGTGACAGGGAGAGAAGACTATTGGCGAGAGAAGCATGGTGGATTTTTAGATTAAAAACTAGATCGCCTCAGGGGTTAAACCTGAAGTGGGATCTGGACCTGGATTTACATTAAGAATGCCTCTCCCCAGAGTCTCCCCTCTCTTTCTTTCTTTTCGTCCTCTGGTGTCTTTTTTCACATACCTGGATTATTATTTTTATCTTTGTACTTAATTTTTTTTTAATTTCATGGTGTGTTTTAATTATATGTATGTGTGCATGCATGACTGTGTGCATATATGTACATATTATCACTATAGGGTGTGTGAAAAATAGTGGCATACACATGGATCACCCAATATGCATTGCAGATGATTCCCCTTTTGGATAACTGCCTGCAGTCAATTTAGACAATTAATGGGTGGAGCCAGTGATCCTTAGAGCTATTAAGTGTCTGTAATGTGGTCATGACTAATGCCTTATAGGCTGAAACGCGTCAACCTTTCCTATTTGCATTTGTCTACTGTGACTTGTCAATAAATACGTAATTTTTTTAAGAGCAACGACCGGAGTGCGGATCATCTTTTCTTCATTCACTTCTACTCAGCCAGCGACTGTGGATCGCGCACCTGGGAGCTCTGCTTTCTATGTGATGTATGGGTAGTAGCACTGACTTTTTTGTTTATATATCCAATTAGGTAGCTGCTCAAGGAGTATTGATTACACAGAAGACTGTCTGTGTTGGATTCCCAGACTCCCTCTATGTTTAGGGACCCCTGGACTTCAGACTGTGCATCTTTATGTATAGAGAAATTATAATTTCTGCTGTATTGTTGTAAAAACAACACATAAATACTTGATTTAAAAAATGTGTAACCATTAGAATTAAAGGGCCATATAAAATGAATTACACCAGGAATTACACCAGTGGTCTGGAAGCCAAGAACTTCATCCCATAAAAATTTAAATTCCATAAAAGCCATACCACCCCCTTTACTATTTTACTGATTATCTGAGAGGCATACTATAGTCAAGTCCTATATCCTGCACCATATGGAACCTGCTTTTAAGTAAGTTTAATCTCTTACTAGCCCCCCCCTCTTAACCACTTATATTAATTTTGGTTGCATTCCCTCTCTGCTCTGTTTAAGCCCTTGCAGTTACCCCATACATCTGAGTATGATGGAGCATGTGACCTCCATGCAGGAGGCAGTATTTGAGAATAAGTGACTAAATGTTCGGCCTAACCACTGTCACCTGATGGGATGCAATCACCAACCAACATGAAAGAGGCTCAATAAAGGAATTACTAATTGGCAGCTGAAGTAATAACCTGTCAGGGCTGGCTTCTGCTACTTAACACGCTTAGCTTATTTCCTCCTTGCCCTTGCATGGTCTATGATCTCCATTATGTTCCTGTGTATGACTTGGCCAGGCTGACTTCCCTTCCCTGTTCCTAATTTTTGCTCCGCATTATGCTGACTTCTGGTTTTATGACCCGGCTTGTCTGAACTCCGGTATCAAAACCCTGGTTTTTGACTATGTTCCTAAACTGTGTTATTTTTGCCATTTCATTAAAGGTGTGTTTTTTTTTTTTAAATATAAATTTTATTGAGAATTGCAAAAGAAAGGGGGGACAGAAAAAATACAGTATAACTGTGGTCAAATTCGACAGTCCAACAGATATAGAGGTCTCCAATAGACGGCTCACATTCAGTCTCCCGTGAGGGTAGCGTACCACATGTCAATCCAGAGAAAAGGACATGGTAGTTCATTGCATAAATCATATAACTAGTCCATACCACTTATATAGATATACTTAATATTGCTATCATAACTGGGCAGTATACACAGTCGGACTACCGACAACCCGATGACCGTAGCAGAACTGGAGAAAAAGTACGGCCTTAAAGTAACTGGACGCATATCCAACAGTTGAGAAAATAGGGGGTAAAACAGATAGGGAGTAGAAAAGAAGGGGGAGGGTAATTGATCAACACAAATGCGATGGACAAGGCAAGGGTGTCGCCCTACAATCGGTCTGCACCAGCATGACCTTTAAGAGTTCAGTAAGGTCTGTCCTTCATCGGAGAAGATGAACATATTCCATGCTAACCAGGTTTTAGAATGCTTCTCTTGTTTATGTTGGGCTGTAAGCACTACGTCTTCAAGAGTTTTAATAGCTTCTACTTTGCGCAGCCACAATCCAACGGAGGGGGGGGGGGTATGTTTTGTTTCCATGTAGCTGGAATGCACAACATTGCGGCATTGAGTAAGTGTCGAACAACCAACTAAAGGTGTGATTTTAACTGCACTTTCTTTGTCTGGTTTATGGTTTCTGACATAACTGCCTTTAAGTGAAAAATTTGTTTAGAGAGAAAAACTAAAAAAAGTAAAGAAGGAATAATCATAATATATTACTGATTCACTGGATGACAGATATACAGAATTGGTGCTCTTACATGTTTCACACCCCATATTCTTTATGAAAGAGCCATATGTGGTATGAAACATGTAAGAGCACAGATCATGTATGTCATAATCTAATAAAGAAGTCAGACAGTTTTCTAATGGTGCAGAGATCCATTGGCATTGATTCTTGTTCTTGGGAGAAACAAACTGTACCCAGTACCTGTAAGTGTGGAGGAATGGATTGGACCACCTCGAGTGGTATGAACTGTTACTTATGGACTAAGACAAGGAAGTGGTTCAAAATGTGGACAGACTTGATTTTCCACCCTAAAAGTTATGTCAAGTAAAGCATTATTTTCTGATAGTACTCACCAGATCTGAGGAGCAATAATATAAATTCATAGCTCATAGTTTGTGTGCTTTTTGTTTTTTTGGGAAGAGTAGTAATGTATCCATTTGAAATACCTACCTGTGTATTGTACAATACAGGTGGCACAAAGTAGTCATGTTTGAGCATCATATACCCATAAGTAATTCAGCCTTTTTGTATTTAATATGTTTCTTTCTACAACATTAATCAAATCTGAGAGCTAGGCATTACCTAAATATACAAAAAGCACATAACTGCAAAGACAAAACAAAAAATGCCTCTTCTATATAATCATTGGTTCACAAATAACCTATGTGGTACTTCAGTATGCTTTTAACCAGCTATTAATTTACATACTTGAATGAATCATAAGAGAATGAAATTGAGGACGCATGCACGGATGCCTGAGGGAGAAGTCGCATCCCCTTAGAGCTCCGCTCCCGGGTTAAACAAACCCGAGAACCGACCGCTGTTTTTCACCGCAAACGGCACCAGCTCCCGCGAATCCATACCAGGTACACTTTGGCGTATTGAGGATGGTCACGAGGGGGCCAAAAACGAAGTATAAGATTGGTATCTCTAAAGATACACCGGCCCGGCAGACATCCAAGATGGCGGCGCCTGGTACCTCACAGACTTGCACACAGCGGGTTCCTAAATCCCTGTCACACAATGTCAAAACTCTGGACACAGCTGGTGAGATTGATTCTGACTATGAAACACCTGAAAATGTTATTCAGTCTAACATGTTTAGACAATTTGAGAAAATGCTTCAGAAAGCTTTGAAACAAACTTCTGACCAGATAACAGAGAAGCTGACAAGGGAGATTAGGGAGCTGGGGCATAGAACAGCTGAATTGGAAATGCGGGTAGATGATATAGAAACTACTACACAGCATTATGATGCTACTATTGAACAGCTTAAGGATGAGAACTCTTTATTACAAAACCGTTTGGAAGACCAGGAGAATAGGGACCGTCGCTCCAACCTAAGAATCAGAGGTCTCCCTGAATCAATCATAGACTTACAGGGAACTATATATGCACTGTTTCAGGAACTGTTACCAGGTATTTCACCTGAGAGATTGGAAATGGACAGAGTCCACAGGGCCCTAACTCAACGCAAACCCAATGGACCCCCTAGAGATATTATAGTTAAATTTCATTACTATAAAACAAAGGAGCAAATATTGCTGCTGCTAGAGGTAAAAACACTCTTGAGTTCCAGGGCAATATCTATCAGCTCTTTACAGACCTCTCCCCTCTAACTGTTACTAAGAGGCGTTCTATGAAACTATTGCTGCAAGTACTTCAAAAGCACCAAATCATATACCACTGGGGGTTTCCATTCTCTCTCCGCTTTACATACTTGGAAACTAGATATACCTGTCGCACGTCCGATGAACTACGGTCAGCCTTAATTGATCTAGGCCTGATGGATCACACCAATTCTAAGGAGCAACCTCGTAGACGTGCGGCTTCTAGATCACCTCCAAATGAAACCGACTTGGACCCAAACCCCTCTGGTTATACCAGACAGAATCTTCATAAAAGAGGACGTTTTGATAGTCAGGCACCGATAAATGTCGACTCAATGGACTGATTGTTCAACTTTCATTAATCTTATCCATGTTTCTCCCCTTTTATAGGGTACTAGCCCCATTGCTTTATTCTGAAAAGCATTGCACTATCTATGATTGAAGAATTAGAATCCTGTTCTCCTTTTTTTTTTTTTTTTTTTTTTTTTAGTGGTGTCTTGTTTCTGACAAATATGTCTATTTCTTTAATCTATATGCACATTATATATGCATATTAATTTGTACTTATGAAATATAAATCTAGGTTTTTATTTAGGGTTTTAGTCAGCCAGAAGGTTTATATTTCATTTACATTTTTGAGTCAAGTGTTTTTAGGGTTTTTGTTTTTTGTTTTTTGTTTTTGTTTTTTGTGTTTGTCCCCTTTCTGACAAATATGTCTACTTAGTAAGTTATATGCATATTATATTGTACTTATGAAATATAAATTTAGGTATTTATTTATTGTTTTAGTCAGCCAGAAGGTCTATATTACATTTACATTTTTGAGACAAGTGTTTTTTTTTTGTTTTTTTTTTATATATGTAATATAAATTTATGTATTTAATTTATGTTTTTGTCAGCCAGAAAGCTAAAATTTCATTATTGCTTCTTGAGACGAGTGTTTCTTGTCTTCTTTATTTGTCTCCTTATAGACAAATAAGTTTATTACCTTGACTTATATGGTCATTGATATAGATAGACTATCCTCTTCCCTCCCCCTCCCCCCTTTTTTTTTTTTTCCTTCCCTTTCCTCTATATTTGCGAGCTTGTTTATTAATTATTTCGCTTGCGTAGACGGTTTGCTTCACAAGTGTTAAGATTAATATTTTCTAGCCTCCTTATGGACGCATTCATCTAGAAATTGACTCAACATAATTCCCGAAGTTGGTATGCTTCCTTTCTCTCTCTTTTTTGTTTATTGCATCTCCAGTCTTCTTGATAGAGAATTATATAAGTTTACTATTATAATACTTAAGTGTTCTCCGGCGTTGTTTTTCCCTCCAGAACTTCTTGTGGCCCCCTACGTACCCCCTGACTCCTGCTACTATTATGCAGGAGTCGGTCGGTGACCATGGAACCCCTCGGAGATTTTTTGTTATCTCTCCGAGATGTTCCTGCGCCCTACTAGTACATCATTATTTTATGACATTAATTGCAGTCATTAGGGCTACCTATTTATTTGGTTTCTTCTTTATTCTTTCTTTTCTGTCTTTCCTTTCTTCTCCTCTTCTGTCTCCCTTGGTGGCGGTTCGAACTCATAATATGGGTTTCATTAACCCTTATATAAAACTTACCCTTACTATGTCATGGCCCCCATAAACATTTTGTCCTTAAATGTACAAGGCTTCAATGTTCCACAAAAAAGAACTAAAGCTCTACGTTCCTTTTCAGCTAGAAAAGCTCACATCATTTTCCTTCAAGAAACGCACTTTATCAATAACGCCTCCCCTAAATTTCTTTCCTCCTCCTACCCTCAATTCTACGCAGCATCAGCTACAACTAAGCAACGTGGGTCCCTGATTGGATTCCACCGCTCTACACCATTTACCCTTAATACACAAATATGTGACCCTGAGGGTAGATATGTTTTATTAACAGGCTTTATTGCTGATACTGGAGTCACATTAGTTTCGTATTACGCCCCAAATAAGCGTCCTGAAGCTTTTCTATCACATCTTTTCCAACTAATCGAATCACATAAATTTGGAACAATAATATTATGTGGCGACTCCAATACTACCATCTATCCCTTCTTGGATAAATCCCCGTCATCTCCTAACTCTCCTACCCATAAACGGTCCTTCCAATCTCTACTTACTTCTTTTAATTTTGTTGATACCTGGCGGGAACTTAACCCAACTTCCAGAAATTTTACACATTATTCTTATCCACACAAATCCTTTTCACGAATAGACCATATTTTCCTCCCCTCTAGTATGCTCCCTGAAGTAATATCCTCTAATATAATCCCATTTCCATGGACAGACCATTGTGCGGTCACTGCTACAATTACCTCTCCAATACCTAGGTCACATGACACCACTTGGTGTATTAACGACTCCATCCTAACTCACCCCTCACACCGTTCAGATATTGAACTGGCTCTTAATGATTATATCTCATTTAATGACACTACTGATGTCTCTGCCCTTACACTATGGGAAGCCCATAAAGCTGTCATTCGGGGCAGCTTGATACAAAAGGCGAGATCTATTAAAAGAGATCGCAAGATTCTGTTCACCAAACTTGAAGCAAATTTTAACGCTTGTCATTTGGCTCATCAAGCTACCCCGAATGCAAACACTAACACTAAATTGGAAAGGGCCCGGCTTGAGTTGGATCTTTTTCTGACAGATTCGGCAGACAAACTCTTACGCAAGCGGCAACATACCCTATACCACAAAGCCAATAAGCCCGATACCCCAATGGCCCGCAGCCTCAAGTCTATTGATCGTTCACAAGCTGCATTCCGACTTAGAACCTCCAGAGATGCATACACTCGAAACCTATTAAAGATCTTGGAAATCTTTCAATCTAAATTAGCTAAGCTCTATGACCCTGGCTTAATCTTTGATAAAAACAAAGCAGACACTTTGTTCTCAGATGTTACACTTCCCACAAAGACACCAGAACAGTGTGAATATTTGGAGAGTCCCATAACGGCCTTGGAAGTTAAAGCTGCTATTAAAGAATTAAAGCCTCACAAGAGACCGGGCCCCGATGGGTTTTCTGCACTATACTACAAACAATTTGATTCGATTTTAACGCCTCTATTGACTAGAGCCTTCAATTCTTTGTTAGCTGGTCATTCGTTCAAAACCGAAACACTAACTTCCATCATAGCAATGATTCCCAAACCTAAATCTGACACTACCTCTTGGTCTAATTACCGCCCCATATCTCTTTTAAATCTAGACATTAAGTTATTAGCTAAGATCTTGGCAACTAGATTAAATAGCATTATAGGTAAACTTATCCATCGTGACCAAACTGGCTTCATGCCCTTGCGTCAAGCAGGGGATAATGTCAGAAGAGCACTTTTATTAATTCATGCCGCCAAAAAAAGACGTATCCCAACTTGCCTTATATCATTAGACATTAGGAAGGCGTTTGACTCAATCAGCTGGCCATATCTACAATATACTCTTCAAAAATGGGGTTTTGGGGAAAATTTCTTAACTTGGGTCTCCTCACTATACAGCACTCCGAAAGCTTATATTAAATATATGGGTTACAAATCAGCTATGATAGATATTAGGAGAGGTACTAGACAGGGTTGCCCTCTATCCCCTTTGCTTTTTGCCCTACTTATTGAACCCTTAGCATGTATTATTAGAAATAATCCTAATATCAAAGGAGTAGAATTAGGTGGACATCACCACAAATTGAGTCTTTTTGCAGATGACATCCTGATTTTTTTATCCCATCCCCATGTCTCAGCCCCAAATCTAGTAAATACTTTGGACAAGTTTGCAAAGATTTCTGGATTGTGTGTTAATCATGCCAAATCTAATGCCCTTAATATTTCCCTTTCGCCATCTGAGTTACAACAAGCTCAAACGTCTTTACCTTTCAATTGGGAATTGCACCATATTTCATATCTTGGAGTCCAACTCACTTCTTCTATATCCGACTTATTTTCAGCTAACTACTTACCCTTATTGAAGTCAACTACTAATCTGATGAAACAATGGTCTTCTCTTCCTTTATCTTGGATTGGGAGGATTAACGCTACTAAGATGTCAATCTTACCAAAGTTCCTTTACCTATTCCGAGTTCTCCCCATACATATACCTCCTTACTTCTTGAGGCTCACTCAAAAGAGAGTGATGTATTTTATATGGGGCTCTACAAAACCCTGCATACCCAGATCGACTCTTTATCTTGATAAATTGAAAGGTGGTCTGGGAATTCCTAACTTTTCCTCATACTACTTTGCTGCTCAGCTAGCACAACTCCCCAAATACCATTCTACAACAGAATCCCCTCTATGGGTAGCGATTGAATCAGTGGATATTGACCCCATTTCTGTGAATAATTTGCTCTGGTTAGCTCCTAAAGATAGACTAAACTTATCTAACCCCGTAACCAAACATTCTATAGCTATCTGGGACAAATATAGATCCACAAAAAGCCTACAATCCACTCATAACCCTCTACTCTCTTTTCTTCGAAATCCCTCATTTTACCCCGCCTGGAAATTCCCCCTATCATTTGCAGCTTGGTCCAAAAGAAACCTACTTCAATTTCACAATCTAGTTTCCTCCAATGATATTCTTACGTTCCCAACATTATGTGATTTATACAAACTCCCCATGAAGGAGCTCTTCCGCTATCTACAAATTAAGAACTTTTATACACCCCTCGTTGATACGGGATCCCCTCTTACCCAAATGACTCAATTTGAACGTATCTGTAACAGTGATCCCCATACTAGAGGATTAATATCACTTTTGTATAAACGCATCAATTCCACATCCGACGATACTTTACCATCCTATACGACTAAATGGGCACATGACATGGATAGAACATTCAGTAAAAGTGACTGGGATAATATATGGTCAGCTACTAAGCATTCCTCGCCAAACTGTTTTGCGTTGGAAACAAATTATAAGGTCCTTTCTCGATGGTACCTGGTTCCGGCCAGGATTGCCAAATTTGCCCCCTTGTACCCAAATTTATGTTTCAGAGGCTGTTCTGAACCGGGCACGCAGTTCCATATTTGGTGGCAATGTCCAATCGTTCAATCCTTCTGGAGTAAAATATTTAACATGGCCTCTACGGCCTTGGAAATACCAATCCCGCCAGACCCGGCACTGGCTCTCCTCAACCTCAAACCTCCTGAATTGAATAAATCACAATTCAAATTACTACTACATCTCACCACGGCGGCTAAACAATCTATAGCTAAGGCCTGGAAAACCCAAACTTTAGTTGTGGCTGAAACTAAACATAGAATTAACAGAGCCCTTATCTTTTCCAAAATGTCTGCTATTGAAGATAACAACATTACTACATACAATAAAATATGGAAACCATGGATTAAACACTTCTTACCCCCAGATTTTGATCAATTATTGTTGATGCCTTTTTGAAATACTTTAATATTTATCTATTAATATAATATTTAAACGGGGCCTTGATCTGACTGGACCGCCACCCGGGGAGACAACCTTTACCTTTATCTCTATTTTTCTATACCCATACCTTCTTTTCTATATATTTTACTTTTCTCCCATATTTCTTCTTCTTCTCTCTGTACTTCTTCTGTCTTTCTGCTCTGGTTAGTTTTGTTACTTGTGTAATACGGATTGTATACACATGCGAAGTCCATTACATGACTTATATATATACCTTTTAAGTTTCACTTTATCAATCACTAATATCTTTGTGTCTTAAAGATTTGTTAGGAAGGTCTCCACTAAACAATTGAGGTATGACAACGTTCATCTGGTGTATCCTTCTGGATAACCCAGCATACTCTCTCATACTTAATCGAGCCCCCATCTGCTCACAGCTTGCTCCCTTCGGGGGTGAGTGGATGGTCTGGAGGCATGATATTCTATCCTGAATATTGCTTATTTTCATTGCTCTAATCTTTTATACCTCTATTTGTATTGATATAATTGTTAATGAGGTTTATCCTCTACTACCTTTCTTTCAATATGTATTTTTAGTGATTGCTGTATTTATTTACAATTCTACTCTTGATCAGAATGTAATGTTCATTATACTTGCTATTTACTTGTAAAATCTAATAAAAATATTAAACAAGAGAATGAAATTGAAAAGTTCACTTTTAAAATTCATAATCTTGACTAATGGTTATGAATTACTTTTTCTTTTAAGTCTTTTGTAAGTGTTGCCATAATATCTGTCCTTGTATAACCCATGATGTTATTGCATTATCTCTAAGTATGCTATAAAATAAAAAGAATGAATAGTCTGTTATACAAATTTTTGTCCTGTTGTGGACAAAATCCACAGCGGACATTTGCACGTATAATACAGGATTAAACAGATAAATTAATTGCTTGCCGACCAGCGATATATGTCGACAGCATGGCAAGGACAGGCAGAAGGGCGAATATATACGTCCCCTTTAAGAAGCGGCATTGTGGACGCGCACGCGCCTGCTGCAAGCTCCGTGAGCCCAACCGCGGGTCCCGCGGACTCGATGTCCGCCGGGATACCTGCGATCGTCTCACGGTGAGGAAGATTGGGGAAATACTATTGTAAACAAGCATTTCCCCAGTCTTCCTAGTGACAGGACAGTGATCACAGCTTCCTGTAATCGGAAGCGGTGATCACTGTTGTGTCACACACAGCCCATCCCCCTACAGTTAGAAGCACTCCCAGGACACACTTTACCCCTACAGCGCCACCTAGTGGTTAACCCCTTCACTGCCAGTGTCATTTTCAGAGTGATCAGTGCATTTGTATAGCACTGATCGCTGTAAAAATGACAATGGTCCCAAAAATGTGCCAAAAGTGTCCGATGTGTCCACTATAATGTCACAGTCATGATAAAAATCACTGATCGCCGCCATTACTAGTAAAAAAAAAAAACATTATAAAAATGCCATAAATCTATCACTTTTTTGTAGATGCTATAACTTTTGCGCAAACCAATCAATATACGCTTATTGCGATTTTATTAACCAAAAATATGTAGAAGAATACGTATCGGCCTAAACTGTGAAATTTTTTTGTTTTTTTATATATTTTTTGGGGATATTTATTATAGTAAAAAATATAGATTTTTTTCAAAATTGTCGCTCTATTTTTGTTTATAGCGCAAAAAATAAAAATGGCAGAGGTGATCAAATACCACCAAAAGAAAGCTCTATTTGTGGGAAAAAAAGGACGTAAATTTTGTTTGGGAGCCACGTTGCACGACCGCATAATTGTCAGTGAAAGCGACGCAGTGCCAAATCGCAAAAAGTGCTCTGGTCTTTGGCCAGCGAAATGGTCCGGGGCTTAAGTGGTTAAAAAAGACTTACACAACCTAAAAAGACACAACAAAATCTATGACCAATTATAGAGTACCCAATACTTAAAATTTTAGTAGGAAATCAGAGCAGATTAATCATACACAAACAAAACAAGATTATAAACAGCTTTTTATTTAAGATAATGGCACTGATGGCTCACTACCTAGAGGAAATGCCTAGATTTAAGGCTAAACTCTATCTTTCTTTTCACTTGAACTTAATGGAATGATCACTCCCAGCATAGATAATAACTCTGTACCATGTTGCTCTGTTGTCTGCGGATCCCCTGATATCCTGGAGTTAGTTGTGGCTTTGTACCATGTGACACTTTGTATATCCTGCTGAGAGACTCTATCCCTTTCACAGCCACTTCCCGCAGTGACAAGTCTATAACACACCTCTCCAGGCCCGGACTGGGACACAAAATAGGCCCGGGCATTTTAGACTAAACAGCCGGGGGGGGGGGGGGGTGCGGCGGCGGCGCTTTGCGACAGCGGTTAATGATGGGATATGGGGTTCCAGCACCTTGTACCTCTGGACCCCTTTACATTACACAGCACCCTGCACCTCTGGACCCCTTTACATTACACAGCGACCTGGACCCCTTTACATTACATAGCACCGCACCTCTGGACCCTTTTACATTACACAGCACCCTGGACCCCTTTACATTACATAGCACCGCACCTCTGGACCTTTTTACATTACACAGCACCCTGCACCTCTGGACCCCTTTACATTACATAGCACCGCACCCCTGGACCCCTTTACATTACACAGCCCCCCACAGTTTGTTACACAGACACCCCCTAACAGTTCTGGACCCCCTGCATGTTACACAGACCTCCCTACAGTACAGACCCCCTCCCTACAGTACAGACCCCCTCCCTACATTACAGACCCCCTACAGTACAGACCCCCTCTACAATACAGACCCCCCCTACATTACAGACCCCCTCCCTACAGTACAGACCCCCCCTACAATACAGACCCCCCTACAATACAGGCCCCCCTACATTACAGACCACCCTCTACAATACAGACCCCCTACAATACAGAACCCCCCTACAATACAGAACCCCCTACAATACAGACCCCCCTACAATACAGAACCCCCCTACATTTCAGACCCCCTCCCTACAGTACAGACCCTCTCCCTACAGTACAGACCCCCCTACAATACAGACCCCCCTACATTACAGACCCCCCTCTACAATACAGACCCCCCTACAATACAGAACCCCCCCTACAATACAGACCCCCCTACAATACAGACCCCCCTACATTAAAGACCCCCTACAATACAGACCCCCCTACAATACAGAACCCCGCTACATTTCAGACCCCCTACAATACAGAACCCCCCTACATATCAGACCCCCTGCAATACAGACCCCCTACAATACAGAACCCCCCTACAATACAGACCCCCCCTACATTACAGACCCCCCTACAATACAGACTCCCCTACACTACAGACCCCCCTACAATACAGAACCCCCCTACAATACAGACCCCCCTACATTACAGACCCCCCTACAATACAGAACCCACCTACATTTCAGACCCCCCTACAATACAGAACCCCTCTACATTTCAGACCCCCCTACAATACAGAACCCCCCTACATTACAGACCCCCCTACATTACAGACCCCCCTACAATACAGAACCCCCCCTACATTTCAGACCCCCCTACAATACAGAATCCCCCTACATTTCAGACCCCCCTACAATACATAAACCCCCCTACATTTCAGACCCCCTTCAATACAGAACCCCCTACATTACATACTCCCTACAATACAGAACCCCCCTACATTTCAGACCCCCCTACAATACAGACCCCCTATATTTCAGACCCCCTTCAATACAGAACCCCCTACATTACAGACCCCCCTACATTACAGACCCCCCTACAATACAGACCCTCCTACAATACAGAACCCCCCTACAATACAGAACCCCCCTACATTACAGACCCCCTACATTACAGACCCCCCTACAATACAGACCCCCCTACAATACAGAACCCACCTACAATACAGAACCCCCCTACATTTCAGACCCCCCTACAATACAGAACCCCCTTACATTACAGACTCCCCTACATTACAGAACCCCCCCCCACATTTCAGACCCCCCTACATTTCAGACCCCCCCCTACAATACAGAACCCCCCTACATTACAGACCCCCTACAATACAGAACCCCCTACATTTTAGACCCCCCTACAATACAGAACCCCCTACATTTCAGACCCCCCTACAATACAGAACCTCCCCTACATTACAGACCCCCCTACAATACAGAACCCCCCCTACAATACAGAACCCCCTACATTTCAGACCCCCCTACAATACAGAACCCCCTACATTACAGACCTCCCTACAATACAGAACCACCCTACATTTCAGATCACCCCTACAATACAGAAACCCCCCCTACAATACAGACCCCACCTTCAGACCCATAATGTACCTCAGATCAGCGCAGGACTGCATGTTGGATCCCCTCCCCCTGTGTGGACAGGGAGGAGGGGGAGGCGGCTTCACTCTGCTCGGCTGTGTGAGACAGCCGAGCCGAGACTGATCAGATCATCAGTGCCAGGGCCACATTGCCAGAGAGAAGGGGATCATTGCGGTTGCCGGCCCCCTGCCCCTGATGTGCCGACGGGTGTCACTGTCACTTGAGTGCGGTTCTGACTCGCAGCTGAGAGTGCACTGGGGCAGTGGCGTCACTAGGGTTGGTGTCACCTGGTACGGCAAAACATGGTGTCACCCCCCTCCTGTCTATCCTGCCCAGCGCCCTGCAGGGGCGAGGCGCATCCCCAAATGACCCCTGTAAATTAAAGTATAGGGTGGTATTGGGCTGGCTGGGGCGATATAGGGCAGGATGGGGTAATATAGGGCAGGTTGCGGTGATACAGGGAAGGCTGGGGTGGCATAGGGCAGGTTGGGGTTGTATAGGGCAGGCTGGGGTGGTATAGAGCAGGTTTGGGTGGTATAGGGCAGTGTGCGGTGGTATATGGCAGGCTGGGTGGCATAGGGCAGGTTGGGGTGATATAGGGCAGGGTGTGGTTGCATAGAGCAGGTTGCGGTGGCATAGGGCAGGTTGGGGTGGTATAGAGCAGTTTGCGGTGGCATAGGGCAGGTTGGGGTGGAATAGAGCAGTTTGCGGTGGCATAGGGCAGGTTGCGGTGGCATAGGGCAGGCTGGGGTGGTATAGGGCAGTTTTCAGTGGTATAGGGCAGGTTGCGGTGGCATAGGGCAGGTTGCGGTGGCATAAGGCAGGTTGCGGTGGCATAGGGCAGGGTGCGGTGACATAAGGCAGGTTGGGGCGGCATGCATAGGGCAGGGTGCGGTGGCATAGGGCAGGCTGGGGAGGTATGGTGCCAGGTTAGGACTCTATGTAGTGACATGTGCAGCAGTGCAGTAACTTACAGCATGCCTGGAGAGGAAGACACTCTGGCTGCTGTGTCCTCGTTTCTTTCTCCTTCAGCTGTGGGATCAGCCAGAGTGAACGAGTCTGTGGGTGGAGTGGAGGGGGCAGCCACACCCCCAGCTCCGCCCACCAACTCCGGCTGCCTCCGGAGACATTGGAGATGATGGGGAAGACGTGACATGCTGTCCGGTGGCCCGCGGGCCGCCGCAGCCCACCGGGCATTTGCCCGGTATGCCCTATGGCCTGCACCTCTCTGTAGTCTTTCAGACTTCCTCCACAGCTCTGATGGTGGGTGGAATTGAATAATCCTAATTAGCATTCAGTCCCGCCAAGTTACACCTACAGTCAAGCCTCGTACACACGGGCGGGAATCCCGTCAAAAAAAACTTTGGTTTTCTCAACGGGATTCCTGGCAAGCTTGTCTTGCCAAGCCCTATGCACACACGCGCCATTCAAAAGAACCGCCATTCTTTTGAATGGCAAGAATGCGGTGACGTCATCGACTACAACGAGCTGGCGCTCGTCACATTTGATGCCTTTGCCGCCATCTTGCTACACCCTACACTACCCTTGTATGCTACTGCGCATGCGTCGAAGTCTGGACAGGTAAGCATACATATGACCGGGTTTATCGGCAGGAAACACTCTGCCGAGAATCTCGACGAGAAAAATTGAGAGCAGGTTCTCTATTTTTCTCGTCGAGATTCCCGGCAGTTTTCCTGCCGAGAAACCATACACACGAACGGTTTTCTCGGCAAAAAGCTCTCCCGGCAGTTTTCTTGCCGTGAAAACCGGTCATGTGTACAAGGCTTAGGAGTCCAAATCTCCCAAGTACCGCCTCACAGATCACAGCATTATACAAAAAAGGAAAGCCCTACATACACACACACATACTCAGCCTGCTGGGAAAGTTAGCTGTGCTGATGCTGAAAGGTAATGAATAGACAGCCCTGGTTCACACAGCACCGCATGAAAGTCATGTGACTTGCAGCATGACTATTATCCTATGCAACTTTGACGGATCAGTCTTTTCTTTAACCCTCACCTCTCCTCCCTGGTCATTCTTGGTGCTTAGTGGAAATGCATGTTGCCGGTCGCCGCTTATTGCGTGTTTTTTGAGCGTTAATGTACATTTATGCTTGAAAAAGGCTAAATGCGACAAATGCAGAAAAGTAGCACTCTAATTCCGCGTACACACGATCGTGATTCACGGCGGTGAAAACACCGCCGCAAATCACGACAGGAAAAACGAGGGAACGGCTTGTTCCCCCACACACGGCCGTTTTTCCCGTCATTTTTTCTCTTGGCGAGAAAAACGACCGTGTGTAGGCTCCGTGGCAGTGTTTCCCTATGGGAAAACTGATGCGGAAAAAAATGACAGGAATCACGACGAGAAAAATTAGAGCATGTTCTAATTTTTCTCGTCGTGATTAATGCCGTTTTTCCCATCGGGACAACGGCAAAAAGCCCACAGACGATCGTTTTTCTCGTCCAAAGGAAAAAATTTAATTTTTCCCGACGGGAAAAATGATCGTGTGTACGCGGCATAACATGCACAGAAAACACAGAAAAAAATGTGTGTTTTTTCTTGTGGATTGCCATGCGTTCAGAAACATGCAGGTGTGAACGAATGGTAACCCAAGCACGATGCACTTTGCCACGTGTTTTCGAAATGCACGACAAAGCAAACGTTTTCTGGCAGGTTCCCGCTCATTTGGAGATGCGCAGATGTGAATGCACCCTAAATATTAACGCAAGCGTGAAGCACATTACTACTCCTTTTCAAAACACATGCACATGCACAAAAAGCATGCATTTTCTTGCAGCTTGATGTGCATTTGGAAATGTGCAGATGCAAATGAATGGTAATGCAAGCACAATGAGCATTGTCGTGTGTGTTTGAAAGCATGGCATGGTGTGCATTGTCTTGTGGGTTGCCGTGAATTTGTAAACATGCAGAAGCGTTGCCGTTTGCCGTTGCCGTTTGTTTTCAAAATGCATGACGAAGCACCATAGGTGTGTACCCCAAAGCTCAAACACACATGCATGTGGTGTGTGTCTATATATATATATATATATACTGTACATGTGCAGACACACACACATGTGCACACTTATAAATACATGTAAAAAAAAACATTTTAAAATGTGTCAGTAGGGCAGTGGATGGTGTCAGTAGAGCAGTGGAAATGTCAGTAGTGCAGAGGTTGGTCTCAGTAGGGCAGAGGATGGTGTCAGTAGGGCAGAGGATGGTGTCAGTAGAGAAGTGGAAATGTCAGTAGTGCAGAGGTTGGTGTCAGTAGGGCAGAGGATGGTGTCAGTAGGGCAGAGGACAGTGTCAATAGAGCAGGGGATAGTATCAGTAAGGCAGAGATTGGTGTCAGTAGGAGAGTGGATGGTGTCAGTAATTATTTTTTTATTGTTTATTTTTTTTACAATTTTATTTATTTTTTGTATTATGTTTCACAATTATTTTATTTTTATTTTTTTACAATTTTTTAGGAGCCCCATTGGGGGGCTTTGGTTAAATATCAGACCCCTGATGTCTCACTTTTGAGACAGAAAAAGGGACTACAGACAAAGATTCTGAAATTATTTTCTCTGCAACCTCAGCTGCACTGGACAGTGAATGAATAGGAAGTGCTCTGTGCTAAGATGCTTTCTGTTCATTCACAAAAAGTTAATCAGCACTGATCATGCACTGTGTTCAGTCAGAAAAGGAAGGGGCCTGTAAATGACATATTATGGGTTGACATGCGTTCAGAAATGCGCAGATTAGAACGCAGCCTAAAAGGTAATGAAAGTGCAATGTCCATTGTCGCACATTTTACAAATGCACAGCAAAGCACGTGTTTTCTGTGCGGGTTGCCATGCATTCAAAAACACGCAGATGCAAACACAGACTAAATGGCACCGTGAGAGTGGCACGTGTTTTGTGAGTGTAGCCATGCGTTTTCTGTGCGGGTTGCATGAGCAAGCATGCATGAGTGCCCTCTTAGCAAGCAGCAGTGGGGGAAGAGGAGGATCGGGGCTGCTCTGTACAAAAAAATGTATATTATTTAAAAAATAAATAAATGCCTTTAGAATCACTTTAATTTTCTGACTAAAGTTACACTTCTTGCTTGTTCCCTATTCACCAAAGAGAGGAATGGAGTGTGGGTGGTGATAACACAATTCCATTCCTCTCCTTTTACCACCCACATGAAGGCCCAGATACATTTACAGTAACCCTTAGACCCACCCACATCTGGTACAACTTCCACATCTGGTACACATGACCCCCATAGCCCACCCTGAAACTACAGAGGCTTAACCACTTCCCACCCGGCCTATAGCAGAATGACGGCCGGGCGGTGGTTCAGTTATCTTGACTGGACGTCATATGATGTCCAGCAGGATAACAGCCACCGCGCATCCGTGGGGGTGCGCATTGTGGTGATCAGTGGTGCGGTGTGTCAGTCTAACACACCGCTACACCGATCTCGGTAAAGAGCCTCCGACGGAGACTCTTTACCATGTGATCAGCTGTGTCCAATCACGGCTGATCACAATGTAAACAGGAAGAGCCATTGATCGACTTTTCCTCACTCGCGACTGACAGACGCGAGTAGAGGAAAGCCGATCAGCTGCTCTCCTGATAGGTGGGTCTGCGCTGATTGTTTATCAGCGCAGCCCCCCTCGGATGTCCGCTTAGGACCACCCGGATTCTGCCAGGACCACTAGGGATGGCCATCACACTGGACCACCAGGTATGCCACCCTAGACCACCAGGGAAATGCCAATCAGTGCCCAAGCAGCTGCCAATCAGTGCCCATCCTCAATGCCTGCCAGTGCCATCAGTGATGCCTATCAGTGCAATCTATCAGTGCTGCATATCAGTGGCCATCAGTGTTTATCAGTGACACGTATCAGTGCCCATCAGTGCCAAGAAGTGCCACCTATCAGTGCCCATCAGTGCCACCTATCAGTACCACCCATAAGTACCCATCAGTGCAGCCTTTCAGTGCACATCAGTGTCGCCTATCAGTGCCCACCAGTGCCACCCATGATTGCCTATTAGTGCCACCTATTAATGCCCATCATTGCTGCATATCAGTGCCACCCATCAGTGCTGCCTACCAGTGCCCATCAGTGCGACCCATCAGTGCCCATCGTCAGTGACCGTCAGTGCCACCTAATTGGTGGCACCTCATCGGTGCCACCTTATGAGTGCCAGTCAGTGCTGCCTTATCAGTGCCCATCAGTGAAGGAGAAAACATACTTATTTATAAAATTTTATAACAGAAACAAAATAAAAACTTTTTTTCAAATTTTTCCGTGTTTTTTTGTTTGTTTAGCAAAACATAAAAAACGCAGAGGTGATTAAATACCACCAAAAGAAAGCGCTATTTGTGGGAACAACATGATAAAAATTCTCTTTGGGTACAGTGTAGCATGACCACGCAATTGTCATTTAAACAGCGACATCGCTGAAAGCTGAAAATTGGCCTGGGCAGTAAGGGGGTGTAAGTACCTGGTATTAAAGTGGTTAAAGGATCATGAAACATGTATTATCAGGACTGCAAAAGGAAGGAAACAGGAAGTCAGAGAACTTTGAAATTGAGCCAGAAGGAGGAGTGACATCACAGACACAGAAACCTGCTTTATACAGCTAAAGGAAGTAAGTTACACATGAACTAACACTGGGGTTGTGATTTATTTACATGCACAATGCATCTGTTGTTTTGGGGAGGAAAAGCTGGATTTCTTCTTTAAAGGGGCAACACCAAGCCTCAAAATGTACACATTTTGAAATATGTTTACCTTAATTTTTTTCCTTATATGTTGACCTGTGGATATTTGTAGAAAAGTTCTCAAATTTAAAGAGAAAGGGTGCAAGGGATGTAGAAAGGAGCTACAAATTTTTAATTCAGGAAGCATGAAACCATGTCTCCTTTTTTAGTGTAATGGTCTGTACTTTTAAAAGCTGCTTTGCATATAAAGCAAACTGCATGCTGTCTCCAAAAGCTCATCCTAGCAATAGATATTACTAAAACAATTACGGTAGGTGCCGCCGATATTGTGTCAATCTCGCCGCTGTTAGCGGCGAGATTGACACCTGCGAGCCCCGTCGCGGGAGCCAGCGACGAGCTCTGTCACTCCTCCCGCTCGCCGCCCCCAATGGATTCCTATGGATGCGCGGCATCTCGTGGGGGCGGCAAACGCAAGAAGCACAGCCTCGCAGCGATGATTTCCAGCGCGATCCCATCGCGCTGGAAACACAATATCGGCGGCAAGTACTGTACATGACAAAAACAATTACATGACAAAAGGGGCAAGGGACACCCAAAAGGGGAAGCCCCCCTCCACTGCCACAATTGGCACCTTTTTGGGGGTTTTTGACAGGTACCTGATCCCACCTCCGACTCAGTTCAGCCCCCTCCTTTCCCTGCAGCCTTCTGGGACACTACCCAGGTCCCAGAAGGCTTTGCGCCTTGTGCAGTAGGGAATCGGCTGTAAGCTTCAAGGCTTCACTGTCGGTTTCCCTTAGCCAAGATTGCGCTGCCAGCGCCCAGAGAGCCAATTTAAGAATGGGCTTGGGTGAGGACACTGCTGGATACCTGGCCTGTTAAGTGCCCTAATATTAAAAGTCAGCAGCTACAGTATTTATAGCTGCATACTTTTATTATTTTTTCTTGCGGGGGCAGAACTCCTCTTTAAATAAAAAAAACCCAATAATAATAATACAGAGTGTTTCTGCTGAGGGGTTGGTTTACTAAGGACAAATAGACTGTGTACTTTGCAAGTACGATTGCACTCTGCAAGTGCAGTTGCTCCAGAGCTTAGTAAATGAGATGCAGCTCTAATGACTTTCATCATCCAATAATGTGCAAGCAAAATGCATTTCTTTTTTTAACCATTTCCCGAACGGCTTGCGTACATATACGGGGGCAGAATGGCTTCCCTGTGTGAAACCCCATACAGGCATGGGGTTTCTTTAATAGCACCAGAGAGCGTGCTCGCGCTGCCGGAGGGACACGCGCTTGCCCGCTGCATGGTGGGGGACCCGATGCGTGTGGCCGGTGGCGGCCGGCCACGCGCGATCGCATGCACGAGCGCCACCACGGGGATTTGTGTGTGTAAACACACAAATCCCTGTGCTGTCAGAGGAGACATGTCGTTGGTTCCTAGTAAGTAGGAACAGCCAAATGTCACCTATCCAACTCAGTCCTCTCCCCATACAGTTAGAACACACTGAGGGAACACACATTTAACCCCTTGATCGCCCCCTAGTGTTAACCCCTTCCCTACTAGTGTTATTTACACAGTAATCAGTGCATTTTATAGCACTGATTGCTGTATAAATGTCAATGGTCCCACAAATGTTTCAAAAGTGTCCAATCTGTCGGTCGCAATACCGCAAAAAATCGCAGATCACCGCCATTACCAGTAAAAAAAATAATAATAATAAAAATGGCATAAATTTTTCCCATAGTTAGTATATGCTATAACTTTTGCACAAACCAATCAATATATGCTTATTGTGATTTTGTTTTACCAAAACTATGTAGAAGAATATATATTGGCCTAAACTGATGAAGCAATTTGTTTTTTAAAAACATTTTGGGGGATATTTATTATAGCAAAAAGTAAAAAATATATTTTTATTTCAAAATTGTCCCTCTTTTTTTGTGTATAGCGCAAAAAAATAAAACTGCAGAGGTGATCAAATAGCACCACAAGAAAGCTCTATTTGTGGGGAAAAAAGACGCAAATTTCGTTTGGGTACAGCATTGACCACGCAATTACCAGTTAAAGTGACGCAGTGCCAAATCGTAAAAAGGACTCTGGTCAGGAAGGGGGTAAAACCTTTCGAGGCTGAGGTGTTTAAATTATCCTTGAATGCAATTGTGAATTATTTGCAAAGTGAAGATTAATTTTATTCATCAAGCTCTGGAGAAACTGCACTTGCACAGTGCACAGTCTATTTACTTTTAATAAATCCACCTTATTGAAGGACCTAAACCATTCCAGTCAATCAGTGGTAAGCACCCATTTCAAATAATAATTCACCTTTTGGACATATTTCAAATAAGATTATTCAGTTTAAGGAGGATAAATGAAGTATACCTTTAAGAACAGAAATATGAAAAATACCAGTGATTGTTTGAATTGGCTCCCAGGTTGTTTATGTCTATCACTTTATATTAGGTGTTCATATAAGCTCAAAGCTGGACCGGCATGTGATATAATCAAGTAGATATGTTTGGCCTACTCTTCTACTTATCAGCTTTAGTTATATAGACTCAATATGGGGTCTTTCACCTTCCAATTCCCCAGCCTCGGAGCTGTTTGTGTGGCTATAATGTCTGACCTTTATGAGTGCAACACTAGCTAGTTGATTGAGGTTGGATGGCCTATAGATAAGTAAACCTGGCCTTGCCTGGGATCATGCAGTGAAACCCACATTTCCTTGCAAGGATTCAAGGTTGTGAACATGAATTTCTTAAACTCTGCATTCAGGGAAACCCATTCTAATGGCTGGAGTTAAAGCTCATACAACCCCTGACAGCAACTACAACATTTTAAGCTATCTCAAACATAAGGACGTCTTCCATGCTTTGTGAGAAAATCCAACTGCAAAATTACATCTACATGAAATATATGAATATGTTAGTGCCATTGTTTTTTTTTTTAAAGGGGGATTCCACCCGCAATTATTATTTTTTAAAGTCAGCAGCTACAGACACTGTAGCTGCTGACTTTTAATAAGGACACTTACCTGTCCCACTCGCCTGCAATGTCAGCCCCCCCGAGGCCAATCCCTCGATCCTGGCAGCTCCCGGCGCCGCCATCCCCAGTAAGGTAAACAGGCAGTGAAGCCCATTTCCTACTGCGCATGCGCGAGCCGCGCAGTGTTTTGTGAATGGGTGGCTTGCTCTCTGGGATTCACACAGTTCCCAGAAGGCAGCGCACTCATTCACAAGAAGACACCGCGAGTAGGAGGGCAGAAAAAGACCAGCCGCGGACAATGAAGAGGCAGATTAGGGACTTCCGTATACCAACCGTTATTTCTGGTAAGTACATTTTTTCCATTTTTTTTCAATTTTTTTGGGATTTTTGGAAAAAATTAATTTCAGGGTGGAACGCCACTTTAAGTTTTGATTATAACCTAGACCTGGTCACTGGTATTGGTACACCTATAAAATCCCAAATGATTGATTACTTTCATGCATCCAAACTCCTGATGAGTGGTAGGCGACCATGAAACGCGTAGAGTTAACATCCTCGGATGCTCTACATCAGCCCATATTATTATTTATCAATTACATACGTGTTGGTCATGTTGTTATTACTTATATATTTATTATTTCTTGATTTATTAATTATTATGTCTGTATGTCATTAATTATGTTCCTAAGTATTCATGTGTTATTAAATGGATGATGATTATGAATTGCTCCTTTGTGATTACATTTCTGTATCATAAATGTATTGTGATTACTGGTTTACTTATACCGTATCATGCCAATTTAGAGGGAACCATGACATCCAAGTTATTTCATTTATTTCATGTATTATACCCTTATACCTCAATAAAGTCCCAACTCCACTACCTTCCTGTTTTTTACTGATTGAAATATATTTTTTAGGTTTTCTATGGAGTAGAGAAGGTTTAGATTCTCTGCCAAAATATAATTTGCCCCTCTATTTTTCCTGGTGACCATTTCACAGAGATAGAAAGGGATGGGAGATAATACATTTTAAAACTGTCATGAGAGAAAGAGGCCAGGGGAAATATCCCAAAGGGGATCAAAGGTATTGATTACAACTAACCACATTGGAAATTCCCCTCAAGTTTGAGAGATTTCCTTTCACTTTTTGTTGGATCTACAAAACAGGAGATCAAGAGAAATCTCCCTAACAGTACACAGAGAGCAGAAACAACCCCAAGTACTGTATGGTATTGCATGTAAAGTGAATTGCATACACTTTAAATGAGATGCGCACCTTTAAATTCCCCACCAGCAGACTGGCTGTATTGAATCTAACTAGGACCACCAAAGTGACTTTGTCTCAGTAGAACATTCTTAATCATTTGTTAGGATTCACTTTATCTTTTTAGGAATCAAGTATATTAATGTGCTCATTGAGTTCCTTATCTGCACCTGCTTTATCCTGTAAATCATTTAACCTCTGTCTTCTATATAGTATTATTAGTATAATATATTTATACCGTTAACCTGTCATATTCAGTTCTGTTAATGTATTATTTGTATCCCTTTAGCCCATGAATATTTCAAAAGACTAGCCAGTCAGCAATTTAATGATGTACAGATATATACACATTATGTATTTGAAACAATTATATTTCCAGTTGTGTCCTTGGTGGCAAACTTGAGCTAATTTTTAAAGTAAGAAATTCAAATGCATCTCTGTTTTGACACCCTCAGCATCTTTTGGATGCAGTTCAGTAACATTATGCAAACTAAACCCATAGTTTCATTAGATCTGCCTGTCTTTCTTAGTTTCCGGTAATTGCCTAATGGTATCCAAAAAAAACTTTACGTCTTATCTTAAAACACTGAAGCAGTTACAGTAATTGCAGCATGATTACAGGTATATATATTTTTTTAGGATGCAGTGTCTTGTAGAATGATGGTTTCTTGTGGACTGGTCAAAAAATAATAGGAGTTTTACTGCAGAAAAAATAAAATGAGTCTTTTGTCTCATAGTCTATGCTTGCTGTCATGCCATCAAAAGAACATACCTCAATTAGATGAATCAAGTTTGTAAAATAACAAAGAAAATAGCTGTGATAATATCATCATAACATTATATAAATGGTTCTATTCAGGCTTTTAGAAACAGCCTCAAGCAGACATAAATGTAGCATATTGGACACCAAAGACACATAATTACATACAGTAGGACATGGTGACAGTTAAGAGAACAGTAAACCATCTTTTGACTTCAATTCTTCTGCTAACATCACTGTTACTATTTTTTTTTCATTGCAGTTAAGTTCGAATACAGTTCAAGGTTTGATCTGCAATATTTGTCCCTGTAAACCAGTATTTCTCAGCTATGGTCTACAGAGGATTTAGCAGAAAAAACATCCAAAATGAACAATATCTTATGTCGCGTACACACGGTCGGAAATTCCGCCAGCAAAAGTCCTTTGTGAGCTTTTGGTCAGAAATTCCGATCGTGTGTATGCTCCACCGGACTTTTTCTGTCGGAATTTCCACCAGCGAAAGATTGAGAGCTGGTTCTCAAATTTTCAGATGGAAAAAAATCCTATCGGAAAATCCGATCGTCTGTAGCTATTTCAACGCGCAAAATTCCGACGCAAGCTCGGAAACAATTCGAAGCATGCTCGGAAGCATTGAACTTAATTTTCTTGGCTCGTCGTAGTGTTGTACATCACTGCTTTCTTGACGGTCGAATGTTCAGAGAACTTTTGTGTGACCATGTGTATGCAAGCCAAGCTTGAGCAGAATTTCGTCGGAAAAAACATCCAAGGTTTTTCCGACGGAAAATCCGATCGTGTGTACGTGGCATTACAAAACTTTCCGTACTTCATAAAAATGATATTCATTTATTTTATTGCTAAAAACACTAAAGCCCTGTACACACGATCAGATTTCCTATGGATTTTAAACCAATGGATTTTTCCATCGGAAATCCGATGAAGCTGACTTCCATCAGTCTTGCCTACACACCATCAGTCAAAAAACCGATCGAACGTAAAACACTCCGACGAGCCAAGAAAAATTAAGTTCTATGCTTCTGAGCATGCGCCAACTTGATTCTGAGCATGCGTGGGTTTTTTACCCGATGCAGTTCCCCACGGACAATAGTAATTCCGATGGACTTTTCTCATCGGACAAACCGATTGTGTATGGGCCCCATCGGTCTTTTTTCCATTGGTGAGAAAAGATAGAGCATGTTTTAAATTTATCCGATGGGAAAAAAACGATAGCAAATTCCGATCGTCTGTGTGGAACTCCATCGGACAAAAACCCACGCATGCTCAGAATCAAGTCGACGCATGCTCAGAAGCATTGAACTTAATTTTTCTCGGCTTGTCGGGGTGTTTTACGTCACAGCGTTTGGGACGGTCAGATTTCTGACTGATGGTGTGTAGGCAAGACTGATGGAAGTCAGCTTCATTGAATTTCCGATGGAAAAGTCCATTGGATTAGAATCCATAGGAAATCCGATCGTGTGTACAGGGCTTTATGCTTGGCGTTTGGTTGCTCGGGCACCCATGCTGCTTTGAGGAGAGAATGCCTTGACAGATTAATGGAGAATAGAGATCTATGAAAGGTCCATCCCTTGGGTTGGCATTTAATAAGACTGTAATAGGCATAAAAAGCCACCTCATTTGCATTGTATGTACTGGCATTACCCCTCACCATCAGGTATCCACTGCCTACAGTTGAACCATCTTTTTGTTAAGTGATCGATAGGTGCAAAGTTTTGACCAGTTGCACTATCCACCTGGCTCTTTGTAGGAGTATAAAGGTTTAGCTGGGCCCTCAGGATATTCTTTAGACCCTAGGCTCTTGCCTAGATTGCCTTGTGGATGATCCTGCACTGGAAGAGAGACACTCGCAAGAATAATAGTTGAGAAGATTGAGACTTGCAGCACTAAGAGTTCTACAACTCAATATATGTTGTATACAATAAATAAGGGGATGTTTTGTGACTTAAGCAGCAATATTGCAGAACAAAAAAATGTGCATCTACTTGCAGTATTAATCAGTACTCTTTCATAGTACAGAATGATATTAAATAGTGAGTTCTATATAGTATAAAATACTGTATAAAAAATATTTTAAAAAAATATATCACATACATAAAAACTGTTGCATCACTAAATATTAATCATCTACTTACGCACATGTACTGTACAAAACCTTATCATTTTAGCCCTATAGTCAATGGGTTTCCTAAGATAATTGTCACCTTTTTTATTATAAAATGTATTGTTTTTCCATCTCAGTCTGGCAAAGAGCAAAAAAATGTGTGGGTTAATGTTATAGTACATTGTAATTATTTTTCCTCATTGAGGAACGGATGTGGCCAAGTGTCAGCAAATGTAATTTTTCAGTGAATGCGTGGTGAGTATGCTTAAAGCACAAATATTTTTAAATGTGCGCCTATAATTTCTGGATAGGTGGATACAGTAGGTAGATTATGGTATATATGTAAAACTTTCACCTCTATTAATTTAATTTGTTTTTTACATATCCAAGCATCTATCTACCTACACCTCTCTGTGTATAATCTAAAAAGGTCAGATGATTAAAGTGGTGGAAGGAGAATGGAAAGGGATGTGTTTAGTCATTTGCTTTGCATTTGATTTGTTTTTATTATACAAATTAGAACACAATATTAATTAGTAGAAAATAATATTTGCAAGGCAGTGTTGCCCAAAACATGCCTCGCTGTATCTATATTCTTGTCTGCTGCAGCGTACACACAGACACATTTTTCAGAGCATATTTGTATGCGGTGCTGCACAGTCTGTTACCTACTGAAATAAATTATGTATGGTTGGTGATCTGATTTATAAGCTTGCTGAAGCAGTTCAGGGACAGTGTTTCCTAAGCAAAAAACATTGTAAATAGGAAAGCACTCGAAAATTCAGAGTCACTTCTGAAAATTATCATTCCAGCACTGTATTTTTTCTCCATCATCTTTATAGGAATAATGAAAAGTTCCCAATGTAATATTTAGCCGTAAAGGAAATTAAAGAATTTATATAGAGAAGCAGTAAAAAAAATAAAAAATAAAAATGGGATAATTTCTAAGCTGGACACGAACAGAAAAATGTTGATTTTGTTCCCATGCAGCAAAGATTGAGACTACCATTAGTTCAAGGCATTAATGTTATTGATGAGAAAAAAAAAACAATTACCAGGTGATTTATTTTTAAAAAACAATCACAAACTGACCAGCACACATTAACCACATCCAAGTCCCCATCAAGAAATAAAAACACATTCCATTAATATAGTATAATAATCACAATTTATTAGCTGAAAATGAAAGGATTTTCCTGGGAGTTTTACAGATATAGCAAGATTTTGGTGTTTTCTTTTTTCTTTTCAATAAGGTATAATAGGTTTTTGATACAGTAATATTAATTATTTTATCCCAATGTGATTTTGTGCTCACAGTCTTCTTGCTACCCTTATTGTTACCATATGACAAATACTCAGGTTATCATCAAGGTAACAAGTGTTCATAATGCAAACATGCAGCATTGAGGCACAATACTTTCAGTCACCCAAAACCTGTCAACCAACCTTTGGTAGTTAAAAAGAGGTATGGCCAAAACTTTTTTGACCATGCTTGCTCTTGTGGGTCACAGGAGAGCATTTACTAGTGCTCTCCTGTGTCCCAGAACCAGCAGACAAGGGGCTAAAGCCTGCTGTCAGCTGAGGTCACAGAGCCACTCCAGGCTCTGAAAAGATCCCAACCATATTGTTGATATCCACCAAGATGCCTGATTGGCACTTGGAGGCAGCCATTCTCGCCCCCACCCCCACCTTTGAAGCCTCGCTCTCCAGTGAGCGCTAGAGGGGCAGAACAGAACCTGGTGATGGACAGTCACTGCTTTCTGCTCCAGAAAGACAGAGAACTGAGTGATCAGTGGTTATGTGATCATTCAGATCAAGGGATTAGAGTCAGTGGGGTACAGCTGCAGTATCAGACCAATTCTGCAGCATTAAAGTGAGTATGTATCCTTGTTTTTTTTAACTACCCCAAAGTTCTCCTTTAAGAAAAGTGAAAAAAATTGTGCTGGATCCGTACAGTTAGCTTATTGGTTTTGTTATCTTATCTTAAAATATTGGGGTTGATATAGGTGATCTGGTTCCCAGGCAGGCAGCTTCTTCACCCCAGAGGATCTCCACAGTCTCCTTGACTTGTAGTTTAATGTAATAAAAATGTAAACTGAAGTGTCAAACCACAGCTAAAAAGTCCAGATAGAGCTTTATTCCATTAAAGTTCAGGTGGATGAAAGAGTATCCAGTATGTTTTGAGTGTCTAAAATAACCTCCTCCATCAGGGCTTGAGATTGAAATGCAATAAGATGCAGTGGTATACTCTTAACAAATGACTTATATGAAGTTGGCAGATAATATTGAAGCAAGTAGGATCTCATATCAAGGACTAGGAAGCACCTAGCTACATGGGACAATATACTACATGCCAGAACAATGTAAAACAAACAGTAATGATAGTTCTTCTTTAAAGACTTGCAAAGGTGAAATTGACTTACGACAAAAAGCACTGAAGTGCAGTTTTTTGGCATTCATGGGGCCTCCCCCTGCAGTTTGGGGCTTCAGCAGCCACCTGTTCTTCTTTCATTGTAAACACTCAGCTGTCTCAATACCCTTCATCTTAACACTTCTGGGTAAGTTTACTTATAAGAAGGTAGGTTCTGTCTCATAGTAACGTGTAACAATAGCACATCATGCCCCATACCATAAGCACACACTAAAAAAAGTGTACACAAAGAAGAACAGAAGTACTAATGGGTTGTAAGAACAGAAGACACCACAGAGCAATAGATTTTACAGTGGCATTTCTGCTTTTGTCTTTCGTAAACACTTTTGCAATATTTAGTTTGCTTACTAAATTGCCCCAATATATAGTACAAGATATAACAAAATATATGTTTGTTTAATTATGTATTATTGAAAGTGGAACTAAGCTTTTCTGTCCTTTAAGGTAGAGGTCTACAAACTGTGTGCCATGGGCTGGATGTTGTCCCTTACTTTCTTTATTTAGCCCTTGGGGCACTCTATCATTGGTATGAGGCACTATTACTCCCATTGATACAATGCATTATTCCTCCCACTGACACCAACAACAGAGCACCATTCCTCCAAATAAAATCAACGCTTTGGCATAATTCCTCTTTTTACAGACCATGGTCGCTATGTAATTTTTGTTTACTCCCATTGACCACCTAGTCTGAGACATTGTTTACTCCCACTGATGCCGAGCATTTTCTAAACTTAATGGCCACAGTGCAGCCCCATTAAAGTCTGAGAGACAGTAAACTAGCCCTATGTTTAGAATGTTTGGAGACTGTGCTTTAAGCCATAGAAGCTGTCACCTTAGCCTTTGTTTGGTCTACAGTTGCCTTGGCGCTGCAGATGTGATCAGTTATGGCACCAGCCATTTGATAGTTTGAAAGTTGAAAGCACAAGCAACTGTGACAGTTATCATTTGTAGCATGCCTTGAATGTTACTGTTTTGAGAAACAGTTAAAGTGGGTCTAAAGGCTTAACCACTTCAGCCCCGGAAGGATTTGTCCCCTTAATGACCAGGCCATTTTTTTGCGATACGTCACTGCGTCGCTTTAACTGACAATTGCACAGTCATGCAACATTGTACCCAAAAAAAATGATTGTACTTTTTTCCCCACAAAAAGAGCTTTCTTTTGGTGGTATTTGATCACCTCTGCGGTTTTTATTTTTTGTGCTATAAAGAAACAAAGAGCGACAATTTAAAAAAAAATCATTTTTTTTACTTTTTGCCATAATACATATCCAAAAAAATATATAAAAAACACATTTATTCATCAGTTTAGGCTGATATATATTCTTCTGCATATTTTGGGTAAAAAAAAAAAAATGCAATAGGCGTATATTGATTGGACTGTGCAAAAGTTATCGCATCTAGAAACTATGGGACAGATTTAGGGACTTTTTTTATTGTTTTTACTAGTAATGGTGGCGATCTGCGATTTTTAGTGGGACTGCGACATTGCAGCGGATAAATCTGACCCCAAATTACACAGTGCTAAAAAAATTTACTGATCAATGTAAAAATGACACTGGCAGGGAAGGGGTTAACACGAGGGGGTGATCAAGGGGTTAAGTGTATTCCCTCATTGTGTTCTAACTGTAGGGGGGTGGACTGCCTGGGACATGACAGAGATCACTGTTCCCCATCACAGGGAACAGTAGATCTCTGTCATATCATCTGGCAGAACGGGGAATTGCCTTGTTTACATAGGCAGGTTTCTGTTCTGCCTCTCCTCATGTTGACCGCGGGTCGCCGGTGGACATCCAGTCCGCCCAACCCGTGGGCACACTCCCACAGCGTGCAGTGTACAGGTACAGTGATTCACACAGCGCTGCCGCCCTGATGCAGTATATCTGCGTGAGCTGGTCGGCAAGCGGTTAAGGTTTTTCATCTTAATGCATTCCAGTATCAGCTCCCCAGACCATTTAAATACTTACCTGGCTCCTCTTTAGATCCAGCTTCATGCCTGAGGGCTGAATCACTGCTCTCGCTCTCTTCACAGAGAAGAGCAGCAGGAGCCATTAGATTGCTGTCAATTAAATTCTGAGAGGAGGAAGTGGAGGCAGGGCCAAGCCATGATATGTGTGTCTACTATGGACCCACAGAGCCTGGCTCAGGAGTGTGCCCCTATGTCTGCCCCCAAAGCAAGTGCCTGCTATGGAGGCAGATATACAAGAGGAGAGGTCAAGAGCGCCAGAACCGTAGAAGAGGAGGCTTGGGGCCGCGCAGTACAAAACATTTGCACAGAAAAGGTTTGGTATTTTAATTATAAAACATTGCCTACTTTATGGGTTTAGTTCTACTTAGCACACACACACACATCATAAGTAGGGTTCGGTTCGCATACAGAACATACAAACAGGCAAAAAATTTGTTCGAACGCGTGAACACCGTTAAAGTCTATGGGACAAGAACATGAAAAATCAAAAGTGATAATTTTAAAGGTTAATATGCAAGTTATTGTCATAAAAAGTGTTTGGGGACCCGGGTCCTGCCCCAGGGGACATATATCAATGCAAAAAAAGTTTTAAAAACTGCCATTTTTTTGGGAGCAGTGATTTTAATAATGCTTAAAGAAAAAAAAGTGAAATATTCCTTTAAATTTCATACCTGGGGGTGTCTATAGTATGCCTGTAAAGTAGCGCATGTTTCCCGTGTTTATAACAGTTTCTGCACAAAATGACATTTCTAAAGGAAAAAAGTAATTTAAAACTACTCGCGGCTATAATGAATTGTTGGGTCCTGGCAATACAGATAAAAGTCATTGAAAGTCATTGAAAAAAAAAAATGCGTGGGGGTCCCCCAAAATTCCATTACCAGACCCTTCAGGTCTGGAATGGATATTAAGGGGAATCCTGCGCCAAATAAAAAAATAAATGGCGTGGGGTTCCCCCCCAAAATCCATACCAGACCCTTATCCAAACACGCAACCTGGCAGGCCGCAGGAAAAGAGGGGGGCGAGAGAGCCCCTCCCCCTCATGAACCGTATCAGGCCACAAGCCTTCAACATGGGCCTCATCCCCATAACCCTTGCCCGGTGGTTGTGGGGGTCTGTGGATGGGGGGCTTATTGGAATCTGGAAGCCCCCTTTACCAAAGGGGACCCCCAGATCCCACCCCCTATGTGAATTGGTAAGGGGTACATTGTACCCCTACCATTTCACAAAAAACTGTGTCAAATGTTAAAAACCACAGGAGTCAGCTTGGGACAAGTCCTTTATTAAAAATAAAAAAATAAAAAATAAAAAAGAGATTGCAGCGATGTAATCCAATAAATCCATCCTCGATCTCCAGCGATGGATGATCTCCAGCGACTCCAGCGAGGAACATGCACATGATCCTGCCTGCACTGGAGGCACCCGGCGAATGACGCGGCGCCAGCCTGACAGCTCTTATGTAGCTGAGGGTGGGGCCAGCCGTCACGTGACCCCTTCCCCCTCTGATGCAAGGGGAAACGTCGGGGTTTCCCAGTGACGTGTACGGGTGCCCCCTTTCTTTAAAAATGTAATTTTGTGCAGAGACTGTTATAAACACGGGAAACATGCACTACTTTACAGGCATACTATAGACACCCCCCAGGTACAAAATGTAAAGGAATATTTCAATTTTATGTAGCGGGGGTTTAAATTTAGGGGGATACACCAGGGTGGTAGTATGACCCAGGTGTGTATAAATCATGAAAGGATTTAGACCATTGTTAATTTGTGGAGGACTTGGTGGTGTATTGTTCTCCTTGGCCTGTGGGTGGCGGGGTTCCCACAGGTCTAGGATAGATTCACTGCCGCAGTGCTGGCCTTTTTGTCCCCGGCCAGCGATGGTACGGCGAGGGCGGGGAACCCGCCGTGGCATCGCGGGAGGAGATAAAGGGGGGAGACGCCCTCACCACGAGGTCTTTTTTCTGCATTGCGCGCCCAGGCACCTTCGGCCTGGGTGCGGGCGGTTCGGAGTTCCGGCCCAGGCGCCCTAGGCCTGGTTGGAGCGGAGTTGGCGTCCATCTCAGGCACCTTCAGCCTGGGGTGAGGTACTAAACCGGAGGCCTGGGGCCCAGTGACTTCGACTGGGTCCCGCAAGGGCGGAGGAGTCCGAGGGTCCCTGAGGTGGATGGGGCCCATGTCTGAGGTGAGGAGGCCGGGGAGGTCACCCATCCGAAGAGTCCAGAGCAGCATCAACCCGGTGACGGATGGGCCTCCGGTAACTCCCTTGGAGGGACATCTTCTCCCTGACAGGGGCCACAACGCAGCGAAGGTACTCCTATCTGCATTCTATTGAGTCGCTGGTAGAGACTCACAAGTTCCAAGTACTCTCTAGCCAAGGCTATAGTAACCGCTGGTGAAACCACAGTGGTTTAGCATACAATCAGGATAGTGCCTCGACCTGCTCACCCCACCATATTGAACTGTTATTGGGTCTCAACCAGTTGGCTGGCAAAGAACTGTTTGATTGTGAGTGTGACAATAAAACAAGTGTTGGACCCTAATCGGTGTGTGGTACTCTGGTTAATAATAGCAAAGGGAAGTGTCAGCACAGAAAGACTTGGTCATTAACTGAAACGCACAGGCCCGAGGAAAATAACTGGTACTGGCCTTCACCTCACTCACTGCCATGGGGGGGACATGGGCCGTAGCGCATCTTACTCTCACATACAACATACCCCTAGACAAAACGGATGGAGTGAGGGCGCTACATTTATTTTTTCACTCTAAGCATTATTAAAATCACTGCTCCCGAAAAAACTGCAGTTTTAAAAAAAAAAATATTGCATTGATGTCCCCTGGGGCAGGACCCGGGGTCCCCAAACATTTTTATGACAATAACTTGCATATTAACTTTTAAAATTAGCACTTTCTCCCATAGACTTTTAAAGGGTGTTCTGCGGCTTTCGAATTTGCCGCGAACAACCCAAATTGTTCGCTGTTCGGCGAACGGGCAAACAGCCAATGTTCGAGTCGAACTCATGTTCGACTCGAACAGATAGCCCATCCCTAATCATAAGCCTCGAACAATCACAAACATCTAAAACATCATTTTACTGCTACACCTCAAGCTGTCATCTACTTCCAAATGTCCTTCTGCATAGTAAAAGCCATAAGATTTGTAATCTATGAAGAATTTTGAATGACAAGAAAAATTTCTGCATGATCTATAAGCATAACGGTGATTAAGTTTGATCATGAATTTGTTGCGAAGGAATAACATGGATACTAATCATAACAACAACAATAATAATAATGGATCTACATTACATACTTCAGTAGAATAGTGACATCCAGTGGCCAAATCATTGCTGAATACATTTAAATCTTAAACTGACTCAGGGATAAAGCTGGCTTGCAGAATGGCTCTCGTTGTATTTATGCTCTGTACTTCACTGCACTGCTAAACCTTTAATATTGCCAGCATCCTCCTCTTCTAAACAGCGTTGTGTTCTGTGCCATCAAATCACACACAAAACACACACACATTGTTTTATTTAAATGCCAGATTAAAGTTAAACTCAGTGGACCTTTCTGACTTTAGTCTAGGCAATATTTCCTGGATACTATAGCTGTTCAGTGATTTGACTTGCAGGCTACAATACACTATATTATACCTTACTGTACTTCTAAATGGGGATAGAAGTCTTTGGTGCACATTTCTACCTCTCAAGGTTGTTTCACGCTGAATATGCAGACAACACAATCCCACCTTTTTTGGCAGAAGCAAAGCAGGCAGACATAGTAGGTACTAAGCAGCTTATAATTACATAATGGCTTTTTGTATACTAACACCATGTTTCTACATAGCTTTCAATTAAGTGGTGGATTATTAATGGAAAGAATAAGTTGCAATAACAGTAATTACAATGGAAGGCATTAACGTTCGGTAGTTGCTGTGTCAATACTACTTTTCACTGCAGTTCAAAGAGCACCACTGTGATCAGGCCATGATCCTTAATCAGGGACAGGGATGAGCCGAACACCCCCCTGTTCGGTTCGCACCAGAACCTGCGAACAGACAAAATGTTCGTGTAAACTTTAGAACCCTATTAAATACAATGGACTCGAACGTTCGAAATCTAAAGTGTTAATTATAAAGGCTAATATGCAAGTTATTGTCCTAAAAAGTGTTTGGGGACCTGGGTCCTGCCCCAGGGGACATGTATCAATGCAAAAAGAAGTTTTAAAAACGGCCGTTTTTTCGGGAGCAGTGATTTTAATAATGCTTAAAATGAAAAAATAAAAGTGAAATATTCCTTTAAATTTCGTACCTGGGGGGTGTGTATGATATGCATGTGAAGTGGCGCATGTTTCCCGTGCTTAGAACTGTCCCTGCAAAAAATGTCATTTTTGAAAGAAAAAAAATGCATTTAAAACTGACTCGCGGCTATTAATGAATTGTCGGCTCCCGGCAATACATACAAAAGTCATTGAGAAAAAAAAAAAAAAAAAAGCGTGGGGGTTCCCCAGAATTCAATTACCAGGCCCTTCAGATCTGGCATGGATTTTAAGGGGAACTCCACCCCAAGTTTAAAAAAAAAATGGCGTGGAGTCCCCCTAAAAATCCATACCAGACCCCTTATCCGAGCACGCAACCTGGCCGGCCGCAGGGGAAAAGGGGGGGACGAGAGAGCGGCCCCCCCTCCCTCCTGAACCGTACCAAGCCACATGCCCTCAACATGGGGAGGATGTCCCCATGTTGATGGGGACAAGGGCCTCATCCCCACAACCCTTGCCCGGTGGTTGTGGGGGTCTGCGGGCGGGGGGCTTATCGGAATCTGGAAGACCCCTTTAACAAAGGGGACCCCCAGATCCCGCCCCCCCCTATGTGAATTGGTAACGGGTACATTGTACCCCTACCATTTCACGAAGAAAGCGTAAAAAAAATGTTTAAAAAAACACACAAACACCTTGAAAAAGTCCTTTATTTAAAAAAATAAATAAATAAACATTCCAGCGGTGAAATCCAGTGTCCCGCGGCGATCCCGATGTCCAGCGCTGTCCTTCATTGGTTGTGCCTGAGCGGACCTGATGGGGAACTCCCTCTCAGTATTTTAAATGTATAGACCCGCCCCTTCTAAAGTTCCCCATCAGGTCCGCTCAGCGGACGAGATGCGGAACATGAGAAGGGGCGGGTCTATACATGTATTACCAAAGTGAGAGCAGTTCCCCATCAGGTCCGCCCCCTCGGTATGTCAGACCCGCCTACGTCATTGGCTTGAGCGGGGAACTTCCTTCACTATGTAAATTTAAATTTACATAGTGAAGGAAGTTCCCCGCTCAAGCCAATGACGTAGGCGGGTCCGACATACCGAGGAGGCGGACCTGATGGGGAACTGCTCTCACTTTGGTAATACATGTATAGACCCGCCCCTTCTCATGTTCCGCATCTGGTCCGCTGAGCGGACCTGATGGGGAACTTTAGAAGGGGCGGGTCTATACATTTAAAATTCTGAGAGGGAGTTCCCCATCAGGTCCGCTCAGGCACAACCAATGACGGACAGCGCTGGACATCGGGATCGCCGCGGGACACTGGATTTCACCGCTGGAATGTTTTTTTTTTTTTTTTTAAATAAAGGACTTTTTCAAGGTGTTTGTGTGTTTTTTTAAACATTTTTTTACGCTTTCTTCGTGAAATGGTAGGGGTACAATGTACCCCTTACCAATTCACATAGGGGGGGGGCCGGGATCTGGGGGTCCTCTTTGTTAAAGGGGTCTTCCAGATTCCGATAAGCCCCCCGCCCGCAGACCCCCACAACCACCGGGCAAGGGTTGTGGGGATGAGGCCCTTGTCCCCATCAACATGGGGACATCCTCCCCATGTTGAGGGCATGTGGCTTGGTACGGTTCAGGAGGGAGGGGGGGCCGCTCTCTCGTCCCCCCCTTTTCCCCTGCGGCCGGCCAGGTTGCATGCTCGGATAAGGGGTCTGGTATGGATTTTTAGGGGGACTCCACGCCATTTTTTTTTTAATTTGGGGTGGAGTTCCCCTTAAAATCCATGCCAGATCTGAAGGGCCTGGAATGGATATTTGGGGGAACCCCACGTCAATTTATTTTTTATTTGCGGCGGGGTTCCCCTTAATATCCATTCCAGACCTGAAGGGCCTGGTAATTGAATTCTGGGGAACCCCCACGCTTTTTTTTTTTTTTTTATCAATGACTTTTGTATGTATTGCCGGGAGCCGACAATTCATTAATAGCCGCAAGTCAGTTTTAAATGCATTTTTTTTCTTTCAAAAATGACACTTTTTGCAGGGACAGTTCTAAGCACGGGAAACATGCGCCACTTTACATGCATATCATACACACCCCCCAGGTACGAAATTTAAAGGAATATTTCACTTTTATTTTTTCATTTTAAGCATTATTAAAATCACTGCTCCCGAAAAAACGGCCGTTTTTAAAACTTCTTTTTGCATTGATACATGTCCCCTAGGGCAGGACCCGGGTCCCCAAACACTTTTTAGGACAATAACTTGCATATAAGCCTTTATAATTAGCACTTTAGATTTCTCCCATAGATTTTTCGAATTTGCCGCGAACACCCCAATTTGTTCGCTGTTCGGCGAACGGGCGAACAGGCAATGTTCGAGTCGAACATGAGTTTGACTCGAACTCGAAGCTCATCCCTAATCAGGGACAAAACGGAGGACTTTACAGGCATTGGAAGAGTCTGAAAAAAGCTCACCAGTTACATAAAAGGTATAGCATAGTCAGGCTGCGGCGACGATATTTCCAGGGTGTCTCCGGTGGAGACAGGATGCGCTGCGCTGGACATCTCATTGCTGGAGCCTGGACCTGGATGGAGAGGAGATCATCCACCGCTGGACCCCGGAGAGGAGAGCGTCCATCGCAGGATACCGACAGCGTTGGAGTGGAGACCGAGAGTGGATTACTACCGCTGGAATCTTTTTTTTATTTTATTTTATTTATTTTTAATAAAGGACTTATCCCAACGGTGTCTGTGTGTTTTTTTACAATTTTACCGTCTTACCATCTAAGATCCTTAACTCACATTCATACATACATGTACTAGGGACAATTTTAGAGCCAGTTAACCATCAACATGTCTTTGGAGTGTGGGAGGAAACTGGAGTACCTATTGGGAACCCAGACAGGAACAGGGAGAATATGCGAACTCCATGCAGGCAGTTCCATGGCTGGGATACGAACCAAGGACCCCACTGATGATAGGTTGACTCATGTAAGGACAGAAATAAGTCTTCCTGCCCAGAGTTCCTGTGGAGGTATCCGTCTGTCTTTGGGCAGACTTAAAGTAGAACTGTGGCAAGGCTGTGCGCATATTTACATAATAATTTACACAATGAGCAATATAAAGGATTCATGATAAGCTCTCACAGAGTTACAGTCACTGCACATTTACAGTCATTCACTCTTAAATCTCACAATAGAAGCAGTGACGTTGGGTCTCAAAATATGTCTCTCCCTTGATCCTGGGCACCTTGTCTGTGTTTACAATAAAGATTAGAGGGCTGGCAGACTTCCAAGTCACTGCTGGCAGGGGAGAACTGAGCTTCAGTGAGAAAGTAAGAAAAGCTTCTGTTGCAAACTTTGAAGGTGAATTACTTGATAATGGATGTAGCTACAGAGGTCAGTGAGGGTTTATCCTAACGTTTCCTGCTTGTCTGGCAAATATATTTGAAAAATATCTGCTTTTAAACTTGAGCTAACAAAAGGGGATTTCCTCCTAAGAATTAACTTCATTGTGTAGTAACTTATGAAGGTACCCTTCAGTGAAAACTATGTATTGCAGGCAACTCAACATTTGCTTACATGTGTACTGGAGGTCTATTCTTCCAAACAGAAGGTACCATATGTGCCAGCATACATGTCCTGGCCTAACACAAGGAAATCTTTAACCACTTGCTGACCAACCACAGTACATAAACTGCAGTGGGGAGGCATGGGCAGGCACAATCACTTACATGTATGCCATGTGCATGCACCGGGTTCAGGAGCAGGTGCAGCACGCCCCCTTCTACCACTGTGTCCTTAGGGTCATAGCGGATTATGGATCCTGGTACTCAGGGTCCAGTGATCATGTGATTGCTATATGATCACATGATCACAATGTCAACACAGCTTTTATGAATTTATTCATTCATAAGAGCTGTGTTACCTTTGCTGTGATTGGCCCACAGCTATCACATGGTACCTGGGCCAATCACAGTACCCTGTATCATTTAATTAGCTGTAGCCAATAATAGATCACTAGTGACCACAGCTGTCATGAATGGTTAACCCATTCATGACAGTTGAAAACTTTGGTGTTATAATGATCTTCATTGTAACAACAAACAAAATGTAAAAACAAATTCCTGATCACCCCCCCCCCCCCCAGAGTAGTACATTGTTACTATTGTAAAACTGAACTACTCTGATGCAAGGATGTTAAAAAAAAAAATCAAGAAATTAAAAAAAATATATACTGTCACCATTCAGTGTCCCTGATCACCACCACATTAGTCATATGATGACGCTGTACTGTACTGGTGACAGTATGTAAAACATTTTTTTATTAAATTTCTTCTTTTTTTTTAATTGTGACAAAAAAAGGTCAACTTCAGAAAGCTCACCTACTTTCCAAAAAGGGGTTATTTGGGGGGGATTTGTACTGTCCTAGCATTTTAGGACCTCAAGAAATTAGATAAGCCATTAGTACATAAGGATTGATCAAGTTTCATATACAGTATATATATATATATATATATATATATATATATATATATTTATATATATACACTATAGTTTGTAGACGCTATCACACAAACCAATTAATATACACTTATTCTGGATTTTTTTTTATCAAAGACATGTAGCAGAATACATGTTGGCCTAAATGTATGACAAAATTCGATTTTATTGGATGTTTTATGACAGAAAATAGAAAATATTGTTGTTTTTTTCCAAATTTTTGGTCTTTTTTTGTTTATATCACAAAAAATAAAAAACCCAGTGGTGATCAAATACCAGCAAAAGAAAACTCTATTTGTGTGAAAAATTCCCTGGTCATGAAGGGGCTAAAATCTTCGGGAGCTCAAGTGGTTAAAGGAAACCTGTGCCGAGAGAAATAGATACATTTCCATTGAGAACACGAGTCATTATGCTCCACTGACTTCATTGATGGCCTTCTTTTATTTAGATAAGTGATTCAGGGGATTAAATTAAGATAACAGAACAACATCTGGGCAACTAGCTTTTTTGAAAGGAGGTCTTCAGAAGCAACCTAAAGCAGATATACCTTTAGTCTCTGTTAATTTTCTCTTAGGCTACTTTCACACTGAAGCGCTGGATGCGCTGGCGGTATAGCGATGCTATTTTTAGCGCCGCTATACCGTCGTTTTTGCCGCGATTTGCAGTAGCTAGCGGGGTGATTTTAACCCCCGCTAGCGGCCGAAAAAGGGTTAAAAACGCCTCTTTGCAGCGTTTTGCGGGCGTTTTAGAGGCGCTACCCCATTGATTTCAATGGGCAGGGGTGCTATAGGAGCAGTATTTTTACCGCTCCTACTGCGCCTCAAAGATGCGGCTTGCAGGAGTTTTTTTACCCTCCTGCAAGCGCAACGCTCCAGTGTGAAAGCCCTCGGCCTTTCACACTGGATACAAAGGAGTGTCTTTTTCGGGGCACATTGCTTTTAGCGCAATAGCGCCTGCAAAGCGCCTCTGTGTGAAAGGGGCCTTATAGTCTGCCGTCAACCTGACATTACTGAATTTCCCCACATCCAATTTGCATGATTCACACATCTCCGTAGCGGCTTCAGAGCAAATTGCATACTGGTCCTGTGAGTCTTCTGGTTTGTTTCAGGTCCGAATTCAGTCAAACATTCGGACCGAAATCGGACCTGAAACGGTGAACAGGGACACACCGGTTACCCTGCTATGAGCTGCTCTGTACAACCCAGCCTAAATCGACTTTACAGTCCAATTTTTTTGCATATTAGTTTTACAATGTAGATAGAGTGGGGAAGGGTTAAAATATAGTTACATTTTTACTTCTGTCTGTAACCTCACTGGGGAGATTTCACCTCATTTTCTAACCCGGTGACACCCATACAAGAAATAGGGAGCAATGGGTGTCATCTGGGCAACAATAAAAAAAATTGTCAGATGCTATACCTTTCCATATTCTAGCAGAAAATGTTTTATTGTATCTGTGTCCATTGGAGAGATTTCACATCCCTACCTGTCCTGACAGCAATGAGAGGGAAATCCCCTCAACAGGGACACATATGACAGTAAATACTTTGGAAGAGGTTCTAACATCTACATGTTCTATTCAACCAAAATAAAAACTTTAGTCAGGTTTGGAATTTAATTTGTTGGGTTTAAATCCCAACACAAGGTTGGGCAGGCCCCCACCCAAGGGAGCGCACCCCTACCCCAACTCTTTAGAAAAACTTCCCTGCATTCCTTTTTTTTAATAATATTTTTTGTGTATGTAAATTTTTTTGGCCTATCTTTAGTCTATTTATATAATGTCTTGGGGTCCTTTTCCTCACTTCCTTTGGCAGCTGTGGGTGGTCCTTTAAGAATGCAGATGACAATGCCCCATAGTGATGTGTGTGCTGTACGGACTATTTTTGTGTGAGCTGGGGATGACTTAATGATATGTCCCCACTGGGCATTTTCTTGAAACCTTGGATTCATAGGAATAAAGTTGAATGATGCTGAACCTGAGGAGGATCCAGCGCATTGCGCTGGAACATAGAGAAAGTAATAAGAGGTAAGAGAAGGCATTTAAAAAAGCAACTGGTGGATGTGGGTTTTGAACCAAGCCATACCCATTCTAGATGGAATCCGTAATACAAAAAAATAAAGAAAACACTGTATATATTTGTAAACTAAACTCTAAATCCAGATGATAAAACTATGATACAAGTCTCCCCTACAGTCACATAGACGATTTGCTCTTTTGTAGCACAGCGAAGAATTAGCTGACAAGAAGAATAGCCCGGGCTGCTATTCATGACATCTATAATTTGCACAAGTCTAAACTAGGCACATTTATCATGGCTCCTTAAAAAACGGGAGAGAAAATATTGTGCTATTTCACACTATTATATATGCCTAAGCTAGGAATAATCGGTGCTGCATTTCTTTCAGTAATAATTTTAACTATGTTGCTATACCGGATGTCATGAGAGAGAAGTGTTTAAGGCATAATCTCACTTGAATCTCTCTGGCAGTTGTTGTCGATTCACAGTATGACAAATATTTTAACACACAACACAAAATGTCCTATTATGAAGCAGAAAATCTACAGATTTATAGAATCCAGTGGCAATACCAACGCACAATGCTTCCTTGGATTCCTGAGTACTGTTATAATCAAAGTATGTTGCTGTTTAAAATTTTAAATATTTTATCAAAATGTCAAGAATATTGGCTATTTCAGATGGATTTATTTATTTATTTCATTGGACAAGCCTACAAAAGGTCTGCAAAATGTTTTTAATTGCAAGCCAAAAGAGTAGGGCTGTGTATGCAGGTCAGTCTTCTGTGCTCTACCTTACATACATTTATTTAACTCTTAGGACAAACATAGATCTATATTCAGACAAAAAAGTTAACAGCCCCTCGGCCCCCCCCCCCCCAAAAAAAAAAAATTACTAAAAATTTAAAGGTAATTTTTTTTTTTCTGCCATCACTTTTCTGTTTATGTATGTCTGTGTACTGTATGTGTCACTAAGTAGCACTATTGCCTATATAAATTCATGATGTTTAGGTCTAAGTGCAAGGGATCTGCCAATCCTGAAAAACATGAATTTTAAAACCCTAATGTCCAACTACTGACTTTATTTGCTTTCTGACTGCGGTGATGCCCAATTGTCTGGCTACTAGCCCTAATTGTCTTTAGCTAGGCATCTGACCATGCACATCTATGGTGTGTTTCCCATTTACCTGGCCAATCAATATGGAGTTTGTGTCTGTTGAAATTGGTACCCATTAAGAAAAAAAGAGCATTTGTGAACACATGAACCTAATCATTTGGAGGGGGTCCATGTACTTTCAATTATTCAATTGTTGAAATGTTCAGGTGTCCCCAAATGTTGGCCCTATAGTGCAGTGTTTCTCAACTCCAGTCCTCAAGGTGCACCAACAGGTCATGTTTTCAGGATTTCCCTCAGATGAAACAGATGTGGTAATTACTAAGGCAGTGAAACTGATCAAATCACCTGTGAAAAATAATGGAAAGCCTGAAAACATGACCTGTTGGGGCGCCTTGAGGACTGGAGTTGAGAAACACTGCTATAGTGTATTTCTTTGTTGTTTGGCTAACTTTGGCCCATCATATAACACGTGACTAAAATGCTGACTCTCTGCTTCTGTACCTACTTCACTACTTTGGTAGTCAAATCCTCTATAAGGAGTCTAAAAGGGTACAAGAGAAAAGTTATTTTTCAAGGTAGCCTACGCAGTAAGTAATTGTCAGGAACCTAGTAAAGAACAGACATTTAGAGCATGGTTTCATCAATTGCCATCAAATTTTCTTCTTCATTGTGCTGGTCATTAAAGTTATATTTCTGTTCCATTTGTGATAAAGTTGCCACAATGATTTCACTTCTGAGCTCTGTGGCTATTCTTCCTAAAGGTTTCAAGTATATATTGTAGGTTAGCATTGTGTAATACAGTAATAATCTCAGTGTATAAAAAGGCCTAAATGCACCGCTCAGTGCTCAGGAAAAATGTAAGTTCCCAAAACAAACATACAGTTGTGCTCAAAATTTTACATACCCTGGCAGAATTTATGATTTCTTGGCCATTTTTCAGAGAATATGAATAACACAAAAATGATTCTTTCACTCATCATTGGTGTTTGGCTGAAGCCATTTTTTATCAATCAACTGTGTTTACTTTTTTTAAATCATAATGACAACATAATGACAACATAAAATGACCCTGATCAAAAATTTACATACCCCAGTTCTAATAACGTGTATTGCCCCCTGTAACATCAATGACAGCTTGAAGACTTTTTTTGTGGATGAGGCTCTTTATCTTCTCAGATGGTAAAGCTGCCCATTCCTCTTGGCAAAAATCCTCCAGTTCCTGTAAATTATTGAGCTGTCTTGCATGAACCGCACGTTTGAGATCTCCAGTGTTGTTCAATGATATTGAGGTCAGGAGACTGAGATGGCCACTCCAGAACATTCACTTTATTCTGCTGTAGCCAATGACAGGTTGACTTGGCCTTGTGTTTTGGATCATTGTCATGTTGGAAGGTCCAAGTACGTCCCATGCGCAGCTTCCTGGCTGATGAATGCAAATGTTCCTCCAGTATTTTTTGATAAAATACCGCATTGCCATAAGCTTTGACAAAATTTTCTGTGCCTTTGTAGCTCACACATGCCCAAAACATCAGTGATCCACAGAAGGAATGGTGTACCTTTCATCATAGGCCTTGTTGACTCCTCTCCAAATGTAGCATTTATGGTTGTGGCCAAAAAGTCTAATTTTGGGCTCATCACTCAAAATGACTTTGTGCCAGAAGGTTTGAGGATTGTCTCTGTGCTGTTTGGCGTATTGTAAGCGGGATACTTTGTGGCATTTGCGTAGTAATGGTTTTCTTCTGGTGACTCGACCATGCAGCCCATATTTCTTCAAGTTCCTCCTTATTGTGCAATTTGAAACAGCCACACCACATGTTTTCAGAGAGTCCTGTATTTCACCTGAAGTTATTTCTGGGCCTTTCTTTGCATCCCCAACAATTTTCCTGGCAGTTGTAGCTGAAATTTTAGTTGGTCTACCTGACCGTGGTTTGGTTTCAACAGAACCCCTCATGTTCCACTTCTAGATTAGAGTTTGAACACTGCTGATTGGCATTCTCAATTCCTTGGATATATTTGTATACCCCTTTCCTGTTTTATACAGTTCAACTACCTTTTCCGACAGATCCTTTGACAATTATTTTGCTTTCCCCATGACTCAGAATCCAAAAACATAAGTGCAGCACTGGATGAAAGATAAAATGGCGGTTGTTGCAATACGTTCTGTCACACTATATTTGCGCAGCAGTCTTACACGTGCACTTTTTTGGGAAAAAATACACTTTTTTTAATAAAAAAATAAGACAACAGTAAAGTTAGCCCAATTTTTTTATATATTGTGAAAGAAAATGTTAGCTGAGTAAATTGATACCCAACATGTCAAGCTTTAAATTGCGTCCGCTCGTGGAATGGCGACAAAGTTTTACCCTTAAAAATCTCCATAGGCGACGTTTGAAAATTTCTACAGGTTACCAGTTTTGAGTTACAGAGGAGGTCTAGGGCTAGAATTATTGCTCTCGCTCTAACAATTGCGGTGATACCTCACATGTGTGGTTTGAGCTCCATTTGCATATATGCATATTACATATGTGTTCGCTTCTGCGTGCGAGCTCGGCGGGACGGGGCACTTGAATTTTGTTTTCTTATTTATTTTACTTTTTATTTTTTATTTTGACACTTTTGTTCCTATTACAACATCCCTTGAAATATAAAAAAGGCACGACAGGACCTCAGATCTCATATTTACACTAAATTTCAATAAAAAAAAAAATGTAATTTGAAAAAATTTGAAAAAAATCCCGCTTTAAGAGCACTGGATGGAAGTAACGTTAAGAGCACTGGATGGAAGTGACGTCGCTTCCGCCCTCCAATGCTATGGAGCTGAGCGGGGCCATCTTCCCCTCACTCGGCATCCAGGCTCAGGCAAGAGCTAACGTGATTGTCTCCGCCACTTACCGATGGCTCTGGTAAGCGGCAGAAATGACCGGAGAGCGACGGGAGGGGGAGGCCACTTTTATCTGAAAGCGGACCACCCTCTGAAGAAGAGAATCCTGGGTTTATGGCATCTATCTGCTATTGTATAATGACGGTGGGCGGTCCATAAGTGGTTAAGGGGGTGGTTGTCTTGAATAAACTTGTAAAACGGTATCACGCTATGTGGAGCCCTTTTTTTTCCTGACTAAACCACCCTGGGCGTTGAGCTGTTTGAGATAACCGCACCAAACGGGAGACACCCGGTGTGTTCAAGGCTTTTGAAAATTTTCATTTTTGAGTCCCTTTTTCTTATTTCTCTCACAAATAAATCTAGTTATTTTTTGATATTGTTCTGATTGATGGAAAGGTAGGAATATGTGTGAAATGTGACAACAGGAAATTGATCAGAGGTCAGCTTATACAAAATCACTTGCTGGTTTCTTACAACTCAGGAGCTTTAATTTATCATTAGAAGTCTCAGTTGTTCAAAAATGCAATTTGCTAAAAAAAGAACTCTGAAGTGTACGTTTGAGAGAATAACAGTCTATGGTTTTGCAGGAATAGGGAAGAGACTAAAATCATTGTGGCAAGATCTTACCACTGCAGTCTTTAAGAAATGTAAGAAATTGTACATGCATTCAAACTATTAGTATATATCCAATTAATATTAGTTTTATGTAGACAACCATTTAACATTGAGTGTGGGAGGAGGAAGATAAATTCTTGGATTTCAATAGGATGGTGGAACAGGTAGTTAATTAATAAAAGGTCTTACATATACATTGCTCAAAACTCTAGGGTTGTTTATATTGGAGGAAAAAAAAAAGGTAAAGCGGTATTAAACCCAAAAGCATACATTTAATATGTTGCAGCTTACCAGTGGTAATTGTGGTGACTGCATTGGTTTTCCTTTTAGGCTTTTTTCATTTATTTTCACCTGATGGTCCAACAAGTAACACAATTCCAGTCTTAGGGTGTCTCCACTTTGGATGGATGGAGGGGAATGAAGCCACCCTTGGACAGTAGCATTGCTTGCTAATCTGGGGAGAGGGTATTGTTAAGACCATACTCATGCTTCAGGGGCTGCCTTGATAAGGGTACACACCTACATATTTTCTGGAGCTGTAGGGCAATTAAATCGGTATGCCAGAAAGTGGCCCTAATCATGAGTACGCAAATGACCTTGACTTAACAGATGTGCTTATTCTTTGCGGATCTGCCAGAGGTCCCCCCTACACAAAAATTGTCCCACACCCTATTAAGTGCAGTGCATTGGGCAATTGCATTACATTGGCACACCCCTAAGGTTCCATGGGCACAGGTCTTGAGACAAATGGAGGCCATTCAACTCATGGAGAGGGTGCATTATGGATACTTTAGTATTCAATAGGAAGTGGGAGTCTTGGCCCACTTACGGATTTGTGTAAGAGTAAACCTTGACAACATTATCCCGGCACCACTGTATGGTGGTATTAGATATCCTGGTATTATTCCTTTTAAGTTTTTTTATCTTTATATGTTTCAGGTATTCTAATTTTGTTTTGTGTTACACTATTAAACGGTCTATGGCTGGCTATGGTGGCCAATTTGTTAAGAAAACAAAGGATTGTCTCACTTAATAAACTCCCATATGGGAGGATGGCCAAAATTGCTGTTTATGTCTTTAACACTTTGGAAATGTGTATAATAGTTTGTTACAAGATTTATACATCATTTGTATGTTTTTCTTGCCTTCATTCAACCCCAAAAAAACGTTGGTAATAAAAAAAAAAAAAGACTAAACTCCAGCTAACACTTTTTAAGCAGTTATAGCAACAGTTTTTTCCTTTTTGGACAAACGTTTTACATAAGTGCAAAAAAGCAGACAATTTTAAGCACCCCTGTCAGTGTTAAATGGTTTATCTCAACCTCCTAATTAACACTTTTACAGGGCTGCTTGGTCTGACAAGAAAAAACAAACTGACTTACTGACAGGATCAACAGAAGAAAATAAAGGAGAAAAAGCTTCAAAAGGGAAACTAATACAGCCACCACACAACCACTTCCCATCCCGCCTAATGTAAAATGACGTCCACAAGGTGGCTCTGCTATCCTCGGTGGACGTCATATGGGACGCGCGTGACAGCCGCGTCACGCGGGTGCCGATGCGCATGCCTGCCGGCCGTGATGTCCGCCAGGTACCCACGATCGGCAGTTACAGAGCCAGGGACGTGGATCTTTGTGTGTATACACAGAGATCCATGTCCTTTCAGGGAGAGGAGACCGATGGTGTATCCCTTGTACATAGATCGGTCACCTCGCCCAGTCAGTCCCCTCCCCCATACAGTTAGAACCACTCCCTAGGGAACACTTTTTTTTTTTTTTTTTCCTAGGGAACACTTTTAACCCCTTGATCGCCCCCTAGTGTTAACCCCTTCCCTGCCAGTCACATTTATACAGTAATCAGTGCATATTTATAGCACTGTTCGCTGTATAAATGTGAATGGTCCTAAAATAGTGTCAAAAGTGTCCGAACTGTCCGCCGCAATATCGCAGTCCTGACAAAAATCGCAGATCGCCGCCATTACTGGTAAAAAAAGATAATAAAAAAAATGTCATAAATCTATCCCCTATTTTGTAGGCGCTATAACTTTTGTGCAAACCAATCAATATACGCTTATTGTGATTTTGTTTACCAAAAATATGTAGAAGAATACATAGCGGCCTAAACTGAGAAAAACATATTTTTTTTAAATGGGATATTTATTATAGCAAAAATTTTAAAATATTGTGGTTTTTTTCAAAATGGTCAGTATTTTTTGGTTTATATTGCAAAAAATAAAAACCACAGAGATGACCAAACGAAAGCTCTATTTGTGTGGAAAAAAGGACGTCAATTTTGTTTGGAAACCACGTCGCACGACCGCGCAATTTTCATTCAAATCGTGACAGTACTGAAATCTGAAAATTGACCTGGGCAGGAAGGGGGTGAAAATGCCCGGTATTGAAGTGATTAAGAATTGGTAAGTTTCAATAATATTCCATTTTTGATTTGGGGTTTATTACCACTTTAGGTAAAAATATGTCTAAGTTACTTAAAAAAAAATTACATATGACCTTTCCAAAAAAAGCCTGCTATATATGGAGGAAAGAAAATGTTCTCACCAGTATAAAAATATATTCTTTATGGAAGTAATGGTTAAGCAGTGGAATGCCTTGTTGCAAAAGGTAGTAATAACTCAATCATTAAAATAAAAAAGACTAGTTACCCAAGGTGATAATTAATAAAAGATAATATGGTAATGGTTTGATCGTATGGCTGACAAGACTGGCTCTGTAGAGTGAGAAAAAATGATCCATTATATAAAATTTTCCATACAGTAGTTGCTTGGGGCTAGCAGAGTTTTTTCATCATATTCTGGTCTAAAAAATCTGGATTTGAATGAGAGGTCGAATTGGAAAGACATGTGTCTTCAACCTATCTAACTATGTAGCTATGTAGCTATAATAAATTCCGAAACATGCAGCCAGAAGTGTTTCTAAGAATTGCTGGATTACTCCCTTCTCATACTTATATAATTATATGAGGATATCTAATTTAAATTTATGATGAGAAGATGCAGCTCAGTGGGGGCTAATACATTCCACCAATATATGAAAATGCCGGGTCTTTTAACATAGTCTTTCTGTGCAAGGTTCACCACTAAAAGCATGCTATAACACCTTGTTCATGTAATCACCAGGGGAGCAACATGCTATGCCACCACATCACACATAAAGAGAGAGCAAGAAGTGTCATTCCTACCCACAGAACATTTCATACATGAGCTAAATGTAATTTCTTGTTTGAAAAAAACTTGTCATATCAAGTGAACAATTCACAGGCCAACACAATTCACCACTGTAACAATCATCAGGACCAGGGTCCTAGAGAACTAGTTTTAAGTTATAACACTCTAAAACTACTCTATAGTGATCAGTGCATTTGAGTTTTGAGCTAAATATGTCAATAGAGAGGGTGAAATAGAGTTTTTTTTTTTTTTTACGGGGGTTACAGAAGCTTTCTTTAAGTGGCAGCAAAAAAAACAGTAAAATAAAAAAGTTACATGTCAGTACACAAATAGCAACCCACACATAAAAAAAGAGAACACTAAAGCCGTGTACACACGATCGGTTTTACCGATAAAAACAGTCCGATGGACTGTTTTCATCGGACGAACCGATCGTGTATGGGCCCCATCGGTCTTTTTTCCATCGGAGTGAAAAAATAGTTTTACATTTTTCGGATAGAAAAATCCGACCATCTGTGTGGAAATCCATCGGATAAAAAACCCACGCATGCTCAGAATCAAGTTGACGCATGCTCAGAAGCATTGAACTTAATTTTTCTCGGCTCGTCTGAGTGTTTTACATCACAGCGTAGGCAAGACTGATGGAAGTCAGCTTCATCCGATTTCCGATGGAAAAATCCACCAGATTAGAATCCATAGGAAATCCGATCGTGTGTACACGGCTTAACTGGAATTATTATTATTAAATAATTTAACAGGATTAATATACATCCAACAGTTTGCATAAAACTTTACAATATAAACGGATACAGCAAAGCTACAATACAGTTCAATACAAAAGGGTTAGGAGGGCCTTGCTCATGGAACTTGCAATCTAATAGGGAGAGGGAGGTGATGCAAAAGGTAATAGCTGTCGAGGATGAGCTAATGGAGGTGGTTGACATACGGTTTTCAGTGGTGGCAGGGTTGGCTTCTCTGTATAAATTTGTTTTTAGGGATTGCCTAAAGGAGGACAGGGTAGGAAATAACCAGGCAGATTGGGGTAGGGAATTCCAGAGGATGGGAAAGTTTCTGAAGAAGTCCTGGAAGTGAGCATGGGAGGAGGTTACAAGGGATCTAGATAAAAGGAGGTCTTGGGAGGAGAAGATTATATGGATTAGGCGATATGTTGAGATGAGATGCATGATGTAACTGGAAGCAGTGTTGTGGATGGCTTTGTATGTTGTAGTTAGTGTCTTGAATTTTATATGTTGGGCTATAGAAAGCCAATGGAGGGATTGGCAGAATGGGGCAGCAGCCATGATTTAGTTAGAAAGGTGGATGAGTCTAGCAGCAACATTCATGATGAACTGAACGGGGAGGGGGGTAGCCTATGTGCAAGTAGGCCAGTGAGAAGAGAGCTGCAGTAGTCAAGGCTGGATATAACCAGGGAAGGAAATCGTTTTTTTGTGTTTTCGTTAGTAAAGAAGGGACATATTTTGAAAATGTTGTGGGGGTTAAGGGGTCAGAGTCTAGGATTACATCTAGCACCCTGTCATGCTGGTTGTGCTATTGATTTTGATGGCAAAGTTCAGGGAAAGGATCGAGAAGTAGGAAATATTACAAGCTCAGTTTTAGACAGATTGAATTTGAGGAAATTGTGTGACATCCATACTGATATGTCACTCAGTAAATTAGTGATACACGAGGAGACTGAGGGGTGAGCTGAGGAGTAGAAAGATAGATCTGGGTGTCATTGGCGTAGAGTTGGTTTTGGAAGCCATGGGAGTTTATCAACTGGCCCAGGGAAGAGGTGTAGAGAGAGAATAGAAGGGGCCCAAGGACAGAGCCTTGGGGTACCCCAACAGAAAGAGGAAGAGGAGCAGAGTAAATAGAATTGCAGGTGCCATGACATGGGTAGATGGAGAACCAGGAAAAGCAGAGTCATTGAGGCCATGGGAGTAGAGTTTATTGAGCAGGAGTGGGTGGTTGACTGTATCAAAGGCAGTGGAAGTGTCTTAAAAGAGTTTTAAATAATGACCATTGGATTTAGCAGTTAGTAAGTCATTAGTGAGTTCTAGTAGGCAGTTTCAGTGGAATATTGTGGGTAGAAGCCATATTGTAGGGGGGTCAAGAAGGTTGTTATCAGTGAGGTTGAAATAAACTAAACTATCCAAAATACAACTCCAAAAAAACACAATCTTCAAATAAGGAAAAAAAAATCTCCAAACAAATTTCACTTACACAGCTTAATAATGACTGACATTTCACACTATGGGATGTATTTACTAAAGCTAGAGAGTGCAAAATCAGTCTTACTTCTTCATAGAAACCTTCCAGGTTTTATTGCAAATGTTTAATTGATCGAGCTGAGGTTAGAAGTTGATTGGCTACCATGCACAGCTGCTCCAGATTCTGAGTGCACCAGCCTTAGTAAATGTACCTCAATAGGATGATGATACTGGTATGTCATTGCTATTGCTTTGTAAGGAATCTACATACATATTAGGTTGTCTAAAAAGTGAATATCAAGCAATATTATATATGCATAGAGAAAAGAATATGGAAAATTGGCATTCCCGATATCTTCCGAAATGGAAAAAAAGGAACATTGTAAGCAGTAAACAGTTTAGACAGGCAAAAAATAAAACAAAATTATTTTTAAATGTCAGGATTTAAATCTGATGTGCACAGGTAATAACCAGCTTGATAAAAAAATGGATGTGTTGTATTTATTTTAAAGCTCTTCTGTAAGTCACCTATAAGTATTTCATCACTAGGGGTCTACAAAGACAACGACTTTGGACAAAGAATGTGTCAAAACACTTTGAAGGGAAACTCTAGGTGAACATTCAAATGCACAGGTGAAATACTGATTATTACACTCACCATATAATTTCCTAACACAAACGCTCCTATTATGCTTTCACCCTTGCTGTACTATTTTCCTAAAAAGGATAGCATCACTTTTTTTTTTGCCTCTGTGCCACAGGTCCGCCTGATGGCTGGACTTTGGACTACCATAGAATATTGCTACACTGATGAAACTCCCACCAAGCTCTCTCCTCTCCTAGGCACCCTACCTTCCCATCCCACTAGTTAATACAGCAGGAACTTCCAACTAAAAATCTGGATTTAACTTTAACCACTTGAGACCCGCGCTATAGCCGAAAGATGGCTGCAGCACGGCTCTCAAGTGCCGGGTGGACGTCCCCAGGACGTCCTGGTCTGTTTACATCCCGCCGCGCGCCACAGAGGGCACGCGGCGGGGAACAGCTGTGCGCGACGCATCACGTGATGCCGATGCGCGTGCCTGGCGGCCGCGATGTCCGCCAGGTACACGCGGTCGGCTGTTACAGAGGCAGGACGTGGATCTCTGTGTGTAAACACAGAGATCCACGTCCTGTCGGGGAGAGAGGAGACCGATGCTGTGTCCCTTGTACATAGGGACACAGATCGGTCACCTCCCCCAGTAAGTCCCCTCCCCCCACAGTAAGAATCACTAATAGGGAACATATTTAACCCCTTGATCGCCCCCTAGTGTTAACCCCTTCCCTGCCAGTCACATTTATACAGTAATCAATGCATTTTTATAGCACTGTTCACTGTATAAATGTGAATGGTCCCAAAATAGTGTCAAAAGTGTCCAATATGTCCGCCGCAATATTGCAGGCCTGACAAAAATCGCATATCGCCGCCATTACTAGTAAAAAAAAAAAAATATAATAAAAATGTCATAATTCTCTCCCCTATTTTGTAGGCGCTATAACTTTTGCGCAAACCAATCACTATACGCTTATTGCAATTTTTTTTACCAAAAATAAATAGAAGAATACGTATCGGCCTAAACTGACAAAAAATATATATATTTTTAAAAAACATTGGGATATTATTATAACAAAAAGTAAAAAAATATTGTGTTTTGTTTCAAAATTTTCTGTCTTTTTTTGTTTATAGCACAAAAAATAAAAACCGCACAGGTGATCAAATACCACCAAAAGAAAGCTCTATTTGTGGGAAAAAAATTATAAAAATATCATTTGGGTACAGTGTTGTATGACTGTGCAATTGTCATTCAAAGTGCATCAGCGCTGAAAGCTGAAAATTGGTCTGGGTACGAAGGGGGTTTAAGTGCCCAGTAAGGAAGGGGTTAATCTGTATCCATACTCATTAAAAAAAGTTTGAGATAATTACACCAGCTGACTTCTCCCTCACTGGTTCCCAAAAATAAACTATCATACCTTTTTAGCATTCTGTCAGCAGTCAGCTTTATTTCCCAGAAACAGGTTCTCGCAGGAGAGAGAGTGAACCAGAGAGCCCTCGGCTGAGACTGCTGAGACTAATTACTGAAGCCAGGCTAACAGTTAAGACGTGGACCTAGGAATAGAGGAATTTTCCCACCCTAAGCTCTACAAAGAACCCAACCAGAACTTATCAAGATTTAAGAAAACAAAATTTTGTTACCTTCATATGATACCCTTTAGCCTCTCACGTTGTACATGTGAAAACCCTAGATGACACATATCTATCAAGCACAATCCTGCCAGCTACTGCCTGAAGTTGCTGTTGTGTATAGGCAGAAAATACCTTCTACTAGCGCTTATGAAGGCATGCCTTTAACAATGGCTCTTTACCAATTTTTTCCCCATAACCACACAGACCTGCGGAAGGGGTTATTAATTAAATAATTTCATTACCTTGTGATCTCACCTGCATAAGACCTGCAGTGGTCATGTAATTTAATGTCTTTTGTTGCCCTGTACTCACAGCCTATAGGGGAGTAAATCTTCAAATTTTTACCTCAGAAGTCTGTTTGTGCTCAAACAAGAGTCATCTTGTATTGATTGACTTGAATCACGATAACTTGAATCATGCGCATTGAATCAACCCAGATATATGTGGATAAAATCAATGTGCATGGTTCAAGGTAGCAATAAATACTACACTATGAGATTTTATTCTATTGTTGGTACCTTGTCAACATAGGTGTGGATATTACCCCCAGTGGAAGTGACGGATAGAGGTCTGACTATACTAGTGGAGATAGTTGGAGTACATGAAGGATATTGTGTAACAAGCACATATTGCTGTTCTATGTTAAGACAGTGTAACTTTGTGGTGAGTGTTGAATCTTACAGCTCAGTGGAAGGATACACTTGAAGAATGATCCAGGTTGAAGGATATCACATTATAGTTAAAGTGGACTGGCCTTTTGCATGAATTACTATTTGCACTATAAGATTTTCATATATTTCATATGTTTAAAGGGTAACTCCACTTTCACTGGGAATTTTTTTTTTTGCAAATAGATAAAAAATAATATAGTGCATATAATTGTGACACTAATCATATTGTAATTAAATGTTATTAAAAATTACCTTTCCTTTTCAATCTGCAGCTCTGTAATTTTCTGAGAATGCTATTCAATATGGATATATGGAGTTTTTCTGTACACAGAGTGTATACTGACCACTCCCCAGAAACATAATTTCCTGCTTGTGTGATTGGCTCACCAATTTTTACAAGTCCGATTTCAGGCATCCCCTGCAACAAAATTGTAATTTTTGGAGAGATACTTTCAAGGGATGCAAGCCCAGCAGATTTCCTCATTAGTGCTTCCCAGCTGCAGACCTGATAGTTAATTATGAAACCACTCCCATTAGACCCACTCTGAAAGAGGCACAGACAAACACACATGGATTTCTTCAGAATAACAAAAAGTAGGAATCTGCAACAAAGGTTGTTATAATCCTTGCAATGTACATAGATCACCCAGAGGGGAATGTTTTTTTTTCAACAAAAGTGGAGTTACGCTTTAAGTGTGTTGTATTGCTAAACGTATTGCACGCAGCTTCAAATTTTTTTTTGGCTTTGGATTTATTTTCCTTCATGGGTTAATGCATAACCTCTGTTTTTAGTCTGAGAAATAACTTTTGCTGATAAGAAACAATATTTCCCACAATCACAGTGTCTCTCAGTCTACTGTTCTGCAGGGGAGAGTTGAACAATAATTAGATCTAAAACAGACACAAACAGACAGACCAATCAAGAGAGAGTTCATCATGCATTGTTTCATTACATTATCACTCCCAAATGTGTGATGCAAAACAGACAACATGGAAAAGCATGAATTAGATGCTGTGTGACCCAGAACAAAAAGTTGCCCAGGGACAAGCAAGCTAAATTAACACATGGACATAGGGGAATCGATCAGCCATGACAATACAAACTGCAGGCATAACATGTGAGCACATTATGACAAGGTAAGTCATACAAGCAGCAAAAGGAATATAACTATCCTATTACCTACTAAAAGCCCTGAATTATAAACCATTGTCTATCTCTACCTTTTTTCATATTTTTCTCTGTGCCTTATTATTCCTTCATCAAAATGAGGGACTTTACTGGTCTCTCACATTTAGGCTGGGTTAACACTTATGCGGGTTGGATGTGGGTTTCCCTGCATCCATGTCGCTTGACAGGAGAGTGTGACCGGCTCTCAGTAGAGTCGGTTCACACAGCTCCGGGGCGGCCGCGGAGCGCACAGCAGAAGGATCCTGTGCATTTTTGGCTCGGTTTCAGGTCCAAATTCAAGCAAAAATTCAGACCTGATTCGCCCCTAAAACGGTGAACAGGGACACACTGGATCCCCCTGCAACACATAGTGTGAACCCAGCTTTAGTGTATGTGAGCAACCTCTATCTTGCAAGCAACATGTGCCTGGATTTTCCCCTAACCATCTTTTTCAGGTGATGATTATTATTATCAGACCGAAGAGTGAGGGGAAATCTCTTCTATGTGGACATACACAGCATTTAAAATCTGAAAAGTACATTTCCACACATCCACATAAATCATATAAAACCTGTCAGAATTCGCCAACCCTTTACTAATCTGTGTTTTGAGTTACTATTGCAAAGTTAAAATGAAAGGTAATCTTAGATCTTAAATTAAAGGTATTTCTATATTTACATTTTATTTACAGGGTACTCCCTCTACTGATAATTTGTACGTAAGACTTGCAATCAATAGTCTACATAACTACTTTTTTTCCCACTACATCTACTGTAACTCTCTTTACCCAATGGCCAATTCTTTCTCTCATTCTTTCTCCACTTATTTTTCCTCTCAAGTATCTACCAGCTAATAAAATCCCTTTCAAATGGTTTGCATTGCGTTCTTTCTTTTTTTTTTTTCTTTCTTTCTTTCCTTTGTTTCTTACCTTCCTTTTCTTTCTTTCTCTTCTCAAGAATTGAACAGCTACAACAATTCCTTTCACATTGCTTGCATTGCACATTTAAAGTATGTCCTGTGAAACTGTTAACAGACACCATTTGAGATTTTGGTTGTTAGCCACCCACTGTTCCCAATAAATCAGAGAGTGAAGCACTGATCCATGTCGCAACATGTTTTAACCTCCCTCTCTCCTAGTGAATGGAGTGGCAACAAACCAATATTTGCAATTCAGTTTAGCTAATGGAAAGTATCCTGTATCCTGTTAGCCAAATCAATGCTAAAGATTTAAAGCTTTAAGGCAACAAAATGAAACTTGCATAATGCCAATCACATGGAAAAAAGCTAGCATTCCTCCCTGCGGGTGCTGTGACTTTCATTATTGTGGGTTATAATTATTATAGTCAGCAGGATGGTAGTTTACAATGTGCAACAGATTTTGTAAAAATAAAATAAAAATCTATACACTATATTGCCAAAAGAATTGGGACACCCCTCCAAATCATTGAACACAGGTGTTCAATTCACCTCCATGGCCACAGGTGTATAAAATCAAGCACCTAGGCATGCATACTGCTTCTACAAACATTTGTGAAAGAATGGGTTGCTCTCAGGAGCTCAGTGAATTCAATCGTGGTACCGTGATAGCATGCCATCTGTGCAATAAGTCCATCTGTGAATTTCTTTGCTAATAAATATTCCACAGTCAATTTTTAGTGGTATTATAACAAAGTGGAAGCAACTGGGAGCAACAGAAACTCAGCCACAAAGTGGTAGGTCACCTAAAATGACAAAGCAATGTCAGCACATGCTGAAGTTCACAGTGCACAGAAGTTGCCAACTGTCCAGAGAGTCAATTGCTACAGACCTCCAAACTTCATATGGTCTTCAGTTTAGCACAACAATAGTGCATAGAGAGCTTAATCGAATGGGTTTCCATGGCCTAGCAGCTGCATCCAAGCTATACATCAACAAGTGCAATGTTAAGTGTCAGATACAGTGATGTAAAGCATGTCGTCACTGGACTCTGGAGCAGTGTTCTCTGGAGTGACGAATCACACTTCTCTATCTGGCAATCCCATGGATGTGTCTGGGTTTGACAGTTGCCAGGAGAATGGTACTTGCCTGACTGCATTGTGACAAGTGTACATTTTGGTGGGGGAAATTATGGTGTGGGTTTTTTTTTTCAGGGGTTGGGCTTGGCCCCTTAGTTCCAGTGAAAGGAACTTTTAAAGTGTCAGCATACCAAGACATTTTGGACAATTTCATGCTCCCAACTTTGTGAGAACAGTTTGGGTAGGGCCTCTTTCTGTTCCAACTGCACACCAGTGCACAAAGCAAGGCCCATAAATACATGGATGAGCAAGTTTGGTGTGGAGGAACTTGACTGACATGCACAGAGTCCTGACCTCAACCCGAACACTTTTGGAATAAATTAGTGCAGAGACTGCAAGCCAGGCCTTCTTGTCCACAGTGCCCAACCTCACAAATGCTCTTCTGGAAGCATGGTCAAACATTCCCATAGACACACTCTTAAACCTTGGACATATTTCCCCCCCCCCCAGAAGAGTTGAAGCTGTTAAAGGGTGGGCCAACTCCATAGTGAACCCTATGGACTAATACTGAGATACCATTAAAGTTCCTGTGCATGTAAAGACAGGTGTCCCAATACTTTTGACAATATAGTGTGTGTGTATATATATATATATATATATATATATAGTATATATATGTATAGTTTAAGCTAATATTTCAGGTATAAATTATTGCACAACAGTAGTTTAATACTGAAATGAAATGCACAATTTTGCTGGTATTGTGGAATGATGTGAAAAGTGCACCAAAAACATTCCTAATTGTTAAGTTTATGCATCTGTGTGCAAAACACTGAGAATTTTTGGAAAGTTACTACACATTACAGTGATACATTTTTGGCAAACTAAAAGGATATTTGTGTCATTTGTGTTACCTAATTTTACAGAATAGCATGACACTTATGAATCTCAGTGCACTAATAAAGCAAAGTACAGAGCCTCCTAAGTGTGCAGATATTGCCTTTGACAAATATGGTCATGTCTCCATTGGAATGCAAATTGATAAAACAGTTTATAATAAGTAATTTCAATGTATCATTTGTTTGTAAAACTCCATGAACAGTCAATGTATTATTTGTATTCTTTATTGTTTGATTGTTGAATAGGACTTCTTTGATGGATGAGGGCCTATACAGTTTTTTTCCCTTTTCTACTGTATATAGGTTGTGACCTACTATGCACCTGAACTTCAAATCTTCCCCACAATGTTTCATATATAAGCTCAGATTGTCCAAGCTACAAATACAGTAAACTTCTTTCAACATTTTTCTTCCTACTGACTTTTTATGCTTCAGGAAACCAGAAGATTGCAATTTGGATTCAATCTCCGTATATTCATCTCGACTGGAAGGGATCCAAGACAACCAAGGGCCCACTTGGATCAGTAATATCTTCAAAAGCTTTTAATATGTAGAATTCAGGCTCATCCATCTCTAACAAAGCGGAGACATTATACGAGATGAGGGCACTGATAGAAGATGAAATGTAGGATATTGGTTATCAGCGCCATCATTTAAAGATTTTGACTGCAGATTGAGCCAATTGCTCAGCTGGAGTTAGACCCTTTCTTTGGCAACTAAATAAAATTACCTTTTTTTTACCAGACACCAACCAACTGCCCATGATTTTAGGATTTTAATTACTATTTGAGAGTTTTTTCTTGTTTATTTAAGGAACTAACACAACCAAATAATACATTTGATTATATAAACAGTTACCAGTAATTCACTATAGCATAACAAAAAATTAGATTAAAGGAGAATATAATCACCATGTATAAAAAAAAAATACCTGGTCAATATAGTGAACTTAGTGTAGCGTTATTCACTTTTTAGGTCATTACTAAAGAAAAGGGAGCATTTTAACCTTCACAAAGAGAAAGAATTCTTCACAGTAAGAGCTGTAAAAAAATTGAATATAATCCCTCAAGAATTAGGTCTGGCCAGCTCAGTGGACTGTTTTAAAAGAGAGCTGGAAGGATTTCTAAAATCACAAAATATAACTGGACAATAGCATTTATAAACAATGACACCAAGTAGTGTTGATCCAGGGAATATCAGATTGCCTCCTGGGGGACCGGGAAGGATTTTCTTCCCCTGCTGGAACGAATTGGAACTAAATTGTTAGATACTTGTGTAAAGTCCAACTAAATATAGTAGTTCGTCTAACAGTACCTTCTACATTGATTATTGACAATGCTGCCATCCAGGGGTGACTCTGTTAAGTCTCTTTAGATACAGTGGAGAAGTGAATGTAGCCACCTTAAGTCAGGAGATGTGGAGCCACTCAAATCCATCTATCGGTAACAGTGTCATCTTAAGAGCATTATAGGCCCCCGGACAATACAGTGCGCTGGGGCCCTGTCTACACAATCACGCACGAGAATTTTTTACTGACAAAAATCATGACATTTACTGGCAAAACCACATTTTTTACTGCCACTGCAAAAAGGTACCTAAAATTACAGTTTTCAGTGCCAAACAGTGCAAATGTCAGTATTTAAACTATAAACATATAGATCGTGCTATTAGCAATGTGTTTAAGTTAAACAAAAGTAAAAAAAAAACATTTCTTCATTGACATGAAGGTTAGGTTACTATAACCCAGCCATCACAGAGTTTCCTCTTACATCAGAGTCTGCAGGATTCCCCCTTACAGTGAAAGGGAACTCTTATGTAAAGGGGAATGCTGCAGATCATGATGTAAGGGGAAACGCTGATGTAAGGGGGGCTGTGGTAACCAGAGACCACCTTATATCAGAGTCCACTGCTTTCTCTTTACATCAGAGTTCCCACTTACATCAGAGCAACAGACCACCCCCCGATCTCTTTGTGCAAGCTGCACAGTCAGCCAGACAGCCACTCACCGTACAACACCAACCAGGGCACTCTGTGTCTGTACTGGCTGGTGGCTGGGCAGGTTACAGGCTCACGAAAACCGGCACTGCCGACAGGAGTCCGACTCCGCCACACTCTGCTTCAAGCCTGCTGTGCTGTCTGCTCTGACAACTCTACTCTGTCCATTCACCCTCAGCTCCTCCTGCTTTTTTTTTCAAGTCTGGTGGGTGTGGCTAACGTCATCATCGGCGGACAGACAGAGGCAGCACTCGTGGAGGATCGGATCTTCTCGGCGATTTCCGCAAACTGTGCATGCACAGTTCTGACCCGCCGCTTCCCACCATTTTTTACTGGGGTCACTGGGCAGCCGGTGGGGCCCCCCAGGCAAGTGTGGCCCCCGGGCAACTGCCCAGCGTGCCCAATGGAAAAGATGGCCCTGATCGGTAAGCTAAAATACATTGCTTATGGTAACTACAGAAGGAAAATGCGCTAACATATTAATAATACATTGGTATCCCTTCATGTTTGCTAGGCATCCTCATTGTTGCCTGGTCTATGTCTCAAATCAGAAGTGCACATGTAGTTTAATCTTTGGATCTGTTTTGCAATCAAAAGGACAGCTGTAGTGTTCAACTATAGAATATCTGCCTCTTTTCTCTGTTGTGCCATAACTGTGTGCACTTATTTAGTGATGAAATTCATCCTGAGAACTGTGGCAGAATCTAAAAGTGCTAAAAAACACTTTGTACATATGTGCAAATGTGTACATTTTCATGGCAGCTAATTTAATATTCCTCATCTGCCCTAACAAAAGCACAATCTTCATAACTGCCACCCACAGTCTGATATATCTGGAAGTCAAATAAACTAGGGCGTAACTGTTGAGAAGCCAGTTAGCCTACTCGTATATTTTTGGCTTGGTGAAAAAAAATGGATTAGCTAAAATTTACCTAACATAAAATTAAATATACAAACGCAAATTTTTTGTCACATTCTGAGATAATTAGCTAGTATTTTTTAAATTGAAATGTAGGGCAGCCTTCAAGCTTCTTCCATTAGCTGTGAGTTAATGAGTATTCTCAGACTTGCTCCTATCATCTGTGGGGTTATGAGTCTGATAACAGAACCCTTAGATGGATTGTTCCCTAGTGCTGTAGGTACCATAAACATTAACAGCCTTTCACTCTATGGTTGTGATAGTGGCATCTTTCTATCACCCTGTCTGTTTCCTTGCTTGACCCAGATTTCTATTATATTGGATTGCCTTGTTTCTGACCTTTGCCTTGCACCCTTATTACTCTTTGGATTGACACCTGAACTTGACTTTGGATTTCTTCCTGGACTACCTTTGCTAGCTACCTACCCTGACCCTGGAATTGTCTTTTGGATTTTATTTGTTTGCAACCTGCTCTAACCTCAGAATTGTTTTCATGCTATGTTTGCTTACTACCTGCCCTGACCTTAGATATTCCCAGGATTTCGCTATCAGCTGATGTCTACTGCCTGACCAGCCTTTGGACCACAGGTACCCATTTCAGTCACTCCCAGTCCTGCCTGCCAGGAACTAGAGCATCATGTTCTAGGACCTTGGGGCAACCGAGTACAGCTAGGCCTGCTTACCTTAAAGGAACAGGTAGAAGAAACACCAGCTAGCTATAGTTCCTGACCTAGGAACAGGGTTGCCAACTTTCAGAAAATTTACAAACAGTGTGCAAAATCTGTCATTTTTGCATCTATCTGTGAATGTCCATTATGAACATGCAGACTGCATGTCCATAATGGACATTCATGGGCAGATGCAAAAATTACAGATTTAGCAAACTGTTTGTAAATTTCCTGAAAGTTGGCAACCCTGCCTAGGAATCAGGCTGCAATTTACAAGGAATGTACTGGGCTAAAAGCAACATTAGTTAAAAAAAAAAGAAAAGAAAATTATTTTAACTAAAAGAAGGTGAGATATAATTTTAGATAACTATAGGAAAAACATCTAGACAATTAAAAGCTATAATACAGGCAACTATGCCTGAATGCCTTCACCGTATTAGAGCTCTCCACCCTGTACAGAATTTTTTTGGGCAATTTCTGAAAAGTAGGACAAATTATGTCTTTCAGGTTATACAGAGTTTTCTCACAACCCTACAGCAGAAATATTGTGAAAGATGTTATACCAAAACAGTAAAAAGCTGAAATGAATAGTATTTACTACTGTACATTATACTCAAGATCCCTCATGTAACGAAAAGGGCAAATAAAACTTCAAAGCCATTCTCTCAAACAGCCTGACATTGTGCTTTGAAATATAAACCAACTTCCCTGCAATGAAACAAAATAGAGTTGAAAAGAGCATGAAGTTTTCAAGCTAAAAGAAAATATATCAAAGAGAAGCTATTGTCTTTTAGCTGTGATTACCCGATATATGTATAAGTGAATGTCATCAGCCTAAAGTAATTAACCTTATCAGTAAAAGTTTTTGAAATATCTTGTTTCTGTGTAGAGCTATAAACCTATATGGACATAGGGGTAGCCTTTTTTTTCAACTGTCCTTCTTTTGGAACCTAATTCCTCTGTCCTACTTTCCTCTATAAAAGTCCTACTAACCCTAAAATAAAGTACAGTATACTTTCTAAAATGTACCTAAACCTAAGATCAAATATGTAATACATTGGATCTTACAGCCTTCAAATGTGATAAATTAATTGTTTTGGGGGGTGTCTGCAGTCCACAGAGAGAGTTGGGCCCACTGCTAACATTACAGTCAGCACAAGCAGAAAGCAAAGGAGGTTATGAACTCATATTATTTTCGATAGGATCAACCAGTATTTTCTTGCCATTATTAACTATTGTTAAGTTAACCACTTTATAACCAGACCTATTCTGACACTTCTCACATATATGTAAAAATCTTCTAAAATATGCTAAAGAATGAATTGGGACTCCCAAACATTTTTTTTTTAAAGCAGAGGCCCTAGAGTATAAAATGTTGGGTGTTGCAATTTTTTATGTCACATAGTATTTGCACAGTGTTTTTTTTTTAAATGCAATTTCTTGGAAAAAAATACACTTAAATTTGTAAACACAATATATTACCAAATTGTTGGGAAAAAATATATACATTATGATGTTACACCAAGTAAATAGATACCAAACATGTCACGCTTTAAAATTGCTTACAATAAATTATCCATAGGCAACATTTTAAAAGCATTTACGGGTTACCACTTTAGATTTATACAGGAGGTCTGACATATGGGGTGTGACTGCTGTTTACATATTTGTGTGGGACCAAAATGTGCGTTCATCTTTGTACATGAGTTCAGGGGGACGGAGGTGCTTTAAAATTTGTTTATTTTATATAAATTTTATTGCTATTGCAAGGGATGAACAACATCATTTGTGATAGCATGGGCAGTGACAGGCACTCTAATGCCGCGTACACACGACCGTTTTTCATGGCGTGAAAAATTCCATTTTTTAAATTGGTCATTAAAAACGATCATGTGTAGGCTCCAGAGCATTTTTAATGACGTGAAAAACGGCCTAAAAAAATCTAGAACCGGCTCTCACCAAAATTTACTAATACGAGGATCAGCAAAAGCAGCCCAAAGGGTGGCGCCATCCGAATAGAACTTCCCCTTTATAGTGCCGTCGTACGTGTTGTACGTCACTGCGCTTTGCTCGAGCATTTTTTTTCACGATAGTGTGTAGGCAAGGCAGGCTTGAGAGGAAACACGAAAAATCACGTCGAGAAAAACTTTGTTGTTTTAAATGACATTAAAAACGGCCGTGTGTACGCGGCATTAGACCCCAGATATCTCCTCTGCCCTTAAATGCATCAGATCAAACCAAGATTGGTTTAATCCAATGCTTTCCCAAGACAGTAATGGCTTGCTTACATCATGGCAAAACTGGAAGTGAAATATTCAAAATATTCTTTGATTCTGGTTTCTTAGACCATATAAATGATTAGGGGCGTTCCAGTCCTAGGTCATCTCTATAGTCAGCTGAAGGAACTACTGGGTTCAGTCCCTGTCTCAAAGTGGGAAAAGAGAGCCAGAGAATTTGTCGGAAGGCAGCAGAAGGGCCCCCCTTCTGATGTCTGTAAAAGAGAGCGAATTAGCCACTAGGATCACTTTTCAAAAAAGAGCATTGCTGGCTTAACCACTTAAGGACCGAGACTCTTTCTGAGATTTGGTGTTTACAAAATTACTTAGAACCTCCAAACACTATATGTTTTTTTTTTCTACCACCCTAGAGAATAAAATGGCGGTCGTTGCAATACTTTTTGTCACACTGTATTTGCGCAGCGGTCTTACAAGCGCACTTTTTAGGGAAAAAAAATTACCTTTTGGACCTAAAAAATAAGACAACAGTAAAGTTAGCTCATTTTTTTTAATATTGTGAAAGATAATGTTACACTGAGTAAATTGATACCCAACATGTCACACTTCAAAGTTGCGCCTGCTTGTGGAATGGCGACAAACTTTTACCCTTAAAAATCTCCTCAGGTGACGTTTAAAAAATTCTACAGGTTGCATGTTTTGAGTTACAGAGGATTTCTAGGGCTAGAATTATTTTTCCTGCTGTAACGATCGCGGGGATACCTCACATGTGTGGTTTGAACACCATTTTCATATGTGGGCACTGCTCACGTATGCGCTCGCTTCTGCACGCAAGTTTGGTGGGACGGGGTGCGTTTATATTTATTTTTATTTTTTTCTTATTTATTTTACCTTTTATTTTTCATTTTTACACTGTTCTTTTTTTTTAAAAAATGGGTCACTTTTATTCCTATTACAAGGAATGTAAACATCTTTTGTAATAGAAAAAAAGCATGACAGGTCCTCTTAAATATGAGATCTGGGGTCAAAAAGACCTCAGATCTCATATTTACACTAAAATGCAATAAAAATAAAAATGTAATGTCATTAAAGTTTTTATTTTTTTTTTAATGCCCCTTTAAGAGCATTGGGAGGAAGTGACGTTTTGATGTCACTTCCGCCCTGCAATGACATGGAGACGGGTGGGGGCCATCTTCCACTCACTTCTCTCCATGCCAGGCTAAGGAGAGGATCCGATCACCTCCGCCACTACCGACGGCTCGGGTAAGCGGCGGAGGGCAAAGGAGAGCGTCGGGAGGGGGGCCTCTCCCGCCGCCGATAAAAGTGATCTCACGGCGAACCTGTCGCAGATACCACTTTTATCTTGAAGCGGACCGCCCACTCTTGAAGAGGATACTGGGGTTATGGTAGCTAGCTGCTACAATAACAACAGTATTCCTCTTCAAAGTAGTGACGTAAAACGACGGCGGGCGGTCCTGAAGTGGTTAAAATAAGATACCGGGATGATGCATGCATCCTCAGGCATCATCCCAGTATAACTATTTCAACCCTGCAATATATCGGTATGTCGCTGGGGCTGAAGTGGTTAAGGACACCAGACATGCTATATATTCCAACAAAAAAAAAGTACACAGGAATCTACAAAAACAGGAAATTAGGTATATTCTTCCAGTTGGGACATTTGCTCTAGTGATAACTGTTTGAGAGGGAATTCCCAAACAGTTACTTTCCCACTATCTGTTGTGTGTACTGGACGGGAAGTGAAGAGAAATCTCCCTGTAGGACACAGATGGCAAAAAAAGAAAAAAATCTCACTGGAATTTTAACCATTCCATACTCTATGCAAAATGAAAAAAGTTAGCTTTAGGAGAGCAGACTAACACTTGAGGAACTTTTCTCATACATAGCTGCATATTTTTTGCCAATCTAATTATTTCCATTCAAACTCAAGTGTGTGTGTATAATGACTAGCACTGTCAAGATGCAGCAATGGAGAAAGGAAGTTTCCTGTACCATTAAAAGTTCAAAACTCCACAGATAGTAATGAGCTGGTTGCCATCATGAAGTGAAATGCATGAGGTATTGTGCTTATGGCTGTAAATCTATAGTTAACAAGCTCATTTTACTACGCCACAGACAACCGGTAAACCTTGATGTTAAACCATCTCAAAATTAGAACAAAGTGGCTTATTTTTACATTTACCTAGTGTTCTTAAATACTACAAATGACATTTCTTTTTTCTGAGTTTTTGGTTTTTCTATTTAGATGAAAAGCATACAATTAAATAATCTTCTTTAGGACTGATATGCATTGACGTGCATTAACAGTTGCCTTTTTGAAAGACAATCTAATGCAAGAGAGTGGGATTTATTTAATAAAGCATGTTCACTTTCAATGGGAATTTTTGCCTATCTTAGTCAGAAACAATTGAGTACTGTGCGTGATACTCTTTTTATTTGCACTAACATACAATTTTTGAAGACAGGTTTCCGGGGTATGTCCCCTTCTTCAAGGTCTTAGTGAATGCAGTAAAATGAAGTGAAAATATACTTTTCAAAGAATACCCCATCATTTTTTGGGGATTTTTTTGCATGCACATAAGACAATTAAGTTCAGCACAACTTCACCTCACAAAGCGAAATTTCCTCTTTTCAAAAGAAATGTTAATTTAATTTGTTAAATGAGGCAAAATTGTGTTGACTTCATCCAATCATGGGCAAGAAAAAATCAATTTTCCTTGCTCATGATTGGGTAAAATTTACAATCGGAATTCTCATGTTGTTTCACCTAATTTGCTCATTTAAGTGAAAAATCACTTTGCAAAGTGAAAACTCACTTTGAAAGTGTAACATACTTCACTCCTTGGTAAATAGGTTCAAGTTTAAATGATAGATTTTCTATCTAGTTTGCCTCTGCTACAGAGCTGCAAGATATTTTAGGATAAGCTCACCTTTTGGAGCATGTTACATTTTACACCCATATTTAGTGTATAATGTGTAACATGCTCCAAACCTACACCACTGATTCCCCCCTTTCTATGACAGTGGGCGTGGGTCCTCTCCCCAATGTCACATTTTCAAAAGAGAGACGCTGTGCGGGGCTGTGCAGGGCTCTGCCCACACAGCCACATCATTCACAGGAATCCAGTCTAACACCATGGGCCATTTGAATGGGCCGCGAGTGTACCGATTAGCATGCTCCTAGTCCATTCACACTGACTCCATCTTGCAAGCTGACAGTCCATAAAGAGGTAAAGGCTGGAGGGAGCCTGAAATTGCACCCACAATCTGCTGATCATGGATGTAATACTTTGCAGGTTCCTGTTATAAATAATTAATAAAATAAAAAAATTTAACCTGCAAAAATATGTGCATTTATTATTTTTTAATAATAGATGAACTTAGCTTTTAATGCGCTTGCCCGGAAAACAAGAATAGATTTGCAGTACATGCTGGTACTGGTCTAAACTGGGAGCGGATACATGAGAGAAAAATGTATGATAAAGTTTGAAACACAAAATCATAAATTATTTTATAATAAATAACTATAAATAATTATAACAAATAATAATATAAAAATAATACAAATTATTCAATAATGTAATCAAATCAAAAACACTGAAATTCGCTCATTTGCAGAATTGTCGCTGTCATTACTTTTAGTGTTTGATGACGAATTTCCCCACAAATCGCTATCGCTCAATTCTGCAAGTGATTCTAATATATTATCGCTGTTTTCTAGCTGGTCTAAAGCCACTTTTGACATAAAGGTACACTTTTCGGTTGCTATGGACAATCTCCAAATTCCAGGCAGAAAAAACTGTATTTATAATATAAAAGTGCATGCAGAGCACTGGACAGACCACTAGGGACAAAGGGGATGTGTAATTTTTTTATACAGTACTGTAATCTGTAAGATTACAGTATACTGTATGTGTATTGTGTTTTTACTTTTTTGAATTTGGCGCCGATCTCCGCCCCCGTGCGCCGCAACGTCACAGGGAACGAAGCTCGGCGACACTGTGTGTGAATCGAGCGAGGAGACAGCTCGCACACACTGCGGGGAGACATTGCAGGATCCAGGGGACAACGTAAGTAACTCTCCCTGTATCCTGCGATGCAGCTTGAGTCTGGCTCGGGGTTACCGCTTATGGTACTGAAATTCCACTCCGAGCCAGACTCAGGAATACCACCAGGAAGGTTAATGGAATAGAGCAGGGATATGCAATTAGCGGACCTCCAGCTGTTGCCAAACTACAAGTCCCATGAGGCATAGCGAGACTCTGACAGCATCAAGCATGACACTCAGAGGCAGAGGCATGATGGGACTTGTAGTTTGGCAACAGCTGGAGGTCCGCTAATTGCATATCCCTGGAATAGAGTGAGTGAATAGCTTTCTTTCATGTTCATGCACTTGTTTTACCAAATTGGTTTTAGATAAGCCCTGGTTTTGGCTCAGATAAGTATTAGGGGGCCGAGGGGGCGCTGCTGCACACAGAAGGCTTTCTTTCTTAATGCATAGAATGCATTAAGATAAAAAACCTTCTGCCTTTGTAACCCCTTTAAAGTGTGCTAAAAACTTGTATAAATCTGCTCAAAACCTGTAGAAAAAATGCTTACTGAAGCTGATGCTCTTCAAAATGAGAATAACATTTCAAAGGCATTTTGAGAAGCTTGAAACAAGGTGAGTCATCTGTGCGTGGTATGAGATTACCACCATGCGTCCTTGTCCACTATTGTCTTCCGTATCAAAGCAACAGTCACTATAGAACAAGAGTGCAAAGTAGGAACGGTCAGTTCAGGTAATTTTTGTCATACTAGAGTAGCAAACCTTCAACTCAAAATAAAAAATGGATTTAATTGCATGATGGGGAACTAACTAAATAAATTATATTGCTGTTCTTCTGTAATCAAGTACATGCAGAAGTCATATGGTAATAATAAACTTGCATTAATGATAAAAGTATGGTACAAAACAATGGGCAGCTAATGACTACATAAAAATATGTTTACAGCTTTTCTCTTTGCATGGAATACTTGAGTATAAACAATACCATATGCCTGCTGTAAATCTTAATATTGAACAGGTGACATAGTGCTGAAAGAATGGAGTGCAATAATTTGCATTAAATAAAACATACCATAATAAATCATAAAGCATCAGTAAGAGATCTATCTAATGCTTTAAAGCGGTATTAAACCCAAAGCCAAAAATTTAATATATTGCAGCTTACAAATCATTAGATGTAGTGGCTGCATTTGTTTTATTTTTTAGGCTTTTGTTCCCCTGTTTTCACCTGGTAATCTGGCCAGTAATGCATCCCTTGTATTATTAAGACACCACTCTTGATAAAAGAAAACAGGGAGAAACATTGTTAGCCTGGGTGAAGGGGAGTGTTAGATGGACTAACAGATTTAAAGTGATTGTAAACGATTACCTTGTAAAACAACCCATTCAGTTTAAATTAAAGGAAAGGCAAAACATTTTTCTATAGATAAAAAAAAAACATTACAAATAAATTTTTTCCCTTTTTTATAAGTGATCACATTCCCTCTGTTCTCAGCTGCAAGAGAGACTTTCTGTTTAAAAACAACAGACTTATTGGCTCGATTACCAGAAGAAAATAGAAGAAAAAAGCCTAAAATGGCAAACTAATTCAGCCATTACATCTAAGAATTGGTAAGCTGCAACATAACAAATGTTTGCTGTTGAGTTTAATACTGCTATAAATTAATTGATAAAAGTAATGTAAAAATAGCCCTAATCCCATAAGTATATATTTTTTTTTTAAGGAAAAGATGCAGCAGCCAATGGCTTCTAAGTTAAAGTGTCTGGATATATAAAAAAAAATCAGTTGACAGTCAGAAGAGAGGATAGAGCGGGACAGAAGGGTAAGAGAAAAGTATAGAGGGGGAGGAGATACATGGAGGTGAGGAGAGGAATAAGACTGAGTAGAGGGAGTAGAGAACATAAAAGGAAAAAAAATATGAAGGGAGAGAAGAGAAAGAAGAGGAGAGGAGGGGATGTATATAGAGGAGACAGGTCTAGGAAGGAAAAAAGATAAGGGCAGAGGAGAAAAGAGAGACACGGAGAAGAGATTAAATTAAGGAAGGCAGGGATAATAGAAAGATTGCAAAGTAGTGGGCTGAACAAGAGAGAAGGTAAAGGAAACAAGGGGAAGAGAGAAATTAAAAATTGAAAGGAAAGGAGATAAGGGGGGAGGAGAAAGGATTAGAGAGGAGATAAGATAAGGGAGGAGAGGAGAGAGAACTAGAGAGCAGAGAGGAAAAAGGGAGGAGAAGAAGAGAAAGAAATGAAAAGAGAAAATAATTGATAAATGATTAACCACTTTCCTCCTACCGGGCACTTTTACCCCCTGTCCAGGCCAATTTTCAGCTTTCGGTGCTGTCACACTTTGAATGACAATTGCGCAGTCATGCAACAATGTACCCATATGACATTTTTATCATTTTTTTCACATAAATAGAGCTTTCTTTTAGTGGCATTTAATCACCACTGTTTTTTTTTGCTAAATAAATGAAAAAAGGCCACTGATGGGCACTAATAGGTGACATTGATGGACACTGGTAGGTGGGATTTATGGGCACTGATGAGGTGGCACTGGTGTGCACTGATGAAGTGGCACTGATGAGGCTGCACTGATAGGCGGCACTGATGAGCACTGATAGGTTGCACTGAGGGGCATTAATAGGCAGCACTGAAGTGCACTGATAGGTGGCACTGATGAGGAGGCACTGATGGACACTGATTGACAGCACTGATGGGCACTGATTGACAGCACTGGGGGGCACTGATTGGCAGCACTGGCGAGCACTGATAGGCAGCACTGGTGGACAATGGTGGGCCCTGTTGTGACTGCACTGATAATCAGGACACTGATAATCAATGCCCATGATTATTGGTGCAGATGTCCCTTTAACACAAGCCATTTATCATCTCTCTTCTACCCACCTCACGTTGTCAGTGTGAGGAAAGGAAAGCTGATAATCGTGATCAGCTGTCATTGGACACATGATCACATGGTAAACGGTCACTGTGATTGGCCATTTTCCCCGATCTGTGATCAGCTGCTTGCCACAGGGGGTACGCGGACAGCGTGATCACGGGAGGACATGCATTGGTGCCCTCCCAGCAAAGTAAGCTCACACTGTAGCCATCTTTTGGCTATAGTGTGGATGGGAAGGGGTTAAATTAGGGGTTATGGGATAACAGAATAATTTTTGACGAATGGAGAAAAGCGATAAATGAAGAAAAGGGGAAATGGAGGGGATGAGATCACAGGGTGAAAGAGAGGGTAAAAATAAGAGGAGAGGAAAAGATTTGAAATGGGGCAGAAACTTTGTTAGAGGAGATCGAATGTACAAATAGCATTGCATTTTATTCACAGAGGTCCCACCATGTCCCATACAGATCAAAAATAATATACACTGTAACAATAAAACCATTTAGTAGTGTGAACAGTAGGAGGATCAACCCTTATATTTAATTCACACAAACTCTGGAAAGGTGTACATTTGTCATTACACCAGCACCTATGGTCTATAGAGGTTTGTTGGGTTTGTATGTGTGTAGCCACCCATGAAGCTTTATATGTGATCATGTAACAATACCAATACTAGATAATATTGTTTATTTTATTGCCATTCATGTCCTTTGAGTCTGGGATATCCTGATACGAATGAGCAAAATTTTCTAAACACCTTGACTAACAAAAGATTAGTCTTACCAGGACTAATGAGCACTTGTGATAATGCTGCTACACGTGTCATCATCTAATAATTATCTACCAAAGCCATATACCAGTATTTGTTTTCATTATTTGGTCCCTGTGATGTTATTTTTATTATGGACACATGCTGAACACTTTGATTTGTTGTATTGTTTAACTTGAGAAGTGCAATGTGTTTTTATTATAGAAACACCATGTCCACTCCATGTGATGACTGACCATAGCTTGAAGCTATCTAAAAAACAAATACAATTTTACAGTGTAACTCATTAACAAGACTGTGGTAGTGGTTTGGTGTCATGCTCCTTCTCTTCAGCATGCTGTTACTAGAAAACTGGCAGCATCATGTATCTGAGATAAAGACCCTATTACCAATCTGACTTGGCAGCTATAGCTAGAGAAATAAAAAAGAAATAGACAAACAAAAAAAAAAAACAGCAGTCCGCTGTACACCACAAACAATAAGGTAACATAGTAAAAAAAGATATGATAGTAATGGATGGAAATTTATCCCAAATGAAGAAAGCTATGGAATTCAATCTCCATCATAAATGTTTCACACACCCAACACATGTATAGCACCATTTAAGATTATAGTAACTACTAAAACTAGTGTATTTTGCAGAAACACCCTATAGGCTATAGGTTCTCAAAACAAATCTACGGGCAGTTAATCTTTCAATACAGGGCTGTAGGTGAGGGCTTAACACTTCACCATAGGCATGCGCACAGGGTGTGCCGGATGTGCCCAGGCACATCATAATCATTATGTGCAGCACAGATTCCCCCCTACCGCCCTGACTCCCCACTCCTTTCCTCTGCAGAACCCCCAGCTTCCCTCCTCTCCTTTCCTGCCGGCTGTTGCTGCGGAGATGTTTTAGGATGAGTGAGGGAAGTAAATATGTATTTATCAGCCCCTTCCCTTTCTGAATGAACATGGTGAGTGATCGGTAGTGTGTGTTTGAGCTTTGGGGTGCACACCCTAATGCAATAGGCTGCGCACACCTATGCACTTCACTATGTGTACTGTAACATTGGTAACAATCCTTGTGCCCAAAAAAATATTCTTTAAATATTGTACCACAAACCGATGCTACCCTATAGTACAGATTTCCCCCTTCCTTAGTAGGGATGAGCTTAGTGTTTGCTTTGAATGTAAGTTTGGACTAAACAATGGCTGTTCGGACATTCATATGAATGGCATATATTAACCCTTTCGGTGCCAGAGACGGTTTTGCATTTTTTGCACACATGTTTAAAAAAAAAAATTAGGCCTGAAGACTACACAAATCAGACACCCTAGAGAATAAAATAGTGGTAGTTAAAAAAATTTATGTCACACAATATTACTGCAAAAGTCTAGGAAACAGAATATTTTAGTAAAAAACACAATACTGTGAATTTTACAATACATTACCCAAATTTTGGGTAAAATATAAAAGACAAGGTTATGCCAAGTAAATAGATACCCAACATGCCAAACCTTATTTTTTTTTGCACCCTTAAAATGGCATCAAACTTCAGTACCCTATATTTTCTATAGGTGACGCTTCAAAGGTCCCCTAAAAGTATCAGTTTAGTGTTATGGAGGAGGTCTGGTGCTAGAATTATTGCTCTCAAAGGGGGGGCTCTTTTTTTTGGGGGGGGGGGTTATGTGCTTTGGTGTAACTTTATTTTTTTGCCAAATTTTTTTTTTTTTTACTTAAATTGTTTTTTCATCACATAGGGGACAAACAGTCCCCTATTTGATTTTTTTTTGGTGACAAGTTCTCTTTATTGAGATATGCAGGGTATAAAAGACCCTGCATGTCTTCCCTGTATTTCACTGAATGTTTTGCAATGCAGATTGCATTGCAAAACATCCTTTCTCTGCAAAACGAGCCGGAGACAACAGAGAACGTGACCCAATCAGAAATGTCGCTTTCCGGGTCACTGCAAGAAGGGGGGGAGAGCGGATGTGTATCCGCTCTTCTCCTTTCCCCCTTACCGCCGGCACCCGCCATGACAGTCCCCGGCCTGCTGATGGGAAAGCGGAGCCTGGTAAGCATGGTGGGAGTGCGTGTGCGGGGGAAAGCGCCGGTACTAGGTGTGTGAGAGCGATCTTGGTTGCTAATGAAGCAGCAAATGCTTGCCACTGATGTCACCCAGTCCATTCACTTACATGCCAGGAATCCCTTGCCACATGGGTGGTGAATGAGCAGGGTACATCATTGCCTCAATATGGCCACATCGTCATATTTGGGCAATGATTTCACCACTATCTCGGCTGTAAATGGTTGCTAAGGACTTGTCAAATGTTTGGATGTCTTTGTTTCAAGGTTTTATTTTTTATTTTTTGTGAATGAGTAGGTGTATCTAAACATCATACTTATTCATATGGGAGGGGTAGGATTTGAGGGCTCCCCTAATAATAAAGTGGGCTTCCAGATTCTGATAAGCCTTTCTGCTCACAGACCCCTACTACCATCAGCCAGGGTTGTTGGGGGAGACCCTTGTTCTCAGCAACATTGGGGACAAATTGTTTTGCTAGGGGGGTCTCCTTGGAAAGGCACCCCTTCGATGTTGAGGGCATTTGACCTGGTATGGTTCAGGAGGGAGGAGCATACTCGCGTCCAGACTTTCCTGACCAGTGAGGCTACATGCTCAGTTTAAGGGCCTAGTGTAAATTTTTAAGGGAAGCTGGTGATTGTTTTTTTTTTTTCTGTGTACAGAACAACTCCGGGTAGCCATATTGCAGATTACAAAAAGTTACAGTGCTGTAGATTGAAAAGGAAAGGCAATTTTTAATAATGTTCAATTACAATAGGACTTGTGTAGCAATTGTATACACTAGATTTTTTTTTTTTAATGTGCTAATTTTTTCCCAACAAAAGTGGAGTTACCATTTAAAGAAGAAATGAAATACACAGATTAAATAAATAATAATAGAAGCAGTTTTACCTGCCAAAGTATTTGTATTTCTGCCCATCCAGCCCTGTGATTTAGCAGCTCTGTCCCATAGCCCTGTCTGGCAAGGAAGGAAGTTTGATTTGTATCTGATGCAGTTAAGTAACACTTATCTAGTCCCTCCCCTAGTCTAAGAGTGAACAGTGAAAAGAAAAGCAGCTAACTAATGAGCTAATCGTTCTGTCACTCTGCTCACTCCTCCAATTGGCATGACCCTTGTTAGCACATGACCACTGCAGAACAGCTGATTCTTTTTCACGCTATCTGAGCTCTGCTGTACAGGGATTATACCAAGTCACATTTAGGTACTAACACTGCTTACATTTAAAATATATATTAAACATTACTGAATGCAAAACATTAAAGTGGTTGTAAATGCAGAAGGTTTTTTATCTCAATGCATTAAGATAAAAAGCCTTTTGTGTGCAGCAGCCTCCCTTAGCCCCCCTAATACTTACCTGAGCCCCATCTCTATCCAGTGATGTGCACAAGTGCCTCAGCCTTCCAGGACTCTCCCTCCTGATTGGCTGAGACACAGCAGTGGCGCCATTGTCTCCTGCTGCTGTTAATCAAAGTCAAGTAGCCAATCAGGAGAGAGAGAGGGGAGGAGCTGAACTGAGGCTCCATGTCTGAATGGACACACAGAGCTGTGGCTCGGCTCAGATGCCCCTATAGCAAGCTGCTTGCTGTGGGGGCACTTGGCAGGAGGGAGGGGCCAGGAACGCCAAAGAGGGACCTGAGAAGAGGAGGATTGGGGATGCTCTGTGCAAACCCACTACACAGAGGAGGTAAGTATGAGGTCCCATTCACACAGGGGAGGCACGACGCGGCACGACTTCTGGGGGCGACCTCGGCGGCGCGATTTCAAGATGACTTGAGACACCCCCAATAGAAGTCAATGCAGGTCGCCTTGGGTCGCCCCCAAAAGTAGTACAGAAACCTTTTTCTAAGTCGGAGCAACCTGAGTCGCTCCTATTAGAACGGTTCCATAGAAAAGCGTGGGACGCGACTCGTCAGGCGACCGAGTCGCCTGACGAGTCGCCCCTGTGTGAACCGGGCCTAACATGTTTATTATTTTTAATGAAAAGAAACAAGACTTTAGTATCAATTTATGTTGTGTTTTTGTCTTGGTTTCAGGTTTATCCTCCAAGTTATCCACACCTATAGCTTCCCTTTCAAAGGACTGGATGACTGCTTAATCCATTTTTCTTAAACAGAGCCATTATTTTCAATGAAATTCCATATTTACATTTGACTTTCATTTCAAAATGATGAAAAGAACAACCACAACAGTCTCTGGCACAATACTATATAGGCTTGTCGATATAAAGATAAGCACACTTGTTAAAACATATTTAGGCCTTTAGGAACTAAACATGTTTAGGACTTTCGGTCATTCCAGACCCATTTGTTATCATTGAATTCTTGATACAAGAAAAAGTAAAAAATAGTAACATACAGATATACAATTATTATCTAACAAGAAACTTTAACCTACACAAGCATGCATAACAAGTATTTACATATTACTGTAGGAATCCACATTTGGGCAGTTTATGTGTAAGGCTTCCATTTAGTTATGGAATATTAGGAATAGTATCTACTGTATATTGTGAGAACTAATAAAATATTTGAGTTTGGAATGGTTTCTTGTGGGAACTAATTAAAGAACAAAATTAACTTCAAGTACTCTGATCAACCATAACTTTATGACCATTCACCTAATACTGATTATTTCCCCATTTTGGCACCACAACAGCCCCTTTTGCCGCCAAAACAGCCCTGACCCAATAAAGCATGGATGCCACTACACGTGAAGACGTGCTGTGGTATCTGGCACCAAGCCATTACTAGCAGATCAATTAAGTCCTGTAAGTTACAAGGTAGGGCCTTCATAGATTGGACTTGTTATTGTAACACATGCCACAGATGCCCAATTGGATTGAGATCTGAATGATTTGGAGGCCAAGTCATCATGTCAAACTCATTGTTGTGTTCCTCAAGCCATTCTTGAACCATTTTTGCAGTGTGACAGGGTGTATTGTCTTGCTGAAGGAGGACACTGCTATCCAGGAATACTGTTTCCATGAAGGGGTGTCCTTGATCAGCGTCCATGTTTAGGTAGGTTGTACATGTCATTGTAACATGGTCCACATGTATGGCAAGACCCAAGGTTTCCCAGCAGAACATTGCCCAAAGCAACATGAGTCAGCATGGGCAGCCTGACCGGTCTCCTGCTACACAGCCCCATGCACATTTTTTCTGCTTTCAACACATCAACTTCAGGGACAACATGTTTACTTGATGCCTAATATACCCCACTAACTTCAAGTTGTCACTGTAATAGGGTTATCAATGTTATTCACTTAACTTGTAAGTGGTCAAAATGTTTTGGCTGATCTATGTATACATATTAACCAGTAACATGGAGACATACTGTAACATAGAAACACGGAGACCAGTCTTCTAACCAAAAGTGGAATATGGATCACTCTATGGTGAAAAAAGAATGTTACAAACCAGTTTTTAGTTTTACGCTCTAGTGTCCATGCGCTAGGGTCTAGTGGACAATTGCTTCCTATGCTGTTCAAACTATAGCATTTCAAGTAAATAAGGATGGATTACGAACAAGTAATGCTTCATTGGTCAATAGATTATTACACTTTAAAAAAAGAAAATGCATTTAGACCTCTGGCATTCATCACACAAGATTGCAAGGATCTGAAGATATCTAAGATTTCATTACATGTATAAAGAACTCTTAAGCTGGATCCTTAAATTTAATCACAGCCTACAATAAACCTTCTAATGCCCTGGAACAATGTGAAGCTGCTAACTCCACTAGCATCCAAGTGCAGTGTATAAACACTCCTTTGTATGATTGCCATCATTTTTATTGATCAGTGTTTTCCAGCTGCAGAAGAATGCTAAAAAGGGCAAGGAAAATTCCAAGCACTACTTACCAGCCTGCGACATACCAAATTGACCTGCCTAACAGTATGCATTTAAAAACAGGGGTTTAGTCTGCACACATTTGCAAGTACATGCGGAAGCTGCAGACCTCGGCATGACACCCTTTTACCTGTAGTTCCTACCTCTAACTTATAAAAGACTCCACAATGGAAGCACAAGCATTCTGATGGGATTGATGAAGAATAGATGAAGGACAGATGGGCTAGAGGGAGCCCACCCCTCCTTAAAGGTACAGGGATACATTGAACACCCACATATAGCACCATGGCTACAAAGACTAAACCCCTGTTTTTAAATGCATACTGTTAGACAGGTCAATTTGGTTGGTCGCAGGCTGGTTCCTTGGATTTTTCCTTGGCCTTTTTTGACATGTGTTGCCCTCCAATGCTCCTTGCTGCATAGGCCAGTTATAGTGGGGGGCAATGGCTAACTTTTTGTATGCAGAAGAATGCTGCAGTTATGGCTGGATGTCCCCCTTATTCATGATGAAATTTTGATTCTGTGGTATCATGTCAAAGCTCATCCTTGAAATTTGTATAACAATAAAGATGAGGTTGACTTGAGATAACAGTTTAATTGTATGTTGAAAACAGTCATTAGTGTCCTTATTGGAGAGGATATTCTTTATGGAGTAGGTATTTTTCTTTTACGGAACACTGAAGAGTAATTTCAGGCAATAAGCAAAGACAGTCATCGAGCTGTTGATCCTATCCACCAGACACCAGACATCAAGAAGCCAGAGAGCACTACAATAATCCCAACAGTACCAATTCCTCCCTCTCCTCTTCCTGTATTATCAACCACATTCAAATGTCTGAGGCAAGCCTAAATCAAATTGATTATATTAAATTTAGTACAAGATAAAAAACAAAACAAAACATTATTTTATTAAATTTGTTATTTCCATCTCAAATTGTATGTGAAATTGTGAACAGTAGTGATGCGAACATAGGAATCTGGATACTATTTATAGTCTTTTTTCATGTAGAAGGTTACTTCTAAGTACATGTTGGTTCACCTGTATATTTTCTTCTGCTTCTCTATTCTCTACAAATCTGTTCAGATCCTCCTCAAATTAATTTGTGATCCTTTGTACATACGTAGGTTTATTTGTTCTCCATGCTTTTTATGGTCACTTTCCAAATGCTTTTTTTTTCTCAGAGAATAGGTGCAGATACTCGCCCCTTCCAATTCACCCCTTGCCTCTGCCCCCTACACACCTCTGAGCATCGTCTCTTAGTTCCACTCCCTACCCATTTTCCTTTACTGCCCCTCTTAGATAATACAGAACAAAGTATTTTGTGGTGCTAAGTAGTTTGTATGGACTTTGATCGCATTAGCAAGAAAAGCAGTAAAATAGATATCCTGCAGTCAGCAACAAAAGACCCCCCCCCCATCCCCCAACAATAGACCCTCTCAGCATCAATATACCCCTCCAAGAATGGTAGAACTCTGTCATAATAACCATATTTCTCACACACCACCATTATATCAGCTTTGCTGAGCCTATATTAACGAATAGCTTTAGAAAGGCTAATAAAAGATGGTTTAGAACAGCAATTCTTAATTAGGGATCTGTGGAACCCTAGGATTCCTTCAGAAGTTGCTAGGGATTCCTATAGATTCGTCTTATTGACCTCCCATCTGATGGTGCCTGCATAATTCTGGGTCTTACAGTACTTAGCATAGCCAGCTTCATGACACCAAAGATCTTTTTAGCTGTCTGTAAAGGTGACTACTTTACTGGGGGCATTCTTCTCACTGACCACCAATGTAAATTACATTTTTTCCCACTGTTCCTTGAATACATTGTAATTTGTGAGGCCCTTTGAGACCTGGAAATTAATTCAAGGGTTCCTCTGAGGTAAAAAGGTTGAAAAAAAAACTGGTTTAGAAGCTGAAAACAAATATAACAAATTATTTGTTTGTATGTATTTTATAATATATAACTTCCAATGCAGTAGCTCAATTTGCTTAAGAGAAAATGTAAATGTTTTTTGTTGTACCATTTTTTTTAAACTAGGACCATAAAATATTCAAAATTAAGCTGTATTGAAACATTAGGTGTATTTTAACCCCTTCTGTACCGGGCCATAGTCATATGACGCCGGCAGGAACCCTCCCTCCCTCCGGGCATCATATGATGTCCTTTTTTTTAGGGGGCATGTACGCCCGCGCCACCGCTTGTAACCCGGTGCACGTGCCCGGCAGCCACGATGTCCGCTGAGCACCCGCAATTGCCCGCAATCACGGCAGGAGTGTGGATGTGTGTGTGTAAACACACAGATCCACCTCCTGTCAGAGGTGAGGAGACCAATGTGTGTTCCCAGTACAGAGGAACACAGATTGGTCTCCTCCCCTTGTGAGTCCCCTCCCCCTACAGTTAGAATCACTCACTAGGGAACATATTAACCCCTTCAGCTACCCCTAGTGTTAACCCCAGTAATCAGTGCAGTTTTAAAGCACTAATCGCTGTATAAATGTGAATGGTCCCAAAAACGTGTCAAAAGTGTCCGATGTGTCCGCCGCAATGTCACGGTCACAATAAAAATCGCCATTACTAGTAAAAATAAAGAAATAAATGCCATAAATCTATCCCCTATTTTGTAGACACTATAACGTTTGCGCAAACCAATCAATATATGCTTATTGCTAATTTTTTTACCAAAAATATGTAGAAGAATACATATCGGTCTAAACTGAGGAAATTTTTTTTTTTTTTAAATTGTGATATTTATTAAATTAAAAAGTGAAAAATATTGTGTTTTTTTTCAAAATTGTCTCTCTTCTTTTATTTATAGCGCAAAAAATAAAAACCGCAGAGATGATCAAATACCACCAAACGAAAGCTCTATTTGTGGGTGAAAAAAAACATAAACATTCATTTGGGTACAGTGTTGCATAATTGCGCAATTGTCATTCAAAGTGCAACAGCGCTAAAAACTAAAAATTGGTCTGGGCAGGAAGGGGGTGAAAATGCCCTGTATGGAAGTGGTTAAACTTTGCAGCAAAACTTTTGTATTGCTTGAGAAAAAAGCATTGCATACACTAGAATTTCCCTTTGAAACTCACAAAAATATTTACTTACACACTGTGCACTCTTGTTAGTGTATAAATCTATATTTCAAAAGGACATTGTGAATAGTACACAGAACGTAATGCACAGCAACATCCATAAAAAGAACAATACCTTTCTGCCCAGTTTTTGTTTGTTTTAAAGATAAGATATGACACACCGCCTGCAACCCACAGTGAGAGACAAACAAGATGTAAATCACTTTGATTTCCCTGTACAGAATAATGTATAATATGTATAAATATTCCTGAATGTATCTGAGCAGAGACTCTCTTCATTATCCATTAGGTTAGGAAGACAGTGGAAGGAGGTGCACTGCTGCTTTAGAATTGCTTTTCTATTAGGCAGACAATAATGATTAATGAATTGTATGATTCTCTGCTTTTGAGTGCTTATATTCAGGAAAATAAGGAAATAGGAAATTCGCCAGTTTGCCAGATTTGTCACCTGATTTTCTCATCGGTATATATATGTTTCAGGAACAATCCCTCAGTCATCTGAAACTCATTAGATTTGTTTTTTGAGGGCTTGTTTAATTTTTAATTGAGAGGCACTAAAAACACATGGTTAAGTTGCAATGACAGCGAAAGTGGTATTCACATGCCATGGATACAATGCTTTGCTTTGTTCCCACAGCAAAATTTACCCTTGTCACTTTGAGCAAGCAGAACCACCACTGTACGTGATCTATTCAAGTGAGCTGTGTGCAGTAGGGAGCATGCCACAGCCATTGGTGCAGCATTTACAGGGTTAAAACAAGTGATGCTGAGCATCATATCGCCTCCTCTCTGTTTGTCAAACCATCAATACGTGACATTTTTTAGGGCACCTTTCCTGATGACTTCAGTGGACCATGCATCATATGTGTTAAAGCAGGGGTCTCAAACTGGCGGCCCTCCAGCTGTTGCAGAACTACAAGTCCCAAGAGGCATTGCAAGGCTGACAGTTACAACCACAGGCAGAGGCATGATGGGACTTGTAGTTCTGCAACAGCTGGAGGGCCGCCAGTTTGAGACCCCTGTGTTAAAGGAATTGCTTGTAGCTTCCATTTGAAGTCAATGTGACAGAATGGCCAGAAATCCAACACTCTCTTACCAACGCACACGTTCCTGTAAAAGTGGCTGTATGTCTAAGTGGGTGCTGAAGCAACCAGCGGCTGAAACCATGAGCAATTAGAAAAGGAATGTCACCAGCACACCATGGGTCTCCTAAAAATGGGTCCAAAGCTTTATTAAGCAATCACATCATTACAGTAAACAGCAATGTTTCAGAGCCTCACAGGGCCTCATTCATCAGGCGTGTGGTGTCAGTTGCCTGATGAAGGGGTCCTGTGAGACTCCGAAACATTGCTGTTTGCTGTAACAATGTGTTTGTTGTTCAAAGCTTTGAATTTATTTTTTGAAGATCTATGGTGTGCTGGTGACATTCCTCGCTCAGAATGGCAATGCAGGAGCACAATTGGAAGGCAGGGGGAGCATTGTCGCACTTATCAGGAAGTTCCTGAACAAGGACCTTCATAGCAAGGTCACCAGATATTATTTTAGTGGAAAATGACAATTTAAAAATGTTGGCAATTACTTTTCCAGTGTTAGAGTATTGAACCTTGTTAGCCATCAATTAATGCAGAAATATTTAAGTGTATGCGATACCCTTGGCTAAGGTAGCCATTGGCTAACTTAAGTTACTTTTGAAATTACATTAATTTGTTAAGACTTATATGAGATTTGAGTAATTGAGCATATATATATATATATATATATATATATATATATATATATATATTTAAGTTTGGAATTTTGACTGGAGTGTACTTTTAGCAATGTGCAGACACCGAAGTCAGGAGTAAGGTTGGAACAGTTTCTAGAAAGGCATTGCTCAAGATAAGGTTCTCATCATATATTGTGTATGGCAATACAGCTCCAGAAAGTATAACAGGTACACAGGCTGACATAAATAATTATGTTATTTAAACAGATTTGATTTAGGATACCGTATATACTCGAGTATAAGCCGACCCGAATATAAGCTGAGGCACTGAATTTTACCACAAAAAAACTGGGAAAACGTATTGACTCGAGTATAAGCCTAGGGTGTCCATCTGCATGACTCACTGTGCCTCACTTTGCCTCACTGTGTCCATGTGCATGCCTCACTGTGCCCATGCCTCACTGTGCTCATGACTGACGTTTAACATGGGAGTCTATGGAAGGGGTGCTAGGCTTTTAAAAATCGGTGCTCCCCAGCAAAAAAATTGCACACTTATAGAGGAGAAATGGAGCTACATGTGTGCCAAGTTTCGGGTCCAGGGGACCTACGACCGGCCAGTACCGGGTACCCAAAGTCACCGAAGAAATTACCATTTAACATGGGAGCCAATGGAAGGGGTGCCTGGCTTTGAAAAAACGGTGCTCCCCGGCCGTAGGTCCCCCAGACAACAAACTACTTTGGACTCTTGTAGAGGAAGAGTGAGGCTACATGTGTGCCAAGTTTGGGGTCCAGGGGACCTACGGCCGGCCAGTACCGGGTCCCCAAAGTCCGGGAGATCAAGCGCAAAAAGGTGACTCGAGTATAAGCCGAGGGGGGCATTTTCAGCACAAAAAAATGTGCTGAAAAACTCAGCTTATACTCGAGTATATACGGTAAATATAAACGTGCCCCTCTTGCATATGCCAGAGTTGCCAGTCTAGGCCTGCTGGGCATTTTCATATTCATACATTTGAATGACTTGTATTTATTAGGCTGTTTTTCTTTTTGCTGTTATTTTGCACCTGGGTACTTTGATTTATGAGCTGCAGCACTAAACAGACTGATGTATATAAATCTAACAGTATATAGTGCTCTTCATTATCTTTAGGGAGCGCCAGAAATGTGTTGGAAGATTAATTTCTAAATGGGGTCAAGCGAGACTTGTCAGATATTGCTTAAAAGGCTGTCACCATTTACACCTAATGAATACGATGTGCATTTGTTTTCTTTTATGAAATAAAATTACCTTGGCACATGATGTATATGGCTTATTCTAGATTTCTACTGGGGTTTTCTGTGTTAAGCTACACAGTAATGGAGGTCAAAGATGCAATTAAGCTGTGGCACACAGAACAACTTCTCAATCCAGCTGATTTGATTAAGGTCAGGTCTTGTGCATTACAAATACATTTGTAGCTTTGGGTAATAATCCATTCTCAGAACCTTTAACATTAACTGGATGCTTTGAAAAATAGCTCTAAACAGGTTGAAAGGGGGTAATCACATTCCGTTACAAAGGGGAAAAAAAACACTTCCAGAAACGTTATTCAAAATTATAGGTCATTGTATGCTTTTCAGATTTAATACCAACATAATCAAACACTAAACTAAAATGTTTAAATGACTCAACATTTGACCATGTTCTAAAATCTTTTTTTAACCTGATAGTGTTCCTGAAATATGTCTAAAGAGCATAAAGTGAATGCTTTCTCGAGAACATTTTAACCTGCTCAACCATAAAGAAAGGGGATGTTATCATATTCATTTGCTATTAAGAGCCCATTCATTTGGTCAGGCTGTGGTACATCTAACATGTTCGAACCATGCCCAATGTTCTTAAAGTCCTTGATTGAAACGCCATCATGAGAGTACACAAACACAATGTTTTTCAACACCAACCACTGAGCGCTCTTATAAGTTAAAACAACCAGTGCTGAAGGAAGTATGCAGGCTTCCATTGATGGCCTCCTTATTAAAAATGTTAGCTGCCAGGCAGTCATGCTGAACCAGTAGCTCAAAATGTTTTTAAAGCCTAACAATGAACTTCTGTTATTTGCTTCCTTGCTTTGATTATTGAAAATGCTTTGTTCAATAAATCCTCTGTTTAATAAATGCATGGCATACAATCAGTCCACAGGGACCACAAAGTCACCACTGTAAACTCTCCCAGGCAGTTCCTCACTTTTTATGTGCATGCATCTCAAAAATTCCATTCAGTCTCTAGAGACTATCTATTATGCCTGTCTCTTCAAAATGAATAATAGACATTTACTTAGTAAAAGAAGCAAGCCACATGGAGTGGATCTGGTAGGAGCATGGACAGGTAGGTAACGATGACTATACAAAAATATATTTATTCTTTAAACAACGCTGATGCTAGTAAGAAATGTCTTCAGCATCCAACATCTCTGGAACACTGTGGTTCCATCTACAGGCCCTCTAAATCACTAAAGAATTCACTAGGGATATAGCAGCCAGCAGATGTAACCACAGCGGGCAGTGCGGGAATCAGCCATCCAGCACAATTCTTTTGCAGAAGATTTTTCAGCTGTTGGAACTCTACAAGACACCAAATTTTGTAAGTGTAGGCAGACGAGCAGGTAAGTATTAAAGTATTAGTCCAGCCCAAACTGTTTTTCTTAGTTCAGTGTAAAATCATTGTTAGCAGTCCAGGGAGTAAGGGACAATCCCTTTAAAGGAACCCTAGGTAGCAGTTAAAAACAGCCATAGGTTCTAATCCTTTAACACTCTTTTTTAAAATAAATTAACAAAAAAGAAAAAGGAGGGTAGTGGATAAATGGACAATGGATAAAAAGATAAAATAAAAATAAAGATATGCAACCACTATTTTTGCACAAAAATATATAACAATATAACAGATATTAAAAGTCTGCATTTTAGATGCCTTTGCCAAGGGATTAAAATAAGGAAATTATCCTGAAAACCTTTCAAGGAAACCCTTAAGGAGAAAGGTAGAGTGAAGACCAAAAAAAGAGGAGGACTGATGTTGTGTGCTATAAGGTAAAGGTATACTGTTCTTTTAATGGTACCATTGAGACAGTAAACAGCACCAATGTTGTTTTTCTTTAGTGGTTTATTTGGAGAAAAGTAATATTCCACCAGTGCTAACAGCTATTAGTCCATTTGGGTGTCCTGCATTTTCTGTCTCACTATAATTGCTGCATATTTCACCCAAGGGTGAGATGATAATCACTCCTGGCAAGGGTAACACTAAAACCTAACTGTTTACTAAATGAGTGTCTTGTTTGGCAGTTACAGTATATTTCTTCTATCCCTCCTTTAATATTAAACATGTGCTGTATATTGTTTTTTTTTAATGGATAACTAAAGCCATTGCAATTGCATATTTTTCCCATTCTTATATATGCTGGCTGTATTAACTTTGTTTTTTTCAGGCTAAGAACGTTTTCAGCAAGTACAGAAAATACTTTTTACCAGAACTAGCCTTGTCACTCCTTAAGAGATGAGCTGGAAACTTAAAACAATCTTATCATCTTTCTGTAAACTACAATTCCACATACCCCATGTACTGGAGAGGAATAAAGCCAGACATGTCCAGCCTTTGTCCAGAGAGAGGATGTGTTTTAATTGCAGGATTAACATTTGAAAAAAAAATAAAGGAAAAAGCTTTAAATAAAGAAAATTAATGCAACCATCCCATCCTTTAGCTTGTAAGATGCAATATATTAAATGTTTGTTTTGGGTTTAGATGCTTTAATGAAGTTTTGCTTTAATTAAAAGATATACAAATAGGGGGGTGGAGCTTGACGGCAGCCGAGATGGCCGCATGAGACCGGAGCTCCGGGCTATACAGGGACTAAGCGACAACTGGCAGCCTCAGAACGGCGATCGGAACAGACATCCACGGTGATCGTTCACCGCTGTCACCGACCATCATGCCGGGCAAGCGGAGGGGGGGCCAGAAACCCCAGAAACTAACAGAGTTCTTCTCCTGGGGTCAGAGGCAAGATGGCGCCGGGTCTCCGGGGCCTGCCGCAACTAGCACTCCTCAAACCACACATAAGAAGGACAAGCCTTCCAAAAGGAACTCGCCTTCAAGCAAAGAGAATTCTCCTGCACCTTCCTCTGCCTCTGGAAGCCCGGAGAAGTCCAGATACAAGCGGGATGGCACAGATGCTTCTCCACAGGTGAGCACGGGCCTAGACTCAGGGGATGACACTAGGGAACTTCCTGACTCTATAGATAGATTCCCAACCAGCAACCAGCCCGTCTTAGACACCACCCTGAAAGACATGCTAGTTTCCCTTAGGGGATCTCTCCATAAAGACATGATGGATTGTGTGTATAAGTTTGGGAAAGATTTGCAAACAGTGCAGGAGAGAGTGGAGCATGTGGAGACTAAGATGGGGGAATTTGCCTCTACTATCAACAATCTAGTTGATGCACATGATGCCAGGGATGAGGAGATGGACTCAGTAAAGGCTAAAATCGCAGACATCGAGAACCGTTCCAGAAGGAACAACCTCAAGCTTAGGGGGGTCCCTGAGACGGTGCAGCAGGCGGATCTGCGTAGTTACGCCGTCCAGGTATTTACCTCTATTTTACCTGATCTTAGCGAAATCGACGTCACTATCGATAGGATACACAGGCTTCCAAAACCTTCCTATCTCCCTGAGAAAGTACCCAGAGACATTATACTAAGACTGCATTTTTTCCATATAAAGGACCGCTTGATGTCTGCGGTGCGCAATAAAGACTCAATGCCTGCGCAATGCAAAGAATTGCAATTTTTTTCAGACCTGTCCCAATACACTCTACAAAAAAGGAGGAGCCTGAATACTATTTCCAAAACTTTGCGCAACCATAAAATAGCCTATCGATGGGGGTTTCCGACCAAGCTCATAATAACCAGGGATGGAAAAGACCACGCAGTTGATACCCTAGCCAGGGGACTGGAATTGCTCAAAACGTGGCAGATTATTCCTGATGAACCTCCTCCTGGCTTCAACAACCGCAAACCGGATCACACCACAGATGATTGGAACCTGGTTAATGCTAAAAATGCTCGGTCACACCGTTAGAGTGGCTTAAGGGCCTCCCATGGCCCCTATAATGTTACATGTCTCTGTTCTGGAGACATCCTGTTAAGCTAAACTTTATACCCCCTACAACCTAGAGTAGCTATCCGCTACAGTTGGGTCACCATGACCAAAGAACTTTTTTTGTGTTTTATTTTTTCTGTTTCTTTTTACTTTTATGTGTTTCAGTGTTTCGTGTTTGCAGTCGGCTGTACTACTACCTTCCTTCCTCCTGGAAAACTACTGAATAGTAGGGATGAGCTTCGAGTTCGAGTCGAACTCATGTTCGACTCGAACATTGCCTGTTCGCCCGTTCGCCGAACAGCGAACAAATTGGGGTGTTCGCGGCAAATTCGAAAAATCTATGGGAGAAATCTAAAGTGCTAATTATAAAGGCTTATATGCAAGTTATTGTCCTAAAAAGTGTTTGGGGACCGGGGTCCTGCCCCAGGGGACATGTATCAATGCAAAAAGAAGTTTTAAAAACGGCCGTTTTTTCGGGAGCAGTGATTTTAATAATGCTTAAAATGAAAAAATAAAAGTGAAATATTCCTTTAAATTTCGTACCTGGGGGGTGTGTATGATATGCATGTGAAGTGGCGCATGTTTCCCGTGCTTAGAACTGTCCCTGCAAAAAGTGTCATTTTTGAAAGAAAAAAATGCATTTAAAACTGACTCGCGGCTATTAATGAATTGTCGGCTCCCGGCAATACATACAAAAGTCATTGAGAAAAAAAAAAAAAAAAGCGTGGGGGTTCCGCAGAATTCAATTACCAGGCCCTTCAGGTCTGGAATGGATATTAAGGGGAACCCCGCCGCAAATAAAAAAAAAATTGACGTGGGGTTCCCCCAAATATCCATTCCAGGCCCTTCAGATCTGGCATGGATTTTAAGGGGAACTCCACCCCAAATTAAAAAAAAAATGGCGTGGAGTCCCCCTAAAAATCCATACCAGACCCCTTATCCGAGCATGCAACCTGGCCGGCCGCAGGGGAAAAGGGGGGGACGAGAGAGCGGCCCCCCCTCCCTCCTCAACCGTACCAAGCCACATGCCCTCAACATGGGGAGGATGTCCCCATGTTGATGGGGACAAGGGCCTCATCCCCACAACCCTTGCCCGGTGGTTGTGGGGGTCTGCGGGCGGGGGGCTTATCGGAATCTGGAAGACCCCTTTAACAAAGAGGACCCCCAGATCCCGGCCCCCCCCCATGTGAATTGGTAAGGGGTACATTGTACCCCTACCATTTCACGAAGAAAGCGTAAAAAAATGTTTAAAAAAACACTACGTCATTGGCTTGAGCGGGGAACTTCCTTCACTATGTAAATTTAAATTACACAGTGAAGGAAGTTCCCCGCTCAAGCCAATGACGTAGGCGGGTCTGACATACCGAGGGGGCGGACCTGATGGGGAACTGCTCTCACTTTGGTAATACATGTATAGACCCGCCCCTTCTCATGTTCCGCATCTCGTCCGCTGAGCGGACCTGATGGGGAACTTTAGAAGGGGCGGGTCTATACATTTAAAATACTGAGAGGGAGTTCCCCATCAGGTCCGCTCAGGCACAACCAATGACGGACAGCGCTGGACATCGGGATCGCCGCGGGACACTGGATTTCACCGCTGGAATGTTTTTTTTTTTTTTTTAAATAAAGGACTTTTTCAAGGTGTTTGTGTGTTTTTTTAAACATTTTTTTACGCTTTCTTCGTGAAATGGTAGGGGTACAATGTACCCCTTACCAATTCACATAGGGGGGGGCGGGATCTGGGGGTCCCCTTTGTTAAAGGGGTCTTCCAGATTCCGATAAGCCCCCCGCCCGCAGACCCCCACAACCACCGGGCAAGGGTTGTGGGGATGAGGCCCTTGTCCCCATCAACATGGGGACATCCTCCCCATGTTGAGGGCATGTGGCTTGGTACGGTTCAGGAGGGAGGGGGGGCCGCTCTCTCGTCCCCCCCTTTTCCCCTGCGGCCGGCCAGGTTGCATGCTCGGATAAGGGGTCTGGTATGGATTTTTAGGGGGACTCCACGCCATTTTTTTTTAAATTTGGGGTGGAGTTCCCCTTAAAATCCATGCCAGATCTGAAGGGCCTGGAATGGATATTTGGGGGAACCCCACGTCAATTTTTTTTTTATTTGCGGCGGGGTTCCCCTTAATATCCATTCTAGACTTGAAGGGCCTGGTAATTGAATTCTGGGGAACCCCCACGCTTTTTTTTTTTTTTTTATCAATGACTTTTGTATGTATTGCCGGGAGCCGACAATTCATTAATAGCCGCGAGTCAGTTTTAAATGCATTTTTTTCTTTCAAAAATGACATTTTTTGCAGGGACAGTTCTAAGCACGGGAAACATGCGCCACTTTACATGCATATCATACACACCCCCCAGGTACGAAATTTTAAGGAATATTTCACTTTTATTTTTTCATTTTAAGCATTATTAAAATCACTGCTCCCGAAAAAACGGCCGTTTTTAAAACTTCTTTTTGCATTGATACATGTCCCCTGGGGCAGGACCCGGGTCCCCAAACACTTTTTAGGACAATAACTTGCATATTAGCCTTTATAATTAACACTTTAGATTTCGAACGTTCGAGTCCATTGTATTTAATAGGGTTCTAAAGTTTACACGAACATTTTGTCTGTTCGCAGGTTCTGGTGCGAACCGAACAGGGGGGTGTTCGGCTCATCCCTGCTGAATAGTCACCATCGTCCCTGGTCTCGTGGGGTGGGCTTCCAACCACCTATTCTGGTATGGGGTCCTGTACCACTTAATGTAAGTGCTAGGCACACATCACTTATAAGCCGGAAATTACTCCTTCCAAGATGACTGTCACTTTTATGACTATTAACGCCAAAGGCCTTAATCATCCGGTAAAGAGAAGGTCATTGTGGAACGAAGTGAACCAACACACATGTGATATACTCTGCGTGCAAGAGACCCATTTTCACAATCTCAAAGCTCCCCGCTGCACCCATCCTAAATTCCCGCACGTTTTCTCAGCCAGCACTTCAGCAAAAAAGAGGGGTGTCATGACCGCAGTTAAAGATACAGTCACATTCAAACTCCACAGCGAATATGCAGACCCCCAAGTTCGCTATCACATCCTGATCTGTGATATTAATTCTGTTGCATATACGGTAGTCAATGTATATGCACCCAACAAGTATCAAGTTCGCTTCCTGAACCGGGTAATTAAGAAAGTGAGAAGGGTACAGATGGGGTTTCTAATGATTTGTGGTGACTTTAACCTTCCACCTGACCCTCACATGGACTCCACAACTGCCTCAAATAGATATCAGCAATCGCTTCAGTCGACATTGCACTCGCAAGAGCTATATGACGCCTGGAGATGTCTGCATGGTTCTGAAAGGGACTACTCCTTTTTTTCTGTTAGCCATAGAGTATACACAAGACTGGATCTATTTCTTACGGACAAATGGCTTACGCCTAAAATTGCCAACTCCAAAATTAATGACATTACATGGTCGGATCATGCCTCGGTGACGCTCTCGGTCGAAGATTCGCCAAGCGTTAATACTACATTCGTTTGGCGATCCAACCCGAGATTGTTCCAGGCTGATCCCTCCAAATCCCAGCTACAGGATGAATTGTCTGAATTTTTTTCTCATAATGTTGATTCTGTTTCTGACCCGATGGTTCTTTGGAATGCCCATAAGGCTTTTATGAGGGGGGTTTTGATAAAGTTAGGGGCAAGGGTTAAGAGAAAGAGGAGACAACATGTCCAAGACCTCATTTCTAAAATCCACACTCTAGAAGCACACAACAAACAAAATGCCACTCCGCAACAATCAGCACAATTATCGTAACTCAGATATGACCTACGCCTAACCTTGCTAGATGACTTTGAAAAGTCCTCTAAACGCATGAAGATGACATATTATGTGAGCGAGAATAAATCCGGAAAACGGTTAGCCAACCGCCTTAGGGGTCGGAGGATCAAGGCAACAATCCCTTTTATTATCCACCCTGTCACTGGGGAAAAGGTCTATCATCCACAGGCCATAGCGGATGCTTTTAGCTGCTATTACAGCTCTCTCTATAATCTCAGAGATGATCCCTCTGTGGTCCAACCTACGACACCCATGATTACAAAATTCCTCGATAAACTCCACCTCCCCCAGGTATCATCTAGCCAGTTAGAGAACCTCAACTCCCCTTTCTCTGAAGCTGAAATAGCTAAAGCCATTGACTCTCTCCCTCAAAACAAATCGCCTGGACCAGATGGTTTTACAGGAGAGTACTTTAAAACTTTCGTTAGAACTTTTAGTTAGAACTAATCCCTTATCTCATGAAAATCTACAACACCGCTGTCTCCTCTTCTTCTTTCCCATCGGAGATGCTTGAGGCATTGATAGTAGCTTTGCCAAAGCCGGGAAAGGAACCTAATACACCACAGAATTTTAGACCTATATCACTGCTGAATTGTGACCTGAAACTATACGCTAAGCTCCTGGCCAATAGATTAGTAGACCTTCTACCCTCTCTGATACACTTGGACCAATCAGGGTTCACAAAAGGTAGACAGACGGCTGATGCGACAAGGCGTCTCATTAATGTAATACATTTCGCTAACAGATCCAAAACGCCTTCTCTGCTCCTAGCTTTGGACGCGGAGAAGGCGTTTGATAGAATCCATTGGGAGTACTTAGCCACAGTACTCACCAAATTTGGGTTTGTGGGCCGGATTCACTCGGCTATCATGGCACTTTACACCACCCCATCAGCCCAGGTGTACATATCGGGAATGCTATCCACGCCATTCAAGATAAGCAATGGGACCAGACAGGGATGTCCGCTCTCCCCACTCATTTTTAACCTCCTCATGGAGCCCTTGGCAACATTTATACGCTCACACCCCCTTATAACGGGATTTAGAATTAAAGACACATTCCACACCATTAGCCTCTTTGCTGACGACATTATCCTTATGCTCACCAATGTTGAAGAATCCCTAGCTACGGTGCATAGTGTATTACAAACCTTCACTGAAGTGTCTTATTATAAAGTCAATAACACCAAATCATATGTCCTAGGCTTAGGGATCCCAGACAAAATCAAACAAGATCTAGGTACTAAGTTCCCATATACTTGGAAAACCACGGGTATTTCATATCTCGGCATTACCCTCACCCCAAACATCTCAGACCTAGTCAAGGAAAATTATACCCCCCTGCTTCAGACACTCCAATCCAGGCTTAGTAATCTAGCGAAATATGAGCTATCCTGGTTGGGTAGGTTGGCGGCTTTTAAGATGCAAATTCTCCCACAACTGATATACATCTTCAGAACTGTCCCTGTTCCGGTCCCATCCTCCTTTTTCTCCTCTGCACAGTCCATCATTAACAGATACATATGGGGAGGCAAGAAGGCTCGTTGTGCGTTTCACAAACTTATAAAACACAGGAATGTGGGAGGTATAGGGCATGTACATATAAGAGATTACTATACAGCTGCCATACTGGCCCAGCTGAAAAATTGGTTCTGTCCCTCTCCGCCTACTCTGTGGGCTCTTATTGAACAAAACCAGATTCCAAATAGAAACTTATACGACTTTCTCATAGCTAGCCCCTTCATGCCTAAATATCCCACTGACATAGGACCGACCGTAAGCGCCTCACTAGAGGCTTGGCGATCACTGATTACTTATGATTTCCTAGAGACGAAACTTACCCCATTGCAGTTTCCTCTATCTGCCATATCCCATTTGATACCTAATATGTCTTTAGCCCATTGGAGCTCAAATAGAGACCTAGTAATAGAAGACCTCTTAGTAGGACCTGCTCTGAAAACCTTCCGGGCTCTTCAGCTGGAATTTGACGTACCTTCGACTGATTTTTACCAATACCTTCAAATTTCACACCTCTTGAAGTCACACAAACTATCCATCTCCCTTCCATGGCGAATATCTCAATACTTAATGTCTAAATCCACCAACACTAGAGGCATATCGTTGTTCTACTCTCATCTCCAAAACAAACTTATTTTTCTTAAAACTATAGACATGAGGAATTGGGAAAGAAAATTAGGCATTGAATATACGGAGGATCAATGGCGAATGGCCTTAGCCACGACATATACCTCTACCAAATGCGCTAATTTATGGGAGCTCTCCCTAAAGATCCTTCTGAATTGGTATCTTACTCCCAATAGACTGTCCAAATTTAACCATGAAGTATCATCCCTATGTTGGAGACACTGTGGTGGATTAGGTACGCTGTATCACATACTATGGACATGTCCCAAGATAGGGCAATATTGGAAACTGGTATTCAATCTCATCCTACATGTTCTCAACATCCAGATCGAGCCTACACCAGGGATGGCACTGTTTTCTCTGGGGATGGAAACACTCCCTCCTCACCGGAGAGCTCTAATATCCCACATTCTTCTAGCAGCCAGACTAGTTCTGGTTAGACACTGGAAAGACACAAACCAACCTACTTTACATGAGGTTGTACAACTAATCAATACACATGGCACATACGAAACCCTTTTCGCATATGGGATAGGCAGAAATTTAATGATAGATAAAATATGGAATCCGTGGAATACCTGGTATACCACTAAAGGAAAGAATGACTATAACTGTACTTAGACTTGCTTGATGCGAAGGTTAATAATTCTATAGGAACTCAGCAAACACGGCCTGACTGCTATGTTTATGTTTACGTTTTTGTTTTCTTTTTGTTCAATGTTGCATCACTTTTATGAACCATGTCCTGTCAACTTTTCTATGATGGAAACATTTATTCGATGTTATGTACTAATAGAGGCGTTGCATGAAAGGCGTTGGGCCTTCCCAGGAATTTTATACCTTGCACAATGTATACATTGGAAACTTGTGGGGTCGTGGTCTTCCCTTCGGCGTACAGTCAGATCCCTTTGGGGTGCGCGGGGGGGAGGGCCGGGGCTATATGATATTGGGGGAAAAAAAAGTCTAATAACAGCCCACTGGGTGCATAGGTGATGTTTACCAGAAGAGCAACACTATTCTGCTTCTAACTTGGACCAGATTAGGTCATTATAGGGCAACCTGGATTGAATATATGGACATCGACATTTATCCTTGTATTGTGCCTCAAATATTATGCTTGTTTTCTCATATTTGTGTTTATTCATTGCTTTAATTCTGTTTGTGAAAAAAAAAAAAAAATTCCAATAAATAAGTATTGAAATTAAAAGATATACAAATAGAAAAACTTAGAATATAATATTAATTTGGTTTATTTGGCAATGTCCCTCATTTTAAGTCCAGCCAATTGTACTCCAAAACCATATTGGTCATATAATCAAGTTTCTTTTTTTCTACTTCCCTTATTTCATTGAACAAATTAGAGACCGACTAGCTTTTTAAATTAGTATCAGTCTAAGCTGTAGGCTGTGCTGGCTGGTAAGATTGGCATGTAATTCCTCACACAATATAACTAATTTAAAAATTTGTGTGAAATATGTAACACATATTTTCAATGGTTCCTTATCCATCAATTTTCTAATGAAAATGTCTTACTGCACTTTTGTATAAAGGCTTCATATAAATGGCTTAAATGTGTTCTTTACTGACCTAGCATAAAGATCTGTTTCCAGTCTACATTAATTTGACTTAGATCTCTATATCCTCTGACCTCGAAAAACATATGCATTCATCCTTGTCTGATCAATAGAATAGCACATGAGTAAGTACTTAAGCCCCCTTAATTGGCACTAATTAACCTCTTGCCTCTCAATGACAGACATGTGGTGAAGAGATCAACCTTATCCTGACACAGAGCAACCAAAGGACTAATCATACAGTAAGTTCTGCTTTTTTTCAGGGTGAAACTTATTAAACCCTTTTCAACCATATATGGAACCCCATATACATTAATTTAGTACTTAGTTGATGGGGTTATCCCTTGAAATAGCAGAATCGCTGAATCATGTCATCCTACTACTCTTTATCAGCCATCTGCATAGTGCAAATACAGAACTCAACCAAATTTTTAGACCTCGAAGAGAAAACATAGCTGGGAAAAGGTGAAATCTGTTAATAAAGACAATTCTTTCTACCTTCTATTATGGAAAAATGGGGAAAAAACTGCGCTAGAACCCAAACAACAAAACTGGAAGCTGCTGACACTCAAACAAACAAAGTCAAGCATAAAAGGTAAATAAATAGTGCAGCGCTAATAAATCAACAACGTGTGATGTGCATACTGACAATGACTCAACGTGAATTGTGAGCAATAAACAAATGTGATAAATGAAAACAGATGATAAAAAAGTTCAAGGAAGCCGGAAGGCTTTAGAAGATGGACTCATCTGTTATACAACAGTGGGACATGTAGGCTTGTGATCCCAGATGGTCTGGATCAATGTTAGAAGGATCCTAGTGGTCCCAGAATGCCTGGATCGATCCTGGAAATGGTGGTCTGGCAGGCTGAAAGTTCACACTCCTCCACTAGTAGATGGACATCAAGGTGGATCCGTGCGAACTCCAAAAGATGGGAAAAGGAACAAAAGGAGATGCTCTTAATGGTGCAGGTCAAACCAGGTAAGATTTATTTATAAAAAGTGTCATAAAAAATGACAAATATAAAAGTGATCACAATAAAACATGTAAAAAGCAATGTGGGGTGCAGTAATGCTCGCCTGATGCATTTAGACTCAAGGGCATGGTTGCCCCAGTTGATGACCGCTTGAGTCTAAATGCGTCGGGCGAGCATTACTGCACCCCACATTGCTTTTTACATGTTTTATTGTGATCACTTTTATTGTGATTCATACCAGGCCCTTTGGGTATGGTATGAATTTTAAGGGGAACCCAATGCCAATTTTTTTTTAAAACAGCGTGGGATCCCCCCAAAATCCACACCAGACCCTTATCTGAGCACACAGCCTGGCAGACCAGGAAAGGGGGATGAACAAGTGTCCCCCCCTCCTGAACCATACCAGGCTACATGCCCTCAACCTGGGGGGAGGGTGCTTTGATGATGGAGACAGGGGACAGGGTCTGCAGGCAGGGGGCTTATCAGAATCTAGAAACCCCCTTTAACAAGGGGACCCCCAGATCCCACCCCCCCTATGTGAATGGGTAGGGGTACATAGTACCCCTACCCATTCAGCAAGAAATGTGTTGAAAATAAATAAAAACAGTAGACAGGGTTTTGACAATTTCTTTATTAAAATACCTCAAAAATAAAATAAATAAATAAATCCAATGCCCACAGCCACCGCCGGACCCAAAAAATAAAAAAATAAAAAATGTTCTGCTGTCAATGAAGGTCAACCACCTACTGCAGGCTCTGCTGTTTGACAGTTCTTATATAGGTAAGGGACATAGTCACCTGGAGGTGTCACCTGGTGGCTCCACCCCCTTGTGACATCACCGTTCCAGCATGCACCGATCGGTGATGCCACAAGGGGCAGGGCCAGGGCTTGAGTCCTGCCGGAACGCGTGGGAATGGCGTCCCTGCACTTTTTTCACAGCAGGAACGCCATTCCCTTTGCAGGACTAGAGCAGCCGACCCGCCCGAGCCGATCCTTCACTAAGCGGCGATGCCCAGCTCGAGTCACTGTCAGGGGCAGGCGAACTTAGCTCCTCCTCCAGGCTTCGACCTCGCCTGCCACCTGTCCTTCAGTACGCGGCCGGTTGCGTGTGACATCATGCGGAGGAGGAGTTACACAGCAACGCTAGGATGACCCCGCGTCTCCTCTCCTCACACAGTCAGGCAATCACCCTGAGACCAGCCGGGCCAGTACCGAGTACCCTGAGGCCAGCCAGCCAGCACCCTGAGACCAGCCAGCCAGCACTCTGAGACCAGCCAGGCCAGCATCAAGACCAGCCAGGCCATCACCCTGAGACCAGCCAGCCAGCACCCTGAGGCCAGCACCCTGAGACCAGCCAGGCCAGTACCCTGAGACCAGCCAGGCCAGCACCCTGAGACCAGCCAGGCCAGTACCCTGAGGCCAGCACCCTGAGACCAGCCAGGCCAGCACCCTGAGACCAGAACGGCCAGCACCCTGAAGCCAGCCAGGCCAGAACCCTGAGGCCAGCACCCTGAGACCAGCACGGAAAGCACCCTGAGGCCAGTACGGCCATCAACCTGAGGCCAGCCATTCCAGACCCCTTAGACCAGCCAGACCAGCACCCTGAGGCCAGCCAGCACCCTGAAACCAGCCAGGCCAGCACCCTGAGACCAGCCAGCACCCTGAGCCCAGCACAGCACTGATCGTTGAGTCAAGGATGAGCCTAGTCTTCAACTCAAGTTGAGCAAGTCTTCAGAAGTCTTCAGAACTGTAAGTACTGTAAGTAAATATATAAGGGGAGCTATTACTTGTTTGATGGGGGTAATATGTAAAATAAGCGATATCTGTGTGCTGCTTGTTTTTTTAATTTTTGTTTTTTTAATTTTTTTTATTTTTAAACTGGCACTTTACAATAAATGTTGCACTGTATTTTCTGTGAAATATATATGCATATGAGCGTATCATTTTATTTTTTTGGTGTGGGAGTGGATCTTGGGTGGGTGTTCCCACTCTTTTTTCCCCAGGACTTGACCCCTGGGCGGGGCCACCAGGTGACATCACCCCTTACCTATATAAGCACTGTCAAACAGCGGAGCCTGAAGTAGGCGGTCAACTTTCATTGAGGATGGAGTATTTTATTTTTCTTGTCTTTTTTCGGGTCTGGCGGTGGTGGATCTACATTGGGGGTATTTTATTTTTTTAATAAAGGAATTGTCAAAAAACTTTCTACTGTTTTTATTTGTTTTTGACAATTTTTTGGTGAATGGGAAGGGCTACAATGTACCCCATACTAATTCACATGGAGGGGGGTGGGATCTGGGGGTCCCCTTGTTAAAGGTGGCTTCCAGATTCTGAACCCTGCCTGCAAACCCCCACAAGCACAGCTCAGGGTTGTGGGGAAGAGACCTTTGTCCCCATCAACATGGAGACAAGGTGCTTTGGGGTGGGGGGGTTGCCTTGTTCGAACAACTCTAGTAGTGAGGGGTGGTGTGATGCATTGTTAGAGGGCATCACACTGTTAATTTACTTTACTTTGTTGAAGTGTCACAAAATTATACATTATGCAAGTATATGCAGCACACCACACCTCCATGCAATGTAATGGTGTGAACAGGGTACATAAAAAACAATTGTTTTCTTGTGTCCTTGCATTGAGCCTGCATTAATCTATGCATTTTACTACAGCTCAACAGATTAGGTGTGAATGGGTCCAGATGGAAAATCTCTCCAATTGCAACAGCAACAAGAACAGAAACTTGACAAAGGTTCTAACTCTTCCTTCACTCTGCCTTCTACAAAAAAAAAAAAAACAGTGCAGTCACCAGTGCTTTAAAGTGTCTAATGATGGTGATTTTTCCTTTTTGCATTAATATTTTCATGTCTTAATCATCAGCAGTGAAAAGATTTGGCCTTTAAAGCGGAAGTAAAGTTTGCTATAATTAATTTTTTTAAAGCCCCCCAGGTGGGTTATACTAGTATGCACAGCATATTAGTACATTATGGCAGACTTACCTCTCATATGGTATTCTCCAGCATAGCACTGGAACCGATTTGGTGGGCCCCCAGTGATTTCATCTTCGCCCGGTCTTACTTCCGGGTCCCTTGCCTTCAGTCACTTGATAGGCCAGGCCACGATGATGCCTCGGGGGCCGATCGAGGCTGTAAATGTTCACTGAGCTGCGCATGCACGGCTCAGTGAACATAACAGCTGACAGGCAGAAGGATGCATTTATGACAGAAGTGACCAATACGGTCTCTTCTGTCATAAATATCCTGTCTGTCAGCCAGTTAATTACACATGCAGATTTGAAATCCTAATCTTTAACTTATTTTCTGCTTTTCCCAGGTCAATATGTCAAAGCATTGAAACCAGAGACAGTCAGGCAATTGGCAATTTCAGAAACTATAATAAGTGTAGGGCATTTTCCTCTTTAAAAATAAATAAATAAATAATTTTATATATTTATACCCCTTGTTACCCACCGATCACGGCCCATTAAAGTCAATGGGGACACTATGCTACCGCCTGCAACCGTGTACAATGCATGTGGCTGCGGTGTGCTAGTGTGGGTTCCGAAGGGTTAAAGCAGGCAGGGGGAGGTGACGCAACAGCTCCTCACTGCCTGTCAAATGCTCTCTGAAGAGCAATCAGAAAATGGATCACCCCTCAGACAGCATTACTAGTGTGAATGAGCCCTTAAGGTATTATCCCAAGACTGAAGTGGTATCTGTAAACTGAAATGTATTTCACAAGTGAACCTCTAGTCACCTGCACTGTCATAGTGATCTCATGCTCAATAATGACACTCACTGGTTCCTAATAATTGGTAGAGGCCTTTAACTGTCAGTGACAGTCCAGTATGACAGCTTGAAGCTATGTACATGTTTCTAGCTGTCAAATGAGGGATGCAGGTTAATAGTACCTGTACCTTGCAAAGATAATCTGCAAATTGCAGATGTCTAGTGGATCAGCAAAGCATGCAAATCACATTACATTATAAACAGATGACCACTGGAGAAAGTATTTACAAATCAGTATGTAAAATACAATTACAACATGAACATTTGAAACATTTGTTTCAGTTAAAAAAAAAAAAAAAAGTTACAATACTGTGTGCTTTCTAAAAATATAATTTTGTTTTTCTTTACAGCATCCTGTTATTTCTTTCCTTAAACTGTTTTTTTTTTTTTTTGGGGGGGGGGGGGGGGGTAGTATTTGAAGTCATACATTGCCTGGTTTTCAGAGAACAGTGACTAGTTAAACCTGAGACTATTTCCGTGACAAAAAAGTGGATGGACCACCAAAGGAGAGAGCAGATTGAAAAATCAGACAATAGCCAAGCACCTTCATTTTAGTTATAGGTAAAATACAGTATTGTGGCACACTAAAAATGCTCTGAATTGCTGTCTGGAGTTCATTGCGCTATACTGTTTCAATTTACCCTGCTGTATATTTTTAGTTCACTAACAAATAGATTTTTGTGTACATACTGCTGACCTCAAAATATCAAACAGCTTTAAATTATATGCTGTACATTTGAAGTAACCCAGATAAATATATGGCACCTCACGCTTGGTATATTTGAGAGAAGTAAGCACAAGATTACATGTTTCTAGGACAACACAACTGTTCTTGACCTCAATATATTCCAGAGATTCAAAAATAAGGTCGTACCAAGGTGTTTTTCTATAAACTCTGTAGGAGTTGCATAAAGTATATATTTTGATTGCTTCTATAGTTTTAATAAATGTTGATTCTGTCTCTGTTACATGTTTCAACTAAGACATAGACGTAAAGTGACACTAAAGGATAATTTTTTTTAAATAACAAACATGTCATACTTACCTCCACTGTGCAGCTCGTTTTGCACAGAGTGGCCCCGAACATCCTCTTCTGGGGTCCCATCCCCGCATTAGATAACCCCCTTGGTGAAGAGCTCTCCCGAGGGGGTTGCCTTGCGGGCACACTGCCGAGTCATACACTCGGTGTCCATAGACACCGAGTGTACGACTTGGCCCCGCCCCCCGGCGCCCGTGTCATTGGATTTGATGGACAGCAGCGGGAGCCAATGGCTGCGCTGCTATTAGTCTATCCAATCAAAGACAGGACTCCATGGAGAGGAGGACAGCAGGGGCGTGCCAAGCAGATGAACGGGATCAGGTAAATAAAACGGGGGGCTGGGGGGCCGGTGATTGCCAGGTGTTTTTTCACCTTAATGCATAGGATGCATTAAGATGAAAAACCACAAACCTTTACAACCCCTTTAAGAATCACTTGTAGGGACCCTGTGCATTTTATGTTTTTTTGCATCTCTTAGGATGTTTCTCTGCTAAGCTGTCACAAAGTGTTCCTACAGAATTGTGTTTTTAGGTTTACCACAATCATCATACCATATACCGGGAACTGTCCATATTTCTTGTGGGCTGTGTCAGTAATATAATCATGTGCTGATTGCCTCCCAGCCAATCTCTGAATTCTTTTGCTTGGTACTATATGTTAGCTAAGCATTTTGCAGGTAAAAAAATGTTCAATCATTATTGCATTTTATTAGGCGTCTGTAAAGCATATCACTCGTCATCAACAATCTCAGGCTCCTGCAGACTGTCTGTGTAGCTGTCACAGTTACACAAAGAATCAATGAACTTTACAGTGCTCTCCAGTGTGGACAGTAAAACGTATCCTTTAAAGGCTTGGAGGAACCTTCTGGAAGGGTCTAGTGCAGGGGTAGGCAACCTAGACAATCTAGCTGTAGCGCCCCTAGGAGTCATGTAAATGGCTGTAAGAGTCTTGCAATGCCTCATAGCATTTGTAGTTTTACTAAAGCTGGAGTGCAGAGGTTGCCTACCTGGTCTAGGGGATTTATTTTGCAAAGTTTTCCAATATGTGATGTCTTATTCAACTACCCACCTGAGACTAGGTATGCTTCATGCATTTTTAAAAAACAAAAAGGCTTGATGAATGTTTTAATATTAAACAACCTCTGCTAAATCCTAATCCTGGTATGGAAAATATAGCAGAACCTCTGCTGGTGGTCATGTTACCATAGCATGAAGTGCAAGTTACCAAGTTTAATTGGACAATTCCTCCAAGACTGGAAACAAACGTAATGCTTAGATGAAATGCATAGATTGGTGCTGTCTTATCTGGTATAGGATTTGTATTTCTGCCCATTTGACTTTAGGAATTACTCCAACCCATCAAATAACAAAGCCTGGCAGATGACACCACTTCCTCTATCACAGGTTGGGACTTTAGAGTGGTGTCTTACCTCTTGTGCAAGCACTCTGAGTACACAGTAAAAGGCAACACCAGACTGATGAGGCACTTTTTCTGCTCACTCTGCTTTCTCCACCTATTGGAATGTTCCTTCTCAAAACATCTGCATGCATGATGCTTTATTGGCTACTAGTCCTACCTTTCTTTCTCCTAGTCTAAGTGCTGCTGTATAGGATATTGCAAGAGGCTTATAATAAGTCATATTCGTGCATGTAAAATATTTGGATAAAAGGGAATGATTTAATATTGAATACAAAGTTATTCATGTGTTTCTTTTTTTTATATATACCTGCAGTTCATCTTTTTTACATCTACTCTAATTACTTTTTTCTCTTGTGCATTGTTCTGAAAGACATTGTTAAAAAGGATTTAAGACTAGAGTTGAGCGGACACCTGGATGTTCGGGTTCGACGGGTTCGGCCGAACTTCGGAAAAAAGTTCGGGTTCGGGACCGAACTTTAACCCGAACCCGGACCCGAACCCCATTGAAGTCAATGGGGACCCGGACTTCTAAGGACTAAAAAGGCTCTAAAAAAGTAATGGAAAGGGCTAGAGGGCTGCAAATGGCAGCAAAATGTTGTTAAGAGCATGGCAAGTGCTCTTCAAACAAATGTGGATAGGGAAATAACTTAAAATAACATAAAAAAATAAAAATAAAAAATAATAATCTTGACCTAGGAGGACGAGGTCCATATGGAGTAGGAGGTTGAGGTGGCGGTGGATGTGGCTGTGTAGGTGGAGGAGGACGAGGTAGCCAACACTGATTCAAAAATACAACAATGGCTGGGTAAGGCCGGTGATGTGTCGAATTCTGTCCCCCGTCAAATAGTGTCCACCCTGTACTGCGCTTGCTCAGTATGTAGGACAAGGGGATTTCGAAAATCTCCCAAGACGAACAGCGCCTGCGTGGTGAGTTCAGGTGAAGGCCACACCATCCGTGGTTCAAGCCGAGCCAAGTGAGGCCGTGCCCGAAGCGTGGTGATCGAACCGAGCCCGTGAGGGGCCCTGTTACTATGTGCTACCGTATGTCCACTTGGATGGTGGGGCTTGAACCTGCACTCACAGCGCAGGCGCCGTTCATCTTCGGAGATTTTGTGAATCTCCTTGTCCTCTGTACTGCGCAAGCGCTGCGCCTTCGCAGTATGGGCCGGACACAATCCGATGGCCGGACAGTTTTTGTCACAACACCGGTATACATGTCTATTCTGCACAAGGTACGGACAAGTCCTGTGGGATCCATGCCTGGTTCATTTTAATGAACGTGAGCTTGTCCGCATTGGCTCTGGACAGGCGGCTACGCTTGTCTGTGATAACGCCCCCTGCCGTGCTAAATACACGTTCAGATAATACACTGGCTGCAGGGCAGGCCAGCACCTCCAAGGCATAAAGGGCAAGCTCAGGCCATGTGCCCAATTTGGAGACCCAGAAGTTAAAGGGGGCAGACCCGTCATCCAGTACGTGTAGGCCTGTGGACACATACTGCTCAACCATGTTGGTGAAATGCTGCCTCCTGCTAAGACGTTCCATCTCAGCTGGTGGTGCTGGTTGTTGTGGCGTGCTGACAAAGCTTTTCCACATTTCAGCCATGCTAACCCTGCCTTCTGAGGTGCTGCCGGTGCCCCGGCTGCGTTGGCGACCTCTTCCTCCTCCTCTGCCTTCGCCTTGTGCTTCCACCGTACGCCCGCTGTCAGGTGGGAATGCCACCAGCAGTGCGTCTACCAGCGTGCGCTTGTACTCGCGCATCTTACGATCCCGCTCCAGTGAGGGAATTAAGGACAGTACGTTGTCCTTGTAACGGGGATCCAGCAGGGTGGCCACCCAGTAATCAGCACCAGTTAAAATGTGGGCAACTCGGCGGTCATTGCGGAAACACTGCAGCATGTAATCGCTCATGTGTGCCAGGCTGCCCAGAGGCAAAGAAAATCTGTCCTCTGTGGGAGGTGTATCGTCTGTGTCCTCTGTATCCCCCCAGCCACGCACCAGTGATGGCCACGAGCTGGTCTGGGTGCCACCCTGCTGTGAAAATGGCTCCTCCTCCTCCTCCTCCTCCATCTCCTCCTCCACCTCGTCATCCTCCAGAACTGTGCCCTTTCTGACGGACAATTGTGTACCAGGCGTTTGTTGGTGCAGGAACCCACCCTCGTAGCCACTTGTGAAAGACTGCCCTGAAAGCCTTTGAAATGATCCCGCTTCCTCCTCCTCCTCATCCTCCTGTGCCACATCCTCTTCCATCATCGCCCAAAGCGTTTTTTCAAGGAGGCATAGAACTGGGATAGTAACGCTAAGAACGGCGTCATTGGCACTGGACATGTTGGTGGAGTACTCGAAACAGCGCAACAAGGCACACAGGTCTCGCATGAAGGCCCAGTTATTGGTGGTGAAGTGGTGCTGTTCCGCAGAGCGACTCACGTGTGATTGCTGCAGCTGAAACTCCACTATCGCCTGCTGCTGCTCGCACAGTCTGGCCAGCATGTGCAAGGTGGAGTTCCACCTTGTGGGCACGTCACATATGAGGCGGTGAGCGGGAAGGCCGAAGTTATGCTGCAGCGCTGACAGGCGAGCAGCAGCAGGGTGAGAACGCCGAAAGTGCGCACACACAGCCCGCACTTTCTGCAGCAGCTCTGGCATATTGGGGTAATTTTTAAGGAACCTCTGGACCACCAAGTTCAGCACATGCGCCAGGCAAGGGATGTGCGTCAAACCGGCTAGGCCCAGAGCTGCTACGAGATTTTGCCCATTATCGCACACCACCAGGCCGGGCTTGAGGCTCACTGACAGCAACCACTCATTGGTCTGTTGTTCCATGTCCCTCCACAACTCCTGCGCGGTGTGGGGTTTTTCCCCCAAACAAGAAAGTTTTAAAACTACCTGCTGTCGTTTACCCCTGGCTGTGCTGAAGTTGGTGGTGAAGGTGTTACGCTGACCGGATGAGGAGGCGGTAGAGGATGAGGAAGCGGAGTAGGAGGAGTTAGCAACAGGAGGCAAACTGAAGCGCCCTGCAATCCTCGGTGGTGGAAGGACATGCGCCAAACTGCTATCTGCCTCAGGCCCAGCCGCCACTGCATTTACCCAGTGTGCTGTTAGGGAGATATAACATCCCTGACCGTGCTTACTGGTCCACGCATCCGTAGTTAGGTGGACCTTGCCACAGATGGCGTTGCGCAGTGCACACCTGATTTTTTCCCCCACTTGGTTGTGCAGGGAAGGGATGGCTTGCCTGGAAAAATAGTGGCGGCTGGGCACGACGTACTGTGGGACAGCCAATGCCATCAGGCTTTTAAAACTCTGCGTCTCCACCAGACGGAATGACAGCATTTCAAAGGCCAGGAGTTTTGAAATGCTGGCATTCAGGGCCAGGGATCGGGGGTGGCTAGGGGGGTACTTCCTCTTCCGCTCCAATGTTTGGGAGATAGAGAGCTGAACGCTTCCATGGGACATTGTGGAGATGGTTGGTGACCCAGGTGGTAGTGTTGCTGGCAGATCCTCTGTTTGCGGGGTGGCAGGTGCCACTGTCACTACAGAGGTGGATGAAGAAGCCGAGACTGCAGCAGAAGAGGAAGCAGGAGACCTTTCTTGGTTTTTGAGGTGTCTACTCCACTGCAGCTCGTGCTTTGCACTTAGATGCCTGGTCATGCAGGTTGTGCTCAGGTTGAGAACGTTTATGCCTCGCTTCAGCCTCTGATTGCACAGCCTGCAAACCACTCGTGTCTTGTCATCAGCACATTGTGTGAAGAACTGCCACGCTAGGGAACTCCTTGGACCTGGCTTTGGTGTGCTCGGTCCCTTGCTGCGTTGGGCAGTAGCAGACATACTGTCTAGCGGACGGACGCTGCGCTTTTGCACCCTGCTCCCTCTTCTGCTGTGCTGGTGGCTCTGTGCGACCACCGCCTCTTCCTCCAAACTACACTGGTCACCTGCATAACGTTCATTCCATGTGGGGTTGAGGACCTCATCGTCCTCCACATCATCTTCCACCCAGTCTTCACCCCTGCCCTCCTTGTCTGTCTGCACAATTGCGAAAGCAGCAGCAGTTGGCACCTGTGTTTCGTCATCATCCGAGACGTACTGCGATGGTCCTCCCATGTACTCATCATGAAACATAAGTGGCTGGGCATCGGTGCACTCAATCTCTTCCACTTCTGGGGCAGGGCTAGGTGGATGGCCCTGGGAAACCCTGCTAACAGAGTCATCGAAAAGCAGAAGAGACTGCTGCATGATTTGGGGCTCAGACTGCTTGGCTGATTTGCAAGGGGGTGACATGGGTTTCAGGTGCCAACTCTGTTCTTTCATCAGAAGAGTGGGTGGGAGACAATGTGAAGGAACCCGAGGCACTGTCAGCAACCCAATCTACTATCGCCTGTACTTGTCCTGGCCTAAACATTCGTACAGCCTCATTAGGCGCGACAAAATACCGCCGCAGGCTCGGTCACCTACTCGCACCTGAGGAAGGTGTTTCACTTGTGCGTGTATCTGGCACAGATCCACCACGTCCTCTCCCTGCAACAGGAGCTCCACCAGCAGCACCACGACCGGGGCCACCACATCCCTTTGACCTTCTCCTCATATTTTCCAAATTTAGGATCTTGCCCTAAATGGGTGTTTTTGGAAGAGCAGAACACACCCACAGTACGTAACCACTGAATCGCACAGCTACAGAACTGCAGAAAATGCTATTCAAAAAAAATTTTGTTTTTTTAGTATAGCACAGTAGGAGAAAACTATATAGAAATTGTTTATTTCACACACCTCCAAATATGTATAACACACTGCAAACTATTTTTTGTGCCCCTAAACGGCGTTTTTTGGAAGAGCAGAACACACCCACAGTACGTAACCGCTGAATCGCACAGCTACAGAACTGCAGAAAATGCTATTAAAAATTTTTTTTGTTTTTTTAGTATAGCACAGTAGGAGAAAACTATATAGAAATTGTTTATTTCATACACCTCCAAATATGTATAACACACTGCAAACTATTTTTTGTGCCCCTAAACGGCGTTTTTTGGAATAGTAGAACACACCCACAGTACGTAACCGCTGAATCGCACAGCTACAGAACTGCAGAAAATGCTATTCAAAAATGTTTTTGTTTTTTTAGTATAGCACAGTAGGAGAAAACTATATAGAAATTGTTTATTTCACACACCTCCACATATGTATAACACACTGCAAACTATTTTTTGTGCCCCTGAATGGCTCTTTTTGCAAGCGTACATTAAAGTGCAAATTTTATTTTTATTTTTTTTTGCCCTAAACTGGTTTTTTTTGCACGAGCAAAATAAAATGTTTTTTTTTTTTTTTTGTTGCCCTATGGCTCTTTTGGAAAAGAGCACAATAAAGTGCCTTTTTTTTTCCCCTAAAAGTTAGATTTTCTCTGACACTGGGCTCATGGCAGTGTAAAAAGACTGCACTGCAACACAAACAGGTAAACCTATGCAGATCGCTGATTTTAATCTCTGAATCTGGACTCCTATATAATATTCTCTCTCCCTGAAAGCACCAACAGGAACCTGGCCCTACACTACACTATCTCTCTATCTTTTCCCTCAGATTGTGGAATCAGGACTACCTCATCTATTTTTCTATCTCACCCTAAAAGCAGCAGCAGCAGACTAGATCCTCTCCCTATCTATTCTGAAGCAGAGTGACGTGTGTGCTGTGTGCCTCTAGCTTATATAGAAGCTGGGTCACATGTTGCACTGACCAATCACAGCCATGCCATTAGTAGGCATGGCTATGATGGCCTCTAAGGGCACACCAGCTAATCAAAAGGTGATTGGCTGGCCCCTGAAGCATTTCTAAATGCGTAATTAGATTGCCGAACCCGAACCCGAACCCGGACTTTTGGGCAAAGTCCGGGTTCGGGAAAAAGCTAAAGTTCGGTACGGACCCGAACTTTACAGTTCGGGTTCGCTCAACACTATTTAAGACCCCTTTCACACTGAGGCGTTGAAAAAACACAAAAACATTATGAAATGTTTTACCACGACTTTACCGCGATTTTACTGCTTTTTCACCGCGTTCGTGTTTTTACCGCGTTTTTACCGCGTTACTCGTTCATTTCAATGGAGATAGGCGTCTTTACAGCGCTATTTTTAGTGCCCTAAAGATGCTCCAAAAAAGCTGTTTGCAGGATTTTTTCCAACGCACAGCCAGCAAAACGCTTCAGTGTGAAAGCCCTCAGGGCTTTCACATTGAGAATGATGGGGCAGGATTATTTCAGGCATTTTTACAGCGCTATTTTTACAGCGAAAACGCAGTAAAAACGCCTCAGTGTGAAAGGGGCCCAAGTGAGTTATTTTTTGAGTATAGAAATGAAAAATGTTACACCCTAAGCAGGCATTCGTGTAGTAAAATAATCATCACATCTAGTAGACATTTTCTTAGAACTGTACCTGTATCTACATGACCTGACTGAGCAGGCACTGCAATTTCCTTTCTTAAAGAGACAGGCCAATGTTTCTAAACCATTGGACTAAACATGAAAAATGGTAATTGCTTAATCAGTTTATAACTATCTGGGACACAGTGGAAGGTGCAATAAACTTTGTACATACTACAGAATATCTCCAATGTAAATACACACATTTGCAAATATAAATATATGGCAAAGCCACAAGTCAAAATCAATCAATCAATATATACAGTATATATATATATTCACCATATTCAATAATTCAGAGGCATTGAATATTCGCTATGCAAAATTAGCAGGCTCTACTCTTTATGTATATTAACCTTTATTAGTCAGTTGATGCAGTGAAATGAATCCACTCTGATATGACTACTATCATATATCAACAGCTGTTAAAGCAGAGTTCCAGAAAAATTTTTTTTATTTTTTTACAAAATTACCCCCGTTCTTTAACAATTGGCTATACTAAAAAGTGTCCCCTTTTTGTTAGTTGTGCAGCACTGTTTTCTTACTTTGTTCTCCTTATTCACAGCGAGGCCATCCTGACTGTGGGCATCTGAAGCCCGCTGGGTCTCTCTTCCTAGATTAGGTGCATGCTGGCTACCCAGCATGCACCTCCCGATCTCGCAAATAGAGCGAGATCTTCCGATCTTGCCTATTGACTCCTGGACTTGATGACACAGCAATCCTAGGAGCTGATGCAAAAGAGGAAATTACGCTAAAAAAGACATGAAGACATTAAAAAAGGTACAAAACAAAAAAAAACAATATCCAAAAACGAGTGGGAGTGGGGTCCTCTCTTATTCAATACATAGTTGTGTTTTTGCCTGGAACTCCGCTTTAATAAGGGATGCAAATTGTTTGCCAAACAAACGTTTGCATCCTCTAGTGGGCCTAGTCTATATTTAATATATTTAATATAGTAGTTTAAATATATCAGAACAACAAGCAATGAGGAAGGTTGCCAATGGGAACACAGGCCAAAACAAATCCAAATATTTAGTAGAGAAGGGAAGAGTTAGAACCTCTATTCTTCATACTGAATATTTTATTGCTTTCTACCTTCCTGTCATAGAAATACCTGCATCTCCCATTTTTGTATGGGTGTCACAAATGAGAACTTCCAAATAGAGTAACAGAGGAGAATAAAAAAAGCAGAAATGTTAACGCTTACCCACTTTATCCAACTCTTTCAGAGGTTAAGCTTGAAAAATTAACTTTTTTATGTTATGTTTTTACAGTTTGTGCAGTATGTTCCTGGAAACCCTGGTACACAGGAATACATTTGGGGATTTTAAAATATATCTGCACTGTTAGTTTGAACATAGGTTCATTTTAGGCCTCTTCAATCTTACCACCTTCAAAAACCAAGATCAGCTTGACACAACTGGGACCATCGGGTGACATAAACACATTTTCTAAAAAAATAATAATCTGCTACCAGGATATGCCAACTTGCAATAAAACAGTTGACAGTTCTTACTAAAATATGTTGCATGTCAACGAAGACAGCTGGCGAAATGGAACAAATAAGAGTACCCATACACATCAGTAACTGGTCACTTAGTACTTGCTGATCAGGCAGTCCCATAACTTTTCTACCCATATACTTCAGAGTGACATTTGGCCATGTTTAATGTCAGCATAACATTGGTAATGAATGATCTCTTCCATTCTCCTTCCTGCTGCTGAGCAAGCACATTTCATAGAATCATCAGACACTATCGTTAGACACCTCCACACCACACACTATTCTGGCAATGAATAAAAATTTCCAAGTTCTGTGCACAGTTGTACACAGCCAGATAGCTGAAGAAAAATGTCTTGTAGAAGAAATTCAGATACAGCAAATATAGTATACATTGATATGAATATGGTATAATTATCTGAAATATATTTTAGGAAATATATTTTGAACCTGCGGAGATCTGCCCAATCCTTAAAGGAGAAGTATGGGTTTCGAGTTTTTCCCATATTTATACTGTATATATCGGTGGATGGAGCATCAGACCGATTCTCCAGCTGTCCCCCGCCGTCTGTGCACAGAGAACAAAGCCACCCAACATCGCCGCTGGCTCGGTTCTCACAGATCCACGAGAGGAAAGAGGCTGACTGTCAGTCTCTGCTTCTCCACGTTCATTAAAGAGCTGAGCAGTGGAGTGGCGGGGAGAGGCTCTGTCAGCGTCTCAAGGGCTCGCTGATACGCTGAGACGGCCATCAATCAGGGCATCTGGCGGATCCCGACTTGGAATTCGTGATGACGCGCTGCCCCGACTGATGGCAGTGACATCAGCGGAGAGCGGACTTCAGACCGCTCTCCACTGAAAACTGGTCACAGGAGTAACAGGAGTGACCCAGAGGAGAAGCCCAGCCTAAAAAGCTCAGGCTGGACTTCTCCTTTAATATGTAAATGTTCCTCTGAAAACCTGACATCAAGAATAATTTGTTATAGTCATATGAGATATGGCTTTTCTCTAGATAGGTTAGCATACCTGGAAATGTTTAAAAGCTAGTGAGCCTGCAATAGGTGGGTGAAGACAAAGGGGAGGGGGTTAGTGGTTGTGGGGGGTGTAGCACACCATGGCAAACTGATGGGTTTAATAACACAGTGAAACATGGGTTAATAGCAGACTGGTTTTATAGTGACAGGTATGAATTAGATTAAATTGTATCAATGTGGTCCTAACAAATAGCACTGAATAGAAAATACATATGAATAAAAAGAAGAATAAGCAAAAATGGCAATCCAAAGAACACATGGGCAACAGCAATTTGCTCATTTGTTGCTCTTGTGAGCAACAAATGGGCAAACATTACAATGCATGGCAATAATGATAACAGTGTCTTTAAACATTTAATTGCATGGTGCCAGAGGGAACTCAAACTGATTAGCTGGAGTCTTTGAGTGAAAGCCAGAGAATTTCCAGCCATGGAGATTAGGGAATTGATTTGTGTAAATTTCAGCAACATCTAGTGGGAACATTTTGCATCTCTAGTGAGAAGGCTTTCCTTTTGGTGTTGCAGATAATGTATTTGCAACCTTTAAAGTATATATCTAGTGCATAGCTCAGCCTCCCCTACATGTTTATAGGTAAGCAATGGGTGCAGGGTGTAACATATTTGTGTCTGTTCTATTAGCAGCGATGAGCAGAAAATGAGATGAAGCCACAGGGTGATTATTCATTTATTATTATTATTATTATTATTATTATTATTATGTTTTTGCTGCATCTCAGATCTCAGAGACTGTTGGATAAAGTAAATAAAAAGTACAGGCAATATTAAAGGGTCAGTTCACTCAGACTAATATTTCAGTTATACAGACAGTCTGATGGGTTGAATCGCCTGGCTTCCAGCTATTACAACTTTAAAATGCATTGGACCCATGAAAAAAAACTGTGGTATGACATTATCACAGGCCAAAAATCCACATATTTATAAAGCAAAGATGTGAAAAAGCAAAGCAGAGTCACATGACCTGTCAAAGATCTCAAAAGAAAACAAAAAAACATTTAACTCTTCAGTATCTATCACAACCGAAAGCTCACTTTTGAGGGGACTAACCCTTTGGCCCATAACAGAGATGTAATAATCTTACCATATTTTTAGTGGCTCAGATCCTTCAACTTCTAAGTAATCATATTTTTCCTCCATCTGAAAATCCGTAAAAACGAGCGATATGGTGTCTCCAGGTTCTGTGACAATCGTCCATGTGCAGTCAGCATTGTTGTGGTATTCATTAGGAAATCCAGGGCTTGAGATGATTCCATTGGTTCCTCGTACAGTGCCTCCACAAGCATCTTCAGCTGAAATATAAATAAAGAACTGTTTGACTAAACAGAAAACAAGATACATTCAGTTTGTTTCAGTTCTCATTTTCTGTCTTAAACTCTTTCATTTTGCAATTGTCAAGATGATCTTAAAATTGGTAAATTTTGTAATGGGGACATGTTTAAAATGAAAATGTTATGCCTAACCTTATGTCAAAAACTTTAGGTCCACTGGCTACCCCAGCAGATGTAATTTAAAAAATTGACCTGTGTGGGGCAAAAGATCTCTGACAACAATTTTTTTTTTTAATCTTATTAGGTCTAGTGGTTGTGTGAGGCTAATGAATCAGAAAACTTTTTCTATCTACTTGCCTACTTGATTTGGCAATAACATTTCCATTACCTATGATATTGAATAATCAATATTTTCTTTTTAATGTGTTTCAGGGATCATTTTAGTTGTATTTATTCAATGGCAAAAATAAATGAAAAGTACACCGTTTTAAAAGTACACCTTTATCCCAAATTTGACCAATGAAGTTTAGCTAGAGTTGGTCTAAGAAGAAAACCTGTGAAAAGAGAGATATGTTGGCTGTTCACTGTACACTTGGCAAAGCTAATGTTCACTTTGAAAAAAAATGATAGTAAATAAAGGCATATTTCTTTCAGAATTTACAATCGGCTAGAGATTATTTACAGAGTTTAGTAAAGATGATGCAGCTGTGTTCACCTTAGTCAGTTAATCACTTGCCAGCAAAAATCCAGTTGTTTTCAAGTTAGTTTTCAGGTAAGCTTCACATAATGTGCTAGTATGAGATGCATACTAGCACATTATGACATTGCCTTTCAGGTTTAAAAAAAAAAAACAGTGGTTTACTACCGCTTTAAGTAGCTTAACATAATAGGTACACTATTGGTTAATTTCATTTGTGGGATTTAAGGATTATTCATAAGTAGAAATAACTTTGCTGATTAGAATATTTTTCGAAACAAAGTAATTTTTATTTTACACCCCTTGAATGGGGAAAATAAAAAGACGTATACGTTTATAATTTCCTTTTAACCCAATAAAACCTACTAAAAAACTAAACCGAGACACATTATGATTCTAACAGGAGTCATTACTCCTACCTCAAACAAGACATTACATATGATTATAACTGTAAACAAGCATCCTTGATTTTAAAATGTCCAAAGGCAAAATAGAAATTGCAGAACATTTCAAATGCAGTGAAACAAGAATTGAGATTTAGGCTAGCAACTCAGTGTTTATCTCTTTATCACTACGTGAATCCTGCTGGGTTAATGAAACTGTGGTCATACAATACAGCAATTAAATCAACATCTGAAGTTAAGGGTGTCATCAAAGTGGATACTCCACAAGCAATCTGGTTATAATGTAATTGCTAGAATTTGTTTTCAGTAGGAAGTGTGGCAAATATTTTTCAAAGCAAGAGTTTGATACTTCTAATGCACAATTATCGTCTCCATATATAATGCAGTCATAAAACTAAAGACTCAGTCCTGATATGCTCTAAGTAAATTCAACAGGACACCAAGGAATGTAAAGTAAACCTATTACAAACTTTAGCAAATGCTAAACTGAATATTATTATTATCATTATTGTTATTATTATTCAAAATCTTTATAGCCCCAACAGTTTGTGCAGCGCTTTAGAATATAAAGGAAGAGAGTACATTTACAATACAGCTTCAATATAGAAGGAATAGGAGGGCCCTGCTTATGGTGCTTACAATCTAAAGGACACATTTTATACTCAATATACTCATATAATCACATTCAATTAAGACCACAGGAAATTCTATTATATTCCCATAAATGTTTAATTGGGTTATATACCAGTCTGTCTTATGATTGGTGCTTTAAATGTGTAAGGAAGTCTAAATAACAAATAGAGAGGATGGGAAAGTGAGTGGAGCGAAGTTCAGGCTCAACTTTTATGGAAAAAAATTAAGGTCTGCAAATAACTTCAGCTATTAATGTCTCTGTATTTAGTGACTATTTCAACATGTGGCTTTCACTGAAGATAATCTCCGCTTAGATTTCATTATTCATAATAACAATTAACTGGTTTTATGACTAAGTTACTTTAACCACTGGTTGCCCACATAATGCATATGTGTGACAACAAAGATGGTGAGCTTTAATGCCTACATGTTGCACATATGCGTCCATGGGTTTGAAAAGATTTCTTCTGCATCAAAGACAATTCCTGGTCACTAGCAATGATTGGGGGCTTCCGAGTCTGGCTACTGATCATGTGATCACTGTGACCGCCAATCTAAGCGGTCATGTGATCAGGCAGACCTTCCCACCCCCAAATCATAATAGCTTAATTAAAGGGATTGCTGGGACTGGGTGGAAAGGGGTTAAAGCTGTTGACCAGGCAAATAAAATAAAAAAATTGAAGCAAGTGCTTCAACCTTTTTGTTGGGCATTTCTTTATGTAGCCACAAGCTCTATTTAGGTAAAATTCACCAGTAAATGTTGCTTACCAACTAGTTGTGCACTGTATGATCATTCCTCTTAATGCCTCCTCCCCCGTGATCTGCCATGACTGATGCCATTCTAAACAAACCATCTGTCTTTAATACCTTTTGTTTTAAACTCCTGTTTTTAAAACTTTACTTTTGCAAATTCCACTCTTATGATTTCCCACCCCCAAATCATAATAGCCTAATTAAAGGGATTTCTGGGACTTATTGGAAAGGGGTTAAAGCTGTTGTCCAGGCAAAAAAAAAATAAAAAAAATTAAGCAAGTGCTTCAACCTTTTTGTTGGGCATTTCTTTTTGTAGCCACAAGCTCTATTTAGGTATAAGTCACCAGGAAATGTTGCTCACCAACTAGTTGTGCACTGTATGATCAGTCCTCTCAATGCTTCCTCCCCCAGCTCTGCAGGACATGCCTTCCATCCTAATGTAGGGTGCCCTGAATACTCCTCCTTCTACTCTACTGTTAGACAAGATTCAGGGCACCAGGAGATAGACTTCACCTAATCCACTGCTTATATCATAGCAGTTGCAGATTGCAGTACCTGGATCTTGCTTGGCACCAAATTACAAGATAAATTAGCAAAAAAGACTGTGCCCATGCTGCTCATATGATTCATTTCAGGTGTATTAACAGCCTAAGGGGCAGAAACAACCAGTCTTAAATATAAAAAACTTTGATGTGTTTTGTACGGTAAAGCATTACTCATTGGGTCCATCTTATATATTCTACTATTTAGCATTTATGATAAATTTGAATGCCAATCTCAGCAGTCATGTGATCAGGCAGACCTTCCCACTCCCTAAATCATTACTGCTTAATTAAAGGGATTGCTGGGGCTGGGTGGGAAGGGGTTTAAGCTGTTGTCCAGGCTAAAAAATGAAAAAAAAATGGAAGCTTCAACCTTTTTGTTGGGCATTTCTTTATGCAGCCACAAGCTCTAGTTAGGTATAATTCACCAGGAAATATTGTTCACCCACTAGTTGTGCACTGTATCATCAGTCCTCTCAATGCCTCCTCCCCTAGCTCTGCAGGGCATGCCTTCCATCCTAATGTAGGGTGCCCTGAAGACTCCTCCTTCTACTCTGCTGGAAGACACGATTATGGGCACCAGGAGATGGACTTCACCTATTTCACTGCTTATACCATAGCAGTTGCAGTAACCTGATCTTACTTGGTACCAAAACACGAGATAAATGTGCAAGAAAGACTGTGCCCATGCTGCTCATATGATTCATTGCAGGTTTATTAACAGCCCAAGCCTTCAATATAAAAAACTTGATGTGTTTTGTACGGTAAAGCAATTACTCATTAGGTCCATCTTATGTATTCTACTATTTGGCAGTTACCATAAATTTGAATCCACAGAAAAAAATTAAAACCATTTCCTTCCCTATTTTGTATCCTGTTTGTGTCTCACAAATCTCATTCAGAAACAGATATATTTTGCTGCTACTTTCCGGTATTCCTGTGGAAGAGAGCCAATGACAACCTAACTCAAATGACTAGGAACAGGGGTGCCTTAATATTTTAGGATTCACAGAATGCCACACTGAAACTAAAGCAATCAGCAACAGCATGGTGTAAATAGAACAAGGCTTTATATATATAACACAAACACAGGTACCTTTTTCCCCACGCAGTTCAATTACTTTACAAAGCTGAACAGCCAATGGAGAGGCAAAGCAATCCTGTTACTGTATTTTTTATTTTATTTTTTTAATCAGAGCACATTTAAGCACACTACCAAACATCCATAATTCTCATAAAGCTCAATTATATTTTATACTTATAAATCTTTTAAAATCCTGAGTCATTTATAAATTACCTAGATATAATCTTCAGTGTTCTAAGGCAAATACAAATTGGAATATACAGATTAAGACATAGACTAATGACATAGCTGGTCAGAGCTGTGCAAGTTTACAATTTATGCTCACATTAAATAAAGTTGTAGTTAGTGTTTTCACTTTGATGACCTTGGCCGTAAAACAATATGTTTTAAGACTTTAGTCTGGTGAAATAATTAAAGCTGAAACATTATAATGGTCTCCTCAGTCCGCCAATATGTCCTATTACATAGTTACAAATTGTTATTACTTTTGAGATTGGTGGCATTTATCAGTGTTACCCAGCTGGGAAACAACACGTCATCTATTTTATCAAGAAGGGCCATTCCAATTGAAATTGAAATTCAATTGGATTTTTTTCTTTTGATATGTGTGGTACTAGCTTTAGCTGCAGACTTTGATAAACAGACCCCTTGATGTCGACGGGAGAAATGTCTTCATTTTGGTACAATTTCTCCTCATTATATTTATTCAGCCTTGTCACGTGTTAAAGGAAGAGGGCAACAGTTTAACACAAATGAAGAATTTGATGAGGTTTTATTTATAAGTTATGTTTCCATTTGTTTGAGGCACGGTTTTCCTATTTACTGCTTGGGTAGTATGACATCCAGTTTTTTTCTTATTCTTTCAATAATATTTCTATATTTTAGGACTATTGATAGGTTTTAGCTAAGATTTACAATGCAAACACAACCCAATGTTTGCAAGCATCATGGTCAATTATTGTATCACATAAGAAGTTATACAGCAGCAATAAATAATTTTTTGAGAGACTTGGATGTTCTTGTTGCCATAATGCAAAACTTTTTCAAACAACATGGAAAAGCTTTTATTAGCTTAGAGATATGCCCTCTTTCTCCATTTTCAAATACACCTCATTCAACTACAGTACTTTACTTTCTGCTATAAAACATTCACAATAAAAAAATGTAAACAATCTAATTTCTTCATCAACTTAAGCCAATTTGTATTCTGCTACATATTTTTGTTTTAAAAAAAGCGTATATTAATTGGTTTGCGCAAAAGGATATTCTTAGGGACATTTTATTTATTTTTAGGTTTTTATTAGTAATGGCGGTGATTAACAATTTTTTGCGGGACTGCGACATTGCGGCAGAAAAATCTGAGACCTAGTGACACTTTTTGGGGACAAGTGACACCAATACAGTGACCAATGCTAAAAAAAATGCACTGACACTGTAAAAATGAAGGGATTAACATCAGGGGCAATCAAATCAATTAATTGTGTTCCCTGGCAGTGTTTTCTTACTGTGTGGGGGACAGATGTACTCAAGGAAGAGAGACATCTGTGTTCCTGATTAGCAGTAATCACAGACGTCTCTCTTCCTGTCTGCCAAAAGGATAATCTGCCTTGTTTACATAGGCAGACCATCCTTCTTTCTCACCAGTGAGTGATCGTAGGTGGTCGTGCGTGCGGCCCAGAGGTGTGCACCAGAATCACGTACAGGTACGTGATTTTGCGCTTAAGGGCCGCCCTGCCGCAGTAAATGTACATGGACCGGTCCTTAAGTGGTTAAAGGAATACATTTCTCAGTCTACTGCTTCTCTTTTCACTGTTCTGCCAAAGGCTGAGTGCAGGGACAAGACCTGTAAGTATTACTTAAAGTGATTCTATGATTTCCTTTTCTTTTTTCTTTTAATAACAAACATGTCATACCTACCTGCTCTGTGCAATTTGTTTTGAGCCACCCTGATCCTCTTCTGCTTGGATCCACCTCCTGGCTCCTCTACTTTGACCAGTGCCCCCAATAGCAAGCTGCTTGCTCGCTCCCTAACCCCAATCTATGCATTCATAAGACACATAGAGCTGCGGCTTGGCACCACCACCCTGCTCTCTGCTCATTGGCTCAATGGCTCAATGGCTGTGATTGACAGCAGTGGGAGAAAAGGGCTCCCACTACTGTGTATCAGCCAATAAGGATAGAGCGTCTCGAGACAGATGCATCCATGCACAAGGCTGGATTGAGGGGGGCTGTGGGGGGAGCAGCACACAGAATGTTTTTTACCTTCATGCATAAAATGCCTTTACAACCATTTTAAAGCTGATCTCCATTCAGTACGCTACAATTCAGTTGCTGCCCCTTGCACAGCAAAGGTTAACTGCTTGCTTAGTCTAGGAAAAAGGGAATAAGAAGAAATACTTACCTTATTCCTCCCTTTTCAAGCAGGTGATGCACCTCTCCCCTCTCCTCAGTGGGTGGGCTATCAATGTAGTTAACTACTGGCTCTGTGTTGTACTTGATGACATAAGAGAGAGGCCGAGAATGGATGAGCAGCAAAAAGGAGAGACTTCAAAGGATCAGATGTATGGCATAGCAGAAATTTTCAGGAATGAAGAATAAGAAAAGTATGTCTCCTTATTCCCTACTCTATAATTTAAACAAGCAGTTAACCCTTGCTGTGCAAGGGATAGCAACTGAATAGCAGAGTTTAAAGGGGTTGTAAACCCTCGTGATTTTTCACCTTAATGCATCCTATGCATTAAGGTGAAAAAAATTCTGACACTGACCGGCCCCTTATCCCCCCTGTTTTACTCACTTGAGCCCGTTCGTTCCCTCGGTGGAGACGCGCTCTACCTCTCTGACTATGGTTCTTGGCTCTTGATTGGATAGATTGATAGCAGCAAAGCCACTGGCTCCTGCTGCTGTCAATCTAATCCAATGACGCGTGCGTCGGGGGGCGGGGCCGAGTCTGGCATTCTGTGTCTATGCACGCAAATGCTGGACTCGTGAGTGCTCCCATAAGGTAACCCCCTTGGCGAGCACTTCTCCCAGGGGGTTTACCGATGCGAGGAGGAGCCTCGAGTGCCGCCGGGGGACCCCAGAAGACAAGGTTCAGGCCACACTGTGCAAAACGAACTAAACAGTGGAGGTAAGTATGATATGTTTGTTATTTAAAAAAAAAAAAAAACAAGGTTTACAACCCCTTTAAGTCTGGGTTCACACTGCAGCATGCTCTGGCTCACAGTAGGAGTCCGGTGTGTCCCCATTTTCTGTTTCAGGTCCGAATTCAGCCCGAATTTTGGGCTGAATTCAGACCTGAAATGGACCAAAAGATGCACAGGACTCCTGTGCAATTCGCCCTGGAGCCGCTGCAGAGATGTGTGAACTGGCTCCATTGAGAGCCGGTCACAATATCCTGCTATGCGAATGGGATGCGGAGAAACCCACATTCCATTCGCAACAGTGTGAACCCAGCCTAAAGGTTAACTATAGAAAAATCAGGTCTCTTGTCCTGCCAGTCATGGCTGTGCTGTGTGGCAGAGTTGTGTATATCCCAGAACCAGATGGTCAAAAATACAAATCCTTAGATAGGTAAAAGAGCTCCCTTATATGTATTTTTTCTCTCTGTCTTTATCTGTTTGCACAGAGTTACGTTTTTAGACTGAAGAAGACATGTTTTTAACCAGAGGAGCTTCTGTCTGGACAAAATTTGCAAGCAAAATATAAGAAGATCTTTGTCCAACAATTGTTTAATCTATTTTATGTTTGTCTCTGATATTCCTCATACAGTATGCATATATGGTTGAATTATGTATGACTAGAGGATCTGCAGTACTAACTTTGACCAGCAAGATCTTTTGCTCCCAGTCTTAAAAAAATTGGGGGCTGTTCTAGAGGACTATTTTACTAAACAGTGATCTAGGAAATAGAAAATAGAATAACATAATTCTCCTATCTTTGTAAAAATAAAATAAAAAATGTTTGTAAAATTCTATATTTTGTAACCATGCACACCACAACATCAACTCACTGAATCATTAGTTCATGCTTGCTTCCAGTCTTGTCAGTCACATCCTTAGGCATAACAATGTCCTTCTGTTCCATATTCACTTTGTGATAGCCTGTAGTTGTTCTGCCCTATGCCCTTTTGTCTAAGCAGCTTCCTAACTGCAAGCAAAACAACATTTTTCTTCTTCTTGCTTTAGATATCAGCACAGCATTTGAAATAGTTAAACTATCCAAAACAAGAGGTTCATGGTGATGTGATAAACCTAACAGCTTATTTGGCTACTTGACATTTAAACATTTAAATAGGTCCATAATGCAAAACAGACACTTAAAAATTATCTTTATTTTCCATTTCCTTTGGTGTGCAGATATATAAACTCAGAACACATCTTGTAAACAAGTTCTTGGAAGCTAAAATGTATAAGTGTAACTAGAGACATGATATATATGCTTTTTTGAGGCAGCAAGGAAGGACGTGTTTGGTGGCATATGTATGGAGGATTTTGCCAGACTTACAAATTTTTGCTAATAGGCGAAGGGGTATAATATTTTTAAAACTCTTCTCACCCATCAGCTGCATATAAACATTCCCAAGCACAATTTCCCACACTAGGGTCCACACTGACTATTGAGAATCAATCACAGTGGTTCTGCATCATCCGAAGTGATCACATGCAAACTGGAGGCTTCATTGAAAAGAATAAAAAGCCATCAGCTTGCAGACGGACATTTCCACCTACAGGCTTCAGTGCTCACTTGCAGTGTTATAGGTTTTCTGTAACTATCATTAAAACATCAAGTAATAATTAAAACATATGCATTTGTAAACCCAATTTTTTTATTTTTTTTTGTAACAGAGCACCAAAGGAAAGACTTGTATGCCTTTTTTTTACTACAGGCATTTATATAGCACAATTTATTCAGTGCTTTACATAATATACCTTAACATCAATTCCTGCCCTCGATGAGCTTACAATCCATGATCTGCATCATACATGCACACATATGTGCAAAACACATACTAAGGCCAATTTTGGACAGGAGGCAGTTAATCTACCAGCATGTCTTTGGGGTGTGGGAAAGAAAAAAACTGGAGTACTCAGAGGATTCCCATGCAAGCACACACAGGGACAACATGCAAACTCCACGGAGAGAGTGTCCTGACTGGGATTTGAACCAGGGACTCTAGTGCTGCACGGTAACTAAGTCACTTCATAAAACAATAATAAAAAAATAAAAATGTTTTTGGTATCGTATTAACTTCTCTGGTGTTCTGATGAACCTGCTGCTTACAGTGTTCCATAACTCAAGCTGCAATTTTAGCTGCAAATAAATAACTCATTCTTCATTAGATGGCTCCAAATGAAGATATAGTCAAACAAAGAGAGGTTCCAGTGAAGCATCTTCTGTTGTCTCCCATAGTGCTTTGAGAATCCTTTGTCAGGTATACAATGTTTATTTGCAAAACAAACATAATGTATACTTGGAGTACATTTACAATACAATCTGATTGCCAGAAATTCATCTGATACAGTACATGCCCAAAATGTACCCAATATTCTTTGGGTAACATTTATGCTATAAAGCAAAATTAGTGGACATTTACCCAGCATTTACCCAGCAGTAATTCGATTCTCTGACATTTGGCAAGCTCTGCCTTTCCATGGGAGAATTTCTTCCCTCTAATATATCAATGGGGGAGTATTGCCTTGCCCACACATTCAACTGTAATTTCCACAATCTGTTTATGAATAACATTTGTTTGCTGTCAAATCTGTAGAATCATTACATTTTCTTTAATGCTCCTAGTTTCAGAACCATGGAGAGCTCCTGTGGACAAATGTGGTTGTGGTGATCTTCAGGACAATTTGTTATAAAATACTTATTGGCCAATATCCTAGTGAATCCTATATAAATAGACCATCAGTTTAAAAGCTTATATGCTTAGAAAAAGAAACAAATACAATTAACCTAAGATCATTACTGTTTCACTTTAAATCATTACAAAAATATGGAGTACAAAAGGAAGAAAACAACTAAATTCATTTTTGTTGAATGTTTTTGGAAATGTACAGTATAAGAACATGAATCATATTGCTGGATATTTTACATTGCCTTATCTCAGTCTTGAAATCTTTATGGTCAGCCGAACACATTACTGAAATGTAAGGAGTCAAGATGTCCTTTTTATGCAAGTTGGAGGCTCTCTCTTTTTTACTGCAGAAACAGAAATTACAGAATTTGACCAGAGGTCTCGATAAATTAGTAATGAAGTCTCTTAAATGAGCACAATCCATTTTATCTGTGAGTGGCGAAACACAATGTTATCAAAAACACGAACAAAGGTAAAGCTGGCCACTCATCCAGGTGAAGTAATGATCTGCAAATAATGAACACTTATGTCTTGCTTTGCAGGGTAGAGTGTTAATAACTCAATTTACCAACATGATACCCTGCAGGTGCACCATTACTAATGCAAAGATAAATGTGTAATGCCCGCTTGACAGATTCTACTTTTACAAAAGGACTACAGAAAATCACCCTTATAGCTGGTTAGATATTTATAGATCAGATCTGGGCATTCTACATGAGTGCTAATTAGCTCACACATGTCAACTTGGATTTCTTACAACCACATTTTCTATACCGGTCAATATCCTCAAGATGTTTAATACATATATATATATATATATATATATATATATATATATATAGAGAGAGAGAGAGAGAGAGAGAGAGAGAAATGAAAGTATTAATATATTCTTAACAAGCTTCTGACCTCCCTCCCTCCCTCTCAGAGTACACCGATTAGAGTGCTGGATGGCTGCTGATTCACAGTTGGAAAGGGAAAGCAGTATGGACCAAGCTGCAGAGTTCTTGCTAGAAGTGCAGCAGGGTGAGTTGATCTGCTAAGTAACTGCTGGGAGGGGAAGTAAGGAAGTTGAGCTGCTGTGAAAACAACTTGAAGGACTTCTTGTTTCTGCTGTAAAATTTGAGGATAAATTGCTCCACAGATTCTGCAGCTACAGAGGTCAGTGAGGGCTAGGGATGAGCCGAACACCCCCGGGTTCGGTTCGCACCAGAACCTTCGAACGGACCGAAAGTTCGCGCGAATTTTCGAACCCTATTCGTTATAATGGACGCGAACGTTCAAAATCAAAATTGCTAATTACAACGGCCAATATGCATGTTAATGTCATAAAACAGGTTTGGGGACCCGGGTCCTGCCCCAGGGGACATATATCAATGCAAAAAGAAATTTTAAAAACTAAAGTTTTTTCGGGAGCAGTCATTTTAATGATGCATAAAGTGAAACAAAAAAAAAGTGAAATTTTCCTTTAAATATGGTACCTGGGGGGTGTCTAAAGTATGCCTGTGAAGTGGCATGTGTTTCCCGTGTTTAGAACTGTCCTTGCACAAAATGACATTTGTAAAGGAAAAAAAGAAGCCATTTAAAACCACTTGCGGCTTTAATGTCATGTCTTGTCCTGGCCGCCATATGGCTGAAAATCCTTGAGAAAAATGGCATGGCTACCCCATCACCCCCCCCCCCCCCCACCCCAGCCCCTTTGGGTCTTGTATGGATACTAAGGGGGACCCCGCACCCAAAATAAAACCCTATACCTACAACCCTATATACTCTGAACAGCAGTATATAGGTGGTGCAAACAAGACATGGACTGTAGGTTTGTTCTTAAGTAGAATCTGAACAGGTACATTATGAAGTGTAGCTACATCCCAAAAAAATCAATTTTTAAGCTTTTTGGAGAACATAGGGAGGGGTTATCACCCCTGTAACATTTGCTGTCTTTGCACATCTGTTCAGAACATGTCACCTCACTTTCCGTCCCAATGACAAATGTTTTTGGAAAAGTGGGGTTTTAATTGAAACAAGGATTGGTGATAAAGCATCAGTAGAGAGGAGATACCTTTTTCCCAAATTAAATCTAACAGGATAGAATTTTCCTTCCTAGGGGTAGATTTCCTCTCACTTCCTGTTTTCTCTTGCCGTTTGCAAGTAGGAGTCGTTTGTAAGTTGGATGTTTGAAAGTAGGGGCCTGCCGTATATACTCTGCAGAAATTTGCCCTATTAGATGTTGGTGTAGCCACAAGACTGGTGGGCACAGGAATGGGCCCTGCTGTGAGTTAATAGATCAAGATTTGTACTTGCATGCACCTGTTGAACCGGGCAGAAAAATTGGGCCTTTGGTGGTGGTGGTGGTGGTGGTGGACGGTGTTGCCACAAGACTGTAAGCCCTCACAGTTACTCTTGGTGGGTGCAGGAATGGGCCCTGCTGTGAGTTATTAGATCAAGATTTGTAATTGCATGCACCTGTTGAACAGGGCAGAAAAATTGGGCCTTTGGTGGTGGTGGTGGTGGTGGACGGTGTTGCCACAAGACTGTAGGCCCTCATAGTTACTCTTGGTGGGCGCAGGAATGGGCCCTGCTGTGAACTATTAGATCAAGATTTGTAATTACACGCCCCTGTTAAACAGGGGCTGAAAAATTGTGCCTTAGGCATTGGTGCTGGTGCCACAACACTGCAACCCCTCACAGATACTGTACTTGGAGCACAGCAGTCACACCTGTTGCGAAGCATCTTTTTAAAAAATTGTAATTACACGCCCCTGTTATACAGGGGCTGAAAAATTGTGCCTTAGGCACTGGTGCTGGTGCCACAACACTGCAACCCCTCACAGATACTGTACTCTGAGCACAGCAATGAGACCTGTTGCAAAGCATTGCCTAAAAATTGTAATTACACGCCCCAACAGGGGCTGAAAAATTGTGCCTTAGGCACTGGTGCTGGTGCCACAACACTGCAACCCCTCACAGATACTGTACTCTGAGCACAGCAGTCACACCTGTTGCGAAGCATCTTTTTAAAAAATTGTAATTACACGCCCCTGTTATACAGGGGCTGAAAAATTGTGCCTTAGGCACTGGTGTGGTGGCATGGATCATTGAGGAGGAGGAAGAGGATAGTCAGTGAACATAACAGGACAGTCACTCAGCATCAGCATAGGCAGTCTTGAAGGGATGTGACATTATAAATTATTCCGTTATATCCGCTTCAGGTGTCTGGTAGCTGGTGGTGATCCAAGACTGATTCATTTTTATGAAGGTCAGTCGATCAACCGAGTCGGTGGACAGGCGCACCCTATGATCGGTGACAAATCCTCCAGCAGCACTGAATGTGCGTTCGGAAAGAACGCTGGATGCAGGACAGGCCAGTAGCTCAATTGCATACTGTGCAAGCTCTGGCCAGTGATCCATCCTCAGGACCCAGTAAGCCAGAGGATTTTCGGTGGGAAAGGTGTCCAAGTCTGACCTTGCCCCTAGGTATTCCTGCACCATGTATATCAGACGCTGGCGATGGTTGCTGGAACCGATCATACCTTGGGGCTGCGGACTAAAAAATTGTCTGAACGCATCGGTCAGACGTCCACCTTCCCCACCGCTCCTTCTGCTACTGACCGAAGCCTCAGCAACTCGTCGTCCAGGACCAGGAGTTTGTAACCTCCCAGTTTCTGGGAACGCGTTGCACAGACCTTTCTGCAAGGCCTCCCTGAGATGTCTCATCCTCTGCTCCCTCTGCGACGGAAAGATAAGGTCCGCAACCTTACCCTTGTACCGTGGATCAAGGAGAGTGGCCAGCCAGTAATGGTCACTCTCCTTGATCCGAAGAACACGAGGATCCTTCCGCAGGCTTTGCAGGATCAGGGAGGCCATGCAGCGTAGGTTAGCTGAGGCATTCGGTCCGGAGTCTTCTGGGTCACTGAGGATGACATGATCGCCAGCCACCTCCTCCCAGCCACGTACAAGTCCACTGGTTTGTTGGGACTGTACATCATCCCTAAAAGACTGCTGCTGCTGATGCTGAGTGCCAGGCTCCACCTCCATGCTCACACAATCCTCCTCCTCCTCCTCCTCCTCCTCCTCTTCCTGTGTGATGGGTGGGACAGAAGGAACATTGTCTGGATAAAGGGGGCCTTGAGAGACAAGGAAGTCCTCCTCTTCCTGCCTCTGTTCTGCCTCAAGTGCCCTGTCCATTATCCCACGCAGCGTATGCTCCAACAGGTGGACAAGAGGTACAGTGTCACTGATGCATGCACTGTCACTGCTCACCATCCTCGTGGCCTCCTCAAATGGTGAGAGGACAGTGCATGCATCCCTGATCATGCTCCACTGGCGTGGGGAAAAAAAGCCAAGCTCCCCTGACCCTGTCCTGGTGCCGTAGTCGCAAAGTTACTCATTGATGGCCCTCTGCTGCGTGTGCAGTCGCTGCAGCATGGCCAACGTTGAGTTCCACCTGGTGGGCATGTCACATATTAGGCGGTTCTTGGGCAGGTTCAGCTCCTTTTGCAGCTCAGTCAGCCGAGCACTGGCATTATAAGATCGGCGGAAATGCACACAGACTTTCCTGGCCTGCCTCAGGACATCCTGTAAGCCTGGGAACCTGCCCAAGAACCGCTGCACCACCAGGTTGAGGACGTGAGCCATACAGGGCACATGGGTGAGCTGCCCCTGTCGCAGGGCGGAGAGGAGGTTGGTGCCATTATCAGAAACGACCATTCCTGGCTTAAGCTGGCGTGGCGTCAACCACCTCTCGGCCTGCCCCTGCAGAGCTGCCAGAACCTCTGGCCCAGTGTGGCTCCTGTCCCCCAAACACACCAGCGCAAGCACGGCATGGCATCTTTTTGCCTGCGTACTCGCGTAGCCCCTTGTACGCCTACGGAGCACCGCTGGTTCCGAGGACAGAGCACTCGAAGAGGACATGGAGGAAGAAGAAGAGGAGGGGGTGGAGGAGAGAGGTGTGTCACAACCAGTAGTAGCATTTTGGAGGTGTGGTGGCGGAACAACCTCCAACACTACTGCACCTTGTCCTGCATCCCTCCCAGCTGCCAATAGAGTGACCCAATGGGCCGTGAAAGAAAGATAACGTCCCTGTCCATGCCTGCTGGACCATGAGTCAGCGGTAATATGCACCTTACCGCTGACCGCCCTGTCCAGCGAGGCATGGACATTGCCTTCCACATGCCAGTAGAGAGACGGAATCGCCTTCCGTGAGAAAAAGTGGCGTTTGGGAACCTGCCACTGAGGAACCGCACATTGAACAAACTCACGGAAGGGGGCCGAGTCTATCAACTGAAAAGGCAGCAGTTGAAGTGCTAGCAATTTAGCCAAGCTAGCATTCAACCGCTGGGCATGTGGATGGCTGGGAGTATACTTCTTTCGACGGTCCAGCAGCTGGGGCAGGGAAATTTGCCTGCTACAATCGGACGTCGGTGTACTGCAAGTACTTGGTTGTGACACACCTAATTCTACACCTTCAGTCCTCTCAGAGCAGCTTTCAGAGAGGACTGAAGATATAGTGGGGATGGAGATCCCAGCTGATGAGGAGCAAGGAGAGGTCCGCTTTGTTCTTTGGTGTGGGTCTTTTATGTGTGCTTGCCAACGAGCTGCATGGCAGGTCGACATATGTCTGCTCATGCTTGTGGTGCCCAAGCGGCTGATGTTTTGGCCACGCGAGATACGCTTGAGACAAATATTGCAAATAGCAGTGGTGCGATCTGATGCACTCGTCTCAAAAAAGGCCCACACCAAAGAACTTTTGTGATAACGTGCAGAGGCAGCGCCCTGCACAGGCGGAGCTCTGCGGTGTGGTACAGTTGCTGTGCTGGCCTCTAGCTGGCCTCCAGGGGGCATCCTGCCTCGTTGGACATGTGACGCTGCATCCTCCTCCTCCTCCTCCTCTCTCCCTTCAGGCACCCACGTGGAGTCAGTGACCTCATCATCCCCTCCCTCTTCACCACTAGAGCAAACCTGGCAGTAAGCTGCAGCTGGTGGAACACTACTGCCAGATTGCTGTCCTTCAGCATCCCCTCTCTCTGCGCGCACACTACTGACTTCCTCAAGCTGGGTATCATCATCCGAGCCTTCGAATCGTTGGGCATCCTCCTGGAGCATGTACCCAACACTGTGCTCAAACAGTTCGGGGGACTCCTCAGGAGGACATGGTGGGTCTAGGGAAGGGGTGGCTGATGATGCCATTGAGTACGCGTTGGCAGCTGCTCTGCCAGTACCCTGAGCCTGGGTGAGAGAGGATGAGGAGGATGAGGAGGGCTTGGTCATCCATTCTACCAAGCCTTCGGCATGATGCGGCTCCACATGTCCAGCTGCCGAAAACAAAGACAAGCGTGTCCCATGGCCACGTGCTGATGACGATGCACGACCACGTCCACGGCCAGCACTGTTGTCTCTAGAAACAGAGCCTGCCTGCCCTGTGTTCTTGCCTCGGCACACTCTGCCTCTCCTTGGCGGTCTTCCAGCCATTGTAGTCGGTAGTGTATATAGTATAAAAAATAGAACTCCTATGTGTGCTCACAACACACTGTAGGTCCTATGGGTGCTGACACTAACACACTATAGGTACTATGTGTGCTGCTGACAAGAAAATATAGGAGCTCTGTTTGCTGCCACTAACACACTAGAAGTCCTATTGGTGCTTCTGAGATGAAAATATAGGAGCTCTGTGTGATGCCACTAACACACTAGAAGTCCTATGGGTGCTGCTGAGAAGAAAATATAGGAGCTCTGTGTGATGCCACTAACACACTAGAAGTCCTATGGGTGCTTCTGAGATGAAAATATAGGAACTCTGTGTGATACCACTAACACACTAGAAGTCCTATGGGTGCTTCTGAGAAGAAAATATAGGAGCTCTGTTTGCTGCCAATAACACACTAGAAGTCCTATGGGTGCTGCTGAGAAGAAAATATAGGAGCTCTGTGTGATGCCACTAACACACTAGAAGTCCTATGGGTGCTTCTGAGATGAAAATATAGGAACTCTGTGTGATACCACTAACACACTAGAAGTCCTATGGGTGCTTCTGAGAAGAAAATATAGGAGCTCTGTTTGCTGCCAATAACACACTAGAAGTCCTATGGGTGCTGCTGAGAAGAAAATATAGGAGCTCTGTGTGATGCCACTAACACACTAGAAGTCCTATGGGTGCTGCTGAGAAGAAAATATAGGAGCTCTGTTTGCTGCCACTAACACACTAGAAGTCCTATGGGTGCTGCTGAGAAGAAAATATAGGAGCTCTGTGTGATGCCACTAACAAACTAGAAGTCCTATGGGTGCTTCTGAGATGAAAATATAGGAGCTCTGTGTGATGCCACTAACACACTAGAAGTCCTATGGGTGCTGCTGAGAAGAAAATATAGGAGCTCTGTTTGCTGCCACTAACACACTAGAAGTCCTATGGGTGCTGCTGAGAAGAAAATATAGGAGCTCTGTGTGATGCCACTAACACACTAGAAGTCCTATGGGTGCTTCTGAGATGAAAATATAGGAGCTCTGTGTGATGCCACTAACACACTAGAAGTCCTATGGGTGCTGCTGAGAAGAAAATATAGGAGCTCTGTTTGCTGCCACTAACACACTAGAAGTCCTATGGGTGCTGCTGAGAAGAAAATATAGGAGCTCTGTGTGATGCCACTAACACACTAGAAGTCCTATGGGTGCTGCTGAGAAGAAAATATAGGAGCTCTGTTTGCTGCCACTAACACACTAGAAGTCCTATGGGTGCTGCTGAGAAGAAAATATAGGAGCTCTGTGTGATGCCACTAACACACTAGAAGTCCTATGGGTGCTTCTGAGATGAAAATATAGGAGCTCTGTTTGCTGCCACTAACACACTAGAAGTCCTATGGGTGCTGCTGAGAAGAAAATATAGGAGCTCTGTTTGCTGCCACTAACACACTAGAAGTCCTATGGGTGCTGCTGAGATGAAAATATAGGAACTCTGTGTGATGCCACTAACACACTAGAAGTCCTATGGGTGCTGCTGAGAAGAAAATATAGGAGCTCTGTGTGATGCCACTAACACACTAGAAGTCCTATGGGTGCTTCTGAGATGAAAATATAGGAACTCTGTGTGATGCCACTAACACACTAGAAGTCCTATGGGTGCTGCTGAGAAGAAAATATAGGAGCTCTGTTTGCTGCCACTAACACACTAGAAGTCCTATGGGTGCTTCTGAGAAGAAAATATAGGAGCTCTGTGTGATGCCACTAACACACTAGAAGTCCTATGGGTGCTTCTGAGATGAAAATATAGGAACTCTGTGTGATGCCACTAACACATTAGAAGTCCTATGGGTGCTGCTAAGAAGAAAATATAGGAGCTCTGTTTGCTGCCACTAACACACTAGAAGTCCTATGGGTGCTTCTGAGAAGAAAATATAGGAGCTCTGTGTGATGCCACTAACACACTAGAAGTCCTATGGGTGCTTCTGAGATGAAAATATAGGAACTCTGTGTGATGCCACTAACACATTAGAAGTCCTATGGGTGCTGCTGAGAAGAAAATATAGGAGCTCTGTTTGCTGCCACTAACACACTAGAAGTCCTATGGGTGCTTCTGAGATGAAAATATAGGAGCTCTGTGTGATACCACTAACACACTAGAAGTCCTATGGGTGCTGCTGAGATGAAAATATAGGAACTCTGTGTGATACCACTAACACACTAGAAGTCCTATGGGTGCTGCTGAGAAGAAAATATAGGAGCTCTGTTTGCTGCCACTAACACACTAGAAGTCCTATGGGTGCTTCTGAGAAGAAAATATAGGAGCTCTGTGTGATGCCACTAACACACTAGAAGTCCTATGGGTGCTTCTGAGATGAAAATATAGGAACTCTGTGTGATGCCACTAACACATTAGAAGTCCTATGGGTGCTGCTAAGAAGAAAATATAGGAGCTCTGTTTGCTGCCACTAACACACTAGAAGTCCTATGGGTGCTTCTGAGAAGAAAATATAGGAGCTCTGTGTGATGCCACTAACACACTAGAAGTCCTATGGGTGCTTCTGAGATGAAAATATAGGAACTCTGTGTGATGCCACTAACACATTAGAAGTCCTATGGGTGCTGCTGAGAAGAAAATATAGGAGCTCTGTTTGCTGCCACTAACACACTAGAAGTCCTATGGGTGCTTCTGAGAAGAAAATATAGGAGCTCTGTGTGATGCCACTAACACACTAGAAGTCCTATGGGTGCTTCTGAGATGAAAATATAGGAACTCTGTGTGATGCCACTAACACATTAGAAGTCCTATGGGTGCTGCTGAGAAGAAAATATAGGAGCTCTGTTTGCTGCCACTAACACACTAGAAGTCCTATGGGTGCTTCTGAGAAGAAAATATAGGAGCTCTGTGTGATGCCACTAACACACTAGAAGTCCTATGGGTGCTTCTGAGATGAAAATATAGGAACTCTGTGTGATGCCACTAACACATTAGAAGTCCTATGGGTGCTGCTGAGAAGAAAATATAGGAGCTCTGTTTGCTGCCACTAACACACTAGAAGTCCTATGGGTGCTGCTGAGAAGAAAATATAGGAGCTCTGTGTGATGCCACTAACACACTAGAAGTCCTATGGGTGCTTCTGAGATGAAAATATAGGAACTCTGTGTGATGCCACTAACACATTAGAAGTCCTATGGGTGCTGCTGAGAAGAAAATATAGGAGCTCTGTTTGCTGCCACTAACACACTAGAAGTCCTATGGGTGCTTCTGAGATGAAAATATAGGAGCTCTGTGTGATGCCACTAACACACTAGAAGTCCTATGGGTGCTGCTGAGAAGAAAATATAGGAGCTCTGTGTGATGCCACTAACACACTAGAAGTCCTATGGGTGCTTCTGAGATGAAAATATAGGAACTCTGTGTGATGCCACTAACACACTAGAAGTCCTATGGGTGCTGCTGAGAAGAAAATATAGGAGCTCTGTTTGCTGCCACTAACACACTAGAAGTCCTATGGGTGCTTCTGAGAAGAAAATATAGGAGCTCTGTGTGATGCCACTAACACACTAGAAGTCCTATGGGTGCTTCTGAGATGAAAATATAGGAACTCTGTGTGATGCCACTAACACATTAGAAGTCCTATGGGTGCTGCTGAGAAGAAAATATAGGAGCTCTGTTTGCTGCCACTAACACACTAGAAGTCCTATGGGTGCTGCTGAGAAGAAAATATAGGAGCTCTGTGTGATGCCACTAACACACTAGAAGTCCTATGGGTGCTGCTGAGAAGAAAATATAGGAGCTCTGTTTGCTGCCACTAACACACTAGAAGTCCTATGGGTGCTGCTGAGAAGAAAATATAGGAGCTCTGTGTGATGCCACTAACACACTAGAAGTCCTATGGGTGCTTCTGAGATGAAAATATAGGAGCTCTGTGTGATGCCACTAACACACTAGAAGTCCTATGGGTGCTGCTGAGAAGAAAATATAGGAGCTCTGTTTGCTGCCACTAACACACTAGAAGTCCTATGGGTGCTTCTGAGAAGAAAATATAGGAGCTCTGTGTGATGCCACTAACACACTAGAAGTCCTATGGGTGCTTCTGAGATGAAAATATAGGAACTCTGTGTGATGCCACTAACACATTAGAAGTCCTATGGGTGCTGCTAAGAAGAAAATATAGGAGCTCTGTTTGCTGCCACTAACACACTAGAAGTCCTATGGGTGCTTCTGAGAAGAAAATATAGGAGCTCTGTGTGATGCCACTAACACACTAGAAGTCCTATGGGTGCTTCTGAGATGAAAATATAGGAACTCTGTGTGATGCCACTAACACATTAGAAGTCCTATGGGTGCTGCTGAGAAGAAAATATAGGAGCTCTGTTTGCTGCCACTAACACACTAGAAGTCCTATGGGTGCTTCTGAGATGAAAATATAGGAGCTCTGTGTGATGCCACTAACACACTAGAAGTCCTATGGGTGCTGCTGAGAAGAAAATATAGGAGCTCTGGGTGATGCCACTAACACACTAGAAGTCCTATGGGTGCTTCTGAGATGAAAATATAGGAACTCTGTGTGATGCCACTAACACACTAGAAGTCCTATGGGTGCTGCTGAGAAGAAAATATAGGAGCTCTGTTTGCTGCCACTAACACACTAGAAGTCCTATGGGTGCTTCTGAGAAGAAAATATAGGAGCTCTGTGTGATGCCACTAACACACTAGAAGTCCTATGGGTGCTTCTGAGATGAAAATATAGGAACTCTGTGTGATGCCACTAACACATTAGAAGTCCTATGGGTGCTGCTGAGAAGAAAATATAGGAGCTCTGTTTGCTGCCACTAACACACTAGAAGTCCTATGGGTGCTGCTGAGAAGAAAATATAGGAGCTCTGTGTGATGCCACTAACACTCTAGAAGTCCTATGGGTGCTGCTGAGAAGAAAATATAGGAGCTCTGTTTGCTGCCACTAACACACTAGAAGTCCTATGGGTGCTGCTGAGAAGAAAATATAGGAGCTCTGTGTGATGCCACTAACACACTAGAAGTCCTATGGGTGCTTCTGAGATGAAAATATAGGAACTCTGTGTGATGCCACTAACACACTAGAAGTCCTATGGGTGCTGCTGAGAAGAAAATATAGGAGCTCTGTTTGCTGCCACTAACACACTAGAAGTCCTATGGGTGCTTCTGAGAAGAAAATATAGGAGCTCTGTGTGATGCCACTAACACACTAGAAGTCCTATGGGTGCTTCTGAGATGAAAATATAGGAACTCTGTGTGATGCCACTAACACATTAGAAGTCCTATGGGTACTGCTGAGAAGAAAATATAGGAGCTCTGTTTGCTGCCACTAACACACTAGAAGTCCTATGGGTGCTTCTGAGAAGAAAATATAGGAGCTCTGTGTGATGCCACTAACACACTAGAAGTCCTATGGGTGCTTCTGAGATGAAAATATAGGAACTCTGTGTGATGCCACTAACACATTAGAAGTCCTATGGGTGCTGCTAAGAAGAAAATATAGGAGCTCTGTTTGCTGCCACTAACACACTAGAAGTCCTATGGGTGCTTCTGAGAAGAAAATATAGGAGCTCTGTGTGATGCCACTAACACACTAGAAGTCCTATGGGTGCTTCTGAGATGAAAATATAGGAACTCTGTGTGATGCCACTAACACATTAGAAGTCCTATGGGTGCTGCTGAGAAGAAAATATAGGAGCTCTGTTTGCTGCCACTAACACACTAGAAGTCCTATGGGTGCTGCTGAGAAGAAAATATAGGAGCTCTGTGTGATGCCACTAACACACTAGAAGTCCTATGGGTGCTGCTGAGAAGAAAATATAGGAGCTCTGTTTGCTGCCACTAACACACTAGAAGTCCTATGGGTGCTGCTGAGAAGAAAATATAGGAGCTCTGTTTGCTGCCACTAACACACTAGAAGTCCTATGGGTGCTGCTGAGAAGAAAATATAGGAGCTCTGTGTGATGCCACTAACACACTAGAAGTCCTATGGGTGCTGCTGAGAAGAAAATATAGGAGCTCTGTTTGCTGCCACTAACACACTAGAAGTCCTATGGGTGCTGCTGAGAAGAAAATATAGGAGCTCTGTTTGCTGCCACTAACACACTAGAAGTCCTATGGGTGCTGTTGGGGTGCAATGCTGTGCTAACAGCACTGCGGTTGGTACTACTGCAATACTGTACTAACAGTAAGCACGCACCAGACTAATCCCCAGCAGCAGCTAATAACACGCTAACTGTGCAATCAGCAGCAATGAACGATCAATGACTTAGGTAGCAATGGTTTAGCAAAGAAATAGCCAATGGTTTAGCAAAGAAGAGCAAATCTTTCAGTATCAAGCAAAGACAGAATCAGCAGACTGATCTCTCCTAAAGCCGGAACTCATGTGACCGGGGCCGATGGCGTGGCGGCCTTTTAAATGGTGGGGCATGTACTAAAGCCCCTGAGCTGTAATTGGCTACAGGCGTCCTGCCTGTAGCCAATTATTTTCAAAAAAAAAATTTATTGAAGAATTAGTACATGTAAATGGGAAACGTACGAATTTGTGATACAAGCATGGCTTGTCAGACAATACAGACAAGACGTTATGGTCTCTGCGAAACAGAACAGAGAATAAAACATGCTTAGTTAAACAGTAGTCTAACAATATCCGTTATGTATACTGGTATGAACAGCAGTTAGTCGTTAGCAGGTTGCGACCAGAGAAGCAATCAACAGAACATTAATGGAAGAGAGTATTATAAACCTTGTTGAGGGTGAGGGAAGTAGGATAGAGTGCCTTGAATTGTGGCAACAGTGGGATAATGGTCGTCGGGATCTAAGTACCCTAATTATATCATCGTCGACCGGCCACAGATCCACTCGCCCCAACGGGTACTTTCTGCGAGTGGGAGCGGACCGGGAGGATGTATACGAGAGTGATCAAACTGGGTGGTACTGTGAGAGTGATCAGCGTCATGCTATTGTGGGTACTGGATAGCCTGGGGGAGAGGAGGACTCCAGAGGGTAGGTGAAGGAGGTTTCAGGCTCATACGGTTGAGTGAAGTGTTGGTTCAGTGACAGTGTGCTGGAAGGAGTCAGTCGGGGTTGATCCAGGTGGGGGCTGGGGGATGGGGAAAAGGGTGGCGGAGGAGGTAGAGGATGGAGGGGGGGGCATTCTGGGCGAGCAGGGGGTTCCTGTGGGCGTGGGGGGATTCTGAGATGGTGAGGTGTGAGCACCAGTGTCTTTAAAGTGGAGCCAGCAGGCCCAAATTTCGGTGAATTTGGTCGGGGTATCGTGTGCTTGGTGTATGAGACTTTCCATGGCAGACGTTTTCTCGACCCGACGGATCCATTCTGAAATCGAGGGGGGCTTAATGTCTCTCCAGTGAGTTGGGATGCACATGGAGGCGGCAGAGATGAGATGGAAGGTCAGGGATTTTTTGTATGTGGAGAAGGGAATAGAGGTGTGATGTAATAGGTATTGTGATGGTGTGAAAGTCGGGGAGTACGTGGTGATGAGAGAGATTAAGCGGTGAATTTCAGTCCAAAATGGTTGGATAAGGGGGCATTCCCAGAATAAATGGAGTAGGGAACCGGTGTATGCGTTACATCTCCAGCATAATGGAGGGAGGTTGGGATGGTATTTGTGAATGACCGCCGGCGTTCTATACCAATTAGAAAAGATTTTGTATCTGTTTTCTTGGACCGACACATTAATGGAACCTTTGTGCATGTGGGTGTAAATTCGTTCCCACTCGATGGCAGAGAGGTGAATGGAGAGGTCTCTTTCCCATTTTTTTACTAGGGTATCCTCCTGTATATCGTGAGTGGAGAAGAGGAGAGCGTACAGGGTAGAGATCAGGTGACGTTGGGGTTCCGTCATGGTGCAGAGCGATTCAAAGGGCGTTAGGTCTCGATTCCAGTGTAGAGATGGGGTAGCAGAGGCAAGGAAATGTCGGAGTTGTAGGTAAGTGTAAAACGGGATGTGGCGATCAGGGAGTTCCAATGTCAGGGCTTGGTGTGGTAGGAGGGTGTCTTCATGAAACAGAGTGTGTGCTCTGACACTGGCACCGGTGTAGAGGTGTTGGGGGTCTGCGTTCGTGTTACGGATAGGTAGGCCTGGGGGAAAGTCAGGATTCCGGTCTAGTGGGGTCATGGGGCCGGGGGAGGGTGATGTGCGTAGAAGCGCACAGGCAAGTCTGAATAGGGACAGAGAGGTTCCAATGAGGGGGTGGGAGGAACAGGGTACTGGGACAGAGCATTTTGTTATCCATGGGAGGTGAGAGAGGGGGACGTTGGATGTAGAATTTTCTAATGTAACCCAATCCTTGAGTTTTCCATGGATATGCCAGTCTACGATTCGAGTCAGATGGCATGCCCACTGATATTTTTGGATGTCGGGGAGTCCTAGACCCCCTAAGGTTTTTGGGAGCGTTAGCCTATACCAGCTTATCCTAGGGGCTTTAGAGGACCAAATGAAATTCCGGCACATGCGTTTGTAGAGTTTGAAGAACGAGGGGGGAAGTTTGATGGGGATGGCTTGGAGAAGGTAAAGGATCCTCAGGAGGATATTCATTTTTATGACTGCTATCCTGCCAAACCAGGAGAAGGTGCCCTGATGCCATTTATGTAAGTCGGTTTGTAACTTCTGCAGGGCTGGTAAGAAATTCTGCGTGTAGAGATCCCGTAGGTTTGTCGGTATTTTGATGCCCAGGTAAGAAAGGCAGTTAGGTTCCCAACTAAAGGGGAAGTTAAGTTTGCATTGAGAGACCAATGTGGGGGGTAGGGAGACGTTGAGTGCTTTGGATTTTGTGAAATTAATCTGTAGATTGGACAGGGTTTTGAATAAGGAGAAGTCGGCAAGTAGGTTGGGGAGGGTGGTGATAGGGTCTTTCAGAAATAAGAGTATGTCGTCTGCGTATGCGGCTATTTTATAGTGATTCCCTTTTACATCTATACCCTTAATAGCTGGGTTATCTCTCAATTTGCGCAGTAGGGGTTCCATGGTCAAAATAAAGATCAAAGGGGACAGGGGGCAACCCTGACGGGTACCATTGGAGATTGGGAAGGCGCTCGACAGGCATCCGTTGATTTTTAATTTAGCAGAGGGGGAGGCGTATAGCAATAGAATCATGCGGAGCAGGCGTGGGGGGAAGCCCATGACTAGAAGGGTTTTCTCCATATAGTCCCATGCCACCCTGTCGAACGCCTTCTCAGCGTCCAAGGAGAGGAAGAATCCCTGAGTTTTTGATTTGGATAGCCAATGGTGGATATTTAAAGCTTTGATTGTGTTGTCCCTAGCTTCTCTACCGGGGACAAAACCGACTTGATCCAAGGAAATCAGTCTGTCCAAGAAGGGGAGGATGCGATTCGCTAGGACTTTAGCATATATTTTTAGGTCAACGTTGAGAAGTGAGATTGGTCTGTAATTAGTGACCAGTAAGGGGTCTTTGTCTGGTTTGGGGATTAGGGAAACATGGGCTTCAAGGAGTTCAGCATTGGAATGTGGGTTAAAGGCTAAGGATTCAAAGGCGTTTATTAGGTGTGGGAGAAGGGTGTCAGAAAAGGATTTATAATAGCTGACTGTTAGACCATCGGGGCCGGGGCATTTGCCCGGTTTCATTTGTTTTAGTGCTGCCAATGTTTCAGCCATCGAGATTGGGAGCTCAAGATTGGCAGAGTCGTCGGGTGTCAGGGGGGTCGGGCAGTGTTGTGTTAAGAATGCGTTCATCGCTGTTAATCTTTCTGAAGTGGGGGAAGGAGAGTCGGTGGTGGGGAGGTTGTATAGGGTGGAGAAATATGAGATAAAGTGGTGGGATATGTCTTCTTGTTTGACAAGGTCGGTGCCCGAGGGGTGCTTAAGTTTTTGAATAGTGTATGCGGCTTTCTTTGTCTGTAGGGCCCTTGCCAGGAGTTTACCAGCTTTGTTACTGTGCTCATAGAAGAGTTTTCGGGATAGAGTGTATTTGCGATGAATTGTTAGATTAAGTGCTTCTAGGAGATCAGCACGTGCTTGTGTTAGCTCTGACAAGGAGTTTTGGGCTAGGGACATTTTGTGTGTTTGTTCCAGGGTTTGTACACGTGCAGTAAGCTTCACAATATGGGCTTTTCTTGATTTGTTTCTTTTAGCTGCTAGGGATAGGAATGTGCCTCTTACTACACATTTGTGTGCTGCCCACACCATAGGGGGGGCAGTGTCCCCGGCGGAGTTTTCTCTAAAGTAGTTAGTGAGGGTGTCAGCAATTGTTTGCGTGTGTGTCATATCTGTAAGCAGGGAGCTATCTAGTCTCCAAATATTAGATCTTGTGAGAGATGTTGGGAATTTGAGGGTCATAGAGATAGGGTGATGGTCTGATAGAACCATAGGTTCGATCGTAGCAGAAGATAAGTAGGAGAGATCGGTATGAGAGAGGAGGAAATAGTCCAGTCTGGTATATTTGTTGTGGAGACTCGAGAAGTATGAGTAGTCCCGGCCATTCGGGTTTAGGGTGCGCCAAGTGTCGTGCAAAAGGAGAGTATGTAGCTGTTGTTTGATCGCTCGGAGGGCACGGAAGGTGAGGGAAGATGTACCATTGGAGGTGTCCATGGTGGGATTGAGTGCGACATTGAAGTCACCCCCCACAATCAGGGTGCCAGATTGAAAGGCGGTCAGTTGTTCAAGGGTTGTGCGAAAGAAGGGAACTTGTCGGACGTTGGGGGCGTATATGTTAGCGATGGTTACAGGTCTTTGATGTAATGTGCCTTTGATGAATATAAATCTACCCTGAGTATCTCTGTGGACCTCCGTGACTTGAAGGGGGCAATGTTTTGAGAGGAGAATAGATACTCCTTTCGATTTGGCTTCTGCATTAGAAGCATGGAATACAGTAGGGAAGTGGGAGTTTTGTAGTTTGGGAATGCTATTGGATCTGAAGTGTGTTTCCTGAATGAGAGCTATGTGGGTTTTGGAGTGGTGTAGAGAGTGGAGCAATTTAGAACGCTTTTCAGGGGTGTTTAGACCCCTAATGTTCACCGAATATAGGTTAAGCATGAGGGGTTGGGTGTGGGGGGTCGGGGGTGATGATCTGAAGGGGGCCTTACTCGCCATTGCTGTGGTAGTGCGTGAGGGTGAAAGGAACGAAGGTATAGGAGGGGAGGTGGAGATTGCAAGGGAATCAGGGAGCGGGGATGGTGCGTGAGCGAGATTGGTCACTAATGTAAAACCGATGAGGTTACAACCAGATGGGTTGAAGAACCTCTAGAAAGTATGTATCGGTCAGGTACAGTGCGTGTATGGGGTGACAACTCCTATGTAGAGGACTCACCTTGGCACGCGACTGTAGGAGGGTTGGCAAACACAAGGAATCGAAGTTGGATGAGATTGGATCGGGAGCGTCCGCCGCCACAGAAAGTTGGGATGGAACTTCATGAGGTTAAGAGTTGCAATATAGCGTCTGGACGGGGTCTAAGTCTGGAGCCATATCATATAGATCTGGAGCTGGGGATGTCAGATCATAAAAGAGGTAAATGAGACTAACTTGTATAAGGTAAAAAGTAAAAAGTATACCCGTGCAAACAATATGAAAACCTGTTAACATTGATGGACCCAGAGGTACCAAGTAAGGAACAAAGGCCTTAGAACGTTGGTATGTGCTGAGACATGTATAAGTGTTGAGTGGTATCTATCAGTATCAGGGACCCCGGGGCCCACGGGCAGCTCAGACAAGTGTGATGTATAGCCATGGTTTGGGGCGAGATATTTCCAGTTAGCCAAATAATTGCAAGAAGCAGGGATGCCAGCTGACCGTGGACCCCGGGGAAAGTATAGTGATTTTGGGAAAGCTGTTATGTGTGATTACAACAAATACATAGTAAACAATTAACTGATTAGGCAGTTAGTTATTTGAAGACAGTTTGGCTGCAAAAGCTATAGAGACAAGGGTTCAGTGATCAGTCAGAACTTGACTGTCCCATTTTGGCGGAGTACCTGTAAAGACAGAGGACTGCAGGGGATGTGGTGCTTCTGCGCATGACAGATGAGAGAGAGAGAAGAAGAAGAGAAAAAAAGAAAAAAAACTCGACGGACGGTCGAGGTCAATGGATCCGGACGTGCGGGTCACGTGAGGCGTTTCCGGTGGTACAGGCGCAGCTGTGGGGAGAAAAGTCCGGTGCTCACTCGTACAAAAGACTGTCTGGCGGCTTCATGGAGGGACCTCACGTGGAGCCGACGGGTGTGGATACCGCGGACTTCTCATCGGTCGTCAGGTGGAGGGAAGAGGAGGTGTCACCGGAAGACCAGGATATTGCTTGTAGTTGTCTTCTGTCCATCTGGCAAACGGATTTGACGTTTCTTCGCGCAAGTCAGGTGAGTGGGGTGGGGATCAAGCTGAAGCGAGCGCAGTGTAATCTGGAGAGTGTAGTCTTTTGCCGAATTGGGGTGGGGCAGCCATGCTGTGGGAGGGTTAGAGATTGCCTCGGTTGAGGTGTCAGCAGGGCTAAACGTTAGGGGCGTGTGATTGGTGTCTTGTAGGGATACATTCCATAACCCAGAGCCATGGCACAATCAAAATGTTTTAGCCAGGACTCGGATGGGTTATACTGGCTTCTAGCGTAAAAGAAACACAAGGCAATAAACGAACAGGTCCAAACTAGAATGTGAGGGGGGGAACTGTAAACTATCCTCGGGTGACTAAACAGGAGCACATTCGGTCAGAGGGATCGAGGAGGAACTTGGGGTGGAGCGGTACCTTAGGCTTTAGTAGTCTCTACGGGTCCTCCGAGTGCGGGGGGAATCGGATGGGCTGGAGGCGTTGAAGTGCTGGCTGGTTGAGGAGCGGCGCCTGATAGGCGAGGGAGAGCGTCTCCTACGGGGCCTGCTGTCTTGCGCTTCCATGGGTTCTTCCTGGGGGGGCGCTTTTCGTAGTAACGCGTGGCGGAATTCCCCGTACCAGTTAGGTACTTCTATTAGGGGCAGACCTAGCGTACTGCAAAAGTGAGGCAGGTCCTCCGGTACTTTCAGTAGGGCTGTGCGGCCCTGGAAGGAGGCAGACAGGCAGAAGGGAAACTTCCATTTGTATGGGATGTTTCTGGAGCGGAGGACCTCTAGTAAGGGCTTTAGGTCGCGGCGGTGTCGGAGGGTTATGCCTGACAGGTCTTGGTAGATTTGGATGGGATGGCCCCTGTGCAGCAGTTGTGGTCTACTCCTCGCTTGCTTCATGATGTCCTCTTTAAGTTTGAAATCCACTACATGGCAGATTATGTCTCTGGGGGGGTCAGTCTCTCTCCCCTTTGGCCGGAGGGCGCGGTGAATCCTGTCCAGATCTATGGCGGATTGCGGTGGTCGGCCCAGTAGATCATTGAAGATCTCCACTACAGTGGGAGCTACTTGGTCGTTTTCCACTGACTCAGGAACGTTGCGGATCCTAAGGTTATGGCGCCGACCTCTGTTGTCGAGGTCCTCTAAATGGCGCTGCATATCTCTCAGTTGTTGGGTATGGGAGTCAACGTGGGAGGCTGTCTTGTGGATGTAAGCGTCGTGGCGATCGGAAGTTTTTTCCACCGAGAGCACCCGATCGTTGAGCGCACGAATGTCCAGTCTCAGGTCCGCAATGGCTGCCGCCAATGTGTCCTTGATGTCCGCTGCTATAGTTCGCAAATCGTGGATGTTGAGCTGAGGTTGAGGAGACAGCTCAATGTCATGAGGGTGTGGATTAGATGCAGGCGGTTGTGTGGATGGGGGAATGGAGGCCGTCGGGTCGTTGTCCTGTGAGCGGCCGTGGCGGGAAGGCGCCATGTTTCCCCTGCTGTTGCGGAACATTTCGGGGATGTTCTGACTATTCCCTCCCGGTTGTTCTCTTGGGGAGCGGGATCTGGAGGCAGAGGAGGTACGGGAAGCTGTGCCCATCGTCAGGGAGAGAATTAGGGGCAGATATCCTCGGAATGTAGTTCAAGGTCTTCTGTGGCGGCAGGAACGAGATGATTAAGCGTCCATCTTCTTGCCTTGGTCGGCCACGCCCCCCCCTGTAGCCAATTATTGCTCTCCGAGTTTCGGGCGCTGTGATTGGCCAAGCATGCGGGGTCACAGTGCATGCTTGGCCAATCATCAGCCAGCAATGCACTGCGCCGGCCGCGCCGGCCGCAATGCATTGCGGGGCCGCTCGCATCACACGAATGTGATGCGAACGGCCCAAATAGTTCTGGGCTCGACGAGCGAGCGAACGCCCGGTGCTCGATTCGAACATGGGTTCGAATCGAGCACCGGGCCCATCCCTAGTGAGGGCTTGTTCTAAATTCATGTACTACTTGATACCAGTATGGAAGCAATTAAATGTCTATTGCCTTGCCACAGGTCTCGTCCACTTTAACAGTAATGAGTCTAGTGATAAATCCTTGGTCAATTATTGGCTGAAAAGAAGTAAACATATTTTTCTCCAGATAATCTCCCAAAGTATTGGCACACAAATAGAAACTATACAATTTTGTTTTAATGATGACATACTATGAGTTATTGTGAAGTGAAAGTATTATAACCTCTTGCTGATCACATAACGCATTAATGTAACAGAGAAGTGAGTTTTACCCCCCCAGCAACTATACATAAAGTATGCATTATTGATGGCCTGAGATTGTGTGCTGAGAGAGAGCTCTCTGAGTGTTCCCAGCACACTGACCGAGCTGTAACCGACAATTCTCAGGCAAGGCTTCTAATCGGGGTCAACTGAAGGACATAATGGTGTCAGCACAACAAAACATGTAGGGCATGGCCTGGGCATGACTGCACAAAGCTTAGTGAGAAAGAGGCCTGATAGCTGCTGGAGGAAGATTGGCTTTACTGCAACTGCAGTCATCGACCCTCAACAGCATCAGAGGCTGTTTTTTAAAATGATAACATGTGGTTTACCTTCTTTTAAAATGTAAGTGCTATTTTATACTTGTTTTATTAATAAATAGCGCTGTAAGCACTATGCTAGCCTTTATTTTTCTTTGAGCATTGAATTGCACTGATCTGCCTTCCCATCACCTGAAACATTTATATAAAATTTTTAGGTGATTTTTCACTTTGTTACTTGCAGATTATAATATATATATCTATATGGATATATATCTATATATCTATATCTATATCTATATCTATATCTATATCTATATATATATATATATATATATATATATATATATATATTGTGAGGGGGTTAGCTCGGTAGCGGGTGTGTGCGACCCCCTGGAATAGTTCACTACACAAAAACTAGGCACAGCAAACAGTAGTGAAGGTGAAAAACAAAGGTGCGGTTTATTTACACTATATACGGTACAATGGTCAAAAACAGCAAAACAAAAATTCATTAAATTCATTAACTCTACTCCTGCATTAGCATGTTAAACCCTACATTTTACTAGTTGGGTTTAGATCTACTCTAAAGCTGCACATCTTTGTTTATTCTACAGTTTCTTGAGTAGATCCAAGTATATGAATACAAACCTCATGAATACATTTTCTGTTGTTTACATAATTTAATAATCCTAATTAGTGATGATCATAACTGATGAAACCTACTGTGTTTGTAGTGTATGTTTTTGAAAATCTTGCAATGTACTAATATTCCTGTAAATACAGGATTTTTGTTTTCTTTCAAATAATTGCAAATCTTGTAGTTTGTGATCCCACATAATTATTGCTTCTGCAAGCAACAAAAACCTGTAATGTAATTAAAATGGAATACACAGTAATAAATTGAAAGATTTGTTCTGACCCTATAAAATATATCCAAATTTAATGGAATGCAAAAGTGCAATTAAAGCATTGCTAGTTAGGAAGACAAGTTCTAAAAAAAATTGAATGAGAGAATTAGAAGTGTTCCATGTTGATTATGTCTGAAAAGTAGCATAATTATTTTAATTTGCACAGTGCTGCACACATAGTTCTGATTTATTTTTATTTTTTTAGTAATTACAACTAATGGAGTTAAAACTAGTAATGTGCTGAATAAACACATAACATACTGCCACAACGTATAATTACATCTGTGTGCCTTGAATAAAGAGGTGAAAGGAAAAATAGAAAAGCGCCTCTTAGCAAAACAGATTTATTATGTAGCAGACAATTTGTATCAAACACTTACATCATGGTAAGTTTCAGGTGTCATCCAGTAGGACCAATGTTTATATTGCGTCCAGGATCTCTGACGCTAGTCCACGGATTTCCCAGGTCCCGGTTATGGCGGCCGCAAGTAGCCGGGATGCAGGCTGGCTTGTCCGTGATAGGAGACAGCAGCGAAAGATGGCAACGGTTGGTCCGGAGAGGAGCGTCTGACGTCAGCTGGATGGTGCAGGGAACCACAACGCGTTTCAGAGCATGCGCAGCTCTCGTACAGGGCATGCGCGCTCCTTTCTCAAGTGTACAAGGAGACAGGAAGGACGGATGTTTTAAAAGTAATTCTGCCCGTCAGCGCAGCAGAATTCAATAATTGCTATGACAAGTGTGTTGCATGGAACAAAACGGGAGTTTTAACCCCACTAACTTGGGATAGCTTAAATAGCAGAAAAATAATAATAAAATAGAAAATAATAAAATTAATAAAAAAAAATATATATAATAAAAATAATAATGATAATAAAGGTAATGAATAGTAATGAAATAATATTGCTCATAATAAAATAATTAAAGAAGTAATGAAATAATATTGCTCATAATAAAATAATTATGAAGTAATTAAGGCATAACGTTTATAATAGCAAAAAATTATTATTGTATGATAAAAGCTTTTTAAGGGAATGTCTATATAGACATTTTAGTGTTAAATTTTTTTTTTTAATTATTAATATATGACAGGGATATGATGCCTGCCAACAAAATATTTGGGTGCAAGCTCTTAAATGTTATGATAAATACAATCAAAGTGATAAAATATAATGAGTATGATATAGGCACAGTGAATAATCATCAATCACTAGTCATTATAGAGGATTATCAGCGTAGCTGTATACAAAACAGAAGGAAATAATACGTGCACACACACGTATAAAGGGACACACATACACATATATGCTAGTGCACACAAGCGCTCGCCCACACATGCGTGGAGGCTTGCGCTGTGTAACAGAAACATGTGTGGGCGAGCGCTTGTGTGCACTAGCATATATGTGTATGTGTGTCCCTTTATACGTGTGTGTGCACGTGGGCACACATAGGCACACGAGCATATATATATATATATATATATATATATATATATATATATATATATATATATATATATATATATGTGTATATATATATATATATATATATATATTTTATTCTTATTATTTCCTTCTGTTTTGTATACAGCTACGCTGATAATCCTCTATAATGACTAGTGATTGATGATTATTCACTGTGCCTATATCATACTCATTATATTTTATCACTTTGATTGTATTTATCGTAACATTTAAGAGCTTGCACCCAAATATTTTGTTGGCAGGCATCATATCCCTGTCATATATTAATAATTAAAAAAAAAAAAAAAAAATAACACTAAAATGTCTATATAGACATTCCCTTAAAAAGCTTTTATCATACAATAATAATTTTTTGCTATTATAAACGTTATGCCTTAATTACTTCATAATTATTTTATTATGAGCAATATTATTTCATTACTTCTTTAATTATTTTATTATGAGCAATATTATTTCATTACTATTCATTACCTTTATTATCATTATTATTTTTATTATATATATATTTTTTTATTAATTTTATTATTTTCTATTTTATTAGTATTTTTCTGCTATTTAAGCTATCTCAAGTTAGTGGGGTTAAAACTCCCGTTTTGTTCCATGCAACACACTTGTCATAGCAATTATTGAATTCTGCTGCGCTGACGGGCAGAATTACTTTTAAAACATCCGTCCTTCCTGTCTCCTTGTACACTTGAGAAAGGAGCGCGCATGCCCTGTACGAGAGCTGTGCATGCTCTGAAACGCGTTGTGGTTCCCTGCACCATCCAGCTGACGTCAGACGCTCCTCTCCGGACCGACCGTTGCCATCTTTCGCTGCTGTCTCCTATCACGGACAAGCCAGCCTGCATCCCGGCTACTTGCGGCCGCCATAACCGGGACCTGGGAAATCCGTGGACTAGCGTCAGAGATCCTGGACGCAATATAAACATTGGTCCTACTGGATGACACCTGAAACTTACCATGATGTAAGTGTTTGATACAAATTGTCTGCTACATAATAAATCTGTTTTGCTAAGAGGCGCTTTTCTATTTTTCCTTTCATGTCATTTTCCTTGAGTCGGCTTCAACTTGGAGAAGAGCTGCCCTGGGCAACTGAGTTTTTATTAAAGACTTCCTATCCACAATTGTTACTATAGAGTTTTTCAAAACCTTATGCTACCTGCCATCCCTTGGTAACAATAATAACTTTATGTCCACCCGATTGGAATACTTTTTTTGTTTTTTGATTTTCAACCTTTGTATAATATCCTTTACACATTTAGGATTAATAGTGTTTGTCTGTGCAGGCTTCCCAAGCGCTTGCATTTGCTATTGTTTTTCTTGAATAAAGAGGTGGGTGGGATAAGATATATGAATCCTCAGTCTGCCACTACCATGCTCAAAAATGTATACATTTTTTGCTATACTTCTACTTTAGGTTGTGAGAACTGCTGGATAGCTGGAAAATATATACCAGTACATGTTTGTATACTTGTACTTGTATTAAATAGGTCATATTGTGTCTTGTGCTCTTGTGGAATCCCACAGGATTCAGAGACTTTTACCAAAGTTGAGATTTAACCATAACTTCTGGTGATGGACCTTCCCCTGTAATTTTATTGCCAAATGGCAAATTTCAGCGGACAGGAGAAACTGTGGCATTGAACAGTTGTATAACAGGTAGTGAGGCTTGGTGTTGATTGATGTTTAATATGAATTCTGGCAAAGTTAAGACATAATGTATAGCTTGGGTGGACAGAACAGTAGACTTAAATTTGGAGAAGGAACAAATCAAAATAATAATATACACAAATCCTTTAAATAATAGGCTTGATGGATGCCTTGAATTGAATTGAGATATGGAGCAGTATAATTTTCACTGACAACTTTGAACACTAAGTACTCTGGTAGTGTATAATTGGCTGTGAAATTTAATGTATTCTTGTAGGCTTTATTCACACTAGCAATGAAAAAATGATAGGACATTTCTAAAAGTATATAAATCCATATGATGATTTTGAATGGTATAATCCCTACTGTGCATTTCCTTGCATTTCGGTTCATTCAGTTTAGCTGCACCACAGCTCCTGCCCAGGTCATTTTTTTTTTACTTTTAGCGCTGTTGCACTTTGAATGACAATTGCGTGGTCATGCAACACTGTACCCAAATTAATTTGGCACTTATGGGCACTGATGAGGCAGCAGTGGTCGGCACTGATAGGCGGCATGGATAGGCATCACTGATGGGTGGCGATGATGGGCACTGATGGGCAGCACTGATGGACACTGATGGGCAGCACTGATGGGCACTGATGGGATGCACTGATGGGCATTTATGGGCAGCACTGATGAGCAGGCACTGATGGGCATGGATCCTGTATGGGCACTGATTGGTGGCACTGATGGGCACTGATTGGTGGCACTAATAGGCACTGATTGGTGGCACTGATGGGCACTGCTGGGGCTTTTCTGTAATCAGGGCACTGATGATCAGAGCCAATTCACGGCACTTCTGCATTTACATGTGACCTTCTGTGATTGGACACAGCCGATCAGATGGTTAAAGAGCCGCTGCTCTTTACAGAGATCAGGGTTGTGCCATGTTCTAGCAACATCGCGCGGCCACGATCACCGCGCTGCACACCAACGGCAGCCATTCTGGGGCGCTGTCATTTTCCATCCCCCCAGAACGAGAGCTGCACCGTCCCTCCGTCATTTGATGGTGGGCGGGTGGATTTCTTTTTTCCAGGTTTTAGCAGTGACACGTACCGTTTTTGTCAATATCATTTTCACTAAACCTGTTTTGACTGGCAGCAATAGTAACCACAGGCAGTGCTACCCAGGGCCGTTTGAAGGAATTTGGGGGCCACAAGCAAAATGGACATTTGATGGTGGGCGGGCGGATTTATTTTTGCCAGGTTTTAGCAGTGACACGTACCGTTTTTGTCAATATCATTTTCACTAAACCTGTTTTGACTGGCAGCAATAGTAACCACAGGCAGTGCTACCCAGGGCCGTTTGAAGGAATTTGGGGGCCCCAAGCAAAATGGACATGGAGGCCCCCCCAACCCCCCCCCCCCCCCCGCACTCACGCAAAGCCTACAGGAACCACAGCATAGCGATACAGTTTAAGCTCACCCACACTTTATATAAATAAAAAAGGTTTACAGTGCAAATACTGCTGTTGCATAGATATAATCCAACATACTTAAAACACATACACACTCACATTAACATTTTTATTTTATTTTTATTTTACATTGCAGAACACCTTTTATTAATATCAAGAATCCTGGCAGGAGAGGACACACAAACACATCCTAGCAGGGCAGGGAGGGTTCATTCTGGAACTTGAAATCATGTGACCCCCCCAAAAGTGAAGAACTACAGGTCCCAACATGAACCCCTCAGAGCTGACTCCTGCTCCAGTCCTGCCCAGTGCCCACATAAGGGTGGGCACTGGGCATGAACCCTCCCTGCCCTGCTAGGATGTGTTTGTGTGTCCTGAGGGGTTCACGCTGGGACCTGCAGTTCTTCACTTTTGGGGGGGGGCACATGATTTCAAGTCCCAGCATGAACCCTCCCTGCCCTGCTAGGATGTGTTTGTGTGTCCTGAGGGGTTCAGCTGGGACCTGTAGTTCTTCACTTTTGGGGGGGTCACATGATTTCAAGTCCCAGCATGAACCCTCCTTGCCCTGCTGGGACGTGTTTGTGTGTCCTGAGGGGTTCAGCTGGGACCTGTAGTTCTTCACTTTTGGGGGGGTCACATGATTTCAAGTCCCAGCATGAACCCTCCCTGCCCTGCTAGGATGTGTTTGTGTGTCCTGAGGGGTTCAGCTGGGACCTGTAGTTCTTCACTTTTGGGGGGGTCACATGATTTCAAGTCCCAGCATGAACCCTCCCTGCCCTGCTAGGATGTGTTTGTGTGTCCTGAGGGGTTCAACTGGGACCTGTAGTTCTTCACTTTTGGGGGGGTCACATGATTTCAAGTCCCAGCATGAATCCTCCCTGCCCTGCTAGGATGTGTTTTTGTGTCCTAAGGGGTTCCGCTGGGACCTGTAGTCCTTCATTTTTGGGGGGGGGGTCACATGATTTCAATTCCCAGCATCAACCCTCCCTGCCCTGCTAGGATGTGTTTGTGTGTCCTAAGGGGTTCAGCTTGGACCTGTAGTTCTTCACTTTTGGGGGGGTCACATGATTTCAAGTCCCAGCATGAACCCTCCATGCCCTGCTAGGATGTACAAACACATCCTAGCAGGGCAGGGAGGGTTCATGCTGGGACTTGAAATCATGTGACCCCCCAAAAGTGAAGAACTACAGGTCCCAGCATGAACCCCTCAGAGCTGACTCCTGCTCCAGTCCTGCCCAGTGTAGTGCCCACCCTTATGATGTGTTGGTGAGTGGTGACAATGGTGAGTGAGCAATGCTTTTTACTTGCCTGCTTTCTACTCTGTCTAGTCTGTTACACACGTCTGTTGTCACGTCTTTCTGTGTTCTTCAGCGCAGCAGCATGCCGCTGCCTGAGTGCCTGGCTGGACAGTGTGGACTCGAGGACAGAGCGGGAGGAGGTGGGTGGACTCGGAGGCGGAGCTAGCTAGATGATCTTTCCTCCGCTGTAATAGGCACAACTCTGCCTCTCTCCTGCTCTACTAGTGACGTCACTGGTTGCTACACGCCAAGCGGGCATCACGTAGCAACCAGCAGAGACAGTGCCAGCTAGGCTAGGGGGGTCCACTGTCACTGTCAGATCGATTGTGCATTTAGATCGACCCAGGGCGGAATTTGTAAATCCAGGACAGTGACAGGCAACAAGCAGGCATCCTAGGCTGGGGCCCTAGGCCAGCTCGGGGCCCCAAGCAATTGCTTGTTTTGCCTGTCCTGTTCTGACAGCCCTGGTGCTACCCCCGAGGGGAGTAGATTTAACAGGTTCTTTACCAAAACAGTGCAAGGGCAGCCTACCACACAGCAACAGTCCATTTACTTTGGCTAAGTAAACAGTCTTTTTAGTATTTATTGCTAAAATACTTGTAATATGGCTGAGAACTATGGTGGCAATAGGATACTCTAAAATGCTTTAGCACAGTTATGCAGGAGACACTTATTCCTTAGTGACAGCAGAACAAGAAACAGGCAGATTGGAGCAGTCTATAGGTTCATGGCTGGGAACCATGAAGTATGGTTGAGTACAAGTAGTAGTAGACTGAAACTTTCTATAGATTCACAGCTGGGGACCATAAAGTAGGCTTAGGTACAGGTAAAGGAGGATCACCTCAGGAAGTCACATGATCAAGTGACGAAACACATAGGGGCGGGGTTGGATTACATCATGACGTACATCATAAACTGGTAACAACTATCTAAAAAGATTGTAGTGGCTGGAGTTTACATATCTGTATATGTACCAGATACATTGCTGCATGTTGGCTGGCTATACTTGGTGCAGTTTGAGCACCTTATAAATGTGAGTGTATTAGGTTTTATTTTTGTAAGGGAAATAAACATTTTTAAAGGATAATGTAGTTTCTCTTCGCTTCAGCATCATGATCGGGTGGAGAAGACTGGGGAGTGCTTTTAAAGGGCCAGAGTTATTTTAAAATTGAAGGTGGCTATTTCTCAATATAATTAAAGAAGAAACACAGTAACACACTAATGGAGTTATGAGGATATAAAATAGTTCACAGAGGAGGACAAAAGCGCAATTGACCCTACAGAATATGTAAGGTCATCAAGTCCAGGTGAGAGCACAACTGATGATGGCCACAAGGAATAAGAGAGCACAGTGGTGGAAATACAAAAGATATTGAATAATCAATAGACTGGTTTTCACATACTTTGTCTGGAAGTGTATTTGGAAGGTTATTGATGCAAGAGACTTTATTTGTGATCTCATTTTTAAAGTCATCGCGCACATAATGGTATATGTATAATATTGATTGTACAACAAGCTCTGTACTTTTTTTTTTTGGGGGGGGGGAGTGGGTACCTAGTTTTGGTAGGTAGCTGCTTCCACTTCTGGCCAGATCACCAAGGCGATTCTGCCGAAAGCCCCCCTGACCACAGTCTTCTAGGACACGTCAGCAGGCTGTGGATTATTCACACAGAGCAGTGCAGTTAGGTATGGGAAGTGGGAAGCTAGCTGTGAAGCTGGAAGGAGTCACAGCTGTCTTCCCTTACTAAACATGTCAGTGCTGGGGACCCAAAGACTGAAGAACAATCGGCCTGGGTAAGAACATCGCTGGATCCTTGGACAGGTAAGTATCCTTCTTTTTTTTTTTTAAGTCAGCAGCTACAGTGTTTGTTGCTGCTGAAATGTTTTTATTTTTTTAAACAGATAGAAAGAACTGCTTTAAAGTGGAAGTCCATGCTAAAACTAAAATCCCTGCATCTATAGCCACCAACATCCTAACACTAAAGCCGTGTACACACGATCGGTTTTACCAATGAAAACAGTCCGATGGACTTTTTTCATCGGACAAACCGATCGTCTATGGGCCCCATCGATCTTTTTTCCATCTGTGAGAAAAAATAGAACATGTTTTAAATTTATTCGATGGGCAAAAAAACTATAGAAAATTCCGATCGCCTGTGTAGAACTCCATCGAACAAAAAACCCACGCATGCTCAGAATCAAGTCGACGCATGCTCAGAAGCATTGAACTTCATTTTTCTTGGCTTGTCGGCGTGTTTTACGTCACGGCGTTTTGGCCGGTCGGATTTTTGACTGATGGTGTGTAGGCAAGACTGATGGAAGTCAGCTTCATCGGATTTCCGATGGAAAAATGTATCGGATTAGAATCCATTGGAAATCCGATCGTGTGTACAAGGCTTAACCTCTCTAGCCCTGAAAATAAAAAAAATCTGTATAGATACCATCTCTGCAGGCGATCTGACCCGATCGCCAGTGGCGGAAGCTCTGATCCCACGCTGAACTGTCAGCCGCGGCTTCGCTGTTTGGGCGGGTGCAGAGGACACGTCCATCAACAGAAGCCCCATAGTAACTCTATGGGTGACGTCACTTCCCATTTATTTTACAGCCATTGTCAGATATGTACTCAGAAGAGCTTCTGCTGCTGGAGATCGGGTTGGATCGCCTGCAGAAAAGTATGTATATTGATTTTTTCTTTTCAGGGCTAGTGCTAGAATGTTTAAGTGGCTATAGATGCCTGGATTTTAGTTTTAGCCTGGAATTCCACTTTAAGCTATTCAGTGCTGAATTGCAAAAAGTGCTCTGGTCTTTGGCCAGCCAAATGGTCCGGGGGTTAGGTGGTTAAGTTGCATTCGTGAAATAAATGAACTTTTGCATGATATTCAAATTTTTCGAGTTTCACCTGTATATTCCAGATGTTACATCATACTAATATGACTATATTCCTATGTAACATACTATAAAGTTTTGTACTTTTAAGTAACAGAAAAGTAATGTACAAATATATTAATACAGTATGAGTTTGTATTTTATAAATAATAAAAAAAATCTAAACTAAGTCAAGGCAGTATTCAAGCCTAAATTGGCAGCTTTTACAAACCCAGCAACCAAATATATATATTTACTTTCATACATTTAGCTTTAATGGTCTTTTAATACGATAGGCATTTTATGAAAATGGAAAAAAAAAACATAAAAAGTGAACAATGTGTTCAAAAACCTATAAAGACTCTTTTGTCCAAGAGAAAGTAGTAATTAATTTCAGTTTAAAGTGTTGCAAAGGTCAGCAAGGATCATTTTCTTTGTATAAACGTCTATATGCAATTCAGGTTAACAGTGTAGGTCTAAAGTTTAATTATATATGACGTGGCACAAATGATTAATTCTTAGGGTGCACAGAAAAGGTATCTACCACTCTATGGACCCGTTTTTCTCTGGAAGAAAAATGTTCTTCTAAATAGAGCTATTAAAATATAAAATGTGTTTTTACTTTTTGGAAAAAAACATGCAGGGTGCCAGGCCAGCATACAATAAAACAAATCAAATTAAAACAGTAGAATACATTCAAACTAGAAAATAAAAAGCTACCAAAAAAAGGCAGGGGATAAAGAGATGTAATTGTTATTTAACAAGTTACCTATTGACTTAGGACAGCTGGAGACTCAACCCCCAGATGAATATGCTGGAAACTAATGTGGCCTTAACAATTGTACCGGCCAAGTAGGCATGTTAACATGGAACTATAGCTTCCCTTCTGAAAATTGTCACAAGTACCCGTTGATCCTGCCAGTGAAGTCCACCTTATCCTGTGGGTGATAACACTGGTGCTCTGCTCCAGAGTATTGCCTAGACCAGCCTACATACCAGTGGCATTAGAGGACATTGCAGGGGATATAGCTATCAGCATTGCCACTGCTAAATCACAAGCCTGTAGCCTTGTCAATCAGCACCTGACCACACCAAGTCTTGCCCACTGCTTTCTGGGTTGGCAGTATTGCCTCTTTTATTGGAACCCTCTCATTGTGAACTGCCATCTCTGGACAGGGGAGCATGTAAGGCACAACTCTGCATAGATAAAGGAAGTATTTTTATTTACTTTTTGAGGCTTACTATGTATCACATGGTAACTTGAATTGGTACCTGTTTTAGTTGTCACACTGGAGCCTTTAGATGTACTTTAGCACTGTTTGCAAACACCCCAGCCTTACTTCTGGGAATTATTAGTAGTCATTTAGGAAATAACAATTCAATTTGTTTTCATTTGGACAGCCAGAAAGTCAATTAACTGACCAGGTGTAGCCTGCAGACAGATAACTTATCATTTTAGCTCTCATTGGCTTGACAAGAGTTTTTGTCAAGATTGGACTTACTTGTTGAATTCATTTTAAAATCTTTGTTTTGCTGCACCTAAATACCCTGATGAAGGGTTCTTTTTAGAGCTCCAAGACGAGTTGGAGTTTTATATTGAATGCAACGACAAATAAATCTGATCCGGAAAAAAAACTCAAGCTAGAGCTCCTTTTCTTGTGCTTCTCATACACTATATTGTCAAAAGTATTGGGACACCTGCCTTTACACGCACATGAACTTTACTGGCACCCAAGTCTTAGTCCATAGGCTTCAATATTGAGTTGTCCCACCCTTTGCAACTATAACAGCTTCAACTCTTCTGGGAAGGCTGTCCACAAGGATTAGGAGTGTGTCTATGGGAATGTTTGACCATTCTTCCAGAAGCGCATTTGTGAGGTTAGGCACTGATGTTGGACAAGAAGGCTTGGCTCACAGTCTCGGCTCTAATTCATCCAAAAGGTGTTTTATCGGGTTGAAGTCAGGACTGCTTTGTGCACTGGTCCAAATCATTTGGTGAAAGGGGATTATGGTGTGGGTTTGTTTTCAGGGGTTGGGCTTGGCCCCTTAGTTCCAGTAAAGGTAACTCATAAGGTGTCAGCATACCAAGACATTTTGGACAATTTCATGCTCCCAATTTTGTGGGAACAGTTTGGAAATGGCCCTTCTTGTTCCAACATGACTGCGCACCAGTGCACAAAGCAATGTCCATAAAGACATGGATGAGTGAGTTTTGGGTGGAGAAGCTTGACTGGCCTGCATAGAGTCCTGACCTCAACCTGATAGAACACCTTTGGGATGAATTAGAGTGGAGACTGCGAGCCAGGCCTTCTCATCCAACACCAGGGCCTTTCCTCACAAATGCACTTCTGGAAGAATGGTCAAACATTCCCATAGACACACTCCTAAACCTTACGGACAGCCTTCCTAGAAGAGCTGAAGCTGTTATAGCTGTAAAGGGTGGGCCAACTCAATATTGAACCTTACGGACTAAGACTGGGATGCCATTAAAGTTCATGTGCGTGTAAAGGCAGGCTCCCCAATACTTTTGGCAATATAGTGTAGGTCTCAATAGAAAAGAGAAAGGGTTTGGGACTTTAAATGAGACCTGAGACAATGAAGTCACTAGGTCTCCATCCCTATCAGTACGAAGACAGAAGAGGGTCGGGACTTTGTATGAAGCATGCGGATTGAGAGCCAAACAGAGCTAGTAAATCAAATAATATAAGATTTATTAAATATTATACAGTAAAATACATAAGACATCATGGTACATATTCCATCATCCAACATGATTAGTTAGTTCATTAGCATTGATTCGTAAGTGAAATGAGTAAAACAATAAAAACATGAGGTATAACTGCATGATAAATATTATTTGGCATCTGAAGCTCGACGCGTTTCGCGGCTATCATGCCGCTCATCAGGAGCTGATTATTAATGGATGTCTACAATACAAGAACATAGTATCAATTGATAGGTTAGGCTTATATAAAGGGGGAGAGAAATATGCACTTTAATCTACAGCCCATACTCACAGGTCGGGTGATGGCATGGGCGCGGCAGGGAGCATGTGGGCGGCCGGGGACACGGTCTGGCACGGGAGCTGAGGCGGCATGACAGGTGGCGCAGCAAGGAGGAAGTCATCCTTGTGTAAACTGAGTATGTGATCTTCACCAGGGTCAAGGGGCACATGCAGAGAGACTCCTGGACCATCTGAAAATGAAAGTGAAGTGCAAAGAAAATGGTGTGTTAAATTGCTGAGGGGTGATGAGCCCTACGTTCAGCAGTGAAAAGATGAAAAAATAGGTGTGAATGAGCAGGGATAATAATGAACGGAATAGCATAGCTGAAATATATGATGGTGTAGCTATGTTAAAAGCAATAGAGTGCTCCAACGTTGAGAACGCCATCAATGAAAAGTAAGAGGGATGAAACATGAAAGAAGGGTAAATGTATGACGGTGAGCTTGTTGAGAGCAATGAGGATGCTCCAACATAGATACACAGTCGTGAGGGGATTAAGAGAAAGGGGGGAAAAACAGAAAGAAAAGAAGAGAAGGAGAGGGCAAAGAAAAAGGAAAGAAAGAAGGGAAAGAAAAGGAAAGGCACCGCCTGAGGTGTATGATAGTGAAGCTGTGCTGGAGACACGGAAAAACTCCAACATGTGTACGCTATCATTGATGTGTGATAGTGAAGCTGTGTTTCAAACAATAAAAAAATATGCTCCAACGAAAGAGACACTGTCATAGTGAATAGGGGGGACTGAGTGCCAACAAGAATGTGCGTGAAAGGAAATGAGAAGGGAGAAGGACAGAAAAGAGTGTGTGGTAATAAGTTTACCTGAATGGAAGGAGTTGAGGGTGCATTTTTGCCTAATGCGAGATGTTGCTGGTTCCTCAACCCCTGACTATGTGTGTTGGTGCCTGTGTCAGGGGAGAGATACCTGTCTCGCCGCGAGAATCCTGTTGCCGCCAACGTCACGCTGGCGAGTATGGGGGAGGAGAGGCGCCATCTCCCAGGCAGCAAGCGGCCGGCAAGTGGCGCCAAAAAGCTCACTCCCCCCTATTGACTGCCAGGTGGAGAACTCGGCGCTCATGTGATGACGCCAACCTAGGTGGACGCCAGACATGACGCACCGGATGCGTGACGCCGATGCGCAGCTGGGCGACTGCCCCGTCCCCAAATCCTCATTGCTCTCAACAAGCTCACCGTCATACATTTACCCTTCTTTCATGTTTCATCCCTCTTACTTTTCATTGATGGCGTTCTCAACGTTGGAGCACTCTATTGCTTTTAACATAGCTACATCATCATATATTTCAGCTATGCTATTCCGTTCATTATTATCCCTGCTCATTCACACCTATTTTTTCATCTTTTCACTGCTGAACGTAGGGCTCATCACCCCTCAGCAATTTAACACACCATTTTCTTTGCACTTCACTTTCATTTTCAGATGGTCCAGGAGTCTCTCTGCATGTGCCCCTTGACCCTGGTGAAGATCACATACTCAGTTTACACAAGGATGACTTCCTCCTTGCTGCGCCACCTGTCATGCCACCTCAGCTCCCGTGCCAGACCGTGTCCCCGGCCGCCCACATGCCCCCTGCCGCGCCCATGCCATCACCCGACCTGTGAGTATGGGCTGTAGATTAAAGTGCATATTTCTCTCCCCCCTTTATATAAGCCTAACCTATCAATTGATACTATGTTCTTGTATTGTAGACATCCATTAATAATCAGCTCCTGATGAGCGGCATGATAGCCGCGAAACACGTCGAGCTTCAGATGCCAAATAATATTTATCATGCAGTTATACCTCATGTTTTTATTGTTTTACTCATTTCACTTACGAATCAATGCTAATGAACTAACTAATCATGTTGGATGATGGAATATGTACCATGATGTCTTATGTATTTTACTGTATAATATTTAATAAATCTTATATTATTTGATTTACTAGCTCTGTTTGGCTCTCAATCAGCATGCTTCATACAAAGTCCCGACCCTCTTCTGTCTTCGTACTGATAGGGATGGAGACCTAGTGACTTCATTGTCTCAGGTCTCATTTAAAGTCCCAAACCCTTTCTCTTTTCTATTGAATCCAATTAGGGATGGAAGCATGCGTTTTTGAATAGCATCCAGCTGACACAAGACCCAATGTGCCAGCTGTGTTTCCCTTTCCTCCTACCCCTGCCATACTGTGGGATAGCTTTGGATGGGTTTCTCTGAGCATTCTGACACAACACCCCAGTGTCAGAAATAGTTTTCTTCCCCTACCATACTGTAGGCCAACTGAAGATAATGTTTCTTTATTTTGACATTCTTTAAACAAAATATGATCTATGTAGACACCCCAGCTCACGGGTCCGGTGTTGTTCGGGGCGTGACGTGGTGGGCCCAGTGGTGTGAGTTGGGGCCCTTTCTGACATTGGGAGCTGCGATGCGCAGCAGGGGCCCCTCCCCTTCTCCCCTTCCCATGGGGGACGGGGCGGTCGCCCAGCTGCGCATCGGCGTCACGCATCCGGTGCGTCATGTCTGGCATCCACCTAGGTTGGCGTCATCACATGAGCGCCGAGTTCTCCACCTGGCAGTCAATAGGGGGGAGTGAGCTTTTTGGCGCCACTTGCCGGCCGCTTGCTGCCTGGGAGATGGCGCCTCTCCTCCCCCATACTCGCCAGCGTGACGTTGGCGGCAACAGGATTCTCGCGGCGAGGCAGGTATCTCTCCCCTGACACAGGCACCAACACACATAGTCAGGGGTTGAGGAACCAGCAACATCTCGCATTAGGCAAAAATGCACCCTCAACTCCTTCCATTCAGGTAAACTTATTACCACACACTCTTTTCTGTCCTTCTCCCTTCTCATTTCCTTTCACGCACATTCTTGTTGGCACTCAGTCCCCCCTATTCACTATGACAGTGTCTCTTTCGTTGGAGCATATTTTTTTATTGTTTGCAACACAGCTTCACTATCACACATCAATGATAGCGTACACATGTTGGAGTTTTCCGTGTCTCCAGCACAGCTTCACTATCATACACCTCAGGCGGTGCCTTTCCTTTTCTTTCCCTTCTTTCTTTCCTTTTTCTTTGCCCTCTCCTTCTCTTCTTTTCTTTCTGTTCCCCCCCCCCTTTCTCTTAATCCCCTCACGACGGTGTTTCTATGTTGGAGCATCCTCATTGCTCTCAACAAGCTCACCGTCATACATTTACCCTTCTTTCATGTTTCATCCCTCTTACTTTTCATTGATGGCGTTCTCAACGTTGGAGCACTCTATTGCTTTTAACATAGCTACACCATCATATATTTCAGCTATGCTATTCCGTTCATTATTATCCCTGCTCATTCACACCTATTTTTTCATCTTTTCACTGCTGAACGTAGGGCTCATCACCCCTCAGCAATTTAACACACCATTTTCTTTGCACTTCACTTTCATTTTCAGATGGTCCAGGAGTCTCTCTGCATGTGCCCCTTGACCCTGGTGAAGATCACATACTCAGTTTACACAAGGATGACTTCCTCCTTGCTGCGCCACCTGTCATGCCGCCTCAGGTCCCGTGCCAGACCGTGTCCCCGGCCGCCCACATGACCCCTGCCGTGCCCATGCCATCACCCGACCTGTGAGTATGGGCTGTAGATTAAAGTGCATATTTCTCTCCCCCCTTTATATAAGCCTAACCTATCAATTGATACTATGTTCTTGTATTGTAGACATCCATTAATAATCAGCTCCTGATGAGCGGCATGATAGCCGCGAAACGCGTCAAGCTTCAGATGCCAAATAATATTTATCATGCAGTTATACCTCATGTTTTTATTGTTTTACTCATTTCACTTACGAATCAATGCTAATGAACTAACTAATCATGTTGGATGATGGAATATGTACCATGATGTCTTATGTATTTTACTGTATAATATTTAATAAATCTTATATTATTTGATTTACTAGCTCTGTTTGGCTCTCAATCCGCATGCTTCATACAAAGTCCCGACCCTCTTCTGTCTTCATATAGTGTAGGTCTTTGCTAGAACCCAATGTGCCTCTATGTGGGAGAGACGCCTAGAGAACTATTCTAATAACAATGATTTATAAAATTAGGATCTTAAAATTATTAGGAGATCCAGTGCTATTTGTTTTTGCTACCCTACTGATTTTATATTTTTATATCATTACAATTCACCCATATATATAAAATAAAATGTGTTGTTTTTCTGTGTTCAAAACCCTCCACTCGTTTTTTGCATATCAAAATACATCATATTTAATTATACCTTCAGCACCCTATCTAAAGTACAGAATTATTGTGGGGGCAGTAGGTATTTCCTGAGGTAAAATGTAAGAATGTAATAATCTCTCAAGTAAATAAAAAAATAAAACAAATGTATTACCTGAAGCAATAAAAACTTCTCATTCACGAAGCAATACCTAAGTTTGTTTGATTCTTATATAACCTCAGCACATTACCTTTTATGTTAAGTCAAAACTACAAAAAGTCAGAACTTAAAAGTAGCCCTCAAAACTATGTGGACCCCCTATAAGTTTTTTAGCTCAGGTGTTTCATGTGAAAGATACTACTAAAGCACACATACATCTCAGACAATTGTGCACATCCAACATTGTGGCAACAGTTTGGGAAAGGTCCCTTTATTTTCTGGCATGGCTGTGCCCCTTTGCACAAAGCCAGCTCAGCAAAGATATGGTTTGATGAGCTTGTGAAGACATGTGAGTGGTCTCTACAGAGCCCTGAACTCAAGCTATTTCACACCTTACAGATGAATCTGAGCTCCAGTTATGAGCCAGGCCTCTTCATTCAACATCAGTGACGTGGCCTCATAAATTCTCTTTAGGCTGAATGTGCACAATTATTAACTGATATCACTTAAAATCTATCTCTAAAGGATAGGCCAGCTTCATATTAATGCCCATGGTGTTGGAAAAAAAAAGTTCATGGCACACTTGTACTGTACCTGTTAGAAACACATTTGTATTCCAACCCGCTTCCTTAGAGCTTTACGGGTGTGTTTGCTTGCTACAGTCACAGGACCAACCACAGTATTGTAACAAGAGAAAAACTATTAGAAAAAGCATTAAGCCAATCACTTTAGCTACTAATTGCATTTCTGGGTATGTTTGGTATGAAAAAATGTCTGTTGTCCAAGTTAAAAGATCAAATGTTGGACAACCACCAGAGCACTACCTATGTAGAAAACCAATAGTCATCCATCCAAGCAAAACAAATATTGTTAAAATACAAGAGGTATATGTATTGTTAGTTCAATCTTGGTGCCCTTTGTGTATATCCTCCACATATTCTCTTCTTGCCCAGGGTGATATGCCTTGTCTCTGCCCCTTCTGCAGTTTTCTGCAGGCAGCCTCTAGTCCCTCTTACAGCCCTGCTCTCTTTACTATGTAGCCCAGTAATAATGTCACTGTTACTCTTACAAGGTAATGTCTGGGTTTTCCAAGGCATTTGGTGCGCACAAAGTGAATTTATATGCTTTGTGGCAATTGTAAGATATATTTTAATAAAGTTTTTTGTGTCAAGAGTGCAACTCCTCCTTTCCCATCCACTGAATGGGCTACCATGAAACTACTTGAAAAATTGTAATTAGCAGAGAGAATACCCAGCTAACATAGCTGAACATTTTGTGTAAATACATTCATAGCTATATATACTGTATATACATATATATATATATATATATATATATATATATATACACACACAGTGCCTTGAAAAGGTATCCATACCCTTTGAAATGTTCTACATTTTGTCACGTTACAACCAAAAATGTAAATGTAATTAATTGGGATTTTATGTGATAGACCAAGTGGCACATAATTGTGAAGTGGAAGGAAAATTATAGTTTTTTTTCAAATAAATATGTGAAAAGTGTGGCATGCATTTGTGTTCAGCCCCCTGTACTCTGTTACCCCTACCTAAAATCTAGTGGAATCAATTGCTTAAGAAGGCACCTAATTAGTAAATGGAGTCCACCTGTGTGCAAATGAATCTTAGTATAAATACAGCTGTTCTGTGAAGCCCTCAGAGGTTTTTTAGAGAACCTTAGGGAACAAACAGCATCATGAAGGCCAAGGAACACAACAGACAAGTCAGGGATAAAGTTGTAGAGAAGTTTAAATTAGGGTTAGGTTATAAAAAAATATCCCAAGCTTTGAACATCTCACGGAGCACTGTTCAATCCATCATCCGAAAATAGAAAGAGTATTGCACAACTGTAGAACCCACCAAGGCATGGTCGTCCACCTAAACTGACAGCCCGGGCAAGGAGAGCTTTAATCAGAGAAGCAGCCAAGAGGCCCATGGTAGCTCTGGAGGAGCTGCAGAGATCCACAGCTCAGGTGGGAGAATCTCATAGTCGTGCACTTCACAAATATGGCCTTTAGGGAAGAGTGGCAAGAAGAAGCCATTGTTGAAAGAAAGCCATAAGAGGCCATAAGAAGCCCTGTTTGCAGTTTGCGAGAAGCCATGTGGGGGACAAACATGTGGAAGAAGGTGCTCTGGTCAGATGAGACAAAAATTGAACTTTTTGGCCTAAAGAAAAAACACTATGTGCGGCAGAGAACGAACACTGCACATCACCCTGAACACAACATACCCACCGTGAAACATGGTGGTGGCAGCATCAGGTTGTGGGATGCTTTTCTTCAGCAGGGACAGGGAAGCTGGTCAGAGTTGATGGGAAGATGGATGGAGCCAAATACAGGGCAATCTTAGACGAAAACCTGTT